>CM076688.1:444694-1938229 GCA_038501925.1 Xenopus petersii
CTTTGGTACAAAATATTTTTTCTGATCATAATTTATTATTGGTTAAGGTGTCATGCTTGGGAACACAAAAGGTTAATAAAAATTACTGGAAAATGAATGTGTCTTTACTAGATGACCCTGTGGTTATTGAGAATTTTAAAAACAAATATTCTCAGTGGAGAAAACAAAAATCACCACAAGAAAGCTTTATGTGTTGGTGGGAGAAAATCAAGTTAAAAATTAAAGATTTTTTTATCTCCTGTGGTAAAGAAAAAGCCAAGGAAAGGAGAAGGTATTATTCTGTTTTGAATGCTCGTCTCCAAACTCTATACAAATTAAAAGAAGTTGGGATTGATGTTTCAAATGATATTGTCATGGTTAAAAAGGAAATTACCAAATATCTTGATCATAAGGGGAAGGAAATTATCTTTAATAGCCGAATTAAGTCTCTGGAAGAAAATGAGAAATGCACACAATTTTTTTTCAAAAAATTGCATTCTGGGAGAAAAAAAATTGAATGTTTAAATGGTCAAACCTCCATGGATGGTATACTTAAGGTGGCTACTGATTTTTACTCAGAGTTATTTAATGAAAAAGTTGTAGATCCGGTGTTTTTCAATGATTGTATAAGTAATATTGAAAGTGTTCTAGATGATTCTGATTGTGACACTTTGTCAAAGGTTTTTACTGAAAAGGAGATCTTAGAGGTCATTAAAAGTGCTACTAGGGGAAAAACACCAGGTTTGGATGGTATTGCAAGTGAATTTTATATGAAATTTTGGGGAATGTTAAAGGAGGATTTGCTGGGTCTTTTTAGTGAATGTTTTTATGCGAAGGTTTTACCATCATCTTGGAGAAAAAGTGTTGTGGTTCTAATTCATAAAAAAGGTGATACTTCTGATATTAAAAATTGGCGCCCAATTTCTTTATTAAATTCTGATTATAAGTTTTTTGCTAAATTATTAACAAACAGGTTTAAGTTGGTAATTGAAAAAGTAATTCATTATAATCAGGTATGTGGGGTGCCCGGAAGGTGTATTTGGGATAATTTGTCCCTAATCCGGGATATTATATGGTATTCTAATGACCGTAAGCAAAACTTAGCAATTTTATCCTTAGATTTCGAAAAGGCGTATGATCGTGTTTCCCATCAGTTTTTACTTGCAGTGTTAAAGAAAATGGGGTTACCTGATGTTATGTTAAATCAAATCCATGCACTTTATCGTCAAACTGTGTGTGAAATTCAAATAAATGGTAATAGGACACGTGAAATTCCCCTTTTGAGTGGTGTTAAACAGGGATGTCCATTGTCCCCTATCTTATTTATATGTGCATTAGAACCATTGTTATGTGCTTTGAGAAAAGATAAAATGGTGAAAGGAGTTCCGGTACCGGGTGGTAACGGTGTTCAAATTAAAGTTGTGTCATACATGGACGATGTAACCATTTTCTGTGAAAAGCCGGCCGCAATTCAAAGAGCTCTTTTGTTAACAAAATTTTATTGTCAAGCATCTGGTTTTAAGCTAAATGTAAATAAATGTGAGTGTTTGGGGATAGGTAATTGGGAAAATGTTAATTGTGAAGTGACAATACAAGACAAAGGAATAAAAATTTTAGGAATTCTTTTTGGTGCAGAAAATGATGGTCAACCTAATTGGGATATTTTACTAGGAAAAATGCAGAAAAAATTACAGTATTGGTCACTTAGAGGGCTGACAATGGAAGGAAAAACCTTAATTGTTAAGTCAGTATTGTTGCCAATGATGTTGTATATTGCAATGATTTTTCCACCTTCTACTCTAAATATGAAGAGAATAATTCGATTATGTTTCATTTTCTTATGGAATTCTAAGATGGAAAAGTTAAGTCGAATAAAAGTTGTTAGAGCAAAAGAAAATGGTGGAAAAAATTTTCCTGATTTTGAAAGATTCCTGTATGTTAAATTCTTTTGTTTTATTTATCGAAATCTTAAAAAATGTGAAATTCAATCTTGTTTTATATCTTATTGTGCTGGAGCTTTCTTTAGAAAATATAAATTATGTACTTTCCCTTTGACAATTCCAGTTTTAATGAATGTTTCCTCCCAATACATTTTATTGGAAAAAATCTTTAAAAAATATGTTTTAAGTGATGCCCCTAAGGACTTTTTATCTGACCAAAAGAAATTAACGAAATGGATCCAATCTAAAGAGGATGCTATTATTGTGGACAATTCTTCTGTTGAACAAAGCAAAAGGATTTGGAGGAATGTGTCAGAAAAACAAATGGAAAATCATCAAAAAGACTTAGCATGGTCAATTGTGCATAATTGTTTACCTACTAGGTCTTTTCAGTATAAGAGGCGCTCGGATACAACCAAAGTGTGTCCTAGAGAAAAGTGTACATATGAAGAAACTGTTCAACATGTTTTTTGGGATTGTGTTTATGCTAAGTTTGTATGGGGAAAATTGTTTGTTTTATTGTATAATGTTTTTGATGTAAAAAACTTTGATATGAATGATGCATTTTTTGGTACCTTAGAATGTAATAATAAGGATAAAAAACTACGTGCATGGTATACTGTAAACTGCATGAAGGAATCACTGTGGAAAGTTCGTAATATACTTTTGCTTAAACGTGATAACATAACTCCAGAGCAATGTATTGGATTATGTCTAGCAAAAATGTATTTATATTTTCTAAGAGATGTAAAACATTTAGGGAAGACTAATGCTGAATTTCTATGGAGACCTACATCTTGGAATATGTTAGTTTTGTGAAAAAAAAAAATGTTACTTTATGTATCTTTTTGTTTGTTTTTTCTGTAAATAAAGTTTAAGAAAGATAATTAGGCAATGGCTAATTTGCCCTAGAGGCTAGGCAAAGGGCTATGTGACTGACAGCTCTTGTCATAGAAGCCTGTGGATCTTCCTATTCTTTTGTATGGCAGGGAGGAGTCTATAGTAGGCAAAGGGCTACGTTGTTGACAGGCAGTCTTTAACATGGATTGGAAAGTCCTCTTGTGATTGGTCAACTTTGACCGATATGCAAATGAAGAAGACTTTGGCGTTTTTTCTCTCCCTATGGTAATACCGGATAGGGAAGTTGAGGCTTACTAGGCACATGGCCATGTGTAGGAATGTTAGATTATATCATAATCTGACATTTCCAACGTGATTGCTTCTCGGTCTTTGACCTTTGCATGGCCCCTTCTACTCAGCCTTGAGTCCCTTCCCTAAGGGGTTGGGCTCTCGCTGCTATTGGGTTTAAGGCAGTTCCAGCAAAATCTCTAGAGGACCCTGCTCTCGGCCCTCCCGTTACTCCTTAAATGGTTAATGGGCTGCTGCTATAGGGAAACAGGCATGCTCTTGTGAGAAGGCAATCCTTTGATGGCGAATGATGGCGTCTGACGTTCCTCCTGACGCTCCCCAGACAGTTCGGCTGTATGTTCCAGAGGAGAAGAAACAGACGTGGGGATTGATGCATATCCAGAAGAAGATAATCGAGGGGATTCTTGGTATGACGCATGATTCCATTTTTTGCGTCCAATCCTTTCCCCAGCAAGGATTTTTTGACGTTACCTTTTGTACCGTGAATGAGCTGCATACCTGCTACCAAAGGTATTTGGAGATTGGAGAGCATGCTGACTTGGAAGGAATCCGTTTTGTGATGTACCGTGCAAGGCAAAGAACACCAGTGATGGTGCATATGTTTAATCCTTTCGTGAGGAATGAAGAGATCCATGCCTTTTTACGGAAATACTGCAGTTATGTATCACCTGGTGAAAAACGGAACAATGTTTTTGGGACCTTTAATGGTCAGAAAAGGTTCTGGGTTGAGTTTGAACGGGACCCAAATGGTGTTGGTGGTTTGTGCCATCCTCCCCAGTCCTTTTCCATTGGAGGTAATAAAGGCTTCTTGTATTACCCAGGACAACCAACTTTTTGCCGGAGTTGTTTTAATTTTGGCCATAAAAAAGAGGACTGTACAATTGGTCAATGCTGTAGAAACTGCTGGAAACCTGGGCACAAGACTGCTGAGTGCCAGATGGGAAGAAAATGTCACCTATGTGGCTCAGGCGAGCATCTCGCGAGACAATGTCCAAAAGTAAAGTCTTATGCGGCAGCAGTTCGCGGTCCTTCTTTGGAGATGGAACATGGAACAGGTCAGACGGAAAGCAAAGATTTAGAGATTGTGGAACCTGTTTCACCATTAAAAGAGGATTTAAGGGATGTTCCAGAGGTAGTCCCTGATCTATTAAGTGCGGAAGGTGAAAGCCCAGAAAATATTTTGGCTGAAAGTGCAGAAAATCCTGGTGAGATGGAAGTTGACAAACTCTCCCTTAAGAGAAAGAGTGATCAGGAGAGCAACACTTCTACTCCATGGACTGATGACCTTTCCAGCTCAGAAGTAACAGGTGGTGAATCTTCAGCAACCATTGATTCTGATTCATCTGTCCCATCTGCTGCCTTTTTGGATAAAGAGAGAGTTGAGGAGTTGACTCGAACTTTGTTTTTTTCAGAGACAGAAACTGTTATTTCTAAATCAAAAAAGAAAAAAGAAGATGCTTTCCAAAAAATGGAAGGTACTAGGGAAGCTCAAACGGCTCAGCCAAAAACAAGTGCCAGAACAAATGCTAGAGGGATGGCAAAAAAAAGAACGATACATGATGAAGTTGTTTTGTTTTTTCCTTTTCTTTAAATATGCAGCTCCGAATAGGTTCTATGAATGTGAGGAGCATTAAGACTTTGCATAGGAGAACTGCAATATTGAAAAATTTATCATCATTTCATTTTGATATTTTATGTCTACAGGAATGCTTTTTGTCTGAAGAGCCAAAGATAAGCGGGTGGGAGAGTGGGTCATGCATATGGTCTACAAGTACTGAAAGAAATGCTGGAATTGGTGTTTTATTTAAAAATAATTCTTTTGTTGTGAATAATATTGTACATATTTTGCAAGGCAGGGCACTCTTAGTACAGTTTCATATTAATAATACTCCCTTTAAGTTAATAAATGTATATGCTCCTGCAGGAAGAGAAAAAGAAAGACTTGAATTATTTGAAAAACTAAAATTTTTTCTAAGTGGAAGAGAACAGGTTATCCTGGTGGGGGACTTTAATTGTATTCTAAATGCGGGTGATAGAGAGGGTACTAGGGTAGAGGGGAGTGGTTTAGATAGTTCAAGTAAGGAACTTAAAGATTTAATCAACACTTTTGGTTTCCAAGATGCTTTTAAGAATTTAAGCAGTAATCAAAAAAGGTTTACATATTTCAGTGATGCAGGAAATGTGTGCTCAAAAATTGACTTTATTTTTCTTTCTAGATCATTTCAAGTCCAGAACTGTAATTCGCGAAGATTTCCTTTCTCGGATCATGTATGTTTGGAGTGCATGGTAAACATAAGTGGTGAGAGTGAATATGGCAAAGGAATATGGAAATTAAATGTAACTTTGTTAGATGATGAAGTAATAAAAAAGGAATATGAGGGTCTGTTTAAGAAATGGCATTTGAGAAAACATGAGTTCATTAACATAGTGGAGTGGTGGGAATGGGTGAAGATGGCAACAAAAAGATTTTTTGTTATGAAGGGGTGTGAAAAAGTTAGGAAGGAAAGAAATTAATTTCATATGTGGCAAATAAGACTTGAATACTTAGAAGAATTGAGAAGGTTGGGGGAGGAAGTGAACGATGAAATAAAAGAAGCAAGGGAAAAAGTGAGAAATGTATTGATGGAAAAAGGGAAGAAAATTGTAGCACAGGCAAAATTGGTAGTTAAGGAAAAGGATGAAAAATGTTCTAAATTTTTCTTTAAAAAGGTGTTTGGAAAGAGAACAAATATGGTGAAAGTGCTTGGAAAAAATGGGGAGTTGGTACAAGGGAACCATGACGTTTTGAATGTAATAAGAGAGTTTTATAATGATCTCTATACAGAGAAAGTGCAAGATAGATCTATAGAAAAAGAATGCTTAGAAGAAATTGAGTGTTGTTTGGATGATTTGGAAAAAGAAATTTTAAGTAAGGATATTTCAAAAAGTGAGTGTGATGAATGCTTGAGGAGTATGAAGAAAGGTAAAGTTCCAGGCAGTGATGGGCTGTCAGTGGAATACTACTGTGCATTTTGGCATTTAATAGGGGAAAGTGTGTATGAAGTATGTAAGAATGTTTTGGAAATGGGTCAAATGTCAAAAAGTATGAAAGAGGGTATAATTGTTTTGTTATATAAGAAGGGAGAGAAAAGCGATCTGAGAAATTGGAGACCTATATCGTTATTAAATGTAGAATATAAGCTGATAGCTAAGATTATTGCAAATAGGTTGAGAGATGTGGTTGAGAAAATGGTGGGAGTGGAGCAAGTATGTGCAGTTCCAGGAAGGCAGATAAGGGAAAGTCTGATGTTGTTACGTGATGCAATCTGGTATAGTAGAGAGAGAGGAGTGTCTGTGGGGGTGGTAGCTGTGGATTTTGAAAAAGCTTTTGATCGTGTAGTGCATGAATTTATGTTTAGGGTGTTAGAGTGTATGGGTGTTCCAGAGAGGATGATGGGATGGATCAAATGTTTGTATAAAGAGATTGTAAGTAAAGTGCAGGTAAATGGGTTTTTGAGTGAGGAAGTGGATGTGCGTACAGGAGTGAGGCAAGGATGCCCACTATCTCCAGTATTATTTATTTGTGTGATTGAACCTTTGATGTGTATGTTAAGAAAAGATAAATTGGTAAGGGGAGTGGAAATACCTGGTAGTGGCGGAAGAGACTTGAATGTTATAGGCTATATGGATGATGTAACTGTAATATGTAAATCAAATGTGGGTTTGAGGAGGGCAAAGATGTTGATTGAGATATTTTGTATGGCAAGTGGTTTTAAATTAAATGTAGAAAAGAGTGTATGTAAGGTGTTTGGTGTATGGGAGGAAATACAGTGTTGTGGGTGGCCCGTGGAAAATAAAGGGATTGAAGTGTTAGGTGTGATTTTTGGAGAGGATTTGTATGGGAAGGATAGTTGGGAACGAGTGCATAATAGAATAAAGAAAAAAATTGACTTCTGGGCTTTAAGGTCTTTAACTATAGAAGGAAGGATACTTGTAATTAAAGCAGTATTGTTACCAATTTTGCTATATATAAGTTGTGTGTTTCCGGCTCCGGATAAATGTTTGAAAAAGATTATAAGACTAATTTTTGTGTTTTTCTGGAATTCTAGGATGGAAAAACTGAAGAGAGTAAAAATAACAAAGAATAAGAAGAATGGGGGTAAAGGTTTGATGATGATTGAAAGATTTTTGGCAGTAAAGTATGTGAGTATATGTGTAAATGTAAGTAGAAAAGAGGGTCTGGAAGGTTGTATGGTGAGATATGCGGCTGGGAATGTTTTGCGAAAGTATGGCCTGGGGGTGATAGATTTGAGAAAGCCAGTGTGTTTTAAGGTACCCTGGTTTTATGTTAGGATGGAAAGGTGTATAAGGAGGAATCATTTGGAAGGTGTTGGTGTGGAGGAGTGGCGTGATAGTAAAAGTGTGATGAAGATTATTGAAGCAAAAGAAGAAATGGAAGTGATTGGAGGTTTGACTGTTGAAGAAAGTGAAACGGTGTGGAGTTTGGTTAATGAAAAATCTCTAATAAATAGACAGAAGGACTTGGCTTGGATGGCTGTGCATGGATGTTTGCCAACGCGTGAATTTCAGAAAAAAAGAAGTATAATCAATAGTGAAATATGTGAGAGAGAGGGGTGTGGGAGGAATGAAAATATTCCTCATGTGTTTTGGGAATGTCTGTATGCAAAAGAAGTATGGTGGAAAATGGGAAAGATGATTAAAGGCCTAACGGGTGTACAACTTTTAACATTTCACATGATGTTATATGGTTTATGTGACATTGATAAAAAACAAAGTCAAATATTATGGTTAATAGTTAATTGCATAAAGGAGGTTTTGTGGGATGTCAGAAACATTTTGGTCTTTAATAAAACTGTGATTACAGTGGATGAATGTGTAAATATGATCCGAGGAAAACTTTTTCTTTACGTTTTAAGTGATCAAAATAGATTGGGAACAGTAGATTCAGAAGGTATATGGAAATACAAAAAGTGGAAGTTCTGGATTTGAAATGATGAATTAATTTTGTCCTTTTTCTCTGTAGAAAACTTCAAGTTAAAATGATACATTGTTGATTGTACTAAAAGAAATGCAACATGATTTTGTAACATTGATGAAGTTTTTGAAGTTTTGTTTTTTATGATGTTTTACAATAAAAAATGAAAAAAAAAACTGACAGTCCAGTATCGCTTCTCAGCCTTTTGAAGGCATTGGTGCGGCCCCCTACTACTCGGCCTGAAGGTTCTTCCTGATTGGTTGGTCTTCTGCTGCTATTGGGTATAGGCAGTCCCTCCAAATACCGAAGATACCCCAGCGTTCGGCCTTTCTCTCTTCCCCTTGTGGGTTGTGGGGCATGCTGCTATTGGGTGTTGGGCATTCATCTTTCGAGAGAAGGCGATTCCTCATGCCGGCAACATGGCTACGAAGCTGGCGCCAGATGCAAAGAATACAGTGAGGCTGTATGTTCCCGTGGAGAAAAAATCGACTTGGGGTTTGAGACATGTCCAGAAGACGGTGGTGGAAGGAATTTTGAATATGGAGCATGCTTCGATTTTCTGTGTCCAGGCTTTCCCACAGCAGGGTTTTTTCGACGTATCATTTTATACTATGGAATTGTTGCAGACTTGTTACCAGAGGAGTATGGAGCAAAGAAACCATCCAGACTTGGAGGGGATCACCTTTGTTGTCAGCAAATCAAGACAAAGGGTCCCCTTAACTGTTCATATGTTTAACCCTTTTGTGCGGGATGATGAAATTCAAGCCTTTTTACACAGATATTGCAGCCATGTTTCCCCTGCTGAAAAGAAAGAAAATGTGTTTGGGACTTTTAATGGTGACAGACGCTTCTGGGTGGAATTTGAGAGGGACAAAAATGGAATAGGTGGACTTTGCCATCCCCCTCAATCTTTCTCTATTGGAAGTAATCGAGGGTTCCTCTTTTATCCAGGACAACCTACCTTTTGCCGTTACTGTTTTAGTTTCGGTCATACAAAAGAGGAATGTGAAGTGGGCCAGGTATGTCGCAATTGTTTTAAGCCTGGTCATAAGACTTTGGATTGTGTTGCTGCAAGGAAGTGTCACTTTTGTGGCTCATGTGACCATCTTGCGAGACAGTGTCCCACAAGCAGGACATATGCTGATGCCCTTCGTGGGAATGTTGACCAACCTGTTTTGGGTCCTGTAGAAGTGATTCCAGCAGCAGAGGAGGAACAGCTACAGGATCAGGTGGAGGAGGTAGTGGAGGTGGCGGATCCAGTCCCTGACATGTTATGTGGAGAAGGTGAAGGGGATATTCTGCCTGAGGATGTGGTTCCTGGCCCAATGGGTATAGATCCGGGCCTAGTGGAAATGGAAGTGGACAAGTCCTCCCTTAAGAGGAAAGGCCCTGATTCTACTGCTGGGAGTAGCCTTATTGGAAGCGTGTCAGACTCTGAAGATGGTGTGGCGGATGAGTCGTCAGCTACTATTGACTCTGATTCTTCTGCTCCTGTATCTTCGTACCTGGACAATGGCAAGGTGGCAGAACTAACAAAGACTTTGGTTTTTCAAAAGTCCGAAGGAGATTCCTCAAAAAAATCCAGGAAAGAGGAAGGGCAGAGGGATGGAGATATGAGAGGTGTTGAATCTGCTACAAAAAAACTTGGTGGTGGTGGGCCTAAAACAAAAGCCATGGGTGTGCAAAAGAAAAAATGAATGTTGTTTATATGAAATGCTTTTTCCCCCTTTTTTCAATCTAAATGCCTTTGAAAATAGGCTCAATTAATGTAAGAAGCATTAGATCTGCAAACAGAAGGGCTGCTATTTTTTATTTTTTGGCTTTAACCAATTTAAGTATAATTTGTTTACAGGAATGTGCTATTTCTGAAGAACCTGTCTGTGCTAAGTGGGATCTAGGTCCTTGCATATGGTCAACATGTAAGGAAAGAAATGGGGGTGTGGGGATTTTGTTTAGAAATAATAACTTTGTTATTAAAAAAATAATTCATATTGTTCAAGGCAGGGCATTGCTGGTTTACTTTGAGTATGGGGATTTTTTGTTTAAGCTAATTAATGTTTATGCACCTGCCAAGAGAAAAGAAAGAATTGTTGTATTTGAACGTTTAAGATTTTTTTTAGGAGGACAAGAGAACCTTATTTTGGTTGGGGGACTTTAATTGTGTGTTACGTGATGGTGATAGGAAATTCTTGGGGGGAGATGGTGGGGGGATGGATAAGTCTAGTAAAATCTTATCAGAAATGGTGGGTCTTTTTGGGTTAAAAGATGCATATAAAATTGCAGGAAATGAATCTAACAAATTTACCTTTTTTTCTGAAAATGGTGACGTTTTGTCAAGAATTGATTTTTGTTTTTTTTCTAGGTCAATAGAGATTTTAAGTTTTGAAGTGGAGAAAATGTCCTTCACAGATCATGGATGTGTGAAAGTATGTATACATGTAGATGGTAAGAAAGAATTTGGAAGGGGCGTATGGAAGTTAAATATTTCTTTGCTGGAGGATGAAAATATAAAGAATGAATATAAAGTGTGGTTTGGGAAATGGGAAAAAAGGCGTGGGGATTTTTATAATGTGTGTGAATGGTGGGAGTGGGTAAAAAGAGAAACAAAACGTTTCTTTGTAAAAAAAAGGGGGTGAAAGAGTGAGGTGTGAGAGAGAAGATTTTGAGAAGTGGCAAAAAAGGTTACAGTATTTGGAAGAATTACGTGCTTTAGGTGAGGATGTAAAATGTGAGATTCAAGAGGCCAAAGAATGTGTTAAAAAATATTTTGATGCTAAGGGAAAGAAAATAATTGTGCAAGCTAGAATGGTGGTGAAAGATTTGGATGAAAAGTGTACAGATTTTTTCTTTAAAAAGGTTTATGGTAAAAGGGTGGGTATGACATGTTTGCTGAGTGATAGTGGTGATGAAGTACATGGGAATACTGAAGTATTAAAAACAGTAAAAGATTTTTATCAAGATTTATATACCGGAAAAAAACAAGATAAAAGTTTGGAGAATGAGTGTTTGTCAGTGATTGAAGATGCTTTATCTATCGAAGATAAGGAAAATTTGTGTGAGGATTTGGGAAAAGAAGAAATTGAGGAATGTATGAAAAGTATGAAAAAAAAAGAAGGTGCCGGGGAAGGATGGTTTGCCTGTTGAGTATTATTGTGAATTTTGGGATATGATTAGTAGGTATGTGTTTGAAATATGTAAGACGGTACTAGAGGATGGAAGGTTATCTGAAAGTATGAGAGAAGGATTGATAGTGTTATTGCATAAAAAGGGTGATAAAAAGAATTTAAAGAATTGGAGACCTATCACGTTATTAAATACTGATTATAAGATTTTTGCTAGGGTGATAACAAATAGACTAAGAGGAGTGATTGGTAAGATGATAGGTGAGGAACAGGTATGTGGAGTGCCAGGGAGACAGGTTGGAGAATGTTTGTGTTGTTTGAGAGATACGGTATGGTATGCGAGGGAAAGGAATCAAGCTGTGGCAATTGTGACTGTGGATTTTGAAAAGGCATTTGATAGGGTTGCGCATGATTTTATGTTTAAAGTTTTGGAAAGAATGGGGTTGCCTGAGAGGTTTTTGGCATGGATTAAATGTTTGTATAGAGATTTGGTAAGTATGGTTCAAGTTAATGGTTTTTTGACTGAGCGTTTTGGGGTTGAATCGGGTGTAAGACAGGGATGTCCTTTGTCCCCAATGTTGTTTATTTGTACAATTGAACCCTTGTTGCGTGTGATTATGAGGGACAAAGTTTTGCGTGGGATTGAAGTGCCAGGAAGTGGTGGAAGAGATTTGCGTGTGATTGCGTACATGGATGACGTAACTTTGGTGTGTAAGTCGCAGGCTGCTTTGAGAAGAACAAGGTTGCTAATAGAATGTTTCTGTATGGTAAGCGGTTTTAAAGTAAATCTGGATAAAAGTGTATGTAAAAGTTTTGGAGCATGGGCAGAAATTGATTTGAGTGGTTGGAAGGTATGTAGAGGTGGGATAAAAGTGCTTGGAGTCGTTTTTGATTTAGATATGAGAGGATATGAAAGTTGGAAGAAGGTAGATGAGCGAATTAAACAAAAATTTAATTTTTGGACTCTAAGGTCTTTAACTTTGGAAGGGAAAATTTTGATTATAAAAGCGGTTATTATGCCTATTTTGTTATATATTAATATGGTCTTTCCACCTACAGATAAAGTTTTACGTAGAATTATTCGGTCCATTTTTTGTTTCCTGTGGAATTCCAAAATGGAAAGATTAAAAAGAGAGAAAGTGATGAAGAAGAAATTGAATGGAGGAAAAGGGATGGTTAATGTGGAACTTTTTTTGGCTGTCAAGTATGTAAGTATGTGTGTGAACTTGAGTAAGAAAGAAAGTCTGGCTGGGTATATGGTGAGATATGTTGGGGGGAGTGTTTTGAGAAGATATGGTTTATGTACTGTTGATCTGAGGAAGCCCGTATGTTTTGAAGCACCTTGGTTTTATGTGAGAATGGGAAGATGTATAAGACGGAATGGTTTGGAAAGTGTAAGTGCAGAATCTTGGTGTGAAAAAAAAAGGGTTTTGAGTTTACTGGATGCTAAAGAAGAGATGGAAGGAGTGGATGGATTGACTTTTGATGAAAGCAAGACTGTATGGAAAAACGTTTGTAAAAAAGAATTGACAAATAGACAGAAAGATTTGGCGTGGATGTGTGTAAAATCATGTCTTCCAACTAGAGTGTTTCAAAGAAGGAGGAACCTTATAAATAACGAACAATGTCCCAGAGAGACCTGTGGAGGAACAGAGCATATACCACACATATTTTGGGAGTGCGGATACGCAAAAGAAGTGTGGAGTCGTTTGAAAAATTTGATAAAAGGTTTAACAGATGTTGAATGTCTGACATATGAAATGGTTATGTTTGGTTTGTGTGGACTGAATCATGATCAAGCTAGAGTGTTATGGTTCTTAGTGAATTGTGTGAAAGAAACTTTGTGGGATTCTAGAAATCTATATGTATTTAAACAATGTGAAATTAATGTGAATGATTGTATAGGTTTGATTTGGGCAAGACTTTTCCTTTATGTAATTAGTGACAAGAGAAAAATTGGTTATGATGCTGAAGGAATTTGGAAAACAAAAAAATGGAAATCATGGATTTTTTCTTAATGTCCTTTTGCTTTTTCCATGTTTTGTTCAAAGACTATGAAAATTTTGTGTGAAATGTATTTTTAATTTTGTATAATTTTTAATAAAAAAAAAAAAAAAAAAAAAAAAAAAGGCAATGGCTAATTTGCCCTAGAGGCTAGGCAAAGGGCTATGTGACTGACAGCTCTTGTCATAGAAGCCTGTGGATCTTCCTATTCTTTTGTATGGCAGGGAGGAGTCTATAGTAGGCAAAGGGCTACGTTGTTGACAGGCAGTCTTTAACATGGATTGGAAAGTCCTCTTGTGATTGGTCAACTTTGACCGATATGGAAATGAAGGAGGTTTGGTGGGTTGTTCTCTCCCTATGGTATTACAGGATAGCGGCGGTGTCAAATTGTCATAGAGTCTAGGCAAAGTGCTATGTTGTTGACAAGCAGTCTTTAACATGGATTGGAAAGTCCTCTTGTGATTGGTCAACTTTGACCGATATGGAAATGAAGGAGGTTTGGTGGGTTGTTCTCTCCCTATGGTATTACAGGATAGCGGCGGTGTCAAATTGTCATAGAGTCTAGGCAAAGTGCTAGGTTGTTGACAGGCAGTCTTTGACCTGGTTTGGAAAGTCCTCTTGTGATTGGTCAATTTTGACCGATATGGAAATGAAGAAGACTTTGCCGGTTTTTCTCTCCCTATGGTATTACGGGATAGGGAAGTTGAGGCTTGCTAGGCACATGTCAACACATGGCTATGTGTTGGAATGTTAGATTATATCATGGGAGTGCTTAGGCAATGGCTAATTTGCCCTAGAGGCTAGGCAAAGGGCTATGTGACTGACAGCTCTTGTCATAGAAGCCTGTGGATCTTCCTATTCTTTTGTATGGCAGGGAGGAGTCTATAGTAGGCAAAGGGCTACGTTGTTGACAGGCAGTCTTTAACATGGATTGGAAAGTCCTCTTGTGATTGGTCAACTTTGACCGATTTGGAAATGAAGGAGGTTTGGTGGGTTGTTCTCTCCCTATGGTATTACAGGATAGCGGCGGTGTCAAATTGTCATAGAGTCTAGGCAAAGGGCTACGTTGTTGACAGGCAGTCTTTAACATGGATTGGAAAGTCCTCTTGTGATTGGTCAACTTTGACTGATATGGAAATGAAGGAGGTCTGGTGGGTTGTTCTCTCCCTATGGTATTACGGGATAGCGGCGGTGTCAAGTTGTCATAGAGTCTAGGCAAAGTGCTATGTTGTTGACAAGCAGTCTTTAACATGGATTGGAAAGTCCTCTTGTGATTGGTCAACTTTGACCGATATGGAAATGAAGGAGGTTTGGTGGGTTGTTCTCTCCCTATGGTATTACAGGATAGCGGCGGTGTCAAATTGTCATAGAGTCTAGGCAAAGTGCTAGGTTGTTGACAGGCAGTCTTTGACCTGGTTTGGAAAGTCCTCTTGTGATTGGTCAATTTTGACCGATATGGAAATGAAGAAGACTTTGCCGGTTTTTCTCTCCCTATGGTATTACGGGATAGGGAAGTTGAGGCTTGCTAGGCACATGTCAACACATGGCTATGTGTTGGAATGTTAGATTATATCATGGGAGTACTTAGGCAATGGCTAATTTGCCCTAGAGGCTAGGCAAAGGGCTATGTGACTGACAGCTCTTGTCATAGAAGCCTGTGGATCTTCCTATTCTTTTGTATGGCAGGGAGGAGTCTATAGTAGGCAAAGGGCTACGTTGTTGACAGGCAGTCTTTAACATGGATTGGAAAGTCCTCTTGTGATTGGTCAACTTTGACCGATATGGAAATGAAGGAGGTTTGGTGGGTTGTTCTCTCCCTATGGTATTACAGGATAGCGGCGGTGTCAAATTGTCATAGAGTCTAGGCAAAGGGCTACGTTGTTGACAGGCAGTCTTTAACATGGATTGGAAAGTCCTCTTGTGACTGGTCAATTTGACCGATATGGAAATGAAGGAGGTTTGGTGGGTTGTTCTCTCCCTATGGTATTACGGGATAGCGGCGGTGTCAAGTTGTCATAGAGTCTAGGCAAAGTGCTATGTTGTTGACAAGCAGTCTTTAACATGGATTGGAAAGTCCTCTTGTGATTGGTCAACTTTGACCGATATGGAAATGAAGGAGGTTTGGTGGGTTGTTCTCTCCCTATGGTATTACAGGATAGCGGCGGTGTCAAATTGTCATAGAGTCTAGGCAAAGTGCTAGGTTGTTGACAGGCAGTCTTTGACCTGCTTTGGAAAGTCCTCTTGTGATTGGTCAATTTTGACCGATATGGAAATGAAGAAGACTTTGCCGGTTTTTCTCTCCCTATGGTATTACGGGATAGGGAAGTTGAGGCTTGCTAGGCACATGTCAACACATGGTTATGTGTTGGAATGTTAGATTATATCATGGGAGTGCTTAGGCAATGGCTAATTTGCCCTAGAGGCTAGGCAAAGGGATATGTGACTGACAGCTCTTGTCATAGAAGCCTGTGGATCTTCCTATTCTTTTGTATGGCAGGGAGGAGTCTATAGTAGGCAAAGGGCTACGTTGTTGACAGGCAGTCTTTAACATGGATTGGAAAGTCCTCTTGTGATTGGTCAACTTTGACCGATATGGAAATGAAGGAGGTTTGGTGGGTTGTTCTCTCCCTATGGTATTACAGGATAGCGGCGGTGTCAAATTGTCATAGAGTCTAGGCAAAGGGCTACGTTGTTGACAGGCAGTCTATAACATGGATTGGAAAGTCCTCTTGTGATTGGTCAACTTTGACCGATATGGAAATGAAGGAGGTTTGGTGGGTTGTTCTCTCCCTATGGTATTACGGGATATCGGCGGTGTCAAGTTGTCATAGAGTCTAGGCAAAGTGCTATGTTGTTGACAGGCAGTCTTTAACATGGATTGGAAAGTCCTCTTGTGATTGGTCAACTTTGACCGATATGGAAATGAAGGAGGTTTGGTGGGTTGTTCTCTCCCTATGGTATTACGGGATAGCGGCGGTGTCAAGTTGTCATAGAGTCTAGGCAAAGTGCTATGTTGTTGACAAGCAGTCTTTAACATGGATTGGAAAGTCTTCTTGTGATTGGTCAACTTTGACCGATATGGAAATGAAGGAGGTTTGGTGGGTTGTTCTCTCCCTATGGTATTACAGGATAGCGGCGGTGTCAAATTGTCATAGAGTCTAGGCAAAGTGCTAGGTTGTTGACAGGCAGTCTTTGACCTGGTTTGGAAAGTCCTCTTGTGATTGGTCAATTTTGACCGATATGGAAATGAAGAAGACTTTGCCGGTTTTTCTCTCCCTATGGTATTACGGGATAGGGAAGTTGAGGCTTGCTAGGCATATGTCAACACATGGCTATGTGTTGGAATGTTAGATTATATCATGGGAGTGCTTAGGCAATGGCTAATTTGCCCTAGAGGCTAGGCAAAGGGCTATGTGACTGACAGCTCTTGTCATAGAAGCCTGTGGATCTTCCTATTCTTTTGTATGGCAGGGAGGAGTCTATAGTAGGCAAAGGTCTACGTTGTTGACAGGCAGTCTTTAACATGGATTGGAAAGTCCTCTTGTGATTGGTCAACTTTGACCGATATGGAAATGAAGGAGGTTTGGTGGGTTGTTCTCTCCCTATGGTATTACAGGATAGCGGCGGTGTCAAATTGTCATAGAGTCTAGGCAAAGGGCTACGTTGTTGACAGGCAGTCTTTAACATGGATTGGAAAGTCCTCTTGTGATTGGTCAACTTTGACCGATATGGAAATGAAGGAGGTTTGGTGGGTTGTTCTCTCCCTATGGTATTACGGGATAGCGGCGGTGTCAAGTTGTCATAGATTCTAGGCAAAGTGCTATGTTGTTGACAAGCAGTCTTTAACATGGATTGGAAAGTCCTCTTGTGATTGGTCAACTTTGACCGATATGGAAATGAAGGAGGTTTGGTGGGTTGTTCTCTCCCTATGGTATTACAGGATAGCGGCGGTGTCAAATTGTCATAGAGTCTAGGCAAAGTGCTAGGTTGTTGACAGGCAGTCTTTGACCTGGTTTGGAAAGTCCTCTTGTGATTGGTCAATTTTGACCGATATGGAAAAGAAGAAGACTTTGCCGGTTTTTCTCTCCCTATGGTATTACGGGATAGGGAAGTTGAGGCTTGCTAGGCACATGTCAACACATGGCTATGTGTTGGAATGTTAGATTATATCTTGGGAGTGCTTAGGCAATGGCTAATTTGCCCTAGAGGCTAGGCAAAGGGCTATGTGACTGACAGCTCTTGTCATAGAAGCCTGTGGATCTTCCTATTCTTTGTATGGCAGGGAGGAGTCTATAGTAGGCAAAGGGCTACGTTGTTGACAGGCAGTCTTTAACATGGATTGGAAAGTCCTCTTGTGATTGGTCAACTTTGACCGATATGGAAATGAAGGACGTTTGGTGGGTTGTTCTCTCCCTATGGTATTACAGGATAGCGGCGGTGTCAAATTGTCATAGAGCCTAGGCAAAGGGCTACGTTGTTGACAGGCAGTCTTTAACATGGATTGGAAAGTCCTCTTGTGATTGGTCAACTTTGACCGATATGGAAATGAAGGAGGTTTGGTGGGTTGTTCTCTCCCTATGGTATTACGGGATAGCGGCGGTGTCAAGTTGTCATAGAGTCTAGGCAAAGTGCTATGTTGTTGACAAGCAGTCTTTAACATGGATTGGAAAGTCCTTTTGTGATTGGTCAACTTTGACCGATATGGAAATGAAGGAGGTTTGGTGGGTTGTTCTCTCCCTATGGTATTACAGGATAGCGGCGGTGTCAAATTGTCATAGAGTCTAGGCAAAGGGCTACGTTGTTGACAGGCAGTCTTTAACATGGATTGGAAAGTCCTCTTGTGATTGGTCAACTTTGACCGATATGGAAATGAAGGAGGTTTGGTGGGTTGTTCTCTCCCTATGGTATTACGGGATAGCGGCGGTGTCAAGTTGTCATAGATTCTAGGCAAAGTGCTATGTTGTTGACAAGCAGTCTTTAACATGGATTGGAAAGTCCTCTTGTGATTGGTCAACTTTGACCGATATGGAAATGAAGGAGGTTTGGTGGGTTGTTCTCTCCCTATGGTATTACAGGATAGCGGCGGTGTCAAATTGTCATAGAGTCTAGGCAAAGTGCTAGGTTGTTGACAGGCAGTCTTTGACCTGGTTTGGAAAGTCCTCTTGTGATTGGTCAATTTTGACCGATATGGAAAAGAAGAAGACTTTGCCGGTTTTTCTCTCCCTATGGTATTACGGGATAGGGAAGTTGAGGCTTGCTAGGCACATGTCAACACATGGCTATGTGTTGGAATGTTAGATTATATCTTGGGAGTGCTTAGGCAATGGCTAATTTGCCCTAGAGGCTAGGCAAAGGGCTATGTGACTGACAGCTCTTGTCATAGAAGCCTGTGGATCTTCCTATTCTTTGTATGGCAGGGAGGAGTCTATAGTAGGCAAAGGGCTACGTTGTTGACAGGCAGTCTTTAACATGGATTGGAAAGTCCTCTTGTGATTGGTCAACTTTGACCGATATGGAAATGAAGGACGTTTGGTGGGTTGTTCTCTCCCTATGGTATTACAGGATAGCGGCGGTGTCAAATTGTCATAGAGCCTAGGCAAAGGGCTACGTTGTTGACAGGCAGTCTTTAACATGGATTGGAAAGTCCTCTTGTGATTGGTCAACTTTGACCGATATGGAAATGAAGGAGGTTTGGTGGGTTGTTCTCTCCCTATGGTATTACGGGATAGCGGCGGTGTCAAGTTGTCATAGAGTCTAGGCAAAGTGCTATGTTGTTGACAAGCAGTCTTTAACATGGATTGGAAAGTCCTTTTGTGATTGGTCAACTTTGACCGATATGGAAATGAAGGAGGTTTGGTGGGTTGTTCTCTCCCTATGGTATTACAGGATAGCGGCGGTGTCAAATTGTCATAGAGTCTAGGCAAAGTGCTAGGTTGTTGACAGGCAGTCTTTGACCTGGTTTGGAAAGTCCTCTTGTGATTGGTCAATTTTGACCGATATGGAAATGAAGAAGACTTTGCCGGTTTTTCTCTCCCTATGGTATTACGGGATAGGGAAGTTGAGGCTTGCTAGGCACATGTCAACACATGGCTATGTGTTGGAATGTTAGATTATATCATGGGAGTGCTTAGGCAATGGCTAATTTGCCCTAGAGGCTAGGCAAAGGGCTATGTGACTGACAGCTCTTGTCATAGAAGCCTGTGGATCTTCCTATTCTTTTGTATGGCAGGGAGGAGTCTATAGTAGGCAAAGGGCTACGTTGTTGACAGGCAGTCTTTAACATGGATTGGAAAGTCCTCTTGTGATTGGTCAACTTTGACCGATATGGAAATGAAGGAGGTTTGGTGGGGTGTTCTCTCCCTATGGTATTACAGGATAGCGTCGGTGTCAAATTGTCATAGAGTCTAGGCAAAGGGCTACGTTGTTGACAGGCAGTCTTTAACATGGATTGGAAAGTCCTCTTGTGATTGGTCAACTTTGACCGATATGGAAACGAAGGAGGTTTGGTGGGTTGTTCTCTCCCTATGGTATTACGGGATAGCGGCGGTGTCAAGTTGTCATAGAGTCTAGGCAAAGTGCTATGTTGTTGACAAGCAGTCTTTAACATGGATTGGAAAGTCCTCTTGTGATTGGTCAACTTTGACCGATATGGAAATGAAGGAGGTTTGGTGGGTTGTTCTCTCCCTATGGTATTACAGGATAGCGGCGGTGTCAAATTGTCATAGAGTCTAGGCAAAGTGCTAGGTTGTTGACAGGCAGTCTTTGACCTGGTTTGGAAAGTCCTCTTGTGATTGGTCAATTTTGACCGATATGGAAAAGAAGAAGACTTTGCCGGTTTTTCTCTCCCTATGGTATTACGGGATAGGGAAGTTGAGGCTTGCTAGGCACATGTCAACACATGGCTATGTGTTGGAATGTTAGATTATATCATGGGAGTGCTTAGGCAATGGCTAATTTGCCCTAGAGGCTAGGCAAAGGGCTATGTGACTGACAGCTCTTGTCATAGAAGCCTGTGGATCTTCCTATTCTTTGTATGGCAGGGAGGAGTCTATAGTAGGCAAAGGGCTACGTTGTTGACAGGCAGTCTTTAACATGGATTGGAAAGTCCTCTTGTGATTGGTCAACTTTGACCGATATGGAAATGAAGGAGGTTTGGTGGGTTGTTCTCTCCCTATGGTATTACGGGATAGCGGCGGTGTCAAGTTGTCATAGAGTCTAGGCAAAGTGCTATGTTGTTGACAAGCAGTCTTTAACATGGATTGGAAAGTCCTCTTGTGATTGGTCAACTTTGACCGATATGGAAATGAAGGAGGTTTGGTGGGTTGTTCTCTCCCTATGGTATTACAGGATAGCGGCGGTGTCAAATTGTCATAGAGTCTAGGCAAAGTGCTAGGTTGTTGACAGGCAGTCTTTGACCTGGTTTGGAAAGTCCTCTTGTGATTGGTCAATTTTGACCGATATGGAAATGAAGAAGACTGTGCCGGTTTTTCTCTCCCTATGGTATTACGGGATAGGGAAGTTGAGGCTTGCTAGGCACATGTCAACACATGGCTATGTGTTGGAATGTTAGATTATATCATGGGAGTGCTTAGGCAATGGCTAATTTGCCCTAGAGGCTAGGCAAAGGGCTATGTGACTGACAGCTCTTGTCATAGAAGCCTGTGGATCTTCCTATTCTTTTGTATGGCAGGGAGGAGTCTATAGTAGGCAAAGGGCTACGTTGTTGACAGGCAGTCTTTAACATGGATTGGAAAGTCCTCTTGTGATTGGTCAACTTTGACCGATATGGAAATGAAGGAGGTTTGGTGGGTTGTTCTCTCCCTATGGTATTACGGGATAGCGGCGGTGTCAAGTTGTCATAGAGTCTAGGCAAAGTGCTATGTTGTTGACAAGCAGTCTTTAACATGGATTGGAAAGTCCTCTTGTGATTGGTCAACTTTGACCGATATGGAAATGAAGGAGGTTTGGTGGGTTGTTCTCTCCCTATGGTATTACAGTATAGCGGTGGTGTCAAATTGTCATAGAGTCTAGGCAAAGTGCTAGGTTGTTGACAGGCAGTCTTTGACCTGGTTTGGAAAGTCCTCTTGTGATTGGTCAATTTTGACCGATATGGAAATGAAGAAGACTTTGCCGGTTTTTCTCTCCCTATGGTATTATGGGATAGGGAAGTTGAGGCTTGCTAGGCACATGTCAACACATGGTCATGTGTTGGAATGTTAGATTATATCATGGGAGTGCTTAGGCAATGGCTAATTTGCTCTAGAGGCTAGGCAAAGGGCTATGTGACTGACAGCTCTTGTCATAGAAGCCTGTGGATCTTCCTATTCTTTTGTATGGCAGGGAGGAGTCTATAGTATGCAAAGGGCTACGTTGTTGATAGGCAGTCTTTAACATGGATTGGAAAGTCCTCTTGTGATTGGTCAACTTTGACCGATATGGAAATGAAGGAGGTTTGGTGGGTTGTTCTCTCCCTATGGTATTACAGGATAGCGGCGGTGTCAAATTGTCATAGAGTCTAGGCAAAGGGCTACGTTGTTGACAGGCAGTCTTTAACATGGATTGGAAAGTCCTCTTGTGATTGGTCAACTTTGACCGATATGGAAATGAAGGAGGTTTGGTGGGTTGTTCTCTCCCTATGGTATTACAGGATAGCGGCGGTGTCAAGTTGTCATAGAGTCTAGGCAAAGTGCTATGTTGTTGACAAGCAGTCTTTAACATGGATTGGAAAGTCCTCTTGTGATTGGTCAACTTTGACTGATATGGAAATGAAGGAGGTTTGGTGGGTTGTTCTCTCCCTATGGTATTACAGGATAGCGGCGGTGACAAATTGTCATAGAGTCTAGGCAAAGTGCTAGGTTGTTGACAGGCAGTCTTTGACCTGGTTTGGAAAGTCCTCTTGTGATTGGTCAATTTTGACCGATATGGAAATGAAGAAGACTTTGCCGGTTTTTCTCTCCCTATGGTATTACGGGATAGGGAAGTTGAGGCTTGCTAGGCACATGTCAACACATGGCTATGTGTTGGAATGTTAGATTATATCATGGGAGTGCTTAGGCAATGGCTAATTTGCCCTAGAGGCTAGGCAAAGGGCTATGTGACTGACAGCTCTTGTCATAGAAGCCTGTGGATCTTCCTATTCTTTTGTATGGCAGGGAGGAGTCTATAGTAGGCAAAGGGCTACGTTGTTGACAGGCAGTGTTTAACATGGATTGGAAAGTCCTCTTGTGATTGGTCAACTTTGACCGATATGGAAATGAAGGAGGTTTGGTGGGTTGTTCTCTCCCTATGGTATTACAGGATAGTGGCGGTGTCAAATTGTCATAGAGTCTAGGCAAAGTGCTAGGTTGTTGACAGGCAGTCTTTGACCTGGTTTGGAAAGTCCTCTTGTGATTGGTCAATTTTGACCGATATGGAAATGAAGAAGACTTTGCCGTTTTTTCTCTCCCTATGGTATTACGGGATAGGGAAGTTGAGGCTTGCTAGGCACATGTCAACACATGGTAATGTGTTGGAATGTTAGATTATATCATGGGAGTGCTTAGGCAATGGCTAATTTGCTCTAGAGGCTAGGCAAAGGGCTATGTGACTGACAGCTCTTGTCATAGAAGCCTGTGGATCTTCCTATTCTTTTGTATGGCAGGGAGAAGTCTATAGTAGGCAAAGGGCTATGTTGTTGACAAGCAGTCTTTAACATGGATTGGAAAGTCCTCTTGTGATTGGTCAACTTTGACCGATATGGAAATGAAGGAGGTTTGGTGGGTTGTTCTCTCCCTATGGTATTACAGGATAGCGGCGGTGTCAAATTGTCATAGAGTCTCGGCAAAGTGCTAGGTTGTTGACAGGCAGTCTTTGACCTGGTTTGGAAAGTCCTCTTGTGATTGGTCAATTTTGACCGATATGGAAATGAAGAAGACTTTGCCGGTTTTTCTCTCCCTATGGTATTACGGGATAGGGAAGTTGAGGCTTGCTAGGCACATGTCAACACATGGCTATGTGTTGGAATGTTAGATTATATCATGGGAGTGCTTAGGCAATGGCTAATTTGCCCTAGAGGCTAGGCAAAGGGCTATGTGACTGACAGCTCTTGTCATAGAAGCCTGTGGATCTTCCTATTCTTTTGTATGGCAGGGAGGAGTCTATAGTAGGCAAAGGGCTACGTTGTTGACAGGCAGTCTTTAACATGGATTGGAAAGTCCTCTTGTGATTGGTCAACTTTGACCGATATGGAAATGAAGGAGGTTTGGTGGGTTGTTCTCTCCCTATGGTATTACAGGATAGCGGCGGTGTCAAATTGTCATAGAGTCTAGGCAAAGGGCTACGTTGTTGACAGGCAGTCTTTAACATGGATTGGAAAGTCCTCTTGTGATTGGTCAACTTTGACCGATATGGAAATGAAGGAGGTTTGGTGGGTTGTTCTCTCCCTATGGTATTACAGGATAGCGGCGGTGTCAAATTGTCATAGAGTCTAGGCAAAGTGCTATGTTGTTGACAAGCAGTCTTTAACATGGATTGGAAAGTCCTCTTGTGATTGGTCAACTTTGACCGATATGGAAATGAAGGAGGTTTGGTGGGTTGTTCTCTCCCTATGGTATTACAGGATAGCGGCGGTGTCAAATTGTCATAGAGTCTAGGCAAAGTGCTAGGTTGTTGACAGGCAGTCTTTGACCTGGTTTGGAAAGTCCTCTTGTGATTGGTCAATTTTGACCGATATGGAAATGAAGAAGACTTTGCCGGTTTTTCTCTCCCTATGGTATTACGGGATAGGGAAGTTGAGGCTTGCTAGGCACATGCCAACACATGGCAATGTGTTGGAATGTTAGATTATATCATGGGAGTGCTTAGGCAATGGCTAATTTGCCCTAGAGGCTAGGCAAAGGGCTATGTGACTGACAGCTCTTGTCATAGAAGCCTGTGGATCTTCCTATTCTTTTGTATGGCAGGGAGGAGTCTATAGTAGGCAAAGGGCTACGTTGTTGACAGGCAGTCTTTAACATGGATTGGAAAGTCCTCTTGTGATTGGTCAACTTTGACCGATATGGAAATGAAGGAGGTTTGGTGGGTTGTTCTCTCCCTATGGTATTACAGGATAGCGGCGGTGTCAAATTGTCATAGAGTCTAGGCAAAGGGCTACGTTGTTGACAGGCAGTCTTTAACATGGATTGGAAAGTCCTCTTGTGATTGGTCAACTTTGACCGATATGGAAATGAAGGAGGTTTGGTGGGTTGTTCTCTCCCTATGGTATTACGGGATAGCGGCGGTGTCAAGTTGTCATAGAGTCTAGGCAAAGTGCTATGTTGTTGACAAGCAGTCTTTAACATGGATTGGAAAGTCCTCTTGTGATTGGTCAACTTTGACCGATATGGAAATGAAGGAGGTTTGGTGGGTTGTTCTCTCCCTATGGTATTACAGGATAGCGGCGGTGTCAAATTGTCATAGAGTCTAGGCAAAGGGCTACGTTGTTGACAGGCAGTCTTTAACATGGATTGGAAAGTCCTCTTGTGATTGGTCAACTTTGACCGATATGGAAATGAAGGAGGTTTGGTGGGTTGTTCTCTCCCTATGGTATTAAAGGATAGCGGCGGTGTCAAATTGTCATAGAGTCTAGGCAAAGTGCTAGGTTGTTGACAGGCAGTCTTTGACCTGGTTTGGAAAGTCCTCTTGTGATTGGTCAATTTTGACCGATATGGAAATGAAGAAGACTTTGCCGGTTTTTCTCTCCCTATGGTTTTACGGGATAGGGAAGTTGAGGCTTGCTAGGCACATGTCAAAACATGTGCCTAGCAATGTGTTGGAATGTTAGATTATATCATGGGAGTGCTTAGGCAATGGCTAATTTGCCCTAGAGGCTATTCAAAGGGCTATGTGACTGACAGCTCTTGTCATAGAAGCCTGTGGATCTTCCTATTCTTTTGTATGGCAGTGAGGAGTCTATAGTAGGCAAAGGGCTACGTTGTTGACAGGCAGTCTTTAACATGGATTGGAAAGTCCTCTTGTGATTGGTCAACTTTGACCGATATGGAAATGAAGGAGGTTTGGTGGGTTGTTCTCTCCCTATGGTATTACAGGATAGCGGCGGTGTCAAATTGTCATAGAGTCTAGGCAAAGTGCTAGGTTGTTGACAGGCAGTCTTTGACCTGGTTTGGAAAGTCCTCTTGTGATTGGTGAATTTTGACCGATATGGAAATGAAGAAGACTTTGCCGGTTTTTCTCTCCCTATGGTATTACGGGATAGGGAAGTTGAGGCTTGCTAGGCACATGTCAACACATGGTTATGTGTTGGAATGTTAGATTATATCATGGGAGTGCTTAGGCAATGGCTAATTTGCCCTAGAGGCTACGCAAAGGGCTATGTGACTGACAGCTCTTGTCATGCAAGCCTGTGGATCTTCCTATTCTTTTGTATGGCAGGGAGGAGTCTATAGTAGGCAAAGGGCTACGTTGTTGACAGGCAGTCTTTAACATGGATTGGAAAGTCCTCTTGTGATTGGTCAACTTTGACCGATATGGAAATGAAGGAGGTTTGGTGGGTTGTTCTCTCCCTATGGTATTACAGGATAGCGGCGGTGTCAAATTGTCATAGAGTCTAGGCAAAGGGCTACATTGTTGACAGGCAGTCTTTAACATGGATTGGAAAGTCCTCTTGTGATTGGTCAACTTTGACCAATATGGAAATGAAGGAGGTTTGGTGGGTTGTTCTCTCCCTATGGTATTACAGGATAGCGGCGGTGTCAAATTGTCATAGAGTCTAGGCAAAGTGCTAGGTTGTTGACAGGCAGTCTTTGACCTGGTTTGGAAAGTCATCTTGTGATTGGTCAATTTTGACCGATATGGAAATGAAGAAGACTTTGCCGGTTTTTCTCTCCCTATGGTATGACGGGATAGGGAAGTTGAGGCTTGCTAGGCACATGTCAACACATGGCTATGTGTTGGAATGTTAGATTATATCATGGGAGTGCTTAGGCAATGGCTAATTTGCCCTAGAGGCTAGGCAAAGGGCAATGTGACTGACAGCTCTTGTCATAGAAGCCTGTGGATCTTCCTATTCTTTTGTATGGCAGGGAGGAGTCTATAGTAGGCAAAGGGCTACGTTGTTGACAGGCAGTCTTTAACATGGATTGGAAAGTCCTCTTGTGATTGGTCAACTTTGACCGATATGGAAATGAAGGAGGTTTGGTAGGTTGTTCTCTCCCTATGGTATTACAGGATAGCGGCGGTGTCAAATTGTCATAGAGTCTAGGCAAAGGGCTACGTTGTTGACAGGCAGTCTTTAACATGGATTGGAAAGTCCTCTTGTGATTGGTCAACTTTGACCGATATGGAAATGAAGGAGGTTTGGTGGGTTGTTCTCTCACTATGGTATTACGGGATAGCGGCGGTGTCAAGTTGTCATAGAGTCTAGGCAAAGTGCTATGTTGTTGACAGGCAGTCTTTAACATGGATTGGAAAGTCCTCTTGTGATTGGTCAACTTTGACCGATATGGAAATGAAGGAGGTTTGGTGGGTTGTTCTCTCCCTATGGTATTACGGGATAGCGGCGGTGTCAAGTTGTCATAGAGTCTAGGCAAAGTGCTATGTTGTTGACAAGCAGTCTTTAACATGGATTGGAAAGTCCTCTTGTGATTGGTCAACTTTGACCGATATGGAAATGAAGGAGGTTTGGTGGGTTGTTCTCTCCCTATGGTATTACAGGATAGCGGCGGTGTCAAATTGTCATAGAGTCTAGGCAAAGTGCTAGGTTGTTGACAGGCAGTCTTTGACCTGGTTTGGAAAGTCCTCTTGTGATTGGTCAATTTTGACCGATATGGAAATGAAGAAGACTTTGCCGGTTTTTCTCTCCCTATGGTATTACGGGATAGGGAAGTTGAGGCTTGCTAGGCACATGTCAACACATGGCTATGTGTAGGAATGTTAGATTATATCATGGTTTGATGTTCCACACATGGTCGCTACTTGATTATTTGGCTTGATGTCAATTGTATTACACAGGAGACGTTTTGCTGAATAGCTGTCGGAGACCCCCCTTCTCTGCCTATGCAGGATCGCCCACCTTCGGGTGGACTTAACCTGCTTGCTGCAATCGGGTTGGGGGCATTCCTCCGATAGACGGGTGGCGACCGCCTTGGCGGAAGGCTTGCTGAAGGCTTGAGGAGGATTTCTTCTTGGGAGAAAAAGTGAGTCAAGAATGCCATTCACCTTTGATTTTCCGAGCGGGGAAACCCAGCTGAAGAACACCGTAAGGATTGAAGTCGAAGAAGAACATCGGAGCCTGAAGGATTTGAGATTCATCGTGGGGGAGATTCTGCTTGGCGTTTTCAACCTCAAGAATGAAGAAATTCTTTGCCTTCAGGACCAAGAGAGGAGGGGAGCATATACCATCACCTTCACCTCTCTCCATTGCTGTGAAAACATCTACGCAGTATTATCCAACAAAGAACTGAAAGAGGATAGACTTGATGGCCTCAAGTTTTTTCTTTTATATGGGTTGGAGGACGTCCCGCTGGTCGTCCACCTGTTTAACCCATTTATTGATACCGCGGACATTGTCACCTTTCTGCAGCGGTATTGTACCGAGGTCCGCTTCTCCCATTTAGTTAAGGGTGGACTCGGACACTGGAATGGGAAAAAGAAATTTTTTGTGAAGTTTCGTAAAGACCCGGATGGAATCGGTGGATTTATGCACCCTCCGTCAAATTTTCACATTGGAAGAAACAGGGGATACCTTTTTTACCCTGGTATGCCCTTGTACTGCCGCAACTGTAACCGCTTTGGACATACAAGAGAGTCCTGTCCGGACGCTAAGATGACCCGGTGTAATAAGTGTGGTCGACCGGGTCATATTGCTGTTGCGTGCACACAAAAACAAATGTGTAATATGTGTGGGCAGGAAGGCCACAAGTATAGAGATTGCCCCAGAAAGGCTAAGAGACAGGGCGCCGGGGCTGAGCGGGCAGAGAAATCCAGTGCGAGGTCTGAGCAGGTGTCGACAGCGGTTGCCGTCCCAGCTAAGAAGACCTCGGGTAAGTCGGGTGAGTCGTCCGTACTGTCTGTGAGTGGCAAAATGCCAGTTAAATCAAAACCGATAGTGGCGAGAAGGAGCTCAGTAGTCGGTCCTGAGAACGATTCGGTTGAATTGCCAACAACCGAGCACTCGATGAAGGTCCAGGAGGCTCGTAGGAAATCGGTTTCTGATTTAGGGAAAGGGATCGCCAAGCCTCTGGTAATCCCTACCCATGAGAAGGCATTGTGCACACTGGCGGTGGGATCCGAGCAGCGTGCGATGAGGATCCCAGGTGTGGTGGTTTCGGAACAGACTTTTGCTGTACCAGCAGTGCTGGGGTCTGTGTCAAAGGGCGGAAACACCAGCCGCCGGGCATCATTGATGGAGTCGGAGCAAGGGTCCGAAAGTTCATCAGCGGAAAACCCTGCCATGACGATTCCAGATGCCACCTGTGAAGAGCAATGGATAAAAGCTGAGCGAAAGAAAAAGTCCAGGAGAAGGTCGCGCCGTGGCCAGAAGGAGGTTCCGGGAGTGTCTGGGATGGAGAAGTCTGTCTTGGAGGGTCCTGGTGGTCCGAAGGTCAGTGGAGTGGCTCATGTATCTCAAGGAAAAGAGGAGGAAGATCAACATCCTGCAGAGAAGCGTCTGCGAATTGAGAAAGGCAGTGTTCAAAAGAAACAGTTTTCGTTGTCTTCAAGTTCAAGCGAAGGAGAACTCCAGATCGTGGAGGACGCATGCTATGTATCTTCCCCGGATCCGGTAAATTTTGCTGATCCTCCCTCTCCTCAACAAGGATTGGGGGGTTCTCAATATATCTCCTGCTTTGAGTTAGATATGGACACTGTTCCTTTATAAGTTTTCATAATGACTTCTCTTAAACTTTTCTCACTAAATGTGAGATCCATAAAGAGCCCTAGCCGTAGGGCGGCTTTATTCTCCTACCTTGAGACTTTGGACTTTGATATATGTTTTTTACAGGAGTGTGCAATTGAAAGCAGTACGGACTATACTCACCTGAAAAAAGATTGGAAACTGGGACTGTCCGTTTGGTCCGGTTCAAATGAGAACAAGTGCGCAGGAGTGGGAATACTGTTTCGTGGAACCCACACCTCTATTCAGACTGTCACTGAAATTTTACCTGGTCGAGCGGTTTTAGTACATGTGTTTTTTAAGGGTCTTTTTTTACGTCTTTTAAATATTTATGCCTCTCCTGATAAGCAGGATAGGGCTGATCTTTTTGAAATGTTACCATTGTTTGCTGTTGGGTCATCTCCTCTACTAGTAGGCGGAGACTTTAATTGTGTCTTTGCAGGTGAACATCGACAAGGAGGTGACCCTAACAATAGAGACCGAACATCTTATCTGTTAAAAAATTTTATTGACGATTTTAGGCTAAAAGATAGTTTTAAAATGCTTTTTACCAACCCTGATACAACATGGTCAAATGGGAGGATACAGTCCAGAATTGATTTTATATTTTTATCCGAGGCTTTTAACCCTTTTAAATGTGATCTTTTAAATAACGTGTTTTCAGATCATAAGGTTTTATGTGCTCACCTAGAAATCTCCGGGGAAAAAAGGGTAAATGGAGGTCTCTGGAGACTAAATCTTCAATTGCTGGATGATCCCCAATTGTGTGACCGGTTTAAACGGACCTATCAATGTTGGCAGAATGCACGTAATCCCCGTGATTCAATGCTACATTGGTGGGAGGGTGTTAAGCCAAAAATCAAAGCATTTTTTGTCAAAGCGGGTAAGATAGCCGCAAAACGGAAAAAACAATGGTTTTATATTTTAAATTTAAGATTACAAGCGCTTTTAAAAATGCAAAGTGTCGATATTGATGTTGACCATGATATTTTTTCCTTAAAAGCGGAAATCAAGAAGCTGATCGACAAAAAAGGTAAAGAAATAATCTTTAATGCACATGTCCAGCACCTAGAAGAAGGCGAGAAATGTTCTAGGTTTTTCTTTAAAAAAGTTATGGACAAAAAAGAACTTATTTCCTCACTTGATGGTAAAACTAAAATGAGTGAAATTTTAGACATTGCATTTAATTTTTATCAGCTTCTATTTAATGAAAAAAGTATCGATGCCTCTATTTTAAAAGATTGTTTGAATGTTTTAGAGTGTAAATTAAGTGTTTTAGATCAAGAGCTTTTATCCAAAGACATCACCATTGAAGAACTGCTAATGGTTTTTAAAAGCTTTTTATTTGGTAAAACCCCTGGTGAGGATGGCCTACCAGTGGAATTTTATTTACACTTTTGGGACCTTTTAAAAGACGATCTTTTATTATTGTATAAAGAGGTTTTTACTGTTGATATTTTACCCCCTTCCTGGAGAAGAGGGATTGTGTCTTTAATTTTTAAAAAGGGCAACAAGGAGAGCCTAGAAAACTACAGGCCTATTACTCTCCTAAATGTCGATTATAAAATCATGGCCAAACTTATTGCTTTACGTTTAAAACCTTTTGCTGAAAAGTTAATCCATCCAGACCAGGTATGTGGGATTCCTGGAAGAAGCATGTCTGAATCCCTCAATATAATACGTGATGTTATCTGGTACTGTAAAGAAAGAAAGTTAAATCTTGCTATTTTATCCATTGATTTTGAGAAAGCTTTCGATCGCCTTTCTCATTCTTTTCTTTTTAGCATTTTGGAAAAAATGGCAATACCTGATATTCTTTTAAAAAGCATAAAGGTTTTATATAGGTCCTGTTTTAATCAAATTTCTATTAATGGTTTTTTAACCCAGCAGGTACTTTTAAAGTCAGGGGTGAAACAGGGATGTCCCTTATCCCCCTTTCTGTTTATTTGTGCGATTGAACCTCTTTTAATTCTTTTAAGATCTGATAAAGTCATTCGAGGTATTCATGTCCCCGGTGGAGGAGGACGACAAGCTAAAGTGTTAAGCTATATGGATGATGTCACTGTTTTATGCTCTTCCTCCTACTCCTTAAAAAGAGCACTTTTTCAGACGACCATTTTCTGCTGTGCGTCTGGTTTTAAGTTAAACTTACACAAATGCAATTGTCTGGGTATAGGGGTGTGGGATGAGTCTCTCACCCCTGAAATCAGTGTTAAACAGGATCATATCAAAATTTTAGGAATTGTTTTTAATGCTGCAAATACAAGCACCCCAAATTGGGATTCAGTTTTAATAAAAATGGAAAGGAAGGTTTTAATGTGGAATTTGAGAAAGCTCACAATGGAAGGGAAAGTTTTAATCATAAAAATGATTCTATTACCTATTATGCTCCATGTGGCTCTGGTTTTCCCTCCTTCTTACTTATACATAAGAAAACTCACCAGGGTATGTTTTAAGTTTTTGTGGGGTTCAACAATGGAGAAATTAAAGAGAGATTATATGTATAAAGAGAAGATAAATGGCGGTAAAGATGTTCCCAACCTTCTTTTATTCTTTTATGTCAAATATTTCTGCTTTTGTTTTAAACTTTTAAATACGGATGGAATTTTTAGTTGCTTTCTTAAATATGCAGCAGGTATGATTTTTAAACATTGGTTCCGGGTTCCTTTGAATTCACCTGTATTGTTATGTCCCCCTAAGCACTATGTGGTACTTGAAAAGGCAATTAGATCCTTCCACCTGAAAGAGGTCAACTCTGAAATATTGGGGAATCAAAAACAGGTTACCAAGGTTTTAAAGAAAAATGATGAAATTGTTTTATCTGTTTCAAATTTTTCCCAGCAAAGGTCTAAAAAAGTGTGGCGCAATGTGTTTGGGAAATATCTTGCAAATGTCCACAAAGACCTCTCTTGGGCCATTGTCCACCAGTGCCTCCCCACGCGTGAATTCCAACATAAAAGGGGGATGTTAGCACGGGGGAAATGCCCTAGGAACTCATGCTGCAATGATGAGACCATATTACATGTGTTTTGGAATTGCCCCTATGCGCAAGAGCTCTGGAAAACAGTAGGACCTCTTTTTAAGCAAGTTGGGGATCTTAAGAATTTTAATTATCAAATGGTTTTATATGGTCTTTTTATTTGTCCATCCATAAAACAGTTTGAAATTTGTTGGATGATAATTAATTGTATGAAAAATGCTATTTGGAAATGCAGAAATATTTTACTTTTTAAAACTGATGTTATCGATGTTAAAACCTGTATTCGAATTGCTTTTAGTCAAATGTATATTTATTTTTTAAGAGATAAAAAATATCTCGGAAATGAAAAAGCAATGTTAATTTGGGGGTTTAAACAATGGAATAATATTGTCAAGTAATTCTGTCAAATTTACTTGTCAAGAAAAGTGAAAATATATTTCCTGTTTTATTTCTGTAATTTATTATTATTGTTTTTTTTCTGATGATGTAATTATTTTGTTGTTAATAAACTATTTAAAATCGGCAATGGCTAATTTGCCCTAGAGGCTAGGCAAAGGGCTATGTGACTGACAGCTCTTGTCATAGAAGCCTGTGGATCTTCCTATTCTTTTGTATGGCAGGGAGGAGTCTATAGTAGGCAAAGGGCTACGTTGTTGACAGGCAGTCTTTAACATGGATTGGAAAGTCCTCTTGTGAATGGTCAACTTTGACCGATATGGAAATGAAGGAGGTTTGGTGGGTTGTTCTCTCCCTATGGTATTACAGGATAGCGGCGGTGTCAAATTGTCATAGAGTCTAGGCAAAGGGCTACGTTGTTGACAGGCAGTCTTTAACATGGATTGGAAAGTCCTCTTGTGATTGGTCAACTTTGACCGATATGGAAACGAAGGAGGTTTGGTGGGTTGTCCTCTCCCTATGGTATTACGGGATAGCGGCGGTGTCAAGTTGTCATAGAGTCTAGGCAAAGTGCTATGTTGTTGACAAGCAGTCTTTAACATGGATTGGAAAGTCCTCTTGTGATTGGTCAACTTTGACCGATATGGAAATGAAGGAGGTTTGGTGGGTTGTTCTCTCCCTATGGTATTACAGGATAGCGGCGGTGTCAAATTGTCATAGAGTCTAGGCAAAGTGCTAGGTTGTTGACAGGCAGTCTTTGACCTGGTTTGGAAAGTCCTCTTGTGATTGGTCAATTTTGACCGATATGGAAATGAAGAAGACTTTGCCGGTTTTTCTCTCCCTATGGTATTACGGGATAGGGAAGTTGAGGCTTGCTAGGCACATGTCAACACATGGTTATGTGTTGGAATGTTAGATTATATCATGGGAGTGCTTAGGCAATGGCTAATTTGCCCTAGAGGCTAGGCAAAGGGATATGTGACTGACAGCTCTTGTCATAGAAGCCTGTGGATCTTCCTATTCTTTTGTATGGCAGGGAGGAGTCTATAGTAGGCAAAGGGCTACGTTGTTGACAGGCAGTCTTTAACATGGATTGGAAAGTCCTCTTGTGATTGGTCAACTTTGACCGATATGGAAATGAAGGAGGTTTGGTGGGTTGTTCTCTCCCTATGGTATTACAGGATAGCGGCGGTGTCAAATTGTCATAGAGTCTAGGCAAAGGGCTACGTTGTTGACAGGCAGTCTATAACATGGATTGGAAAGTCCTCTTGTGATTGGTCAACTTTGACCGATATGGAAATGAAGGAGGTTTGGTGGGTTGTTCTCTCCCTATGGTATTACGGGATATCGGCGGTGTCAAGTTGTCATAGAGTCTAGGCAAAGTGCTATGTTGTTGACAAGCAGTCTTTAACATGGATTGGAAAGTCCTTTTGTGATTGGTCAACTTTGACCGATATGGAAATGAAGGAGGTTTGGTGGGTTGTTCTCTCCCTATGGTATTACGGGATAGCGGCGGTGTCAAGTTGTCATAGAGTCTAGGCAAAGTGCTATGTTGTTGACAAGCAGTCTTTAACATGGATTGGAAAGTCCTCTTGTGATTGGTCAACTTTGACCGATATGGAAATGAAGGAGGTTTGGTGGGTTGTTCTCTCCCTATGGTATTACAGGATAGCGGCGGTGTCAAATTGTCATAGAGTCTAGGCAAAGTGCTAGGTTGTTGACAGGCAGTCTTTGACCTGGTTTGGAAAGTCCTCTTGTGATTGGTCAATTTTGACCGATATGGAAAAGAAGAAGACTTTGCCGGTTTTTCTCTCCCTATGGTATTACGGGATAGGGAAGTTGAGGCTTGCTAGGCACATGTCAACACATGGCTATGTGTAGGAATTTTAGATTATATCATACACTAACATTCCTGGATCGCTTCTCGGCCTTTTGGCTAGGATCAAGTGTAGTACCTTTGGGGAATCACGAGGTCTTGGCCATTGGGTGCCTGGAGGGTGTGTGTCCTTATAAGGGCACACTATTCTGGGCAACGGGAGGCGGTCACCCACTCCGGTAATACCCGAAGCCAAAGGGGAAACCGGGAGTGTAAGAGTTTGAACACTTCAGTGGAAACTGGAAGCGTTTTGTTGAGAACATGGACACCGGTGAAGATGTCGTCCCAAGCTTTGCTAAGCTGAAGAATTCGGTTCGTGTGGTGGTGGAAGAGGTGATCGAAGGAGAAAGCAAGCTGCGCTACATCGTTGAGGTCATCCTTGGGGAATTCGGTCATGTCGGGAAGACAGAGATCCTGGCGATTCAAGACTACCCACGACGAGGAGTATACGATGTGACCTTCAATGGAGAAGGTATCTTTGTGAGTTTTTTGAAGATTCTGGAAGGAAATCGTGAGGATGCTCGACTACGTGGATACAGGGTGTTTCCTCACATTTCACAGGAGGAAGTCATCTTGGTGGTTAAGTCGTACTCCCCTTTCGTGAGTATAAAGGAGGTAGAGACTGTGCTTAATCAGTTTTGTGAAAAATTGACTTTTTCAGGCAAAATTCTAAGTGAGATCGGAATCTGGACATCAAAGGTGAAATTCAAGGCAAAATTCAAGAAAGGCAAGTTACCTCCAGCCAGGTTTAAGTTGGGAGGCATTAATTTGGACTGCCATTTCTCAGGTATGCCGAATTTTTGTCGAAGATGTCGTGTGTATGGTCATACAGCAGAAAACTGCAAAGATTGTGGAAATTGTGGTGAGTCTTCTCATGAGTCGAAAGACTGTGTTCACCCTAAAAAGTGTAATTTATGTTTTCAAGTAGGTCATCTATATTCAACGTGCCCAAAAAGGAGTAAAACTGTAAGTCAGGAGGAAATTTCATCTGGAGAGTCCGGTGCAGGCATAAGTGTGGAAGCACAAGCAAAAACTAGGTCTACAATAGTGAAGGATCCGGTACAGGAGCAAATGCTCCTTGAGGACTCAGGGGTGAGTGGTTTGGAAGCAATTGCTTTACAGGTGGAAAGTTTGGCTGTGAAACGGACAGACTTGTCAAAAAGGGAAAAAGAAAAGAAGAAAAAGAGAATCGAAAGTCCGAAAGAGGAGGCCAAAGTGCAACCCCAAGTTCCAAAAGAGAGTGAACAGAAGAGGGTTCTCCCAGTTTCAAAAAGTGAACAGAAGAGGGTCTTGACAAGAGGTGAGACTTTGTTTAGATATTACAAATGTCAACCAGACTATGTTATTAAAGAATATATTGACAGTTGGACGGAGGAAGAAACAGCTGCATTGAGAGCTAATGTGGATTTGGAAAACACGACAGAAGAATTTCTGAGATATCACATCTTGGATTACATTCGGAGGTTGAAGTAAAGGAGTAAAATAAAAGTTTTTTTTGTTATTGTTGTATATTTTTCTTTTAATTGTTTAAAAAAAAGAATAAAAATATTGGTTTCAAGTGATGTTGTAAAGTAATTGTGGGTTTTTTCCTACTGAGACTTTATTACTGATGAAAACCGGGAAAACCGGGCAATGGCTAATTTGCCCTAGAGGCTAGGCAAAGGGCTATGTGACTGACAGCTCTTGTCATAGAAGCCTGTGGATCTTCCTATTCTTTGTATGGCAGGGAGGAGTCTATAGTAGGCAAAGGGCTACGTTGTTGACAGGCAGTCTTTAACATGGATTGGAAAGTCCTCTTGTGATTGGTCAACTTTGACCGATATGGAAATGAAGGAGGTTTGGTGAGTTGTTCTCTCCCTATGGTATTACGGGATAGCGGCGGTGTCAAGTTGTCATAGAGTCTAGGCAAAGTGCTATGTTGTTGACAAGCAGTCTTTAACATGGATTGGAAAGTCCTCTTGTGATTGGTCAACTTTGACCGATATGGAAATGAAGGAGGTTTGGTGGGTTGTTCTCTCCCTATGGTATTACAGGATAGCGGCGGTGTCAAATTGTCATAGAGTCTAGGCAAAGTGCTAGGTTGTTGACAGGCAGTCTTTGACCTGGTTTGGAAAGTCCTCTTGTGATTGGTCAATTTTTACCGATATGGAAATGAAGAAGACTGTGCCGGTTTTTCTCTCCCTATGGTATTACGGGATAGGGAAGTTGAGGCTTGCTAGGCACATGTCAACACATGCCCATGTGTTGGAATGTTAGATTATATCATGGGAGTGCTTAGGCAATGGCTAATTTGCCCTAGAGGCTAGGCAAAGGGCTATGTGACTGACAGCTCTTGTCATAGAAGCCTGTGGATCTTCCTATTCTTTTGTATGGCAGGGAGGAGTCTATAGTAGGCAAAGGGCTACGTTGTTGACAGGCAGTCTTTAACATGGATTGGAAAGTCCTCTTGTGATTGGTCAACTTTGACCGATATGGAAATGAAGGAGGTTTGGTGGGTTGTTCTCTCCCTATGGTATTACGGGATAGCGGCGGTGTCAAGTTGTCATAGAGTCTAGGCAAAGTGCTATGTTGTTGACAAGCAGTCTTTAACATGGATTGGAAAGTCCTCTTGTGATTGGTCAACTTTGACCGATATGGAAATGAAGGAGGTTTGGTGGGTTGTTCTCTCCCTATGGTATTACAGTATAGCGGTGGTGTCAAATTGTCATAGAGTCTAGGCAAAGTGCTAGGTTGTTGACAGGCAGTCTTTGACCTGGTTTGGAAAGTCCTCTTGTGATTGGTCAATTTTGACCGATATGGAAATGAAGAAGACTTTGCCGGTTTTTCTCTCCCTATGGTATTATGGGATAGGGAAGTTGAGGCTTGCTAGGCACATGTCAACACATGGCTATGTGTTGGAATGTTAGATTATATCATGGGAGTGCTTAGGCAATGGCTAATTTGCTCTAGAGGCTAGGCAAAGGGCTATGTGACTGACAGCTCTTGTCATAGAAGCCTGTGGATCTTCCTATTCTTTTGTATGGCAGGGAGGAGTCTATAGTATGCAAAGGGCTACGTTGTTGACAGGCAGTCTTTAACATGGATTGGAAAGTCCTCTTGTGATTGGTCAACTTTGACCGATATGGAAATGAAGGAGGTTTGGTGGGTTGTTCTCTCCCTATGGTATTACAGGATAGCGGCGGTGTCAAATTGTCATAGAGTCTAGGCAAAGGGCTACGTTGTTGACAGGCAGTCTTTAACATGGATTGGAAAGTCCTCTTGTGATTGGTCAACTTTGACCGATATGGAAATGAAGGAGGTTTGGTGGGTTGTTCTCTCCCTATGGTATTACAGGATAGCGGCGGTGTCAAGTTGTCATAGAGTCTAGGCAAAGTGCTATGTTGTTGACAAGCAGTCTTTAACATGGATTGGAAAGTCCTCTTGTGATTGGTCAACTTTGACTGATATGGAAATGAAGGAGGTTTGGTGGGTTGTTCTCTCCCTATGGTATTACAGGATAGCGGCGGTGACAAATTGTCATAGAGTCTAGGCAAAGTGCTAGGTTGTTGACAGGCAGTCTTTGACCTGGTTTGGAAAGTCCTCTTGTGATTGGTCAATTTTGACCGATATGGAAATGAAGAAGACTTTGCCGGTTTTTCTCTCCCTATGGTATTACGGGATAGGGAAGTTGAGGCTTGCTAGGCACATGTCAACACATGGCTATGTGTTGGAATGTTAGATTATATCATGGGAGTGCTTAGGCAATGGCTAATTTGCCCTAGAGGCTAGGCAAAGGGCTATGTGACTGACAGCTCTTGTCATAGAAGCCTGTGGATCTTCCTATTCTTTTGTATGGCAGGGAGGAGTCTATAGTAGGCAAAGGGCTACGTTGTTGACAGGCAGTGTTTAACATGGATTGGAAAGTCCTCTTGTGATTGGTCAACTTTGACCGATATGGAAATGAAGGAGGTTTGGTGGGTTGTTCTCTCCCTATGGTATTACAGGATAGTGGCGGTGTCAAATTGTCATAGAGTCTAGGCAAAGTGCTAGGTTGTTGACAGGCAGTCTTTGACCTGGTTTGGAAAGTCCTCTTGTGATTGGTCAATTTTGACCGATATGGAAATGAAGAAGACTTTGCCGTTTTTTCTCTCCCTATGGTATTACGGGATAGGGAAGTTGAGGCTTGCTAGGCACATGTCAACACATGGTAATGTGTTGGAATGTTAGATTATATCATGGGAGTGCTTAGGCAATGGCTAATTTGCTCTAGAGGCTAGGCAAAGGGCTATGTGACTGACAGCTCTTGTCATAGAAGCCTGTGGATCTTCCTATTCTTTTGTATGGCAGGGAGGAGTCTATAGTAGGCAAAGGGCTATGTTGTTGACAAGCAGTCTTTAACATGGATTGGAAAGTCCTCTTGTGATTGGTCAACTTTGACCGATATGGAAATGAAGGAGGTTTGGTGGGTTGTTCTCTCCCTATGGTATTACAGGATAGCGGCGGTGTCAAATTGTCATAGAGTCTCGGCAAAGTGCTAGGTTGTTGACAGGCAGTCTTTGACCTGGTTTGGAAAGTCCTCTTGTGATTGGTCAATTTTGACCGATATGGAAATGAAGAAGACTTTGCCGGTTTTTCTCTCCCTATGGTATTACGGGATAGGGAAGTTGAGGCTTGCTAGGCACATGTCAACACATGGCTATGTGTTGGAATGTTAGATTATATCATGGGAGTGCTTAGGCAATGGCTAATTTGCCCTAGAGGCTAGGCAAAGGGCTATGTGACTGACAGCTCTTGTCATAGAAGCCTGTGGATCTTCCTATTCTTTTGTATGGCAGGGAGGAGTCTATAGTAGGCAAAGGGCTACGTTGTTGACAGGCAGTCTTTAACATGGATTGGAAAGTCCTCTTGTGATTGGTCAACTTTGACCGATATGGAAATGAAGGAGGTTTGGTGGGTTGTTCTCTCCCTATGGTATTACAGGATAGCGGCGGTGTCAAATTGTCATAGAGTCTAGGCAAAGGGCTACGTTGTTGACAGGCAGTCTTTAACATGGATTGGAAAGTCCTCTTGTGATTGGTCAACTTTGACCGATATGGAAATGAAGGAGGTTTGGTGGGTTGTACTCTCCCTATGGTATTACGGGATAGCGGCGGTGTCAAGTTGTCATAGAGTCTAGGCAAAGTGCTATGTTGTTGACAAGCAGTCTTTAACATGGATTGGAAAGTCCTCTTGTGATTGGTCAACTTTGACCGATATGGAAATGAAGGAGGTTTGGTGGGTTGTTCTCTCCCTATGGTATTACAGGATAGCGGCGGTGTCAAATTGTCATAGAGTCTAGGCAAAGTGCTAGGTTGTTGACAGGCAGTCTTTGACCTGGTTTGGAAAGTCCTCTTGTGATTGGTCAATTTTGACCGATATGGAAATGAAGAAGACTTTGCCGGTTTTTCTCTCCCTATGGTATTACGGGATAGGGAAGTTGAGGCTTGCTAGGCACATGTCAACACATGGTAATGTGTTGGAATGTTAGATTATATCATGGGAGTGCTTAGGCAATGGCTAATTTGCCCTAGAGGCTAGGCAAAGGGCTATGTGACTGACAGCTCTTGTCATAGAAGCCTGTGGATCTTCCTATTCTTTTGTATGGCAGGGAGGAGTCTATAGTAGGCAAAGGGCTACGTTGTTGACAGGCAGTCTTTAACATGGATTGGAAAGTCCTCTTGTGATTGGTCAACTTTGACCGATATGGAAATGAAGGAGGTTTGGTGGGTTGTTCTCTCCCTATGGTATTACGGGATAGCGGCGGTGTCAAGTTGTCATAGAGTCTAGGCAAAGTGCTATGTTGTTGACAAGCAGTCTTTAACATGGATTGGAAAGTCCTCTTGTGATTGGTCAACTTTGACCGATATGGAAATGAAGGAGGTTTGGTGGGTTGTTCTCTCCCTATGGTATTACAGGATAGCGGCGGTGTCAAATTGTAATAGAGTCTAGGCAAAGTGCTAGGTTGTTGACAGGCAGTCTTTGACCTGGTTTGGAAAGTCCTCTTGTGATTGGTCAATTTTGACCGATATGGAAATGAAGAAGACTTTGCCGGTTTTTCTCTCCCTATGGTATTACGGGATAGGGAAGTTGAGGCTTGCTAGGCACATGTCAACACATGGCTATGTGTTGTAATGTTAGATTATATCATGGGAGTGCTTAGGCAATGGCTAATTTGCCCTAGAGGCTAGGCAAAGGGCTATGTGACTGACAGCTCTTGTCATAGAAGCCTGTGGATCTTCCTATTCTTTTGTATGGCAGGGAGGAGTCTATAGTAGGCAAAGGGCTACGTTGTTGACAGGCAGTCTTTAACATGGATTGGAAAGTCCTCTTGTGATTGGTCAACTTTGACCGATATGGAAATGAAGGAGGTTTGGTGGGTTGTTCTCTCCCTATGGTATTACAGGATAGCGGCGGTGTCAAATTGTCATAGAGTCTAGGCAAAGGGCTACGTTGTTGACAGGCAGTCTTTAACATGGATTGGAAAGTCCTCTTGTGATTGGTCAACTTTGACCGATATGGAAATGAAGGAGGTTTGGTGGGTTGTTCTCTCCCTATGGTATTACGGGATAGCGGCGGTGTCAAGTTGTCATAGAGTCTAGGCAAAGTGCTATGTTGTTGACAAGCAGTCTTTAACATGGATTGGAAAGTCCTCTTGTGATTGGTCAACTTTGACCGATATGGAAATGAAGGAGGTTTGGTGGGTTGTTCTCTCCCTATGGTATTACAGGATAGCGGCGGTGTCAAATTGTCATAGAGTCTAGGCAAAGGGCTACGTTGTTGACAGGCAGTCTTTAACATGGATTGGAAAGTCCTCTTGTGATTGGTCAACTTTGACCGATATGGAAATGAAGGAGGTTTGGTGGGTTGTTCTCTCCCTATGGTATTAAAGGATAGCGGCGGTGTCAAATTGTCATAGAGTCTAGGCAAAGTGCTAGGTTGTTGACAGGCAGTCTTTGACCTGGTTTGGAAAGTCCTCTTGTGATTGGTCAATTTTGACCGATATGGAAATGAAGAAGACTTTGCCGGTTTTTCTCTCCCTATGGTATTACGGGATAGGGAAGTTGAGGCTTGCTAGGCACATGTCAAAACATGTGCCTAGCAATGTGTTGGAATGTTAGATTATATCATGGGAGTGCTTAGGCAATGGCTAATTTGCCCTAGAGGCTATTCAAAGGGCTATGTGACTGACAGCTCTTGTCATAGAAGCCTGTGGATCTTCCTATTCTTTTGTATGGCAGGGAGGAGTCTATAGTAGGCAAAGGGCTACGTTGTTGACAGGCAGTCTTTAACATGGATTGGAAAGTCCTCTTGTGATTGGACAACTTTGACCGATATGGAAATGAAGGAGGTTTGGTGGGTTGTTCTCTCCCTATGGTATTACAGGATAGCGGCGGTGTCAAATTGTCATAGAGTCTAGGCAAAGTGCTAGGTTGTTGACAGGCAGTCTTTGACCTGGTTTGGAAAGTCCTCTTGTGATTGGTCAATTTTGACCGATATGGAAATGAAGAAGACTTTGCCGGTTTTTCTCTCCCTATGGTATTACGGGATAGGGAAGTTGAGGCTTGCTAGGCACATGTCAACACATGGTTATGTGTTGGAATGTTAGATTATATCATGGGAGTGCTTAGGCAATGGCTAATTTGCCCTAGAGGCTAGGCAAAGGGCTATGTGACTGACAGCTCTTGTCATGCAAGCCTGTGGATCTTCCTATTCTTTTGTATGGCAGGGAGGAGTCTATAGTAGGCAAAGGGCTACGTTGTTGACAGGCAGTCTTTAACATGGATTGGAAAGTCCTCTTGTGATTGGTCAACTTTGACCGATATGGAAATGAAGGAGGTTTGGTGGGTTGTTCTCTCCCTATGGTATTACAGGATAGCGGCGGTGTCAAATTGTCATAGAGTCTAGGCAAAGGGCTACGTTGTTGACAGGCAGTCTTTAACATGGATTGGAAAGTCCTCTTGTGATTGGTCAACTTTGACCAATATGGAAATGAAGGAGGTTTGGTGGGTTGTTCTCTCCCTATGGTATTACAGGATAGCGGCGGTGTCAAATTGTCATAGAGTCTAGGCAAAGTGCTAGGTTGTTGACAGGCAGTCTTTGACCTGGTTTGGAAAGTCCTCTTGTGATTGGTCAATTTTGACCGATATGGAAATGAAGAAGACTTTGCCGGTTTTTCTCTCCCTATGGTATGACGGGATAGGGAAGTTGAGGCTTGCTAGGCACATGTCAACACATGGCTATGTGTTGGAATGTTAGATTATATCATGGGAGTGCTTAGGCAATGGCTAATTTGCCCTAGAGGCTAGGCAAAGGGCAATGTGACTGACAGCTCTTGTCATAGAAGCCTGTGGATCTTCCTATTCTTTTGTATGGCAGGGAGGAGTCTATAGTAGGCAAAGGGCTACGTTGTTGACAGGCAGTCTTTAACATGGATTGGAAAGTCCTCTTGTGATTGGTCAACTTTGACCGATATGGAAATGAAGGAGGTTTGGTAGGTTGTTCTCTCCCTATGGTATTACAGGATAGCGGCGGTGTCAAATTGTCATAGAGTCTAGGCAAAGGGCTACGTTGTTGACAGGCAGTCTTTAACATGGATTGGAAAGTCCTCTTGTGATTGGTCAACTTTGACCGATATGGAAATGAAGGAGGTTTGGTGGGTTGTTCTCTCACTATGGTATTACGGGATAGCGGCGGTGTCAAGTTGTCATAGAGTCTAGGCAAAGTGCTATGTTGTTGACAGGCAGTCTTTAACATGGATTGGAAAGTCCTCTTGTGATTGGTCAACTTTGACCGATATGGAAATGAAGGAGGTTTGGTGGGTTGTTCTCTCCCTATGGTATTACGGGATAGCGGCGGTGTCAAGTTGTCATAGAGTCTAGGCAAAGTGCTATGTTGTTGACAAGCAGTCTTTAACATGGATTGGAAAGTCCTCTTGTGATTGGTCAACTTTGACCGATATGGAAATGAAGGAGGTTTGGTGGGTTGTTCTCTCCCTATGGTATTACAGGATAGCGGCGGTGTCAAATTGTCATAGAGTCTAGGCAAAGTGCTAGGTTGTTGACAGGCAGTCTTTGACCTGGTTTGGAAAGTCCTCTTGTGATTGGTCAATTTTGACCGATATGGAAATGAAGAAGACTTTGCCGGTTTTTCTCTCCCTATGGTATTACGGGATAGGGAAGTTGAGGCTTGCTAGGCACATGTCAACACATGGCTATGTGTAGGAATGTTAGATTATATCATGGTTTGATGTTCCACACATGGTCGCTACTTGATTATTTGGCTTGATGTCAATTGTATTACACAGGAGACGTTTTGCTGAATAGCTGTCGGAGACCCCCCTTCTCTGCCTATGCAGGATCGCCCACCTTCGGGTGGACTTAACCTGCTTGCTGCAATCGGGTTGGGGGCATTCCTCCGATAGACGGGTGGCGACCGCCTTGGCGGAAGGCTTGCTGAAGGCTTGAGGAGGATTTCTTCTTGGGAGAAAAAGTGAGTCAAGAATGCCATTCACCTTTGATTTTCCGAGCGGGGAAACCCAGCTGAAGAACACCGTAAGGATTGAAGTCGAAGAAGAACATCGGAGCCTGAAGGATTTGAGATTCATCGTGGGGGAGATTCTGCTTGGCGTTTTCAACCTCAAGAATGAAGAAATTCTTTGCCTTCAGGACCAAGAGAGGAGGGGAGCATATACCATCACCTTCACCTCTCTCCATTGCTGTGAAAACATCTACGCAGTATTATCCAACAAAGAACTGAAAGAGGATAGACTTGATGGCCTCAAGTTTTTTCTTTTATATGGGTTGGAGGACGTCCCGCTGGTCGTCCACCTGTTTAACCCATTTATTGATACCGCGGACATTGTCACCTTTCTGCAGCGGTATTGTACCGAGGTCCGCTTCTCCCATTTAGTTAAGGGTGGACTCGGACACTGGAATGGGAAAAAGAAATTTTTTGTGAAGTTTCGTAAAGACCCGGATGGAATCGGTGGATTTATGCACCCTCCGTCAAATTTTCACATTGGAAGAAACAGGGGATACCTTTTTTACCCTGGTATGCCCTTGTACTGCCGCAACTGTAACCGCTTTGGACATACAAGAGAGTCCTGTCCGGACGCTAAGATGACCCGGTGTAATAAGTGTGGTCGACCGGGTCATATTGCTGTTGCGTGCACACAAAAACAAATGTGTAATATGTGTGGGCAGGAAGGCCACAAGTATAGAGATTGCCCCAGAAAGGCTAAGAGACAGGGCACCGGGGCTGAGCGGGCAGAGAAATCCAGTGCGAGGTCTGAGCAGGTGTCGACAGCGGTTGCCGTCCCAGCTAAGAAGACCTCGGGTAAGTCGGGTGAGTCGTCCGTACTGTCTGTGAGTGGCAAAATGCCAGTTAAATCAAAACCGATAGTGGCGAGAAGGAGCTCAGTAGTCGGTCCTGAGAACGATTCGGTTGAATTGCCAACAACCGAGCACTCGATGAAGGTCCAGGAGGCTCGTAGGAAATCGGTTTCTGATTTAGGGAAAGGGATCGCCAAGCCTCTGGTAATCCCTACCCATGAGAAGGCATTGTGCACACTGGCGGTGGGATCCGAGCAGCGTGCGATGAGGATCCCAGGTGTGGTGGTTTCGGAACAGACTTTTGCTGTACCAGCAGTGCTGGGGTCTGTGTCAAAGGGCGGAAACACCAGCCGCCGGGCATCATTGATGGAGTCGGAGCAAGGGTCCGAAAGTTCATCAGCGGAAAACCCTGCCATGACGATTCCAGATGCCACCTGTGAAGAGCAATGGATAAAAGCTGAGCGAAAGAAAAAGTCCAGGAGAAGGTCGCGCCGTGGCCAGAAGGAGGTTCCGGGAGTGTCTGGGATGGAGAAGTCTGTCTTGGAGGGTCCTGGTGGTCCGAAGGTCAGTGGAGTGGCTCATGTATCTCAAGGAAAAGAGGAGGAAGATCAACATCCTGCAGAGAAGCGTCTGCGAATTGAGAAAGGCAGTGTTCAAAAGAAACAGTTTTCGTTGTCTTCAAGTTCAAGCGAAGGAGAACTCCAGATCGTGGAGGACGCATGCTATGTATCTTCCCCGGATCCGGTAAATTTTGCTGATCCTCCCTCTCCTCAACAAGGATTGGGGGGTTCTCAATATATCTCCTGCTTTGAGTTAGATATGGACACTGTTCCTTTATAAGTTTTCATAATGACTTCTCTTAAACTTTTCTCACTAAATGTGAGATCCATAAAGAGCCCTAGCCGTAGGGCGGCTTTATTCTCCTACCTTGAGACTTTGGACTTTGATATATGTTTTTTACAGGAGTGTGCAATTGAAAGCAGTACGGACTATACTCACCTGAAAAAAGATTGGAAACTGGGACTGTCCGTTTGGTCCGGTTCAAATGAGAACAAGTGCGCAGGAGTGGGAATACTGTTTCGTGGAACCCACACCTCTATTCAGACTGTCACTGAAATTTTACCTGGTCGAGCGGTTTTAGTACATGTGTTTTTTAAGGGTCTTTTTTTACGTCTTTTAAATATTTATGCCTCTCCTGATAAGCAGGATAGGGCTGATCTTTTTGAAATGTTACCATTGTTTGCTGTTGGGTCATCTCCTCTACTAGTAGGCGGAGACTTTAATTGTGTCTTTGCAGGTGAACATCGACAAGGAGGTGACCCTAACAATAGAGACCGAACATCTTATCTGTTAAAAAATTTTATTGACGATTTTAGGCTAAAAGATAGTTTTAAAATGCTTTTTACCAACCCTGATACAACATGGTCAAATGGGAGGATACAGTCCAGAATTGATTTTATATTTTTATCCGAGGCTTTTAACCCTTTTAAATGTGATCTTTTAAATAACGTGTTTTCAGATCATAAGGTTTTATGTGCTCACCTAGAAATCTCCGGGGAAAAAAGGGTAAATGGAGGTCTCTGGAGACTAAATCTTCAATTGCTGGATGATCCCCAATTGTGTGACCGGTTTAAACGGACCTATCAATGTTGGCAGAATGCACGTAATCCCCGTGATTCAATGCTACATTGGTGGGAGGGTGTTAAGCCAAAAATCAAAGCATTTTTTGTCAAAGCGGGTAAGATAGCCGCAAAACGGAAAAAACAATGGTTTTATATTTTAAATTTAAGATTACAAGCGCTTTTAAAAATGCAAAGTGTCGATATTGATGTTGACCATGATATTTTTTCCTTAAAAGCGGAAATCAAGAAGCTGATCGACAAAAAAGGTAAAGAAATAATCTTTAATGCACATGTCCAGCACCTAGAAGAAGGCGAGAAATGTTCTAGGTTTTTCTTTAAAAAAGTTATGGACAAAAAAGAACTTATTTCCTCACTTGATGGTAAAACTAAAATGAGTGAAATTTTAGACATTGCATTTAATTTTTATCAGCTTCTATTTAATGAAAAAAGTATCGATGCCTCTATTTTAAAAGATTGTTTGAATGTTTTAGAGTGTAAATTAAGTGTTTTAGATCAAGAGCTTTTATCCAAAGACATCACCATTGAAGAACTGCTAATGGTTTTTAAAAGCTTTTTATTTGGTAAAACCCCTGGTGAGGATGGCCTACCAGTGGAATTTTATTTACACTTTTGGGACCTTTTAAAAGACGATCTTTTATTATTGTATAAAGAGGTTTTTACTGTTGATATTTTACCCCCTTCCTGGAGAAGAGGGATTATGTCTTTAATTTTTAAAAAGGGCAACAAGGAGAGCCTAGAAAACTACAGGCCTATTACTCTCCTAAATGTCGATTATAAAATCATGGCCAAACTTATTGCTTTACGTTTAAAACCTTTTGCTGAAAAGTTAATCCATCCAGACCAGGTATGTGGGATTCCTGGAAGAAGCATGTCTGAATCCCTCAATATAATACGTGATGTTATCTGGTACTGTAAAGAAAGAAAGTTAAATCTTGCTATTTTATCCATTGATTTTGAGAAAGCTTTCGATCGCCTTTCTCATTCTTTTCTTTTTAGCATTTTGGAAAAAATGGCAATACCTGATATTCTTTTAAAAAGCATAAAGGTTTTATATAGGTCCTGTTTTAATCAAATTTCTATTAATGGTTTTTTAACCCAGCAGGTACTTTTAAAGTCAGGGGTGAAACAGGGATGTCCCTTATCCCCCTTTCTGTTTATTTGTGCGATTGAACCTCTTTTAATTCTTTTAAGATCTGATAAAGTCATTCGAGGTATTCATGTCCCCGGTGGAGGAGGACGACAAGCTAAAGTGTTAAGCTATATGGATGATGTCACTGTTTTATGCTCTTCCTCCTACTCCTTAAAAAGAGCACTTTTTCAGACGACCATTTTCTGCTGTGCGTCTGGTTTTAAGTTAAACTTACACAAATGCAATTGTCTGGGTATAGGGGTGTGGGATGAGTCTCTCACCCCTGAAATCAGTGTTAAACAGGATCATATCAAAATTTTAGGAATTGTTTTTAATGCTGCAAATACAAGCACCCCAAATTGGGATTCAGTTTTAATAAAAATGGAAAGGAAGGTTTTAATGTGGAATTTGAGAAAGCTCACAATGGAAGGGAAAGTTTTAATCATAAAAATGATTCTATTACCTATTATGCTCCATGTGGCTCTGGTTTTCCCTCCTTCTTACTTATACATAAGAAAACTCACCAGGGTATGTTTTAAGTTTTTGTGGGGTTCAACAATGGAGAAATTAAAGAGAGATTATATGTATAAAGAGAAGATAAATGGCGGTAAAGATGTTCCCAACCTTCTTTTATTCTTTTATGTCAAATATTTCTGCTTTTGTTTTAAACTTTTAAATACGGATGGAATTTTTAGTTGCTTTCTTAAATATGCAGCAGGTATGATTTTTAAACATTGGTTCCGGGTTCCTTTGAATTCACCTGTATTGTTATGTCCCCCTAAGCACTATGTGGTACTTGAAAAGGCAATTAGATCCTTCCACCTGAAAGAGGTCAACTCTGAAATATTGGGGAATCAAAAACAGGTTACCAAGGTTTTAAAGAAAAATGATGAAATTGTTTTATCTGTTTCAAATTTTTCCCAGCAAAGGTCTAAAAAAGTGTGGCGCAATGTGTTTGGGAAATATCTTGCAAATGTCCACAAAGACCTCTCTTGGGCCATTGTCCACCAGTGCCTCCCCACGCGTGAATTCCAACATAAAAGGGGGATGTTGGCACGGGGGAAATGCCCTAGGAACTCATGCTGCAATGATGAGACCATATTACATGTGTTTTGGAATTGCCCCTATGCGCAAGAGCTCTGGAAAACAGTAGGACCTCTTTTTAAGCAAGTTGGGGATCTTAAGAATTTTAATTATCAAATGGTTTTATATGGTCTTTTTATTTGTCCATCCATAAAACAGTTTGAAATTTGTTGGATGATAATTAATTGTATGAAAAATGCTATTTGGAAATGCAGAAATATTTTACTTTTTAAAACTGATGTTATCGATGTTAAAACCTGTATTCGAATTGCTTTTAGTCAAATGTATATTTATTTTTTAAGAGATAAAAAATATCTCGGAAATGAAAAAGCAATGTTAATTTGGGGGTTTAAACAATGGAATAATATTGTCAAGTAATTCTGTCAAATTTACTTGTCAAGAAAAGTGAAAATATATTTCCTGTTTTATTTCTGTAATTTATTATTATTGTTTTTTTTCTGATGATGTAATTATTTTGTTGTTAATAAACTATTTAAAATCGGCAATGGCTAATTTGCCCTAGAGGCTAGGCAAAGGGCTATGTGACTGACAGCTCTTGTCATAGAAGCCTGTGGATCTTCCTATTCTTTTGTATGGCAGGGAGGAGTCTATAGTAGGCAAAGGGCTACGTTGTTGACAGGCAGTCTTTAACATGGATTGGAAAGTCCTCTTGTGATTGGTCAACTTTGACCGATATGGAAATGAAGGAGGTTTGGTGGGTTGTTCTCTCCCTATGGTATTACAGGATAGCGGCGGTGTCAAATTGTCATAGAGTCTAGGCAAAGGGCTACGTTGTTGACAGGCAGTCTTTAACATGGATTGGAAAGTCCTCTTGTGATTGGTCAACTTTGACCGATATGGAAACGAAGGAGGTTTGGTGGGTTGTCCTCTCCCTATGGTATTACGGGATAGCGGCGGTGTCAAGTTGTCATAGAGTCTAGGCAAAGTGCTATGTTGTTGACAAGCAGTCTTTAACATGGATTGGAAAGTCCTCTTGTGATTGGTCAACTTTGACCGATATGGAAATGAAGGAGGTTTGGTGGGTTGTTCTCTCCCTATGGTATTACAGGATAGCGGCGGTGTCAAATTGTCATAGAGTCTAGGCAAAGTGCTAGGTTGTTGACAGGCAGTCTTTGACCTGGTTTGGAAAGTCCTCTTGTGATTGGTCAATTTTGACCGATATGGAAATGAAGAAGACTTTGCCGGTTTTTCTCTCCCTATGGTATTACGGGATAGGGAAGTTGAGGCTTGCTAGGCATATGTCAACACATGGCTATGTGTTGGAATGTTAGATTATATCATGGGAGTGCTTAGGCAATGGCTAATTTGCCCTAGAGGCTAGGCAAAGGGCTATGTGACTGACAGCTCTTGTCATAGAAGCCTGTGGATCTTCCTATTCTTTTGTATGGCAGGGAGGAGTCTATAGTAGGCAAAGGTCTACGTTGTTGACAGGCAGTCTTTAACATGGATTGGAAAGTCCTCTTGTGATTGGTCAACTTTGACCGATATGGAAATGAAGGAGGTTTGGTGGGTTGTTCTCTCCCTATGGTATTACAGGATAGCGGCGGTGTCAAATTGTCATAGAGTCTAGGCAAAGGGCTACGTTGTTGACAGGCAGTCTTTAACATGGATTGGAAAGTCCTCTTGTGATTGGTCGACTTTAACCGATATGGAAATGAAGGAGGTTTGGTGGGTTGTTCTCTCCCTATGGTATTACAGGATAGCGGCGGTGTCAAATTGTCATAGAGTCTAGGCAAAGTGCTAGGTTGTTGACAGGCAGTCTTTGACCTGGTTTGGAAAGTCCTCTTGTGATTGGTCAATTTTGACCGATATGGAAATGAAGAAGACTGTGCCGGTTTTTCTCTCCCTATGGTATTACGGGATAGGGAAGTTGAGGCTTGCTAGGCACATGTCAACACATGGCTATGTGTTGGAATGTTAGATTATATCATGGGAGTGCTTAGGCAATGGCTAATTTGCTCTAGAGGCTAGGCAAAGGGCTATGTGACTGACAGCTCTTGTCATAGAAGCCTGTGGATCTTCCTATTCTTTTGTATGGCAGGGAGGAGTCTATAGTAGGCAAAGGGCTACGTTGTTGACAGGCAGTCTTTAACATGGATTGGAAAGTCCTCTTGTGATTGGTCAACTTTGACCGATATGGAAATGAAGGAGGTTTGGTGGGTTGTTCTCTCCCTATGGTATTACGGGATAGCGGCGGTGTCAAGTTGTCATAGAGTCTAGGCAAAGTGCTATGTTGTTGACAAGCAGTCTTTAACATGGATTGGAAAGTCCTCTTGTGATTGGTCAACTTTGACCGATATGGAAATGAAGGAGGTTTGGTGGGTTGTTCTCTCCCTATGGTATTACAGGATAGCGGCGGTGTCAAATTGTAATAGAGTCTAGGCAAAGTGCTAGGTTGTTGACAGGCAGTCTTTGACCTGGTTTGGAAAGTCCTCTTGTGATTGGTCAATTTTGACCGATATGGAAATGAAGAAGACTTTGCCGGTTTTTCTCTCCCTATGGTATTACGGGATAGGGAAGTTGAGGCTTGCTAGGCACATGTCAACACATGGCAATGTGTTGTAATGTTAGATTATATCATGGGAGTGCTTAGGCAATGGCTAATTTGCCCTAGAGGCTAGGCAAAGGGCTATGTGACTGACAGCTCTTGTCATAGAAGCCTGTGGATCTTCCTATTCTTTTGTATGGCAGGGAGGAGTCTATAGTAGGCAAAGGGCTACGTTGTTGACAGGCAGTCTTTAACATGGATTGGAAAGTCCTCTTGTGATTGGTCAACTTTGACCGATATGGAAATGAAGGAGGTTTGGTGGGTTGTTCTCTCCCTATGGTATTACAGGATAGCGGCGGTGTCAAATTGTCATAGAGTCTAGGCAAAGGGCTACGTTGTTGACAGGCAGTCTTTAACATGGATTGGAAAGTCCTCTTGTGATTGGTCAACTTTGACCGATATGGAAATGAAGGAGGTTTGGTGGGTTGTTCTCTCCCTATGGTATTACGGGATAGCGGCGGTGTCAAGTTGTCATAGAGTCTAGGCAAAGTGCTATGTTGTTGACAAGCAGTCTTTAACATGGATTGGAAAGTCCTCTTGTGATTGGTCAACTTTGACCGATATGGAAATGAAGGAGGTTTGGTGGGTTGTTCTCTCCCTATGGTATTACAGGATAGCGGCGGTGTCAAATTGTCATAGAGTCTAGGCAAAGGGCTACGTTGTTGACAGGCAGTCTTTAACATGGATTGGAAAGTCCTCTTGTGATTGGTCAACTTTGACCGATATGGAAATGAAGGAGGTTTGGTGGGTTGTTCTCTCCCTATGGTATTAAAGGATAGCGGCGGTGTCAAATTGTCATAGAGTCTAGGCAAAGTGCTAGGTTGTTGACAGGCAGTCTTTGACCTGGTTTGGAAAGTCCTCTTGTGATTGGTCAATTTTGACCGATATGGAAATGAAGAAGACTTTGCCGGTTTTTCTCTCCCTATGGTATTACGGGATAGGGAAGTTGAGGCTTGCTAGGCACATGTCAAAACATGTGCCTAGCAATGTGTTGGAATGTTAGATTATATCATGGGAGTGCTTAGGCAATGGCTAATTTGCCCTAGAGGCTATTCAAAGGGCTATGTGACTGACAGCTCTTGTCATAGAAGCCTGTGGATCTTCCTATTCTTTTGTATGGCAGGGAGGAGTCTATAGTAGGCAAAGGGCTACGTTGTTGACAGGCAGTCTTTAACATGGATTGGAAAGTCCTCTTGTGATTGGTCAACTTTGACCGATATGGAAATGAAGGAGGTTTGGTGGGTTGTTCTCTCCCTATGGTATTACAGGATAGCGGCGGTGTCAAATTGTCATAGAGTCTAGGCAAAGTGCTAGGTTGTTGACAGGCAGTCTTTGACCTGGTTTGGAAAGTCCTCTTGTGATTGGTGAATTTTGACCGATATGGAAATGAAGAAGACTTTGCCGGTTTTTCTCTCCCTATGGTATTACGGGATAGGGAAGTTGAGGCTTGCTAGGCACATGTCAACACATGGTTATGTGTTGGAATGTTAGATTATATCATGGGAGTGCTTAGGCAATGGCTAATTTGCCCTAGAGGCTAGGCAAAGGGCTATGTGACTGACAGCTCTTGTCATGCAAGCCTGTGGATCTTCCTATTCTTTTGTATGGCAGGGAGGAGTCTATAGTAGGCAAAGGGCTACGTTGTTGACAGGCAGTCTTTAACATGGATTGGAAAGTCCTCTTGTGATTGGTCAACTTTGACCGATATGGAAATGAAGGAGGTTTGGTGGGTTGTTCTCTCCCTATGGTATTACAGGATAGCGGCGGTGTCAAATTGTCATAGAGTCTAGGCAAAGGGCTACGTTGTTGACAGGCAGTCTTTAACATGGATTGGAAAGTCCTCTTGTGATTGGTCAACTTTGACCAATATGGAAATGAAGGAGGTTTGGTGGGTTGTTCTCTCCCTATGGTATTACAGGATAGCGGCGGTGTCAAATTGTCATAGAGTCTAGGCAAAGTGCTAGGTTGTTGACAGGCAGTCTTTGACCTGGTTTGGAAAGTCCTCTTGTGATTGGTCAATTTTGACCGATATGGAAATGAAGAAGACTTTGCCGGTTTTTCTCTCCCTATGGTATGACGGGATAGGGAAGTTGAGGCTTGCTAGGCACATGTCAACACATGGCTATGTGTTGGAATGTTAGATTATATCATGGGAGTGCTTAGGCAATGGCTAATTTGCCCTAGAGGCTAGGCAAAGGGCAATGTGACTGACAGCTCTTGTCATAGAAGCCTGTGGATCTTCCTATTCTTTTGTATGGCAGGGAGGAGTCTATAGTAGGCAAAGGGCTACGTTGTTGACAGGCAGTCTTTAACATGGATTGGAAAGTCCTCTTGTGATTGGTCAACTTTGACCGATATGGAAATGAAGGAGGTTTGGTAGGTTGTTCTCTCCCTATGGTATTACAGGATAGCGGCGGTGTCAAATTGTCATAGAGTCTAGGCAAAGGGCTACGTTGTTGACAGGCAGTCTTTAACATGGATTGGAAAGTCCTCTTGTGATTGGTCAACTTTGACCGATATGGAAATGAAGGAGGTTTGGTGGGTTGTTCTCTCACTATGGTATTACGGGATAGCGGCGGTGTCAAGTTGTCATAGAGTCTAGGCAAAGTGCTATGTTGTTGACAGGCAGTCTTTAACATGGATTGGAAAGTCCTCTTGTGATTGGTCAACTTTGACCGATATGGAAATGAAGGAGGTTTGGTGGGTTGTTCTCTCCCTATGGTATTACGGGATAGCGGCGGTGTCAAGTTGTCATAGAGTCTAGGCAAAGTGCTATGTTGTTGACAAGCAGTCTTTAACATGGATTGGAAAGTCCTCTTGTGATTGGTCAACTTTGACCGATATGGAAATGAAGGAGGTTTGGTGGGTTGTTCTCTCCCTATGGTATTACAGGATAGCGGCGGTGTCAAATTGTCATAGAGTCTAGGCAAAGTGCTAGGTTGTTGACAGGCAGTCTTTGACCTGGTTTGGAAAGTCCTCTTGTGATTGGTCAATTTTGACCGATATGGAAATGAAGAAGACTTTGCCGGTTTTTCTCTCCCTATGGTATTACGGGATAGGGAAGTTGAGGCTTGCTAGGCACATGTCAACACATGGCTATGTGTAGGAATGTTAGATTATATCATGGTTTGATGTTCCACACATGGTCGCTACTTGATTATTTGGCTTGATGTCAATTGTATTACACAGGAGACGTTTTGCTGAATAGCTGTCGGAGACCTCCCTTCTCTGCCTATGCAGGATCGCCCACCTTCGGGTGGACTTAACCTGCTTGCTGCAATCGGGTTGGGGGCATTCCTCCGATAGACGGGTGGCGACCGCCTTGGCGGAAGGCTTGCTGAAGGCTTGAGGAGGATTTCTTCTTGGGAGAAAAAGTGAGTCAAGAATGCCATTCACCTTTGATTTTCCGAGCGGGGAAACCCAGCTGAAGAACACCGTAAGGATTGAAGTCGAAGAAGAACATCGGAGCCTGAAGGATTTGAGATTCATCGTGGGGGAGATTCTGCTTGGCGTTTTCAACCTCAAGAATGAAGAAATTCTTTGCCTTCAGGACCAAGAGAGGAGGGGAGCATATACCATCACCTTCACCTCTCTCCATTGCTGTGAAAACATCTACGCAGTATTATCCAACAAAGAACTGAAAGAGGATAGACTTGATGGCCTCAAGTTTTTTCTTTTATATGGGTTGGAGGACGTCCCGCTGGTCGTCCACCTGTTTAACCCATTTATTGATACCGCGGACATTGTCACCTTTCTGCAGCGGTATTGTACCGAGGTCCGCTTCTCCCATTTAGTTAAGGGTGGACTCGGACACTGGAATGGGAAAAAGAAATTTTTTGTGAAGTTTCGTAAAGACCCGGATGGAATCGGTGGATTTATGCACCCTCCGTCAAATTTTCACATTGGAAGAAACAGGGGATACCTTTTTTACCCTGGTATGCCCTTGTACTGCCGCAACTGTAACCGCTTTGGACATACAAGAGAGTCCTGTCCGGACGCTAAGATGACCCGGTGTAATAAGTGTGGTCGACCGGGTCATATTGCTGTTGCGTGCACACAAAAACAAATGTGTAATATGTGTGGGCAGGAAGGCCACAAGTATAGAGATTGCCCCAGAAAGGCTAAGAGACAGGGCGCCGGGGCTGAGCGGGCAGAGAAATCCAGTGCGAGGTCTGAGCAGGTGTCGACAGCGGTTGCCGTCCCAGCTAAGAAGACCTCGGGTAAGTCGGGTGAGTCGTCCGTACTGTCTGTGAGTGGCAAAATGCCAGTTAAATCAAAACCGATAGTGGCGAGAAGGAGCTCAGTAGTCGGTCCTGAGAACGATTCGGTTGAATTGCCAACAACCGAGCACTCGATGAAGGTCCAGGAGGCTCGTAGGAAATCGGTTTCTGATTTAGGGAAAGGGATCGCCAAGCCTCTGGTAATCCCTACCCATGAGAAGGCATTGTGCACACTGGCGGTGGGATCCGAGCAGCGTGCGATGAGGATCCCAGGTGTGGTGGTTTCGGAACAGACTTTTGCTGTACCAGCAGTGCTGGGGTCTGTGTCAAAGGGCGGAAACACCAGCCGCCGGGCATCATTGATGGAGTCGGAGCAAGGGTCCGAAAGTTCATCAGCGGAAAACCCTGCCATGACGATTCCAGATGCCACCTGTGAAGAGCAATGGATAAAAGCTGAGCGAAAGAAAAAGTCCAGGAGAAGGTCGCGCCGTGGCCAGAAGGAGGTTCCGGGAGTGTCTGGGATGGAGAAGTCTGTCTTGGAGGGTCCTGGTGGTCCGAAGGTCAGTGGAGTGGCTCATGTATCTCAAGGAAAAGAGGAGGAAGATCAACATCCTGCAGAGAAGCGTCTGCGAATTGAGAAAGGCAGTGTTCAAAAGAAACAGTTTTCGTTGTCTTCAAGTTCAAGCGAAGGAGAACTCCAGATCGTGGAGGACGCATGCTATGTATCTTCCCCGGATCCGGTAAATTTTGCTGATCCTCCCTCTCCTCAACAAGGATTGGGGGGTTCTCAATATATCTCCTGCTTTGAGTTAGATATGGACACTGTTCCTTTATAAGTTTTCATAATGACTTCTCTTAAACTTTTCTCACTAAATGTGAGATCCATAAAGAGCCCTAGCCGTAGGGCGGCTTTATTCTCCTACCTTGAGACTTTGGACTTTGATATATGTTTTTTACAGGAGTGTGCAATTGAAAGCAGTACGGACTATACTCACCTGAAAAAAGATTGGAAACTGGGACTGTCCGTTTGGTCCGGTTCAAATGAGAACAAGTGCGCAGGAGTGGGAATACTGTTTCGTGGAACCCACACCTCTATTCAGACTGTCACTGAAATTTTACCTGGTCGAGCGGTTTTAGTACATGTGTTTTTTAAGGGTCTTTTTTTACGTCTTTTAAATATTTATGCCTCTCCTGATAAGCAGGATAGGGCTGATCTTTTTGAAATGTTACCATTGTTTGCTGTTGGGTCATCTCCTCTACTAGTAGGCGGAGACTTTAATTGTGTCTTTGCAGGTGAACATCGACAAGGAGGTGACCCTAACAATAGAGACCGAACATCTTATCTGTTAAAAAATTTTATTGACGATTTTAGGCTAAAAGATAGTTTTAAAATGCTTTTTACCAACCCTGATACAACATGGTCAAATGGGAGGATACAGTCCAGAATTGATTTTATATTTTTATCCGAGGCTTTTAACCCTTTTAAATGTGATCTTTTAAATAACGTGTTTTCAGATCATAAGGTTTTATGTGCTCACCTAGAAATCTCCGGGGAAAAAAGGGTAAATGGAGGTCTCTGGAGACTAAATCTTCAATTGCTGGATGATCCCCAATTGTGTGACCGGTTTAAACGGACCTATCAATGTTGGCAGAATGCACGTAATCCCCGTGATTCAATGCTACATTGGTGGGAGGGTGTTAAGCCAAAAATCAAAGCATTTTTTGTCAAAGCGGGTAAGATAGCCGCAAAACGGAAAAAACAATGGTTTTATATTTTAAATTTAAGATTACAAGCGCTTTTAAAAATGCAAAGTGTCGATATTGATGTTGACCATGATATTTTTTCCTTAAAAGCGGAAATCAAGAAGCTGATCGACAAAAAAGGTAAAGAAATAATCTTTAATGCACATGTCCAGCACCTAGAAGAAGGCGAGAAATGTTCTAGGTTTTTCTTTAAAAAAGTTATGGACAAAAAAGAACTTATTTCCTCACTTGATGGTAAAACTAAAATGAGTGAAATTTTAGACATTGCATTTAATTTTTATCAGCTTCTATTTAATGAAAAAAGTATCGATGCCTCTATTTTAAAAGATTGTTTGAATGTTTTAGAGTGTAAATTAAGTGTTTTAGATCAAGAGCTTTTATCCAAAGACATCACCATTGAAGAACTGCTAATGGTTTTTAAAAGCTTTTTATTTGGTAAAACCCCTGGTGAGGATGGCCTACCAGTGGAATTTTATTTACACTTTTGGGACCTTTTAAAAGACGATCTTTTATTATTGTATAAAGAGGTTTTTACTGTTGATATTTTACCCCCTTCCTGGAGAAGAGGGATTGTGTCTTTAATTTTTAAAAAGGGCAACAAGGAGAGCCTAGAAAACTACAGGCCTATTACTCTCCTAAATGTCGATTATAAAATCATGGCCAAACTTATTGCTTTACGTTTAAAACCTTTTGCTGAAAAGTTAATCCATCCAGACCAGGTATGTGGGATTCCTGGAAGAAGCATGTCTGAATCCCTCAATATAATACGTGATGTTATCTGGTACTGTAAAGAAAGAAAGTTAAATCTTGCTATTTTATCCATTGATTTTGAGAAAGCTTTCGATCGCCTTTCTCATTCTTTTCTTTTTAGCATTTTGGAAAAAATGGCAATACCTGATATTCTTTTAAAAAGCATAAAGGTTTTATATAGGTCCTGTTTTAATCAAATTTCTATTAATGGTTTTTTAACCCAGCAGGTACTTTTAAAGTCAGGGGTGAAACAGGGATGTCCCTTATCCCCCTTTCTGTTTATTTGTGCGATTGAACCTCTTTTAATTCTTTTAAGATCTGATAAAGTCATTCGAGGTATTCATGTCCCCGGTGGAGGAGGACGACAAGCTAAAGTGTTAAGCTATATGGATGATGTCACTGTTTTATGCTCTTCCTCCTACTCCTTAAAAAGAGCACTTTTTCAGACGACCATTTTCTGCTGTGCGTCTGGTTTTAAGTTAAACTTACACAAATGCAATTGTCTGGGTATAGGGGTGTGGGATGAGTCTCTCACCCCTGAAATCAGTGTTAAACAGGATCATATCAAAATTTTAGGAATTGTTTTTAATGCTGCAAATACAAGCACCCCAAATTGGGATTCAGTTTTAATAAAAATGGAAAGGAAGGTTTTAATGTGGAATTTGAGAAAGCTCACAATGGAAGGGAAAGTTTTAATCATAAAAATGATTCTATTACCTATTATGCTCCATGTGGCTCTGGTTTTCCCTCCTTCTTACTTATACATAAGAAAACTCACCAGGGTATGTTTTAAGTTTTTGTGGGGTTCAACAATGGAGAAATTAAAGAGAGATTATATGTATAAAGAGAAGATAAATGGCGGTAAAGATGTTCCCAACCTTCTTTTATTCTTTTATGTCAAATATTTCTGCTTTTGTTTTAAACTTTTAAATACGGATGGAATTTTTAGTTGCTTTCTTAAATATGCAGCAGGTATGATTTTTAAACATTGGTTCCGGGTTCCTTTGAATTCACCTGTATTGTTATGTCCCCCTAAGCACTATGTGGTACTTGAAAAGGCAATTAGATCCTTCCACCTGAAAGAGGTCAACTCTGAAATATTGGGGAATCAAAAACAGGTTACCAAGGTTTTAAAGAAAAATGATGAAATTGTTTTATCTGTTTCAAATTTTTCCCAGCAAAGGTCTAAAAAAGTGTGGCGCAATGTGTTTGGGAAATATCTTGCAAATGTCCACAAAGACCTCTCTTGGGCCATTGTCCACCAGTGCCTCCCCACGCGTGAATTCCAACATAAAAGGGGGATGTTGGCACGGGGGAAATGCCCTAGGAACTCATGCTGCAATGATGAGACCATATTACATGTGTTTTGGAATTGCCCCTATGCGCAAGAGCTCTGGAAAACAGTAGGACCTCTTTTTAAGCAAGTTGGGGATCTTAAGAATTTTAATTATCAAATGGTTTTATATGGTCTTTTTATTTGTCCATCCATAAAACAGTTTGAAATTTGTTGGATGATAATTAATTGTATGAAAAATGCTATTTGGAAATGCAGAAATATTTTACTTTTTAAAACTGATGTTATCGATGTTAAAACCTGTATTCGAATTGCTTTTAGTCAAATGTATATTTATTTTTTAAGAGATAAAAAATATCTCAGAAATGAAAAAGCAATGTTAATTTGGGGGTTTAAACAATGGAATAATATTGTCAAGTAATTCTGTCAAATTTACTTGTCAAGAAAAGTGAAAATATATTTCCTGTTTTATTTCTGTAATTTATTATTATTGTTTTTTTTCTGATGATGTAATTATTTTGTTGTTAATAAACTATTTAAAATCGGCAATGGCTAATTTGCCCTAGAGGCTAGGCAAAGGGCTATGTGACTGACAGCTCTTGTCATAGAAGCCTGTGGATCTTCCTATTCTTTTGTATGGCAGGGAGGAGTCTATAGTAGGCAAAGGGCTACGTTGTTGACAGGCAGTCTTTAACATGGATTGGAAAGTCCTCTTGTGATTGGTCAACTTTGACCGATATGGAAATGAAGGAGGTTTGGTGGGTTGTTCTCTCCCTATGGTATTACAGGATAGCGGCGGTGTCAAATTGTCATAGAGTCTAGGCAAAGGGCTACGTTGTTGACAGGCAGTCTTTAACATGGATTGGAAAGTCCTCTTGTGATTGGTCAACTTTGACCGATATGGAAATGAAGGAGCTTTGGTGGGTTGTTCTCTCCCTATGGTATTACGGGATAGCGGCGGTGTCAAGTTGTCATAGAGTCTAGGCAAAGTGCTATGTTGTTGACAAGCAGTCTTTAACATGGATTGGAAAGTCCTCTTGTGATTGGTCAACTTTGACCGATATGGAAATGAAGGAGGTTTGGTGGGTTGTTCTCTCCCTATGGTATTACAGTATAGCGGTGGTGTCAAATTGTCATAGAGTCTAGGCAAAGTGCTAGGTTGTTGACAGGCAGTCTTTGACCTGGTTTGGAAAGTCCTCTTGTGATTGGTCAATTTTGACCGATATGGAAATGAAGAAGACTTTGCCGGTTTTTCTCTCCCTATGGTATTATGGGATAGGGAAGTTGAGGCTTGCTAGGCACATGTCAACACATGGCTATGTGTTGGAATGTTAGATTATATCATGGGAGTGCTTAGGCAATGGCTAATTTGCTCTAGAGGCTAGGCAAAGGGCTATGTGACTGACAGCTCTTGTCATAGAAGCCTGTGGATCTTCCTATTCTTTTGTATGGCAGGGAGGAGTCTATAGTATGCAAAGGGCTACGTTGTTGACAGGCAGTCTTTAACATGGATTGGAAAGTCCTCTTGTGATTGGTCAACTTTGACCGATATGGAAATGAAGGAGGTTTGGTGGGTTGTTCTCTCCCTATGGTATTACAGGATAGCGGCGGTGTCAAATTGTCATAGAGTCTAGGCAAAGGGCTACGTTGTTGACAGGCAGTCTTTAACATGGATTGGAAAGTCCTCTTGTGATTGGTCAACTTTGACCGATATGGAAATGAAGGAGGTTTGGTGGGTTGTTCTCTCCCTATGGTATTACAGGATAGCGGCGGTGTCAAATTGTCATAGAGTCTAGGCAAAGGGCTACGTTGTTGACAGGCAGTCTTTAACATGGATTGGAAAGTCCTCTTGTGATTGGTCAACTTTGACCGATATGGAAATGAAGGAGGTTTGGTGGGTTGTTCTCTCCCTATGGTATTACAGGATAGCGGCGGTGTCAAGTTGTCATAGAGTCTAGGCAAAGTGCTATGTTGTTGACAAGCAGTCTTTAACATGGATTGGAAAGTCCTCTTGTGATTGGTCAACTTTGACTGATATGGAAATGAAGGAGGTTTGGTGGGTTGTTCTCTCCCTATGGTATTACAGGATAGCGGCGGTGTCAAATTGTCATAGAGTCTAGGCAAAGTGCTAGGTTGTTGACAGGCAGTCTTTGACCTGGTTTGGAAAGTCCTCTTGTGATTGGTCAATTTTGACCGATATGGAAATGAAGAAGACTTTGCCGGTTTTTCTCTCCCTATGGTATTACGGGATAGGGAAGTTGAGGCTTGCTAGGCACATGTCAACACATGGCTATGTGTTGGAATGTTAGATTATATCATGGGAGTGCTTAGGCAATGGCTAATTTGCCCTAGAGGCTAGGCAAAGGGCTATGTGACTGACAGCTCTTGTCATAGAAGCCTGTGGATCTTCCTATTCTTTTGTATGGCAGGGAGGAGTCTATAGTAGGCAAAGGGCTACGTTGTTGACAGGCAGTGTTTAACATGGATTGGAAAGTCCTCTTGTGATTGGTCAACTTTGACCGATATGGAAATGAAGGAGGTTTGGTGGGTTGTTCTCCCCCTATGGTATTACAGGATAGTGGCGGTGTCAAATTGTCATAGAGTCTAGGCAAAGTGCTAGGTTGTTGACAGGCAGTCTTTGACCTGGTTTGGAAAGTCCTCTTGTGATTGGTCAATTTTGACCGATATGGAAATGAAGAAGACTTTGCCGTTTTTTCTCTCCCTATGGTATTACGGGATAGGGAAGTTGAGGCTTGCTAGGCACATGTCAACACATGGTAATGTGTTGGAATGTTAGATTATATCATGGGAGTGCTTAGGCAATGGCTAATTTGCTCTAGAGGCTAGGCAAAGGGCTATGTGACTGACAGCTCTTGTCATAGAAGCCTGTGGATCTTCCTATTCTTTTGTATGGCAGGGAGGAGTCTATAGTAGGCAAAGGGCTATGTTGTTGACAAGCAGTCTTTAACATGGATTGGAAAGTCCTCTTGTGATTGGTCAACTTTGACCGATATGGAAATGAAGGAGGTTTGGTGGGTTGTTCTCTCCCTATGGTATTACAGGATAGCGGCGGTGTCAAATTGTCATAGAGTCTCGGCAAAGTGCTAGGTTGTTGACAGGCAGTCTTTGACCTGGTTTGGAAAGTCCTCTTGTGATTGGTCAATTTTGACCGATATGGAAATGAAGAAGACTTTGCCGGTTTTTCTCTCCCTATGGTATTACGGGATAGGGAAGTTGAGGCTTGCTAGGCACATGTCAACACATGGCTATGTGTTGGAATGTTAGATTATATCATGGGAGTGCTTAGGCAATGGCTAATTTGCCCTAGAGGCTAGGCAAAGGGCTATGTGACTGACAGCTCTTGTCATAGAAGCCTGTGGATCTTCCTATTCTTTTGTATGGCAGGGAGGAGTCTATAGTAGGCAAAGGGCTACGTTGTTGACAGGCAGTCTTTAACATGGATTGGAAAGTCCTCTTGTGATTGGTCAACTTTGACCGATATGGAAATGAAGGAGGTTTGGTGGGTTGTTCTCTCCCTATGGTATTACAGGATAGCGGCGGTGTCAAATTGTCATAGAGTCTAGGCAAAGGGCTACGTTGTTGACAGGCAGTCTTTAACATGGATTGGAAAGTCCTCTTGTGATTGGTCAACTTTGACCGATATGGAAATGAAGGAGGTTTGGTGGGTTGTTCTCTCCCTATGGTATTACGGGATAGCGGCGGTGTCAAGTTGTCATAGAGTCTAGGCAAAGTGCTATGTTGTTGACAAGCAGTCTTTAACATGGATTGGAAAGTCCTCTTGTGATTGGTCAACTTTGACCGATATGGAAATGAAGGAGGTTTGGTGGGTTGTTCTCTCCCTATGGTATTACAGGATAGCGGCGGTGTCAAATTGTCATAGAGTCTAGGCAAAGTGCTAGGTTGTTGACAGGCAGTCTTTGACCTGGTTTGGAAAGTCCTCTTGTGATTGGTCAATTTTGACCGATATGGAAATGAAGAAGACTTTGCCGGTTTTTCTCTCCCTATGGTATTACGGGATAGGGAAGTTGAGGCTTGCTAGGCACATGTCAACACATGGTTATGTGTTGGAATGTTAGATTATATCATGGGAGTGCTTAGGCAATGGCTAATTTGCCCTAGAGGCTAGGCAAAGGGCTGTGTGACTGACAGCTCTTGTCATAGAAGCCTGTGGATCTTCCTATTCTTTTGTATGGCAGGGAGGAGTCTATAGTAGGCAAAGGGCTACGTTGTTGACAGGCAGTCTTTAACATGGATTGGAAAGTCCTCTTGTGATTGGTCAACTTTGACCGATATGGAAATGAAGGAGGTTTGGTGGGTTGTTCTCTCCCTATGGTATTACAGGATAGCGGCGGTGTCAAATTGTCATAGAGTCTAGGCAAAGGGCTACGTTGTTGACAGGCAGTCTTTAACATGGATTGGAAAGTCCTCTTGTGATTGGTCAACTTTGACCGATATGGAAATGAAGGAGGTTTGGTGGGTTGTTCTCTCCCTATGGTATTACGGGATAGCGGCGGTGTCAAGTTGTCATAGAGTCTAGGCAAAGTGCTATGTTGTTGACAAGCAGTCTTTAACATGGATTGGAAAGTCCTCTTGTGATTGGTCAACTTTGACCGATATGGAAATGAAGGAGGTTTGGTGGGTTGTTCTCTCCCTATGGTATTACAGGATAGCGGCGGTGTCAAATTGTCATAGAGTCTAGGCAAAGTGCTAGGTTGTTGACAGGCAGTCTTTGACCTGGTTTGGAAAGTCCTCTTGTGATTGGTCAATTTTGACCGATATGGAAATGAAGAAGACTTTGCCGGTTTTTCTCTCCCTATGGTATTACGGGATAGGGAAGTTGAGGCTTGCTAGGCACATGTCAACACATGGCTATGTGTTGGAATGTTAGATTATATCATGGGAGTGCTTAGGCAATGGCTAATTTGCCCTAGAGGCTAGGCAAAGGGCTATGTGACTGACAGCTCTTGTCATAGAAGCCTGTGGATCTTCCTATTCTTTTGTATGGCAGGGAGGAGTCTATAGTAGGCAAAGGGCTACGTTGTTGACAGGCAGTCTTTAACATGGATTGGAAAGTCCTCTTGTGATTGGTCAACTTTGACCGATATGGAAATGAAGGAGGTTTGGTGGGTTGTTCTCTCCCTATGGTATTACAGGATAGCGGCGGTGTCAAATTGTCATAGAGTCTAGGCAAAGGGCTACGTTGTTGACAGGCAGTCTTTAACATGGATTGGAAAGTCCTCTTGTGATTGGTCAATTTTGACCGATATGGAAATGAAGAAGACTTTGCCGGTTTTTCTCTCCCTATGGTATTACGGGATAGGGAAGTTGAGGCTTGCTAGGCACATGTCAACACATGGCTATGTGTAGGAATGTTAGATTATATCATGGTTTGATGTTCCACACATGGTCGCTACTTGACTATTTGGCTTGATGTCAATTGTATTACACAGGAGACGTTTTGCTGAATAGCTGTTGGAGACCCCCCTTCTCTGCCTATGCAGGATCGCCCACCTTCGGGTGGACTTAACCTGCTTGCTGCAATCGGGTTGGGGGCATTCCTCCGATAGACGGGTGGCGACCGCCTTGGCGGAAGGCTTGCTGAAGGCTTGAGGAGTATTTCTTCTTGGGAGAAAAAGTGAGTCAAGAATGCCATTCACCTTCGATTTTCCGAGCGGGGAAACCCAGCTGAAGAACACCGTAAGGATTGAAGTCGAAGAAGAACATCGGAGCCTGAAGGATTTGAGATTCATCGTGGGGGAGATTCTGCTTGGCGTTTTCAACCTCAAGAATGAAGAAATTCTTTGCCTTCAGGACCAAGAGAGGAGGGGAGCATATACCATCACCTTCACCTCTCTCCATTGCTGTGAAAACATCTACGCAGTATTATCCAACAAAGAACTGAAAGAGGATAGACTTGATGGCCTCAAGTTTTTTCTTTTATATGGGTTGGAGGACGTCCCGCTGGTCGTCCACCTGTTTAACCCATTTATTGATACCGCGGACATTGTCACCTTTCTGCAGCGGTATTGTACCGAGGTCCGCTTCTCCCATTTAGTTAAGGGTGGACTCGGACACTGGAATGGGAAAAAGAAATTTTTTGTGAAGTTTCGTAAAGACCCGGATGGAATCGGTGGATTTATGCACCCTCCGTCAAATTTTCACATTGGAAGAAACAGGGGATACCTTTTTTACCCTGGTATGCCCTTGTACTGCCGCAACTGTAACCGCTTTGGACATACAAGAGAGTCCTGTCCGGACGCTAAGATGACCCGGTGTAATAAGTGTGGTCGACCGGGTCATATTGCTGTTGCGTGCACACAAAAACAAATGTGTAATATGTGTGGGCAGGAAGGCCACAAGTATAGAGATTGCCCCAGAAAGGCTAAGAGACAGGGCGCCGGGGCTGAGCGGGCAGAGAAATCCAGTGCGAGGTCTGAGCAGGTGTCGACAGCGGTTGCCGTCCCAGCTAAGAAGACCTCGGGTAAGTCGGGTGAGTCGTCCGTACTGTCTGTGAGTGGCAAAATGCCAGTTAAATCAAAACCGATAGTGGCGAGAAGGAGCTCAGTAGTCGGTCCTGAGAACGATTCGGTTGAATTGCCAACAACCGAGCACTCGATGAAGGTCCAGGAGGCTCGTAGGAAATCGGTTTCTGATTTAGGGAAAGGGATCGCCAAGCCTCTGGTAATCCCTACCCATGAGAAGGCATTGTGCACACTGGCGGTGGGATCCGAGCAGCGTGCGATGAGGATCCCAGGTGTGGTGGTTTCGGAACAGACTTTTGCTGTACCAGCAGTGCTGGGGTCTGTGTCAAAGGGCGGAAACACCAGCCGCCGGGCATCATTGATGGAGTCGGAGCAAGGGTCCGAAAGTTCATCAGCGGAAAACCCTGCCATGACGATTCCAGATGCCACCTGTGAAGAGCAATGGATAAAAGCTGAGCGAAAGAAAAAGTCCAGGAGAAGGTCGCGCCGTGGCCAGAAGGAGGTTCCGGGAGTGTCTGGGATGGAGAAGTCTGTCTTGGAGGGTCCTGGTGGTCCGAAGGTCAGTGGAGTGGCTCATGTATCTCAAGGAAAAGAGGAGGAAGATCAACATCCTGCAGAGAAGCGTCTGCGAATTGAGAAAGGCAGTGTTCAAAAGAAACAGTTTTCGTTGTCTTCAAGTTCAAGCGAAGGAGAACTCCAGATCGTGGAGGACGCATGCTATGTATCTTCCCCGGATCCGGTAAATTTTGCTGATCCTCCCTCTCCTCAACAAGGATTGGGGGGTTCTCAATATATCTCCTGCTTTGAGTTAGATATGGACACTGTTCCTTTATAAGTTTTCATAATGACTTCTCTTAAACTTTTCTCACTAAATGTGAGATCCATAAAGAGCCCTAGCCGTAGGGCGGCTTTATTCTCCTACCTTGAGACTTTGGACTTTGATATATGTTTTTTACAGGAGTGTGCAATTGAAAGCAGTACGGACTATACTCACCTGAAAAAAGATTGGAAACTGGGACTGTCCGTTTGGTCCGGTTCAAATGAGAACAAGTGCGCAGGAGTGGGAATACTGTTTCGTGGAACCCACACCTCTATTCAGACTGTCACTGAAATTTTACCTGGTCGAGCGGTTTTAGTACATGTGTTTTTTAAGGGTCTTTTTTTACGTCTTTTAAATATTTATGCCTCTCCTGATAAGCAGGATAGGGCTGATCTTTTTGAAATGTTACCATTGTTTGCTGTTGGGTCATCTCCTCTACTAGTAGGCGGAGACTTTAATTGTGTCTTTGCAGGTGAACATCGACAAGGAGGTGACCCTAACAATAGAGACCGAACATCTTATCTGTTAAAAAATTTTATTGACGATTTTAGGCTAAAAGATAGTTTTAAAATGCTTTTTACCAACCCTGATACAACATGGTCAAATGGGAGGATACAGTCCAGAATTGATTTTATATTTTTATCCGAGGCTTTTAACCCTTTTAAATGTGATCTTTTAAATAACGTGTTTTCAGATCATAAGGTTTTATGTGCTCACCTAGAAATCTCCGGGGAAAAAAGGGTAAATGGAGGTCTCTGGAGACTAAATCTTCAATTGCTGGATGATCCCCAATTGTGTGACCGGTTTAAACGGACCTATCAATGTTGGCAGAATGCACGTAATCCCCGTGATTCAATGCTACATTGGTGGGAGGGTGTTAAGCCAAAAATCAAAGCATTTTTTGTCAAAGCGGGTAAGATAGCCGCAAAACGGAAAAAACAATGGTTTTATATTTTAAATTTAAGATTACAAGCGCTTTTAAAAATGCAAAGTGTCGATATTGATGTTGACCATGATATTTTTTCCTTAAAAGCGGAAATCAAGAAGCTGATCGACAAAAAAGGTAAAGAAATAATCTTTAATGCACATGTCCAGCACCTAGAAGAAGGCGAGAAATGTTCTAGGTTTTTCTTTAAAAAAGTTATGGACAAAAAAGAACTTATTTCCTCACTTGATGGTAAAACTAAAATGAGTGAAATTTTAGACATTGCATTTAATTTTTATCAGCTTCTATTTAATGAAAAAAGTATCGATGCCTCTATTTTAAAAGATTGTTTGAATGTTTTAGAGTGTAAATTAAGTGTTTTAGATCAAGAGCTTTTATCCAAAGACATCACCATTGAAGAACTGCTAATGGTTTTTAAAAGCTTTTTATTTGGTAAAACCCCTGGTGAGGATGGCCTACCAGTGGAATTTTATTTACACTTTTGGGACCTTTTAAAAGACGATCTTTTATTATTGTATAAAGAGGTTTTTACTGTTGATATTTTACCCCCTTCCTGGAGAAGAGGGATTGTGTCTTTAATTTTTAAAAAGGGCAACAAGGAGAGCCTAGAAAACTACAGGCCTATTACTCTCCTAAATGTCGATTATAAAATCATGGCCAAACTTATTGCTTTACGTTTAAAACCTTTTGCTGAAAAGTTAATCCATCCAGACCAGGTATGTGGGATTCCTGGAAGAAGCATGTCTGAATCCCTCAATATAATACGTGATGTTATCTGGTACTGTAAAGAAAGAAAGTTAAATCTTGCTATTTTATCCATTGATTTTGAGAAAGCTTTCGATCGCCTTTCTCATTCTTTTCTTTTTAGCATTTTGGAAAAAATGGCAATACCTGATATTCTTTTAAAAAGCATAAAGGTTTTATATAGGTCCTGTTTTAATCAAATTTCTATTAATGGTTTTTTAACCCAGCAGGTACTTTTAAAGTCAGGGGTGAAACAGGGATGTCCCTTATCCCCCTTTCTGTTTATTTGTGCGATTGAACCTCTTTTAATTCTTTTAAGATCTGATAAAGTCATTCGAGGTATTCATGTCCCCGGTGGAGGAGGACGACAAGCTAAAGTGTTAAGCTATATGGATGATGTCACTGTTTTATGCTCTTCCTCCTACTCCTTAAAAAGAGCACTTTTTCAGACGACCATTTTCTGCTGTGCGTCTGGTTTTAAGTTAAACTTACACAAATGCAATTGTCTGGGTATAGGGGTGTGGGATGAGTCTCTCACCCCTGAAATCAGTGTTAAACAGGATCATATCAAAATTTTAGGAATTGTTTTTAATGCTGCAAATACAAGCACCCCAAATTGGGATTCAGTTTTAATAAAAATGGAAAGGAAGGTTTTAATGTGGAATTTGAGAAAGCTCACAATGGAAGGGAAAGTTTTAATCATAAAAATGATTCTATTACCTATTATGCTCCATGTGGCTCTGGTTTTCCCTCCTTCTTACTTATACATAAGAAAACTCACCAGGGTATGTTTTAAGTTTTTGTGGGGTTCAACAATGGAGAAATTAAAGAGAGATTATATGTATAAAGAGAAGATAAATGGCGGTAAAGATGTTCCCAACCTTCTTTTATTCTTTTATGTCAAATATTTCTGCTTTTGTTTTAAACTTTTAAATACGGATGGAATTTTTAGTTGCTTTCTTAAATATGCAGCAGGTATGATTTTTAAACATTGGTTCCGGGTTCCTTTGAATTCACCTGTATTGTTATGTCCCCCTAAGCACTATGTGGTACTTGAAAAGGCAATTAGATCCTTCCACCTGAAAGAGGTCAACTCTGAAATATTGGGGAATCAAAAACAGGTTACCAAGGTTTTAAAGAAAAATGATGAAATTGTTTTATCTGTTTCAAATTTTTCCCAGCAAAGGTCTAAAAAAGTGTGGCGCAATGTGTTTGGGAAATATCTTGCAAATGTCCACAAAGACCTCTCTTGGGCCATTGTCCACCAGTGCCTCCCCACGCGTGAATTCCAACATAAAAGGGGGATGTTGGCACGGGGGAAATGCCCTAGGAACTCATGCTGCAATGATGAGACCATATTACATGTGTTTTGGAATTGCCCCTATGCGCAAGAGCTCTGGAAAACAGTAGGACCTCTTTTTAAGCAAGTTGGGGATCTTAAGAATTTTAATTATCAAATGGTTTTATATGGTCTTTTTATTTGTCCATCCATAAAACAGTTTGAAATTTGTTGGATGATAATTAATTGTATGAAAAATGCTATTTGGAAATGCAGAAATATTTTACTTTTTAAAACTGATGTTATCGATGTTAAAACCTGTATTCGAATTGCTTTTAGTCAAATGTATATTTATTTTTTAAGAGATAAAAAATATCTCGGAAATGAAAAAGCAATGTTAATTTGGGGGTTTAAACAATGGAATAATATTGTCAAGTAATTCTGTCAAATTTACTTGTCAAGAAAAGTGAAAATATATTTCCTGTTTTATTTCTGTAATTTATTATTATTGTTTTTTTTCTGATGATGTAATTATTTTGTTGTTAATAAACTATTTAAAATCGGCAATGGCTAATTTGCCCTAGAGGCTAGGCAAAGGGCTATGTGACTGACAGCTCTTGTCATAGAAGCCTGTGGATCTTCCTATTCTTTTGTATGGCAGGGAGGAGTCTATAGTAGGCAAAGGGCTACGTTGTTGACAGGCAGTCTTTAACATGGATTGGAAAGTCCTCTTGTGATTGGTCAACTTTGACCGATATGGAAATGAAGGAGGTTTGGTGGGTTGTTCTCTCCCTATGGTATTACAGGATAGCGGCGGTGTCAAATTGTCATAGAGTCTAGGCAAAGGGCTACGTTGTTGACAGGCAGTCTTTAACATGGATTGGAAAGTCCTCTTGTGATTGGTCAACTTTGACCGATATGGAAACGAAGGAGGTTTGGTGGGTTGTCCTCTCCCTATGGTATTACGGGATAGCGGCGGTGTCAAGTTGTCATAGAGTCTAGGCAAAGTGCTATGTTGTTGACAAGCAGTCTTTAACATGGATTGGAAAGTCCTCTTGTGATTGGTCAACTTTGACCGATATGGAAATGAAGGAGGTTTGGTGGGTTGTTCTCTCCCTATGGTATTACAGGATAGCGGCGGTGTCAAATTGTCATAGAGTCTAGGCAAAGTGCTAGGTTGTTGACAGGCAGTCTTTGACCTGGTTTGGAAAGTCCTCTTGTGATTGGTCAATTTTGACCGATATGGAAATGAAGAAGACTTTGCCGGTTTTTCTCTCCCTATGGTATTACGGGATAGGGAAGTTGAGGCTTGCTAGGCATATGTCAACACATGGCTATGTGTTGGTATGTTAGATTATATCATGGGAGTGCTTAGGCAATGGCTAATTTGCCCTAGAGGCTAGGCAAAGGGCTATGTGACTGACAGCTCTTGTCATAGAAGCCTGTGGATCTTCCTATTCTTTTGTATGGCAGGGAGGAGTCTATAGTAGGCAAAGGTCTACGTTGTTGACAGGCAGTCTTTAACATGGATTGGAAAGTCCTCTTGTGATTGGTCAACTTTGACCGATATGGAAATGAAGGAGGTTTGGTGGGTTGTTCTCTCCCTATGGTATTACAGGATAGCGGCGGTGTCAAATTGTCATAGAGTCTAGGCAAAGGGCTACGTTGTTGACAGGCAGTCTTTAACATGGATTGGAAAGTCCTCTTGTGATTGGTCAACTTTGACCGATATGGAAATGAAGGAGGTTTGGTGGGTTGTTCTCTCCCTATGGTATTACAGGATAGCGGCGGTGTCAAATTGTCATAGAGTCTAGGCAAAGTGCTAGGTTGTTGACAGGCAGTCTTTGACCTGGTTTGGAAAGTCCTCTTGTGATTGGTCAATTTTGACCGATATGGAAATGAAGAAGACTGTGCCGGTTTTTCTCTCCCTATGGTATTACGGGATAGGGAAGTTGAGGCTTGCTAGGCACATGTCAACACATGGCTATGTGTTGGAATGTTAGATTATATCATGGGAGTGCTTAGGCAATGGCTAATTTGCCCTAGAGGCTAGGCAAAGGGCTATGTGACTGACAGCTCTTGTCATAGAAGCCTGTGGATCTTCCTATTCTTTTGTATGGCAGGGAGGAGTCTATAGTAGGCAAAGGGCTACGTTGTTGACAGGCAGTCTTTAACATGGATTGGAAAGTCCTCTTGTGATTGGTCAACTTTGACCGATATGGAAATGAAGGAGCTTTGGTGGGTTGTTCTCTCCCTATGGTATTACGGGATAGCGGCGGTGTCAAGTTGTCATAGAGTCTAGGCAAAGTGCTATGTTGTTGACAAGCAGTCTTTAACATGGATTGGAAAGTCCTCTTGTGATTGGTCAACTTTGACCGATATGGAAATGAAGGAGGTTTGGTGGGTTGTTCTCTCCCTATGGTATTACAGTATAGCGGTGGTGTCAAATTGTCATAGAGTCTAGGCAAAGTGCTAGGTTGTTGACAGGCAGTCTTTGACCTGGTTTGGAAAGTCCTCTTGTGATTGGTCAATTTTGACCGATATGGAAATGAAGAAGACTTTGCCGGTTTTTCTCTCCCTATGGTATTATGGGATAGGGAAGTTGAGGCTTGCTAGGCACATGTCAACACATGGCTATGTGTTGGAATGTTAGATTATATCATGGGAGTGCTTAGGCAATGGCTAATTTGCTCTAGAGGCTAGGCAAAGGGCTATGTGACTGACAGCTCTTGTCATAGAAGCCTGTGGATCTTCCTATTCTTTTGTATGGCAGGGAGGAGTCTATAGTATGCAAAGGGCTACGTTGTTGACAGGCAGTCTTTAACATGGATTGGAAAGTCCTCTTGTGATTGGTCAACTTTGACCGATATGGAAATGAAGGAGGTTTGGTGGGTTGTTCTCTCCCTATGGTATTACAGGATAGCGGCGGTGTCAAATTGTCATAGAGTCTAGGCAAAGGGCTACGTTGTTGACAGGCAGTCTTTAACATGGATTGGAAAGTCCTCTTGTGATTGGTCAACTTTGACCGATATGGAAATGAAGGAGGTTTGGTGGGTTGTTCTCTCCCTATGGTATTACAGGATAGCGGCGGTGTCAAATTGTCATAGAGTCTAGGCAAAGGGCTACGTTGTTGACAGGCAGTCTTTAACATGGATTGGAAAGTCCTCTTGTGATTGGTCAACTTTGACCGATATGGAAATGAAGGAGGTTTGGTGGGTTGTTCTCTCCCTATGGTATTACAGGATAGCGGCGGTGTCAAGTTGTCATAGATTCTAGGCAAAGTGCTATGTTGTTGACAAGCAGTCTTTAACATGGATTGGAAAGTCCTCTTGTGATTGGTCAACTTTGACTGATATGGAAATGAAGGAGGTTTGGTGGGTTGTTCTCTCCCTATGGTATTACAGGATAGCGGCGGTGTCAAATTGTCATAGAGTCTAGGCAAAGTGCTAGGTTGTTGACAGGCAGTCTTTGACCTGGTTTGGAAAGTCCTCTTGTGATTGGTCAATTTTGACCGATATGGAAATGAAGAAGACTTTGCCGGTTTTTCTCTCCCTATGGTATTACGGGATAGGGAAGTTGAGGCTTGCTAGGCACATGTCAACACATGGCTATGTGTTGGAATGTTAGATTATATCATGGGAGTGCTTAGGCAATGGCTAATTTGCCCTAGAGGCTAGGCAAAGGGCTATGTGACTGACAGCTCTTGTCATAGAAGCCTGTGGATCTTCCTATTCTTTTGTATGGCAGGGAGGAGTCTATAGTAGGCAAAGGGCTACGTTGTTGACAGGCAGTGTTTAACATGGATTGGAAAGTCCTCTTGTGATTGGTCAACTTTGACCGATATGGAAATGAAGGAGGTTTGGTGGGTTGTTCTCCCCCTATGGTATTACAGGATAGTGGCGGTGTCAAATTGTCATAGAGTCTAGGCAAAGTGCTAGGTTGTTGACAGGCAGTCTTTGACCTGGTTTGGAAAGTCCTCTTGTGATTGGTCAATTTTGACCGATATGGAAATGAAGAAGACTTTGCCGTTTTTTCTCTCCCTATGGTATTACGGGATAGGGAAGTTGAGGCTTGCTAGGCACATGTCAACACATGGTAATGTGTTGGAATGTTAGATTATATCATGGGAGTGCTTAGGCAATGGCTAATTTGCTCTAGAGGCTAGGCAAAGGGCTATGTGACTGACAGCTCTTGTCATAGAAGCCTGTGGATCTTCCTATTCTTTTGTATGGCAGGGAGGAGTCTATAGTAGGCAAAGGGCTATGTTGTTGACAAGCAGTCTTTAACATGGATTGGAAAGTCCTCTTGTGATTGGTCAACTTTGACCGATATGGAAATGAAGGAGGTTTGGTGGGTTGTTCTCTCCCTATGGTATTACAGGATAGCGGCGGTGTCAAATTGTCATAGAGTCTCGGCAAAGTGCTAGGTTGTTGACAGGCAGTCTTTGACCTGGTTTGGAAAGTCCTCTTGTGATTGGTCAATTTTGACCGATATGGAAATGAAGAAGACTTTGCCGGTTTTTCTCTCCCTATGGTATTACGGGATAGGGAAGTTGAGGCTTGCTAGGCACATGTCAACACATGGCTATGTGTTGGAATGTTAGATTATATCATGGGAGTGCTTAGGCAATGGCTAATTTGCCCTAGAGGCTAGGCAAAGGGCTATGTGACTGACAGCTCTTGTCATAGAAGCCTGTGGATCTTCCTATTCTTTTGTATGGCAGGGAGGAGTCTATAGTAGGCAAAGGGCTACGTTGTTGACAGGCAGTCTTTAACATGGATTGGAAAGTCCTCTTGTGATTGGTCAACTTTGACCGATATGGAAATGAAGGAGGTTTGGTGGGTTGTTCTCTCCCTATGGTATTACAGGATAGCGGCGGTGTCAAATTGTCATAGAGTCTAGGCAAAGGGCTACGTTGTTGACAGGCAGTCTTTAACATGGATTGGAAAGTCCTCTTGTGATTGGTCAACTTTGACCGATATGGAAATGAAGGAGGTTTGGTGGGTTGTTCTCTCCCTATGGTATTACGGGATAGCGGCGGTGTCAAGTTGTCATAGAGTCTAGGCAAAGTGCTATGTTGTTGACAAGCAGTCTTTAACATGGATTGGAAAGTCCTCTTGTGATTGGTCAACTTTGACCGATATGGAAATGAAGGAGGTTTGGTGGGTTGTTCTCTCCCTATGGTATTACAGGATAGCGGCGGTGTCAAATTGTCATAGAGTCTAGGCAAAGTGCTAGGTTGTTGACAGGCAGTCTTTGACCTGGTTTGGAAAGTCCTCTTGTGATTGGTCAATTTTGACCGATATGGAAATGAAGAAGACTTTGCCGGTTTTTCTCTCCCTATGGTATTACGGGATAGGGAAGTTGAGGCTTGCTAGGCACATGTCAACACATGGTTATGTGTTGGAATGTTAGATTATATCATGGGAGTGCTTAGGCAATGGCTAATTTGCCCTAGAGGCTAGGCAAAGGGCTGTGTGACTGACAGCTCTTGTCATAGAAGCCTGTGGATCTTCCTATTCTTTTGTATGGCAGGGAGGAGTCTATAGTAGGCAAAGGGCTACGTTGTTGACAGGCAGTCTTTAACATGGATTGGAAAGTCCTCTTGTGATTGGTCAACTTTGACCGATATGGAAATGAAGGAGGTTTGGTGGGTTGTTCTCTCCCTATGGTATTACAGGATAGCGGCGGTGTCAAATTGTCATAGAGTCTAGGCAAAGGGCTACGTTGTTGACAGGCAGTCTTTAACATGGATTGGAAAGTCCTCTTGTGATTGGTCAACTTTGACCGATATGGAAATGAAGGAGGTTTGGTGGGTTGTTCTCTCCCTATGGTATTACGGGATAGCGGCGGTGTCAAGTTGTCATAGAGTCTAGGCAAAGTGCTATGTTGTTGACAAGCAGTCTTTAACATGGATTGGAAAGTCCTCTTGTGATTGGTCAACTTTGACCGATATGGAAATGAAGGAGGTTTGGTGGGTTGTTCTCTCCCTATGGTATTACAGGATAGCGGCGGTGTCAAATTGTCATAGAGTCTAGGCAAAGTGCTAGGTTGTTGACAGGCAGTCTTTGACCTGGTTTGGAAAGTCCTCTTGTGATTGGTCAATTTTGACCGATATGGAAATGAAGAAGACTTTGCCGGTTTTTCTCTCCCTATGGTATTACGGGATAGGGAAGTTGAGGCTTGCTAGGCACATGTCAACACATGGCTATGTGTTGGAATGTTAGATTATATCATGGGAGTGCTTAGGCAATGGCTAATTTGCCCTAGAGGCTAGGCAAAGGGCTATGTGACTGACAGCTCTTGTCATAGAAGCCTGTGGATCTTCCTATTCTTTTGTATGGCAGGGAGGAGTCTATAGTAGGCAAAGGGCTACGTTGTTGACAGGCAGTCTTTAACATGGATTGGAAAGTCCTCTTGTGATTGGTCAACTTTGACCGATATGGAAATGAAGGAGGTTTGGTGGGTTGTTCTCTCCCTATGGTATTACAGGATAGCGGCGGTGTCAAATTGTCATAGAGTCTAGGCAAAGGGCTACGTTGTTGACAGGCAGTCTTTAACATGGATTGGAAAGTCCTCTTGTGATTGGTCAATTTTGACCGATATGGAAATGAAGAAGACTTTGCCGGTTTTTCTCTCCCTATGGTATTACGGGATAGGGAAGTTGAGGCTTGCTAGGCACATGTCAACACATGGCTATGTGTAGGAATGTTAGATTATATCATGGTTTGATGTTCCACACATGGTCGCTACTTGACTATTTGGCTTGATGTCAATTGTATTACACAGGAGACGTTTTGCTGAATAGCTGTTGGAGACCCCCCTTCTCTGCCTATGCAGGATCGCCCACCTTCGGGTGGACTTAACCTGCTTGCTGCAATCGGGTTGGGGGCATTCCTCCGATAGACGGGTGGCGACCGCCTTGGCGGAAGGCTTGCTGAAGGCTTGAGGAGTATTTCTTCTTGGGAGAAAAAGTGAGTCAAGAATGCCATTCACCTTCGATTTTCCGAGCGGGGAAACCCAGCTGAAGAACACCGTAAGGATTGAAGTCGAAGAAGAACATCGGAGCCTGAAGGATTTGAGATTCATCGTGGGGGAGATTCTGCTTGGCGTTTTCAACCTCAAGAATGAAGAAATTCTTTGCCTTCAGGACCAAGAGAGGAGGGGAGCATATACCATCACCTTCACCTCTCTCCATTGCTGTGAAAACATCTACGCAGTATTATCCAACAAAGAACTGAAAGAGGATAGACTTGATGGCCTCAAGTTTTTTCTTTTATATGGGTTGGAGGACGTCCCGCTGGTCGTCCACCTGTTTAACCCATTTATTGATACCGCGGACATTGTCACCTTTCTGCAGCGGTATTGTACCGAGGTCCGCTTCTCCCATTTAGTTAAGGGTGGACTCGGACACTGGAATGGGAAAAAGAAATTTTTTGTGAAGTTTCGTAAAGACCCGGATGGAATCGGTGGATTTATGCACCCTCCGTCAAATTTTCACATTGGAAGAAACAGGGGATACCTTTTTTACCCTGGTATGCCCTTGTACTGCCGCAACTGTAACCGCTTTGGACATACAAGAGAGTCCTGTCCGGACGCTAAGATGACCCGGTGTAATAAGTGTGGTCGACCGGGTCATATTGCTGTTGCGTGCACACAAAAACAAATGTGTAATATGTGTGGGCAGGAAGGCCACAAGTATAGAGATTGCCCCAGAAAGGCTAAGAGACAGGGCGCCGGGGCTGAGCGGGCAGAGAAATCCAGTGCGAGGTCTGAGCAGGTGTCGACAGCGGTTGCCGTCCCAGCTAAGAAGACCTCGGGTAAGTCGGGTGAGTCGTCCGTACTGTCTGTGAGTGGCAAAATGCCAGTTAAATCAAAACCGATAGTGGCGAGAAGGAGCTCAGTAGTCGGTCCTGAGAACGATTCGGTTGAATTGCCAACAACCGAGCACTCGATGAAGGTCCAGGAGGCTCGTAGGAAATCGGTTTCTGATTTAGGGAAAGGGATCGCCAAGCCTCTGGTAATCCCTACCCATGAGAAGGCATTGTGCACACTGGCGGTGGGATCCGAGCAGCGTGCGATGAGGATCCCAGGTGTGGTGGTTTCGGAACAGACTTTTGCTGTACCAGCAGTGCTGGGGTCTGTGTCAAAGGGCGGAAACACCAGCCGCCGGGCATCATTGATGGAGTCGGAGCAAGGGTCCGAAAGTTCATCAGCGGAAAACCCTGCCATGACGATTCCAGATGCCACCTGTGAAGAGCAATGGATAAAAGCTGAGCGAAAGAAAAAGTCCAGGAGAAGGTCGCGCCGTGGCCAGAAGGAGGTTCCGGGAGTGTCTGGGATGGAGAAGTCTGTCTTGGAGGGTCCTGGTGGTCCGAAGGTCAGTGGAGTGGCTCATGTATCTCAAGGAAAAGAGGAGGAAGATCAACATCCTGCAGAGAAGCGTCTGCGAATTGAGAAAGGCAGTGTTCAAAAGAAACAGTTTTCGTTGTCTTCAAGTTCAAGCGAAGGAGAACTCCAGATCGTGGAGGACGCATGCTATGTATCTTCCCCGGATCCGGTAAATTTTGCTGATCCTCCCTCTCCTCAACAAGGATTGGGGGGTTCTCAATATATCTCCTGCTTTGAGTTAGATATGGACACTGTTCCTTTATAAGTTTTCATAATGACTTCTCTTAAACTTTTCTCACTAAATGTGAGATCCATAAAGAGCCCTAGCCGTAGGGCGGCTTTATTCTCCTACCTTGAGACTTTGGACTTTGATATATGTTTTTTACAGGAGTGTGCAATTGAAAGCAGTACGGACTATACTCACCTGAAAAAAGATTGGAAACTGGGACTGTCCGTTTGGTCCGGTTCAAATGAGAACAAGTGCGCAGGAGTGGGAATACTGTTTCGTGGAACCCACACCTCTATTCAGACTGTCACTGAAATTTTACCTGGTCGAGCGGTTTTAGTACATGTGTTTTTTAAGGGTCTTTTTTTACGTCTTTTAAATATTTATGCCTCTCCTGATAAGCAGGATAGGGCTGATCTTTTTGAAATGTTACCATTGTTTGCTGTTGGGTCATCTCCTCTACTAGTAGGCGGAGACTTTAATTGTGTCTTTGCAGGTGAACATCGACAAGGAGGTGACCCTAACAATAGAGACCGAACATCTTATCTGTTAAAAAATTTTATTGACGATTTTAGGCTAAAAGATAGTTTTAAAATGCTTTTTACCAACCCTGATACAACATGGTCAAATGGGAGGATACAGTCCAGAATTGATTTTATATTTTTATCCGAGGCTTTTAACCCTTTTAAATGTGATCTTTTAAATAACGTGTTTTCAGATCATAAGGTTTTATGTGCTCACCTAGAAATCTCCGGGGAAAAAAGGGTAAATGGAGGTCTCTGGAGACTAAATCTTCAATTGCTGGATGATCCCCAATTGTGTGACCGGTTTAAACGGACCTATCAATGTTGGCAGAATGCACGTAATCCCCGTGATTCAATGCTACATTGGTGGGAGGGTGTTAAGCCAAAAATCAAAGCATTTTTTGTCAAAGCGGGTAAGATAGCCGCAAAACGGAAAAAACAATGGTTTTATATTTTAAATTTAAGATTACAAGCGCTTTTAAAAATGCAAAGTGTCGATATTGATGTTGACCATGATATTTTTTCCTTAAAAGCGGAAATCAAGAAGCTGATCGACAAAAAAGGTAAAGAAATAATCTTTAATGCACATGTCCAGCACCTAGAAGAAGGCGAGAAATGTTCTAGGTTTTTCTTTAAAAAAGTTATGGACAAAAAAGAACTTATTTCCTCACTTGATGGTAAAACTAAAATGAGTGAAATTTTAGACATTGCATTTAATTTTTATCAGCTTCTATTTAATGAAAAAAGTATCGATGCCTCTATTTTAAAAGATTGTTTGAATGTTTTAGAGTGTAAATTAAGTGTTTTAGATCAAGAGCTTTTATCCAAAGACATCACCATTGAAGAACTGCTAATGGTTTTTAAAAGCTTTTTATTTGGTAAAACCCCTGGTGAGGATGGCCTACCAGTGGAATTTTATTTACACTTTTGGGACCTTTTAAAAGACGATCTTTTATTATTGTATAAAGAGGTTTTTACTGTTGATATTTTACCCCCTTCCTGGAGAAGAGGGATTGTGTCTTTAATTTTTAAAAAGGGCAACAAGGAGAGCCTAGAAAACTACAGGCCTATTACTCTCCTAAATGTCGATTATAAAATCATGGCCAAACTTATTGCTTTACGTTTAAAACCTTTTGCTGAAAAGTTAATCCATCCAGACCAGGTATGTGGGATTCCTGGAAGAAGCATGTCTGAATCCCTCAATATAATACGTGATGTTATCTGGTACTGTAAAGAAAGAAAGTTAAATCTTGCTATTTTATCCATTGATTTTGAGAAAGCTTTCGATCGCCTTTCTCATTCTTTTCTTTTTAGCATTTTGGAAAAAATGGCAATACCTGATATTCTTTTAAAAAGCATAAAGGTTTTATATAGGTCCTGTTTTAATCAAATTTCTATTAATGGTTTTTTAACCCAGCAACAGGCAGTCTTTAACATGGATTGGAAAGTCCTCTTGTGATTGGTCAACTTTGACCGATATGGAAATGAAGGAGGTTTGGTGGGTTGTTCTCTCCATATGGTATTACAGGATAGCGGCGGTGTCAAATTGTCATAGAGTCTAGGCAAAGGGCTACGTTGTTGACAGGCAGTCTTTAACATGGATTGGAAAGTCCTCTTGTGATTGGTCAACTTTGACCGATATGGAAATGAAGGCGGTTTGGTGGGTTGTTCTCTCCCTATGGTATTACGGGATAGCGGCGGTGTCAAGTTGTCATAGAGTCTAGGCAAAGTGCTATGTTGTTGACAAGCAGTCTTTAACATGGATTGGAAAGTCCTCTTGTGATTGGTCAACTTTGACCGATATGGAAATGAAGGAGGTTTGGTGGGTTGATCTCTCCCTATGGTATTACAGGATAGCGGCGGTGTCAAATTGTCATAGAGTCTAGACAAAGTGCTAGGTTGTTGACAGGCAGTCTTTGACCTGGTTTGGAAAGTCCTCTTGTGATTGGTCAATTTTGACCGATATGGAAATGAAGAAGACTTTGCCGGTTTTTCTCTCCCTATGGTATTACGGGATAGGGAAGTTGAGGCTTGCTAGGCACATGTCAACACATGGTTATGTGTTGGAATGTTAGATTATATCATGGGAGTGCTTAGGCAATGGCTAATTTGCCCTAGAGGCTAGGCAAAGGGCTGTGTGACTGACAGCTCTTGTCATAGAAGCCTGTGGATCTTCCTATTCTTTTGTATGGCAGGGAGGAGTCTATAGTAGGCAAAGGGCTACGTTGTTGACAGGCAGTCTTTAACATGGATTGGAAAGTCCTCTTGTGATTGGTCAACTTTGACCGATATGGAAATGAAGGAGGTTTGGTGGGTTGTTCTCTCCCTATGGTATTACAGGATAGCGGCGGTGTCAAATTGTCATAGAGTCTAGGCAAAGGGCTACGTTGTTGACAGGCAGTCTTTAACATGGATTGGAAAGTCCTCTTGTGATTGGTCAACTTTGACCGATATGGAAATGAAGGAGGTTTGGTGGGTTGTTCTCTCCCTATGGTATTACGGGATAGCGGCGGTGTCAAGTTGTCATAGAGTCTAGGCAAAGTGCTATGTTGTTGACAAGCAGTCTTTAACATGGATTGGAAAGTCCTCTTGTGATTGGTCAACTTTGACCGATATGGAAAAGAAGGAGGTTTGGTGGGTTGTTCTCTCCCTATGGTATTACAGGATAGCGGCGGTGTCAAATTGTCATAGAGTCTAGGCAAAGTGCTAGGTTGTTGACAGGCAGTCTTTGACCTGGTTTGGAAAGTCCTCTTGTGATTGGTCAATTTTGACCGATATGGAAATGAAGAAGACTTTGCCGGTTTTTCTCTCCCTATGGTATTACGGGATAGGGAAGTTGAGGCTTGCTAGGCACATGTCAACACATGGCTATGTGTTGGAATGTTAGATTATATCATGGGAGTGCTTAGGCAATGGCTAATTTGCCCTAGAGGCTAGGCAAAGGGCTATGTGACTGACAGCTCTTGTCATAGAAGCCTGTGGATCTTCCTATTCTTTTGTATGGCAGGGAGGAGTCTATAGTAGGCAAAGGGCAACGTTGTTGACAGGCAGTCTTTAACATGGATTGGAAAGTCCTCTTGTGATTGGTCAACTTTGACTGATATGGAAATGAAGGAGGTTTGGTGGGTTGTTCTCTCCCTATGGTATTACAGGATAGCGGCGGTGTCAAATTGTCATAGAGTCTAGGCAAAGGGCTACGTTGTTGACAGGCAGTCTTTAACATGGATTGCAAAGTCCTCTTGTGATTGGTCAACTTTGACTGATATGGAAATGAAGGAGGTTTGGTGGGTTGTTCTCTCCCTATGGTATTACAGGATAGCGGCGGTGTCAAATTGTCATAGAGTCTAGGCAAAGTGCTACGTTGTTGACAGGCAGTCTTTAACATGGATTGGAAAGTCCTCTTGTGATTGGTCAACTTTGACTGATATGGAAATGAAGGGGGTTTGGTGGGTTGTTCTCTCCCTATGGTATTACGGGATAGCGGCGGTGTCAAGTTGTCATAGAGTCTAGGCAAAGTGCTAGGTTGTTGACAGGCAGTCTTTGACCTTGTTTGGAAAGTCCTCTTGTGATTGGTCAATTTTGACCGATATGGAAATGAAGAAGACTTTGCCGGTTTTTCTCTCCCTATGGTATTACGGGATAGGGAAGTTGAGGCTTGCTAGGCACATGTCAACACATGGCTATGTGCTGGAATGTTAGATTATATCATGGGAGTGCTTAGGCAATGGCTAAATTGGTAAAAGTAAGGAATGTAGACTGTGTTTAAAGACTGGTCATCTTTTCTGGGACTGCCCTCTAAGAGCACCCAAACCTGTCTCTGCTTTGCCTGTTCCTGTTTCTGTTCCTGTGTCTACTCCAGTGGTGGTGTCCTCAGCTCCTGTGGCCCAACCTCCTCCTTCGGAAGAGCAGTCACTGGCAGACAAGGATACAGAGTTATCTGATCCAATTGAGGAAGAGTTCCAACCTGTTTTGACCTCCAAAAAGAAGAAGCGTAAAAAGAAACGAATGGCAGCCAGCGGACAGCAGACGAGAGTACCCCCCCTTGTTGTAGAGGACGCTGGGAAGTCGGATGATGCTGAACCAGCTGCCATTCAATTACCAGAGATAAACCCAGAGGTTAAAATTAAAAGACGGCGTACGGCAAAAGACAAGCAGGATGAGCCCTGCCAAGGTACAGACGGTGATCAATCAGTTACAGTCCCTTCTTCTTTCAGCACAGAGGAAAGGGGCCCTGAGACTTCCATGGTCCCTGAGACTTCAGTGAGTCAGCTGGTGAAAATTCCTTCAGTGATGCAAACACCCAACTTGAACCCAGAAGACCCTTTGGTGGGAGGTGATGGGGTTGGGGAAGGGACATCCTTTTTCCAGGAAGGAAAAAAACCAGCTGAAGAAGAAAATGTAGTGTCTGTTTTGTCACATTATGGGCCAGCTCCTTTTTTTGAGGGTTTTTTTGATATCAGTGAGAGTGGAAGTTCTCCAACATCAACACTCTACACTGTTGAATCTGGGGAAATAGAAGAATCTAGTTCCGGTGACATTGATTGTCTGACCGGTGAAAATGAGGAGGTTTAAATGGTCTTTTTTATGTCTTCTAATTAATTGAGATGTCATCGCTTAATGGTATTTCTTTTAATGTAAGAAGGTTAAAGTCCAAGGTTCGAAGATCTGCTCTTTTTAGCTTTTTATCTGTTTTAACCGCATCTGTATTCTTTTTACAGGAGTGTGGCATTCCGCATAGCTTGAATTATAAAAAATATGAAGATGACTGGGTATATGGGCCTTCAGTGTGGTCTGGCTCCAATACATCTTCTTGTGCGGGAATTGCCATACTTTTTAAGGGAAATTTTACTGTGGATTTTAAACAAGAAATTTTACCAGGCAGGATTTTATTGGTTAAAGTTTTTATTGATGGTGTCAAATGGCAATTTTTAAATGTTTATGGGTCACCAGATAAGGTAGAAAGATCTGAAATGTTGGAAATTTTACCTTTATTTATTGATAATTCTTGCCCTTTGGTTTTAGCTGGTGATTTTAATTGTATTCTTAAGGGGGAAAAACGTTTTAAACAATCTAAAAACCGGAGTTATGACAAAACATCTGCAATGTTAAAAAATATTGTTTCTGATTTTAACTTAAATGATGTTTATAAGCTTTGTAATAAGGATTTACCGGAAGAAGATGGATTTACCTGGAGCAATTCCTTGTATAGCTCCAGGATAGATTTTGTTTTTACCTCCAAAAATGTTCAACCAATTTCTTGTAAACTTTTAACCAATGTTTTTTCCGATCACAAGATTTTATCTTTTGGTATCAAAACAGGTACTAAAAGTTTTAAGGGAAAACCTGCTTGGAAAATGAATATATCCCTTTTAGATGATGTAACGGTTATAACAGATTTTAAAAAGTTTTATGAAAATTGTAAGAAAAGGAAAAATGCAAATACTTCATATTGTATATGGTGGGAACAAATGAAAAAAAAGATAAAACATTTTTTCATTAAAGTTGGCATTCGGAAGGCTAAGCAAAGAAGGGATTTCTTTGCTACTCTTAATTGTCGCTTACAAGCACTTTATAAAATGGAAAGCTGTGGTATTGAGGTTTCAAGTGACATTGTGGAATTAAAAAAGGAAATTTCTAAATGTCTGAAACAAAAAGGTAAAGAAATCATTTTCAATTCAAGAGTCAAACATATAGAAGAAAATGAAACATGTTCCAGATATTTTTTTAAGAAAAAAGTTGAAAATCGTGGTTTTATTAATAATGTTGATGGGGTATCAGATTCACAAGGTATTATAAGGAAGGTTCAGGAATTCTATTCTGATCTTTTTAAGGAAAAAAAAATTGATGAGTATTTTGTTGAAGATTCATTAAAACAAATTGAGCATAAACTGGATGATGTTTCTCAAAGGTTTTTATCCAGGTCTTTAAACAAACAGGAGGTTTTAGATGCAATTAAAGGTTTTAAAAAAGGTAAAGTCCCCGGGGACGATGGTATACCAATTGAATTTTATGTGGTTTTTTATGATATTCTTAAAGAAGATTTATTATCAATGTTTTTAGAGGTTTTTAATTCAAATATTCTACCAGTGTCATGGAAAAAAGGTGTAGTCACGCTATTGCATAAAAAAGGTGATAAATCAAACTTAAAAATTTGGAGACCAGTAACTTTGTTGAATTGTGACTACAAAATTTTTGCAAAAATATGCGCAAACCGATTAAAAATGGTTATTGAAAAGTTGATTCACGCAAACCAAGTCTGTGGCGTTCCAGGTAGAAGTGTATGGGAAAACCTTAATCTCATAAAGGATATCATTGAGGATGCTAAAGATAGGAAAGTTAACCTTGCAATTTTGTCGGTGGATTTCGAAAAAGCTTTTGATATGGTTTCACATTCTTATCTTTTTAAAGTTTTAAGTCATATGGGTATTCCAGAGTCATTTTTATTGTGTGTAAAATCCTTTTATACTGACTGTTCAAGTAAGATTTTAGTCAATGGTTTTACAACAAAAGACATTTTTTTTAAGTCTGGAGTAAAACAGGGATGTCCTTTGTCACCTTTACTTTTTATATGTGCTTTAGAACCTTTGTTATGCTCAATTCGAAAAGACAAACAAATACGTGGTGTGTCTTTGCCGGGTGGAGGTGGGATAGAAGCAAAAATATCTGCTTATATGGATGATGTGATTTTCTTTTGTAAAGATAGCCTTTCGTTGAAAAAAGTTTTAAGGCAAATCCAGTTTTTTTCTTGTGCTTCCGGTTTAAAAATTAACTTAAATAAGAGTTTAATTTTGAACCTTGGAAATCTGGATTTAAGGGACGTCCCGGTGCCTGTATCAGAAAAAATTACAAATTTAGGTGTTATTTTTGATGGCTTCAACAATGGTCTTGAAAGCTGGGATCTTGTAGCAAAAAAGATAAATCAAAAAGTTTGTATGTGGGGTTTGAGGACTCTGTCAATGGAAGGAAAAATTTTAATTATCAAAATGGTCATTTTACCAATTTTGCTGTATTTAAGTCTGGTTTTCCCTCCCCCAGAACATCTTCTAAAAAAAATTACAAGGGTTTGTTTTACTTTCTTTTGGAGTTCAAAAGCTGAAAAACTCAAAAGAGAAATTGTGGTAAAACCCAAAGAAAAAGGTGGAAAAGATTTTCCAGATTTTAAGGCATTTCTTTTACTTAGATTTTTTACTATGTGTCTAAATGCTCTTTTTAAAGATAACTATTGGTCCTTTTTTATCCGTTTTAATACTGGTTTTTTTATGAGAAAATGTGGTTGGTTTAAAACGGTTTTGAGTTGTCCATATGCTTTTAAGTTACCAAAAAGCTACAAGATTTTGGAAAAAATTGTGTCTTTATACAACTTAAAAGGAAAAGAGCTTAAGGTTTTATCAGATGGAAAAAAATTGTTAAGTAATTTGAAACAAGAGGCTGAAATTTCTTTAGTGGGTAATTTTAATGAAACAAAAAGCAAAGAAATTTGGAAAATGGTTAATTTTACACATTGTTTTAATGTACAAAAAGACTTTTCATGGATGTGTATTCATCAATGTTTACCATGTAGAGCTTTCCAGTATAAGAGGGGTATAGTAAAAATTTCCAAATGTCCAAGGGATTGCTGCAGCGAAGAGGAGACTGTTCTTCATCTTTTATGGACTTGCAAATTTGCAAAAGAACTATGGACTAAAATCAACCCTCTTCTTTTAAAAATTTTAAATGCAAACAACATGGACTATTTTATGATTTTGTACGGTTTACTGGACTGTCCCTTTTATGATCAAAAACTTATTGCATGGAAAATAATCAACTGTTGTAAAGAAGCGCTATGGAAGGCCAGAAATATCCTCATTTTTCAAAATAAGATTTTATCTGTAAACAATGTTTTAAGTCTTGCTTTTAGTGAAATGTATTTATATTACCTAATTGACAAAAAACGTGATAATGTTTTAGCAAAGAAATGGTATGTAAAGAAATGGGCCTCTGTTATTTGAACTATTGTAATGTTGAATATATTGTAAAATATGTAATTTTTCTAAAATGTTTTTTTTATTTGTTCCATTTGAAATTTTTTCAAAATAAAGAAAGCGTGCCTATTTTATAGGTACAGCTAATAAAAAAAAAAAAAAAATGGCTAATTTGCCCTAGAGGCTAGGCAAAGGGCTATGTGACTGACAGCTCTTGTCATAGAAGCCTGTGGATCTTCCTATTCTTTTGTATGGCAGGGAGGAGTCTATAGTAGGCAAAGGGCTACGTTGTTGACAGGCAGTCTTTAACATGGATTGGAAAGTCCTCTTGTGATTGGTCAACTTTGACCGATATGGAAATGAAGGAGGTTTGGTGGGTTGTTCTCTCCCTATGGTATTACAGGATAGCGGCGGTGTCAAATTGTCATAGAGTCTAGGCAAAGTGCTAGGTTGTTGACAGGCAGTCTTTGACCTGGTTTGGAAAGTCCTCTTGTGATTGGTCAATTTTGACCGATATGGAAATTAAGAAGACTTTGCCGGTTTTTCTCTCCCTATGGTATTCCGGGATAGGGAAGTTGAGGCTTGCTAGGCACATGTCAACACATGGCTATGTGTTGGAATGTTAGATTATGTCATGGGAGTGCTTAGGCAATGGCTAATTTGCCCTAGAGGCTAGGCAAAGGTCTATGTGACTGACAGCTCTTGTCATAGAAGCCTGTGGATCTTCCTATTCTTTTGTATGGCAGGGAGGAGTCTATAGTAGGCAAAGGGCTACGTTGTTGACAGGCTGTCTTTAACATGGATTGGAAAGTCCTCTTGTGATTGGTCAACTTTGACCGATATGGAAATGAAGGAGGTTTGGTGGGTTGTTCTCTCCCTATGGTATTACAGGATAGCGGCGGTGTCAAATTGTCATAGAGTCTAGGCAAAGGGCTACGTTGTTGACAGGCAGTCTTTAACATGGATTGGAAAGTCCTCTTGTGATTGGTCAACTTTGACCGATATGGAAATGAAGGAGGTTTGGTGGGTTGTTCTCTCCCTATGGTATTACAGGATAGCGGCGGTGTCAAATTGTCATAGAGTCTAGGCAAAGGGCTACGTTGTTGACAAGCAGTCTTTAACATGGATTGGAAAGTCCTCTTGTGATTGGTCAACTTTGACCGATATGGAAATGAAGGAGGTTTGGTGGGTTGTTCTCTCCCTATGGTATTACAGGATAGCGGCGGTGTCAAATTGTCATAGAGTCTAAGCAAAGTGCTAGGTTGTTGACAGGCAGTCTTTGACCTGGTTTGGAAAGTCCTCTTGTGATTGGTCAATTTTGACCGATATGGAAATGAAGAAGACTTTGCCGGTTTTTCTCTCCCTATGGTATTACGGGATAGGGAAGTTGAGGCTTGCTAGGCACATGTCAACACATGGTTATGTGTTGGAATGTTAGATTATATCATGGGAGTGCTTAGGCAATGGCTAATTTGCCCTAGAGGCTAGGCAAAGGGCTATGTGACTGACAGCTCTTGTCATAGAAGCCTGTGGATCTTCCTATTCTTTTGTATGGCAGGGAGGAGTCTATAGTAGGCAAAGGGCTATGTTGTTGACAGGCAGTCTTTAACATGGATTGGAAAGTCCTCTTGTGATTGGTCAACTTTGACCGATATGGAAATGAAGGAGGTTTGGTAGGTTGTTCTCTCCCTATGGTATTACGGTATAGCGGCGGTGTCAAGTTGTCATAGAGTCTAGGCAAAGGGCTATGTTGTTGACAAGCAGTCTTTAACATGGATTGGAAAGTCCTCTTGTGATTGGTCAACTTTGACCGATATGGAAATGAAGGAGGTTTGGTGGGTTGTTCTCTCCCTATGGTATTACAGGATAGCGGCGGTGTCAAATTGTCATAGAGTCTAGGCAAAGTGCTAGGTTGTTGACAGGCAGTCTTTGACCTGGTTTGGAAAGTCCTCTTGTGATTGGTCAATTTTGACCGATATGGAAATGAAGAAGACTTTGCCGGTTTTTCTCTCCCTATGGTATTACGGGATAGGGAAGTTGAGGCTTGCTAGGCACATGTCAACACATGGCTATGTATTGGAATGTTAGATTATATCATGGGAGTGCTTAGGCAATGGCTAATTTGCCCTAGAAGCTAGGCAAAGGTCTATGTGACTGACAGCTCTTGTCATAGAAGCCTGTGGATCTTCCTATTCTTTTGTATGGCAGGGAGGAGTCTATAGTAGGCAAAGGGCTACGTTGTTGACAGGCAGTCTTTAACATGGATTGGACAGTCCTCTTGTGATTGGTCAACTTTGACCGATATGGAAATGAAGGAGGTTTGGTGGGTTGTTCTCTCCCTATGGTATTACAGGATAGCGGCGGTGTCAAATTGTCATAGAGTCTAGGCAAAGGGCTACGTTGTTGACAGGCAGTCTTTAACATGGATTGGAAAGTCCTCTTGTGATTGGTCAACTTTGACCGATATGGAAATGAAGGAGGTTTGGTGGGTTGTTCTCTCCCTATGGTATTACGGGATAGCGGCGGTGTCAAGTTGTCATAGAGTCTAGGCAAAGTGCTATGTTGTTGACAAGCAGTCTTTGACCTGGTTTGGAAAGTCCTCTTGTGATTGGTCAATTTTGACCGATATGGAAATGAAGAATACTTTGCGGTTTTTCTCTCCCTATGGTATTACGGGATAGGGAAGTTGAGGCTTGCTAGGCACATGTCAACACATGGCTATGTGTTGGAATGTTAGTTTATATCATGGGAGTGCTTAGGCAATGGCTAATTTGCCCTAGAGGCTAGGCAAAGGGCAATGTGACTGACAGCTCTTGTCATAGAAGCCTGTGGATCTTCCTATTCTTTTGTATGGCAGGGAGGAGTCTATAGTAGGCAAAGGGCTACGTTGTTGACAGGCAGTCTTTAACATGGATTGGAAAGTCCTCTTGTGATTGGTCAACTTTGACCGATATGGAAATGAAGGAGGTTTGGTGGGTTGTTCTCTCCCTATGGTATTACAGGATAGCGGCGGTGTCAAATTGTCATAGAGTCTAGGCAAAGGGCTACGTTGTTGACAGGCAGTCTTTAACATGGATTGGAAAGTCCTCTTGTGATTGGTCAATTTGACCGATATGGAAAAGAAGGAGGTTTGGTGGGTTGTTCTCTCCCTATGGTATTACAGGATAGCGGCGGTGTCAAACTGTCATAGAGTCTAGGCAAAGGGCTACGTTGTTGACAGGCAGTCTTTAACATGGATTGGAAAGTCCTCTTGTGATTGGTCAACTTTGACCGATATGGAAATGAAGGAGGTTTGGTGGGTTGTTCTCTCCCTATGGTATTACGGGATAGCGGCGGTGTCAAATTGTCATAGAGTCTAGGCAAAGTGCTAGGTTGTTGACAGGCAGTCTTTGACCTGGTTTGGAAAGTCCTCTTGTGATTGGTCAATTTTGACCGATATGGAAATGAAGAAGACTTTGCCGGTTTTTCTCTCCCTATGGTATTACGGGATAGGGAAGTTGAGGCTTGCTAGGCACATGTCAACACATGATCTTCCTATTCTTTTGTATGGCAGGGAGGAGTCTATAGTAGGCAAAGGGCTACGTTGTTGACAGGCAGTCTTTAACATGGATTGGAAAGTCCTCTTGTGATTGGTCAACTTTGACCGATATGGAAATGAAGGAGGTTTGGTGGGTTGTTCTCTCCCTATGGTATTACAGGATAGCGGCGGTGTCAAATTGTCATAGAGTCTAGGCAAAGGGCTACGTTGTTGACAGGCAGTCTTTAACATGGATTGGAAAGTCCTCTTGTGATTGGTCAACTTTGACCGATATGGAAATGAAGGAGGTTTGGTGGGTTGTTCTCTCCCTATGGTATTACGGGAAAGCGGCGGTGTCAAGTTGTCATAGAGTCTAGGCAAAGTGCTATGTTGTTGACAAGCAGTCTTTAACATGGATTGGAAAGTCCTCTTGTGATTGGTCAACTTTGACCGATATGGAAATGAAGGAGGTTTGGTGGGTTGTTCTCTCCCTATGGTATTACAGGATAGCGGCGGTGTCAAGTTGTCATAGAGTCTAGGCAAAGTGCTAGGTTGTTGACAGGCAGTCTTTGACCTGGTTTGGAAAGTCCTCTTGTGATTGGTCAATTTTGACCGATATGGAAATGAAGAAGACTTTGCCGGTTTTTCTCTCCCTATGGTATTACGGGATAGGGAAGTTGAGGCTTGCTAGGCACATGTCAACACATGGTTATGTGTTGGAATGTTAGATTATATCATGGGAGTGCTTAGGCAATGGCTAATTTGCCCTAGAGGCTAGGCAAAGGGCAATGTGACTGACAGCTCTTGTCATAGAAGCCTGTGGATCTTCCTATTCTTTTGTATGGCAGGGAGGAGTCTATAGTAGGCAAAGGGCTACGTTGTTGACAGGCAGTCTTTAACATGGATTGGAAAGTCCTCTTGTGATTGGTCAACTTTGACCGATATGGAAATGAAGGAGGTTTGGTGGGTTGTTCTCTCCCTATGGTATTACAGGATAGCGGCGGTGTCAAATTGTCATAGAGTCTAGGCAAAGTGCTAGGTTGTTGACAGGCAGTCTTTGACCTGGTTTGGAAAGTCCTCTTGTGATTGGTCAATTTTGACCGATATGGAAATGAAGAAGACTTTGCCGGTTTTTCTCTCCCTATGGTATTACGGGATAGGGAAGTTGAGGCTTGCTAGGCACATGTCAACACATGGCTATGTGTTGGAATGTTAGATTATATCATGGGAGTGCTTAGGCAATGGCTAATTTGCCCTAGAGGCTAGGCAAAGGGCAATGTGACTGACAGCTCTTGTCATAGAAGCCTGTGGATCTTCCTATTCTTTTGTATGGCAGGGAGGAGTCTATAGTAGGCAAAGGGCTACGTTGTTGACAGGCAGTCTTTAACATGGATTGGAAAGTCCTCTTGTGATTGGTCAACTTTGACCGATATGGAAATGAAGGAGGTTTGGTGGGTTGTTCTCTCCCTATGGTATTACAGGATAGCGGCGGTGTCAAATTGTCATAGAGTCTAGGCAAAGGGCTATGTTGTTGACAGGCAGTCTTTAACATGGATTGGAAAGTCCTATGGTATTACAGGATAGCGGCGGTGTCAAATTGTCATAGAGTCTAGGCAAAGGGCTATGTTGTTGACAGGCAGTCTTTAACATGGATTGGAAAGTCCTCTTGTGATTGGTCAATTTGACCGATATGGAAATGAAGGAGGTTTGGTGGGTTGTTCTCTCACTATGGTATTACAGGATAGCGGCGGTGTCAAATTGTCATAGAGTCTAGGCAAAGTGCTAGGTTGTTGACAGGCAGTCTTTGACCTGGTTTGGAAAGTCCTCTTGTGATTGGTCAATTTTGACCAATATGGAAATGAAGAAGACTTTGCCGGTTTTTCTCTCCCTATGGTATTACGGGATAGGGAAGTTGAGGCTTGCTAGGCACATGTCAACACATGGCTATGTATTGGAATGTTAGATTATATCATGGGAGTGCTTAGGCAATGGCTAAATTGCCCTAGAGGCTAGGCAAAGGGCTATGTGACTGACAGCTCTTGTCATAGAAGCCTGTGGATCTTCCTATTCTTTTGTATGGCAGGGAGGAGTCTATAGTAGGCAAAGGGCTACGTTGTTGACAGGCAGTCTTTAACATGGATTGGAAAGTCCTCTTGTGATTGGTCAACTTTGACCGATATGGAAATGAAGGAGGTTTGGTGGGTTGTTCTCTCCCTATGGTATTACAGGATAGCGGCGGTGTCAAATTGTCATAGAGTCTAGGCAAAGGGCTACGTTGTTGACAGGCAGTCTTTAACATGGATTGGAAAGTCCTCTTGTGATTGGTCAACTTTGACCGATATGGAAATGAAGGAGGTTTGGTGGGTTGTTCTCTCCCTATGGTATTACAGGATAGCGGCGGTGTCAAATTGTCATAGAGTCTAGGCAAAGTGCTAGGTTGTTGACAGGCAGTCTTTGACCTGGTTTGGAAAGTCCTCTTGTGATTGGTCAATTTTGACCGATATGGAAATGAAGAAGACTTTGCCGGTTTTTCTCTCCCTATGGTATTACGGGATAGGGAAGTTGAGGCTTGCTAGGCACATGTCAACACATGGCTATGTGTTGGAATGTTAGATTATATCATGGGAGTGCTTAGGCAATGGCTAATTTGCCCTAGAGGCTAGGCAAAGGGTTATGTGACTGACAGCTCTTGTCATAGAAGCCTGTGGATCTTCCTATTCTTTTGTATGGCAGGGAGGAGTCTATAGTAGGCAAAGGGCTACGTTGTTGACAGGCAGTCTTTAACATGGATTGGAAAGTCCTCTTGTGATTGGTCAACTTTGACCGATATGGAAATGAAGGAGGTTTGGTGGGTTGTTCTCTCCCTATGGTATTACAGGATAGCGGCGGTGTCAAATTGTCATAGAGTCTAGGCAAAGGGCTATGTTGTTGACAGGCAGTCTTTAACATGGACTGGAAAGTCCTCTTGTGATTGGTCAACTTTGACCGATATGGAAATGAAGGAGGTTTGGTGGGTTGTTCTCTCCCTATGGTATTACGGGATAGCGGCGGTGTCAAGTTGTCATAGAGTCTAGGCAAAGTGCTATGTTGTTGACAAGCAGTCTTTAACATGGATTGGAAAGTGCTCTTGTGATTGGTCAACTTTGACCGATATGGAAATGAAGGAGGTTTGGTGGGTTGTTCTCTCCCTATGGTATTACAGGATAGCGGCGGTGTCAAATTGTCATAGAGTCTAGGCAAAGGGCTACGTTGTTGACAGGCAGTCTTTAACATGGATTGGAAAGTCCTCTTGTGATTTGGTCAACTTTGACCGATATGGAAATGAAGGAGGTTTGGTGGGTTGTTCTCTCCCTATGGTATTACAGGATAGCGGCGGTGTCAAATTGTCATAGAGTCTAGGCAAAGTGCTAGGTTGTTGACAGGCAGTCTTTGACCTGGTTTGGAAAGTCCTCTTGTGATTGGTCAATTTTGACCGATATGGAAATGAAGAAGACTTTGCCGGTTTTTCTCTCCCTATGGTATTACGGGATAGGGAAGTTGAGGCTTGCTAGGCACATGTCAACACATGGCTATGTGTTGGAATGTTAGATTATATCATGGGAGTGCTTAGGCAATGGCTAATTTGCCCTAGAGGCTAGGCAAAGGGCTATGTGACTGACAGCTCTTGTAATAGAAGCCTGTGGATCTTCCTATTCTTTTGTATGGCAGGGAGGAGTCTATAGTAGGCAAAGGGCTACGTTGTTGACAGGCAGTCTTTAACATGGATTGGAAAGTCCTCTTGTGATTAGTCAACTTTGACCGATATGGAAATGAAGGAGGTTTGGTGGGTTGTTCTCTCCCTATGGTATTACAGGATAGCGGCGGTGTCAAATTGTCATAGAGTCTAGGCAAAGGGCTACGTTGTTGACAGGCAGTCTTTAACATGGATTGGTAAGTCCTCTTGTGATTGGTCAACTTTGACCGATATGGAAATGAAGGAGGTTTGGTGGGTTGTTCTCTCCCTATGGTATTACAGGATAGCGGCGGTGTCAAATTGTCATAGAGTCTAGGCAAAGGGCTACGTTGTTGACAGGCAGTCTTTAACATGGATTGGAAAGTCCTCTTGTGATTGGTCAACTTTGACCGATATGGAAATGAAGGAGGTTTGGTGGGTTGTTCTCTCCCTATGGTATTACGGGATAGCGGCGGTGTCAAATTGTCATAGAGTCTAGGCAAAGTGCTAGGTTGTTGACAGGCAGTCTTTGACCTGGTTTGGAAAGTCCTCTTGTGATTGGTCAATTTTGACCGATATGGAAATGAAGAAGACTTTGCCGGTTTTTCTCTCCCTATGGTATTACGGGATAGGGAAGTTGAGGCTTGCTAGGCACATGTCAACACATGGCTATGTGTTGGAATGTTAGATTATATCATGGGAGTGCTTAGGCAATGGCTAATTTGCCCTAGAGGCTAGGCAAAGGGCTATGTGACTGACAGCTCTTGTCATAGAAGCCTGTGGATCTTCCTATTCTTTTGTATGGCAGGGAGGAGTCTATAGTAGGCAAAGGGCTACGTTGTTGACAGGCAGTCTTTAACATGGATTGGAAAGTCCTCTTGTGATTGGTCAACTTTGACCGATATGGAAATGAAGGAGGTTTGGTGGGTTGTTCTCTCCCTATGGTATTACAGGATAGCGGCGGTGTCAAATTGTCATAGAGTCTAGGCAAAGGGCTACGTTGTTGACAGGCAGTCTTTAACATGGATTGGAAAGTCCTCTTGTGATTGGTCAACTTTGACCGATATGGAAATGAAGGAGGTTTGGTGGGTTGTTCTCTCCCTATGGTATTACAGGATAGCGGCGGTGTCAAGTTGTCATAGAGTCTAGGCAAAGTGCTATGTTGTTGACAAGCAGTCTTTAACATGGATTGGAAAGTGCTCTTGTGATTGGTCAACTTTGACCGATATGGAAATGAAGGAGGTTTGGTGGGTTGTTCTCTCCCTATGGTATTACGGGATAGCGGCGGTGTCAAGTTGTCATAGAGTCTAGGCAAAGTGCTATGTTGTTGACAAGCAGTCTTTAACATGGATTGGAAAGTGCTCTTGTGATTGGTCAACTTTGACCGATATGGAAATGAAGGAGGTTTGGTGGGTTGTTCTCTCCCTATGGTATTACAGGATAGCGGCGGTGTCAAATTGTCATAGAGTCTAGGCAAAGGGCTACGTTGTTGACAGGCAGTCGTTAACATGGATTGGAAAGTCCTCTTGTGATTTGGTCAACTTTGACCGATATGGAAATGAAGGAGGTTTGGTGGGTTGTTCTCTCCCTATGGTATTACAGGATAGCGGCGGTGTCAAATTGTCATAGAGTCTAGGCAAAGTGCTAGGTTGTTGACAGGCAGTCTTTGACCTGGTTTGGAAAGTCCTCTTGTGATTGGTCAATTTTGACCGATATGGAAATGAAGAAGACTTTGCCGGTTTTTCTCTCCCTATGGTATTACGGGATAGGGAAGTTGAGGCTTGCTAGGCACATGTCAACACATGGTTATGTGTTGGAATGTTAGATTATATAATGGGAGTGCTTAGGCAATGGCTAATTTGCCCTAGAGGCTAGGCAAAGGGCTATGTGACTGACAGCTCTTGTTATAGAAGCCTGTGGATCTTCCTATTCTTTTGTATGGTAGGGAGGAGTCTATAGTAGGCAAAGGGCTATGTTGTTGACAGGCAGTCTTTAACATGGATTGGAAAGTCCTCTTGTGATTGGTCAACTTTGACCGATATGGAAATGAAGGAGGTTTGGTGGGTTGTTCTCTCCCTATGGTATTACAGGATAGCGGCGGTGTCAAATTGTCATAGAGTCTAGGCAAAGGGCTACGTTGTTGACAGGCAGTCTTTAACATGGATTGGAAAGTCCTCTTGTGATTGGTCAACTTTGACCGATATGGAAATGAAGGAGGTTTGGTGGGTTGTTCTCTCCCTATGGTATTACAGGATAGCGGCGGTGTCAAATTGTCATAGAGTCTAGGCAAAGGGCTACGTTGTTGACAGGCAGTCTTTAACATGGATTGGAAAGTCCTCTTGTGATTGGTCAACTTTGACCGATATGGAAATGAAGGAGGTTTGGTGGGTTGTTCTCTCCCTATGGTATTACGGGATAGCGGCGGTGTCAAATTGTCATAGAGTCTAGGCAAAGTGCTAGGTTGTTGACAGGCAGTCTTTGACCTGGTTTGGAAAGTCCTCTTGTGATTGGTCAATTTTGACCGATATGGAAATGAAGAAGACTTTGCCGGTTTTTCTCTCCCTATGGTATTACGGGATAGGGAAGTTGAGGCTTGCTAGGCACATGTCAACACATGGCTATGTGTTGGAATGTTAGATTATATCATGGGAGTGCTTAGGCAATGGCTAATTTGCCCTAGAGGCTAGGCAAAGGGCTATGTGACTGACAGCTCTTGACATAGAAGCCTGTGGATCTTCCTATTCTTTTGTATGGCAGGGAGGAGTCTATAGTAGGCAAAGGGCTACGTTGTTGACAGGCAGTCTTTAACATGGATTGGAAAGTCCTCTTGTGATTGGTCAACTTTGACCGATATGGAAATGAAGGAGGTTTGGTGGGTTGTTCTCTCCCTATGGTATTACAGGATAGCGGCGGTGTCAAATTGTCATAGAGTCTAGGCAAAGGGCTACGTTGTTGACAGGCAGTCTTTAACATGGATTGGAAAGTCCTCTTGTGATTGGTCAACTTTGACCGATATGGAAATGAAGGAGGTTTGGTGGGTTGTTCTCTCCCTATGGTATTACAGGATAGCGGCGGTGTCAAATTGTCATAGAGTCTAGGCAAAGTGCTAGGTTGTTGACAGGCAGTCTTTGACCTGGTTTGGAAAGTCCTCTTGTGATTGGTCAATTTTGACCGATATGGAAATGAAGAAGACTTTGCCGGTTTTTCTCTCCCTATGGTATTACGGGATAGGGAAGTTGAGGCTTGCTAGGCACATGTCAACACATGGCCATGTGTTGGAATGTTAGATTATATCATGGGAGTGCTTAGGCAATGGCTAATTTGCCCTAGAGGCTAGGCAAAGGGCTATGTGACTGACAGCTCTTGTCATAGAAGCCTGTGGATCTTCCTATTCTTTTGTATGGCAGGGAGGAGTCTATAGTAGGCAAAGGGCTACGTTGTTGACAGGCAGTCTTTAACATGGATTGGAAAGTCCTCTTGTGATTGGTCAACTTTGACCGATATGGAAATGAAGGAGGTTTGGTGGGTTGTTCTCTCCCTATGGTATTACAGGATAGCGGCGGTGTCAAATTGTCATAGAGTCTAGGCAAAGTGCTAGGTTGCTGACAGGCAGTCTTTGACCTGGTTTGGAAAGTCCTCTTGTGATTGGTCAATTTTGACCGATATGGAAATGAAGAAGACTTTGCCGGTTTTTCTCTCCCTATGGTATTACGGGATAGGGAAGTTGAGGCTTGCTAGGCACATGTCAACACATGGCTATGTATTGGAATGTTAGATTATATCATGGGAGTGCTTAGGCAATGGCTAAATTGCCCTAGAGGCTAGGCAAAGGGCTATGTGACTGACAGCTCTTGTCATAGAAGCCTGTGGATCTTCCTATTCTTTTGTATGGCAGGGAGGAGTCTATAGTAGGCAAAGGGCTACGTTGTTGACAGGCAGTCTTTAACATGGATTGGAAAGTCCTCTTGTGATTGGTCAACTTTGACCGATATGGAAATGAAGGAGGTTTGGTGGGTTGTTCTCTCCCTATGGCATTACAGGATAGCGGCGGTGTCAAATTGTCATAGAGTCTAGGCAAAGTGCTAGGTTGTTGACAGGCAGTCTTTGACCTGGTTTGGAAAGTGCTCTTGTGATTGGTCAATTTTAACCGATATGGAAATGAAGAAGACTTTGCCGGTTTTTCTCTCCCTATGGTATTACGGGATAGGGAAGTTGAGGCTTGCTAGGCACAGGTCAACACATGGCTATGTGTTGGAATGTTAGATTATATCATGGGAGTGCTTAGGCAATGGCTAATTTGCCCTAGAGGCTAGGCAAAGGGCTATGTGACTGACAGCTCTTGTCATAGAAGCCTGTGGATCTTCCTATTCTTTTGTATGGCAGGGAGGAGTCTATAGTAGGCAAAGGGCTACGTTGTTGACAGGCATTTTTAACATGGATTGGAAAGTCCTCTTGTGATTGGTCAACTTTGACCGATATGGAAATGAAGGAGGTTTGGTGCGTTGTTCTCTCCCTATGGTATTACAGGATAGCGGCGGTGTCAAATTGTCATAGAGTCTAGGCAAAGTGCTAGGTTGTTGACAGGCAGTCTTTGACCTGGTTTGGAAAGTCCTCTTGTGATTGGTCAATTTTGACCGATATGGAAATGAAGAAGACTTTGCCGGTTTTTCTCTCCCTATGGTATTACGGGATAGGGAAGTTGAGGCTTGCTAGGCACATGTCAACACATGGCTATGTGTTGGAATGTTAGATTATATCATGGGAGTGTTTAGGCAATGGCTAATTTGCCCTAGAGGCTAGGCAAAGGGCTATGTGACTGACAGCTCTTGTCATAGAAGCCTGTGGATCTTCCTATTCTTTTGTATGGCAGGGAGGAGTCTATAGTAGGCAAAGGGCTACGTTGTTGACAGGCAGTCTTTAACATGGATTGGAAAGTCCTCTTGTGATTGGTCAACTTTGAGCGATATGGAAATGAAGGAGGTTTGGTGGGTTGTTCTCTCCCTATGGTATTACAGGATAGCGGCGGTGTCAAATTGTCATAGAGTCTAGGCAAAGTGCTAGGTTGTTGACAGGCAGTCTTTGACCTGGTTTGGAAAGTCCTCTTGTGATTGGTCAATTTTGACCGATATGGAAATGAAGAAGACTTTGCCGGTTTTTCTCTCCCTATGGTATTACGGGATAGGGAAGTTGAGGCTTGCTAGGCACATGTCAACACATGGCAATGTGTTGGAATGTCAAATTATATCATGGGAGTGCTTAGGCAATGGCTAATTTGCACTAGAGGCTAGGCAAAGGGCTATGTGACTGACAGCTCTTGTCATGGAAGCCTGTGGATCTTCCTATTCTTTTGTATGGCAGGGAGGAGTCTATAGTAGGCAAAGGGCTACGTTGTTGACAGGCAGTCTTTAACATGGATTGGAAAGTCCTCTTGTGATTGGTCAACTTTGACCGATATGGAAATGAAGGAGGTTTGGTGGGTTGTTCTCTCCCTATGGTATTACAGGATAGCGGCGGTGTCAAATTGTCATAGAGCCTAGGCAAAGGGCTACGTTGTTGACAGGCAGTCTTTAACATTGATTGGAAAGTCCTCTTGTGATTTGGTCAACTTTGACCGATATGGAAATGAAGGAGGTTTGGTGGGTTGTTCTCTCCCTATGGTATTACAGGATAGCGGCGGTGTCAAATTGTCATAGAGTCTAGGCAAAGTGCTAGGTTGTTGACAGGCAGTCTTTGACCTGGTTTGGAAAGTCCTCTTGTGAATGGTCAATTTTGACCGATATGGAAATGAAGAAGACTTTGCCGGTTTTTCTCTCCCTATGGTATTACGGGATAGGGAAGTTGAGGCTTGCTAGGCACATGTCAACACATGGCTATGTGTTGGAATGTTAGATTATATCATGGGAGTGCTTAGGCAATGGCTAATTTGCCCTAGAGGCTAGGCAAAGGGCTATGTGACTGACAGCTCTTGTCATAGAAGCCTGTGGATCTTCCTATTCTTTTGTATGGCAGGGAGGAGTCTATAGTAGGCAAAGGGCTACGTTGTTGACAGGCAGTCTTTAACATGGATTGGAAAGTGCTCTTGTGATTGGTCAACTTTGACCGATATGGAAATGAAGGAGGTTTGGTGGGTTGTTCTCTCCCTATGGTATTACAGGATAGCGGCGGTGTCAAATTGTCATAGAGTCTAGGCAAAGGGCTACGTTGTTGACAGGCAGTCTTTAACATGGATTGGAAAGTCCTCTTGTGATTTGGTCAACTTTGACCGATATGGAAATGAAGGAGGTTTGGTGGGTTGTTCTCTCACTATGGTATTACAGGATAGCGGCGGTGTCAAATTGTCATAGAGTCTAGGCAAAGTGCTAGGTTGTTGACAGGCAGTCTTTGACCTGGTTTGGAAAGTCCTCTTGTGATTGGTCAATTTTGACCGATATGGAAATGAAGAAGACTTTGCCGGTTTTTCTCTCCCTATGGTATTACGGGATAGGGAAGTTGAGGCTTGCTAGGCACATGTCAACACATGGCTATGTATTGGAATGTTAGATTATATCATGGGAGTGCTTAGGCAATGGCTAAATTGCCCTAGAGGCTAGGCAAAGGGCTATGTGACTGACAGCTCTTGTCATAGAAGCCTGTGGATCTTCCTATTCTTTTGTATGGCAGGGAGGAGTCTATAGTAGGCAAAGTGCTACGTTGTTGACAGGCAGTCTTTAACATGGATTGGAAAGTCCTCTTGTGATTGGTCAACTTTGACCGATATGGAAATGAAGGAGGTTTGGTGGGTTGTTCTCTCCCTATGGTATTACTTTCAACTTGTTGACAGGCAGTCTTTGACCTGGTTTGGAAAGTCCTCTTGTGAATGGTCAATTTTGACCGATATGGAAATGAAGAAGACTTTGCCGGTTTTTCTCTCCCTATGGTATTACGGGATAGGGAAGTTGAGGCTTGCTAGGCACATGTCAACACATGGCTATGTGTTGGAATGTTAGATTATATCATGGGAGTGCTTAGGCAATGGCTAATTTGCCCTAGAGGCTAGGCAAAGGGCTATGTGACTGACAGCTCTTGTCATAGAAGCCTGTGGATCTTCCTATTCTTTTGTATGGCAGGGAGGAGTCTATAGTAGGCAAAGGGCTACGTTGTTGACAGGCAGTCTTTAACATGGATTGGAAAGTGCTCTTGTGATTGGTCAACTTTGACCGATATGGAAATGAAGGAGGTTTGGTGGGTTGTTCTCTCACTATGGTATTACAGGATAGCGGCGGTGTCAAATTGTCATAGAGTCTAGGCAAAGGGCTACGTTGTTGACAGGCAGTCTTTGACCTGGTTTGGAAAGTCCTCTTGTGATTGGTCAATTTTGACCGATATGGAAATGAAGAAGACTTTGCCGGTTTTTCTCTCCCTATGGTATTACGGGATAGGGAAGTTGAGGCTTGCTAGGCACATGTCAACACATGGCTATGTATTGGAATGTTAGATTATATCATGGGAGTGCTTAGGCAATGGCTAAATTGCCCTAGAGGCTAGGCAAAGGGCTATGTGACTGACAGCTCTTGTCATAGAAGCCTGTGGATCTTCCTATTCTTTTGTATGGCAGGGAGGAGTCTATAGTAGGCAAAGGGCTACGTTGTTGACAGGCAGTCTTTAACATGGATTGGAAAGTCCTCTTGTGATTGGTCAACTTTGACCGATATGGAAATGAAGGAGGTTTGGTGGGTTGTTCTCTCCCTATGGTATTACAGGATAGCGGCGGTGTCAAATTGTCATAGAGTCTAGGCAAAGGGCTACGTTGTTGACAGGCAGTCTTTAACATGGATTGGAAAGTCCTCTTGTGATTGGTCAACTTTGACCGATATGGAAATGAAGGAGGTTTGGTGGGTTGTTCTCTCCCTATGGTATTACAGGATAGCGGCGGTGTCAAATTGTCATAGAGTCTAGGCAAAGTGCTAGGTTGTTGACAGGCAGTCTTTGACCTGGTTTGGAAAGTCCTCTTGTGATTGGTCAATTTTGACCGATATGGAAATGAAGAAGACTTTGCCGGTTTTTCTCTCCCTATGGTATTACGGGATAGGGAAGTTGAGGCTTGCTAGGCACATGTCAACACATGGCTATGTGTTGGAATGTTAGATTATATCATGGGAGTGCTTAGGCAATGGCTAATTTGCCCTAGAGGCTAGGCAAAGGGCTATGTGACTGACAGCTCTTGTCATAGAAGCCTGTGGATCTTCCTATTCTTTTGTATGGCAGGGAGGAGTCTATAGTAGGCAAAGGGCTACGTTGTTGACAGGCAGTCTTTAACATGGATTGGAAAGTCCTCTTGTGATTGGTCAACTTTGACCGATATGGAAATGAAGGAGGTTTGGTGGGTTGTTCTCTCCCTATGGTATTACAGGATAGCGGCGGTGTCAAATTGTCATAGAGTCTAGGCAAAGGGCTACGTTGTTGACAGGCAGTCTTTAACATGGACTGGAAAGTCCTCTTGTGATTGGTCAACTTTGACCGATATGGAAATGAAGGAGGTTTGGTGGGTTGTTCTCTCCCTATGGTATTACGGGATAGCGGCGGTGTCAAGTTGTCATAGAGTCTAGGCAAAGTGCTATGTTGTTGACAAGCAGTCTTTAACATGGATTGGAAAGTGCTCTTGTGATTGGTCAACTTTGACCGATATGGAAATGAAGGAGGTTTGGTGGGTTGTTCTCTCCCTATGGTATTACAGGATAGCGGCGGTGTCAAATTGTCATAGAGTCTAGGCAAAGGGCTACGTTGTTGACAGGCAGTCTTTAACATGGATTGGAAAGTCCTCTTGTGATTGGTCAACTTTGACCGATATGGAAATGAAGGAGGTTTGGTGGGTTGTTCTCTCCCTATGGTATTACAGGATAGCGGCGGTGTCAAGTTGTCATAGAGTCTAGGCAAAGTGCTATGTTGTTGACAAGCAGTCTTTAACATGGATTGGAAAGTGCTCTTGTGATTGGTCAACTTTGACCGATATGGAAATGAAGGAGGTTTGGTGGGTTGTTCTCTCCCTATGGTATTACAGGATAGCGGCGGTGTCAAATTGTCATAGAGTCTAGGCAAAGGGCTACGTTGTTGACAGGCAGTCTTTAACATGGATTGGAAAGTCCTCTTGTGATTGGTCAACTTTGACCGATATGGAAATGAAGGAGGTTTGGTGGGTTGTTCTCTCCCTATGGTATTACAGGATAGCGGCGGTGTCAAATTGTCATAGAGTCTAGGCAAAGTGCTAGGTTGTTGACAGGCAGTCTTTGACCTGGTTTGGAAAGTCCTCTTGTGATTGGTCAATTTTGACCGATATGGAAATGAAGAAGACTTTGCTGGTTTTTCTCTCCCTATGGTATTACGGGATAGGGAAGTTGAGGCTTGCTAGGCACATGTCAACACATGGCTATGTATTGGAATGTTAGATTATATCATGGGAGTGCTTAGGCAATGGCTAAATTGCCCTAGAGGCTAGGCAAAGGGCTATGTGACTGACAGCTCTTGTCATAGAAGCCTGTGGATCTTCCTATTCTTTTGTATGGCAGGGAGGAGTCTATAGTAGGCAAAGGGCTACGTTGTTGACAGGCAGTCTTTAACATGGATTGGAAAGTCCTCTTGTGATTGGTCAACTTTGACCGATATGGAAATGAAGGAGGTTTGGTGGGTTGTTCTCTCCCTATGGTATTACAGGATAGCGGCGGTGTCAAATTGTCATAGAGTCTAGGCAAAGGGCTACGTTGTTGACAGGCAGTCTTTAACATGGATTGGAAAGTCCTCTTGTGATTGGTCAACTTTGACCGATATGGAAATGAAGGAGGTTTGGTGGGTTGTTCTCTCCCTATGGTATTACAGGATAGCGGCGGTGTCAAATTGTCATAGAGTCTAGGCAAAGTGCTAGGTTGTTGACAGGCAGTCTTTGACCTGGTTTGGAAAGTCCTCTTGTGATTGGTCAATTTTGACCGATATGGAAATGAAGAAGACTTTACCGGTTTTTCTCTCCCTATGGTATTACGGGATAGGGAAGTTGAGGCTTGCTAGGCACATGTCAACACATGGCTATGTGTTGGAATGTTAGATTATATCATGGTTTGATGTTCCACACATGGTCGTTTCTCGGCTTTTTGGTTAAGTGTGAATGGTAGCAATACTTGACACCTTGGCTGATTAGAATTCTGAGACCCCCCTCCTCTGCCTTGGCGGGATCGCCCACCTTAGGGTGGACTTCACCTGCATGCTGCAATTGGGGAGGGGGCATTCCTCGGAGAAATGAGAGACGACGCCCCGCTGTTATCCTGATTGATGGGATAGTAATTTCTTGCTTCTTGGCCATTTTGGTTCTCGGAGACCCCCCTCCTCTGCCTTCGCAGGATCGCCCACTTTAAGTGGACTTCACCTGCATGCTGCAATTGGGGAGGGGGCATTCCTCTGATTAACAAGTCGCAATCCCTTTTCACTGACGAGTGCTGGTCTGCCCTTTCGATCATCATGGATCCTGATTCCGATGTAGTTCCTGCCTATGCTCGGCTAAAGAACACCGTTCGGATCCAGTACAAAGACGGAGGAGCAGATGTTCGTGGACTCAGATACGTGGTGGAGGATATTCTTTTCAATCTTTTCTCCATCCAAAAGACTGAGGTATTGTCAATACAGGACTATCCTAAAAGAGGAATTTTTGATATTACTTTCACTGAAGAAGGAATATACAAAGACTTTGTTCGCAAAGCCGAAACCTCAAAAGGAAGTCCTGTCCTAAAGGGTGTACATGTAATACCACATTTTCCAGACGAAAGCGTTATTTTAGTGGTTAAAATGTATTCCCCTTTTGTCCCAGAACATGTAATTCGAACCTTTTTAGGGAATTTTTTCAAAGACATTAAAAACCTGGGTAAAATTAGCAATCAATTTGGTTTCTGGACTTGTAAATGGCGGTACCAAGTTACTTTTGTTAAAGACCCAAATGGATACGAAGGGAAGAAACACCCCCCTAGCAGAATTAGGTTGGGAACTGTAAATGGAGATTTGTTTTACACAGGAATGCCACTTTTCTGCCGAAAGTGTAAGCAGCATGGACACCTGCAGGAGGACTGTGAAGCTCTCTGCACAAGGTGTGGCAGCCAGGAACATCCGGACAAGGAGTGTCCTAAAGGTAAAAGTAAGGAATGTAGACTGTGTTTAAAGACTGGTCATCTTTTCTGGGACTGCCCTCTAAGAGCACCCAAACCTGTCTCTGCTTTGCCTGTTCCTGTTTCTGTTCCTGTGTCTACTCCAGTGGTGGTGTCCTCAGCTCCTGTGGCCCAACCTCCTCCTTCGGAAGAGCAGTCACTGGCAGACAAGGATACAGAGTTATCTGATCCAATTGAGGAAGAGTTCCAACCTGTTTTGACCTCCAAAAAGAAGAAGCGTAAAAAGAAACGAATGGCAGCCAGCGGACAGCAGACGAGAGTACCCCCCCTTGTTGTAGAGGACGCTGGGAAGTCGGATGATGCTGAACCAGCTGCCATTCAATTACCAGAGATAAACCCAGAGGTTAAAATTAAAAGACGGCGTACGGCAAAAGACAAGCAGGATGAGCCCTGCCAAGGTACAGACGGTGATCAATCAGTTACAGTCCCTTCTTCTTTCAGCACAGAGGAAAGGGGCCCTGAGACTTCCATGGTCCCTGAGACTTCAGTGAGTCAGCTGGTGAAAATTCCTTCAGTGATGCAAACACCCAACTTGAACCCAGAAGACCCTTTGGTGGGAGGTGATGGGGTTGGGGAAGGGACATCCTTTTTCCAGGAAGGAAAAAAACCAGCTGAAGAAGAAAATGTAGTGTCTGTTTTGTCACATTATGGGCCAGCTCCTTTTTTTGAGGGTTTTTTTGATATCAGTGAGAGTGGAAGTTCTCCAACATCAACACTCTACACTGTTGAATCTGGGGAAATAGAAGAATCTAGTTCCGGTGACATTGATTGTCTGACCGGTGAAAATGAGGAGGTTTAAATGGTCTTTTTTATGTCTTCTAATTAATTGAGATGTCATCGCTTAATGGTATTTCTTTTAATGTAAGAAGGTTAAAGTCCAAGGTTCGAAGATCTGCTCTTTTTAGCTTTTTATCTGTTTTAACCGCATCTGTATTCTTTTTACAGGAGTGTGGCATTCCGCATAGCTTGAATTATAAAAAATATGAAGATGACTGGGTATATGGGCCTTCAGTGTGGTCTGGCTCCAATACATCTTCTTGTGCGGGAATTGCCATACTTTTTAAGGGAAATTTTACGGTGGATTTTAAACAAGAAATTTTACCAGGCAGGATTTTATTGGTTAAAGTTTTTATTGATGGTGTCAAATGGCAATTTTTAAATGTTTATGGGTCACCAGATAAGGTAGAAAGATCTGAAATGTTGGAAATTTTACCTTTATTTATTGATAATTCTTGCCCTTTGGTTTTAGCTGGTGATTTTAATTGTATTCTTAAGGGGGAAAAACGTTTTAAACAATCTAAAAACCGGAGTTATGACAAAACATCTGCAATGTTAAAAAATATTGTTTCTGATTTTAACTTAAATGATGTTTATAAGCTTTGTAATAAGGATTTACCGGAAGAAGATGGATTTACCTGGAGCAATTCCTTGTATAGCTCCAGGATAGATTTTGTTTTTACCTCCAAAAATGTTCAACCAATTTCTTGTAAACTTTTAACCAATGTTTTTTCCGATCACAAGATTTTATCTTTTGGTATCAAAACAGGTACTAAAAGTTTTAAGGGAAAACCTGCTTGGAAAATGAATATATCCCTTTTAGATGATGTAACGGTTATAACAGATTTTAAAAAGTTTTATGAAAATTGTAAGAAAAGGAAAAATGCAAATACTTCATATTGTATATGGTGGGAACAAATGAAAAAAAAGATAAAACATTTTTTCATTAAAGTTGGCATTCGGAAGGCTAAGCAAAGAAGGGATTTCTTTGCTACTCTTAATTGTCGCTTACAAGCACTTTATAAAATGGAAAGCTGTGGTATTGAGGTTTCAAGTGACATTGTGGAATTAAAAAAGGAAATTTCTAAATGTCTGAAACAAAAAGGTAAAGAAATCATTTTCAATTCAAGAGTCAAACATATAGAAGAAAATGAAACATGTTCCAGATATTTTTTTAAGAAAAAAGTTGAAAATCGTGGTTTTATTAATAATGTTGATGGGGTATCAGATTCACAAGGTATTATAAGGAAGGTTCAGGAATTCTATTCTGATCTTTTTAAGGAAAAAAAAATTGATGAGTATTTTGTTGAAGATTCATTAAAACAAATTGAGCATAAACTGGATGATGTTTCTCAAAGGTTTTTATCCAGGTCTTTAAACAAACAGGAGGTTTTAGATGCAATTAAAGGTTTTAAAAAAGGTAAAGTCCCCGGGGACGATGGTATACCAATTGAATTTTATGTGGTTTTTTATGATATTCTTAAAGAAGATTTATTATCAATGTTTTTAGAGGTTTTTAATTCAAATATTCTACCAGTGTCATGGAAAAAAGGTGTAGTCACGCTATTGCATAAAAAAGGTGATAAATCAAACTTAAAAAATTGGAGACCAGTAACTTTGTTGAATTGTGACTACAAAATTTTTGCAAAAATATGCGCAAACCGATTAAAAATGGTTATTGAAAAGTTGATTCACGCAAACCAAGTCTGTGGCGTTCCAGGTAGAAGTGTATGGGAAAACCTTAATCTCATAAAGGATATCATTGAGGATGCTAAAGATAGGAAAGTTAACCTTGCAATTTTGTCGGTGGATTTCGAAAAAGCTTTTGATATGGTTTCACATTCTTATCTTTTTAAAGTTTTAAGTCATATGGGTATTCCAGAGTCATTTTTATTGTGTGTAAAATCCTTTTATACTGACTGTTCAAGTAAGATTTTAGTCAATGGTTTTACAACAAAAGACATTTTTTTTAAGTCTGGAGTAAAACAGGGATGTCCTTTGTCACCTTTACTTTTTATATGTGCTCTAGAACCTTTGTTATGCTCAATTCGAAAAGACAAACAAATACGTGGTGTGTCTTTGCCGGGTGGAGGTGGGATAGAAGCAAAAATATCTGCTTATATGGATGATGTGATTTTCTTTTGTAAAGATAGCCTTTCGTTGAAAAAAGTTTTAAGGCAAATCCAGTTTTTTTCTTGTGCTTCCGGTTTAAAAATTAACTTAAATAAGAGTTTAATTTTGAACCTTGGAAATCTGGATTTAAGGGACGTCCCGGTGCCTGTATCAGAAAAAATTACAAATTTAGGTGTTATTTTTGATGGCTTCAACAATGGTCTTGAAAGCTGGGATCTTGTAGCAAAAAAGATAAATCAAAAAGTTTGTATGTGGGGTTTGAGGACTCTGTCAATGGAAGGAAAAATTTTAATTATCAAAATGGTCATTTTACCAATTTTGCTGTATTTAAGTCTGGTTTTCCCTCCCCCAGAACATCTTCTAAAAAAAATTACAAGGGTTTGTTTTACTTTCTTTTGGAGTTCAAAAGCTGAAAAACTCAAAAGAGAAATTGTGGTAAAACCCAAAGAAAAAGGTGGAAAAGATTTTCCAGATTTTAAGGCATTTCTTTTACTTAGATTTTTTACTATGTGTCTAAATGCTCTTTTTAAAGATAACTATTGGTCCTTTTTTATCCGTTTTAATACTGGTTTTTTTATGAGAAAATGTGGTTGGTTTAAAACGGTTTTGAGTTGTCCATATGCTTTTAAGTTACCAAAAAGCTACAGAGTTTTGGAAAAAATTGTGTCTTTATACAACTTAAAAGGAAAAGAGCTTAAGGTTTTATCAGATGGAAAAAAATTGTTAAGTAATTTGAAACAAGAGGCTGACATTTCTTTAGTGGGTAATTTTAATGAAACAAAAAGCAAAGAAATTTGGAAAATGGTTAATTTTACACATTGTTTTAATGTACAAAAAGACTTTTCATGGATGTGTATTCATCAATGTTTACCATGTAGAGCTTTCCAGTATAAGAGGGGTATAGTAAAAATTTCCAAATGTCCAAGGGATTGCTGCAGCGAAGAGGAGACTGTTCTTCATCTTTTATGGACTTGCAAATTTGCAAAAGAACTATGGACTAAAATCAACCCTCTTCTTTTAAAAATTTTAAATGCAAACAACATGGACTATTTTATGATTTTGTACGGTTTACTGGACTGTCCCTTTTATGATCAAAAACTTATTGCATGGAAAATAATCAACTGTTGTAAAGAAGCGCTATGGAAGGCCAGAAATATCCTCATTTTTCAAAATAAGATTTTATCTGTAAACAATGTTTTAAGTCTTGCTTTTAGTGAAATGTATTTATATTACCTAATTGACAAAAAACGTGATAATGTTTTAGCAAAGAAATGGTATGTAAAGAAATGGGCCTCTGTTATTTGAACTATTGTAATGTTGAATATATTGTAAAATATGTAATTTTTCTAAAATGTTTTTTTATTTGTTTCATTTGAAATTTTTTCAAAATAAAGAAAGCGTGCCTATTTTATAGGTACAGCTAATTAAAAAAAAAAAATGGCTAATTTGCCCTAGAGGCTAGGCAAAGGGCTATGTGACTGACAGCTCTTGTCATAGAAGCCTGTGGATCTTCCTATTCTGTTGTATGGCAGGGAGGAGTCTATAGTAGGCAAAGGGCTACGTTGTTGACAGGCAGTCTTTAACATGGATTGGAAAGTCCTCTTGTGATTGGTCAACTTTGACCGATATGGAAATGAAGGAGGTTTGGTGGGTTGTTCTCTCCCTATGGTATTACAGGATAGCGGCGGTGTCAAATTGTCATAGAGTCTAGGCAAAGGGCTACGTTGTTGACAGGCAGTCTTTAACATGGATTGGAAAGTCCTCTTGTGATTGGTCAACTTTGACCGATATGGAAATGAAGGAGGTTTGGTGGGTTGTTCTCTCCCTATGGTATTACAGGATAGCGGCGGTGTCAAATTGTCATAGAGTCTAGGCAAAGTGCTAGGTTGTTGACAGGCAGTCTTTGACCTGGTTTGGAAAGTCCTCTTGTGATTGGTCAATTTTGACCGATATGGAAATGAAGAAGACTTTGCCGGTTTTTCTCTCCCTATGGTATTACGGGATAGGGAAGTTGAGGCTTGCTAGGCACATGTCAACACATGGTCATGTGTTGGAATGTTAAATTATATCATGGGAGTGCTTAGGCAATGGCTAATTTGCACTAGAGGCTAGGCAAAGGGCTATGTGACTGACAGCTCTTGTCATAGAAGCCTGTGGATCTTCCTATTCTTTTGTATGGCAGGGAGGAGTCTATAGTAGGCAAAGGGCTACGTTGTTGACAGGCAGTCTTTAACATGGATTGGAAAGTCCTCTTGTGATTGGTCAACTTTGACCGATATGGAAATGAAGGAGGTTTGGTGGGTTGTTCTCTCCCTATGGTATTACGGGATAGCGGCGGTGTCAAGTTGTCATAGAGTCTAGGCAAAGTGCTATGTTGTTGACAAGCAGTCTTTAACAAGGATTGGAAAGTCCTCTTGTGATTGGTCAACTTTGACCGATATGGAAATGAAGGAGGTTTGGTGGGTTGTTCTCTCCCTATGGTATTACAGGATAGCGGCGGTGTCAAATTGTCATAGAGTCTAGGCAAAGGGCTACGTTGTTGACAGGCAGTCTTTAACATAGATTGGAAAGTCCTCTTGTGATTTGGTCAACTTTGACCGATATGGAAATGAAGGAGGTTTGGTGGGTTGTTCTCTCCCTATGGTATTACAGGATAGCGGCGGTGTCAAATTGTCATAGAGTCTAGGCAAAGTGCTAGGTTGTTGACAGGCAGTCTTTGACCTGGTTTGGAAAGTCCTCTTGTGATTGGTCAATTTTGACCGATATGGAAATGAAGAAGTCTTTGCTGGTTTTTCTCTCCCTATGGTATTACGGGATAGGGAAGTTGAGGCTTGCTAGGCACATGTCAACACATGGCTATGTGTTGGAATGTTAAATTATATCATGGGAGTGCTTAGGCAATGGCTAATTTGCACTAGAGGCTAGGCAAAGGGCTATGTGACTGACAGCTCTTGTCATAGAAGCCTGTGGATCTTCCTATTCTTTTGTATGGCAGGGAGGAGTCTATAGTAGGCAAAGGGCTACGTTGTTGACAGGCAGTCTTTAACATGGATTGGAAAGTCCTCTTGTGATTGGTCAACTTTGACCGATATGGAAATGAAGGAGGTTTGTTGGGTTGTTCTCTCCCTATGGTATTACAGGATAGCGGCGGTGTCAAATTGTCATAGAGTCTAGGCAAAGGGCTACGTTGTTGACAGGCAGTCTTTAACATGGATTGGAAAGTCCTCTTGTGATTTGGTCAACTTTGACCGATATGGAAATGAAGGAGGTTTGGTGGGTTGTTCTCTCCCTATGGTATTACAGGATAGCGGCGGTGTCAAATTGTCATAGAGTCTAGGCAAAGTGCTAGGTTGTTGACAGGCAGTCTTTGACCTGGTTTGGAAAGTCCTCTTGTGATTGGTCAATTTTGACCGATATGGAAATGAAGAAGACTTTGCCGGTTTTTCTCTCCCTATGGTATTACGGGATAGGGAAGTTGAGGCTTGCTAGGCACATGTCAACACATGGCCATGTGTTGGAATGTTAGATTATATCATGGGAGTGCTTAGGCAATGGCTAATTTGCCATAGAGGCTAGGCAAAGGGCTATGTGACTGACAGCTCTTGTCATAGAAGCCTGTGGATCTTCCTATTCTTTTGTATGGCAGGGAGGAGTCTATAGTAGGGCAAAGGGCTACGTTGTTGACAGGCAGTCTTTAACATGGATTGGAAAGTCCTCTTGTGATTGGTCAACTTTGACCGATATGGAAATGAAGGAGGTTTGGTGGGTTGTTCTCTCCCTATGTATTACAGGATAGCGGCGGTGTCAAATTGTCATAGAGTCTAGGCAAAGGGCTACGTTGTTGACAGGCAGTCTTTAACATGGATTGGAAAGTCCTCTTGTGATTGGTCAACTTTGACCGATATGGAAATGTAGGAGGTTTGGTGGGTTGTTCTCTCCCTATGGTATTACAGGATAGCGGCGGTGTCAAATTGTCATAGAAGTCTAGGCAAAGTGCTAGGTTGTTGACAGGCAGTCTTTGACCTGGTTTGGAAAGTCCTCTTGTGATTGGTCAATTTTGACCGATATGGAAATGAAGAAGACTTTGCCGGTTTTTCTCTCCCTATGGTATTACGGGATAGGGAAGTTGAGGCTTGCTAGGCACATGTCAACACATGGCTATGTGTTGGAATGTTAGATTATATCATGGGAGTGCTTAGGCAATGGCTAATTTGCCCTAGAGGCTAGGCAAAGGGCTATGTGACTGACAGCTCTTGTCATAGAAGCCTGTGGATCTTCCTATTCTTTTGTATGGCAGGGAGGAGTCTATAGTAGGCAAAGGGCTACGTTGTTGACAGGCAGTCTTTAACATGGATTGGAAAGTCCTCTTGTGATTGGTCAACTTTGACCGATATGGAAATGAAGGAGGTTTGGTGGGTTGTTCTCTCCCTATGGTATTACAGGATAGCGGCGGTGTCAAATTGTCATAGAGTCTAGGCAAAGGGCTACGTTTGTTGACAGGCAGTCTTTAACATGGATTGGAAAGTCCTCTTGTGATTGGTCAACTTTGACCGATATGGAAATGAAGGAGGTTTGGTGGGTTGTTCTCTCCCTATGGTATTACGGGATAGCGGCGGTGTCAAGTTGTCATAGAGTCTAGGCAAAGTGCTATGTTGTTGACAAGCAGTCTTTAACATGGATTGGAAAGTCCTCTTGTGATTGGTCAACTTTGACCGATATGGAAATGAAGGAGGTTTGGTGGGTTGTTCTCTCCCTATGGTATTACAGGATAGCGGCGGTGTCAAATTGTCATAGAGTCTAGGCAAAGGGCTACGTTGTTGACAGGCAGTCTTTAACATGGATTGGAAAGTCCTCTTGTGATTTTGGTCAACTTTGACCGATATGGAAATGAAGGAGGTTTGGTGGGTTGTTCTCTCCCTATGGTATTACAGGATAGCGGCGGTGTCAAATTGTCATAGAGTCTAGACAAAGTGCTAGGTTGTTGACAGGCAGTCTTTGACCTGTTTGGAAAGTCCTCTTGTGATTGGTCAATTTTGACCGATATGGAAATGAAGAAGACTTTGCCGGTTTTTCTCTCCCTATGGTATTACGGGATAGGGAAGTTGAGGCTTGCTAGGCACATGTCAACACATGGCTATGTGTTGGAATGTTAGATTATATCATGGGGGTGCTTAGGCAATGGCTAATTTGCCCTAGAGGCTAGGCAAAGGGCTATGTGACTGACAGCTCTTGTAATAGAAGCCTGTGGATTTTCCTATTCTTTTGTATGGCAGGGAGGAGTCTATAGTAGGCAAAGGGCTACGTTGTTGACAGGCAGTCTTTAACATGGATTGGAAAGTCCTCTTGTGATTGGTCAACTTTGACCGATATGGAAATGAAGGAGGTTTGGTGGGTTGTTCTCTCCCTATGGTATTACAGGATAGCGGCGGTGTCAAATTGTCATAGAGTCTAGGCAAAGGGCTACGTTGTTGACAGGCAGTCTTTAACATGGATTGGAAAGTCCTCTTGTGATTGGTCAACTTTGACCGATATGGAAATGAAGGAGGTTTGGTGGGTTGTTCTCTCCCTATGGTATTACAGGATAGCGGCGGTGTCAAATTGTCATAGAGTCTAGGCAAAGTGCTAGGTTGTTGACAGGCAGTCTTTGACCTGGTTTGGAAAGTCCTCTTGTGATTGGTCAATTTTGACCGATATGGAAATGAAGAAGACTTTGCCGGTTTTTCTCTCCCTATGGTATTACGGGATAGGGAAGTTGAGGCTTGCTAGGCACATGTCAACACATGGTTATGTGGTTGGAATGTTATATTATATCATGGGAGTGCTTAGGTAATGGCTAATTTGCCCTAGAGGCTAGGCAAAGTGCTATGTGACTGACAGCTCTTGTCATAGAAGCCTGTGGATCTTCCTATTCTTTTGTATGGCAGGGAGGAGTCTATAGTAGGCAAAGGGCTACGTTGTTGACAGGCAGTCTTTAACATGGATTGGAAAGTCCTCTTGTGATTGGTCAACTTTGACCGATATGGAAATGAAGGAGGTTTGGTGGGTTGTTCTCTAACTATGGTATTACAGGATAGCGGCGGTGTCAAATTGTCATAGAGTCTAGGCAAAGGGCTACGTTGTTGACAGGCAGTCTTTAACATGGATTGGAAAGTCCTCTTGTGATTGGTCAACTTTGACCGATATGGAAATGAAGGAGGTTAGGTGGGTTGTTCTCTCCCTATGGTATTACAGGATAGCGGCGGTGTCAAATTGTCATAGAGTCTAGGCAAAGTGCTAGGTTGTTGACAGGCAGTCTTTGACCTGGTTTGGAAAGTCCTCTTGTGATTGGTCAATTTTGACCGATATGGAAATGAAGAAGACTTTGCCGGTTTTTCTCTCCCTATGGTATTACGGGATAGGGAAGTTGAGGCTTGCTAGGCACATGTCAACACATGGCTATGTGTTGGAATGTTAGATTATATCATGGGAGTGCTTAGGCAATGGCTAATTTGTCCTAGAGGCTAGGCAAAGGGCTATGTGACTGACAGCTCTTGTCATAGAAGCCTGTGGATCTTCCTATTCTTTTGTATGGCAGGGAGGAGTCTATAGTAGGCAAAGGGCTACGTTGTTGACAGGCATTTTTAACATGGATTGGAAAGTCCTCTTGTGATTGGTCAACTTTGACCGATATGGAAATGAAGGAGGATTGGTGGGTTGTTCTCTCCCTATGGTATTACAGGATAGCGGCGGTGTCAAATTGTCATAGAGTCTAGGCAAAGTGCTAGGTTGTTGACAGGCAGTCTTTGACCTGGTTTGGAAAGTCCTCTTGTGATTGGTCAATTTTGACCGATATGGAAATGAAGAAGACTTTGCCGGTTTTTCTCTCCCTATGGTATTACGGGATAGGGAAGTTGAGGCTTGCTAGGCACATGTCAACACATGGCTATGTGTTGGAATGTTAGATTATATCATGGGAGTGCTTAGGCAATGGCTAATTTGCCCTAGAGGCTAGGCAAAGTGCTATGTGACTGACAGCTCTTGTCATAGAAGCCTGTGGATCTTCCTATTCTTTTGTATGGCAGGGAGGAGTCTATAGTAGGCAAAGGGCTACGTTGTTGACAGGCAGTCTTTAACATGGATTGGAAAGTCCTCTTGTGATTGGTCAACTTTGACCGATATGGAAATGAAGGAGGTTTGGTGGGTTGTTCTCTCCCTATGGTATTACAGGTTAGCGGCGGTGTCAAATTGTCATAGAGTCTAGGCAAAGGGCTACGTTGTTGACAGGCAGTCTTTAACATGGATTGGAAAGTCCTCTTGTGATTGGTCAACTTTGACCGATATGGAAATGTAGGAGGTTTGGTGGGTTGTTCTCTCCCTATGGTATTACAGGATAGCGGCGGTGTCAAATTGTCATAGAGTCTAGGCAAAGTGCTAGGTTGTTGACAGGCAGTCTTTGACCTGGTTTGGAAAGTCCTCTTGTGATTGGTCAATTTTGACCAATATGGAAATGAAGAAGACTTTGCCGGTTTTTCTCTCCCTATGGTATTACGGGATAGGGAAGTTGAGGCTTGCTAGGCACATGTCAACACATGGCTATGTGTTGGAATGTTAGATTATATCATGGGAGTGCTTAGGCAATGGCTAATTTGCCCTAGAGGCTAGGCAAAGGGCTATGTGACTGACAGCTCTTGTCATAGAAGCCTGTGGATCTTCCTATTCTTTTGTATGGCAGGGAGGAGTCTATAGTAGGCAAAGGCTACGTTGTTGACAGGCAGTCTTTAACATGGATTGGAAAGTCCTCTTGTGATTGGTCAACTTTGACCGATATGGAAATGAAGGAGGTTTGGTGGGTTGTTCTCTCCTATGGTATTACAGGATAGCGGCGGTGTCAAATTGTCATAGAGTCTAGGCAAAGGGCTACGTTGTTAACAGGCAGTCTTTAACATGGATTGGAAAGTCCTCTTGTGATTGGTCAACTTTGACCGATATGGAAATGAAGGAGGTTTGGTGGGTTGTTCTCTCCCTATGGTATTACGGGATAGCGGCGGTGTCAAGTTGTCATAGAGTCTAGGCAAAGTGCTATGTTGTTGACAAGCAGTCTTTAACATGGATTGGAAAGTCCTCTTGTGATTGGTCAACTTTGACCGATATGGAAATGAAGGAGGTTTGGTGGGTTGTTCTCTCCCTATGGTATTACAGGATAGCGGCGGTGTCAAATTGTCATAGAGTCTAGGCAAAGGGCTACGTTGTTGACAGGCAGTCTTTAACATGGATTGGAAAGTCCTCTTGTGATTTGGTCAACTTTGACCGATATGGAAATGAAGGAGGTTTGGTGGGTTGTTCTCTCCCTATGGTATTACAGGATAGCGGCGGTGTCAAATTGTCATAGAGTCTAGCAAAGTGCTAGGTTGTTGACAGGCAGTCTTTGACCTGGTTTGGAAAGTCCTCTTGTGATTGGTCAATTTTGACCGATATGGAAATGAAGAAGACTTTGCCGGTTTTTCTCTCCCTATGGTATTACGGGATAGGGAAGTTGAGGCTTGCTAGGCACATGTCAACACATGGCTATGTGTTGGAATGTTAGATTATATCATGGGAGTGCTTAGGCAATGGCTAATTTGCCCTAGAGGCTAGGCAAAGGGCTATGTGACTGACAGCTCTTGTAATAGAAGCCTGTGGATCTTCCTATTCTTTTGTATGGCAGGGAGGAGTCTATAGTAGGCAAAGGGCTACGTTGTTGACAGGCAGTCTTTAACATGGATTGGAAAGTCCTCTTGTGATTGGTCAACTTTGACCGATATGGAAATGAAGGAGGTTTGGTGGGTTGTTCTCTCCCTATGGTATTACAGGATAGCGGCGGTGTCAAATTGTCATAGAGTCTAGGCAAAGGGCTACGTTGTTGACAGGCAGTCTTTAACATGGATTGGAAAGTCCTCTTGTGATTGGTCAACTTTGACCGATATGGAAATGAAGGAGGTTTGGTGGGTTGTTCTCTCCCTATGGTATACAGGATAGCGGCGGTGTCAAATTGTCATAGAGTCTAGGCAAAGTGCTAGGTTGTTGACAGGCAGTCTTTGACCTGGTTTGGAAAGTCCTCTTGTGATTGGTCAATTTTGACCGATATGGAAATGAAGAAGACTTTGCCGGTTTTTCTCTCCCTATGGTATTACGGGATAGGGAAGTTGAGGCTTGCTAGGCACATGTCAACACATGGTTATGTGTTGGAATGTTATATTATATCATGGGAGTGCTTAGGTAATGGCTAATTTGCCCTAGAGGCTAGGCAAAGTGCTATGTGACTGACAGCTCTTGTCATAGAAGCCTGTGGATCTTCCTATTCTTTTGTATGGCAGGGAGGAGTCTATAGTAGGCAAAGGGCTACGTTGTTGACAGGCAGTCTTTAACATGGATTGGAAAGTCCTCTTGTGATTGGTCAACTTTGACCGATATGGAAATGAAGGAGGTTTGGTGGGTTGTTCTCTAACTATGGTATTACAGGATAGCGGCGGTGTCAAATTGTCATAGAGTCTAGGCAAAGGGCTACGTTGTTGACAGGCAGTCTTTAACATGGATTGGAAAGTCCTCTTGTGATTGGTCAACTTTGACCGATATGGAAATGAAGGAGGTTTGGTGGGTTGTTCTCTCCCTATGGTATTACAGGATAGCGGCGGTGTCAAATTGTCATAGAGTCTAGGCAAAGTGCTAGGTTGTTGACAGGCAGTCTTTGACCTGGTTTGGAAAGTCCTCTTGTGATTGGTCAATTTTGACCGATATGGAAATGAAGAAGACTTTGCCGGTTTTTCTCTCCCTATGGTATTACGGGATAGGGAAGTTGAGGCTTGCTAGGCACATGTCAACACATGGCTATGTGTTGGAATGTTAGATTATATCATGGGAGTGCTTAGGCAATGGCTAATTTGCCCTAGAGGCTAGGCAAAGGGCTATGTGACTGACAGCTCTTGTCATAGAAGCCTGTGGATCTTCCTATTCTTTTGTATGGCAGGGAGGAGTCTATAGTAGGCAAAGGGCTACGTTGTTGACAGGCATTTTTAACATGGATTGGAAAGTCCTCTTGTGATTGGTCAACTTTGACCGATATGGAAATGAAGGAGGTTTGGTGGGTTGTTCTCTCCCTATGGTATTACAGGATAGCGGCGGTGTCAAATTGTCATAGAGTCTAGGCAAAGTGCTAGGTTGTTGACAGGCAGTCTTTGACCTGGTTTGGAAAGTCCTCTTGTGATTGGTCAATTTTGACCGATATGGAAATGAAGAAGACTTTGCCGGTTTTTCTCTCCCTATGGTATTACGGGATAGGGAAGTTGAGGCTTGCTAGGCACATGTCAACACATGGCTATGTGTTGGAATGTTAGATTATATCATGGGAGTGCTTAGGCAATGGCTAATTTGCCCTAGAGGCTAGGCAAAGGGCTATGTGACTGACAGCTCTTGTCATAGAAGCCTGTGGATCTTCCTATTCTTTTGTATGGCAGGGAGGAGTCTATAGTAGGCAAAGGGCTACGTTGTTGACAGGCAGTCTTTAACATGGATTGGAAAGTCCTCTTGTGATTGGTCAACTTTGACCGATATGGAAATGAAGGAGGTTTGGTGGGTTGTTCTCTCCCTATGGTATTACGGGATAGCGGCGGTGTCAAGTTGTCATAGAGTCTAGGCAGGTGCTATGTTGTTGACAAGCAGTCTTTAACATGGATTGGAAAGTCCTCTTGTGATTGGTCAACTTTGACCGATATGGAAATGAAGGAGGTTTGGTGGGTTGTTCTCTCCCTATGGTATTACAGGATAGCGGCGGTGTCAAATTGTCATAGAGTCTAGGCAAAGGGCTACGTTGTTGACAGGCAGTCTTTAACATGGATTGGAAAGTCCTCTTGTGATTGGTCAACTTTGACCGATATGGAAATGAAGGAGGTTTGGTGGGTTGTTCTCTCCCTATGGTATTACGGGATAGCGGCGGTGTCAAGTTGTCATAGAGTCTAGGCAAAGTGCTATGTTGTTGACAAGCAGTCTTTAACATGGATTGGAAAGTCCTCTTGTGATTGGTCAACTTTGACCGATATGGAAATGAAGGAGGTTTGGTGGGTTGTTCTCTCCCTATGGTATTACAGGATAGCGGCGGTGTCAAATTGTCATAGAGTCTAGGCAAAGGGCTACGTTGTTGACAGGCAGTCTTTAACATGGATTGGAAAGTCCTCTTGTGATTTGGTCAACTTTGACCGATATGGAAATGAAGGAGGTTTGGTGGGTTGTTCTCTCCCTATGGTATTACAGGATAGCGGCGGTGTCAAATTGTCATAGAGTCTAGGCAAAGTGCTAGGTTGTTGACAGGCAGTCTTTGACCTGGTTTGGAAAGTCCTCTTGTGATTGGTCAATTTTGACCGATATGGAAATGAAGAAGACTTTGCCGGTTTTTCTCTCCCTAATCTCCCTATGGTATTACGGGATAGGGAAGTTGAGCTTGCTAGGCACATGTCAACACATGGCTATGTGTTGGAATGTTTAGATTATATCATGGGAGTGCTTAGGCAATGGCTAATTTGCCCTAGAGGCTAGGCAAAGGGCTATGTGACTGACAGCTCTTGTAATAGAAGCCTGTGGATCTTCCTATTCTTTTGTATGGCAGGGAGGAGTCTATAGTAGGCAAAGGGCTACGTTGTTGACAGGCAGTCTTTAACATGGATTGGAAAGTCCTCTTGTGATTGGTCAACTTTGACCGATATGGAAATGAAGGAGGTTTGGTGGGTTGTTCTCTCCCTATGGTATTACAGGATAGCGGCCGGTGTCAAATTGTCATAGAGTCTAGGCAAAGGGCTACGTTGTTGACAGGCAGTCTTTAACATGGATTGGAAAGTCCTCTTGTGATTGGTCAACTTTGACCGATATGGAAATGAAGGAGGTTTGGTGGGTTGTTCTCTCCCTATGGTATTACAGGATAGCGGCGGTGTCAAATTGTCATAGAGTCTAGCAAAGTGCTAGGTTGTTGACAGGCAGTCTTTGACCTGGTTTGGAAAGTCCTCTTGTGATTGGTCAATTTGACCGATATGGAAATGAAGAAGACTTTGCCGGTTTTTCTCTCCCTATGGTATTACGGGATAGGGAAGTTGAGGCTTGCTAGGCACATGTCAACACATGGTTATGTGTTGGAATGTTATATTATATCATGGGAGTGCTTGGTAATGGCTAATTTGCCCTAGAGGCTAGGCAAAGTGCTATGTGACTGACAGCTCTTGTCATAGAAGCCTGTGGATCTTCCTATTCTTTTGTATGGCAGGGAGGAGTCTATAGTAGGCAAAGGGCTACGTTGTTGACAGGCAGTCTTTAACATGGATTGGAAAGTCCTCTTGTGATTGGTCAACTTTGACCGATATGGAAATGAAGGAGGTTTGGTGGGTTGTTCTCTAACTATGGTATTACAGGATAGCGGCGGTGTCAAATTGTCATAGAGTCTAGGCAAAGGGCTACGTTGTTGACAGGCAGTCTTTAACATGGATTGGAAAGTCCTCTTGTGATTGGTCAACTTTGACCGATATGGAAATGAAGGAGGTTTGGTGGGTTGTTCTCTCCCTATGGTATTACAGGATAGCGGCGGTGTCAAATTGTCATAGAGTCTAGGCAAAGTGCTAGGTTGTTGACAGGCAGTCTTTGACCTGGTTTGGAAAGTCCCTCTTGTGATTGGTCAATTTTGACCGATATGGAAATGAAGAAGACTTTGCCGGTTTTTCTCTCCCTATGGTATTACGGGATAGGGAAGTTGAGGCTTGCTAGGCACATGTCAACACATGGCTATGTGTTGGAATGTTAGATAATATCATGGGAGTGCTTAGGCAATGGCTAATTTGCCCTAGAGGCTAGGCAAAGGGCTATGTGACTGACAGCTCTTGTCATAGAAGCCTGTGGATCTTCCTATTCTTTTGTATGGCAGGGAGGAGTCTATAGTAGGCAAAGGGCTACGTTGTTGACAGCCATTTTTAACATGGATTGGAAAGTCCTCTTGTGATTGGTCAACTTTGACCGATATGGAAATGAAGGAGGTTTGGTGGGTTGTTCTCTCCCTATGGTATTACAGGATAGCGGCGGTGTCAAATTGTCATAGAGTCTAGGCAAAGTGCTAGGTTGTTGACAGGCAGTCTTTGACCTGGTTTGGAAAGTCCTCTTGTGATTGGTCAATTTTGACCGATATGGAAATGAAGAAGACTTTGCCGGTTTTTCTCTCCCTATGGTATTACGGGGATAGGGAAGTTGAGGCTTGCTAGGCACATGTCAACACATGGCTATGTGTTGGAATGTTAGATTATATCATGGGAGTGCTTAGGCAATGGCTAATTTGCCCTAGAGGCTAGGCAAAGGGCTATGTGACTGACAGCTCTTGTCATAGAAGCCTGTGGATCTTCCTATTCTTTTGTATGGCAGGGAGGAGTCTATAGTAGGCAAAGGGCTACGTTGTTGACAGGCAGTCTTTAACATGGATTGGAAAGTCCTCTTGTGATTGGTCAACTTTGACCGATATGGAAATGAAGGAGGTTTGGTGGGGTTGTTCTCTCCCTATGGTATTACGGGATAGCGGCGGTGTCAAGTTGTCATAGAGTCTAGGCAAGGTGCTATGTTGTTGACAAGCAGTCTTTAACCATGGATTGGAAAGTCCTCTTGTGATTGGTCAACTTTGACCGATATGGAAATGAAGGAGGTTTTGGTGGGTTGTTCTCTCCCTATGGTATTACAGGATAGCGGCGGTGTCAAATTGTCATAGAGTCTAGGCAAAGGGCTACGTTGTTGACAGGCAGTCTTTAACATGGATTGGAAAGTCCTCTTGTGATTGGTCAACTTTGACCGATATGGAAATGAAGGAGGTTTGGTGGGTTGTTCTCTCCCTATGGTATTACAGGATAGCGGCGGTGTCAAATTGTCATAGAGTCTAGGCAAAGTGCTAGGTTGCTGACAGGCAGTCTTTGACCTGGTTTGGAAAGTCCTCTTGTGATTGGTCAATTTTGACCGATATGGAAATGAAGAAGACTTTGCCGGTTTTTTCTCTCCCTATGGTATTACGGGATAGGGAAGTTGAGGCTTGCTAGGCACATGTCAACACATGGCTATGTGTTGGAATGTTAGATTATATCATGGGAGTGCTTAGGCAATGGCTAATTTGCCCTAGAGGCTAGGCAAAGGGCTATGTGACTGACAGCTCTTGTCATAGAAGCCTGTGGATCTTCCTATTCTTTTGTATGGCAGGGAGGAGTCTATAGTAGGCAAAGGGCTACGTTGTTGACAGGCTGTCTTTAACATGGATTGGAAAGTCCTCTTGTGATTGGTCAACTTTGACCGATATGGAAATGAAGGAGGTTTGGTGGGTTGTTCTCTCCCTATGGTATTACAGGATAGCGGCGGTGTCAAATTGTCATAGAGTCTAGGCAAAGGGCTACGTTGTTGACAGGCAGTCTTTAACATGGATTGGAAAGTCCTCTTGTGATTGGTCAACTTTGACCGATATGGAAATGAAGGAGGTTTGGTGGGTTGTTCTCTCCCTATGGTATTACAGGATAGCGGCGGTGTCAAATTGTCATAGAGTCTAGGCAAAGTGCTAGGTTGTTGACAGGCAGTCTTTGACCTGGTTTGGAAAGTCCTCTTGTGATTGGTCAATTTTGACCGATATGGAAATGAAGAAGACTTTGCCGGTTTTTCTCTCCCTATGGTATTACGGGATAGGGAAGTTGAGGCTTGCTAGGCACATGTCAACACATGGCTATGTGTTGGAATGTTAGATTATATCATGGGAGTGCTTAGGCAATGGCTAATTTGCCCTAGAGGCTAGGCAAAGGGCTATGTGACTGACAGCTCTTGTCATAGAAGCCTGTGGATCTTCCTATTCTTTTGTATGGCAGGGAGGAGTCTATAGTAGGCAAAGGGCTACGTTGTTGACAGGCAGTCTTTAACATGGATTGGAAAGTCCTCTTGTGATTGGTCAACTTTGACCGATATGGAAATGAAGGAGGTTTGGTGGGTTGTTCTCTCCCTATGGTATTACAGGATAGCGGCGGTGTCAAATTGTCATAGAGTCTAGGCAAAGGGCTATGTTGTTGACAGGCAGTCTTTAACATGGATTGGAAAGTCCTCTTGTGATTGGTCAACTTTGACCGATATGGAAATGAAGGAGGTTTGGTGGGTTGTTCTCTCCCTATGGTATTACGGGATAGCGGCGGTGTCAAATTGTCATAGAGTCTAGGCAAAGTGCTAGGTTGTTGACAGGCAGTCTTTGACCTGGTTTGGAAAGTCCTCTTGTGATTGGTCAATTTTGACCGATATGGAAATGAAGAAGACTTTGCCGGTTTTTCTCTCCCTATGGTATTACGGGTTTAGGGAAGTTGAGGCTTGCTAGGCACATGTCAACACATGGCTATGTGTTGGAATGTTAAATTATATCATGGGAGTGCTTAGGCAATGGCTAATTTGCACTAGAGGCTAGGCAAAGGGCTATGTGACTGACAGCTCTTGTCATAGAAGCCTGTGGATCTTCCTATTCTTTTGTATGGCAGGGAGGAGTCTATAGTAGGCAAAGGGCTACGTTGTTGACAGGCAGTCTTTAACATGGATTGGAAAGTCCTCTTGTGATTGGTCAACTTTGACCGATATGGAAATGAAGGAGGTTTGGTGGGTTGTTCTCTCCCTATGGTATTACGGGATAGCGGCGGTGTCAAGTTGTCATAGAGTCTAGGCAAAGTGCTATGTTGTTGACAAGCAGTCTTTAACATGGATTGGAAAGTCCTCTTGTGATTGGTCAACTTTGACCGATATGGAAATGAAGGAGGTTTGGTGGGTTGTTCTCTCCCTATGGTATTACAGGATAGCGGCGGTGTCAAATTGTCATAGAGTCTAGGCAAAGGGCTACGTTGTTGACAGGCAGTCTTTAACATGGATTGGAAAGTCCTCTTGTGATTGGTCAACTTTGACCGATATGGAAATGAAGGAGGTTTGGTGGGTTGTTCTCTCCCTATGGTATTACAGGATAGCGGCGGTGTCAAATTGTCATAGAGTCTAGGCAAAGTGCTAGGTTGTTGACAGGCAGTCTTTGACCTGGTTTGGAAAGTCCTCTTGTGATTGGTCAATTTTGACCGATATGGAAATGAAGAAGACTTTGCCGGTTTTTCTCTCCCTATGGTATTACGGGATAGGGAAGTTGAGGCTTGCTAGGCACATGTCAACACATGGCTATGTGTTGGAATGTTAGATTATATCATGGGAGTGCTTAGGCAATGGCTAATTTGCCCTAGAGGCTAGGCAAAGGGCTATGTGACTGACAGCTCTTGTCATAGAAGCCTGTGGATCTTCCTATTCTTTTGTATGGCAGGGAGGAGTCTATAGTAGGCAAAGGGCTACGTTGTTGACAGGCAGTCTTTAACATGGATTGGAAAGTCCTCTTGTGATTGGTCAACTTTGACCGATATGGAAATGAAGGAGGTTTGGTGGGTTGTTCTCTCCCTATGGTATTACAGGATAGCGGCGGTGTCAAATTGTCATAGAGTCTAGGCAAAGGGCTACGTTGTTGACAGGCAGTCTTTAACATGGATTGGAAAGTCCTCTTGTGATTGGTCAACTTTGACCGATATGGAAATAAAGGAGGTTTGGTGGGTTGTTCTCTCCCTATGGTATTACGGGATAGCGGCGGTGTCAAATTGTCATAGAGTCTAGGCAAAGTGCTAGGTTGTTGACAGGCAGTCTTTGACCTGGTTTGGAAAGTCCTCTTGTGATTGGTCAATTTTGACCGATATGGAAATGAAGAAGACTTTGCCGGTTTTTCTCTCCCTATGGTATTACGGGATAGGGAAGTTGAGGCTTGCTAGGCACATGTCAACACATGGCTATGTGTTGGAATGTTAAATTATATCATGGGAGTGCTTAGGCAATGGCTAATTTGCCCTAGAGGCTAGGCAAAGGGCTATGTGACTGACAGCTCTTGTCATAGAAGCCTGTGGATCTTCCTATTATTTTGTATGGCAGGGAGGAGTCTATAGTAGGCAAAGGGCTACGTTGTTGACAGGCATTTTTAACATGGATTGGAAAGTCCTCTTGTGATTGGTCAACTTTGACCGATATGGAAATGAAGGAGGTTTGGTGGGTTGTTCTCTCCCTATGGTATTACGGGATAGCGGCGGTGTCAAGTTGTCATAGAGTCTAGGCAAAGTGCTATGTTGTTGACAAGCAGTCTTTAACGTGGATTGGAAAGTCCTCTTGTGATTGGTCAACTTTGACCGATATGGAAATGAAGGAGGTTTGGTGGGTTGTTCTCTCCCTATGGTATTACAGGATAGCGGCGGTGTCAAATTGTCATAGAGTCTAGGCAAAGGGCTACGTTGTTGACAGGCAGTCTTTAACATGGATTGGAAAGTCCTCTTGTGATTGGTCAACTTTGACCGATATGGAAATGAAGGAGGTTTGGTGGGTTGTTCTCTCCCTATGGTATTACAGGATAGCGGCGGTGTCAAATTGTCATAGAGTCTAGGCAAAGTGCTAGGTTGTTGACAGGCAGTCTTTGACCTGGTTTGGAAAGTCCTCTTGTGATTGGTCAATTTTGACCGATATGGAAATGAAGAAGACTTTGCCGGTTTTTCTCTCCCTATGGTATTACGGGATAGGGAAGTTGAGGCTTGCTAGGCACATGCCAACACATGGCTATGTGTTGGAATGTTAGATTATATCATGGGAGTACTTAGGCAATGGCTAATTTGCCCTAGAGGCTAGGCAAAGGGCTATGTGACTGACAGCTCTTGTCATAGAAGCCTGTGGATCTTCCTATTCTTTTGTATGGCAGGTAGGAGTCTATAGTAGGCAAAGGGCTAAGTTGTTGACAGGCAGTCTTTAACATGGATTGGAAAGTCCTCTTGTGATTGGTCAACTTTGACCGATATGGAAATGAAGGAGGTTTGGTGGGTTGTTCTCTCCCTATGGTATTACAGGATAGCGGCGGTGTCAAATTGTCATAGAGTCTAGGCAAAGGGCTACGTTGTTGACAGGCAGTCTTTAACATGGATTGGAAAGTCCTCTTGTGATTGGTCAACTTTGACCGATATGGAAATGAAGGAGGTTTGGTGGGTTGTTCTCTCCCTATGGTATTACGGGATAGCGGCGGTGTCAAATTGTCATAGAGTCTAGGCAAAGTGCTAGGTTGTTGACAGGCAGTCTTTGACCTGGTTTGGAAAGTCCTCTTGTGATTGGTCAATTTTGACCGATATGGAAATGAAGAAGACTTTGCCGGTTTTTCTCTCCCTATGGTATTACGGGATAGGGAAGTTGAGGCTTGCTAGGCACATGTCAACACATGGCTATGTGCTGGAATGTTAGATTATATCATGGTTTGATGTTCCACACATTGTCGTTTCTCGGCTTTTTGGTTAAGTGTGAATGGTAGCAATACTTGACACCTTGGCTGATTAGAATTCTGAGACCCCCCTCCTCTGCCTTGGCGGGATCGCCCACTTTAGGGTGGACTTCACCTGCATGCTGCAATTGGGGAGGGGGCATTCCTCGGAGAAATGAGAGACGACGCCCCGCTGTTATCCTGATTGATGGGATAGTAATTTCTTGCTTCTTGGCCATTTTGGTTCTCGGAGACCCCCCTCCTCTGCCTTCGCAGGATCGCCCACTTTAAGTGGACTTCACCTGCATGCTGCAATTGGGGAGGGGGCATTCCTCTGATTAACAAGTCGCAATCCCTTTTCACTGACGAGTGCTGGTCTGCCCTTTCGATCATCATGGATCCTGATTCCGATGTAGTTCCTGCCTATGCTCGGCTAAAGAACACCGTTCGGATCCAGTACAAAGACGGAGGAGCAGATGTTCGTGGACTCAGATACGTGGTGGAGGATATTCTTTTCAATCTTTTCTCCATCCAAAAGACTGAGGTATTGTCAATACAGGACTATCCTAAAAGAGGAATTTTTGATATTACTTTCACTGAAGAAGGAATATACAAAGACTTTGTTCGCAAAGCCGAAACCTCAAAAGGAAGTCCTGTCCTAAAGGGTGTACATGTAATACCACATTTTCCAGACGAAAGCGTTATTTTAGTGGTTAAAATGTATTCCCCTTTTGTCCCAGAACATGTAATTCGAACCTTTTTAGGGAATTTTTTCAAAGACATTAAAAACCTGGGTAAAATTAGCAATCAATTTGGTTTCTGGACTTGTAAATGGCGGTACCAAGTTACTTTTGTTAAAGACCCAAATGGATACGAAGGGAAAAAACACCCCCCTAGCAGAATTAGGTTGGGAACTGTAAATGGAGATTTGTTTTACACAGGAATGCCACTTTTCTGCCGAAAGTGTAAACAGCATGGACACCTGCAGGAGGACTGTGAAGCTCTCTGCACAAGGTGTGGCAGCCAGGAACATCCGGACAAGGAGTGTCCTAAAGGTAAAAGTAAGGAATGTAGACTGTGTTTAAAGACTGGTCATCTTTTCTGGGACTGCCCTCTAAGAGCACCCAAACCTGTCTCTGCTTTGCCTGTTCCTGTTTCTGTTCCTGTGTCTACTCCAGTGGTGGTGTCCTCAGCTCTTGTGGCCCAACCTCCTCCTTCGGAAGAGCAGTCACCGGCAGACAAGGATACAGAGTTATCTGATCCAATTGAGGAAGAGTTCCAACCTGTTTTGACCTCCAAAAAGAAGAAGCGTAAAAAGAAACGAATGGCAGCCAGCGGACAGCAGACGAGAGTACCCCCCCTTGTTGTAGAGGACGCTGGGAAGTCGGATGATGCTGAACCAGCTGCCATTCAATTACCAGAGATAAACCCAGAGGTTAAAATTAAAAGACGGCGTACGGCAAAAGACAAGCAGGATGAGCCCTGCCAAGGTACAGAGGGTGATCAGTCAGTTACAGTCCCTTCTTCTTTCAGCACAGAGGAAAGGGGCCCTGAGACTTCCATGGTCCCTGAGACTTCAGTGAGTCAGCTGGCGAAAATTCCTTCAGTGATGCAAACACCCAACTTGAACCCAGAAGACCCTTTGGTGGGAGGTGATGGGGTTGGGGAAGGGACATCCTTTTTCCAGGAAGGAAAAAAACCAGCTGAAGAAGAAAATGTAGTGTCTGTTTTGTCACATTATGGGCCAGCTCCTTTTTTTGAGGGTTTTTTTGATATCAGTGAGAGTGGAAGTTCTCCAACATCAACACTCTACACTGTTGAATCTGGGGAAATAGAAGAATCTAGTTCCGGTGACATTGATTGTCTGACCGGTGAAAATGAGGAGGTTTAAATGGTCTTTTTTATGTCTTCTAATTAATTGAGATGTCATCGGTTAATGGTATTTCTTTTAATGTAAGAAGGTTAAAGTCCAAGGTTCGAAGATCTGCTCTTTTTAGCTTTTTATCTGTTTTAACCGCATCTGTATTCTTTTTACAGGAGTGTGGCATTCCGCATAGCTTGAATTATAAAAAATATGAAGATGACTGGGTATATGGGCCTTCAGTGTGGTCTGGCTCCAATACATCTTCTTGTGCGGGAATTGCCATACTTTTTAAGGGAAATTTTACGGTGGATTTTAAACAAGAAATTTTACCAGGCAGGATTTTATTGGTTAAAGTTTTTATTGATGGTGTCAAATGGCAATTTTTAAATGTTTATGGGTCACCAGATAAGGTAGAAAGATCTGAAATGTTGGAAATTTTACCTTTATTTATTGATAATTCTTGCCCTTTGGTTTTAGCTGGTGATTTTAATTGTATTCTTAAGGGGGAAAAACGTTTTAAACAATCTAAAAACCGGAGTTATGACAAAACATCTGCAATGTTAAAAAATATTGTTTCTGATTTTAACTTAAATGATGTTTATAAGCTTTGTAATAAGGATTTACCGGAAGAAGATGGATTTACCTGGAGCAATTCCTTGTATAGCTCCAGGATAGATTTTGTTTTTACCTCCAAAAATGTTCAACCAATTTCTTGTAAACTTTTAACCAATGTTTTTTCCGATCACAAGATTTTATCTTTTGGTATCAAAACAGGTACTAAAAGTTTTAAGGGAAAACCTGCTTGGAAAATGAATATATCCCTTTTAGATGATGTAACGGTTATAACAGATTTTAAAAAGTTTTATGAAAATTGTAAGAAAAGGAAAAATGCAAATACTTCATATTGTATATGGTGGGAACAAATGAAAAAAAAGATAAAACATTTTTTCATTAAAGTTGGCATTCGGAAGGCTAAGCAAAGAAGGGATTTCTTTGCTACTCTTAATTGTCGCTTACAAGCACTTTATAAAATGGAAAGCTGTGGTATTGAGGTTTCAAGTGACATTGTGGAATTAAAAAAGGAAATTTCTAAATGTCTGAAACAAAAAGGTAAAGAAATCATTTTCAATTCAAGAGTCAAACATATAGAAGAAAATGAAACATGTTCCAGATATTTTTTTAAGAAAAAAGTTGAAAATCGTGGTTTTATTAATAATGTTGATGGGGTATCAGATTCACAAGGTATTATAAGTAAGGTTCAGGAATTCTATTCTGATCTTTTTAAGGAAAAAAAAATTGATGAGTATTTTGTTGAAGATTCATTAAAACAAATTGAGCATAAACTGGATGATGTTTCTCAAAGGTTTTTATCCAGGTCTTTAAACAAACAGGAGGTTTTAGATGCAATTAAAGGTTTTAAAAAAGGTAAAGTCCCCGGGGACGATGGTATACCAATTGAATTTTATGTGGTTTTTTATGATATTCTTAAAGAAGATTTATTATCAATGTTTTTAGAGGTTTTTAATTCAAATATTCTACCAGCGTCATGGAAAAAAGGTGTAGTCACGCTATTGCATAAAAAAGGTGATAAATCAAACTTAAAAAATTGGAGACCAGTAACTTTGTTGAATTGTGACTACAAAATTTTTGCAAAAATATGCGCAAACCGATTAAAAATGGTTATTGAAAAGTTGATTCACGCAAACCAAGTCTGTGGCGTTCCAGGTAGAAGTGTATGGGAAAACCTTAATCTCATAAAGGATATCATTGAGGATGCTAAAGATAGGAAAGTTAACCTTGCAATTTTGTCGGTGGATTTCGAAAAAGCTTTTGATATGGTTTCACATTCTTATCTTTTTAAAGTTTTAAGTCATATGGGTATTCCAGAGTCATTTTTATTGTGTGTAAAATCCTTTTATACTGACTGTTCAAGTAAGATTTTAGTCAATGGTTTTACAACAAAAGACATTTTTTTTAAGTCTGGAGTAAAACAGGGATGTCCTTTGTCACCTTTACTTTTTATATGTGCTCTAGAACCTTTGTTATGCTCAATTCGAAAAGACAAACAAATACGTGGTGTGTCTTTGCCGGGTGGAGGTGGGATAGAAGCAAAAATATCTGCTTATATGGATGATGTGATTTTCTTTTGTAAAGATAGCCTTTCGTTGAAAAAAGTTTTAAGGCAAATCCAGTTTTTTTCTTGTGCTTCCGGTTTAAAAATTAACTTAAATAAGAGTTTAATTTTGAACCTTGGAAATCTGGATTTAAGGGACGTCCCGGTGCCTGTATCAGAAAAAATTACAAATTTAGGTGTTATTTTTGATGGCTTCAACAATGGTCTTGAAAGCTGGGATCTTGTAGCAAAAAAGATAAATCAAAAAGTTTGTATGTGGGGTTTGAGGACTCTGTCAATGGAAGGAAAAATTTTAATTATCAAAATGGTCATTTTACCAATTTTGCTGTATTTAAGTCTGGTTTTCCCTCCCCCAGAATATCTTCTAAAAAAAATTACAAGGGTTTGTTTTACTTTCTTTTGGAGTTCAAAAGCTGAAAAACTCAAAAGAGAAATTGTGGTAAAAACCAAAGAAAAAGGTGGAAAAGATTTTCCAGATTTTAAGGCATTTCTTTTACTTAGATTTTTTACTATGTGTCTAAATGCTCTTTTTAAAGATAACTATTGGTCCTTTTTTATCCGTTTTAATACTGGTTTTTTTATGAGAAAATGTGGTTGGTTTAAAACGGTTTTGAGTTGTCCATATGCTTTTAAGTTACCAAAAAGCTACAGAGTTTTGGAAAAAATTGTGTCTTTATACAACTTAAAAGGAAAAGAGCTTAAGGTTTTATCAGATGGAAAAAAATTGTTAAGTAATTTGAAACAAGAGGCTGACATTTCTTTAGTGGGTAATTTTAATGAAACAAAAAGCAAACAAATTTGGAAAATGGTTAATTTTACACATTGTTTTAATGTACAAAAAGACTTTTCATGGATGTGTATTCATCAATGTTTACCATGTAGAGCTTTCCAGTATAAGAGGGGTATAGTAAAAAATTCCAAATGTCCAAGGGATTGCTGCAGCGAAGAGGAGACTGTTCTTCATCTTTTATGGACTTGCAAATTTGCAAAAGAACTATGGACTAAAATCAACCCTCTTCTTTTAAAAATTTTAAATGCAAACAACATGGACTATTTTATGATTTTGTACGGTTTACTGGACTGTCCCTTTTATGATCAAAAACTTATTGCATGGAAAATAATCAACTGTTGTAAAGAAGCGCAATGGAAGGCCAGAAATATCCTCATTTTTCAAAATAAGATTTTATCTGTAAACAATGTTTTAAGTCCTGCTTTTAGTGAAATGTATTTATATTACCTAATTGACAAAAAACGTGACAATGTTTTAGCAAAGAAATGGTATGTAAAGAAATGGGCCTCTGTTATTTGAACTATTGTAATGTTGAATATATTGTAAAATATGTAATTTTTCTAAAATGTTTTTTTATTTGTTCCATTTGAAATTTTTTCAAAATAAAGAAAGCGTGCCTATTTTATAGGTACAGCTAATTAAAAAAAAAAATGGCTAATTTGCACTAGAGGCTAGGCAAAGGGCTATGTGACTGACAGCTCTTGTCATAGAAGCCTGTGGATCTTCCTATTCTTTTGTATGGCAGGGAGGAGTCTATAGTAGGCAAAGGGCTACGTTGTTGACAGGCAGTCTTTAACATGGATTGGAAAGTCCTCTTGTGATTGGTCAACTTTGACCGATATGGAAATGAAGGAGGTTTGGTGGGTTGTTCTCTCCCTATGGTATTACAGGATAGCGGCGGTGTCAAATTGTCATAGAGTCTAGGCAAAGGGCTACGTTGTTGACAGGCAGTCTTTAACATGGATTGGAAAGTCCTCTTGTGATTGGTCAACTTTGACCGATATGGAAATGAAGGAGGTTTGGTGGGTTGTTCTCTCCCTATGGTATTACAGGATAGCGGCGGTGTCAAATTGTCATAGAGTCTAGGCAAAGTGCTAGGTTGTTGACAGGCAGTCTTTGACCTGGTTTGGAAAGTCCTCTTGTGATTGGTCAATTTTGACCGATATGGAAATGAAGAAGACTTTGCCGGTTTTTCTCTCCCTATGGTATTACGGGATAGGGAAGTTGAGGCTTGCTAGGCACATGTCAACACATGGCTATGTGTTGGAATGTTAAATTATATCATGGGAGTGCTTAGGCAATGGCTAATTTGCACTAGAGGCTAGGCAAAGGGCTATGTGACTGACAGCTCTTGTCATAGAAGCCTGTGGATCTTCCTATTCTTTTGTATGGCAGGGAGGAGTCTATAGTAGGCAAAGGGCTACGTTGTTGACAGGCAGTCTTTAACATGGATTGGAAAGTCCTCTTGTGATTGGTCAACTTTGACCGATATGGAAATGAAGGAGGTTTGGTGGGTTGTTCTCTCCCTATGTTATTACGGGATAGCGGCGGTGTCAAGTTGTCATAGAGTCTAGGCAAAGTGCTATGTTGTTGACAAGCAGTCTTTAACATGGATTGGAAAGTCCTCTTGTGATTGGTCAACTTTGACCGATATGGAAATGAAGGAGGTTTGGTGGGTTGTTCTCTCCCTATGGTATTACAGGATAGCGGCGGTGTCAAATTGTCATAGAGTCTAGGCAAAGGGCTACGTTGTTGACAGGCAGTCTTTAACATGGATTGGAAAGTCCTCTTGTGATTTGGTCAACTTTGACCGATATGGAAATGAAGGAGGTTTGGTGGGTTGTTCTCTCCCTATGGTATTACAGGATAGCGGCGGTGTCAAATTGTCATAGAGTCTAGGCAAAGTGCTAGGTTGTTGACAGGCAGTCTTTGACCTGGTTTGGAAAGTCCTCTTGTGATTGGTCAATTTTGACCGATATGGAAATGAAGAAGACTTTGCCGGTTTTTCTCTCCCTATGGTATTACGGGATAGGGAAGTTGAGGCTTGCTAGGCACATGTCAACACATGGCTATGTGTTGGAATGTTAGATTATATCATGGGAGTGCTTAGGCAATGGCTAATTTGCCCTAGAGGCTAGGCAAAGGGCTATGTGACTGACAGCTCTTGTCATAGAAGCCTGTGGATCTTCCTATTCTTTTGTATGGCAGGGAGGAGTCTATAGTAGGCAAAGGGCTACGTTGTTGACAGGCAGTCTTTAACATGGATTGGAAAGTCCTCTTGTGATTGGTCAACTTTGACCGATATGGAAATGAAGGAGGTTTGGTGGGTTGTTCTCTCCCTATGGTATTACAGGATAGCGGCGGTGTCAAATTGTCATAGAGTCTAGGCAAAGGGCTACGTTGTTGACAGGCAGTCTTTAACATGGATTGGAAAGTCCTCTTGTGATTGGTCAACTTTGACCGATATGGAAATGAAGGAGGTTTGGTGGGTTGTTCTCTCCCTATGGTATTACAGGATAGCGGCGGTGTCAAATTGTCATAGAGTCTAGGCAAAGTGCTAGGTTGTTGACAGGCAGTCTTTGACCTGGTTTGGAAAGTCCTCTTGTGATTGGTCAATTTTGACCGATATGGAAATGAAGAAGACTTTGCCGGTTTTTCTCTCCCTATGGTATTACGGGATAGGGAAGTTGAGGCTTGCTAGGCACATGTCAACACATGGCTATGTGTTGGAATGTTAGATTATATCATGGGAGTGCTTAGGCAATGGCTAATTTGCCCTAGAGGCTAGGCAAAGGGCTATGTGACTGACAGCTCTTGTCATAGAAGCCTGTGGATCTTCCTATTCTTTTGTATGGCAGGGAGGAGTCTATAGTAGGCAAAGGGCTACGTTGTTGACAGGCAGTCTTTAACATGGATTGGAAAGTCCTCTTGTGAGTGGTCAACTTTGACCGATATGGAAATGAAGGAGGTTTGGTGGGTTGTTCTCTCCCTATAGTATTACAGGATAGCGGCGGTGTCAAATTGTCATAGAGTCTAGGCAAAGGGCTACGTTGTTGACAGGCAGTCTTTAACATGGATTGGAAAGTCCTCTTGTGATTGGTCAACTTTGACCGATATGGAAATGAAGGAGGTTTGGTGGGTTGTTCTCTCCCTATGGTATTACAGGATAGCGGCGGTGTCAAATTGTCATAGAGTCTAGGCAAAGTGCTAGGTTGTTGACAGGCAGTCTTTGACCTGGTTTGGAAAGTCCTCTTGTGATTGGTCAATTTTGACCGATATGGAAATGAAGAAGACTTTGCCGGTTTTTCTCTCCCTATGGTATTACGGGATAGGGAAGTTGAGGCTTGCTAGGCACATGTCAACACATGGCTATGTGTTGGAATGTTAAATTATATCATGGGAGTGCTTAGGCAATGGCTAATTTGCCCTAGAGGCTAGGCAAAGGGCTATGTGACTGACAGCTCTTGTCATAGAAGCCTGTGGATCTTCCTATTCTTTTGTATGGCAGGGAGGAGTCTATAGTAGGCAAAGGGCTACGTTGTTGACAGGCAGTCTTTAACATGGATTGGAAAGTCCTCTTGTGATTGGTCAACTTTGACCGATATGGAAATGAAGGAGGTTTGGTGGGTTGTTCTCTCCCTATGGTATTACGGGATAGCGGCGGTGTCAAGTTGTCATAGAGTCTAGGCAAAGTGCTATGTTGTTGACAAGCAGTCTTTAACATGGATTGGAAAGTCCTCTTGTGATTGGTCAACTTTGACCGATATGGAAATGAAGGAGCTTTGGTGGGTTGTTCTCTCCCTATGGTATTACAGGATAGCGGCGGTGTCAAATTGTCATAGAGTCTAGGCAAAGGGCTACGTTGTTGACAGGCAGTCTTTAACATGGATTGGAAAGTCCTCTTGTGATTTGGTCAACTTTGACCGATATGGAAATGAAGGAGGTTTGGTGGGTTGTTCTCTCCCTATGGTATTACAGGATAGCGGCGGTGTCAAATTGTCATAGAGTCTAGGCAAAGTGCTAGGTTGTTGACAGGCAGTCTTTGACCTGGTTTGGAAAGTCCTCTTGTGATTGGTCAATTTTGACCGATATGGAAATGAAGAAGACTTTGCCGGTTTTTCTCTCCCTATGGTATTACGGGATAGGGAAGTTGAGGCTTGCTAGGCACATGTCAACACATGGCTATGTGTTGGAATGTTAGATTATATCATGGGAGTGCTTAGGCAATGGCTAATTTGCCCTAGAGGCTAGGCAAAGGGCTATGTGACTGACAGCTCTTGTCATAGAAGCCTGTGGATCTTCCTATTCTTTTGTATGGCAGGGAGGAGTCTATAGTAGGCAAAGGGCTACGTTGTTGACAGGCAGTCTTTAACATGGATTGGAAAGTCCTCTTGTGATTGGTCAACTTTGACCGATATGGAAATGAAGGAGGTTTGGTGGGTTGTTCTCTCCCTATGGTATTACAGGATAGCGGCGGTGTCAAATTGTCATAGAGTCTAGGCAAAGGGCTACGTTGTTGACAGGCAGTCTTTAACATGGATTGGAAAGTCCTCTTGTGATTGGTCAACTTTGACCGATATGGAAATGAAGGAGGTTTGGTGGGTTGTTCTCTCCCTATGGTATTACGGGATAGCGGCGGTGTCAAATTGTCATAGAGTCTAGGCAAAGTGCTAGGTTGTTGACAGGCAGTCTTTGACCTGGTTTGGAAAGTGCTCTTGTGATTGGTCAATTTTGACCGATATGGAAATGAAGAAGACTTTGCCGGTTTTTCTCTCCCTATGGTATTACGGGATAGGGAAGTTGAGGCTTGCTAGGCACATGTCAACACATGGCTATGTGTTGGAATGTTAAATTATATCATGGGAGTGCTTAGGCAATGGCTAATTTGCCCTAGAGGCTAGGGAAAGGGCTATGTGACTGACAGCTCTTGTCATAGAAGCCTGTGGATCTTCCTATTCTTTTGTATGGCAGGGAGGAGTCTATAGTAGGCAAAGGGCTACGTTGTTGACAGGCATTTTTAACATGGATTGGAAAGTCCTCTTGTGATTGGTCAACTTTGACCGATATGGAAATGAAGGAGGTTTGGTGGGTTGTTCTCTCCCTATGGTATTACAGGATAGCGGCGGTGTCAAATTGTCATAGAGTCTAGGCAAAGTGCTAGGTTGCTGACAGGCAGTCTTTGACCTGGTTTGGAAAGTCCTCTTGTGATTGGTCAATTTTGACCGATATGGAAATGAAGAAGACTTTGCCGGTTTTTCTCTCCCTATGGTATTACGGGATAGGGAAGTTGAGGCTTGCTAGGCACATGTCAACACATGGCCATGTGTTGGAATGTTAGATTATATCATGGGAGTGCTTAGGCAATGGCTAATTTGCCCTAGAGGCTAGGCAAAGGGCTATATGACTGACAGCTCTTGTCATAGAAGCCTGTGGATCTTCCTATTCTTTTGTATGGCAGGGAGGAGTCTATAGTAGGCAAAGGGCTACGTTGTTGACAGGCAGTCTTTAACATGGATTGGAAAGTCCTCTTGTGATTGGTCAACTTTGACCGATATGGAAATGAAGGAGGTTTGGTGGGTTGTTCTCTCCCTATGGTATTACAGGATAGCGGCGGTGTCAAATTGTCATAGAGTCTAGGCAAAGGGCTACGTTGTTGACAGGCAGTCTTTAACATGGATTGGAAAGTCCTCTTGTGATTGGTCAACTTTGACCGATATGGAAATGAAGGAGGTTTGGTGGGTTGTTCTCTCCCTATGGTATTACAGGATAGCGGCGGTGTCAAATTGTCATAGAGTCTAGGCAAAGTGCTAGGTTGTTGACAGGCAGTCTTTGACCTGGTTTGGAAAGTCCTCTTGTGATTGGTCAATTTTGACCGATATGGAAATGAAGAAGACTTTGCCGGTTTTTCTCTCCCTATGGTATTACGGGATAGGGAAGTTGAGGCTTGCTAGGCACATGTCAACACATGGCTATGTGTTGGAATGTTAAATTATATCATGGGAGTGCTTAGGCAATGGCTAATTTGCACTAGAGGCTAGGCAAAGGGCTATGTGACTGACAGCTCTTGTCATAGAAGCCTGTGGATCTTCCTATTCTTTTGTATGGCAGGGAGGAGTCTATAGTAGGCAAAGGGCTACGTTGTTGACAGGCAGTCTTTAACATGGATTGGAAAGTCCTCTTGTGATTGGTCAACTTTGACCGATATGGAAATGAAGGAGGTTTGGTGGGTTGTTCTCTCCCTATGGTATTACAGGATAGCGGCGGTGTCAAATTGTCATAGAGTCTAGGCAAAGGGCTACGTTGTTGACAGGCAGTCTTTAACGTGGATTGGAAAGTCCTCTTGTGATTGGTCAACTTTGACCGATATGGAAATGAAGGAGGTTTGGTGGGTTGTTCTCTCCCTATGGTATTACAGGATAGCGGCGGTGTCAAATTGTCATAGAGTCTAGGCAAAGTGCTAGGTTGTTGACAGGCAGTCTTTGACCTGGTTTGGAAAGTCCTCTTGTGATTGGTCAATTTTGACCGATATGGAAATGAAGAAGACTTTGCCGGTTTTTCTCTCCCTATGGTATTACGGGATAGGGAAGTTGAGGCTTGCTAGGCACATGTCAACACATGGTAATGTGTTGGAATGTTAAATTATATCATGGGAGTGCTTAGGCAATGGCTAATTTGCACTAGAGGCTAGGCAAAGGGCTATGTGACTGACAGCTCTTGTCATAGAAGCCTGTGGATCTTCCTATTCTTTTGTATGGCAGGGAGGAGTCTATAGTAGGCAAAGGGCTACGTTGTTGACAGGCAGTCTTTAACATGGATTGGAAAGTCCTCTTGTGATTGGTCAACTTTGACCGATATGGAAATGAAGGAGGTTTGGTGGGTTGTTCTCTCCCTATGGTATTACGGGATAGCGGCGGTGTCAAGTTGTCATAGAGTCTAGGCAAAGTGCTATGTTGTTGACAAGCAGTCTTTAACATGGATTGGAAAGTCCTCTTGTGATTGGTCAACTTTGACCGATATGGAAATGAAGGAGGTTTGGTGGGTTGTTCTCTCCCTATGGTATTACAGGATAGCGGCGGTGTCAAATTGTCATAGAGTCTAGGCAAAGGGCTACGTTGTTGACAGGCAGTCTTTAACATGGATTGGAAAGTCCTCTTGTGATTTGGTCAACTTTGACCGATATGGAAATGAAGGAGGTTTGGTGGGTTGTTCTCTCCCTATGGTATTACAGGATAGCGGCGGTGTCAAATTGTCATAGAGTCTAGGCAAAATGCTAGGTTGTTGACAGGCAGTCTTTGACCTGGTTTGGAAAGTCCTCTTGTGATTGGTCAATTTTGACCGATATGGAAATGAAGAAGACTTTGCCGGTTTTTCTCTCCCTATGGTATTACGGGATAGGGAAGTTGAGGCTTGCTAGGCACATGTCAACACATGGCTATGTGTTGGAATGTTAGATTATATCATGGGAGTGCTTAGGCAATGGCTAATTTGCCCTAGAGGCTAGGCAAAGGGCTATGTGACTGACAGCTCTTGTCATAGAAGCCTGTGGATCTTCCTATTCTTTTGTATGGCAGGGAGGAGTCTATAGTAGGCAAAGGGCTACGTTGTTGACAGGCAGTCTTTAACATGGATTGGAAAGTCCTCTTGTGATTGGTCAACTTTGACCGATATGGAAATGGAGGTTTGGTGGGTTGTTCTCTCCCTATGGTATTACAGGATAGCGGCGGTGTCAAATTGTCATAGAGTCTAGGCAAAGGGCTACGTTGTTGACAGGCAGTCTTTAACATGGATTGGAAAGTCCTCTTGTGATTGGTCAACTTTGACCGATATGGAAATGAAGGAGGTTTGGTGGGTTGTTCTCTCCCTATGGTATTACGGGATAGCGGCGGTGTCAAATTGTCATAGAGTCTAGGCAAAGTGCTAGGTTGTTGACAGGCAGTCTTTGACCTGGTTTGGAAAGTCCTCTTGTGATTGGTCAATTTTGACCGATATGGAAATGAAGAAGACTTTGCCGGTTTTTCTCTCCCTATGGTATTACGGGATAGGGAAGTTGAGGCTTGCTAGGCACATGTCAACACATGGCTATGTGTTGGAATGTTAAATTATATCATGGGAGTGCTTAGGCAATGGCTAATTTGCCCTAGAGGCTAGGGAAAGGGCTATGTGACTGACAGCTCTTGTCATAGAAGCCTGTGGATCTTCCTATTCTTTTGTATGGCAGGGAGGAGTCTATAGTAGGCAAAGGGCTACGTTGTTGACAGGCATTTTTAACATGGATTGGAAAGTCCTCTTGTGATTGGTCAACTTTGACCGATATGGAAATGAAGGAGGTTTGGTGGGTTGTTCTCTCCCTATGGTATTACAGGATAGCGGCGGTGTCAAATTGTCATAGAGTCTAGGCAAAGTGCTAGGTTGCTGACAGGCAGTCTTTGACCTGGTTTGGAAAGTCCTCTTGTGATTGGTCAATTTTGACCGATATGGAAATGAAGAAGACTTTGCCGGTTTTTCTCTCCCTATGGTATTACGGGATAGGGAAGTTGAGGCTTGCTAGGCACATGTCAACACATGGCTATGTGTTGGAATGTTAGATTATATCATGGGAGTGCTTAGGCAATGGCTAATTTGCCCTAGAGGCTAGGCAAAGGGCTATGTGACTGACAGCTCTTGTCATAGAAGCCTGTGGATCTTCCTATTCTTTTGTATGGCAGGGAGGAGTCTATAGTAGGCAAAGGGCTACGTTGTTGACAGGCAGTCTTTAACATGGATTGGAAAGTCCTCTTGTGATTGGTCAACTTTGACCGATATGGAAATGAAGGAGGTTTGGTGGGTTGTTCTCTCCCTATGGTATTACAGGATAGCGGCGGTGTCAAATTGTCATAGAGTCTAGGCAAAGGGCTACGTTGTTGACAGGCAGTCTTTAACATGGATTGGAAAGTCCTCTTGTGATTGGTCAACTTTGACCGATATGGAAATGAAGGAGGTTTGGTGGGTTGTTCTCTCCCTATGGTATTACAGGATAGCGGCGGTGTCAAATTGTCATAGAGTCTAGGCAAAGTGCTAGGTTGTTGACAGGCAGTCTTTGACCTGGTTTGGAAAGTCCTCTTGTGATTGGTCAATTTTGACCGATATGGAAATGAAGAAGACTTTGCCGGTTTTTCTCTCCCTATGGTATTACGGGATAGGGAAGTTGAGGCTTGCTAGGCACATGTCAACACATGGCTATGTGTTGGAATGTTAAATTATATCATGGGAGTGCTTAGGCAATGGCTAATTTGCACTAGAGGCTAGGCAAAGGGCTATGTGACTGACAGCTCTTGTCATAGAAGCCTGTGGATCTTCCTATTCTTTTGTATGGCAGGGAGGAGTCTATAGTAGGCAAAGGGCTACGTTGTTGACAGGCAGTCTTTAACATGGATTGGAAAGTCCTCTTGTGATTGGTCAACTTTGACCGATATGGAAATGAAGGAGGTTTGGTGGGTTGTTCTCTCCCTATGGTATTACAGGATAGCGGCGGTGTCAAATTGTCATAGAGTCTAGGCAAAGGGCTACGTTGTTGACAGGCAGTCTTTAACATGGATTGGAAAGTCCTCTTGTGATTGGTCAACTTTGACCGATATGGAAATGAAGGAGGTTTGGTGGGTTGTTCTCTCCCTATGGTATTACAGGATAGCGGCGGTGTCAAATTGTCATAGAGTCTAGGCAAAGTGCTAGGTTGTTGACAGGCAGTCTTTGACCTGGTTTGGAAAGTCCTCTTGTGATTGGTCAATTTTGACCGATATGGAAATGAAGAAGACTTTGCCGGTTTTTCTCTCCCTATGGTATTACGGGATAGGGAAGTTGAGGCTTGCTAGGCACATGTCAACACATGGGAATGTGTTGGAATGTTAAATTATATCATGGGAGTGCTTAGGCAATGGCTAATTTGCACTAGAGGCTAGGCAAAGGGCTATGTGACTGACAGCTCTTGTCATAGAAGCCTGTGGATCTTCCTATTCTTTTGTATGGCAGGGAGGAGTCTATAGTAGGCAAAGGGCTACGTTGTTGACAGGCAGTCCTTAACATGGATTGGAAAGTCCTCTTGTGATTGGTCAACTTTGACCGATATGGAAATGAAGGAGGTTTGGTGGGTTGTTCTCTCCCTATGGTATTACGGGATAGCGGCGGTGTCAAGTTGTCATAGAGTCTAGGCAAAGTGCTATGTTGTTGACAAGCAGTCTTTAACATGGATTGGAAAGTCCTCTTGTGATTGGTCAACTTTGACCGATATGGAAATGAAGGAGGTTTGGTGGGTTGTTCTCTCCCTATGGTATTACAGGATAGCGGCGGTGTCAAATTGTCATAGAGTCTAGGCAAAGGGCTACGTTGTTGACAGGCAGTCTTTAACATGGATTGGAAAGTCCTCTTGTGATTTGGTCAACTTTGACCGATATGGAAATGAAGGAGGTTTGGTGGGTTGTTCTCTCCCTATGGTATTACAGGATAGCGGCGGTGTCAAATTGTCATAGAGTCTAGGCAAAATGCTAGGTTGTTGACAGGCAGTCTTTGACCTGGTTTGGAAAGTCCTCTTGTGATTGGTCAATTTTGACCGATATGGAAATGAAGAAGACTTTGCCGGTTTTTCTCTCCCTATGGTATTACGGGATAGGGAAGTTGAGGCTTGCTAGGCACATGTCAACACATGGCTATGTGTTGGAATGTTAGATTATATCATGGGAGTGCTTAGGCAATGGCTAATTTGCCCTAGAGGCTAGGCAAAGGGCTATGTGACTGACAGCTCTTGTCATAGAAGCCTGTGGATCTTCCTATTCTTTTGTATGGCAGGGAGGAGTCTATAGTAGGCAAAGGGCTACGTTGTTGACAGGCAGTCTTTAACATGGATTGGAAAGTCCTCTTGTGATTGGTCAACTTTGACCGATATGGAAATGGAGGTTTGGTGGGTTGTTCTCTCCCTATGGTATTACAGGATAGCGGCGGTGTCAAATTGTCATAGAGTCTAGGCAAAGGGCTACGTTGTTGACAGGCAGTCTTTAACATGGATTGGAAAGTCCTCTTGTGATTGGTCAACTTTGACCGATATGGAAATGAAGGAGGTTTGGTGGGTTGTTCTCTCCCTATGGTATTACAGGATAGCGGCGGTGTCAAATTCTCATAGAGTCTAGGCAAAGTGCTAGGTTGTTGACAGGCAGTCTTTGACCTGGTTTGGAAAGTCCTCTTGTGATTGGTCAATTTTGACCGATATGGAAATGAAGAAGACTTTGCCGGTTTTTCTCTCCCTATGGTATTACGGGATAGGGAAGTTGAGGCTTGCTAGGCACATGTCAACACATGGCTATGTGTTGGAATGTTAGATTATATCATGGGAGTGCTTAGGCAATGGCTAATTTGCCCTAGAGGCTAGGCAAAGGGCTATGTGACTGACAGCTCTTGTCATAGAAGCCTGTGGATCTTCCTATTCTTTTGTATGGCAGGGAGGAGTCTATAGTAGGCAAAGGGCTACGTTGTTGACAGGCAGTCTTTAACATGGATTGGAAAGTCCTCTTGTGATTGGTCAACTTTGACCGATATGGAAATGAAGGAGGTTTGGTGGGTTGTTCTCTCCCTATAGTATTACAGGATAGCGGCGGTGTCAAATTGTCATAGAGTCTAGGCAAAGGGCTACGTTGTTCACAGGCAGTCTTTAACATGGATTGGAAAGTCCTCTTGTGATTGGTCAACTTTGACCGATATGGAAATGAAGGAGGTTTGGTGGGTTGTTCTCTCCCTATGGTATTACGGGATAGCGGCGGTGTCAAATTGTCATAGAGTCTAGGCAAAGTGCTAGGTTGTTGACAGGCAGTCTTTGACCTGGTTTGGAAAGTCCTCTTGTGATTGGTCAATTTTGACCGATATGGAAATGAAGAAGACTTTGCCGGTTTTTCTCTCCCTATGGTATTACGGGATAGGGAAGTTGAGGCTTGCTAGGCACATGTCAACACATGGCCATGTGTTGGAATGTTAAATTATATCATGGGAGTGCTTAGGCAATGGCTAATTTGCCCTATAGGCTAGGGAAAGGGCTATGTGACTGACAGCTCTTGTCATAGAAGCCTGTGGATCTTCCTATTCTTTTGTATGGCAGGGAGGAGTCTATAGTAGGCAAAGGGCTACGTTGTTGACAGGCATTTTTAACATGGATTGGAAAGTCCTCTTGTGATTGGTCAACTTTGACCGATATGGAAATGAAGGAGGTTTGGTGGGTTGTTCTCTCCCTATGGTATTACAGGATAGCGGCGGTGTCAAATTGTCATAGAGTCTAGGCAAAGTGCTAGGTTGCTGACAGGCAGTCTTTGACCTGGTTTGGAAAGTCCTCTTGTGATTGGTCAATTTTGACCGATATGGAAATGAAGAAGACTTTGCCGGTTTTTCTCTCCCTATGGTATTACGGGATAGGGAAGTTGAGGCTTGCTAGGCACATGTCAACACATGGCTATGTGTTGGAATGTTAGATTATATCATGGGAGTGCTTAGGCAATGGCTAATTTGCCCTAGAGGCTAGGCAAAGGGCTATGTGACTGACAGCTCTTGTCATAGAAGCCTGTTGATCTTCCTATTCTTTTGTATGGCAGGGAGGAGTCTATAGTAGGCAAAGGGCTACGTTGTTGACAGGCAGTCTTTAACATGGATTGGAAAGTCCTCTTGTGATTGGTCAACTTTGACCGATATGGAAATGAAGGAGGTTTGGTGGGTTGTTCTCTCCCTATGGTATTACAGGATAGCGGCGGTGTCAAATTGTCATAGAGTCTAGGCAAAGGGCTACGTTGTTGACAGGCAGTCTTTAACATGGATTGGAAAGTCCTCTTGTGATTGGTCAACTTTGACCGATATGGAAATGAAGGAGGTTTGGTGGGTTGTTCTCTCCCTATGGTATTACAGGATAGCGGCGGTGTCAAATTGTCATAGAGTCTAGGCAAAGTGCTAGGTTGTTGACAGGCAGTCTTTGACCTGGTTTGGAAAGTCCTCTTGTGATTGGTCAATTTTGACCGATATGGAAATGAAGAAGACTTTGCCGGTTTTTCTCTCCCTATGGTATTACGGGATAGGGAAGTTGAGGCTTGCTAGGCACATGTCAACACATGGCTATGTGTTGGAATGTTAAATTATATCATGGGAGTGCTTAGGCAATGGCTAATTTGCACTAGAGGCTAGGCAAAGGGCTATGTGACTGACAGCTCTTGTCATAGAAGCCTGTGGATCTTCCTATTCTTTTGTATGGCAGGGAGGAGTCTATAGTAGGCAAAGGGCTACGTTGTTGACAGGCAGTCTTTAACATGGATTGGAAAGTCCTCTTGTGATTGGTCAACTTTGACCGATATGGAAATGAAGGAGGTTTGGTGGGTTGTTCTCTCCCTATGGTATTACAGGATAGCGGCGGTGTCAAATTGTCATAGAGTCTAGGCAAAGGGCTACGTTGTTGACAGGCAGACTTTAACATGGATTGGAAAGTCCTCTTGTGATTGGTCAACTTTGACCGATATGGAAATGAAGGAGGTTTGGTGGGTTGTTCTCTCCCTATGGTATTACAGGATAGCGGCGGTGTCAAATTGTCATAGAGTCTAGGCAAAGTGCTAGGTTGTTGACAGGCAGTCTTTGACCTGGTTTGGAAAGTCCTCTTGTGATTGGTCAATTTTGACCGATATGGAAATGAAGAAGACTTTGCCGGTTTTTCTCTCCCTATGGTATTACGGGTTAGGGAAGTTGAGGCTTGCTAGGCACATGTCAACACATGGCTATGTGTTGGAATGTTAGATTATATCATGGGAGTGCTTAGGCAATGGCTAATTTGCCCTAGAGGCTAGGCAAAGGGCTATGTGACTGACAGCTCTTGTCATAGAAGCCTGTGGATCTTCCTATTCTTTTGTATGGCAGGGAGGAGTCTATAGTAGGCAAAGGGCTACGTTGTTGACAGGCAGTCTTTAACATGGATTGGAAAGTCCTCTTGTGATTGGTCAACTTTGACCGATATGGAAATGAAGGAGGTTTGGTGGGTTGTTCTCTCACTATGGTATTACAGGATAGCGGCGGTGTCAAATTGTCATAGAGTCTAGGCAAAGGGCTACGTTGTTGACAGGCAGTCTTTAACATGGATTGGAAAGTCCTCTTGTGATTGGTCAACTTTGACCGATATGGAAATGAAGGAGGTTTGGTGGGTTGTTCTCTCCCTATGGTATTACGGGATAGCGGCGGTGTCAAATTGTCATAGAGTCTAGGCAAAGTGCTAGGTTGTTGACAGGCAGTCTTTGACCTGGTTTGGAAAGTCCTCTTGTGATTGGTCAATTTTGACCGATATGGAAATGAAGAAGACTTTGCCGGTTTTTCTCTCCCTATGGTATTACGGGATAGGGAAGTTGAGGCTTGCTAGGCACATGTCAACACATGGCTATGTGTTGGAATGTTAAATTATATCATGGGAGTGCTTAGGCAATGGCTAATTTGCCCTAGAGGCTAGGCAAAGGGCTATGTGACTGACAGCTCTTGTCATAGAAGCCTGTGGATCTTCCTATTCTTTTGTATGGCAGGGAAGAGTCTATAGTAGGCAAAGGGCTACGTTGTTGACAGGCATTTTTAACATGGATTGGAAAGTCCTCTTGTGATTGGTCAACTTTGACCGATATGGAAATGAAGGAGGTTTGGTGGGTTGTTCTCTCCCTATGGTATTACAGGATAGCGGCGGTGTCAAATTGTCATAGAGTCTAGGCAAAGTGCTAGGTTGCTGACAGGCAGTCTTTGACCTGGTTTGGAAAGTCCTCTTGTGATTGGTCAATTTTGACCGATATGGAAATGAAGAAGACTTTGCCGGTTTTTCTCTCCCTATGGTATTACGGGATAGGGAAGTTGAGGCTTGCTAGGCACATGTCAACACATGGCTATGTGTTGGAATGTTAGATTATATCATGGGAGTGCTTAGGCAATGGCTAATTTGCCCTAGAGGCTAGGCAAAGGGCTATGTGACTGACAGCTCTTGTCATAGAAGCCTGTGGATCTTCCTATTCTTTTGTATGGCAGGGAGGAGTCTATAGTAGGCAAAGGGCTACGTTGTTGACAGGCAGTCTTTAACATGGATTGGAAAGTCCTCTTGTGATTGGTCAACTTTGACCGATATGGAAATGAAGGAGGTTTGGTGGGTTGTTCTCTCCCTATGGTATTACAGGATAGCGGCGGTGTCAAATTGTCATAGAGTCTAGGCAAAGGGCTACGTTGTTGACAGGCAGTCTTTAACATGGATTGGAAAGTCCTCTTGTGATTGGTCAACTTTGACCGATATGGAAATGAAGGAGGTTTGGTGGGTTGTTCTCTCCCTATGGTATTACAGGATAGCGGCGGTGTCAAATTGTCATAGAGTCTAGGCAAAGTGCTAGGTTGTTGACAGGCAGTCTTTGACCTGGTTTGGAAAGTCCTCTTGTGATTGGTCAATTTTGACCGATATGGAAATGAAGAAGACTTTGCCGGTTTTTCTCTCCCTATGGTATTACGGGATAGGGAAGTTGAGGCTTGCTAGGCACATGTCAACACATGGCGATGTGTTGGAATGTTAGATTATATCATGGGAGTGCTTAGGCAATGGCTAATTTGCCCTAGAGGCTAGGCAAAGGGCTATGTGACTGACAGCTCTTGTCATAGAAGCCTGTGGATCTTCCTATTCTTTTGTATGGCAGGGAGGAGTCTATAGTAGGCAAAGGGCTACGTTGTTGACAGGCAGTCTTTAACATGGATTGGAAAGTCCTCTTGTGATTGGTCAACTTTGACCGATATGGAAATGAAGGAGGTTTGGTGGGTTGTTCTCTCACTATGGTATTACAGGATAGCGGCGGTGTCAAATTGTCATAGAGTCTAGGCAAAGGGCTACGTTGTTGACAGGCAGTCTTTAACATGGATTGGAAAGTCCTCTTGTGATTGGTCAACTTTGACCGATATGGAAATGAAGGAGGTTTGGTGGGTTGTTCTCTCCCTATGGTATTACGGGATAGCGGCGGTGTCAAATTGTCATAGAGTCTAGGCAAAGTGCTAGGTTGTTGACAGGCAGTCTTTGACCTGGTTTGGAAAGTCCTCTTGTGATTGGTCAATTTTGACCGATATGGAAATGAAGAAGACTTTGCCGGTTTTTCTCTCCCTATGGTATTACGGGATAGGGAAGTTGAGGCTTGCTAGGCACATGTCAACACATGGCTATGTGTTGGAATGTTAAATTATATCATGGGAGTGCTTAGGCAATGGCTAATTTGCCCTAGAGGCTAGGCAAAGGGCTATGTGACTGACAGCTCTTGTCATAGAAGCCTGTGGATCTTCCTATTCTTTTGTATGGCAGGGAAGAGTCTATAGTAGGCAAAGGGCTACGTTGTTGACAGGCATTTTTAACATGGATTGGAAAGTCCTCTTGTGATTGGTCAACTTTGACCGATATGGAAATGAAGGAGGTTTGGTGGGTTGTTCTCTCCCTATGGTATTACAGGATAGCGGCGGTGTCAAATTGTCATAGAGTCTAGGCAAAGTGCTAGGTTGCTGACAGGCAGTCTTTGACCTGGTTTGGAAAGTCCTCTTGTGATTGGTCAATTTTGACCGATATGGAAATGAAGAAGACTTTGCCGGTTTTTCTCTCCCTATGGTATTACGGGATAGGGAAGTTGAGGCTTGCTAGGCACATGTCAACACATGGCCATGTGTTGGAATGTTAGATTATATCATGGGAGTGCTTAGGCAATGGCTAATTTGCCCTAGAGGCTAGGCAAAGGGCTATGTGACTGACAGCTCTTGTCATAGAAGCCTGTGGATCTTCCTATTCTTTTGTATGGCAGGGAGGAGTCTATAGTAGGCAAAGGGCTACGTTGTTGACAGGCAGTCTTTAACATGGATTTGAAAGTCCTCTTGTGATTGGTCAACTTTGACCGATATGGAAATGAAGGAGGTTTGGTGGGTTGTTCTCTCCCTATGGTATTACAGGATAGCGGCGGTGTCAAATTGTCATAGAGTCTAGGCAAAGGGCTACGTTGTTGACAGGCAGTCTTTAACATGGATTGGAAAGTCCTCTTGTGATTGGTCAACTTTGACCGATATGGAAATGAAGGAGGTTTGGTGGGTTGTTCTCTCCCTATGGTATTACAGGATAGCGGCGGTGTCAAATTGTCATAGAGTCTAGGCAAAGTGCTAGGTTGTTGACAGGCAGTCTTTGACCTGGTTTGGAAAGTCCTCTTGTGATTGGTCAATTTTGACCGATATGGAAATGAAGAAGACTTTGCCGGTTTTTCTCTCCCTATGGTATTACGGGATAGGGAAGTTGAGGCTTGCTAGGCACATGTCAACACATGGCGATGTGTTGGAATGTTAGATCACATCATGAGACTGACATTCCAAGATTGTGGAAGTTAGCTGGGATCAGATAATTGACCCATGACTTGTCAATTGTGATCTGATTGCTTCCTACGATCGTTATGGCTAGCCATGCCGATGTTCGTGTTCCGACCTTCCCTGAGGTGCGGATGAAAGATACTGTTAAGTTGGCAGTGGAGGAGAAATTTCGTGGAGAAAAAGGTCTACGCTTCATTGGAGAAAAGATTCTTTTTGGCCTTTGTGGTCTAAAGAAAGAGGATATCTTGTGCATCCAGGATTTTCCAAAGGCGGGTGTCTATGACGTTACCTTCGTAAGCCAAGTCGTCTGCCAGAATTTTCATCATGTTTATTCTCAGCATAAAGATGACCCTCTTCTGGAAGGTATCAAAGTTTCTTTGTTATACACCCAAGATACTAAGCTTTTGTTTGTACACATGTACAACCCACATGTGCCAATTGAAGATGTTTCTCTTTTTCTGCTGAGATTCTGCGAGTCCGTGAAATATATTGGCAAGGCTACAAATGAGTTGGGGGTGTGGAATGCTCGAAGAAAATTTGTGGTCGTCTTAAAAGCTGACGAGACCGGCCCTGGAGGCCAATCACACCCACCTGCCAATTTCATGATTGGCCCTAATAAGGGTTATCTTTTTTACAGAGATCAACCAAAATTTTGTAGGAAATGTCGATGTTATGGGCACGTTCAAGAAGATTGTAACATAGAAATATGTCGTCATTGTGGGTCTAAAGATCATGTTACAGCTGGCTGTGTATCAGAAATTTTTTGTACATTGTGTGGTAAAAGTGGGCATGTATACCGTGTTTGTCCAATGTCTTATGCAAATAGGACAAAAGAAGCCAGGCAGGTAAATGCTAATGAGGTCACTGTTTTACCTGCAGAACCTGAGGTGGAGGAGGTGAGGGTTCAGCGCAGCAGTGCAAGGGTTTCTGTTGCTACCACTGAAGGTCCTAGGTTTGAGGAGGAAAGTGTGAAACAAAAGCCTAGGTCTAATTTTCCTCCAGAGGCCGAAACTGGGCTTCCTAAGGCCAAGAAAAGTAGACAAACCAAAAAGGAAAAGAAAAAAGTTAAAAACCCAACACAGGATATTAATCAGTTTCCTTCCTCTGGGGAGGGCGTATCATCTCCTGATGAGATGGAGGTTTCAGCTGAGTCATCTGGTGTGCAGTGTTCAGGGGTTAAACCACCAGATGGATCTGAGTTTCATGATAATGGCTAAAATGTTTTCCTTTTATGACCCTTATCTTTAAAACTGGCTCCTTAAATGTCAGGAGCATAAAGAGTCCTCAGAGGAGGGCTGCTTTTTTCGATTACGTACAAACAATTGATTTCCATTTTTTATGTCTGCAAGAGTGTCATTTAAATTTTATGCCAAACTATGATTTATTAAAAACTGAATGGAGTTTAGGTCCATCGGTTTGGTCAGGTGGTAATGATGGTAAATCTTCAGGTGTGGTTATTCTTTTTAAAGGTCATGATTTTAAAATTCAAGCAGTTCATGATATTATACCTGGGAGAGTGGTTTTGGTAAAAGTATCCTTTAATGGTATAAGTTTTCAAATTGTGAATGTGTATGCATCACCTGAAAAGGAATTAAGATCTGATCTTTTTGCTACTTTGAATTTGTTCTTACCTGGTTCTGAGCCAATGTTTTTATTGGGTGATTTTAATTGTGTTCTCCCCGGGGAGAAGAGGGCTGGGGGGGCTGTGAACAGAACAATGGATAAATCAGCTAATTATTTAAAAAACATGGTATCTGATCTAGGTTTTACTGATGTGTGGGCAAAGTGCAATAAAAATCAACCTGGTTACACTTGGACAAATGGGAATGTAAGTTCAAGGATCGATTTTGCCTTTGTGTCGCAGAATTTGGATCCTATTAGTGCTACTTTGGTACAAAATATTTTTTCTGATCATAATTTATTATTGGTTAAGGTGTCATGCTTGGGAACACAAAAGGTTAATAAAAATTACTGGAAAATGAATGTGTCTTTACTAGATGACCCTGTGGTTATTGAGAATTTTAAAAACAAATATTCTCAGTGGAGAAAACAAAAATCACCACAAGAAAGCTTTATGTGTTGGTGGGAGAAAATCAAGTTAAAAATTAAAGATTTTTTTATCTCCTGTGGTAAAGAAAAAGCCAAGGAAAGGAGAAGGTATTATTCTGTTTTGAATGCTCGTCTCCAAACTCTATACAAATTAAAAGAGGTTGGGATTGATGTTTCAAATGATATTGTCATGGTTAAAAAGGAAATTACCAAATATCTTGATCATAAGGGGAAGGAAATTATCTTTAATAGCCGAATTAAGTCTCTGGAAGAAAATGAGAAATGCACACAATTTTTTTTCAAAAAATTGCATTCTGGGAGAAAAAAAATTGAATGTTTAAATGGTCAAACCTCCATGGATGGTATACTTAAGGTGGCTACCGATTTTTACTCAGAGTTATTTAATGAAAAAGTTGTAGATCCGGTGTTTTTCAATGATTGTATAAGTAATATTGAAAGTGTTCTAGATGATTCTGATTGTGACACTTTGTCAAAGGTTTTTACTGAAAAGGAGATCTTAGAGGTCATTAAAAGTGCTACTAGGGGAAAAACACCAGGTTTGGATGGTATTGCAAGTGAATTTTATATGAAATTTTGGGGAATGTTAAAGGAGGATTTGCTGGGTCTTTTTAGTGAATGTTTTTATGCGAAGGTTTTACCATCATCTTGGAGAAAAAGTGTTGTGGTTCTAATTCATAAAAAAGGTGATACTTCTGATATTAAAAATTGGCGCCCAATTTCTTTATTAAATTCTGATTATAAGTTTTTTGCTAAATTATTAACAAACAGGTTTAAGTTGGTAATTGAAAAAGTAATTCATTATAATCAGGTATGTGGGGTGCCCGGAAGGTGTATTTGGGATAATTTGTCCCTAATCCGGGATATAATATGGTATTCTAATGACCGTAAGCAAAACTTAGCAATTTTATCCTTAGATTTCGAAAAGGCGTATGATCGTGTTTCCCATCAGTTTTTACTTGCAGTGTTAAAGAAAATGGGGTTACCTGATGTTATGTTAAATCAAATCCATGCACTTTATCGTCAAACTGTGTGTGAAATTCAAATAAATGGTAATAGGACACGTGAAATTCCCCTTTTGAGTGGTGTTAAACAGGGATGTCCATTGTCCCCTATCTTATTTATATGTGCATTAGAACCATTGTTATGTGCTTTGAGAAAAGATAAAATGGTGAAAGGAGTTCCGGTACCGGGTGGTAACGGTGTTCAAATTAAAGTTGTGTCATACATGGACGATGTAACCATTTTCTGTGAAAAGCCGGCCGCAATTCAAAGAGCTCTTTTGTTAACAAAATTTTATTGTCAAGCATCTGGTTTTAAGCTAAATGTAAATAAATGTGAGTGTTTGGGGATAGGTAATTGGGAAAATGTTAATTGTGAAGTGACAATACAAGACAAAGGAATAAAAATTTTAGGAATTCTTTTTGGTGCAGAAAATGATGGTCAACCTAATTGGGATATTTTACTAGGAAAAATGCAGAAAAAATTACAGTATTGGTCACTTAGAGGGCTGACAATGGAAGGAAAAACCTTAATTGTTAAGTCAGTATTGTTGCCAATGATGTTGTATATTGCAATGATTTTTCCACCTTCTACTCTAAATATGAAGAGAATAATTCGATTATGTTTCATTTTCTTATGGAATTCTAAGATGGAAAAGTTAAGTCGAATAAAAGTTGTTAGAGCAAAAGAAAATGGTGGAAAAAATTTTCCTGATTTTGAAAGATTCCTGTATGTTAAATTCTTTTGTTTTATTTATCGAAATCTTAAAAAATGTGAAATTCAATCTTGTTTTATATCTTATTGTGCTGGAGCTTTCTTTAGAAAATATAAATTATGTACTTTCCCTTTGACAATTCCAGTTTTAATGAATGTTTCCTCCCAATACATTTTATTGGAAAAAATCTTTAAAAAATATGTTTTAAGTGATGCCCCTAAGGACTTTTTATCTGACCAAAAGAAATTAACGAAATGGATCCAATCTAAAGAGGATGTTATTATTGTGGACAATTCTTCTGTTGAACAAAGCAAAAGGATTTGGAGGAATGTGTCAGAAAAGCAAATGGAAAATCATCAAAAAGACTTAGCATGGTCAATTGTGCATAATTGTTTACCTACTAGGTCTTTTCAGTATAAGAGGCGCTCGGATACAACCAAAGTGTGTCCTAGAGAAAAGTGTACATATGAAGAAACTGTTCAACATGTTTTTTGGGATTGTGTTTATGCTAAGTTTGTATGGGGAAAATTGTTTGTTTTATTGTATAATGTTTTTGATGTAAAAAACTTTGATATGAATGATGCATTTTTTGGTACCTTAGAATGTAATAATAAGGATAAAAAACTACGTGCATGGTATACTGTAAACTGCATGAAGGAATCACTGTGGAAAGTTCGTAATATACTTTTGCTTAAACGTGATAACATAACTCCAGAGCAATGTATTGGATTATGTCTAGCAAAAATGTATTTATATTTTCTAAGAGATGTAAAACATTTAGGGAAGACTAATGCTGAATTTCTATGGAGACCTACATCTTGGAATATGTTAGTTTTGTAAAAAAAAAATGTTTCTTTATGTATCTTTTTGTTTGTTTTTTTTGTAAATAAAGTTTAAGAAAGATAATTAGGCAATGGCTAATTTGCACTAGAGGCTAGGCAAAGGGCTATGTGACTGACAGCTCTTGTCATAGAAGCCTGTGGATCTTCCTATTCTTTTGTATGGCAGGGAGGAGTCTATAGTAGGCAAAGGGCTACGTTGTTGACAGGCAGTCTTTAACATGGATTGGAAAGTCCTCTTGTGATTGGTCAACTTTGACCGATATGGAAATGAAGGAGGTTTGGTGGGTTGTTCTCTCCCTATGGTATTACGGGATAGCGGCGGTGTCAAGTTGTCATAGAGTCTAGGCAAAGTGCTATGTTGTTGACAAGCAGTCTTTAACATGGATTGGAAAGTCCTCTTGTGATTGGTCAACTTTGACCGATATGGAAATGAAGGAGGTTTGGTGGGTTGTTCTCTCCCTATGGTATTACAGGATAGCGGCGGTGTCAAATTGTCATAGAGTCTAGGCAAAGGGCTACGTTGTTGACAGGCAGTCTTTAACATGGATTGGAAAGTCCTCTTGTGATTTGGTCAACTTTGACCGATATGGAAATGAAGGAGGTTTGGTGGGTTGTTCTCTCCCTATGGTATTACAGGATAGCGGCGGTGTCAAATTGTCATAGAGTCTAGGCAAAGTGCTAGGTTGTTGACAGGCAGTCTTTGACCTGGTTTGGAAAGTCCTCTTGTGATTGGTGAATTTTGACCGATATGGAAATGAAGAAGACTTTGCCGGTTTTTCTCTCCCTATGGTATTACGGGATAGGGAAGTTGAGGCTTGCTAGGCACATGTCAACACATGGCTATGTGTTGGAATGTTAGATTATATCATGGGAGTGCTTAGGCAATGGCTAATTTGCCCTAGAGGCTAGGCAAAGGGCTATGTGACTGACAGCTCTTGTCATAGAAGCCTGTGGATCTTCCTATTCTTTTGTATGGCAGGGAGGAGTCTATAGTAGGCAAAGGGCTATGTTGTTGACAGGCAGTCTTTAACATGGATTGGAAAGTCCTCTTGTGATTGGTCAACTTTGACCGATATGGAAATGAAGGAGGTTTGGTGGGTTGTTCTCTCCCTATGGTATTACAGGATAGCGGCGGTGTCAAATTGTCATAGAGTCTAGGCAAAGGGCTACGTTGTTGACAGGCAGTCTTTAACATGGATTGGAAAGTCCTCTTGTGATTGGTCAACTTTGACCGATATGGAAATGAAGGAGGTTTGGTGGGTTGTTCTCTCCCTATGGTATTACGGGATAGCGGCGGTGTCAAATTGTCATAGAGTCTAGGCAAAGTGCTAGGTTGTTGACAGGCAGTCTTTGACCTGGTTTGGAAAGTCCTCTTGTGATTGGTCAATTTAGACCGATATGGAAATGAAGAAGACTTTGCCGGTTTTTCTCTCCCTATGGTATTACGGGATAGGGAAGTTGAGGCTTGCTAGGCACATGTCAACACATGGCTATGTGTTGGAATGTTAAATTATATCATGGGAGTGCTTAGGCAATGGCTAATTTGCACTAGAGGCTAGGCAAAGGGCTATGTGACTGACAGCTCTTGTCATAGAAGCCTGTGGATCTTCCTATTCTTTTGTATGGCAGGGAGGAGTCTATAGTAGGCAAAGGGCTACGTTGTTGACAGGCAGTCTTTAACATGGATTGGAAAGTCCTCTTGTGATTGGTCAACTTTGACCGATATGGAAATGAAGGAGGTTTGGTGGGTTGTTCTCTCCCTATGGTATTACGGGATAGCGGCGGTGTCAAGTTGTCATAGAGTCTAGGCAAAGTGCTATGTTGTTGACAAGCAGTCTTTAACATGGATTGGAAAGTCCTCTTGTGATTGGTCAACTTTGACCGATATGGAAATGAAGGAGGTTTGGTGGGTTGTTCTCTCCCTATGGTATTACAGGATAGCGGCGGTGTCAAATTGTCATAGAGTCTAGGCAAAGGGCTACGTTGTTGACAGGCAGTCTTTAACATGGATTGGAAAGTCCTCTTGTGATTTGGTCAACTTTGACCGATATGGAAATGAAGGAGGTTTGGTGGGTTGTTCTCTCCCTATGGTATTACAGGATAGCGGCGGTGTCAAATTGTCATAGAGTCTAGGCAAAGTGCTAGGTTGTTGACAGGCAGTCTTTGACCTGGTTTGGAAAGTCCTCTTGTGATTGGTCAATTTTGACCGATATGGAAATGAAGAAGACTTTGCCGGTTTTTCTCTCCCTATGGTATTACGGGATAGGGAAGTTGAGGCTTGCTAGGCACATGTCAACACATGGCTATGTGTTGGAATGTTAGATTATATCATGGGAGTGCTTAGGCAATGGCTAATTTGCCCTAGAGGCTAGGCGAAGGGCTATGTGACTGACAGCTCTTGTCATAGAAGCCTGTGGATCTTCCTATTCTTTTGTATGGCAGGGAGGAGTCTATAGTAGGCAAAGGGCTACGTTGTTGACAGGCAGTCTTTAACATGGATTGGAAAGTCCTCTTGTGATTGGTCAACTTTGACCGATATGGAAATGAAGGAGGTTTGGTGGGTTGTTCTCTCCCTATAGTATTACAGGATAGCGGCGGTGTCAAATTGTCATAGAGTCTAGGCAAAGGGCTACGTTGTTGACAGGCAGTCTTTAACATGGATTGGAAAGTCCTCTTGTGATTGGTCAACTTTGACCGATATGGAAATGAAGGAGGTTTGGTGGGTTGTTCTCTCCCTATGGTATTACAGGATAGCGGCGGTGTCAAATTGTCATAGAGTCTAGGCAAAGTGCTAGGTTGTTGACAGGCAGTCTTTGACCTGGTTTGGAAAGTCCTCTTGTGATTGGTCAATTTTGACCGATATGGAAATGAAGAAGACTTTGCCGGTTTTTCTCTCCCTATGGTATTACGGGATAGGGAAGTTGAGGCTTGCTAGGCACATGTCAACACATGGCTATGTGTTGGAATGTTAGATTATATCATGGGAGTGCTTAGGCAATGGCTAATTTGCCCTAGAGGCTAGGCAAAGGGCTATGTGACTGACAGCTCTTGTCATAGAAGCCTGTGGATCTTCCTATTCTTTTGTATGGCAGGGAGGAGTCTATAGTAGGCAAAGGGCTACGTTGTTGACAGGCAGTCTTTAACATGGATTGGAAAGTCCTCTTGTGATTTGTCAACTTTGACCGATATGGAAATGAAGGAGGTTTGGTGGGTTGTTCTCTCCCTATGGTATTACAGGATAGCGGCGGTGTCAAATTGTCATAGAGTCTAGGCAAAGGGCTACGTTGTTGACAGGCAGTCTTTAACATGGATTGGAAAGTCCTCTTGTGATTGGTCAACTTTGACCGATATGGAAATGAAGGAGGTTTGGTGGGTTGTTCTCTCCCTATGGTATTACGGGATAGCGGCGGTGTCAAATTGTCATAGAGTCTAGGCAAAGTGCTAGGTTGTTGACAGGCAGTCTTTGACCTGGTTTGGAAAGTCCTCTTGTGATTGGTCAATTTTGACCGATATGGAAATGAAGAAGACTTTGCCGGTTTTTCTCTCCCTATGGTATTACGGGATAGGGAAGTTGAGGCTTGCTAGGCACATGTCAACACATGGCTATGTGTTGGAATGTTAAATTATATCATGGGAGTGCTTAGGCAATGGCTAATTTGCCCTAGAGGCTAGGCAAAGGGCTATGTGACTGACAGCTCTAGTCATAGAAGCCTGTGGATCTTCCTATTCTTTTGTATGGCAGGGAGGAGTCTATAGTAGGCAAAGGGCTACGTTGTTGACAGGCATTTTTAACATGGATTGGAAAGTCCTCTTGTGATTGGTCAACTTTGACCGATATGGAAATGAAGGAGGTTTGGTGGGTTGTTCTCTCCCTATGGTATTACAGGATAGCGGCGGTGTCAAATTGTCATAGAGTCTAGGCAAAGGGCTACGTTGTTGACAGGCAGTCTTTAACATGGATTGGAAAGTCCTCTTGTGATTGGTCAACTTTGACCGATATGGAAATGAAGGAGGTTTGGTGGGTTGTTCTCTCCCTATGGTATTACAGGATAGCGGCGGTGTCAAATTGTCATAGAGTCTAGGCAAAGTGCTAGGTTGTTGACAGGCAGTCTTTGACCTGGTTTGGAAAGTCCTCTTGTGATTGGTCAATTTTGACCGATATGGAAATGAAGAAGACTTTGCCGGTTTTTCTCTCCCTATGGTATTACGGGATAGGGAAGTTGAGGCTTGCTAGGCACATGTCAACACATGGCTATGTGTTGGAATGTTAAATTATATCATGGGAGTGCTTAGGCAATGGCTAATTTGAACTAGAGGTTAGGCAAAGGGCTATGTGACTGACAGCTCTTGTCATAGAAGCCTGTGGATCTTCCTATTCTTTTGTATGGCAGGGAGGAGTCTATAGTAGGCAAAGGGCTACGTTGTTGACAGGCAGTCTTTAACATGGATTGGAAAGTCCTCTTGTGATTGGTCAACTTTGACCGATATGGAAATGAAGGAGGTTTGGTGGGTTGTTCTCTCCCTATGGTATTACGGGATAGCGGCGGTGTCAAGTTGTCATAGAGTCTAGGCAAAGTGCTATGTTGTTGACAAGCAGTCTTTAACATGGATTGGAAAGTCCTCTTGTGATTGGTCAACTTTGACCGATATGGAAATGAAGGAGGTTTGGTGGGTTGTTCTCTCCCTATGGTATTACAGGATAGCGGCGGTGTCAAATTGTCATAGAGTCTAGGCAAAGGGCTACGTTGTTGACAGGCAGTCTTTAACATGGATTGGAAAGTCCTCTTGTGATTTGGTCAACTTTGACCGATATGGAAATGAAGGAGGTTTGGTGGGTTGTTCTCTCCCTATGGTATTACAGGATAGCGGCGGTGTCAAATTGTCATAGAGTCTAGGCAAAGTGCTAGGTTGTTGACAGGCAGTCTTTGACCTGGTTTGGAAAGTCCTCTTGTGATTGGTCAATTTTGACCGATATGGAAATGAAGAAGACTTTGCCGGTTTTTCTCTCCCTATGGTATTACGGGATAGGGAAGTTGAGGCTTGCTAGGCACATGTCAACACATGGCTATGTGTTGGAATGTTAGATTATATCATGGGAGTGCTTAGGCAATGGCTAATTTGCCCTAGAGGCTAGGCAAAGGGCTATGTGACTGACAGCTCTTGTCATAGAAGCCTGTGGATCTTCCTATTCTTTTGTATGGCAGGGAGGAGTCTATAGTAGGCAAAGGGCTACGTTGTTGACAGGCAGTCTTTAACATGGATTGGAAAGTCCTCTTGTGATTGGTCAACTTTGACCGATATGGAAATGAAGGAGGTTTGGTGGGTTGTTCTCTCCCTATGGTATTACAGGATAGCGGCGGTGTCAAATTGTCATAGAGTCTAGGCAAAGGGCTACGTTGTTGACAGGCAGTCTTTAACATGGATTGGAAAGTCCTCTTGTGATTGGTCAACTTTGACCGATATGGAAATGAAGGAGGTTTGGTGGGTTGTTCTCTCCCTATGGTATTACGGGATAGCGGCGGTGTCAAATTGTCATAGAGTCTAGGCAAAGTGCTAGGTTGTTGACAGGCAGTCTTTGACCTGGTTTGGAAAGTCCTCTTGTGATTGGTCAATTTTGACCGATATGGAAATGAAGAAGACTTTGCCGGTTTTTCTCTCCCTATGGTATTACGGGATAGGGAAGTTGAGGCTTGCTAGGCACATGTCAACACATGGCTATGTGTTGGAATGTTAGATTATATCATGGGAGTGCTTAGGCAATGGCTAATTTGCCCTAGAGGCTAGGCAAAGGGCTATGTGACTGACAGCTCTTGTCATAGAAGCCTGTGGATCTTCCTATTCTTTTGTATGGCAGGGAGGAGTCTATAGTAGGCAAAGGGCTACGTTGTTGACAGGCAGTCTTTAACATGGATTGGAAAGTCCTCTTGTGATTGGTCAACTTTGACCGATATGGAAATGAAGGAGGTTTGGTGGGTTGTTCTCTCCCTATGGTATTACAGGATAGCGGCGGTGTCAAATTGTCATAGAGTCTAGGCAAAGGGCTACGTTGTTGACAGGCAGTCTTTAACATGGATTGGAAAGTCCTCTTGTGATTGGTCAACTTTGACCGATATGGAAATGAAGGAGGTTTGGTGGGTTGTTCTCTCCCTATGGTATTACGGGATAGCGGCGGTGTCAAATTGTCATAGAGTCTAGGCAAAGTGCTAGGTTGTTGACAGGCAGTCTTTGACCTGGTTTGGAAAGTCCTCTTGTGATTGGTCAATTTTGACCGATATGGAAATGAAGAAGACTTTGCCGGTTTTTCTCTCCCTATGGTATTACGGGATAGGGAAGTTGAGGCTTGCTAGGCACATGTCAACACATGGCTATGTGTTGGAATGTTAAATTATATCATGGGAGTGCTTAGGCAATGGCTAATTTGCCCTAGAGGCTAGGCAAAGGGCTATGTGACTGACATCTCTTGTCATAGAAGCCTGTGGATCTTCCTATTCTTTTGTATGGCAGGGAGGAGTCTATAGTAGGCAAAGGGCTATGTTGTTGACAGGCATTTTTAACATGGATTGGAAAGTCCTCTTGTGATTGGTCAACTTTGACCGATATGGAAATGAAGGAGGTTTGGTGGGTTGTTCTCTCCCTATGGTATTACAGGATAGCGGCGGTGTCAAATTGTCATAGAGTCTAGGCAAAGTGCTAGGTTGGTGACAGGCAGTCTTTGACCTGGTTTGGAAAGTCCTTTTGTGATTGGTCAATTTTGACCGATATGGAAATGAAGAAGACTTTGCCGGTTTTTCTCTCCCTATGGTATTACGGGATAGGGAAGTTGAGGCTTGCTAGGCACATGTCAACACATGGCTATGTGTTGGAATGTTAGATTATATCATGGGAGTGCTTAGGCAATGGCTAATTTGCCCTAGAGGCTAGGCAAAGGGCTATGTGACTGACAGCTCTTGTCATAGAAGCCTGTGGATCTTCCTATTCTTTTGTATGGCAGGGAGGAGTCTATAGTAGGCAAAGGGCTACGTTGTTGACAGGCAGTCTTTAACATGGATTGGAAAGTCCTCTTGTGATTGGTCAACTTTGACCGATATGGAAATGAAGGAGGTTTGGTGGGTTGTTCTCTCCCTATGGTATTACAGGATAGCGGCGGTGTCAAATTGTCATAGAGTCTAGGCAAAGGGCTACGTTGTTGACAGGCAGTCTTTAACATGGATTGGAAAGTCCTCTTGTGATTGGTCAACTTTGACCGATATGGAAATGAAGGAGGTTTGGTGGGTTGTTCTCTCCCTATGGTATTACAGGATAGCGGCGGTGTCAAATTGTCATAGAGTCTAGGCAAAGTGCTAGGTTGTTGACAGGCAGTCTTTGACCTGGTTTGGAAAGTCCTCTTGTGATTGGTCAATTTTGACCGATATGGAAATGAAGAAGACTTTGCCGGTTTTTCTCTCCCTATGGTATTACGGGATAGGGAAGTTGAGGCTTGCTAGGCACATGCCAACACATGGCTATGTGTTGGAATGTTGGATTATATCATGGGAGTGCTTAGGCAATGGCTAATTTGCCCTAGAGGCTAGGCAAAGGGCTATGTGACTGACAGCTCTTGTCATAGAAGCCTGTGGATCTTCCTATTCTTTTGTATGGCAGGGAGGAGTCTATAGTAGGCAAAGGGCTATGTTGTTGACAGGCAGTCTTTAACATGGATTGGAAAGTCCTCTTGTGATTGGTCAACTTTGACCGATATGGAAATGAAGGAGGTTTGGTGGGTTGTTCTCTCCCTATGGTATTACAGGATAGCGGCGGTGTCAAATTGTCATAGAGTCTAGGCAAAGGGCTACGTTGTTGACAGGCAGTCTTTAACATGGATTGGAAAGTCCTCTTGTGATTGGTCAACTTTGACCGATATGGAAATGAAGGAGGTTTGGTGGGTTGTTCTCTCCCTATGGTATTACAGGATAGCGGCGGTGTCAAATTGTCATAGAGTCTAGGCAAAGTGCTAGGTTGTTGACAGGCAGTCTTTGACCTGGTTTGGAAAGTCCTCTTGTGATTGGTCAATTTTGACCGATATGGAAATGAAGAAGACTTTGCCGGTTTTTCTCTCCCTATGGTATTACGGGATAGGGAAGTTGAGGCTTGCTAGGCACATGTCAACACATGGCCATGTGTTGGAATGTTAGAATATATCATGGGAGTGCTTAGGCAATGGCTAATTTTCCCTAGAGGCTAGGCAAAGGGCTATGTGACTGACAGCTCTTGTCATAGAAGCCTGTGGATCTTCCTATTCTTTTGTATGGCAGGGAGGAGTCTATAGTAGGCAAAGGGCTACGTTGTTGACAGGCATTTTTAACATGGATTGGAAAGTCCTCTTGTGATTGGTCAACTTTGACCGATATGGAAATGAAGGAGGTTTGGTGGGTTGTTCTCTCCCTATGGTATTACAGGATAGCGGCGGTGTCAAATTGTCATAGAGTCTAGGCAAAGTGCTAGGTTGGTGACAGGCAGTCTTTGACCTGGTTTGGAAAGTCCTTTTGTGATTGGTCAATTTTGACCGATATGGAAATGAAGAAGACTTTGCCGGTTTTTCTCTCCCTATGGTATTACGGGATAGGGAAGTTGAGGCTTGCTAGGCACATGTCAACACATGGCCATGTGTTGGAATGTTAGATTATATCATGGGAGTGCTTAGGCAATGGCTAATTTGCCCTAGAGGCTAGGCAAAGGGCTATGTGACTGACAGCTCTTGTCATAGAAGCCTGTGGATCTTCCTATTCTTTTGTATGGCAGGGAGGAGTCTATAGTAGGCAAAGGGCTACGTTGTTGACAGGCAGTCTTTAACATGGATTGGAAAGTCCTCTTGTGATTGGTCAACTTTGACCGATATGGAAATGAAGGAGGTTTGGTGGGTTGTTCTCTCCCTATGGTATTACAGGATAGCGGCGGTGTCAAATTGTCATAGAGTCTAGGCAAAGGGCTACGTTGTTGACAGGCAGTCTTTAACATGGATTGGAAAGTCCTCTTGTGATTGGTCAACTTTGACCGATATGGAAATGAAGGAGGTTTGGTGGGTTGTTCTCTCCCTATGGTATTACAGGATAGCGGCGGTGTCAAATTGTCATAGAGTCTAGGCAAAGTGCTAGGTTGTTGACAGGCAGTCTTTGACCTGGTTTGGAAAGTCCTCTTGTGATTGGTCAATTTTGACCGATATGGAAATGAAGAAGACTTTGCCGGTTTTTCTCTCCCTATGGTATTACGGGATAGGGAAGTTGAGGCTTGCTAGGCACATGTCAACACATGGCTATGTGTTGGAATGTTAAATTATATCATGGGAGTGCTTAGGCAATGGCTAATTTGCACTAGAGGCTAGGCAAAGGGCTATGTGACTGACAGCTCTTGTCATAGAAGCCTGTGGATCTTCCTATTCTTTTGTATGGCAGGGAGGAGTCTATAGTAGGCAAAGGGCTACGTTGTTGACAGGCAGTCTTTAACATGGATTGGAAAGTCCTCTTGTGATTGGTCAACTTTGACCGATATGGAAATGAAGGAGGTTTGGTGGGTTGTTCTCTCCCTATGGTATTACGGGATAGCGGCGGTGTCAAGTTGTCATAGAGTCTAGGCAAAGTGCTATGTTGTTGACAAGCAGTCTTTAACATGGATTGGAAAGTCCTCTTGTGATTGGTCAACTTTGACCGATATGGAAATGAAGGAGGTTTGGTGGGTTGTTCTCTCCCTATGGTATTACAGGATAGCGGCGGTGTCAAATTGTCATAGGAGTCTAGGCAAAGGGCTACGTTGTTGACAGGCAGTCTTTAACATGGATTGGAAAGTCCTCTTGTGATTTGGTCAACTTTGACCGATATGGAAATGAAGGAGGTTTGGTGGGTTGTTCTCTCCCTATGGTATTACAGGATAGCGGCGGTGTCAAATTGTCATAGAGTCTAGGCAAAGTGCTAGGTTGTTGACAGGCAGTCTTTGACCTGGTTTGGAAAGTCCTCTTGTGATTGGTCAATTTTGACCGATATGGAAATGAAGAAGACTTTGCCGGTTTTTCTCTCCCTATGGTATTACGGGATAGGGAAGTTGAGGCTTGCTAGGCACATGTCAACACATGGCTATGTGTTGGAATGTTAGATTATATCATGGGAGTGCTTAGGCAATGGCTAATTTGCCCTAGAGGCTAGGCAAAGGGCTATGTGACTGACAGCTCTTGTCATAGAAGCCTGTGGATCTTCCTATTCTTTTGTATGGCAGGGAGGAGTCTATAGTAGGCAAAGGGCTACGTTGTTGACAGGCAGTCTTTAACATGGATTGGAAAGTCCTCTTGTGATTGGTCAACTTTGACCGATATGGAAATGAAGGAGGTTTGGTGGGTTGTTCTCTCCCTATGGTATTACAGGATAGCGGCGGTGTCAAATTGTCATAGAGTCTAGGCAAAGGGCTACGTTGTTGACAGGCAGTCTTTAACATGGATTGGAAAGTCCTCTTGTGATTGGTCAACTTTTGACCGATATGGAAATGAAGGAGGTTTGGTGGGTTGTTCTCTCCCTATGGTATTACGGGATAGCGGCGGGTGTCAAATTGTCATAGAGTCTAGGCAAAGTGCTAGGTTGTTGACAGGCAGTCTTTGACCTGGTTTGGAAAGTCTTCTTGTGATTGGTCAATTTTGACCGATATGGAAATGAAGAAGACTTTGCCGGTTTTTCTCTCCCTATGGTATTACGGGATAGGGAAGTTGAGGCTTGCTAGGCACATGTCAACACATGGCTATGTGTTGGAATGTTAGATTATATCATGGGAGTGCTTAGGCAATGGCTAATTTGCCCTAGAGGCTAGGCAAAGGGCTATGTGACTGACAGCTCTTGTCATAGAAGCCTGTGGATCTTCCTATTCTTTTGTATGGCAGGGAGGAGTCTATAGTAGGCAAAGGGCTACGTTGTTGACAGGCAGTCTTTAACATGGATTGGAAAGTCCTCTTGTGATTGGTCAACTTTGACCGATATGGAAATGAAGAAGGTTTGGTGGGTTGTTCTCTCCCTATGGTATTACAGGATAGCGGCGGTGTCAAATTGTCATAGAGTCTAGGCAAAGGGCTACGTTGTTGACAGGCAGTCTTTAACATGGATTGGAAAGTCCTCTTGTGATTGGTCAACTTTGACCGATATGGAAATGAAGGAGGTTTGGTGGGTTGTTCTCTCCCTATGGTATTACGGGATAGCGGCGGTGTCAAATTGTCATAGAGTCTAGGCAAAGTGCTAGGTTGTTGACAGGCAGTCTTTGACCTGGTTTGGAAAGTCCTCTTGTGATTGGTCAATTTTGACCGATATGGAAATGAAGAAGACTTTGCCGGTTTTTCTCTCCCTATGGTATTACGGGATAGGGAAGTTGAGGCTTGCTAGGCACATGTCAACACATGGGTATGTGTTGGAATGTTAAATTATATCATGGTAGTGCTTAGGCAATGGCTAATTTGCCCTAGAGGCTAGGCAAAGGGCTATGTGACTGACATCTCTTGTCATAGAAGCCTGTGGATCTTCCTATTCTTTTGTATGGCAGGGAGGAGTCTATAGTAGGCAAAGGGCTACGGTGTTGACAGGCATTTTTAACATGGATTGGAAAGTCCTCTTGTGATTGGTCAACTTTGACCGATATGGAAATGAAGGAGGTTTGGTGGGTTGTTCTCTCCCTATGGTATTACAGGATAGCGGCGGTGTCAAATTGTCATAGAGTCTAGGCAAAGTGCTAGGTTGGTGACAGGCAGTCTTTGACCTGGTTTATCCTGTAATACCATAGGGAGAGAACAACCCACCAAACCTCCTTCATTTCTTTTGTATGGCAGGGAGGAGTCTATAGTAGGCAAAGGGCTACGTTGTTGACAGGCAGTCTTTAACATGGATTGGAAAGTCCTCTTGTGATTGGTCAACTTTGACCGATATGGAAATGAAGGAGGTTTGGTGGGTTGTTCTCTCCCTATGGTATTACAGGATAGCGGCGGTGTCAAATTGTCATAGAGTCTAGGCAAAGGGCTACGTTGTTGACAGGCAGTCTTTAACATGGATTGGAAAGTCCTCTTGTGATTGGTCAACTTTGACCGATATGGAAATGAAGGAGGTTTGGTGGGTTGTTCTCTCCCTATGGTATTACAGGATAGCGGCGGGTGTCAAATTGTCATAGAGTCTAGGCAAAGTGCTAGGTTGTTGACAGGCAGTCTTTGACCTGGTTTGGAAAGTCCTCTTGTGATTGGTCAATTTTGACCGATATGGAAATGAAGAAGACTTTGCCGGTTTTTCTCTCCCTATGGTATTACGGGATAGGGAAGTTGAGGCTTGCTAGGCACATGTCAACACATGGCTATGTGTTGGAATGTTAGATTATATCATGGGAGTGCTTAGGCAATGGCTAATTTGCCCTAGAGGCTAGGCAAAGGGCTATGTTACTGACAGCTCTTGTCATAGAAGCCTGTGGATCTTCCTATTCTTTTGTATGGCAGGGAGGAGTCTATAGTAGGCAAAGGGCTACGTTGTTGACAGGCAGTCTTTAACATGGATTGGAAAGTCCTCTTGTGATTGGTCAACTTTGACCGATATGGAAATGAAGGAGGTTTGGTGGGTTGTTCTCTCCCTATGGTATTACAGGATAGCGGCGGTGTCAAATTGTCATAGAGTCTAGGCAAAGGGCTACGTTGTTGACAGGCAGTCTTTAACATGGATTGGAAAGTCCTCTTGTGATTGGTCAACTTTGACCGATATGGAAATGAAGGAGGTTTGGTGGGTTGTTCTCTCCCTATGGTATTACAGGATAGCGGCGGTGTCAAATTGTCATAGAGTCTAGGCAAAGTGCTAGGTTGTTGACAGGCAGTCTTTGACCTGGTTTGGAAAGTCCTCTTGTGATTGGTCAATTTTGACCGATATGGAAATGAAGAAGACTTTGCCGGTTTTTCTCTCCCTATGGTATTACGGGATAGGGAAGTTGAGGCTTGCTAGGCACATGTCAACACATGGCCATGTGTTGGAATGTTAGATTATATCATGGGAGTGCTTAGGCAATGGCTAATTTGCCCTAGAGGCTAGGCAAAGGGCTATGTGACTGACAGCTCTTGTCATAGAAGCCTGTGGATCTTCCTATTCTTTTGTATGGCAGGGAGGAGTCTATAGTAGGCAAAGGGCTACGTTGTTGACAGGCAGTCTTTAACATGGATTGGAAAGTCCTCTTGTGATTGGTCAACTTTGACCGATATGGAAATGAAGGAGGTTTGGTGGGTTGTTCTCTCCCTATGGTATTACAGGATAGCGGCGGTGTCAAATTGTCATAGAGTCTAGGCAAAGGGCTACGTTGTTGACAGGCAGTCTTTAACATGGATTGGAAAGTCCTCTTGTGATTGGTCAACTTTGACCGATATGGAAATGAAGGAGGTTTGGTGGGTTGTTCTCTCCCTATGGTATTACGGGATAGCGGCGGTGTCAAATTGTCATAGAGTCTAGGCAAAGTGCTAGGTTGTTGACAGGCAGTCTTTGACCTGGTTTGGAAAGTCCTCTTGTGATTGGTCAATTTTGACCGATATGGAAATGAAGAAGACTTTGCCGGTTTTTCTCTCCCTATGGTATTACGGGATAGGGAAGTTGAGGCTTGCTAGGCACATGTCAACACATGGCTATGTGTTGGAATGTTAGATTATATCATGGGAGTGCTTAGGCAATGGCTAATTTGCCCTAGAGGCTAGGCAAAGGGCTATGTGACTGACAGCTCTTGTCATAGAAGCCTGTGGATCTTCCTATTCTTTTGTATGGCAGGGAGGAGTCTATAGTAGGCAAAGGGCTACGTTGTTGACAGGCAGTCTTTAACATGGATTGGAAAGTCCTCTTGTGATTGGTCAACTTTGACCGATATGGAAATGAAGGAGGTTTGGTGGGTTGTTCTCTCCCTAAGGTATTACAGGATAGCGGCGGTGTCAAATTGTCATAGAGTCTAGGCAAAGGGCTACGTTGTTGACAGGCAGTCTTTAACATGGATTGGAAAGTCCTCTTGTGATTGGTCAACTTTGACCGATATGGAAATGAAGGAGGTTTGGTGGGTTGTTCTCTCCCTATGGTATTACGGGATAGCGGCGGTGTCAAATTGTCATAGAGTCTAGGCAAAGTGCTAGGTTGTTGACAGGCAGTCTTTGACCTGGTTTGGAAAGTCCTCTTGTGATTGGTCAATTTTGACCGATATGGAAATGAAGAAGACTTTGCCGGTTTTTCTCTCCCTATGGTATTACGGGATAGGGAAGTTGAAGCTTGCTAGGCACATGTCAACACATGGCTATGTGTTGGAATGTTAAATTATATCATGGGAGTGCTTAGGCAATGGCTAATTTGCCCTAGAGGCTAGGCAAAGGGCTATGTGACTGACATCTCTTGTCATAGAAGCCTGTGGATCTTCCTATTCTTTTGTATGGCAGGGAGGAGTCTATAGTAGGCAAAGGGCTATGTTGTTGACAGGCATTTTTAACATGGATTGGAAAGTCCTCTTGTGATTGGTCAACTTTGACCGATATGGAAATGAAGGAGGTTTGGTGGGTTGTTCTCTCCCTATGGTATTACAGGATAGCGGCGGTGTCAAATTGTCATAGAGTCTAGGCAAAGTGCTAGGTTGGTGACAGGCAGTCTTTGACCTGGTTTGGAAAGTCCTTTTGTGATTGGTCAATTTTGACCGATATGGAAATGAAGAAGACTTTGCCGGTTTTTCTCTCCCTATGGTATTACGGGATAGGGAAGTTGAGGCTTGCTAGGCACATGTCAACACATGGCTATGTGTTGGAATGTTAGATTATATCATGGGAGTGCTTAGGCAATGGCTAATTTGCCCTAGAGGCTAGGCAAAGGGCTATGTGACTGACAGCTCTTGTCATAGAAGCCTGTGGATCTTCCTATTCTTTTGTATGGCAGGGAGGAGTCTATAGTAGGCAAAGGGCTACGTTGTTGACAGGCAGTCTTTAACATGGATTGGAAAGTCCTCTTGTGATTGGTCAACTTTGACCGATATGGAAATGAAGGAGGTTTGGTGGGTTGTTCTCTCCCTATGGTATTACAGGATAGCGGCGGTGTCAAATTGTCATAGAGTCTAGGCAAAGGGCTACGTTGTTGACAGGCAGTCTTTAACATGGATTGGAAAGTCCTCTTGTGATTGGTCAACTTTGACCGATATGGAAATGAAGGAGGTTTGGTGGGTTGTTCTCTCCCTATGGTATTACAGGATAGCGGCGGTGTCAAATTGTCATAGAGTCTAGGCAAAGTGCTAGGTTGTTGACAGGCAGTCTTTGACCTGGTTTGGAAAGTCCTCTTGTGATTGGTCAATTTTGACCGATATGGAAATGAAGAAGACTTTGCCGGTTTTTCTCTCCCTATGGTATTACGGGATAGGGAAGTTGAGGCTTGCTAGGCACATGCCAACACATGGCTATGTGTTGGAATGTTAGATTATATCATGGGAGTGCTTAGGCAATGGCTAATTTGCCCTAGAGGCTAGGCAAAGGGCTATGTGACTGACAGCTCTTGTCATAGAAGCCTGTGGATCTTCCTATTCTTTTGTATGGCAGGGAGGAGTCTATAGTAGGCAAAGGGCTACGTTGTTGACAGGCAGTCTTTAACATGGATTGGAAAGTCCTCTTGTGATTGGTCAACTTTGACCGATATGGAAATGAAGGAGGTTTGGTGGGTTGTTCTCTCCCTATGGTATTACAGGATAGCGGCGGTGTCAAATTGTCATAGAGTCTAGGCAAAGGGCTACGTTGTTGACAGGCAGTCTTTAACATGGATTGGAAAGTCCTCTTGTGATTGGTCAACTTTGACCGATATGGAAATGAAGGAGGTTTGGTGGGTTGTTCTCTCCCTATGGTATTACAGGATAGCGGCGGTGTCAAATTGTCATAGAGTCTAGGCAAAGTGCTAGGTTGTTGACAGGCAGTCTTTGACCTGGTTTGGAAAGTCCTCTTGTGATTGGTCAATTTTGATCGATATGGAAATGAAGAAGACTTTGCCGGTTTTTCTCTCCCTATGGTATTACGGGATAGGGAAGTTGAGGCTTGCTAGGCACATGTCAACACATGGCCATGTGTTGGAATGTTAGAATATATCATGGGAGTGCTTAGGCAATGGCTAATTTTCCCTAGAGGCTAGGCAAAGGGCTATGTGACTGACAGCTCTTGTCATAGAAGCCTGTGGATCTTCCTATTCTTTTGTATGGCAGGGAGGAGTCTATAGTAGGCAAAGGGCTACGTTGTTGACAGGCATTTTTAACATGGATTGGAAAGTCCTCTTGTGATTGGTCAACTTTGACCGATATGGAAATGAAGGAGGTTTGGTGGGTTGTTCTCCCTATGGTATTACAGGATAGCGGCGGTGTCAAATTGTCATAGAGTCTAGGCAAAGTGCTAGGTTGGTGACAGGCAGTCTTTGACCTGGTTTGGAAAGTCCTTTTGTGATTGGTCAATTTTGACCGATATGGAAATGAAGAAGACTTTGCCGGTTTTTCTCTCCCTATGGTATTACGGGATAGGGAAGTTGAGGCTTGCTAGGCACATGTCAACACATGGCCATGTGTTGGAATGTTAGATTATATCATGGGAGTGCTTAGGCAATGGCTAATTTGCCCCTAGAGGCTAGGCAAAGGGCTATGTGACTGACAGCTCTTGTCATAGAAGCCTGTGGATCTTCCTATTCTTTTGTATGGCAGGGAGGAGTCTATAGTAGGCAAAGGGCTACGTTGTTGACAGGCAGTCTTAACATGGATTGGAAAGTCCTCTTGTGATTGGTCAACTTTGACCGATATGGAAATGAAGGAGGTTTGGTGGGTTGTTCTCTCCCTATGGTATTACAGGATAGCGGCGGTGTCAAATTGTCATAGAGTCTAGGCAAAGGGCTACGTTGTTGACAGGCAGTCTTTAACATGGATTGGAAGTCCTCTTGTGATTGGTCAACTTTGACCGATATGGAAATGAAGGAGGTTTGGTGGGTTGTTCTCTCCCTATGGTATTACAGGATAGCGGCGGTGTCAAATTGTCATAGAGTCTAGGCAAAGTGCTAGGTTGTTGACAGGCAGTCTTTGACCTGGTTTGGAAAGTCCTCTTGTGATTGGTCAATTTTGACCGATATGGAAATGAAGAAGACTTTGCCGGTTTTTCTCTCCCTATGGTATTACGGGATAGGGAAGTTGAGGCTTGCTAGGCACATGTCAACACATGGCTATGTGTTGGAATGTTAAATTATATCATGGGAGTGCTTAGGCAATGGCTAATTTGCACTAGAGGCTAGGCAAAGGGCTATGTGACTGACAGCTCTTGTCATAGAAGCCTGTGGATCTTCCTATTCTTTTGTATGGCAGGGAGGAGTCTATAGTAGGCAAAGGGCTACGTTGTTGACAGGCAGTCTTTAACATGGATTGGAAAGTCCTCTTGTGATTGGTCAACTTTGACCGATATGGAAATGAAGGAGGTTTGGTGGGTTGTTCTCTCCCTATGGTATTACGGGATAGCGGCGGTGTCAAGTTGTCATAGAGTCTAGGCAAAGTGCTATGTTGTTGACAAGCAGTCTTTAACATGGATTGGAAAGTCCTCTTGTGATTGGTCAACTTTGACCGATATGGAAATGAAGGAGGTTTGGTGGGTTGTTCTCTCCCTATGGTATTACAGGATAGCGGCGGTGTCAAATTGTCATAGAGTCTAGGCAAAGGGCTACGTTGTTGACAGGCAGTCTTTAACATGGATTGGAAAGTCCTCTTGTGATTTGGTCAACTTTGACCGATATGGAAATGAAGGAGGTTTGGTGGGTTGTTCTCTCCCTATGGTATTACAGGATAGCGGCGGTGTCAAATTGTCATAGAGTCTAGGCAAAGTGCTAGGTTGTTGACAGGCAGTCTTTGACCTGGTTTGGAAAGTCCTCTTGTGATTGGTCAATTTTGACCGATATGGAAATGAAGAAGACTTTGCCGGTTTTTCTCTCCCTATGGTATTACGGGATAGGGAAGTTGAGGCTTGCTAGGCACATGTCAACACATGGCTATGTGTTGGAATGTTAGATTATATCATGGGAGTGCTTAGGCAATGGCTAATTTGCCCTAGAGGCTAGGCAAAGGGCTATGTGACTGACAGCTCTTGTCATAGAAGCCTGTGGATCTTCCTATTCTTTTGTATGGCAGGGAGGAGTCTATAGTAGGCAAAGGGCTACGTTGTTGACAGGCAGTCTTTAACATGGATTGGAAAGTCCTCTTGTGATTGGTCAACTTTGACCGATATGGAAATGAAGGAGGTTTGGTGGGTTGTTCTCTCCCTATGGTATTACAGGATAGCGGCGGTGTCAAATTGTCATAGAGTCTAGGCAAAGGGCTACGTTGTTGACAGGCAGTCTTTAACATGGATTGGAAAGTCCTCTTGTGATTGGTCAACTTTGACCGATATGGAAATGAAGGAGGTTTGGTGGGTTGTTCTCTCCCTATGGTATTACGGGATAGCGGCGGTGTCAAATTGTCATAGAGTCTAGGCAAAGTGCTAGGTTGTTGACAGGCAGTCTTTGACCTGGTTTGGAAAGTCTTCTTGTGATTGGTCAATTTTGACCGATATGGAAATGAAGAAGACTTTGCCGGTTTTTCTCTCCCTATGGTATTACGGGATAGGGAAGTTGAGGCTTGCTAGGCACATGTCAACACATGGCTATGTGTTGGAATGTTAGATTATATCATGGGAGTGCTTAGGCAATGGCTAATTTGCCCTAGAGGCTAGGCAAAGGGCTATGTGACTGACAGCTCTTGTCATAGAAGCCTGTGGATCTTCCTATTCTTTTGTATGGCAGGGAGGAGTCTATAGTAGGCAAAGGGCTACGTTGTTGACAGGCAGTCTTTAACATGGATTGGAAAGTCCTCTTGTGATTGGTCAACTTTGACCGATATGGAAATGAAGAAGGTTTGGTGGGTTGTTCTCTCCCTATGGTATTACAGGATAGCGGCGGTGTCAAATTGTCATAGAGTCTAGGCAAAGGGCTACGTTGTTGACAGGCAGTCTTTAACATGGATTGGAAAGTCCTCTTGTGATTGGTCAACTTTGACCGATATGGAAATGAAGGAGGTTTGGTGGGTTGTTCTCTCCCTATGGTATTACGGGATAGCGGCGGTGTCAAATTGTCATAGAGTCTAGGCAAAGTGCTAGGTTGTTGACAGGCAGTCTTTGACCTGGTTTGGAAAGTCCTCTTGTGATTGGTCAATTTTGACCGATATGGAAATGAAGAAGACTTTGCCGGTTTTTCTCTCCCTATGGTATTACGGGATAGGGAAGTTGAGGCTTGCTAGGCACATGTCAACACATGGGTATGTGTTGGAATGTTAAATTATATCATGGTAGTGCTTAGGCAATGGCTAATTTGCCCTAGAGGCTAGGCAAAGGGCTATGTGACTGACATCTCTTGTCATAGAAGCCTGTGGATCTTCCTATTCTTTTGTATGGCAGGGAGGAGTCTATAGTAGGCAAAGGGCTACGTTGTTGACAGGCATTTTTAACATGGATTGGAAAGTCCTCTTGTGATTGGTCAACTTTGACCGATATGGAAATGAAGGAGGTTTGGTGGGTTGTTCTCTCCCTATGGTATTACAGGATAGCGGCGGTGTCAAATTGTCATAGAGTCTAGGCAAAGTGCTAGGTTGGTGACAGGCAGTCTTTGACCTGGTTTATCCTGTAATACCATAGGGAGAGAACAACCCACCAAACCTCCTTCATTTCTTTTGTATGGCAGGGAGGAGTCTATAGTAGGCAAAGGGCTACGTTGTTGACAGGCAGTCTTTAACATGGATTGGAAAGTCCTCTTGTGATTGGTCAACTTTGACCGATATGGAAATGAAGGAGGTTTGGTGGGTTGTTCTCTCCCTATGGTATTACAGGATAGCGGCGGTGTCAAATTGTCATAGAGTCTAGGCAAAGGGCTACGTTGTTGACAGGCAGTCTTTAACATGGATTGGAAAGTCCTCTTGTGATTGGTCAACTTTGACCGATATGGAAATGAAGGAGGTTTGGTGGGTTGTTCTCTCCCTATGGTATTACAGGATAGCGGCGGTGTCAAATTGTCATAGAGTCTAGGCAAAGTGCTAGGTTGTTGACAGGCAGTCTTTGACCTGGTTTGGAAAGTCCTCTTGTGATTGGTCAATTTTGACCGATATGGAAATGAAGAAGACTTTGCCGGTTTTTCTCTCCCTATGGTATTACGGGATAGGGAAGTTGAGGCTTGCTAGGCACATGTCAACACATGGCTATGTGTTGGAATGTTAGATTATATCATGGGAGTGCTTAGGCAATGGCTAATTTGCCCTAGAGGCTAGGCAAAGGGCTATGTTACTGACAGCTCTTGTCATAGAAGCCTGTGGATCTTCCTATTCTTTTGTATGGCAGGGAGGAGTCTATAGTAGGCAAAGGGCTACGTTGTTGACAGGCAGTCTTTAACATGGATTGGAAAGTCCTCTTGTGATTGGTCAACTTTGACCGATATGGAAATGAAGGAGGTTTGGTGGGTTGTTCTCTCCCTATGGTATTACAGGATAGCGGCGGTGTCAAATTGTCATAGAGTCTAGGCAAAGGGCTACGTTGTTGACAGGCAGTCTTTAACATGGATTGGAAAGTCCTCTTGTGATTGGTCAACTTTGACCGATATGGAAATGAAGGAGGTTTGGTGGGTTGTTCTCTCCCTATGGTATTACAGGATAGCGGCGGTGTCAAATTGTCATAGAGTCTAGGCAAAGTGCTAGGTTGTTGACAGGCAGTCTTTGACCTGGTTTGGAAAGTCCTCTTGTGATTGGTCAATTTTGACCGATATGGAAATGAAGAAGACTTTGCCGGTTTTTCTCTCCCTATGGTATTACGGGATAGGGAAGTTGAGGCTTGCTAGGCACATGTCAACACATGGCTATGTGTTGGAATGTTAAATTATATCATGGGAGTGCTTAGGCAATGGCTAATTTGCACTAGAGGCTAGGCAAAGGGCTATGTGACTGACAGCTCTTGTCATAGAAGCCTGTGGATCTTCCTATTCTTTTGTATGGCAGGGAGGAGTCTATAGTAGGCAAAGGGCTACGTTGTTGACAGGCAGTCTTTAACATGGATTGGAAAGTCCTCTTGTGATTGGTCAACTTTGACCGATATGGAAATGAAGGAGGTTTGGTGGGTTGTTCTCTCCCTATGGTATTACGGGATAGCGGCGGTGTCAAGTTGTCATAGAGTCTAGGCAAAGTGCTATGTTGTTGACAAGCAGTCTTTAACATGGATTGGAAAGTCCTCTTGTGATTGGTCAACTTTGACCGATATGGAAATGAAGGAGGTTTGGTGGGTTGTTCTCTCCCTATGGTATTACAGGATAGCGGCGGTGTCAAATTGTCATAGAGTCTAGGCAAAGGGCTACGTTGTTGACAGGCAGTCTTTAACATGGATTAGAAAGTCCTCTTGTGATTTGGTCAACTTTGACCGATATGGAAATGAAGGAGGTTTGGTGGGTTGTTCTCTCCCTATGGTATTACAGGATAGCGGCGGTGTCAAATTGTCATAGAGTCTAGGCAAAGTGCTAGGTTGTTGACAGGCAGTCTTTGACCTGGTTTGGAAAGTCCTCTTGTGATTGGTCAATTTTGACCGATATGGAAATGAAGAAGACTTTGCCGGTTTTTCTCTCCCTATGGTATTACGGGATAGGGAAGTTGAGGCTTGCTAGGCACATGTCAACACATGGCCATGTGTTGGAATGTTAGATTATATCATGGGAGTGCTTAGGCAATGGCTAATTTGCCCTAGAGGCTAGGCAAAGGGCTATGTGACTGACAGCTCTTGTCATAGAAGCCTGTGGATCTTCCTATTCTTTTGTATGGCAGGGAGGAGTCTATAGTAGGCAAAGGGCTACGTTGTTGACAGGCAGTCTTTAACATGGATTGGAAAGTCCTCTTGTGATTGGTCAACTTTGACCGATATGGAAATGAAGGAGGTTTGGTGGGTTGTTCTCTCCCTATGGTATTACAGGATAGCGGCGGTGTCAAATTGTCATAGAGTCTAGGCAAAGGGCTACGTTGTTGACAGGCAGTCTTTAACATGGATTGGAAAGTCCTCTTGTGATTGGTCAACTTTGACCGATATGGAAATGAAGGAGGTTTGGTGGGTTGTTCTCTCCCTATGGTATTACAGGATAGCGGCGGTGTCAAATTGTCATAGAGTCTAGGCAAAGTGCTAGGTTGTTGACAGGCAGTCTTTGACCTGGTTTGGAAAGTCCTCTTGTGATTGGTCAATTTTGACCGATATGGAAATGAAGAAGACTTTGCCGGTTTTTCTCTCCCTATAATATTACGGGATAGGGAAGTTGAGGCTTGCTAGGCACATGTCAACACATGGCTATGTGTTGGAATGTTAAATTATATCATGGGAGTGCTTAGGCAATGGCTAATTTGCACTAGAGGCTAGGCAAAGGGGTATGTGACTGACAGCTCTTGTCATAGAAGCCTGTGGATCTTCCTATTCTTTTGTATGGCAGGGAGGAGTCTATAGTAGGCAAAGGGCTACGTTGTTGACAGGCAGTCTTTAACATGGATTGGAAAGTCCTCTTGTGATTGGTCAACTTTGACCGATATGGAAATGAAGGAGGTTTGGTGGGTTGTTCTCTCCCTATGGTATTACGGGATAGCGGCGGTGTCAAGTTGTCATAGAGTCTAGGCAAAGTGCTATGTTGTTGACAAGCAGTCTTTAACATGGATTGGAAAGTCCTCTTGTGATTGGTCAACTTTGACCGATATGGAAATGAAGGAGGTTTTGTGGGTTGTTCTCTCCCTATGGTATTACAGGATAGCGGCGGTGTCAAATTGTCATAGAGTCTAGGCAAAGGGCTACGTTGTTGACAGGCAGTCTTTAACATGGATTGGAAAGTCCTCTTGTGATTGGTCAACTTTGACCGATATGGAAATGAAGGAGGTTTGGTGGGTTGTTCTCTCCCTATGGTATTACGGGATAGCGGCGGTGTCAAATTGTCATAGAGTCTAGGCAAAGTGCTAGGTTGTTGACAGGCAGTCTTTGACCTGGTTTGGAAAGTCCTCTTGTGATTGGTCAATTTTGACCGATATGGAAATGAAGAAGACTTTGCCGGTTTTTCTCTCCCTATGGTATTACGGGATAGGGAAGTTGAGGCTTGCTAGGCACATGTCAACACATGGCTATGTGTTGGAATGTTAAATTATATCATGGGAGTGCTTAGGCAATGGCTAATTTGCCCTAGAGGCTAGGCAAAGGGCTATGTGACTGACAGCTCTTGTCATAGAAGCCTGTGGATCTTCCTATTCTTTTGTATGGCAGGGAGGAGTCTATAGTAGGCAAAGGGCTACGTTGTTGACAGGCATTTTTAACATGGATTGGAAAGTCCTCTTGTGATTGGTCAACTTTGACCGATATGGAAATGAAGGAGGTTTGGTGGGTTGTTCTCTCCCTATGGTATTACAGGATAGCGGCGGTGTCAAATTGTCATAGAGTCTAGGCAAAGTGCTAGGTTGCTGACAGGCAGTCTTTGACCTGGTTTGGAAAGTCCTCTTGTGATTGGTCAATTTTGACCGATATGGAAATGAAGAAGACTTTGCCGGTTTTTCTCTCCCTATGGTATTACGGGATAGGGAAGTTGAGGCTTGCTAGGCACATGTCAACACATGGCTATGTGTTGGAATGTTAGATTATATCATGGGAGTGCTTAGGCAATGGCTAATTTGCCCTAGAGGCTAGGCAAAGGGCTATGTGACTGACAGCTCTTGTCATAGAAGCCTGTGGATCTTCCTATTCTTTTGTATGGCAGGGAGGAGTCTATAGTAGGCAAAGGGCTACGTTGTTGACAGGCAGTCTTTAACATGGATTGGAAAGTCCTCTTGTGATTGGTCAACTTTGACCGATATGGAAATGAAGGAGGTTTGGTGGGTTGTTCTCTCCCTATGGTATTACAGGATAGCGGCGGTGTCAAATTGTCATAGAGTCTAGGCAAAGGGCTACGTTGTTGACAGGCAGTCTTTAACATGGATTGGAAAGTCCTCTTGTGATTGGTCAACTTTGACCGATATGGAAATGAAGGAGGTTTGGTGGGTTGTTCTCTCCCTATGGTATTACAGGATAGCGGCGGTGTCAAATTGTCATAGAGTCTAGGCAAAGTGCTAGGTTGTTGACAGGCAGTCTTTGACCTGGTTTGGAAAGTCCTCTTGTGATTGGTCAATTTTGACCGATATGGAAATGAAGAAGACTTTGCCGGTTTTTCTCTCCCTATGGTATTACGGGATAGGGAAGTTGAGGCTTGCTAGGCACATGTCAACACATGGCCATGTGTTGGAATGTTAAATTATATCATGGGAGTGCTTAGGCAATGGCTAATTTGCACTAGAGGCTAGGCAAAGGGCTATGTGACTGACAGCTCTTGTCATAGAAGCCTGTGGATCTTCCTATTCTTTTGTATGGCAGGGAGGAGTCTATAGTAGGCAAAGGGCTACGTTGTTGACAGGCAGTCTTTAACATGGATTGGAAAGTCCTCTTGTGATTGGTCAACTTTGACCGATATGGAAATGAAGGAGGTTTGGTGGGTTGTTCTCTCCCTATGGTATTACAGGATAGCGGCGGTGTCAAATTGTCATAGAGTCTAGGCAAAGGGCTACGTTGTTGACAGGCAGTCTTTAACATGGATTGGAAAGTCCTCTTGTGATTGGTCAACTTTGACCGATATGGAAATGAAGGAGGTTTGGTGGGTTGTTCTCTCCCTATGGTATTACAGGATAGCGGCGGTGTCAAATTGTCATAGAGTCTAGGCAAAGTGCTAGGTTGTTGACAGGCAGTCTTTGACCTGGTTTGGAAAGTCCTCTTGTGATTGGTCAATTTTGACCGATATGGAAATGAAGAAGACTTTGCCGGTTTTTCTCTCCCTATGGTATTACGGGATAGGGAAGTTGAGGCTTGCTAGGCACATGTCAACACATGGCTATGTGTTGGAATGTTAGAATATATCATGGGAGTGCTTAGGCAATGGCTAATTTGCCCTAGAGGCTAGGCAAAGGGCTATGTGACTGACAGCTCTTGTCATAGAAGCCTGTGATCTTCCTATTCTTTTGTATGGCAGGGAGAGTCTATAGTAGGCAAAAGGGCTACGTTGTTGACAGGCATTTTTAACATTGGATTGGAAAGTCCTCTTGTGATTGGTCAACTTTGACCGATATGGAAAATGAAGGAGGTTTGGTGGGTTGTTCTCTCCCTATGGTATTACAGGATAGCGGCGGTGTCAAATTGTCATAGAGTCTAGGCAAAGTGCTAGGTTGGTGACAGGCAGTCTTTGACCCTGGTTTGGAAAGTCCTATTGTGATTGGTCAATTTTGACCGATATGGAAATGAAGAAGACTTGCCGGTTTTTTTTTCTCTCCCTATGGTATTACGGGATAGGGAAGTTGAGGCTTGCTAGGCACATGTACATGGCCATGTGTTGGAATGTTAGATTATATCATGGGAGTGCTTAGGCAATGGCTAATTTGCCTAGAGGCTAGGCAAAGGGCTATGTGACTGACAGCTCTTGTCATAGAAGCCTGTGGATCTTCCTATTCTTTTGTATGGTAGGGAGGAGTCTATAGTAGGCAAAGGGCTACATTGTTGACAGGCAGTCTTTAACATGGATTGGAAAGTCCTCTTGTGATTGGTCAACTTTGACCGATATGGAAATGAAGGAGGTTTGGTGGGTTGTTCTCTCCCTATGGTATTACAGGATAGCGGGCGGTGTCAAATTGTCATAGAGTCTAGGCAAAGGGCTACGTTGTTGACAGGCAGTCTTTAACATGGATTGGAAAGTCCTCTTGTGATTGGTCAACTTTGACCGATATGGAAATGAAGGAGGTTTGGTGGGTTGTTCTCTCCCTATGGTATTACGGGATAGCGGCGGTGTCAAATTGTCATAGAGTCTAGGCAAAGTGCTAGGTTGTTGACAGGCAGTCTTTGACCTGGTTTGGAAAGTCCTCTTGTGATTGGTCAATTTTGACCGATATGGAAATGAAGAAGACTTTGCGGTTTTTTCTCTCCCTATGGTATTACGGGATAGGGAAGTTGAGGCTTGCTAGGCACATGTCAACACATGGCTATGTGTTGGAATGTTAAATTATATCATGGGAGTGCTTAGGCAATGGCTAATTTGCCCTAGAGGCTAGGCAAAGGGCTATGTGACTGACATCTCTTGTCATAGAAGCCTGTGGATCTTCCTATTCTTTTGTATGGCAGGGAGGAGTCTATAGTAGGCAAAGGGCTATGTTGTTGACAGGCATTTTTAACATGGATTGAAAGTCCTCTTGTGATTGGTCAACTTTGACCGATATGGAAATGAAGGAGGTTTGGTGGGTTGTTCTCTCCCTATGGTATTACAGGATAGCGGCGGTGTCAAATTGTCATAGAGTCTAGGCAAAGTGCTAGGTTGGTGACAGGCAGTCTTTGACCTGGTTTGGAAAGTCCTTTTGTGATTGGTCAATTTTGACCGATATGGAAATGAAGAAGACTTTGCCGGTTTTTCTCTCCCTATGGTATTACGGGATAGGGAAGTTGAGGCTTGCTAGGCACATGTCAACACATGGCTATGTGTTGGAATGTTAGATTATATCATGGGAGTGCTTAGGCAATGGCTAATTTGCCCTAGAGGCTAGGCAAAGGGCTATGTGACTGACAGCTCTTGTCATAGAAGCCTGTGGATCTTCCTATTCTTTTGTATGGCAGGGAGGAGTCTATAGTAGGCAAAGGGCTACGTTGTTGACAGGCAGTCTTTAACATGGATTGGAAAGTCCTCTTGTGATTGGTCAACTTTGACCGATATGGAAATGAAGGAGGTTTGGTGGGTTGTTCTCTCCCTATGGTATTACAGGATAGCGGCGGTGTCAAATTGTCATAGAGTCTAGGCAAAGGGCTACGTTGTTGACAGGCAGTCTTTACATGTATTGGAAAGTCCTCTTGTGATTGGTCAACTTGACCGATATGGAAATGAAGGAGGTTTGGTGGGTTGTTCTCTCCCTATGGTATTACAGGATAGCGGCGGTGTCAAATTGTCATAGAGTCTAGGCAAAGTGCTAGGTTGTTGACAGGCAGTCTTTGACCTGGTTTGGAAAGTCCTCTTGTGATTGGTCAATTTTGAACCGATATGGAAATGAAGAAGACTTTGCCGGTTTTTCTCTCCCTATGGTATTACGGGATAGGGAAGTTGAGGCTTGCTAGGCACATGCCAACACATGGCTATGCTGTTGGAATGTTAGATTATATCATGGGAGTGCTTAGGCAATGGCTAATTTGCCCTAGAGGCTAGGCAAAGGGCTATGTGACTGACAGCTCTTGTCATAGAAGCCTGTGGATCTTCCTATTCTTTTGTATGGCAGGGAGGAGTCTATAGTAGGCAAAGGGCTACGTTGTTGACAGGCAGTCTTTAACATGGATTGGAAAGTCCTCTTGTGATTGGTCAACTTTGACCGATATGGAAATGAAGGAGGTTTGGTGGGTTGTTCTCTCCCTATGGTATTACAGGATAGCGGCGGTGTCAAATTGTCATAGAGTCTAGGCAAAGGGCTACGTTGTTGACAGGCAGTCTTTAACATGGATTGGAAAGTCCTCTTGTGATTGGTCAACTTTGACCGATATGGAAATGAAGGAGGTTTGGTGGGTTGTTCTCTCCCTATGGTATTACAGGATAGCGGCGGTGTCAAATTGTCATAGAGTCTAGGCAAAGTGCTAGGTTGTTGACAGGCAGTCTTTGACCTGGTTTGGAAAGTCCTCTTGTGATTGGTCAATTTTGACCGATATGGAAATGAAGAAGACTTTGCCGGTTTTTCTCCTCCCTATGGTATTACGGGATAGGGAAGTTGAGGCTTGCTAGGCACATGTCAACACATGGCCATGTGTTGGAATGTTAGAATATATCATGGGAGTGCTTAGGCAATGGCTAATTTTCCCTAGAGGCTAGGCAAAGGGCTATGTGACTGACAGCTCTTGTCATAGAAGCCTGTGGATCTTCCTATTCTTTTGTATGGCAGGGAGGAGTCTATAGTAGGCAAAGGGCTACGTTGTTGACAGGCATTTTTAACATGGATTGGAAAGTCCTCTTGTGATTGGTCAACTTTGACCGATATGGAAATGAAGGAGGTTTGGTGGGTTGTTCTCTCCCTATGGTATTACAGGATAGCGGCGGTGTCAAATTGTCATAGAGTCTAGGCAAAGTGCTAGGTTGGTGACAGGCAGTCTTTGACCTGGTTTGGAAAGTCCTTTTGTGATTGGTCAATTTTGACCGATATGGAAATGAAGAAGACTTTGCCGGTTTTTCTCTCCCTATGGTATTACGGGATAGGGAAGTTGAGGCTTGCTAGGCACATGTCAACACATGGCCATGTGTTGGAATGTTAGATTATATCATGGGAGTGCTTAGGCAATGGCTAATTTGCCCTAGAGGCTAGGCAAAGGGCTATGTGACTGACAGCTCTTGTCATAGAAGCCTGTGGATCTTCCTATTCTTTTGTATGGCAGGGAGGAGTCTATAGTAGGCAAAGGGCTACGTTGTTGACAGGCAGTCTTTAACATGGATTGGAAAGTCCTCTTGTGATTGGTCAACTTTGACCGATATGGAAATGAAGGAGGTTTGGTGGGTTGTTCTCTCCCTATGGTATTACAGGATAGCGGCGGTGTCAAATTGTCATAGAGTCTAGGCAAAGGGCTACGTTGTTGACAGGCAGTCTTTAACATGGATTGGAAAGTCCTCTTGTGATTGGTCAACTTTGACCGATATGGAAATGAAGGAGGTTTGGTGGGTTGTTCTCTCCCTATGGTATTACAGGATAGCGGCGGTGTCAAATTGTCATAGAGTCTAGGCAAAGTGCTAGGTTGTTGACAGGCAGTCTTTGACCTGGTTTGGAAAGTCCTCTTGTGATTGGTCAATTTTGACCGATATGGAAATGAAGAAGACTTTGCCGGTTTTTCTCTCCCTATGGTATTACGGGATAGGGAAGTTGAGGCTTGCTAGGCACATGTCAACACATGGCTATGTGTTGGAATGTTAGAATATATCATGGGAGTGCTTAGGCAATGGCTAATTTTCCCTAGAGGCTAGGCAAAGGGCTATGTGACTGACAGCTCTTGTCATAGAAGCCTGTGGATCTTCCTATTCTTTTGTATGGCAGGGAGGAGTCTATAGTAGGCAAAGGGCTACGTTGTTGACAGGCATTTTTAACATGGATTGGAAAGTCCTCTTGTGATTGGTCAACTTTGACCGATATGGAAATGAAGGAGGTTTGGTGGGTTGTTCTCTCCCTATGGTATTACAGGATAGCGGCGGTGTCAAATTGTCATAGAGTCTAGGCAAAGTGCTAGGTTGGTGACAGGCAGTCTTTGACCTGGTTTGGAAAGTCCTTTTGTGATTGGTCAATTTTGACCGATATGGAAATGAAGAAGACTTTGCCGGTTTTTCTCTCCCTATGGTATTACGGGATAGGGAAGTTGAGGCTTGCTAGGCACATGTCAACACATGGCCATGTGTTGGAATGTTAGATTATATCATGGGAGTGCTTAGGCAATGGCTAATTTGCCCTAGAGGCTAGGCAAAGGGCTATGTGACTGACAGCTCTTGTCATAGAAGCCTGTGGATCTTCCTATTCTTTTGTATGGCAGGGAGGAGTCTATAGTAGGCAAAGGGCTACGTTGTTGACAGGCAGTCTTTAACATGGATTGGAAAGTCCTCTTGTGATTGGTCAACTTTGACCGATATGGAAATGAAGGAGGTTTGGTGGGTTGTTCTCTCCCTATGGTATTACGGGATAGCGGCGGTGTCAAGTTGTCATAGAGTCTAGGCAAAGTGCTATGTTGTTGACAAGCAGTCTTTAACATGGATTGGAAAGTCCTCTTGTGATTGGTCAACTTTGACCGATATGGAAATGAAGGAGGTTTGGTGGGTTGTTCTCTCCCTATGGTATTACAGGATAGCGGCGGTGTCAAATTGTCATAGAGTCTAGGCAAAGGGCTACGTTGTTGACAGGCAGTCTTTAACATGGATTGGAAAGTCCTCTTGTGATTTGGTCAACTTTGACCGATATGGAAATGAAGGAGGTTTGGTGGGTTGTTCTCTCCCTATGGTATTACAGGATAGCGGCGGTGTCAAATTGTCATAGAGTCTAGGCAAAGTGCTAGGTTGTTGACAGGCAGTCTTTGACCTGGTTTGGAAAGTCCTCTTGTGATTGGTCAATTTTGACCGATATGGAAATGAAGAAGACTTTGCCGGTTTTTCTCTCCCTATGGTATTACGGGATAGGGAAGTTGAGGCTTGCTAGGCACATGTCAACACATGGCTATGTGTTGGAATGTTAGATTATATCATGGGAGTGCTTAGGCAATGGCTAATTTGCCCTAGAGGCTAGGCAAAGGGCTATGTGACTGACATCTCTTGTCATAGAAGCCTGTGGATCTTCCTATTCTTTTGTATGGCAGGGAGGAGTCTATAGTAGGCAAAGGGCTACGTTGTTGACAGGCATTTTTAACATGGATTGGAAAGTCCTCTTGTGATTGGTCAACTTTGACCGATATGGAAATGAAGGAGGTTTGGTGGGTTGTTCTCTCCCTATGGTATTACAGGATAGCGGCGGTGTCAAATTGTCATAGAGTCTAGGCAAAGTGCTAGGTTGGTGACAGGCAGTCTTTGACCTGGTTTGGAAAGTCCTTTTGTGATTGGTCAATTTTGACCGATATGGAAATGAAGAAGACTTTGCCGGTTTTTCTCTCCCTATGGTATTACGGGATAGGGAAGTTGAGGCTTGCTAGGCACATGTCAACACATGGCTATGTGTTGGAATGTTAGATTATATCATGGGAGTGCTTAGGCAATGGCTAATTTGCCCTAGAGGCTAGGCAAAGGGCTATGTGACTGACAGCTCTTGTCATAGAAGCCTGTGGATCTTCCTATTCTTTTGTATGGCAGGGAGGAGTCTATAGTAGGCAAAGGGCTACGTTGTTGACAGGCAGTCTTTAACATGGATTGGAAAGTCCTCTTGTGATTGGTCAACTTTGACCGATATGGAAATGAAGGAGGTTTGGTGGGTTGTTCTCTCCCTATGGTATTACAGGATAGCGGCGGTGTCAAATTGTCATAGAGTCTAGGCAAAGGGCTACGTTGTTGACAGGCAGTCTTTAACATGGATTGGAAAGTCCTCTTGTGATTGGTCAACTTTGACCGATATGGAAATGAAGGAGGTTTGGTGGGTTGTTCTCTCCCTATGGTATTACAGGATAGCGGCGGTGTCAAATTGTCATAGAGTCTAGGCAAAGTGCTAGGTTGTTGACAGGCAGTCTTTGACCTGGTTTGGAAAGTCCTCTTGTGATTGGTCAATTTTGACCGATATGGAAATGAAGAAGACTTTGCCGGTTTTTCTCTCCCTATGGTATTACGGGATAGGGAAGTTGAGGCTTGCTAGGCACATGTAAACACATGGCTATGTGTTGGAATGTTAGATTATATCATGGGAGTGCTTAGGCAATGGCTAATTTGCCCTAGAGGCTAGGCAAAGGGCTATGTGACTGACAGCTCTTGTCATAGAAGCCTGTGGATCTTCCTATTCTTTTGTATGGCAGGGAGGAGTCTATAGTAGTCAAAGGGCTACGTTGTTGACAGGCAGTCTTTAACATGGATTGGAAAGTCCTCTTGTGATTGGTCAACTTTGACCGATATGGAAATGAAGGAGGTTTGGTGGGTTGTTCTCTCCCTATGGTATTACGGGATAGCGGCGGTGTCAAGTTGTCATAGAGTCTAGGCAAAGTGCTATGTTGTTGACAAGCAGTCTTTAACATGGATTGGAAAGTCCTCTTGTGATTGGTCAACTTTGACCGATATGGAAATGAAGGAGGTTTGGTGGGTTGTTCTCTCCCTATGGTATTACAGGATAGCGGCGGTGTCAAATTGTCATAGAGTCTAGGCAAAGGGCTACGTTGTTGACAGGCAGTCTTTAACATGGATTGGAAAGTCCTCTTGTGATTTGGTCAACTTTGACCGATATGGAAATGAAGGAGGTTTGGTGGGTTGTTCTCTCCCTATGGTATTACAGGATAGCGGCGGTGTCAAATTGTCATAGAGTCTAGGCAAAGTGCTAGGTTGTTGACAGGCAGTCTTTGACCTGGTTTGGAAAGTCCTCTTGTGATTGGTCCATTTTGACTATTGGTTTATGACTTGTAAGTATGTTTGTTAGGCCTATTTGTGATAGCTATCTCATGTACACATTTATAATTGGTAAATGTAGAGGGTTTTTCTATATGGCCAAACTTGGTTCTTGTGTCTTTAAAACTCTGCTGTTTGATCTCTGTTTTATTGATTAATTAGTTAATTAGGCTTTGGTGTTCTAAATTATCTGCATATAATTTTAGACTCAATCTAGGGGATGGCACTAGTGCTAACATTTCCTAAGTGCTAATATTTCACAAGTGTTATTATATGGCAGTTAAACACGGCAGTTGGACAAGGCACTGACAAGGCTGAAGACATAAAATTCTCTGCAATCTTCATTGAACAATCTGGGATAACTTGCAGGTTTGTAGCTGGTAATTTTTTACTCCATACTATAACATTGTTTTAGCCTGTATTTTTCCTCTTTGTACTTTTATCCTTCCAAATATATTTTCCTGCACCTTCTCCAACAATTCAGGAAATTTAGAAATTTTAGTTTCTCTCTTTTCCTCTCCTCCTTTCACTTTTAACATTTGACTTATACAAAATATTCTTTTGTTGTTCCAGGAAACTCCTTTTCTCCATTCAAATTTAGAACTTACAAATCCCACTCTCATTTTGCTTTTCTCTTCTTTCGATTGATTTCAGCTGGTGACATTTACCCCAACCCTGGCCCTTACGCCATCCAAGTTATTTCACAGCCAAGGCCTATTTACTGTTTGTTTTAAATAAATGCCAGTATCACAGAACTACTATCCTTATACACAAAAACATAGTTAATCTTACCTGTGCTCTATGGAACACCCGCTCCATTTGCTGAATATAACCATTTGTTTATTAATTCCTTTAATCTGCTTGTCATTAATCAAACCTGGCTTTGTCCCACTGATGCTGCATCAACAGGTGCCCTATACTATTGGGGCCTACACCTCACTCATAGGGGGTTGGGTAGAATTACTTTTCTCTTCCTGCTTCACTTTTCCATTTCTTCCACCTGTTTCTTCTGTGTCTTTTTCCTCGTTTGACTCTCACTGCATTAGGCTCTTTTCTCCTGTATCATTTTGCACTGCTGTCATATATCGACTGCTGGGCCAACCTCTGAATTTCACTGCTTTGTCTCCTTATTACCTTTTATCTGACACCCCATCCATCCATCATATTAATATATCTTTAATATACCTGTAAACAATCTGAACAACCTTGTGCTCAGACTCTCCCTCTCTCTCCAAAAGTAAATCACTGGATCTTTTGTCCAGATTATGTTCAATTTCCTATTTTACTATCTCACCATTGTCCTGTACTTCACATTGCAGTGGGTACTAACGGGTTAATCCCTGGTAACGTGACACTGAGGAAATAGCAATAACTTTAAATTCCAGCCCCAGCAATCCAGCCTTATTTTCCTGTGTTTGAGCTCATCCCAATACCAGCAGTGTCTCGGGCCTGTAACTGCTGAAGCTCCAGGGTTTAATAAATGTATCCTGCGAGGGTCCTATCCAGACCATGTTCTTCTGTTGCCAGTACATCGCAGTAAGCCGCATGGTGGTTGAAGTCGCACAGTAAGTCGATGGTTGTATTCCAAATGATTTGAGAATGTAACAAGGACAAGGTCTCTCCTCAGGTACATTCTGTTTAATAGCTTGAAGCATGTTATGTAAGTACAATGAGTTTTTAACAACCATAGGCAAATTATTATGCCACATAGTGTTTTAAATAGTGATTTTTCCTTTCCCCCAGTTATGGGAATTGGGAGGAATTCTAGTTAAGTGGGTGAGTTACAGGAGAATATCAGAGTGTCGTTGATATATCTTGAGAAATTCAGCATCTTGGGAGGAACCTGCATTATGTGAATCTCAGAGTCTGGTAATTTGCAGTGTGCAAGGTGTGTATAACCACAACGTATGTTGTATACAGACTACAGGTATGAATCCCTTTATTCCAGGGCTAGGCATGCCTTTATCTATTCTGATATGATCACTTTTGTCTTTGGAGGACTAGGACTTGCAGGTTGTATTCATGTGAGTTGGAGGCCTGTTTGCATGTGTTTACCACGTGTAAATTCAATATGTTCATATTGTTTATATCAACAGTTCATCAGTATGGACAGGTTAACTCAACTCAGTAACATCTCATGCTTGTGGTCACTGTTTCAATAAGTATGTTATATTATTGTCTCTCTGAAGTTATTGTGCTACCAGGTTGTCACCAGTAGATTATACTGTCGGTATCTCTGTATACATGTGATAACTGTTCATTTGGTAGAATATGAGATGGCCAGGCTCATTTATCTCATAGAGCTGTGGTTAAGTAGACAGGAGTGTCCACTATGGCAACATGGAGCAACTAATAGTTTTATACTGGACATTTAGGTTTCACTACTACAATGTGACAAATCCTCTATATCTAATGCTGTACTCATCATATTCCAGTGTTGAAACCTACTCAGCATATTAATACTGTGTATGTTGTAGTTCATTATACTTACTGCAAGCAACTATTCAGTAAATACCATGTTATATCTTCTCAGCAAGTTTATACTATGCAATCTATAGTCTGTAACAACTCAATATATTATCTATGCAGCTATTTGGTATATATTTATGCATCCAGTGATCATTATTTTTGATTCACAATTGCTACTAGATGGAGATTACTCAGTGTATTAATGTAAATTAAGCATTCCATGTTAAGTATATCCCCATTTAATTATGGTGTTCTGTAGTTCTTCATTACTACCGGGTGCAATCACTCTGTGTGTAGGTATATAGTATGTGTGTAGGTATATAGTATGTGTGTAGGTATATAGTATGTGTGTAGGTATATAGTATGTGTGTAGGTATATGTATATAGATATATGTATATATGCATATGTATATATGCATATACAGTCATCATTTTACCATGTGGCAATTACTCAGCATTATACATAATGTAGTAGGTAACATAGTAACATAGTAAGTAAGGGCGAAAAAAGACACACGTCCATCGAGTTCAACCTTTTTTTTTGTTATTAACTACCTGTCAGTTGATCCAGAGGAAGGCAAAATACCCATCTGAAGTCTCTTCAATTTGCCTCAGAGGGGGATTCCTTCCTGACTCCAAAATCAGACCAGTCCCTGGATCAACTTGTACTATGAGCTATCTTCAATATCCCTGTATTCCCTCACTTGCTAAACACCATCCAAACCCTTCTTATACCTATCTAATGTATCAGCCTGTACCCCTGATTCACTTCCCAGCTCTCCCTGTAACACCCCTTTCCCTCCTCTAATCTCATTGGCTCCCTCCTGTCTGCTGGGAGGAGCTACTGGTGAATTAAGCATCCGACCCTTCCTTGTACCTATCTAATGTATCAGCCTGTACCACTGATTCACTTCCCAGCTCTCCCTGTAACACCCCTTTCCCTCCTCTAATCTCATTGGCTCCCTCCTGTCTGCTGGGAGGAGCTACTGGTGAATAAAGCATCCGACCCTTCCTTGTACCTATCTAATGTATCAGCCTGTACCCCTGATTCACTTCCCAGCTCTCCCTGTAACACCCCTTTCCCTCCTCTAATCTCATTGGCTCCCTCCTGTCTGCTGGGAGGAGCTACTGGTGAATAAAGCATCCGACCCTTCCTTGTACCTATCTAATGTATCAGCCTGTACCCCTGATTCACTTCCCAGCTCTCCCTGTAACACCCCTTTCCCTCCTCTAATCTCATTGGCTCCCTCCTGTCTGCTGGGAGGAGCTACTGGTGAATAAAGCATCCGACCCTTCCTTGTACCTATATAATGTATCAGCCTGTACCCCTGATTCACTTCCCAGCTCTCCCTGTAACACCCCTTTCCCTCCTCTAATCTCATTGGCTCCCTCCTGTCTGCTGGGAGGAGCTACTGGTGAATAAAGCATCCGACCCTTCCTTGTACCTATCTAATGTATCAGCCTGTACCACTGATTCAGGGAGACAATTCCACATCTTCACAGCTCTCACTGTAACAAACCCCTTCCCAATATTTAGGCGGAACCTCTTTTCTTCTAATCAGAATGGGTGACCTTGTGTCAGCTGGAATGACCTACTGGTAAATAAATCATTAGAGAGATTATTATATGATCACCTTATATATTTATACATAGTCATCATATCACCCCTTAAGCGCCTCTTCTCCAGAGTGAACATCCCCAATTTGGCCAGTCTTTCCTCATAGCTAAGATTTTCCCTTTACCAGCTTAGTTGCCCTTCTCTGTCCCCTCTCTAATACAATAATGTCCTGTTTGAGTGATGGAGACCAAAACTGTACGGCATATTCTAGATGGGGCCTTACCAGTGCTCTATACAGTGGGACCCCCTCCTCCCGTGACTCTCTGCCCCATTTAATACAACTCAAGACCTTATTTGCCCTTGATGCTGCTGACTGGCATTACTTGCTACAGACAAGTTTATTATCTACAAGGACTCCAAGCTCCGTCTCCATTATGGATTTGCCTAGTGCAGTCCCATTAAGGGTATAAGTGGATATTGTTACATCCCAGGTGCAGGACTTTACATTTATCAACATTGAATCTCATTTGCCACTTAGCTGCCCAGATTGCCAGTTAGTCAAGATCCTGTTGCAAGTGTCACATACTGGATGGAATTAATTGGGCTGATTAATTAATTAACAAGTTAAATAAAAGTGGCCCCAATTCCGAGCCCTGAGGGACCCCACTAAGAACCTTACTCCAAGTAGAGAATGTCCCATTAACAACCACCCTCTGTACCCGATCCTGTAGCCAGTTTCCTATCCATGTGCAAACGACTTCATTAAGCCCAACAGACCTTAGTTTAGAAAGCAGTCGTTTGTGGGGCACAGTATCAAACACTTTGGCAAAATCCAAATAGATATACTGCCCCCCCCACTGTCCAGAATCTTATTTACGTCATCATAAAAAGCAATCAAATTTGTCTGACATGACCTATCCTTCATAAAGCCATGCTGATTGCTGCTCATAATGTCATTCACTAGGACAAAATTTTGAATGTGCTCCTTCACATTCAAACAAGCCTTCAAATAATTTGCCCACCACAGATGTCAGACTTACTGGCCTATAATTGCCAGGCTGAGATCGTAATCCCTTTTTAAATATTGGAATAACATCAGCTTTTCTCCAATCCATAGGCACCATACCAGATGACAGTGAATCTGAGAAAATCAGAAATAAGGGCTGGACTAAAACTGAACTAAGCTCGCTTAGAACCCGGGGGTGTATGCCATCAGGCCCTGGAGCCTTGTTTACATTAATTTGTATTAACGCTTTATGAATCATATCCTGAGTCAACCACTGACTAGATTGAGCTGAGCCATTAGTGCAGCTATAAAGTGAGCCTGGGAACTCACACTCCTCTATTGTATACACTGAAGAAAAGAACTGATTTAACACATTTGCCTTATCTGTATCTGTTACAACCATACTGGTACCATTATTTAATGGAGCAACACTCTCAACCTGCATCTTTTTACTATTAATATATTTAAAAAACTTTTTAGGGTTAGTTTTCACCTCCACGGCAATTAACTCTTTTCTTAGCCTTCTGGATTGCTGATTTACAACATTTATTACAGTGTTTATATTCATTAAATGCAGCTTCTGTCCCAACAGATTTGTAGTTATTAAATGCCTTTCTCATCTTTCCTATTAACTTCTGAACTCAGTCACATAGTGGGGTCCTTAACCCCCTTACATTTACTCAGTAAATGATTTAGTATCAGTTTAAATGACAACCATTTCTGTTCTGTGTTTTTAGCTGAAAACCTAATGCCCCAATCAATACTCTGTAGGGCAGCCCTCAAGGCACTAAAATTAGCTTTTCCAAAATTCCTGGTTTTTGTTGCCCCAGTATATATTTGTTTTTTGCACCAGACATTCAATGATATAACATTATGGTCACTATTACCCAGGGGTTCAATGACTTGCACATTTGCTATAAGTTCTGGCTCATTAGAGATCACTAAATCACTGCATGAGGCAAATCAAGAAGTATAAATATTGTGCATATGCAGTTCTACAACATTTCTAAGGCTAATAATTAGTGCAAACACTATACATATATAGGTGCGGATTCACCAGCTCATTTACTGGGTGCAACTACTCAAAATTTAAATAATATGCATTCAGCAGTCCATCTTTTTTCTGGGTGTCACTATTAATGATAAAGGTGCACATGAAGTCATATTTATACTAGATTGTAACTACTTAGTACAACATATGTTCTGCAGTTAAAGGGTCAATTCGTGACAATTCTCAGTATATACTGTGTATTCTATAGATTAGAATAATTGTCAACAACACACTATATAAATACTGTACATTTGTAGTCCTTCCTTTTTTTTCATGATGCAATGGCTTAATATATATGTATGTGTATATATATATATATATATATATATATATATATATATATATATATATATATATATATATATATATATATATATATATATGTATACTGTTACTAAATACTTATATAAATTCTTGGCATATTCCATGCATTCGTAGTTTTTGTACCATCTGATTATTATCAAGATTTTATTTCACAACTATCATCCTTAATTCACTTAGTTCACTAGTGATGGTTTCTACAGTTCTATTAAATGCATTTTTTTTGTATTAATACTGCATACTTCTTGCAGTTCAGCACTATCACATGTTACTAACTTAACAGAATTATTCATGTTACTCCTGGTTCAGCATCTCTGCAAAGCTTCCAACGTGGTGCAGGTAACTTTGTGCAGAACAACTCCAATTATGAGCTATGGCCCTGTAGTAATCATGCAAGGTATTAATACTTTGGTCCAAAATTGAGCATATATATACCCCCAAAAGGGGATATGTATAAGAAGCGATCAGCGCCTGTGGCAACAGAAATAGAAAACAGACATAGCGCAATATGTTCACAATGTGAAAAATCACCCCGTGCGTGCCCTGGATGTTAAGTGGATGTGTTCTCTAGTGATGGGCGAATTTGCGCCATTTCGCTTCGCCGAAAAATTCGCGAATTTCGTGCGAAATTCGCGAAACGGCGAAAAATTCGCGAAACGGCGCCGGCGTCTCGTTTTTGACGCCGGCGCCCGTTTTTTCGACGCCGGCGCCCGTTTTTGACGCCGGCGCCCATTTTTTCGAAAAAAAAATTTTTGACGCCGGCGAATTTTTGACGCGAATTTTCGCGGGAGTTTCGCGAATTTATTCGCTGGCGGCGAATCGCGCAAATTCGCCGCGAATTCGCGCCTGGCGAATAAATTCGCCCATCACTAGTGTTCTCCCCTTCTCCTTTAAATGACTATTAATGAGGGTATAAAGTGGCAATACAAGTGGACAGAAGAAAGGAAGAATGCTTTTCCTGTGAAATAGAATATATTCCAGGGATGCCAATGCCTCCACCTTCTGTATAGAATGCCTAGTTTGGGGGACACAACAACCTAGACCAAGGCACCTGAAGTGAGCCGACAGGACTGCCCCTGGGGACCCCAGAAAAACTGTTTTTTGGACTCAATGCGCAAAAACCCGTAAGGGGAAATGTGAGTGTGAATTTTAATTGTTTTTAATTATGTTTTAAATAAACGGTGTTACACTATTATCGGTTTGTATCCCTGTTTGGGAACTTGGAAGGAGCGGTGAGCGCTGAAGGAGGAACCTGAAAGAGCTTCATGTTAAATACATCATACCACGGCAGTGGTTTGTAAGTAGGCATTCTATACAGAAGGTGGAGGCATTTGCATCCCTGGAATATATTCTATTTCACAGGAAAAGCATTCTTCCTTTCTTCTGTCCACTTGTATTGCCACTTTATACCCTCATTAATAGTCATTTGAAGGAGAAGGGGAGAACACATCCATTTAACATCCAGTGCTCGCACGGGGGGATTTTTCACATTGTGAACATATTGCGCTATGTTTGTTTTCTATTTCTGTTGCCACAGGCGCTGATTGCTTCTTATACATATCCTCTTTTGGGGGTATATATATGCTCGATTTTGGATTCATATACAGTTGAGAGACTGTGAAGGGGTCGGCAAGAAATAATCTAAGAGACTGACATTTTTTATTGGGCTGCATTTTGTAAGCTATATATTGTTTTTATTATTAATACTTTGGTATCTGCAATTAATTATTGTTGTTACAGGTTACATCTTGTACTTCAATGGTTAATACTATCAATTATAATTCAATTTATAATGGTACAACTTCAGTAAACCAACACATGGTAAATTCAGCATATTATTATGTGTTCTAGATCTGCAAGTGATCCCTCTCATATACAGATTGTTATACCATATCAGAGATTCTGCTTGTAAATGTAGCAGCTCGTTTCAGTAGCATATTCCAGTTTCAGCTGTTAGTGTATCTATTTTGTAATAAGAAGGTAGAGAAGTTGTAATACACAAGTCTATAGTCATACAGGGTTCTCTGCATGGATTGATGCTGCAGGTTACTACATTATTAAGGGGCATTAAACTCTGATAAAATAGTTCAGATTTGCTTAGGCATTGTCACACTAAATGACACTAACAAAGGATCTATATTGTGTATTGCTCTGCTACAATTCTACATTGTGTTACATCTATGTTCTTAATATACGGGGGTTGACATTACCTTACTGATTCTGTGTATGTAATCTACAGCTAATGTTCCAAACCATTTTCTTTTCTTTTACAGTAGTAAATGAGTAAGTTCATTCAAAATGGTGCTGTAGAATAGTAAGTTATTTATCAGTATACCAGTAATGAGGAAAAACTTCAATACCTGTAGTATGTATATAGTATCTTTTTACATTTCAGCAGATTGATACTGAAGTATCCAGCAACATGTCTTATTCTAGGCTCCTGCCTTACCCTTTTTACCTTTATGTTTTGCATTTTCTTTTCAGCTCATTATTACAATGACGCTTGTTGCGGCTGCAGCAGGTAAATATGATTTGCATCAAGTCAATGTATCACCTTGTAATGTGGTTTTGATATCTTTAACCTTCTGTAGTTCATCTTTAGTACTTTTTGTTGTAGTGCAGCCAATTCAACACAATATGTTGTAGATCGTTTCATCATTTTATGCTCTCATGTTGGCTTAGTTGGTCTTCTATAGACATTTTTACACAATGCTGTCTTGTCTAGTACTTTACACTGTGTAATCTTACCAAGATGTTATTCAGTATAATAATTAACATTGTTTATCTGAAGGTTTTAAAAAATGATCTATCTTTCAACAGGTTTAAGTTCCTTTAACTAGCTCATCTACCCGTTTCATTTAACTTGTAAGTATGGAAGGGTTCATCATCCCTGCTAGTAATAAGGAGCATCACAAAGTTACAAAGTGGTGAGTATGTATTAAACCACAAACATCTATGGACTGGTTGTTCTCAATAGGCGATGGTGTTGTAAGGTACTATAAGTTCTACTGTCCTTTTTCTACAGTAAAAGAGACCCAAAGATTACTGCAAGTATCAGTTGGTCTTATTCTAATTATGCTATTGATATTATGGTACAGTATAATAGCCATGTTAGTATGTCAGTGGTTGTATAATTTAACTACTATAGATATGGTGTTGCAGGTATTTCCCTCCCTAATACTGAATGTATACTGCTTTGGTATGTCCCATTAGTACCCACTGCCATGTCAAGTACAGGAAAATGGAAAATCAAATCATACCGGGATTTTAGTTTCCAGTACTGAAGCATGGCAGTGGCTACAAGTTTCCCAGCCCTAGTGTTACAGCAAAATAAGGATGGATTGCTGGGGCTGGAATTCAAATTTATTGCTATTTCCTGCGTGTCATGTGACCAGGGATTAACCCATTAGTACCCACTGCCATGCTTCAGTACAGGAAACGAAAATCTCGTAAGTTTGATTTGATTTTCTATTTTCTCACTCTGACCACAATCTGCGAACATTTAACTCTCCTAACTACCTCCACACCCCCTGCTCCTCCCCAAACATGTACAGACCAAGTCTTACAAACACTAGACGTGTCACATCTCTCTCTTCTCTCTAATATCTCAGCCACCTCTTCTGCTAATCCAACTACTATAGCTGTTTTGCCACTGTCCTTAATGAGGTTTTTCCTGCCAAAACTAAATGCGCTAGACCCAAACAGCTTCAACCTTGGCAAACTGCTCATACAAAAGCTTTTCAAACACATTCACATGCACTTAAGTGGAAAGCTCCCCATAGATGTGACGATTTTTCTTGCTGAACAACCGATTTTAGGGAAGTCCGACCAATCCTTCAAAATTATCGTGCGGTTAGTGGAATTCGAACGATCGTACATCTTACGATTTTTCGGCCGACATCTGTCAGGAAATTGATTGGCCAGGTCAAAAAATCTATGTCGGCCCCAGTGCAATGTATCTATGTCTGCAGGGCCAAGCAGCTCCCCTTTGTTTTCCTGGCAAATTGGTCTTTTTAGTTGATGGTAAATTCGTACGATCGTTCCGAGAAGATCGTGGTCTCACGTTCAGGATCTGATCTTTTAAAAATCTCAACATCTATGGCCGGCTTCACTGACACAAATCCTATTTAGAATCAGACTTTTGCAGATACAAATCTGAACTGCGCTCCTATAACACCAGCCTTTCCCAAGCCAAACAAACCTACTTTACTTCACTCATTAACTCCCTTTCCAGAAAACCTCTGCAACTTTTCTCTACTTTTAACATTCTTTGTTCCCCTTCCCCACCCCCTCTGTTTGCATCTGTCTCTAATCAGATATTGGTGACAAAAGCATTAGAAGTGACATTACAACACTACTAAACCCCCCCAGACAATCACCACCCCCCTGTCCATACTCCCCAGTCTCTTCTGTGCTCCTCCTTCTTTGTGATTTATGATGAAGTCTCAATACTTTTAGTTTACTCTCACCTTACTACCTGCCCACTTGATCCCATTCCTTCCAAACCTCCCAATGCCAATCCCTTAACTCACCTATTTAAGTCTCAACTGGAATCTTTTCTTCTGAGCTAAAATGTGCACTTGTTACCCCCATTCTGAAAAAAAAAAACTCTCTTGATGTCGGATTTATTCTCCTATAGTCCTCCAGGGATATAAGATTCTCCCTCACAATGAGTAAGTCCCTCTTGGATTTAAATAAATACTTACTCAAATCAAGCCTGGAACCCAAAGTTCCCCCTGGGCCTGACTTGAACCAATCAGATTTACTCAGGAACTTAACCAGCCATTAAAGTATTAAATAAATGCTCATATGTCCTGAAAGCTCATGAGGATGTTGGGGGATTTTTAGTAATTTAACATTCAATGATTTAACCATTGTATAAGCCTTTCTAAGCTTAGTATATAGTATCCAGATAAGTACATGTGCTGTGCTAGTACAGTGAGTGTCCAGAATGGTATGTGAGCAGTGGCTGAGACTATATGTGTCTTTCCTATCCTTGCACTAAGAATTCTTCTGATTTGAGGCAACAGATATATTCCCTGTTCTTAGTAGAAAGGCCTCTAACCTTGAAGTTCAACACAGTTGTTCTGTGGCAGTGTCCTGTTCTATAATCATTGTAGTTCATACATAACCCTTATATATAATATCTACACTTTATTCCTCCAATCTCAATAACCTCTGATACCTTTCCTCTCTAAACTAATTCAACACCCAGTCTATAACTGACTGTCAATAACCTGCTGGACCTCCTACATTGTGGTTTCAGGCAACAACACTCCACTGATGGTGCCTTAATTGACCTTGTAATAGTGAAAAACAACAGTCACTTCTTACTATTAACACTGCTTTATCTCTCAGCTGCATTTGACACTGTGGATTATCCTCTTATCCTCCACTACCTTCATTCTCTTGGCCTGGGCACACATTACTGTCCTGGTTCTCTTCTTGCCTCACTAATTGTTCCTTCAGTGTCTCTTACAATATAATATCATTTTCTCCCTACCTCTTTCTGTTGTGGTTCCTCAAGGGCTTATCATTGACCCCTTAGTATTCTCTCTCTATACTTCCTCCCTTGCAAAACAAATAAACATATTAATATGGTTTCCAATCCCACCTCTATGCTGTTGATACTCAGATCTATTCTCCTCTCATGATCTCAACCCAACACGTATAACTCTCTCCCTGCCTGTCTTTCTCTACTTCTATGTCACAATGCTAAATGAAAACTTTCTAAAATTCTTCTTTTCCCCCCAAATAAAACTCATAACATCCTAGAAGTATCTATCATAGTTAACAATTCCACTATCACTATAATGGCAGATTGCCCCAGGCCTGATGACTTGGGCATCTGCAGAAAATTTTCCAGGGGGGGGGCAAAAAATAACCTGTATTTCTAGACTAAACCTGAATACAAATAACAAGGTATCACATTTGTAGGAAATCAAAAGAATTGTCAAAACCTCATAACTAACATAATTGTATAACTAGGGCAGTATAAGTAGAGAGTATAAATCATGAGAATGTGCTGAACTATACAGGACACTAACAGCTAAAAAATCTATTGGGAAATTATTTGAGGAGAAGCAGAGGGTCATGTGTCTATCCAAGACTGGTCAGCTACTAGTATATAAGCCGGTCAGCTACTAGTATATAAGCCACACTCAGTATCTGTCATATAGACAATGAGATGTTGCCTGTCCACCACACTGAAGGAAAGCTGTTGTCTAACACAATGTAACTCACACAAAAACCCCTGGCGCCCCCCGAACACAGCTTACACAGCTTTCACTGCACCCTGCTATGTACATGATTGAGTGGGGCTTTCTCAACTAAATATCACTGTAAATTATGGATGATAAACACATTAACCCAAAATATGCCAGAGAGATTAGTGCAGAAAATGGGCAGATTGAAAGCTTTACTATAACGGCAAAATCATTGTACCAAATGGTTAATGAGCGTTGCACAAACATGACCCTCCGCAAATTTATAAAAATAAACATGTAAAATATTGCAGGAGAGCCAGGTAAAGGGACACAGACATGTTCCAGACAGGCTTTACAACACGGCACTAGTGAGGCAGTTTCAGCAAGTGGTTAGAGCTCATTATGACAGTGTTAGTGCTTGAGTACCAGAAGCAGAGATCTGCTCACTTACAGGGAAGTTTCAAGTTGAATATAAATGGCCGGATGTTGGTTTGCTGGGGTAGAGCAGTGCTCAGTGGAGCTCTCAGTTTTATGGCACAGATGGATGTTGCAAGTCTGCGCTCGGAGCGTTGGCTGGCAGCTGCCCTTCAGTGTATCACACAGACAAACAGTGCGAGCGGGGGAAGAAGAGGAGCAGCAACGGCTGTCGCTGGACACCAACCAGACCCCCCCCCAACAAGAGCCAACACCCCGGCCAGACTCCAATCTCCCGGAACTAACCCATCAGAATTAAAAGGGTAGGGGGAGAAAAAAGTAACCATCATGGAGCTGTTCCTGCTTGATTCCAGGGGGGGCGCCCATGCTTGGGGTAACCCTAGTTCTTTACTCCTCCTATCCAGTCACTTTTATCTATGGAATATATCCAAAATATGACCATGTATCACCCACAATACTGCCAACATTCTTATTCATTCTCTCATAAGATCATGTCTAGATGACTGTAACTTTCTATTAATTGACCTTTCCCGCCAGAGAAACCTCTCCAGTCCATAATGAATATTGCCACCAGGCTTATACACCTCAACAATTTTTCCTCTACCACGCCACTTTTCCAATCCCTGCTTATGACTCTGTTCAAAGCAGTTAACTCTGCCCACCCTACATCTCTAAAGTTATCTCTAGATACTCACCTAACCTATGCTCCTCTACTGACCTGCTCCTCAACTCTTCTCTCATTATCTACTCGCATTCGAGACTTTGAAAGGGCTGCACCCCTCCTGGATACTCTCCCTTGCTCTGTCCAACTTTCTCCAAACTTTCTGCTTTCAAAAGATCTCTTGCAACACACTTATTTAGAGAAGCCTACCCTCATTCTGTTTAGCTACTAAATGCAAAACCATTTGCTAGACCTCTCACCTGCTTATTTCTGATCTTGCCCTCTCCCACACTTTGTGTCTTAATCCCTTCCCTTTTAGTTTGTAAGCTCTTTTACACAGGTCCTTCTTCCCCCAGCTGTTCCTGGTTTCTATGTAAGTAATTCTGTATGGCTTATGTATAAGCAAATTTATTTTACAGGCACTGCGAAATATGTTGGTGCTCTAAAAATGCATGCTAATAATAATAATCCTTATGTAAAGATAAAACACTTAGAGGCGTTCCAGTTCCTGGTGGTAATGGGCGACAAGTAACAATTTGCACCTATACACCTACAACCTCTTATTTGTTTTTAAAAGACCACTGAACCATAGATCCTATAGATAAGAGGGACTTGGATGATTTACAGACATAATACAAAGGCTATTGTGATACTAAACTCTATAGTTAGTATAGATATGGGTATATATCATTTATGTGACAGTAGGGAGGGGTGTGTGTATGGGGCTGGGTTTTCATTTGGAGGGGTTGGACTTTGTCTTTTTTCAACCCAATTTAACTATGTAGGTGACAAAAGCCCTGGAGCAGAAGGTCCCAACAACTGAGACAATCTCTGATAAGATTACCTTGCGATGTGACATTGGTGGCGTTTCTATGGATTTTGAAAATGTAACAGCTTAAAATAAATGTACAAAAATAAATGTTGTGGGGGAAAAGATGTTCCTAATCTGCTTTTATTCTTTTATGTTATATTATGAAAATGTTTTATTTGGTCTTCTTACCTGCCCTTCTTGTAAACAACACACTGTATGTTGAATGATTATTGATTGTTTTTAAAATGCCACCTGGAAAGTTAGAAATATGTATTTGTTTAAACTTGATGTGAAATATTGTATAAAAAGTTCTCTGAGTGAAATGTACATTTATTTTTTGAGAGAGAAAAATATGTTGGGATATAAAAGCAAAGTCATTGTGGGGCTTTAAATATTGGAATGACATATTGTGATTTTATTCTTACTCTTGTGATTCTGTATCCTCATTCTTGGATGGTGCTTTTTTATCGTTTGATTCTTCAATAAAGTATTATTGAAATCTTATATTTTATAATGTAAAGTTTAGCGGTCTGGTAATAGAATGGTTCTTGAAAGTTCAGTTTTGATAGGGCCACTTTGGCAGCTCTTGACATCATTATACCAGATCACTTACTGTATCTGCCTTTTTAGCTAAGATCAAACTCAAGTGTACTTAGTATAGAAGTGATTAGCTGAAATGTATCCAGAGCTCCTCTTCCTCTGTCTTGTTTCTCATTTACTTGTGGACTTCACCCATCTACTGCTGTTGTGGAAGAGGACAGGGTAACGGTCGGTTTGTGTACCACCTAAGAGTGTAGAGACCTGATTTTGATCCATATGAGCCCATGAATATTTTTAAGTTGCTTTCTTGGCCTAAATTAAGGTGAAAGCCTTGATCTTGGTACCCATCTACCTCTTTACTTTGCCTCGGGACATTGTTTTATTGAAACTTCAGTCCCATGTTACTGTTGGGTAAAGGGCTATTCCTAGGGAACAAGAGATGATGTGTTTGTGGAAGTGGTTTGGCTGTGTTCAGATTAGTTTTTTATCTTTGTTGTTGTCTGGAACCTTTCCCAATGACATTCTCCTATATATTTCCATCCGGGGAGACCCTTCTGAAGAACACTATCCACATTGCAGTGGAGGAGGAACATAGTCCGCAGAAGGGCCTGAGGTTTGTTGTTCAGGAGGTTCTGTTTGAAGTTCTCCACATCAAACTGTGGAGTGATGATATCCTGTGTCTTCAGGGTAGATAACCACCGCCCAGTACAATACAAAATTCCTCCCTATAAAGGCCCCTTCCACCAGACACCCTTCAGTATTTTTTACTACCAGCGAGGATACAAAGTCCTAGTATTACGATCAGCGGCTCTGATGCTTAGGATAATAGGAGCAGACTGGAGTTTTTTCCAGGTGCCTTTCAGATGACTGTGCCCCCCGTGAAATACACTGTTGTACTCCTGTTGATCAAGCCAATGCTATTGATTGATTTGCACACGCGGCTAAAACAACTTGCTGGATTCAAGGTAATTACGGCAGAACTGCTATACTCCTGTTGATCAAGCCAACACTATTGCTTCATTAACACAAGTCCCTGGGCTGCCTTACTGTGTAAGTTAGTATTGGCATATTATATCTTGTAGTCTGCCTTATTTTTTTGGTAACGCTAACACAGAGGCGTGACAGTATGGAGGCACTTCTTTCTAATCAGCATTTTAATTCTGCCTCAGCACTTCATCTATGTTGCAGCTGCTCCGTGATAATATGATATACATTTCTGATGCTACACCATAAAATCCTGTATGCATTTAGGCAGCAACTTGGTACTAATATATGATTTTACAGGTCATGCCTTTATTTTACAATGAAGTTACACATGTACTTTGCTTCAATCCAGAAGCTTTGCTCAGAAGCAGGCAGAGCCTATCCTGAAAGCCCCTGGCTCACAAATCTACATGTGGGGATTGTGACAGGACTACAGATCCCATCATGCACTGAGATTCATCAGTCCTATTAATGCAGGGGTTATCTTAATGTTTCCATGGTATCTGTTTTCTCCCTGCAGGTGCACAACGCCTGCTTCCCATAATCAGCTCTGCTCTGGTTAGTGCCCCTGCACCATAATGGTGTATGTGTTGTGCACTTAAAAGACTGCATCTCTGGGTGTAGTCTGAGCCTGCTATTCCAGATTGATGATTTTTGGGTAAGACAAACTTTTTACAAATGTATCTACTCTTAAGTTGATTGTTTGTGCACTTATTCAGTATAGCAATACCGTTCGCGGTAGAATTGCTATTGGTGTAATACTGCTACTGTGTTACAGTCCATATTATGTACAATGGTATAGTCACAGGCTAATGTCACTGTTCATCTGCGCATTTAATGATGGCTACTTTGTGCCAGTCACTTGGTGATATGCTGGGTAATCTCACAGTCTCACAGTATTTTGATAATGTGCGCAATTTTACAATTTACTTCTTCTACTATATTGCAGTTATTCATGAGTTTTTGGCATAAGTCCAGTTACTTGGTATAGTTACATAGTTTCATCAGGTTGAAAATAGACAAAGTCCATCAGGTTCAACCCCTCCAAATGAAAACCCAGCCCCATACACACACCCCTCCCTACTGTCACATAAATGATATATACCCATATCTATACTACCATATATACCCAAGTATAAGCCGAGTTTTTCAGCATCCAAAATGTGCTGAAAAAGTCTACCTTGAGTCGCTGAGATTGCAGTCACTTTTAATCATTCCTATACAAACAGTACACTTGGGGAGAGACTGCAATATCCCATAATGCCCTCTGTTGGTTATATGAAAGAATAACAGTGCGCCCTCTGTTGGTTATATGAAAGAATAACAGTGACTGCAATATCACACAGCGCCATCTGTTGGTTATATGAAAGAATAACAGTGACTGCAATATCACACAGCGCCCTCTGTTGGTTATATGAAAGAATAACAGTGATGGCAATATCACAAAGCGCCCTCTGTTGGTTATATGAAAGATTAACAGTGACTGCAATATCACACAGCACCCTCTGTTGGTTACATGAAAGAATAACAGTGACTGCAATATCACACAGCACCCTCTGCACATGGTAATGGGACAGTGGGACAATGCACACAGTAATCCGTTTGGCAATTCTCTGTCACCATCAACTTTGCAAAGAAGTCCGGTTGATCGCTGGGGGGGTCGCTTTGGCAGAATGTGCGCTGCTGGGAGACAGGGCTGTAGTTGTGTCTAGGCTTTTACTAGAGTCAATACATTTTCCCAGTTTTCGTAGGTAAAATTAGGTACCTCGGCTTATACTCGGGTCGTCTTATACTCGAGTATATACGGTAACTATAGAGTTTAGTATCACAATAGCCTTTGTATTATGTCTGTCCAAGAAATCATCCAAGTCCCTCTTATAGTCATTAACTGAATCATCACCCGGCAGTGCATTCCCCAACCTCACTGTCCTCCTCACTGTGATGAACCCCCTACTCTGTTCCTTTAAATGAAACTTCTTTTCCTCTAGTCTGAAGGGGAGGCCTCTGGTACGTGATTCTCTTTATGGGTAAAAAGGTCCCCTGCTATTTGTCTATAATGTCCTCTAATGTACTTGTAAAGTCTAATCATGTCCCCTCACAAGCGCCTTTTTTCCCCCAGAGAAAACAACCCCAACCTTGTCAGTCTCCCCTCATAATTTAACTCTTCCCTCCCTCTAACCAGTTTAGTTGCACTTAGTCTCTGCACTCTCTCCAGCTCATTTATATCCCTCTTAAGGACTGGAGTCCAAAACTGCCCCCATACTCCAGATGAGGCCTCACCAGGGACCTATAAAGAGACACAATTATGTTTCATCCCTTGAGTTAATGCCCTTTTTTATACAAGAACTTTATTTGCTTTAGTAGCCACAGAATGACACTGCCCAGAATTAGACAACGTGTTATCTACAAAGACCCCTAGATCCTTCTCATTTAAGGAAACTCCCAACACACTGCCATTTAGTGTAGAACTTGCATTTATATTATTTTTGCCAAAGTGCATAACCTGCATTTATCAACATTGAAGCTCATTTTCCAGTTTGCTGCCCAGTTTTCCAGTTTAGACAAATCACTGTGCAAAGTGACAGCATCCTGCATGGAACCTATAGTTCTGCACAATTTAGTCTCATCTGCACAAATAGAACCAGTACTTTCAATGGCCACCTCCAGGTCATTAATAAACAAGTTGAAATGAATTGAATGCTGAGCATTATTAGAACTTATCTGTATATTTATGGATAATACTAACAATACTGAAATTTTCAGTGAAATCGTTCATTGTTGGTATATAATACTATATATGTCTCCATAACCTGTACTTGCTGTTACTGGGGATTGGCTGCTAACACACTAACACATTAATAATGTAGATTATACTGTTTGTACTTCTGCAGCTCATGGTTATATCTTGTATATATCCATTATCTCATTATCACTTATTATTACATATTATTCTGAGTATCATAACACCATTAATATTTGTTATTGTCATTACATAGGCCCAAAAGTATATCTTCTTAACACATACTAACTATGTACTGGTTTTTTTTACACAGGTTAAAGTTGCTTTATACAAAGTAGTATAGGAACATCATTTGAACCAAGGTTCCACAGACAGACGGCCAAACAGATAGAAATGTTGGCTGCTAACATTTCAATTGGTACATTTCAATTGACTCCAGTGTGGGATTTGGATAGATGGTCCTTAAGAATTTACAAAAAGATGCACTTTGACCCATTAGATGAAGCCTTCCTATTTCATCTGACAATTAAAACTAGTAGCCATTTGCTCTGCAAGAAGAGTAGGTAAAATACAGGCCTTGTCCTGCAAGAAACCTTACTTACAGATTCTTCAAGCCAGAATTATTCTTAGACCTGATCCCTCATTTAGACCTAAAGTTTTCATGTCAAATTGAGATTATCTTGACTGATTTCTATCTAGACCTTGAGAATAAGCAATATTACTGGATGTGAAAAGATGCATTTAATATATTTGAAAATGGTACAAAAATGTAGAATCTCTATTCGCCTGTTTATAGCACATACAGGTAATAATAATAAAATAAATAAATAAATAAAAAGATGTCAATATCCAGATGGATAAAACAGGCAATTATGATTACATATATACATACATATATACATCAGTTCCTCTGTGATTATGTGCACATTCGGGCAGTGTCCGCTTCATGGGCAGAAAGTTTGCTGCCCAGTTTCCCCTGGTCCCTACTCGGACTACTTGGATAACATTGCTGTTTGGTTTCCATATTTTCTCTCACACCTGCTCTCATTTTAGGTGACTTCAGTATTCCCATTGACAACTCTGCTTCTCCTACCACCATAAGAACTTAATTTGGTCTCTCTATTACTCTCCTGCTCCCATTAAGGGTCATGCTCTTGATCTTATAGTCTGCTACTCATGCCACCCACCCATCCATCCAACCTACCCTAATGGTCCCCATAGACGCGACGATTCTTCTTGCCGAACGACCGATTTTAGGGAAGCCCGACCGATCCTTCGAAATTATCGTGCGGTTAGTGGTATTCAAACGATCGTACATCTTACGATTTTTCGGCTGACATCTGTCGGGAAATTGATCGGCCAGGTCTAAAAATCTTTGTCGGTCCCAGTGCAATCTCTCTATGTTTGCAGGGCCAAGCAGGCAGCTCCCCTTTGTTTTCCTGGTAAATTGGTCTTTTTAGTTGATGGTAGATTCGTACGATCGTTCTGAGAAGATCGTGGTCTCATGATCAGGATCTGATCTTTTAAAAATCTCAACATCTATGGCCAGCTTAACTCTCACTACTCCCTATCTGATCATCACATATTTAATTTCAGATGACACTCTTACCTGCACTATCACAACCATCAACCATCACAACTTTAACACATTTGATCCACAACAATTATCAACAGAAGCTGCACAGCCAGTCTCTCACATTAACAACTTTTCCTGTCCCAATAGGGCAGCTTCTCTCTACAATGCAGCTCTTTCAACAGCACTTGACTCCTTTGCTCCTTCAACACCCATTACAGTTGGCCAGCTAAACCCCAACCCTGGCACACTAGTTTAACTGGGTACCTTAGAATATTTAGTAGAGGGAGGGCAGACCCAAAGATGGTTACATTTTAGCAGAGCTCCCGACTAGAGGCTTGAGTTGTGTGCCATCACAACCTACCAGCACACAAAAAACATCTACAAACAAGTCTTAATATGGGGATAGAAAGCGGAAAAGATATCTTCCATCAATTGACTCAGCCCTCATCTGCAACCCCCGAAGACATCGCATCCACCTTGTGGACCCAGAGCGGATCACAAAACAGTTCCCACAAAACACAATACAGGTCGGTGCAGGGGACCCCACTGAACCGCAAGACCTGGGAAGGCAAGGGGGGGAGAGAAAGGGGACTGTGATCCGACCACAGGAGGGTGAGACAAGCAGCCACTAGTGGGACAAGAAGTGAAGGCCAACGGGTCCCACATGACACAAGCTGCACAGCATAATAACAAAGGTGTGAACCTACACCAGGCTAGATATATATATATAAAAAAAAGCCTGGCCGACTAGGAGAACAGTTGCCAATCACCTGACTGGCTATGCCTTTGAAATCTGGTGCATTCATTTCACAGAGGCAGACTAGCATGATATTTAAAGGGACAAAAATTCGCCAAAGCGTTTGATACTGTGCCACACAAACGACTGCTTTCTAAACTAAGGTCTGTTGGGCTTAATGAAGTCGTTTGCACATGGATAGGAAACTGGCTACAGGATCGGGTACAGAGGGTGGTTGTTAATGGGACATTCTCTACTTGGAGTAAGGTTCTTAGTGGGGTCCCTCAGGGCTCAGTATTGGATCCACTTTTATTTAACTTGTTCATTAATGACTTAGGGGAGGGTGTTGTAAGTAATGTATCAGTGTTTGCAGATGAGACAAAACTATCAGCCCAATTAATTCCATCCAGGATGTGGCACTTGCAACAGGATCTTGGCTAACTGGCAATCTGGGCAGCTAAGTGGCAAATGAGATTCAATGTTGATAAATGTAAAGTCCTGCACCTGGGATGTAACAATATCCACTTATACCCTTAATGGGACTGCACTAGGCAAATCCATAATGGAGACGGAGCTTGGAGTCCTTGTAGATAATAAACTTGTCTGTAGCAAGTAATGCCAGTCAGCAGCATCAAGGGCAAATAAGGTCTTGAGTTGTATTAAATGGGGCAGAGAGTCACGGGAGGAGGGGGTCCCACTGTATAGAGCACTGGTAAGGCCCCATCTAGAATATGCCGTACAGTTTTGTCTCCATCACTCAAACAGGACATTATTGTATTAGAGAGGGGACAGAGAAGGGCAACTAAGCTGGTAAAGGGAAAATCTTAGCTATGAGGAAAGACTGGCCAAATTGGGGATGTTCACTCTGGAGAAGAGGCGCTTAAGGGGTGATATGATAACTATGTATAAATATATAAGGGGATCATATAATAATCTCTCTAATTAATTAATTACCAGTAGGTCTTTCCAGCTGACACAAGGTCACCCTTTCCGATTAGAAGTAAGAAGGTTCCAGCTAAATATTGGGGTTTGTTACAGTGAGAGCTGTGAAGATGTGGAATTGTCTCCCTGAATCAGTTGTACAGGCTGATACATTAGATAGGTACAAGGAAGGGTCGGATGCTTTATTCACCAGTAGCTCCTCCCAGCAGACAGGAGGGAGCCAATGAGATTAGAGGAGGGAAAGGGGTGTTACAGGGAGAGCTGGGAAGTGAATCAGGGGTACAGGCTGATACATTAGATAGGTATAAGGAAGGGTCGGATGCTTTATTCACCAGTAGCTCCTCCCAGCAGACAGGAGGGAGCCAATGAGATTAGAGGAGGGAAAGGGGTGTTACAGGGAGAGCTGGGAAGTGAATCAGGGGTACAGGCTGATACATTAGATAGGTACAAGGAAGGGTCGGATGCTTTATTCACCAGTAGCTCCTCCCAGCAGACAGGAGGGAGCCAATGAGATTAGAGGAGGGAAAGGGGTGTTACAGGGAGAGCTGGGAAGTGACTCAGGGGTACAGGCTGATACATTAGATAGCTTTAAGAAGGGGTTGGATGGCTTTTTAGCAAGTGAGGGAATACAGGGTTATGGGAAATAGCTCATAGTACAAGTTGATCCAGGGACTAGTCAGATTGCCATTTTGGAGTCAGGACGGAATTTTTCCCCCTCTAAGGCAAATTGGGTTTTTTGCCTTCCTCTGGATCAACTGGCAGATAGGTAGTTAATAAAAAAAAAAAAAAGGGTTGAACTCGATGGATATGTGTCTTTTTTCAACCTTACTTACTATGTTACTATGTTACTATGTAAATACATGCACAATAAAATATAATGATATAATGATATAATATATTTAGAACAGGAGGGACCAAGCAAGCCCGCTCAAAAAAAGAACCCAAGAGCACCGTTACCCAGGGAGGAATACCCAAGCCGAAGCAAGCAACGGAGGTAACTGACTTGGTCATTAATATATCCTCATATACTCTCTCTCCTGCCGAACAGTCAGTACTAAACAAAGGTTTAGGTTATATCCCCACCTATACTAGTGACTTCTTTGTCTGGGAAATTGATTTCCAAAAATTCTTACGATCATTAAAATTAAAAATGTGTTTTGGGGATTCAGGTCAGAGTACTGGGCCACAAAGGGGCTTAAAGAAAAAGAGCGCCTTTATGCCCACTATACAAAACGACTCGCTTATAGCATTTGAAAAAGTCGTGACCACAGCAGTGAAGGAAATCTGGGAGAAACCTTTAAAATTTAATAACAATCTTACAAAAATAGAACAAAAAGCGTTGGTATCCCTTAAAAATAATGATACAATCATTGTTAAAAAAGCTGATAAGGGAGGGGCTGTTGTAGTAATGAATAAAGATATGTATATCATGGAAGCCAGGAGACAATTACAGGTACCTGGCCATTACAAAATAAATGGTAAAGACCCTGTATTTGATATTCAAAAAGAAATAAATGTCTTGGTAAACGATGCATATATGAATAATGTGATATCTTCTGACACAAAAGATTTTTTATGTGTTGAACATCCACGCACCCCCGTGTTATACCTCCTGCCTAAGATCCACAAATCGTTAGTGAATCCACCAGGGCGCCCTATTGTATCTGGAAATGGCTCGATTCTGGAGCCTTTGGCAAAGTATGTGGACCAATACTTACAACCACTGGTAAAAGATATACCATGTTGTTTAATGGACACTAACGATTTGTTGAACAAATTAATCAGTCTGGATAACTTAGGAGATGATGTTACCCTCTGTAGTATAGACATAGTAAGTCTCTACACTTCCATTCCTCAAGATGAGGGGATTTCATGTGTAGAAGAAGCCCTTTTGAACACAAATCTCCCAAACTCCTTGATATATTTTTTGGTAGATTGCCTGACCCTTGTACTTAAGAGAAACTATTTTAGATTTGAGAACGAATATTATTGGCAGTGTCAGGGCACGTCGATGGGGGCAGCGGTGGCCCCCTCGTTCGCAAACCTGTTTGTACATAAATTAGAGCTAGATTTCTTTTTGAAACATCGATACAATAACCACATTTTGCTCTACCTTCGTTTTGTGGATGACATTCTAGTAATTTGGAAGGGTGATGTGGCTTTATTTAACGAAATGGTGGATGAAGCAAACAAAGGGCACCCCACTATCAAATTTACTACAGAAACGGCTAAGAATTCATTACACTTCCTTGATGTGAAACTTACCGTTGAAAATGGGACTATAGTCACCAATCTGTACAGAAAAGCCACTGATAGAAATAACCTCTTAAATCACACTAGCTTTCATAATCGCAAATGTATCTCAGGCATCCCAAAAGGGCAGTTCCTAAGGGCACGAAGGATAGCCTCGGACGATGATAAATATTGGGAGGCAGCAGAGTCCCTAACCGATAGGTTTGTGGGTAAAGGATATAATAAAAACACCCTGCAAAAAATAGCCACAGAAGTAGGTGAGATTTCGAGAAATTCCCTATTAGAGGGTTCAAAAAGCACTACAAAAAACACCAGGACACCATTTGTAAGCCTGTACCACCATAAGAGTAATCAAGTTGAAAAAGTAGTAAAAAGGTTCTGGCCAATTTTACAGGGTGATAAATCGTTGTCTAAATATTGTACTGAACCACCGTTATTTTGCTACAAGAAGGGTCGCACCTTAAGGGACCACCTGTGTGCAGCCGAACCTAAAAAGAAAACTAGACAAAATGTGTTGTTCCAAGGACCAGTGAGAAATGGGACCTTTCCATGTTTAGGGTGTGTATGTTGCCCGTCTGTGATTAAGGGAGAGTCATTTTGTCACCCCATGAAAGGACATAAAATTAAATTGAAATGCTATGCCACTTGTGAAACAAGTGGAGTAATATACCTGTTGAAATGCCCATGTGGCAAAGTTTATGTCGGACAAACGATACGATCTGTAAAAGAAAGAATCAAAGAACATAAATCGGATATTAGAAATTATAGAACAAATAGTCCAACAGACACATCCGTATCGAGACATTTCTTTACTAATAATCACAATCAATCACAACTTAAATGGCTGGTCCTTGAGGTGGTATCCAAACCACAGAGAGGTGGTGATTTGAAGAAATTACTCCTCCAACGCGAAGCAGTATGGATTAGGAAATTGAGTAGCATGGAACCTATGGGGTTAAATGAATATTGGAGCATTGTACCATTCCTGTGATTACTTACTCATGTTCCTCTTTTCTGCAGATAATAAGAATATTTGGCTGCCCTTTAAAGATTTTTTGAAACCGACAGTGCGGTAAGATATAAATATAATGATAGTCTGTTGGGCAGATAATATGCTAAAAGGTTTGATAAATGTTTTGATGCAATGCAATGAATTGTGCTATAAGATGGATTAACGCAGCAATTGTCCCTTTTGGTAGGCCGGAGACGGCAATACCTGGGAGATGTAAATAAAGACTTTGGAAACAAACTTATGGACACTAAGAATTGGACTTTTCTCTTTGCTTCACCATATGTCACTAATGTTTTTTATTGTTTAATGTTGTACCTGTATCACATTCCATGCCACAACAACATTGGGTTAATGGGGCTAGGCTAATCACTCCCCTTAGCAGTCGCCCCTCCTACTCAATTAAACAAAGGGGTGTGGCTTTTTCTTTATATTGTATGTATGAATGTACTGGAGGTATCAATTGATAAAGGGCTTTGCCCGAAACATGTCGTGCAAATAAAAAACACTTTTTGCAGTTAACCTGTGAGTGCCTGGCTCTACTTATACTTCTTGATTATAATGGCACAAACCTAATGTGAGTAGAATCTTTCAACTCAAATGCTATTATTGTGCCACAAACAAAAAAGCCCTATATAGAAACCTCTCCTTCCTCTTAAAAGGACAGTAAATAAGCCACCTGAAACTCTGCCAGAGAATACAGATAATATACCAATATACCAACTGGATATACCCTACATGCCAACTAACCTGCATATTTGTAACTGTGCTGCACTACAAGAGGAAAACCTCAATTCAATAAGGTTATATATGCTTTAATAAGACACCTCACCTTCTTACAAGTATAACCTACAAGATTATTGACACCATAAGAGGGCAACACAAGCTGATCATTCAGTCTCTTATTATAGTAAAGGAAGGGAAACATACTCAATTGAGCTACACAAATATCTTATCCAATCATTGGATAAAAAGAAATAAACCATAAACAAAAAGCCTTACATGTTTGTGGCTTGTGTGACACTATTGGTGTAAGAGAAGGCACTTTGCTGCAAATGTTACACAACCTAAATTCATTCTCCACATCACAAATTAGACATATCAGGACAATAAGAAAGTTATGAAACAAACCAAAATGATGCTTTTATACTGTGTGTATACAAATTGTGTGTTTACAAATAATGTTTTAGCAGTTTTCTTGGGAATATTTGAAGTGGGACTTGCTAGATCTGCTCTGTTGTCGTTGTTGGTTATGTTCCTCAGACAATATCTTGTTGGCACAATCTCTTTTCCCTGGCCCAGTGTGTCACTTACCAGATCACAAGTGTTTGGTGTGTTGCTGACACTGGATATTGGAGTTAGATGTCAGAGCTTTTTTGGAGTGTTTTCTACACACTTACTCATTGATGAAGCAAAATCTGCCAATGAACAACTGATTTCATACAGATGTTGTTACATTTTGCTTGAGGAGTTCAGTTTGATTGTGCTCCATTTTTTTTCAGTGTTGCAGCTAAATCATAATTCTGATTTTCCATTCTTACTAACTGCACAATGTTATTTAAGCCTTTAAGTGCCACAGATCATAGACTCTACGTTCTGTGGATCAAGTACCAAAGTGGCACAGAACGTAGATTTTACATTTCTGCTGCACTTCCGGCTTCTGGAGCAGAGGAGCCGCTTTTCAAGTCACTTGTTCCATTTCTCCTCGATCGCCTAGACAACAAGCGGAGCAGGGGATTGAGTGGCCCTTAGGGCACAATCACCCAGGGACCCCAAGGCAGTAGCAGGCACATGTTTCCTACGTGTCCTGCTGCTGCAGACTACACTGCATTGCCCAGCTCCAACCCCACAGCACACGAACACTGGGATGATTGCAGATCTCTTCCTGGGGCCCCTCCACATCATCTCCAGTGACTTTTCCAGGTTAGTGCAACAATTACACACACAAACACACCAACACACACTTATTACAGTAATACACACTTACATTCACACTTACACATACATTTTTGGGGATCAGGGGAGTCACTCACACTCACTGCACTCACACACGTGTAACATGTAATTTACCAATTGTACACACGCACATACATGGCTTTGTGGCTTTTTTTTTCTTATCGCTTTGTCTCTTTTTTGGCTGAAATTTTTTTCATTGACATTGTGAATAGCGTATTCGCTAACCATATTGTGCAATACTTTTTGTATGTTATTTCGTGATTATATTGCAATTTTGGGCATTTTGGTGCATTTGTAGCCATTTTCTTGCATTTTCAGCTCTGCATGTGTCGTGTTCACTTATTTGGTCAAGCTAAAATATTCAAATTGTGATTCCGATTACACTAGTCTGTGGTTTTATTGGATTTATTTGCACTTTTCTGTCTTAATTTTGTTTTGCCTTGTAAATTTTATCTACTATATATCCGTTTGGGGGTCTCTGTGCGCCACATAGTTTGGTATATCTATGCATATTGGGCATCAAAGTGTTCAGTAGACCCCTGGCGTTCATATTTAGGATGTTTTATGCTGATACATTATGAATTTTGGGGCATATAATGGGGTAAAATGCAAGCTTTGTGAACATTTTCAGAGATTTAAAAAAAAAAAAAAAAAAAAAAAAGCATTATGTTTAGCACAGCTTTGCAGTTTGGTAGTTTTCAGTAGAAAGATGTAATTACCTGCTTTAGATTCATCAGAATCAGAATTAGGAAATTTGGGCTTTAGGGTAAGGCAAAAAAAGAATTGGCAGGTGTTTGTTAAGTGAATCTTCTGTATTTATGCCACCAGGTACCCCAGACATGGCCGATGGGAGACATTTTCTCCTGTAGCAACAATTGCCACACAGAGAACTGAACAGGCTGATATGGGTCTCCTCCAGTTTTTTTGGCCTGAAGGGCTTCTTCTGACATTTTCTGTTTGACAATTCTTTTCGTTAAATTGTCAAATCTTTTTTTGAGGACATTGGTGCTTCTGGGAACACTGCATATGCTGTTGACAGATGCTTTGACTTCATTCCAGCTGGATGATTTTTGGGAATAGGATGTCCGTTCCAAAGAGATCATTACAGTATATCTTTCAATGATCGTTGTGATTAGTGCAAAATGTTCTTCAGAGCTAAACCTGTAGTCTCATTGCCTATCATCTTCATCCATCAGGTTGACATTTGTGTGGTCTGAATGGATGGCGTATTCTGACCTTGGTGGATTGACTTGGCTTGAAGAATTCCTTATTCTTCTACCAGAACTAGGTGAGCCAGGTCTGGAGGTGGTAGCTGACCTGATTTTGCTCAGTTGTGAAGCCTCATCACCACAGGGTCAAACTGGGTCATAGAACACTGGGTAAAAAATGATGGCTGCCGAAGTTACTTTAGCTGAATGTGATGTGAAGTTACCCCAAAAGAGATACTGGAAGAGACTTAGCCAGGTGAAGTGTTACACTGGTGGTTGGTATGGTTACACTTCCCATTCCTGTGACAGTGGTTTGAATGAATATTCTTATGATGGATATATGACATCTTTCCCATGTGAAGCGCAAGCCTTCAGGCAGGGGAAATATCAGGGTAGTTAGTGAGAGTTTTTCCCCGGTGATTCTCCCCCAGAGGTTAGAGAGAATGAGAAGGGTCAGGAAGGACCAAGCAAGGACATGGCCATTCAAGCAGGGGGAGAATGTAGGGCTGGACTTGCCTGTGATCTGTATGAATCATCCAAGGAGACTTTTGGAGTGAGTATCCTGTTTAAAGTAACAGTGTCCTAAAGGAGCACTTGAAGAGTACAGAGACTGTGTTGTGGAAATACATTTTAATGGTAGGCAGAAATCGCAAGTGAGTTAAATAGTGAGAGCCGTAATTCCACCTGGTTAGGAGTGCTGAATGTTCTAGTTGCCCAGTTAATTCAGATAAACAGTTATTCAGTTTTATTCCTGTGTTCCTAGTGGGGCCACCCGCAGGTGCATTTCTGGATCCCACTAGGTGGAGACACTGCGCTAGTAAGTAGCAGGTACTGAAGGGAAAAAAACTGCCTTTTGATTGACATCAAGTGCTGAACTTGTTTGTTGACCAGGGCAGCTTACGAGACCCCCTAGCTCAGCTTTCTGGGATTGTTCCCTTTGTAGGGGGCTTCACTCAGATGCAGCTATTGGGTTGAGTTCCAATTTCAAAGCAAGCGTGAAGGTGATCTCTACGACTATTACCACCAGGAAGGGTTGTTCTGGAGAAATTACATTTTCTATAGTGAACTTATTGCACGAGGCTAAAGTTTGAGCTTGTCAATAGCAGCAATGATCCAGGACTTCAAACTTGTCACAGGGGGTCACCATCTTGGAAAGTGTCTGTGACACTCACATGCTCAGTGGGCTCTGATTGGCTGTTGAGAAGCTAAGCTTAGGGCTCGTCACTAATTATCCAGCAGAAATTGAGCTTCCCTGGCTGTAATATAAGCTGATGCTACAGGTTTGCTGATTATTCAATTCTGATGCTAATTGCACTGGTTTCTGTGCTGCCATGTAGTAATTATGTGTATTAATTACTAATCAGCCTTATATTGTGACATTTCTATTCTATGTGTACTGTATATTGTGAGTGGCTCCCTAAGCTCAGTAAGTGACAGCAGCACAGAGCATGTGAATCAGTGAATCAGCAGAAAAGAAGATGGGGAGCTACTGGGGCATCTTTGGAGTCACAGATCTTTACTGCTAAAGGGCTGCGGTTGCCTTGGGCACAAAACATCATGTACAACATTTCTAACTACTTCTTTAGTTCTCCTTTAATTTCAAAGGAAATTAATTATTAAAAAAAACCTGACAGGATTCCAAATACTATTTTATTGTGCAAGTTGGTCAAATTAAAGTTTAAAGTGCACCTGATGCACACGCCCTCGCAGAGGCTGCCCAATTACAGACAGTGAGGAGGGAGGGGCATGTGAGGGGGTGGTGACATCAGGGAAGTACAGCAATGATTGCTGTGTCTAAACATAGAGGTGGGGCAGGGAATGTATGATTGACAGCAGATTTTTTTTGTTAGGAAAAAAAAAAAGAGAAAGAATTTGGTTTTCATGTTTAATTTTATTATACAGGTTTTTAACCACTGAAATGGAGCTTAAAGGGGTGCTACACATGTACATTACAGAATCGCTACTATTTTTCGAGATTTAGAGTTATTTGCCTTCGTCTTCTAACACTTTCCAGCTTTAAAATGAGTCTCACTGGCCCCACTAATGAAAAACTATTGTTCTGAGAGGCTAAAATGTTCGTTTTTATTACATACCTTTCTATGCCGGCCATCTCCTATTCCCCTCTTGTTCAAACCACTGCCTGGTTGCTATGGTAAATAAGACAGAAATTGGATTTCATGTTTAATTTGAAAAGGACTTTTATTATACAGATTTTTATGTCTGAGTGACAGGTCCCTTTAATCCTGCAATGGTCACAAGACTTCATGGGAGCTCTCTGTAAGTAACATTTATTTATCAGTTTAACATGAAAGAATCTTCCCCAGTGTAAGCGCAGGCATTGTGGCCTGTAAGATTACCTGTAGAATTCCCTTACTGTGTAATCATGTCTCAGCCTGGGACCTGCCCAACTGGAAACACTTCTCTTGGAGCCTTGGATTCCAATACACAGCAGCTGTAACACTAGTAGAAGCAAGTCTAGAGGAAGCCAGAGCTTTCACCTGCTGGAGATGAGTGAGAAGACCCCTCTGCACAAAAAGCGAAGGTTCCTGGAGCTCACGATGAATACTATGTAGAAAGTGCACAAACATGGGCAGCCGAGTGAAGATCTCCATTGGCTCATAGGGGCAGTGTGTGTCCAGTCACATACACTGGGATTAACTGTATTCACACACATGTCCACATCCAGCGGGGCAGTAGGAATTGTTCTGCATCCAGTTCATGATGTGCTGCAGGTGCCCCCCATGACAGCAGCCCTGACACCAAACAAACAGTCCCTTCACCACATGGTGGCACACGGCACACATACTGGCACACTGGCGGCACCTACAGGAGAGAGGGGGGAACAGCAAAACAAAAATAGAAATGATATATATACCCAGCGTTCCTAATTCTAATTATGAATTCTTCCTCCCCGTGCCTATTCTCAATGTGCAAAGCAACGACACAAGACACGAGAGAATCCCTGCTCTGAAAAGATTCAACCCACGCCCCCAAACAGCCAGGGAAGAACACCTCTCCCATCTTTACATCTTTACAAAAACAGCACTGCCCTCAAAACAGTGAAGGAAGCGTCTCCCTCCTGAACACTCAGGACATTGCTAGAGAGCAAGCACCCCGATTATTCCTGCCCCCCGTTCTCCTGGCACCCCAAACTCACCTATCACAAATCCATCCCTTGTTGCTCATTGGCCTCTTGCAGTTGCTGCAGTTGACATGCAGGGTGGTGGAGGCCTGGTTGAGACAGTTGATGGAGCTGCATGTGCTCAGCTTAATCACTTGGTTGGAGACATTCCACAGTTTAAATCGCTGAAGGAGGTCAATGTAGGAAGTGAACCAGTGCTCCTGGGGAGAATAAAAGATCACTCAGGAATTAGCACAAATACCTTTGTGTTAGTGTGGGTACTAAACACCCCTGGAGTTGTGCCCCATTATAACAACAAGGAATTAACCAATGACATCACAGACAATGGCTTATTATTATTGTGGGAAACATTGGTATCATGAAATTATCTATAAATTGAATTCCCAACAACACAAAATGTTTTTTTCTACTTCCCACCCCAAGGCAAGCCTTATTTAGGTTATCTACTGCATTGCCATCAATAGGTTCATGTGATATTAAAAAACAAGGGTCTGCAGACACCCACAATTGGCATCACCCTATAGCACAGCTCTATCATAATGGTCCTACCAGTAAATCCTTTAGTCCCAGGCTCACACTATCAGTTCTGGCATCTGGGGTTAAGCTCAGACACCACTGGAGGCAAGAGAATATATTTAAAGCCTCTAGCCCTTGTTGGAGCACAGCAAAGCATATGGCAAAACCAACACAACTACATATGAGCCAAGAAACAGTTAACACAAGAAGTGTATAAATACACTGGTAAATGCATTCAAAATGGAAACCCTTGAGACCACTGTGAAAAAGAAGCAGGAGCGATCCTGGAGCAGCCACGATGCACCCCCCCCCCGTGCTTGAAAGTTTAGTGCTGGAGCGGGTCAAAGGGGGGCTGCATCGCCAGCACCATGAGCACCATAGCACTCTTTGCACTAGAGGAGCCAAATTTACGGTTAAAAAAACGAAGATTCAGCTCTTAAAGTTCCAGGAGCTGGCTTTTTGCCGTCCTTTGTAATTAGCCGCTCACAGCTGCCGGAGGTAAGGTTCTCACCTCGTCTTATGGCAGGAGTGGCCCTTAAAAAAAAGGAACTTTATGCACCGACAGTAAGAAAATCCTTGTTAATCAGGGCCTCCCATCCTCTCAGGACAGAAGTCAAAGGGAGGGATACAATGAGATTAAGTAGGAACTTCTTACAGCGCCTGCCTCCCAAATGCAGCCTCAGCTAAAGAATAGTATTAATCCTGGAGAACTTTGCAAAGGCCTGTGCTGAAAACCAAGCAGCCAGTTTGCAGATGTGTTTTGATGTGACCCTATTCCTGAAAGCCAAAGAAAAGCTGAAACCAGTGTTGTAGTGAGTTTGTATCAGAACAGGTGCTTGTGTCTCTTCTCAACCAGAGCGTGAAATAGTTCTTCTCCAGGACATTTAGGGCTCTATCCAATATGTGAAGACAATTTTCCGCATGTGGATTGGAACAACATACAGGAGCTCACCTCATTATACCAACAAGATGCTAAATAATAATATAGCAGAAAACAGGGGTGTAATTATAGAGGAAGCAGACCCTGACGTATAGGGGCCCCACGAGGTTGTGGTTAATATACAATTTCAATAAATATTGGTAAAACTGGTCACCCTGGGGCCTGAAAACTAATCTGCTGTGGGGCCCAGTAATATCTAGTTACTCCATTTGTTTGATACCTGGGTCTGCTCGTCTATTTCTTTGCGGATTCTGTCTCCCAGCACAATAAGGACTGAGGCAGCCATTTGTACATCTCCTTGCTCAGCATAGAAGCACAACATGTCTCGAACTGTGGGACTGAAGAAGTCAGATGGGAGCCGGTTGTCATACAGGGCATGAGAGATAGAGATAAGAGAAAATGATTCCACAGGAGTAAGGGACACGGTTTCTGCCTCGTTGCCGCTGACGTGTGGGGAGTCTGCTTTCTCCTGCAGATGATCCAGAGCAGAGGGGTTGTCCATAATCTCATGACGTAGAGGGAAGCCCTCCTGAGGAAGGACATACTCCTGCTCCTCCGCTAAATGAAGAAAAGAAATGCAACAGCATCATTGGCTTCACATTCTATGAACATTACTCTTGGTGACGATGAAAGACAACAAAACCAGCTCACTGCACATCAAGTCATTATAATCAACATATTATATACAGTAAATTAGGTTTAGTTGCAACTCATGGAAAACTTAATAACTGGTCCCACCTCAATCCACACTCCTATTCTGTATACTGAGTAATAACTGCCCCCTCCAAAATAAATACAGAACATTATTTGGCTCCATCTCACTGAGGGTAACTGGCTCCACCTCAGCGAACACAGAGATATTTGGCTCCATCTCCAGTGAAACCTCAATTTCACATCCCCTGATTTTAAGTTTCCCCTCATTTTACACTTTTTTTTATGGTTCCACCTTTATATTATGCATAATATACATTTCCCTGGTTTACCGTTTTCCTGTATTTTACACCATTTTTTTCTGGTCCAAAGAAAAACATAAAATGGAGGTTCTACTGTAAATAAATTCAGAACTGAGTCTACTTTAGAGTTTGATCCCAGCTCTTCCAACTATCATCCAGTTTTCCATGAAAATAGCATGAAGGGTCAGACATTGGGGAATATTTAGCATAAATAAGGCAGCTGCAGGCAACAAATGGGTTTCCCGAATGTTCCAGAATATTTCAGTAGCAGAATATTCAGCAGAACTGTGACCCTTTTCATAGAGCTAGAAGAGCCTTCAGTTGCAAATCCCATGACTGCCCAGAGAGTCTGTGTGAATTAACTGTTGGGGGACACCCCACCCCAAAGAGCCAGAATACCCGTGTCCTAGAGAACCAGTCACTCCTATTTGTAAAAGGAAAACCAATGTACCCTATATATGAGAGGAGACCACTCCCCAGACAGCCGCAGTACCGATCAACGTCGCAGAAAGTCTGGCGACTCAGACACAGATAGCTTGGCCCACGCAGCTAAGTAATTATTCCCCAATACAAGTGAGAAAATGTAACGTACTGTGGGGCTGTTCCTGGTCCATCATATACAGTTCATCTTCATCTCCTTCAACATCCCCAAGCAGGTAATCAGCAGGAACATCACTGCCTTCAGTCTCTTCATTTTCTGCCCAAGTGGAAAGAACAGACAGTTATCGACCACTGGATTAGAATCTGCATTCACTGGATCTGATCTATTCATCAGGTGTGACACCCCACGCACTGAACCCCCTGAGAACAGCTAGTCATTTAGTTACTAACGGTAGTCACATCATTATGTTAACAACTAGCCAATCAGACACAGGGAATGAGCAGCTGTAGCAGCGGATCCTGTTACTAAGCAGCCATCCAGTGGGAGCATTATGTTAGTCCAGCCAAGTCCTGCTATTGCTATTGCAGTTCTGGTGCAACCGGCACACGAGTGGTCTGTGTCACTGCCGCATGGTGGAGTCAAGGTTAAGCCACTGGCTGACATGAACGTACAGCAATCCAAGCAAAATTGAAATATATATATATTCTAATATGAAAAATGACACTTTGGGTAAGCCGAGTAAAATTGTCATGTTTCATCAGTAATCTCAAGTAAGTTTAAATAGTATGTTTAAATGAAAAATTGCAAAAAATCACCTTGTTTCAGCTACACCAACCCTAACCTATACCAGAAAATTGGGGCAGGTAAGACAGAAGTGCTATTAGAGCTGCCCAGCTCCCAGCCTTACCCACCATGTTCACTAGCACAGATGCACACTGTTATAGTTCAATAAGGCTGGGTTGCTAATCACCTGATTGAAAAGAAAGAGCCTAAATCTTACCATCATTATTAATGGCTGCGGGATCCATCAGAATGTTATCAGCTCGGCTGTCTCCCTTACTGTGCTCCAGCCGAGACTCACCGACTATCCCAGACGGCAGCTCCTTCAGGTTGAAACTGTAACAAAAACTGGTGTCATGAAGAGAGGGAAATGGTACAGGTAGTCGTACATTGGGGAACTATACAGTTACCTACCTGTTCAGCAAAGGTAAAGAAGTGCCACTTTTGCCCAAGCTATGGTTTGGATTGGCAGGTGGAACAGTGCCTGGACTGCAGTAAATAATTCTCAACATTGTCCATGTCTGAGCAACCTTGAAAATAAACACATTAACAGTCAATTGCCTCACAGGAATAAAGTGGTTCCACTAAAAGGGCAAGTAAATAAAAGCTCATTCCATTCATCTCGTTCTCCTACAGATCTTGCCTTCCACTTTTTGCTCCCAACTCTTCCCTGGTTATCAGTTTTAGATCCCTTCCTTAGATCTCTGCCACAACACAATTGCTTCATCTTTTCCCTTGAACCCTTAAACTCCATTTCTTCTCCATTTCTTCTTGTAAGTCAGAGGTGGAGTCAGGGGAAGCCAGGTCATACAGGCACAGTCTCAGGCCCCAAGTACTTGTCCTACTCTTCCACTATTGCCTCAATTCTCACTGTGTCCTTCTCTTCCCTGCAACCTCATCCCCAATTTCACTTGTCTCTTCCCACAGAGCATCATTGTCAATTCCATTACAGCCTCACTGCCCATTATACCCACCACTTCCCCAACAGCTCAAACATCAACCTTCCCAACTCTTCTACTACAGTCGTGTTTCCAATTCACATAAATCTTCCCTAACAGCCTCAGTCCCATTTTCACTTGTCTATTCCGCTATTCTATCATCCCATTTCACAAATCTCTTCCTCAAACTCCATTTTATACTTCCCTTTGATGATAGCACCAATTGCATCTACATGTTCCTTTAGACTAATTCACAAATTCAACATAATTTACCCAACTCATCATTTACACAAACTTTCTTCCCCTACCGCTTCATCCCCAGTTTCAAAATATCGTCTCTTACAGTCCCACTCCCTTTTAAAATATCATACCCCCTACAACCACATGTTTATTTCACCTTTCTCCCCATAAATCCTCATCCACAACTTCAACCAGCTCTTCTCGGTCTCCATCATGTTACATCCCTAACTTGTTTCACTTCTTTCTTTACAGTCTTATCCCCCATTTCACACGCGTCACCCTACAGTCTCAACCCCTTCTAATGCCATAACCTTTGAAAATGCTTCCTAAAGTATCACTCCCCACTTAACCCATCTTCTAACTTCACATTTATTACTCATGCCATGATCTAATTCAAGCCTATTCAAATGTAAGAAATCCCAAAACGTACCTGCCACCTGTTAAGATCCCTGGCCACATTGGCATTGTGGTCACACAGCTCTGCAAGAGGGCGTCCAGCCAAAGCATACCTTTCTGCAGTGGCTACAAACCATCCCATATCACCACCCCCAGCTTCAAAGACGCTCAGACCGCTAGAGATGTTTTCAAATTGTTCTGTAGGGTCTGGCCTCCTCAAGAAAAAGATTGGATGACGTCGGTCATAAGGCTTTCTGTTGGAGTCATGTGATGATGATGAGGATATCAGACTTTCCTTAGCGGCAAAGGCCAGATCTCCAAAGAGACCATAGCAAAGACCCTCTGGATTAGCACGGTCTATAGGTCTTCGAGCGTCTCTAAATATGTGCTGGTATAAGGTACTGTCTTTTGAGCCGGAGAGCAAAAAGGAAGGGTCATGCATGTGACGCCATATGATTCCTGTAGTCACATCCTTGTGTTCCTCAAAAGTCGCAAAGGGTATGAATGGCCGACGCACATCCCACACATATATGTTATGGTCCACCATCATAGAGCAGGTACCAATGTGGTACTTTCTCTCAGGTCTCCACTTAACCCGTGCAACTGAAGCAATTGTCTGCACACAGTAAATTTCTTTTGCACGATTTGTGTTCATATCCCAAACTTTTACCATCTTGTCCCGGCCCCCAGTTGCCAGCCAACCTCTGGAGATAGGGAAAAAGCAAAAGTACGTTAAAAAGTACTACTAGTTAACTAATTAATTCTGGTTTAGTAGTGCATCCCACCATCCATAATAACCCAAAAATTACCTGGATAGCCGCAAAAAAAATAGAGAATCCTGTGGTGCCACCATCATTATTCATGTATTAACTAATCTACTTCTGCTGTGGGCTCACAACATACGAAACCCAACTGTAAACAGCACAGTTATTTTTATGATCCAAAAAATATCCCCAAAATATTCTTTGTGAATTAAGTGCTTAGAGTGGCCCTCCAACCAGCGATCACCCATCAGCGATTACCATACACCCAGCAGTCCCACCAGTAAGAACTACACTCATTAATATAAAACCCACCTGCAGTGATCTCTGCATACTACAATCACTCTGATCTGTGATTACAGAATATACAGAATTTAACTCCCACCCACCACAGACTAGTGTATACATGGAACGGCCCTCCCACTAGTGCATTAATGATTATGACATGTATTAAATGATTAGGGGGCACCTAACCCTAATATACTGCTGCACAGCTACGGGTACTTGCCTATCCTCAGGATGCCAGTCGCAGCAGAAAACTGGCCCATTGTGGGCAGTGAACATGCGCTCACAGCGATCCGGCCTGCGAATGTCCCACAGCTGAACATTTCCATTCTCAAAGGTGGCTGCAAAGGTAAAGTAGTCCCGAATGCTGAACTGCACATCCCTAACACTTTCTGATTGACCTGCAAATGGGAAGAAGAAATGAGAATATTATCTCTATACAGATGGCAACTCACCAATGCCAATAGGCATACACTGCCCACAAATCTGAGCTGCAATACAAACCAATAACAAAGGAGAGACATGAGAATGTCATTATATAAATACACTGGACTTGCTGCTGTTTAATACATGATTTCAATAAGAATAATGGTATTATAATATATATTTATTATAAAAATATAAAACTTCATGTTAGAAGCCAAATTGGGTTAAATGAGAATGAAATGAATGTTATATTCATCATATAGGCACCAGTCTGGCCCCCAATACTTCCCCCTTCACATTGAAATAAAGCAGAACAAGGCTGTTTAAAGGGGTTGTTAACCTTTGCTTTAACTAATATATGATGTAGAGAGTGATATTCTGAGACAATTTGCAGTTGGTTTAATTTTTTATGATTTGTGGTTTTTGAGTTATTTAGCTTTTTATTCAGCAGCTCCCCATTTTGCAGCAGTCTGGTTGCTAGGGTCCAAACTGACCTAGCAACCATGCACTGATTTGGATAGGAGACTGGAATATGAATAGGAAGATGAGCAATAAAACATTTTACAGATCATTTGTTTTTATATGGGGTCAGTGAACCCCATTTGAAAGCTGGAAAGCATCAGAAGGAAAAAAGCAAATGATTAAAAAGTTATAAAAATAAAATAATGAAGACCAAATGTAAAGTTGCTTAGAAATGGCCATTCTATAACATACTAAAAAGTAACAGAAAGGTGAAGCACCCCCTTGAAAAGTAAAGTCTATAAAATCCATGTGCAACATCATTTATTAAGAGCACATGATCCGAGCTCCTTGCAGCAGTAATTCACCATTACTGTAAATTTTAGTAAGATGGAAACAGGGATATTGTAATACAAGTTTCAGTTGGGCTACATTTTCTTTTTTGTTTTCTTGAATTCTTTTTTTATTCAGCTGCTCTCCAGTTTGGAATTTCAGCTGGTTGCTACGGTCTAATTTATAGCACATTGCCTGAACGGATAGGTAAATAAGGGAAAAGGCAGAAGACGACAAATCATTAAAAAACTATGAAAAAAAAATGTAATGAAAAGCTGCTAAGAACAGGACTTTGACGTACTACCCCTTTAACCCGATACAATACACCCCCAGCTGGACCTTTGCTCTCAGTTATCCAATGGATCAGTGGAAAGCTGACGGATTTTTAATATTCAAATAGAGTTTCTGGTTATGGAGTTACAGAACAATCTCTATGTGCGATCAGCACCAGTGAATTTATGTTTGGGGAGGCTACAGTCAGAAGGCATTTTATAGGAAAACATTGAATTCTATATGAATATATAGCAGCTGATCTGTTGTTGGGGGAGGCTAAGCCACCAATCAGTGTTCATATTCACCTGAGAAGGTGCTGACAGAATCCTTTTTGCGCAGGTCAAAGCACTTCATATATCCGTCCTGTGAGCCGCTCAGCAGCATGTACACCTCAGTGGGATGGAAACAGACCTTGTTAACTGTCCGTTTGTGCTCAGTAAATAGTTGGTCCTGCTTATTACGTGATGGCTTCCCCAGATTCCATGTCACCACCACACCATTGGTGGCAGCAGTGGCCAACAAATTGTCATCCATTTGGTGCCAGACAACATCGGCACAACTAAAGTTAAGAGAAGGCTTACGGCCCACCCTGAGATTGAGTTTTTCCACAAAGTGATCTTCTTCCATAGAATAGATCTTAAATATGTTGCGGCCAGCAACCACCACTTGGGCAGCATCTCTGCACACGCTTATAGCATTGGCAGGGGCATCCAGGTGACAAAACATAGTGCGGCCTGTTAGGGCTGTGGTAACACGGGCCATTCTCTCCATTAAGGTTGCCACCTTACCCTCTCCCTTTCAGATGCCACAAATAGTCTCCAGAGATGGACGTCTACAGATCACAACCATGGTGCATCATGGTGCTGGAGAACGCATCAAATTCCCCTCATGCATGAAAGATTTGGCGCAAACTGATTAAGCATTGGATCTCCTTCTTGGGGGATTCTCTGGTCAATTGTTCATTTACGGGGCCAGGCACTTGAAATCTCTGATGGACCTGCAATTAAGGAAATACATAATTACAGGCTAATACCATGCACTGGTTACAGAAACCTCTCCCCCATTATAATGAGACCTACCATGCACTGCTTACAGATAATGAAAGATACTATACTTTTCCTTTACTGAACATCAGGGGGCAGTTAATCCCCATCCTGTGAACGGGACAGGAAATATTCAATAAGAATATTTTCAACCTACTACAGTCTCCCGTAGCAGCCCTATGCCAAGTTCCAGACCAGGAAAAAAACGGTAAGATAGGATTTTCCCGCTTGCCTGTTCCTTCCATGTGGCAGTGGGGAACAATGGGATGTACAGACACCAAGTTAGGAAGATAATTCTTTTTCTTAATACTTAAAGCAGCTTGCAAAACTGAAGCTCCAAAGGAAGAAGAATTTTAGAGAAACCATCAAATTTGTAATGCTTCACAAATATGTGCAACGACGAGCAAACTGCTGCTCTGCTGATATCCTGATGATGCCTAGGAATAGAAAGCCCAGGAAGCAGCCCTGGTAGAACGAGCCTTAATTTCAGAGGGTAATTCATTTGTGGAGATAAGCAAAGTAATCAAATTGCTTAATGCAACAAGCTATTGTACTCTTGGAAAGCTCTTAAACCTCCAGGAATGAGCAAAGGGACGTTAACCTTCCTAATCTGAGCCACTTTGTCAGGATAAATCTTCAGTATCTGACGACATCTAAGGCGTATCACCTAACCTCCTGAACTGAAATGTGAAAAAAAGGCTAATATCTTGGGACATGTGGAAGACAGACAAGACCTTAGGCAAGAACATGTCTGCAGTTTTAAGAACCACTTTATGCTTCAACAGACAAGGCTGAAGCTCACTCAATCTTCTAGCCGAAGAAATATCTAACATAAAACATATCTTCAGATTAAGTTTGAGAGAAGCATTCTCCAGAGGCTCAAATGAGGTTGAAGAGAGGTGGTTGAGCAGAAGATTAAGATCCCACGGTGGAGGTTGAGGTCTTGCTAGTCTCAGACTTCTTGGGGCCTGGAAAAATCTTTGAATCCAAGGCCTCTTAGCAACAGATTTCTGAAAAAATGGGAAATTGCAGTAACATGTCCTTTAAGGGCAGAATTGCTGAGGTTTAGATTCAATTCCATCTTCAGAAATCCACCACCTGGAAGGTTTTGGATTAACTCCAACCTAAGAACACCAGGAAGAGAATTTCTCCCAGACTGAAAAGTACTTCTATATTGCTCTTCTACTACTGTTCTTTCAGAGAATTCCAAAGCTAACCTTTTAAGAGCCAAGCCCTATCTGTCTGGACAGGGATGAATCAGATTGCCTTGAGTTAGAAGATCTTGGCCATTTGGGAAGCCTGAGAGGTTGATTTCTTTGCAAAGATGAACAGCTGTCAAAGTCTTCTTGGCCACCAGGGAGCCACTAGGACTATCTCTGCCCGACCTTCTTTGATTTTACTGTGGCTTGAGGGACCTGGGCAAATGAAGGGAAACCTTGTTGAAATTCCATTTGCTGGAGAAAGCATCTGTCACCTTGGCCTTGTCATTTGGGATCCTCTTTTTTTTTTTCTTTCTTCATTTTGTCTATAGAGAACAGTCCCCGTTGCTTCTGAATTATAAGGAAAGCCACTTGATTTAGTTGCCATTCCCCCAGGTGGTAACCCAATTCAATGAGCTCTTTTTTTTTGCCCAGAAGATGATAAAAATGGCCAAAGGTATTTGATCTTGTGCCCCTTGTTTGTTTAGATGCCGGAATGTTACAAGATTGTCTGATTTGAACATAACGACATTGCTCAGGACGAGATGTTGAAGGGCTGGGCATTGTACTCTTTTAAATATGGAAGTGCTGAAAAAAGTGGTGTTTCTGACAGATTTACTAAACGCTTCAGTAAAAACCCATCTAGTCCCGCCCATCTGTTCCATTCGCTGCTGCTGCTGCCTCCTTCCCCAGGCTGTGCAGGAGCTGGAGTGACTCAGTGCTTTAGGAACCAATCAGCAGCTAGCAGGACCTGATAGGGAACTGAAGCCTTTGCTAGTGCAGAGCTGTGATTGGCTGTGCCCCTGGGACACGCCCAACTCATCTGAAATAAGAGCAGATCTGTGGGGAGCTCAATAAGGAGACAATTGTAAAGAGAATAATAATTTTTAGGCCAAAGTAAAAGCAGCTCCATATATTATTCATTATTGTCTCCATGACCAGGACATTTTCACTTACCCTTTATGTTTCCTTTAATTGCCGTCCATTTATTGGAATATAATATTGTAATATAGAACAGAGCTGAGTCCCACTAGTGCTACACAAACACACACACTAACCACGCCTCTCTCCCCCCCAGTCCAGTCATGGGCTGCTCCGACCCTCAGGAATCCTCATACAAACGGACTGTACCATCGCCCTGACAGGTAAATACACGCGGCTGAATCCCCCGCGGGCTCTTGTTCTTCCTACACAAGGAATTTGGGGGCATTGTTACATAAGCGAGCTCTACTATAACCCACACCGCCCGCTAGTGAGACATTCCCAGGACACAGTCCTCAATCACCGCTTAATAGTCCCGCTGCACCGTTACCATTTAATTCACTGACTCCTTCCGGACAGCTGATACATACGTCACTCGCCTCATCTCGCGAGATTGTGAGGTCACAGCACACGGGACTCGACGTGAAACTCCCAGACTGGGCCGCAAGGTTCCGCCTTGGAGGCGGGGCGAACTAGACTAGAGAGGCTGTGATTGGCGCTCCCACAAGCGCCTCTCCGCTCAACACCCGCTCCCATAACATCAGTAACTTTGTCGCGTCTCCTCCTCCTGAGCGTTTCATGTTGTGTGTGGGAGGAGCCAGTGAATGCACTTCCTGGTTAGGCCTGAGAGCCTGTGTCGCAGTGAGACGTGAGAGAATGAGATTATGGGCAGAGAAGGATTGAGGGACAGAGAGGAGCTGATTTAGGAGGAGACAAAGGGACTAGAGAAGGAGCAGAGTTGTTGGGTCACTGGAGGTCCCAGTGGTTTATGTCACAACTACAGGCGCTTTTTCCCAAATTAGGAGCAAATTGTGGGCGAATGGTGCAAGTCTGTGGGTTCCCTGAGGCTTCGGCAGCACAAAGCGTGTTGGTGTTGGAGGGGTTAAATGTTTCACTCAGAGTTTTCACCCCCAACTGTCGCCCCTAAATAGTGACAGGCAAATTTCTCCCATTTCGCTTTGCCATGAATTTCACAAATTTCCCGTGAAATTTGCAAAATTGGAGAAAAATTAGCAAAATGGTCATTTTGACGCCGGTGACAATTCGCCTGCATCAAAGTTGGTGCTGGCGCCCATTAAAGTCAATGGTCAAATTTAATCGGCACCAGCGTCAATATTGGCGTCTGAACTGTTGCCAGCGTGGAAAAAAAAACGTTGACGCCAAATTTTCGCTTCAAATTCACAAATGTATTCACCGCCGAATAAATTCGCCCATCACTACCCATAAGCACTCTCTTAGTTATTTTATGTGGAGATCACGTCCAGAGGTTTTACAGTTTAGGGACAATTATTGGACTATTTTAGGAAAATGGTAGAAATGGAGCAAATGACGGGTTTTTAGGGTTTCTCTTTACTCTTTAATACATTCATCCTGAGCTTCTGGGTCCTACTCACAAGGGCACCCACATATTCCATCTGCTCACTGCAGCTCTCTCATTATTATTGTTGTTATTAGTATTATTGTACGTTTAGAAGGAATGTGCTTAAAGGGATACTGTCATGGGAAAAAATGTTTTTTTTCAAAATGAATCAGTTAATAGTGCTGCTCCAGCAGAATTCTGCACTGAAATCAGTTTCCCAATAGAGCAAACAGATATTTTTATATTCAATTTTGAAATCTGACATGAGGCTAGACATATTGTCAATTTCCCAGCTGCCCCTTGTCATGTGACTTGTGCTCTGATAAACTTAAATCACTCTTTACTGCTGTACTGCAAGTTGGAGTCATATCACCCCCTCCCTTTCCTCCCCCCAGCAGCCAAACAAAAGAACAATGGGAAGGTAACCAGATTACAGCTCCCTAACACAAGATAACAGCTGCCTGGTAGATCTAAGAACAGCACTCAATAGTAAAATCCAGGTCCCACTGAGACACATTCAGTTACATTGGGAAGGAAAAACACCAGCCTGCCAGAAAGCATTTCTCTCCTAAAGTGCAGGCACAACTCACATGACCAGGGGCAGCTGGGAAATTGACAATATGTCTAGCCCCATGTCAGATTTCAAAGTTGAATATAAAAAATCTGTTTGCTCTTTTGAGAAATGGATTTCAGTGCAGAATTTAAGTGCCAGCAGAATTTCACATTTCAGTTGCACGAAATGCCAGACGTTTTTGAAAAATTTTTTGCTCTCTCTGCCTGAATTTTCATGTATTTCCACCTCTGCAAAAAGATTTATATCTCTAAATACCAAAACAAAATAAAATTCCTATTCTCCATAATATATGAATTTATACCAAAAACATATTTCATTTAACACATGAAAATCCAACTGATTTGGAACGTCGCATGTCTCGCTAACGTGCCAATACCAGATATGTAGAGTTTTAGGGAGATTTAGGACTTCTGTCCAGGCAGTAAATTAACAAAGTTTGAAAGCACTAAGGCAGAAAATGGCATACTTTAGATTCCAAGGCCAAAAAATCCTGAAACAGTAGGTTTACCCCAGAAAACCATATGTTTTTGAAAAGTACATATTCTGCTGATTCCAAAATGGGTAACTATGTCTCTCTACTCCTAAATAACAAACATCAAAGCTTGTCTGAACGTAGTGTTTTTTTTATAAAAATCTATCAAAATTCAGAAAAATCACTTCAAAGATTTTATTTTGCTAGTCCACATATCCCACACTGTATTAGGTACCAAGAAAAAGCACCCCAACTATGATTGCCAGGGGTCCAGTGAACAGTTTGGTGGCCATTGTGCATAGGTTTACCAAAGTATCTGGCATTTAGAGGCCCCAAAATGAAGTTAGTGCATACAAATAGTCCTGTGGGTAACTTCAGCTAATGAAAAATCAACACACTGCATTTTTGTGGGGTAAAAACACAAAAATATATGTTTACCCCCCCCCAAAACCATATATTTTTGGAAAGTGCACATTCTACCGAATCTAAAATTGGAACCGATCCCTTACTGCTCCAAACTACTGAGTCACAAGGCTTTCCCAAACTTGGTGGTTTTGGTGAAATATCTGAAAACTGCCTCAAAGCTTCAACTTTCCAGCGTCATATCGCTCATGTATCTTTACTTACCAAGAAAAAGCACCCTAAATATGATTGCCAGGGGTCCTCCAAACAGTTTGGTGCCCATTGTGCATAGGTTTACCACAGTATGTGGCATTTAGAGGCCCCAAAATGAAGTTAGCGCATACAAATAGTCCTGTGGGTAACTTCAGCTAATGAGAAATCAACACATTGACTGCATTTATTGTGGGGTAAAAACGTCGAAATATATGTTGACCCCCCAAAACCATATAATTTTGGAAAGTACACATTCTGCTGAATCTAAAATGGGTACCCATGCCTTTCTGCTCCAAACTACTGAGTGCTTTCCCAAAATTGTCAGTTTTGATGAAATAGCCTCAAAGCTTTCACTTTTATCATCTTATCTCCCTCATAGCATAAGGTACCAAGAAAAAACATCCTTAATATGAATGCCAAGGGCCCACTGAACAGTTTGATGCCCATTGTGCATAGGATTACCACCGCCATTATCTGGTGTTTAGAGACCCCAAAATAAAGTTAGTGCATACAAATTGTCTTGAGGTAATTTGAAAAAAGCAACACATTTACTACAGTTTTTTGCGGAGTAAAAACACAAAAAAATACACTGACCCCTGACGTGGAAATTTCTTATATTTCGCAATATGGCCGCCACCGATGCGGGAAAAGCGTCTTTACGACCGACCTTTGCACAGTCGCCCGATCTTTCCGATTCCCATCCGATTTGTGTTCATCAGGCATGACTGCAGCATGTCGGGTGTGGCGCCGGTTGGGATTGAGGAATACGGACCACTGAACAAAGGTGTACTTTTACAAGATCACTGTGTCTGTGTATATGTATATTACCGGGGGAAGTGCCTTTTGTCCTGGTGTCTTTTGTTTGCCTAGGGCAGTCTACCTTTCCCCCCCCCCTCTTCTATGGACATGTGTCTGTGTGCTGGTTCCACCAATTGATTCATAGTATAACATGCTCATTGATTGGGTATATTGTAAGACCACCTTTTGTCTTGGTGTATAATAAACCACTGGCCATTGTAGAAGCAGGCAGAATACTGGACCCCAGCTAAGAATGACTGCTGTGACGTTATTTCCGGGGGATTGCGCAACATCACCACACGATACATCAAGGTTTTCAGATCGATTGTCCATTAAGGCAAAAGATCATTTAATTAGGTTACAACAGATGGCGAGTCAATGGCAGGAGGTTCAATTTTTCCCTTAATTTCAGCAGAATTAAAAGGAGCCATATTTTATTTCGGGCAGCAAAAAGGCCGGCATTGAGGTAAGACCTTTTTGTTTTGATACTCTCATATTTGAGAAAGTTTTTGCTGTCTGCAAATTGATTTGTGGTCTCTAGGCTGCTGGAATCAGGTAAAAATCTACCAAAAGAACCTTTTGGGTGTATGTGTGGTGTTTTTCAGTATTAACTGCCCAGGTACTGGTTGGGGCATATCTGCATAACTGCTGTGGGGTTTTATTCATTTATTTATTTTTTTAACCATAAGGGACTGTTATTGCCCCTGCTGGAGGATCTGTGAGTGATTCAGACCAGTGGAGGGAGTTTCTGTGTATGTCGGGTGGTTGAAGGATAATCTTGTAGCAGGCAGATATGGCCAACAGTATCTAGAGGGGATTTAGAATCATTGTTTTTTTCATTTGTGTTTGTTTTCTGTCTCTCTACTAAGTGGTGTTTGTTTTAAAATTGCGACTCTATAGGTTTCATCCTTGAGAAAATCTTTTGTTTGGGAGGATTGTATTGCTTTTATTATTATAAGTTTCAATATTGGAGGTTGGGTAACAATCCGACCAATCTGAATTACAAACCAAGTTTCTAGCCCTTGCTGAGCGCTGAACAGGGGGAGCCTACGCCATTTTGAAATAGCACATGTGCCAGTGGCCATTTTGTCTTTAAGCACATGTGCCAGCGGCCATGTTGTCTTAGTTTTTGAAAAGGTATATTGGGCTATTGGTGGGAGGCACATCCCCTGCATATAACCCTAACAGTTGTTCTATTGTATATAATAGATTTTCATCTTTACATTTCATAACAGCAAAGTTCTCTGAACTTTTTGGAACATTTTTTACATTTTTGTTATACCTCTCTGCTGTTCCCTGCAGTCTATTGACTCCTACTTCCTCCAGGATAGGGGGTTTTCCTAAGGAAGAGACCATCACATGGTGTAATTGTCCTTTTGTGTGAGTGAAGGAAGAGTGTTGCATGGTTTACAACATAAGGCTATATGTTAACTAGCTGTTTCTCTTTTTATACTCCTTGTTTTCCTGCTCTTTCTCTCTTTATTTTCCTCTCTTTATCCTTCCTTCCGTCCTTTATTATCCCCATCTCACTTTTCCCCATTTCTCTCTTCTAAAACACTTTTGCTTACCCTCTCTCTCTCTCTCTGTCTATAACTACCACACTAACTCTTTGCCTTGCTTTTGGCTAGCCCTCTTTTCTGTCTTAATCTATTCTCAAACCAACACATTCTCTGTAGGTTTGGTTGGAAGACATCTTTTCTGTCATTGGAAGTCTGGTAGTGTAAGATAGCTGCTGTCTGCTTATGAAAGTTGCTGTTAGGAAGGAAATTCCTGTTAATTACGTCCATAAGGACTGTGCTGCGAAGTCAGACTGTATAGGGTGAAAAAACAGTGAACTGGTTAGCTTTTTGTGAGGAGAAAAAGTGGGCCAAGCCTACTCGGGTTCATCAATTGTCGCGTGAGCTTTGTTCTCTTTTCTCTTCCCCTCGAGGTCCATCTTAAGGGTGGAAGGTGTCCGTGGTTTGTACCAAAGCCCGGGGGTGGAGTTTGTGGGGAAATTATTGAGGACTGTTCCCTTTCTTGTTCGCTTTCTTGACTTTCCGTCACTGAGTGACCAGGTGTCCGCGGTTCGTACCGGAAGCTTGGGGGACGGAACTTGGGGAGGTGAACTGGGGAGGGGTTTCTCTGTTTCTATCTGTTTTTCTAGACACTTTCTCTCAAAACCTATTGGCCTGACTGGGGTGACCAGGTGTCCGTGGTTCGTACCGGAATCCCTAGGAAGGTTCAACTATATCTCCCTTGTTCTCACTTCCTGTCGCTCCCTCTCACTTGCTGTCAACACTCCAGGCATTGGGAACTCTTATCCTGCAGTCAGGGCGCTGTTTTGAGCCAATTTAGCACGAGGGATAAGGAAGGTGTCCGTGGTTCGTACCTGTCCGGATCCCTCGGCCGCTGATCCTTCTCTCTGAGTGGGCTACGGTGGATAATGTCCGTGGTTCGTATTTGAAGCCCTAGAGCTACTCAGAGGACGAACAGGTAAGGATCGACGGTGGTCTACGCGGTGGACGTAGACACTGTAGGTGGACGCATCTACTTGGAAAAAGCTCGAGACTCGAGTATTGGTGTAGGGAAATCTAGGGAACAGAAGGGTACCACTTCTGAGTTCAGGACGGCTCAGCAGCACATGAAATCCACATATGGAGGAGGGACTATTAAGCCCCTCAAAGATTGGCACAAATGGTCTTCAGGTTTAGAATGGTCCATCCCTAAGGAGGGGACGTTTGAGGTCTGGATCTGGGAAAAGTTCGTCCGTGAGTTCCACTCCAGACTCCAAACACATGGGTCTTCAGAGAAGGCCAATTTGTGGTTACAGGAATCTACCAAGCCTTAGCAGCAGGGCATTCAAAAGTCTCAGACAGTAAGGTCAAACATAATCATGTACTTCCTTCCAGCCAGAACTGCAGAAAGCAATAATGAAAAGGACGAGACAGAGCTGCAAACAGGTTTAAATTTGCTAGCAACACAGGTCATCTCAACAGCCTCAGCTCATCTGTCTCCATCACCATCCCCACATCCGGAATCCGCAAAAGATGCCTCTGACAAAACGGATTACTGCTGCCTTGGAAAATCCGATTTGGTCACCTTATGTGAAGCCAGAGGTATCTCTATAATAGACAAATCCAAATTAGAATGCATAGAGGCCTTGGAAAGGGATGACTTCCAACAGGGCCCTGAGGGGGATTACAGGTGCTACGGGGGGGGCAAGGAATTCTGTAAGCAACTGACAGACAAAATGCCCACTATGTATAGTGTTGTGTCCCCATTCCAGTTTATGACAGCGATCCAGGGCCCAGATGAGGACGCCTCGGTCTATTGGCAGAGGTTAAAACAAGGGGTAACAGATGCAGGGTTTGAGCCAGGTCCAGATGCCCCAGAGAACACCCAGTCAGTATCGCCCATCCCTCTAATGTTAAAGGCTAAATTTCTAGCTGGATTGGTGCCTAAGCTAAGAGATAGGCTAATGGTTGCACGACCAGAGGCCCATTCTATGAGTTTCCACTCCCTTATGGCAACAATCCAGGCCATAGAACTGGACCTGCATGCCAAGTCGGCCAAAATCATGGCAGCTCTTGAGCTAATATCCCAGGACCACCTTCCCTATACTAGGAAAAAGAAACTCACCAACCGTACTAATATAACTTGTTTTAAATTGCTATCAGAAAGGACATTTAGCGCGCCACTGTCCAGAAAATGAGGACAAGAAAGAACAAAATTCTCCTAGTCCTTATAAAGTTGTTCCTGACCAGCCTCATGCACATAACCCAAACCCGGGGGAAATCTTACTGTAGTACGGAGGGCCGTTTATTCAGAATGGGTCCTCTCTATACTTTGTGTTATTACAGAAAGTTGGTGACATAGTTTTGGATTCCCCTCTAACCTTTCTCATCCCACACTCTGCCCAAGAGATTCTCAACTAGGTCCAGACCAAACATCTTTCAGCAGCACGTCTGACCAAATCTGAAGTGACTCTCCTTACCCCTACTAACATCACACTGAGACGATGTACAATCCTCAATCCCGCATCTCTTCTTCCGACCCATTCTGACTCGGAAGAAGAGGGGGGATGAAGGGATTGTGACTGACTAACCCAACCATGACAGAACCAACAGACAATCACAACTGTTTTGAACTCATGGAACCCGAGACAGAAGCAGTACAACATCCACCTCCATGACAGGCGGATCCACGCCAGCCACTGCAAGAAGCTGCTGGACTATCAAGTGCAATGATCAGGTGCATTGTTTCTATATACACTTGTTGTTTAATGTATTTTGGATACTGTTATGAGGAGTCACATCTGAATTTACTGTTCAAGATGCATTTACAATTAGCAAAAACAGCAAATAGGTCCAACTGCTGGGTGTGCTCCAAACCCCCTCCGAGCCAGAGCATCCCGGCAATGGCGGCAGTACATGCCCTTTATGACATCAGGGTGGGCATGAGAAAGTTTAGTCCTTCAGGTAGATCAGCGGAACACCATCTGTCCATAGAATTTAATCAGACATTCTTAGATGGTAATGTCACTTATGGTCTTGATGTCAGCCCCGAGGCTTGTACTAGACTTAGCAGACCCGTGTGGGTATCCGGTCAATTAGGCCAGTCCGGGATTTGTTTTAATATCAGCTCTGGTTTTGGAGCCAAGTCCCTGAGGAGGACCGAATGCCCATCTGGGATAACCATCCAGATCAGCCATAGAATCCCTGACAATAACAACCTAACCACCAGACATGATTATGTCTGCTGGGGGGGAGGGTGTGACATTCAGGAGGGTGCAGCAATCCCATTATCCATCCAGTTGTTGCGCAATGCCCGTAACCCCAATGACCTTTGTGTCTCATTAACTGGGCCCTATTACTTTTTGTGCGGCCAGGCTGCCTATAGAGCCGTTCCCCCGAATACTAGAGGGTCATGCTCCTTAGTCAGGTTAGTCCCTGCCTCCTACATTGCCGACGGTCACAAGGACTTGATGGTGCAGAGGAGGGTAAGTGTGGGAAGAAGGACCAGGAGAGAGCTATTCTTCACAGGGGACCGTGCATGGGCATGGTTTCCGGCATGGACCGGATGGGGTATAGAACTTATGAAGCGGCTAAATAATTTTTCCATCATAATGGACGAGATGTTTAATGAGACAGTCAAAGCCATGAGAGAAATTTCTTCTGAACAACGACAGCTGAAGACCCTTTTGCTTCAGCAGAAAATGGCTCTCAACTATCTTTTAGCATCAAAGGGGGGTTTCTGTGAGTTCATCGGGTCAGATTGCTGTACCTGGGTGGAAGATACTGGGGACAAGGTCAGGCCCATCTTGACAAGGTGAAAGCATTACAGGGACAAGCACGCGCTATTGCAGAGGAGGGTTGGAACCCCTTTAAAGGTTTAGGGGGCTTCGGTGATATGTTGTTTTCTATTGGATCATGGCTTAAAGAAGTTGGAGTGTATGTCCTGATGCTGCTCTTTCTTTTCCTCCTCTATGTGACGGCGAGAATGACCTGTTGTTTGGTGAACCAAGTTGCAAGGAGCCGTGCAGAGCCGTGCAGAGGACCATGTGATGATTCCATAAAGAGCCATCACCTGAAGCATCCGGAACCCTTTACCTCAGGAAGATCAGCACAGGAAGAACCACCACCTTTTTTTTTTTAACAAACTATGGACTGTCCCTAAAACAACCGACTTCTTCCCTTCTTGGAGACTTTTTTTTTTGGGCTGTTTTTCTCAAAGAAGACATAACCAGAAACCTTGTATGATGACATCACCTCCCTGAAGGCCAGTCTGGACCTCATGATCAAGATATAAAGAAGATCAAGAATATTAGGCCGGTTCTTCTTGTTAGTGCATTTGTAGTGTAGCATGTTCCCTTTTCTTTCTGTACCCTTTAGAAGCTTTGGTTGGAGTGATTGTAGCGTTAGGAAGCCGTTGCTGTGACGACATATGGTGAAAAAGGAGGGACTGACGTGGAAATTTCTTATATTTCGCCATATGGCCGCCACCGATGCGGGAAAAGCGTCTTTACGACCGACCTTTGCACAGTCGCCCGATCTTTCCGATTCCCATCCGATTTGTGTTCATCAGGCATGACTGCAGCATGTCGGGTGTGGCGCCGGTTGGGATTGAGGAATACGGACCACTGAACAAAGGTGTACTTTTACAAGATCACTGTGTCTGTGTATATGTATATTACCGGGGGAAGTGCCTTTTGTCCTGGTGTCTTTTGTTTGCCTAGGGCAGTCTACCTTCCCCCCCCCTCTTCTATGGACATGTGTCTGTGTGCTGGTTCCACCAATTGATTCATAGCATAACATGCTCATTGATTGGGTATATTGTAAGACCACCTTTTGTCTTGGTGTATAATAAACCACTGGCCATTGTAGAAGCAGGCAGAATACTGGACCCCAGCTAAGAACGACTGCTGTGACGTTATTTCCGGGGGATTGCGCAACATCACCACACGATACATCAAGGTTTTCAGATCGATTGTCCATTAAGGCAAAAGATCATTTAATTAGGTTACAACACCCCCAAAACCATATCTTTTTGGAAATTCCACATTCAGACGAATCCAAAGTGTTGTATAATACTAATAGAGGGACACACACTCCAAAATCTTGTGGCACAGAATTTTTATTCATTCGTCACTCGTGCATCCAACGCTTCAGCCCTCGTTGGGGCCTTTATCAAGGATAAAGTGCAAGTGATTCAAAAAAAAAATTGAAATCCTCATTTCCTATTACAAAAAAAGTGCCAAAATGACATCATAACATAATCATGTGATAGGTGCATCCATTTTTCAATGAATAGATTAAGTGAAATCTATATATAATACTTGTAAAAGTCCATATGTTGAATCTATTACTTAATTACTTTCTTAGTTTCCTGAACTGGCAGATACACTTTATCACCATCTGAGGATAAAAAGTCTTAATTACTATATTGCAACATATTTTTACATTTTTTATGAAAATAGAATTTGCAATAGATACATAATTTCAACCTTAATACTCTAAGAACCTGCTGTCCATTAAGTCCTTTCAGAGCTACACAATCCAGGGTGTAGCGTTGGATGGACGAGTGATGAATCAATAAAAATTCTGGGACACAAGATTTTGGAGTGCGGGTCCCTCTATAAGGGCTTTTACTCCTTTTGTACTGAGAACCCCTAATACAACATTATAATCCTTGACGTGGAGGATATGGATGACGGCAGCCAGAAAATTGCTACCACACAAGGGGAAAATTTCACCAGAGAAGAGGTACAGAGGATCTTATTCTCTGAAACTTATGAGGAAACCTTTGGTAAATTAGGTGCAAAGGAGGCATATTATGAATTACTGTGGTTAAAGAAGAAAGAAATTGAACAGCACCTGCACAGAGTCTCTATCCGATTATTAAAGGGAAAGCAGGATACTGAGAGGCTTCTGCATCAACAATACACCTACTTTGGGGAGAACCAATCCTGCCTTCTGTAAGAGGTGGTGTCAGATCCTGGACAAGTGCTCCCTGGACTTGATGCTGCTACTGATCGAGGAAGTGGGTCGGGAGCTCAAACTGGTCTGCAGCGATCTCTCTTGCTTTGAGACTGCACATCGTGAAGCTCTGCAGAATGAGATAAGGAATCAGATTGGTTGAGGCGACTGAAGGAACAGACCAGCAAGTACAGAACGGAGCTCTTGGCCTTCAAGAGTGTGTAACGTCTCTGTAATAACTCACCCTGGTGGGGGTCGGTGGGGACGCCCGCTGCATTCCAGGTGGGGCCCGCCACGCCATTCCTCTTCTACAGTTCTGGTTCCTATGGGCGCAAGCGGCGCACATGTCCCTTAAAGGCGCAGTGACGCCGGTGCATGACGTCAGCGTGCATGGCGCCAAATTCAAACCGGATTTAAATTAGCTTCAGTGCTCTGTTCTTTGCCCTTTATACGTTTCCTCATTGTAAGTTCCTGGGAGCTAATCTGTATCCTGTTTTGTGATCTGATTCGTGTTTTGACCCCTGCCTGACTTGATTCTGCTGTCTTCTGTGATTCTGAACCCTTGCCTGGTAAACCGACTATTCTACTCTCTGTAATCCGACCCTTGTCTGTCTTGACTCTTCTTGATTGATCTCCTGGTTTGACCCTTGCCTGTCTGACTCTGCTTGTACTCTGCCTGCACCGACCTGGCCTGATCTGACTACGATTTCTGTCTACTCCTTGTACCGTGACCTTCTGCCCAAAAGACTTTGCACTACCGTTGTGCCCCTTTTCTCGTTCAGAACCCCTCACTTGGCGACTCTCCTAATAAGACCTGGCGGCATCTGATTAGCCGAGGGCTCCTCCCGAGGTGAAAGGTGGCTGTTAAAGGCGGAAGCAAGAGCCAAGAACAGGATGCATGCATTGGTTCTGGATTTAGGGTGCCAAGTCAACCAGGATTAGAAGAAAGGCTCCGTATACCATTGGCAGCAGCAGGGCAGAGCAACAGGAGGAGGAAACCGGAGTGGAGATTGCGAAAGTCACCTGGACAGTCAGCAGCAAGCGGCGCATCTGAAAGTGAAAGGGAGGCAAGCAGTTTGGAGTCACCACACCAGCAAGCCTCTTTTGTAGGAGATTGTTGTCGCAGCAGCAGAGATTCTAGAAGACCAACTGTTGCGGCGGTTGGAGGAACGCCGGTAAGCACAAGGTCCCAGAGGCAACAAGGAAAGGCCAAGAAGAGGGCCTGGTATTCAATTTTTCTGCATACCAGCTAACGAAATCAGAGGTATCATTGTTGGAGAAGGGACTAGGATACATTCCAATGGTGAGTGGCAACCCTTTCTCTCATATGATTGACAATTATAAATTTACCAGACATTTGCAGTTAAAAGAAAAGTTTGGGCAAAAGATGGGTTCCACAGAGGTAATAACGGATGCTGATCAAGAGCAGAGTGTTGCTAATATTGATACTGATGAGATTGATGTGGACTTATTAAGCACATCCAGAATCAATGTATCAATTAATACCTTTAATCGCATGTTGAATGTGGCTATGTCAGCCTGCTATAATGTAAATGTAATTGGAGGGATAACCTAACAGGGGCTGAAAGTCAAGCTATCAAGTCTTTAAAGCAAAATAAAGACATTATTATTATTATTATTATTATTATTATTATTATTATTATTATTAAGACTGCAGACAAGGGGGGAGGTATTGTGATTTTGGATTATATGTATAACAAACAGGAACTCCGATCCTAATTGTCTGATATGTCAAAGTATAAAAAATTGTTATGTGACCCTAAAGAGCAGTTTGGTAAAGAACTGAGTGTGATGTTGAAAATAGACGTTAATAATAATGGTTGGATTTCCAAAGACATGCATGATTATTTTTTGCCACCACATTCTATTCGGCCTGTTATAGTAAATAAGGCTATTTATCCTCAGATGGTGATAAAGTGTATCTGCCGGTTCAGGAAACGAAGTAAGCGATATTTTTCTATTTTTATGGACTTACACATGAATGGATTCAACGGGGCAAATTCACTAAGATGCGAAGTTGCGCCAGGCGCAACTTCGCCGCACTTCGCCAGGCGTATTTTCGCCAGCGCTCTGCAAATTCACTAAAATCCGAAGTTGCGCACAGGGGTAGCGTTAGTTTGCGAAGTTGCGCTAGCGTTAATTCGCCAAGCGAAGTTTCGCTAGCGATGGTTAATTTGCATACGGACGCGAAATTCAAATTTCAATGGAGGAATACGTATCTGCACTACGAATGCCTAGAAAACCTTCAAATCAGCAAATATAAATGTTATTTTGCCCTACACATGTGCCCACTGTCTAGGTAAGTTGCCATGAGTCAGGAAATGTAGGGGGGAAGGAGGGGAGCCCCAAAAACATTTTCAATCTTTTTCAGCCTATCACCCATCATGTAGAAAACACGCCAGCGTTTTTTGGGACTTAGAAAAAAATATCTACTCTATTGCGCTTCGCCAGGTCTGAGGTGGCGAAGGAAATCTAGCGTAAAAGGTAGCGTTCAGTACACTGCGCAAGTTAGTGAATTAGTGAATTTGCGTACTTACATCGCTAGCGAAAATTCGCCTGGCGTAAGTGTGCGAAGTAACACTAGCGAATTTACGCTAGCGTTCGTTAGTGAATTTGCGAAGTACCGAAAATGCCAAACGCTATCGAATTGATGCTAGCGTTCGGCGTTTCGGCGCTTAGTGAATTTGCGCCAACATATGGACTTTTACAAGTATTATGATGACACCTAGTGGTGACACTGTTAAAATGTTTTCAATTAATCCAAAAATGTATGCACCTATCAGAACATGAATATGGTTATGACGTAATTTTGGCACCTTTTTTGTAATAGGAAATGAGTATTTACATTTTTTTTTCAATCGCTTGCATTTTATCCTTGATAAAGGCCCCAACGAGGGCCGAAACGTTGGATGCATCAGTGATGAATCAATAAAAATTCTGTGACATTTTGGAGTGCGGGTCCCTCTATAAGCATTATATAGATATAAAAATATATATATATATTGCAAATAAACAAAAAGATGTTACAAAAAGACATACATTCAAAAATACCATCAGTTTATAAAATAAAAGGGAACAACACAGAAAACCTTTATTTTTTATTTACTAAAATCTCTATTTATTTTTATTTTAGAAAACCACACTCAAGCTCCCATGCGCGATTTTAGCTTATTTATTATTAAAGAAAAACTTGATTTAATTGGATCATGAGAAAACTCTATAAAATCGAGTGAAAACTCACATTTTTTCAGGCTTTTATCAGAATTGCTCTAATTTGGCCTTCTCGCCACTGAATTGCTTGAGTTTTTTTGAGTTTTTGCCAAAAAACCCAGAAAAATTCAGGCTAAACCCAGCGCAGACCACGAACATGTAAAATTGAGATAGGTGCCTCTCCTGTTGACTTATACAGGACCCTGACAGGTCTGAGATGGCGGATTTTTGGCTTTAGGCTTTTTGCAGCAACGGGGTAAGTTAAATCTCAAAAAAATAATTTTTTTCCCCTTTAGAAATTTGAGTTTTTTAGTGAAAAAAACCTAAAATTTTTAGAGATTTTAACATTAGGGTTTTAATTAAAAACCCCTTAGTGTCAAATATAGAATTTGCTGGTCCTGGAGGCAAGGGGTAAGAAATGGGATAAACCTCCAATAAAATGGGTCCTCCCAGGCCCTGACTGGCAATCTGTGGATTCTGGCAAATGCCAGAGGGGCTACTGTAAGATGCTATAGACAATATTTATTGGGCTGGTGGAGGGATGTCTGGGCCTCTGTGTACTTGAAATGCCATGGCCTATTTTAAATCCCAGTCCAGACCTGGGTCCTCCTAAGTAAATCCTCCTTCTTAGTCAGAAGAGCTGACTATTTATCAGTGACACTGGACACTCCCCCCTCCTTCAGGAATGCCTGTATACACTGGCCACAGATTGAGTTTTTTATGGCCTATTGTCAGTAGGGAAAGGAGCAAGAATATAATGCCCATAGGAGAGAGATGATTTATTCAGTGGCCCTAGATTGTTTACTCATTTCATAGAGACCAAATATCACTGTTGTGTGATCTGCCCAGATATTCCCATCTGATAAACAGAGTCTCAATTGAAAGCTCATATTACATTGAACCTATCCCCAGTTTATTATACTGTTGGTACAACAGGTCTGGCTTCTGTGAGTATATGTTATAGTGTGACCTCTACATCAGCTATGAGGGCCCTTCATTTGAACTCTAAGGCGCAAATTCATTAAGTGGCGAAGCGCCGAACGCTAGCGTTAATTCGCTAGCGTTTGGCATTTTTCACTACTGCGCAAATTCACTAACGAACGCTAGCGTAATTTCGCTAGTGTTACTTCGCACCCTTACGCCAGCCGAATTTTCTCTAGCGACGTAACTACGCAAATTCACTAACTTGCGCAGTGTACTGAACGCTACCTTTTACGCTAGACTTCCTTCGCCACCTCAGACCTGGCGAAGCGCAATAGAGTAGATAGGGATTGTTTCAAAAAAAGTAAAAAAAAATTCTGTCCCAAAAAACGCTGGCGTGTTTTCTACATGATGGGTGATGGGCTGAAAAAGATCGAAAATGTTTTTGGGGCTCCCCTCCTTCCCCCCTACATTTCCTGACCCATGGCAACTTACCTAGACAGTGGGCACATGTGTAGGGCAAAATAAAATTTTTATTTGCTGATTTGATGGTTTTCTAGGCATTTGAAGTGGTGATACGTGTTCCTCCATTGAAATTTGAATTTCGCGCCGTATGCAAATGAACCATCGCTATCGAAACTTCGCTTCGATTGGCGAATTAAAGCTAGCGCAACTTCGAAAACTTACACTACCCCTGTGCGCAACTTCGGATTTTAGTGAATTTGCGTAGCGCTGGCGAAAATACGCCTGGCGAAGTGTGGCAAAATACGCCTGGCGCAACTTCGCATCTTAGTGAATTTGCCCCTAAGTCCCCTCTCCTTTTTGCTCTTATCAGTCAGTTATCAGTCAGTCAATCAGACAGTTATCAGTCAGTTTTATCAGCCAATTATCTCAGTTATCAGCCAATAATGTCAGTTATCAGTCAGTTATCAGTCAGTTATCAGCCAGTTGTTAGTCAGTTATCAGTCAGTTATCAGTCAGTTATCAGCCAGTTGTTAGTCAGTTATATCAGCCAGTTATCAGTCAGTTATCAGACAGTTATCAGTCAGTTATCAGTCAGTTATATCAGCCAGTTATCAGTCAGTTATATCAGCCAGTTATCAGACAGTTATCAGTCAGTTGTCAGTCAGTTATCAGTCAGTTATATCAGTCAGTTATATCAGCCAGTTATCAGTCAGTTATCAGACAGTTATCAGTCAGTTGTCAGTCAGTTATCAGTCAGTTATCAGTCAGTTGTCAGTCAGTTATCAGTCAGTTATCAGTCAGTTATCAGCCAGTTATCAGACAGTTATCAGTCAGTTATATCAGTCAGTTATATCAGCCAGTTATCAGTCAGTTATCAGTCAGTTATCAGACAGTTATCAGTCAGTTATATCAGCCAGTTATCACTCAGTTATCACTCAGTTATCAGACAGTTATCAGACAGTTATCAGACAGTTATCAGACAGTTGTCAGCTAGTTGTCAGTCAGTTATCAGACAGTTATCAGACAGTTATCAGTCAGTTATATCAGTCAGTTATCAGCCAGTTGTCAGTCAGCTTTCAGTCAGTTATCAGCCAGTTATCAGTCATTTATCTGTCAGTTATCAGCCAGTTATCAGCCAGTTATCAGTCAGTTATCAGACAGTTATCAGACAGTTATCAGACAGTTATCAGTCAGTTATATCAGCCAGTTATCAGTCAGTTATCAGCCAGTTATCAGTCAGTTATCAGCCAGTTATATCAGCCAGTTATCAGTCAGTTATCAGCCAGTTATTAGCCAGTTATCAGCCAGTTATCAGCCAGTTATCAGTCAGTTATCAGACAGTTATCAGACAGTTGTCAGCTAGTTGTCAGTCAGTTATCAGTCAGTTATCAGTCAGTTATCAGTCAGTTATATCAGTCAGTTATCAGCCAGTTGTCAGTCAGTTATCAGACAGTTATCAGTCAGTTATATCAGTCAGTTGTCAGCCAGTTATCAGTCAGTTATCAGTCAGTTATCAGACAGTTATCAGTCAGTTATATCAGACAGTTATCAGACAGTTATCAGTCAGTTATCAGTCAGTTATATCAGTCAGTTATCAGCCAGTTGTCAGTCAGTTATCAGACAGTTATCAGTCAGTTATATCAGTCAGTTGTCAGCCAGTTATCAGTCAGTTATCAGTCAGTTATCAGACAGTTATCAGTCAGTTATATCAGACAGTTATCAGACAGTTATCAGTCAGTTATCAGTCAGTTATCAGTTATCAGACAGTTGTCAGCTAGTTGTCAGTCAGTTATCAGACAGTTATCAGTCAGTTATCAGACAGTTATCAGACAGTTGTCAGCTAGTTGTCAGTCAGTTATCAGACAGTTATCAGTCAGTTATCAGTCAGTTATATCAGCCAGTTATCAGTCAGTTATCAGCCAGTTATCAGCCAGTTATCAGTCAGTTATCAGCCAGTTATATCAGCCAGTTATCAGTCAGTTATCAGCCAGTTATTAGCCAGTTATCAGCCAGTTATCAGCCAGTTATCAGTCAGTTATATCAGCCAGTTATCAGTCAGTTATCAGTCAGTTATCAGACAGTTATCAGACAGTTGTCAGCTAGTTGTCAGTCAGTTATCAGTCAGTTATCAGTCAGTTATATCAGTCAGTTATCAGCCAGTTGTCAGTCAGTTTTCAGTCAGTTATCAGACAGTTATCAGTCAGTTATATCAGTCAGTTGTCAGCCAGTTGTCAGTCAGTTTTCAGTCAGTTATCAGCCAGTTATCAGTCAGTTATCAGACAGTTATCAGTCAGTTATATCAGCCAGTTATCAGTCAGTTATCAGCCAGTTATCAGTCAGTTGTCAGTCAGTTATCAGACAGTTATCAGTCAGTTATATCAGACAGTTATCAGTCAGTTATCAGTCAGTTATCAGACAGTTATCAGACAGTTGTCAGCTAGTTGTCAGTCAGTTGTCAGACAGTTATCAGTCAGTTATCAGTCAGTTATCAGTTATTTATCAGTCAGTTATCAGACAGTTATCAGTCAGTTATATCAGACAGTTATCAGCCAGTTATCAGTCAGTTATCAGTCAGTTATCAGACAGTTGTCAGCTAGTTGTCAGTCAGTTATCAGACAGTTATCAGTCAGTTATATCAGTCAGTTATCAGCCAGTTATCAGCCAGTTGTCAGTCAGTTTTCAGTCAGTTATCAGCCAGTTATCAGTCAGTTATCAGCCAGTTATCAGTCAGTTATCAGACAGTTATCAGACAGTTATCAGACAGTTATCAGTCAGTTATCAGACAGTTATCAGACAGTTATCAGACAGTTATCAGTCAGTTATATCAGCCAGTTATCAGTCAGTTATCAGCCAGTTATCAGACAGTTATCAGACAGTTATCAGTCAGTTATATCAGCCAGTTATCAGTCAGTTATCAGCCAGTTATCAGTCAGTTATCAGCCAGTTATATCAGCCAGTTATCAGTCAGTTATCAGCCAGTTATTAGCCAGTTATCAGCCAGTTATCAGCCAGTTATCAGTCAGTTATATCAGCCAGTTATCAGTCAGTTATCAGTCAGTTATCAGACAGTTATCAGACAGTTGTCAGCTAGTTGTCAGTCAGTTATCAGTCAGTTATCAGTCAGTTATATCAGTCAGTTATCAGCCAGTTGTCAGTCAGTTATCAGACAGTTATCAGTCAGTTATATCAGTCAGTTGTCAGCCAGTTATCAGTCAGTTATCAGACAGTTATCAGTCAGTTATATCAGACAGTTATCAGACAGTTATCAGTCAGTTATCAGTCAGTTATCAGTTATCAGACAGTTGTCAGCTAGATGTCAGTCAGTTATCAGACAGTTATCAGTCAGTTATCAGACAGTTATCAGACAGTTGTCAGCTAGTTGTCAGTCAGTTATCAGACAGTTATCAGTCAGTTATCAGTCAGTTATATCAGCCAGTTATCAGTCAGTTATCAGCCAGTTATCAGCCAGTTATCAGTCAGTTATCAGCCAGTTATATCAGCCAGTTATCAGTCAGTTATCAGCCAGTTATTAGCCAGTTATCAGCCAGTTATCAGCCAGTTATCAGTCAGTTATATCAGCCAGTTATCAGTCAGTTATCAGTCAGTTATCAGACAGTTATCAGACAGTTGTCAGCTAGTTGTCAGTCAGTTATCAGTCAGTTATCAGTCAGTTATATCAGTCAGTTATCAGCCAGTTGTCAGTCAGTTTTCAGTCAGTTATCAGACAGTTATCAGTCAGTTATATCAGTCAGTTGTCAGCCAGTTGTCAGTCAGTTTTCAGTCAGTTATCAGCCAGTTATCAGTCAGTTATCAGACAGTTATCAGTCAGTTATATCAGCCAGTTATCAGTCAGTTATCAGCCAGTTATCAGTCAGTTGTCAGTCAGTTATCAGACAGTTATCAGTCAGTTATATCAGACAGTTATCAGTCAGTTATCAGTCAGTTATCAGACAGTTATCAGACAGTTGTCAGCTAGTTGTCAGTCAGTTGTCAGACAGTTATCAGTCAGTTATCAGTCAGTTATCAGTTATTTATCAGTCAGTTATCAGACAGTTATCAGTCAGTTATATCAGACAGTTATCAGCCAGTTATCAGTCAGTTATCAGTCAGTTATCAGACAGTTGTCAGCTAGTTGTCAGTCAGTTATCAGACAGTTATCAGTCAGTTATATCAGTCAGTTATCAGCCAGTTATCAGCCAGTTGTCAGTCAGTTTTCAGTCAGTTATCAGCCAGTTATCAGTCAGTTATCAGCCAGTTATCAGTCAGTTATATCAGCCAGTTATCACTCAGTTATCACTCAGTTATCAGACAGTTATCAGACAGTTATCAGACAGTTGTCAGCTAGTTGTCAGTCAGTTATCAGACAGTTATCAGACAGTTATCAGTCAGTTATATCAGTCAGTTATCAGCCAGTTGTCAGTCAGCTTTCAGTCAGTTATCAGCCAGTTATCAGTCATTTATCTGTCAGTTATCAGCCAGTTATCAGCCAGTTATCAGTCAGTTATCAGACAGTTATCAGACAGTTATTAGACAGTTATCAGTCAGTTATATCAGCCAGTTATCAGTCAGTTATCAGACAGTTATCAGTCAGTTGTCAGTCAGTTATCAGACAGTTATCAGTCAGTTATCAGTCAGTTATCAGACAGTTATCAGTCAGTTATATCAGACAGTTATCAGACAGTTATCAGTCAGTTATCAGTCAGTTATCAGACAGTTATCAGACAGTTGTCAGCTAGTTGTCAGTCAGTTATCAGACAGTTATCAGTCAGTTATCAGACAGTTATCAGACAGTTGTCAGCTAGTTGTCAGTCAGTTATCAGACAGTTATCAGTCAGTTATCAGTCAGTTATATCAGCCAGTTATCAGTCAGTTATCAACCAGTTATCAGCCAGTTGTCAGTCAGTTATCAGACAGTTATATCAGCCAGTTATCAGTCAGTTATCAGCCAGTTATTAGCCAGTTATCAGACAGTTATCAGACAGTTATCAGTCAGTTATATCAGCCAGTTATCAGTCAGTTATCAGACAGTTGTCAGACAGTTATCAGACAGTTATCAGTCAGTTATCAGTCAGTTGTTATATCAGTCAGTTATCAGCCAGTTGTCAGTCAGTTTTCAGTCAGTTATCAGACAGTTATCAGTCAGTTATATCAGTCAGTTGTCAGCCAGTTGTCAGTCAGTTTTCAGTCAGTTATCAGCCAGTTATCAGTCAGTTATCAGACAGTTATCAGTCAGTTATATCAGCCAGTTATCAGTCAGTTATCAGCCAGTTATCAGTCAGTTGTCAGTCAGTTATCAGACAGTTATCAGTCAGTTATCAGTCAGTTATATCAGACAGTTATCAGTCAGTTATCAGTCAGTTATCAGACAGTTATCAGACAGTTGTCAGCTAGTTGTCAGTCAGTTATCAGACAGTTATCAGTCAGTTATCAGTTATTTATCAGTCAGTTATCAGACAGTTATCAGTCAGTTATATCAGACAGTTATCAGCCAGTTATCAGTCAGTTATCAGCCAGTTATCAGTCAGTTATCAGCCAGTTATATCAGCCAGTTATCAGTCAGTTATCAGCCAGTTATTAGCCAGTTATCAGCCAGTTATCAGCCAGTTATCAGTCAGTTATATCAGCCAGTTATCAGTCAGTTATCAGTCAGTTATCAGACAGTTATCAGACAGTTGTCAGCTAGTTGTCAGTCAGTTATCAGTCAGTTATCAGTCAGTTATATCAGTCAGTTATCAGCCAGTTGTCAGTCAGTTTTCAGTCAGTTATCAGACAGTTATCAGTCAGTTATATCAGTCAGTTGTCAGCCAGTTGTCAGTCAGTTTTCAGTCAGTTATCAGCCAGTTATCAGTCAGTTATCAGACAGTTATCAGTCAGTTATATCAGCCAGTTATCAGTCAGTTATCAGCCAGTTATCAGTCAGTTGTCAGTCAGTTATCAGACAGTTATCAGTCAGTTATATCAGACAGTTATCAGTCAGTTATCAGACAGTTATCAGACAGTTGTCAGCTAGTTGTCAGTCAGTTATCAGTCAGTTATCAGACAGTTATCAGTCAGTTATCAGTCAGTTATCAGTTATTTATCAGTCAGTTATCAGACAGTTATCAGTCAGTTATATCAGACAGTTATCAGCCAGTTATCAGTCAGTTATCAGTCAGTTATCAGACAGTTGTCAGCTAGTTGTCAGTCAGTTATCAGACAGTTATCAGTCAGTTATATCAGTCAGTTATCAGCCAGTTATCAGCCAGTTGTCAGTCAGTTTTCAGTCAGTTATCAGCCAGTTATCAGTCAGTTATCAGCCAGTTATCAGTTAGTTATATCAGCCAGTTATCACTCAGTTATCACTCAGTTATCAGACAGTTATCAGACAGTTATCAGACAGTTGTCAGCTAGTTGTCAGTCAGTTATCAGACAGTTATCAGACAGTTATCAGTCAGTTATATCAGTCAGTTATCAGCCAGTTGTCAGTCAGCTTTCAGTCAGTTATCAGCCAGTTATCAGTCATTTATCTGTCAGTTATCAGCCAGTTATCAGTCAGTTATCAGACAGTTATCAGACAGTTATCAGTCAGTTATCAGTCAGTTGTTATATCAGTCAGTTATCAGCCAGTTGTCAGTCAGTTTTCAGTCAGTTATCAGACAGTTATCAGTCAGTTATATCAGCCAGTTATCAGTCAGTTATCAGACAGTTATCAGTCAGTTATATCAGCCAGTTATCAGTCAGTTATCAGACAGTTGTCAGACAGTTATCAGACAGTTATCAGTCAGTTATCAGTCAGTTGTTATATCAGTCAGTTATCAGCCAGTTGTCAGTCAGTTTTCAGTCAGTTATCAGACAGTTATCAGTCAGTTATATCAGTCAGTTGTCAGCCAGTTGTCAGTCAGTTTTCAGTCAGTTATCAGCCAGTTATCAGTCAGTTATCAGACAGTTATCAGTCAGTTATATCAGCCAGTTATCAGTCAGTTATCAGCCAGTTATCAGTCAGTTGTCAGTCAGTTATCAGACAGTTATCAGTCAGTTATCAGTCAGTTATATCAGACAGTTATCAGTCAGTTATCAGTCAGTTATCAGACAGTTATCAGACAGTTGTCAGCTAGTTGTCAGTCAGTTATCAGACAGTTATCAGTCAGTTATCAGTTATTTATCAGTCAGTTATCAGACAGTTATCAGTCAGTTATATCAGACAGTTATCAGCCAGTTATCAGTCAGTTATCAGCCAGTTATCAGTCAGTTATCAGCCAGTTATATCAGCCAGTTATCAGTCAGTTATCAGCCAGTTATTAGCCAGTTATCAGCCAGTTATCAGCCAGTTATCAGTCAGTTATATCAGCCAGTTATCAGTCAGTTATCAGTCAGTTATCAGACAGTTATCAGACAGTTGTCAGCTAGTTGTCAGTCAGTTATCAGTCAGTTATCAGTCAGTTATATCAGTCAGTTATCAGCCAGTTGTCAGTCAGTTTTCAGTCAGTTATCAGACAGTTATCAGTCAGTTATATCAGTCAGTTGTCAGCCAGTTGTCAGTCAGTTTTCAGTCAGTTATCAGCCAGTTATCAGTCAGTTATCAGACAGTTATCAGTCAGTTATATCAGCCAGTTATCAGTCAGTTATCAGCCAGTTATCAGTCAGTTGTCAGTCAGTTATCAGACAGTTATCAGTCAGTTATATCAGACAGTTATCAGTCAGTTATCAGACAGTTATCAGACAGTTGTCAGCTAGTTGTCAGTCAGTTATCAGTCAGTTATCAGACAGTTATCAGTCAGTTATCAGTCAGTTATCAGTTATTTATCAGTCAGTTATCAGACAGTTATCAGTCAGTTATATCAGACAGTTATCAGCCAGTTATCAGTCAGTTATCAGTCAGTTATCAGACAGTTGTCAGCTAGTTGTCAGTCAGTTATCAGACAGTTATCAGTCAGTTATATCAGTCAGTTATCAGCCAGTTATCAGCCAGTTGTCAGTCAGTTTTCAGTCAGTTATCAGCCAGTTATCAGTCAGTTATCAGCCAGTTATCAGTTAGTTATATCAGCCAGTTATCACTCAGTTATCACTCAGTTATCAGACAGTTATCAGACAGTTATCAGACAGTTGTCAGCTAGTTGTCAGTCAGTTATCAGACAGTTATCAGACAGTTATCAGTCAGTTATATCAGTCAGTTATCAGCCAGTTGTCAGTCAGCTTTCAGTCAGTTATCAGCCAGTTATCAGTCATTTATCTGTCAGTTATCAGCCAGTTATCAGTCAGTTATCAGACAGTTATCAGACAGTTATCAGACAGTTATCAGTCAGTTATATCAGCCAGTTATCAGTCAGTTATCAGACAGTTGTCAGTCAGTTGTCAGTCAGTTATCAGACAGTTATCAGTCAGTTATCAGTCAGTTATCAGACAGTTATCAGTCAGTTATATCAGACAGTTATCAGACAGTTATCAGTCAGTTATCAGTCAGTTATCAGACAGTTATCAGACAGTTGTCAGCTAGTTGTCAGTCAGTTATCAGACAGTTATCAGTCAGTTATCAGACAGTTATCAGACAGTTGTCAGCTAGTTGTCAGTCAGTTATCAGACAGTTATCAGTCAGTTATCAGTCAGTTATATCAGCCAGTTATCAGTCAGTTATCAGCCAGTTATCAGCCAGCTGTCAGTCAGTTATCAGACAGTTATATCAGCCAGTTATCAGTCAGTTATCAGCCAGTTATTAGCCAGTTATCAGCCAGTTATCAGACAGTTATCAGTCAGTTATATCAGCCAGTTATCAGTCAGTTATCAGACAGTTGTCAGACAGTTATCAGACAGTTATCAGTCAGTTATCAGTCAGTTGTTATATCAGTCAGTTATCAGCCAGTTGTCAGTCAGTTTTCAGTCAGTTATCAGACAGTTATCAGTCAGTTATATCAGTTAGTTGTCAGCCAGTTGTCAGTCAGTTTTCAGTCAGTTATCAGCCAGTTATCAGTCAGTTATCAGACAGTTATCAGTCAGTTATATCAGCCAGTTATCAGTCAGTTATCAGCCAGTTATCAGTCAGTTGTCAGTCAGTTATCAGACAGTTATCAGTCAGTTATCAGTCAGTTATCAGACAGTTATCAGTCAGTTATATCAGACAGTTATCAGACAGTTATCAGTCAGTTATCAGTCAGTTATCAGACAGTTATCAGACAGTTGTCAGCTAGTTGTCAGTCAGTTATCAGACAGTTATCAGTCAGTTATCAGTCAGTTATCAGTTATTTATCAGTCAGTTATCAGACAGTTATCAGTCAGTTATATCAGACAGTTATCAGCCAGTTATCAGTCAGTTATCAGTCAGTTATCAGACAGTTATCAGACAGTTGTCAGCTAGTTGTCAGTCAGTTATCAGACAGTTATCAGTCAGTTATATCAGTCAGTTATCAGCCAGTTGTCAGTCAGTTTTCAGTCAGTTATCAGCCAGTTATCAGTCAGTTATCAGTCAGTTATATCAGCCAGTTATCAGTCAGTTATCAGTCAGTTATCAGACAGTTATCAGACAGTTATCAGTCAGTTATCAGACAGTTATCAGACAGTTATCAGTCAGTTATCGGCCAGTTATCAGCCAGTTATCAGTCAGTTATCAGCCAGTTATCAGCCAGTTATCAGTCAGTTATCAGACAGTTATCAGTCAGTTATCAGTCAGTTATCAGCCAGTTATCAGCCAGTTATTAGTCAGTTATCAGTCAGTTATCAGACAGTTATCAGACAGTCGAATTTCGAATTGAAAAAGACCAACCGAAATTGAGACCAAGTAGAAATTAAGTTTTGTTTTTTTGGTCGAATAGGTCTGTTTTCGATCAAATAGGTCAATATTTGACCGAATTCGAATTGTTTGAACCAAAAGGTATAGCGAATTCAATCAAATTTGTTTTCGAAATTTTACACAAAAAAACTGCGACTCCAAATAGGTTCTAGCTAAAACAGCATTTCGGCAGGTTTTAGATGGCGACAGGTCAAAGTCGAATTTTTAAAGAGACAGTACATGATAAATATTGATATTCAAATTTTTTTCAAATTCTAATTGAATTTGGACTATTCCCTAGTCGAAGTACACAAAAAATATTTATTATTATTAACATGTATTTATATAGCGCCAACATATTGTGTAGCACTAATAGTTTGAAATTTGAATTCTTTTCATTTGAAAATTCACCTCGATCTTTGATAAATCTGCCCCTTACTAAGTGCTTGTAAGTAGCCTGAACTGAGCAGGAGAATTTACTTTAATTACATTTTATTTAATGTATTTAACTTGGGCGCAGAGTGGGGGGACAAGGACCCAGACTAGGGGTAGGCAGCAAAATAGTTTCATGCCTAGCGCCCCCCACCCCTGCCAATGTACTGCCATAATCTGACAATTTTGGATTAAGTACAGATACAGGGACACATTACCAACTAATTTACTGACATTATAGAATGAGGCAGGTCACTCTCCTTTATATTATACAACACAAACTTTATTCTTTTATTATATTATACAATACAAACCTTATTCTATTATTATATTATACAATACAAACTTTATTATATTATACAATACAAACTTTATTCTATTAATATAGTATACAATACAAACTTTATTATATTATACAATACAAACTTTATTATATTACACAATACAAACTTTATTATATTATACAATACAAACAACTTTTATGTGAGTTCTTTTACCTTTTTCTTTTTACTGTTATAAGTTTGTGTTATGTTTTGGGTAGCCAAGGATGAGTAGAGTATAAAAGTGCTTTATTAGCAGAGTCATGCAGGCATTACACAACAGTAACTTTCACTTTTAAGCTACCAGGAAGTATGCACCGTATAAGTATAAGCACAGTGACATCGACAGACCATTTGTATGAACACCACATATTCCCCCTATAGTAGGAAAGCATTTGGGCAAATGTAATAAACAACAATGCATCTTAAAGCAATAATATACATTATTCACATCACATAGTCCTTGGCCCATGCAGGTAGTTTTCTCAGTGATTCTTCAGGCCTATTGCAGTTGACATCAGGAGTAGGAAAGGGTCCTTCATCAAATGGAGCTTCTCCAAAGTCATATCTAACAGGAGCAAGACTTTCCATATGCGTCCATCAGACAGTTCATATGTGTATGGTCCTTGCTGGCATCTCACTTCAAGTGATGTAGTAAATTTAGATTGTCCTTGTTTCAGTATTCCTGGTTTCTTAATTCTGAGTAAAGATCCAGGCTGAAAGTGTTCTTCTCTGGCACCATGTTTTCTGTCGGTATAAGCCTTGCATTTGGCTTGGTGATGTTTCACAATGTCAGCAGTAGATGATTTTGTAGGAACAGTATTTTGTGGAAGTTTGCCCAAACACATGTTAGAGCTTCTTTTTCAACAGTGGAATATTTACGCTCTGTCTCTGTAAGTGTTCTGGATGCAAACGCAACAGTTTTCTCTGTATGATCAGTATGGATCTGTGTGAGAACTGCACCAACGCCATAGTCTGAAGCATCTGTAGTAACCATAGTGGATAGTGCAGGATCAAATAAAGCTAGCATTGGACTGTTCACGATTAGCTGTTTCTCTATTTCAAAGCTATTTTGAGCAGACTGACCAGACCAGACTTAAAGTTCCACGTAGTAGTGCTCTAAGTGGCTCCACAACTGAAGCATAATTGGGAATAAACTTAGAATACCATGAAGTAAGACCTAAGAAAGCTCGTAAGGTCTGGAAATCAGATGGAGGAGGTGCTTGTGTAACAGCGTTGACATGGTCAGGGTCAGGCAGAAATCTCTTTTGTGAGATTATATGACCCAGAAATGACAGCTGAGTTTGTCTGAAGTAACATTTGGAAAGGTTCAGTTTCAGTCCTGCAGAATCAATGCATTTCAGAACCTTTTCTAGGTACTTGTCATGAAGATCCATAGTTGGAGCGTAGACAATTATATCATCCAAGTAGTATTTTACACCAGGTATGCAATTGAGTATAGAAGACATCAGTCTTTGAAAACAACTTGGTGCTGAAGCCAGTCCATAAGGTACACGCTTGAACGGAAACAAACCATCATGGGTGATAAATGCAGCGAGGTCTCGACTTTCCTCATGCAATACTTGACGATAAGCACTCTGAAGAGCCAGAGTAGAAAAGAATTTTGCTCCTCGGAGTTCTGAAAATATTTCCTCTATGTGTGGCAAGGGATGATTATCCATAACAACTGCTTTATTAGGTTCACGGAGATCAACACACAATCGAATACCTCCAGTTTTCAATTGGTGAAACCCATTCAGAGGATTCTGATTTTTCAATCACCAGTTTCTTTAGTTCCTGTGAGACAGTCTCCCTTATAGAGTAGGGCAATCGCCTCAACTTCTGGCTCAAAGTTGAGACCAGGTTTTACATCTGGTATCATCTTAACTTTGTGTACAAAGTTCTTTGCACAACCCAGTGAAGTGTTGCTTTGTGGTGAAATTGTAGACACTGACTGTGTGGCAGGCACTGGTGCTATAGTAATGAGACCATCAACTAATTGTATGTTTAATGCAGCAAAGAGATCCTTCCAAGTATAGCAGTTCCCTTATTCACAATGTAAAAGTCACATTTTACAGTATTTGATTCAAATTGTACAGTCACTGGCAAGTAACCAAGCACAGGGATTGAATCCTTTAAGTAACTGACCAGTTTCAGGGCAGATACAACAAGCGGATCTTTTGCAAAGTATTTCAAGAAAATCTCCTTTGGTTGTATAGAAAGAGCTGAACCTGTATCACATCAGGTTAATGGAGTGTCCCTTGTCAGCAGAAGCAGTACTGACACTGACAGTGCATATAAACTTGTCTGGAATAAATGTACCAGCTTTATCCACACTTAATACAGTGACATTTGTAGTGTTGTGTTGTGTTGAACCACAGCGAAAGCAGTATTTTCTATTTGTATTTGCTGCAGGGTTTTGCAGTGTAGGTGAATCCTTTTCCTTAGCACTGTATTTTGCCTGTGACTGTGCATTATTAGGCCACAGTGCTGGATTCACAGTCTGTACATTCCCAGCAGTTCCCTGCTGTTTCAATTTGGCTAGCAACTGTAATAGCCTTTGCAAGGGTTAAATCTAGGAGCAGTCTCTGTCTAATGGGAGGTGAGTTTGTTTTTTCCACTATTTGGTCTCTTAGCATTTCATCTGTTAGATTCCCAAAGTCACAGGTAACAACCAGCTCTTAAAGGAGAAGGAAAGCTATGGAGGCATTTTATTGCCAATAGATTAGCTGCAATAGTACAAGCTAGAATGCTATATTTATTCTGTAGAATGTTTTACCATACCTGAGTAAAAAGCTCTAGAAACTCTCTGTTTGTTTAGGATAGCAGCTGCAGTATTAACATGGTGTGACATCACTTCCTGCCTGAGTCTCTCCCTGCTCTGGGCTCAGATTACAGTAGAGAAGGGAGGGGTGGGGGGAGAGGAACAAACTGAGCATGCTCTTGCCCAGGGCAATGAGGTTTAAAAAAAAAACAGTTAGTCTGATACAGAAGCCCATGAGTACACAATAGAAGGAAAGAAATGCAGTGTTTCTTTTGACAGGGGACTCAGAGCAGCATTACTTTGAGGGGTTACTGGTATATTTAGATGGACCTTTCTGATAAGGCTTACTTAATTTTAACCTTTCCTTCTCCTTTAAGAGTATGAGTGAGAATAATATCTTAGTCTGTGAAATAAGGGGAGTCACTCTGTATGATGAAAGAAACTGCATATAAGCAGCTGTGTATCAGGAGTAAGAACAAGAACATGACAGTTTTACATAATAAGAGAGAATATGTCGGTACCACTATACAATGAGGGACACAGTTGTATCAGGAAGGTTGGGGTGCTGTGCAAATGGGTCCCAGTAAGAGCAAATGGGAGAGTTGTAGTTCTTCTGGTCACACTAACGACTGCTCTAATGATAATACTTCATTATAAAAATGGGAACAAGATTCTGATTTCCATTATTTAGCAATTGTATTTGTGAGAGCTCTAGTAAATGAGCAGCATGTATGGTTGGGTTCCTGTGCCGGGGGGGGGGCAGTTGTATCAGACATTACTGGTGTGGGGGAAGCAGCATGAGCCACAGCTACACCAATACAATACAACTGCATGGGGGGGGGAATTCGTGCCTGTTTCTTTCTATTTTAAGAAGCACTCCCCCCTCCCATCACCTTACACTAGAGAAACCTGATCAGACTTTTAAATAATGAAGCAGGGGGGAGACAGACAAACACAGAGCAAAGTGCTGTTAAATCTCCTCCCCGGGGCTTCCAGGCAGATGCTCCTGGGGTCATAATGACCTACTAAAGCTCCACTGGGACTGACACAGGGAAGGAAGACAAAAGGCTGTAGGAGAGAAAGAAACAACAGGATCACTCCATGGAAGGGTGGGGTAACCTCCGTATTTATAGGAACAACCACACCGCCAAGGGGAGAGCAGGGTTCAATACAAACATTGGGGTACCTCACTGGGATATTGGGGGTCTGTCCTCCCTACTGACAAACACAGACATTGTTATATCATATGTACATAGGGAAAGGGAGAGTAGGGTGCAATACAAACATTGGGGTACCTCACTGGGATAGTGGGGATCTGTCCCCCTCCCTATTGACACACATACACATTGTTATATCATACACACATAGGGAAGGGGAGAGTAGGGTGCAATACAAACATTGGGGTACCTCAAGGGATCTGTCCCCCTCCCTACTGATACACACATATACATCATACACACACAAGGAAGGGGAGATCAGGGTGCAATACAAACACGTTGGATATTAGAGTTGTGTAACCCCCCTGTTTAAGCCTTGTGTTTGTTTAATGGGTAACTATATTGGTGGGTTCTAGTAGTACATGAATGCACATCTCTGTGGACAGAGATATATAGAGAGAGATATATATATAGAGAGAGAGAGAGAGAGAGAGAGAGCGAGAGAGAGCGAGAGAGAGAGAGAGAGAGAGATGCTCCATATAAACAACGGGAGCCGAGGTGCAGGCAAACTGATCAGGGAGCCAACTGGGGACACACTCACACACACTCATCCTATACACACACACACACACACACAAACGCTGCACTGCAGATGATTCAGGCCCCCTCTGTTGCCCCAGCAACCACCATCACCTAGCAATGTCCATCTCCCCCGGTAACAGCTGTCGCCTGGCAACAGGATATTTCTCACAGCTGCTGAGATGAAGACAAAGGGGGGTCTGAACCTATTTTTAGAAATGACAGAGGTCCTCCCACAGGTGAAATGGCACATTGGCATTGGTTACGGCTCCTTATTGCCTAAAATATTCTGCTGTTCTCTATAAATCAAAGGCTCGGTCCACTGTGCCCATCGTACGGAAGCCTTTTCCTTTTTTTCCTTCAAATCAGACTAAATCAATAAGGAATGATAATAATTATTTGGGTGGGAGCTGCCATATGAATTCTCTCCCCATACCCCAACCCCCAGCCCTCCTTTTTGGGCAAGTGTTTTGTTAATGGTTAATTGTAAAAGGAAGAGATAAACACCAGACCAGTTACATTTAAAGGAGAAGGAAAGGTTAAAACTAAGTAAGCCTTATCAAAAAGGTCCATCTAAATATACCAGTAAACCCCCAAAGTAATGCTGCTCCCCTGTCAAAAGAAACACTGCATTTCTTTCCTTCTATTGTGTACTCATGGGCTTCTGTATCAGACTCAGTGTTTGGGCCAGTGTGTACTTGGAATACCAGGGCCTATTTTGAATGTGACCATGGGAAAGAACAGGCAATGGTGATTTCTTTCTTTCTGTATATAACCTTACATAGTTAAATTTGGTTGAAAAAAGACAAATTCCATCAAGTCCAACCCCTCCAAATGAAAACCCAGCCCCATACACACACCCCTCCCTACTGTCACATAAATGATATATACCCATATCTATACTAACTATAGAGTTTAGTATCACAATAGCCTTTGTATTATGTCTGTCCAAGAAATCATCCAAGTCCCTCTTATAGTCATTAACTGAATCATCACCCGGCAGTGCATTCCCCAACCTCACTGTCCTCACTGTGATGAACCCCCTACTCTGTTCCTTTAAATGAAACTTCTTTTCCTCTAGTCTGAAGGGGAGGCCTCTGGTACGTGATTCTCTTTATGGGTAAAAAGGTCCCCTGCTATTTGTCTATAATGTCCTCTAATGTACTTGTAAAGTCTAATCATGTCCCCTCACAAGCGCCTTTTTTCCCCCAGAGAAAACAACCCCAACCTTGTCAGTCTCCCCTCATAATTTAACTCTTCCCTCCCTCTAACCAGTTTAGTTGCACTTAGTCTCTGCACTCTCTCCAGCTCATTTATATCCCTCTTAAGGACTGGAGTCCAAAACTGCCCCCATACTCCAGATGAGGCCTCACCAGGGACCTATAAAGAGACACAATTATGTTTCATCCCTTGAGTTAATGCCCTTTTTTATGCAAGACAGAACTATTTGCTTTAGTAGCCATAGAATGACCTTTGGCCAGATTGAATGTAGTTCATCTTTCATTCGACTACGTCCCATTTGCGCGTGGCTGTCCAGTCTTCTTATGTCTCACCCTATTTCCTTAAAGGGATACTGTCATGGGAAAAAAATTTTTTTTCAAAATGAATCACTTTATAGTGCTGCTCCAGCAGAATTCTGCTCTGAAATCCATTTCTCAAAAGAGCAAACAGATTTTTTTTATATTCAATTTTGAAATCTGACATGGGGCTAGACATATTGTCAGTTTCCCAGCTGCCCCTGGTCATGTGACTTGTGCTCTGATAAACTTCAGTCACTCTTTACTGCTGTACTGCAAGTTGGAGTGATATCACCCCCCTCCCTTTCCCCCCAGCAGCCAAACAAAAGAACAATGGGAAGGTAACCAGATAACAGCTCCCTAACACAAGATAAAAGCTGCCTGGTAGATCTAAGAACAACACTCAATAGTAAAAACCCATGTCCCACTGAGACACATTAAGTTACATTGAGAAGGAAAAACAGCAGCCTGCCAGAAAGCATTTCTCTCCTAAAGTGCAGGCACAAGTCACATGACCAGGGGCAGCTGGGAAACTGACAATATGTTTTCTGATGACAGGATCCCTTTAACATGTCGGCAATGCTCACCAGTGTTTATGTTTCTGTCTAGGTGATTCGCCAGAAATCTGTAATCATTGTTAGTATCCCTTGTTTTCCTCAATATCCTAACCCCAACTCATTGTTATTCATATTACAGAGTAACTACCAGCTATATATGACAACGTGCTCCCTACTATTTTGTGTCAGGCTGGCCCAAGCAATGTATAACACTTAGATTGTAAGCTCTATGGGGCAGGGACCTCCTTCCCACAGAGCACTTAAACTCTGTGTCCTTATATAAGTTCTGTGTACTGTGTATATGTATTGTATTTATTATGTGACGTCCTCCCTTTGTGTACTTTTATATATTGTACTTTTATATATTGTACTTTTATATATTGTCCTTTTATTTATTGTACTTTACTTTATACAATGTACTTTTATATTTTGTACATTTATACACTTTACTTTTGTACAATGTACTTTTATATATTGTACTTCTATATATTGTACTTTTATATATTGTCCTTTTATATATTGTCCTTTTATTTATTGTACTTTACTTTATACAATGTACTATTTTGTACATTTATACACTTTACTTTTGTACAATGTACTTTTATATATTGTACTTTTATTTATTGTACTTTTATATATTGTACTTTTATATATTGTGCTTTTATAATGTACTTTTATACATTGTCATTGTACTTTTATTTATTGTACTTTTATACATTGTATTTTATATTTAATTTACATTTCTATAATGTACTTTCATACATTGTACTTTTATTTATTGTACTTTTATATATTGTACTTTTATACATTGTATTTTAATATATTGTGCTTTTATTTATTGTACTTTTAAATAATGTACTTTTATATGTTGTACTTTTATACATTGTACTTTTATATATTGTGCTTTTATTTATTGTACTTTTATATATTGTACTTTTATATATTGTACTTTTATCCACACCAATCCCTCACGTCTCTCCCTTTACAGCTTGGTACCCACACATTTCAATATGTGCCCGTGTGCTCTTTCCTTTTAGAAGAGGCAGGTTAAGACAAGTGCAAAGAAGATTTAATGGCATGTATGAACTATTATTTTCATGGGAGTAACTATGCCTTTCATCCTTTCCAGAATCAGCAGGAGATGATTCTGGGGTTAATGCAATGCTGTAACCATTAGATTATTTGCCTGGGGGTTCACTATTGTATTCATCATATCCAACAAGAGCATTAGTGGGTTAAGACTGGTGCCTGCTAGAAGCACCACAGCAGCACCAAACCTTCTCTGTACAGCTGAGGAGGAGGAGGAGGAGGAAGCGGAGAGTGAATGGGAGGGAGAGGATGAAGGAGAGGAGGGAGGAACAGAGCGAGACATACAGGCTGCTTGACTGATGTCATGAATTATTGATATCAATGGTGATTTCTCTCAGTGGGGCTGTGTGTGACACCCTGAGTGTGTGTTTGTGTATGCAGACAGTCCAGTCAGTAAATGTGTAGCTCTGTGTGTGTGCAAGGAGAATTGGATGTGTGTGAGACCTGTATGTGTGTTTGTGCAAGAAGGGTTGTATGTAGTGCCTAGTGTGTGTGTTTGTGCAAGCTGGGCATTATGTTTGTAGCAGTGTGTGTGTGATAGTGTGTGTGTGTAAGAGAGGGTGGAGAATCCAGATCAATTCTCTGCGTTTGATGTCACTGTGCCTGACTCGGTGACGTTGCCTCCTGCTGGGAAAGGGTCCGTTCTGCTTCATTTCTGAGGCTGCTGCTGCTGTTGCCTGATTTTCCTTGGCTTTCCTCCATTTTTCATCCTTCGCACCTGCAAGTGATTCTGTATCCCAGGGTGGGGACCCTGGATCTTTCAATGCCTTGGATTGCTGTCCTGTTGTCTGCAGGGTGTTACACTGGATCCAAAATGCTGCCCGACCTGGATTTATGCTGATGAGTTATTTGGCATAAGGGTAAAAGCCCTCCTTATTTCTGCCCCAATAAAGGCACCAAGGAACATTTGCCTCTTCTCACATCTTCCAGCTGTTGTGTTTTCATCTTCCCATCCCAGGAGCCGGTGATCCTGCCAGCATGCTTCCCATGAAGTGACCGCCGGAGCTAAGGTAAGGAATCAATCTCTGGAATTTCATTCATTGCAAGTGGAATGTCAGGGTTGCTGAGCATCACATGCTGCTTCCCTCTTCTTCATCTTAACTGTGTGCCCCAAAATTTACTGCACTAATGTAACCCTATAGCTCAACTGTGTGTCCAAATTTATTCCACTGACCCCCAACACTGCACCTGTCTGAACCTAACAATATGTCTGCCTAACCCTAAACTGTGCATCCCAAGTTAAACCACTCCCCATAATAAAATCTCTGCATTAAACTCAGCTCTGTACTCCAAGTTCCCTCACCAACCCCAATCCTACATTGGTATTTGTCTATAGTACCCCAAGTTAAACCACTGACGCAAACTTTAAAACTGCCTAAATCACAACTGTGTACCCAAAGCTCCACCCACTGGCCCTAACCCTAAATCTGCCTTAATCTCAATTGTGTACCTAATGCTCCACCCACTGACCCTAACCCTACATCTGCCTAAATAACAACTGTGTACCTAATGCGCCACCCACTGACCCTAACCCTACATCTGCCTAAATCACAACTGTGTACCTAATGCGCCACCCACTGACCCTAACCCTACATCTGCCTAAATCACAACTGTGTACCTAATGCTCTCCCTCTGACCCTAACCCTACATTTGCCTTAATCTTAATTGTGTACCTAATGCTCTCCCTCTGACCCTAACCCTACATCTGCCTAAATCACAACTGTGTACCTAATGCTCTCCCTCTGACCCTAACCCTACATCTGCCTTAATCTCAATTGTGTACCTAATGCTCTCCCTCTGACCCTAACCCTACATCTCCCTTAATCTCAATTGTGTACCTAATGCTCTCCCTCTGACCCTAACCCTACATCTCCCTTAATCTCAATTGTGTACCTAATGCTCTCCCTCTGACCCTAACCCTACATCTGCCTTAATCTCAATTGTGTACCTAATGCTCTACCATTGACCCTAACTCTACATCTGCCTTAATCTCAATTGTGTACCTAATGCTCTCCCTCTGACACTAACCCTACATCTCCCTTAATCTCAATTGTGTACCTAATGCTCTCCCTCTGACCCTAACCCTACATCTCCCTTAATCTCAATTGTGTACCTAATGCTCTCCCTCTGACCCTAACCCTACATCTCCCTTAATCTCAATTGTGTACCTAATGCTCTCCCTCTGACCCTAACCCTACATCTCCCTTAATCTCAATTGTGTACCTAATGCTCTCCCTCTGACCCTAACCCTACATCTCCCTTAATCTCAATTGTGTACCCAATGCTCTCCCTCTGACCCTAACCCTACATCTCCCTTAATCTCAACTGTGTACCTAATGCTCCACCCACTGACCCTAACCCTACATCTGCCTTAATCTCAATTGTGTACCTAATGCTCTACCATTGACCCTAACTCTACATCTTCCTAAATCTCAACTGTTTACCCAACCCTCCCCCACTGGCCCTAATTATAATCTGCCTAAATCTCAACTGTGTACCCAACCCTCCCCACTTATCCTTAAAATCATATCACAAATCACACATGACATCCCATTTTTGACTTCTGCCTAAATCACAATTATGTACTTCACATTACCCTGCTGGTCCCATCACTTAGTATGCCTTCATCTGGGCTGTGTACCAAAAGTGAGACCACTGACCCCCACCACAACTCTGTCTAAATTATAATATTATTAACAAAATGCATCTGACTGGCTGAACCCTTAAATGAGTTTTCCCAATACTTCTGCTTAAATTTAAACTAACTGCCCTGAACTACTATAGTGACCTCAAAATCAGATCTCAAAGTTGTACCTCAGCTACCCCAGTGTCCCTAATTCTAGAACAGCCTCTAAGAACTGGTCACCCTGATTCTGGCCCTAGACAGAAGGGCACCTACTTTTACCCATTTCCTGATAATGAGACATTAGGGCATATACCCCTACCCTTTTCCTTGTAGACATATAACAGGGCACATACCCCTACCTTCTCTTTGTAGACAAATAACAGGGCACATACCCCTACCTTCTCTTTGTAGACATATAACAGGGCACATACCCCCTACCCTTCTCCTTGTAGACAAATAACAGGGCACAGACCCCTACCTTCTCTTTGTAGACATATAACAGGGCACATACCCCCTACCCTTTTCCTTGTAGACATATAACAGGGCACAGACCCCTACCTTCTCTTTGTAGACATATAACAGGGCACATACTCCTACCCTTTTCCTTGTAGACATATAACAGGGCACATACCCCCTACCCTTCTGTTTGTAGACATATAACATGGCACATACCCCTACCCTTCTCCTTGTAGACATATAACAGGGCACATACCCCTACCTGTCTCCTTGTAGACATATAACAGGGCACATACTCCTACCATTTTTCTTGTACACATATAACAGGGCACATACCCCCTACTCTTCTCCTTGTAGACATATAACGCATACCCCCTACTCTTCTGTTTGTAGACATATAACAGGGCACATACCCCTACCCTTCTCCTTGTAGACATATAACGCATACCCCCTACCCTTCTCTTTGTAGACATATAACAGGGCACAAACCCCTGCCTTCTCTTTATAGACATATAACAGGGCACATACCCCTACCCTTCTCCTTGTAGTCATATATCAGGGCACATACCCCTACCATTTTACATGTAGAAATATAACAGGGCACATACCCCTTACCCTTCTCCTTGTAGATATATAACAGGGCACATACCCCCTACCCTTCTCTTTGTAGACATATAACAGGGCACATAACCCCTACCCTTCTCTTTGTAGACATATAACAGGGCACATACCCCCTACCCTTCTCTTTGTAGATATATAACAGGACACATACCCCCTACCCTTCTCCTTGTAGACATATAACAGGACACATACCCCCTACCCCTCTCCTTGTAGACATAGAACATGGCACATAACCCCTACCCTTCTCCATGTAGACATATAACAGGGCATATACCCCTACCCTTCTCCTTGTAGACATATAACAGAGCACATACCCACTACCCTTCTCTTTGTAGATATATAACAGGACACATACCCCTTACCCCTCTCTTTGTAGACATATAACAGGGCACATACCCACTACCCTTCTCCATGTAGACATATAACAGGGCACATACCCCTACCCTTCTTCTTGTAGACATATAACAGGCACATACCCCCTACCATTCTCCTTGTAGACATATAACAGGCACATACCCCCTACCATTCTCCTTGTAGACATATAACAGGGCACATACCCCTACCCTTCTCCTTGTAGACATATAACAGGGCACATACCCCTACCTTCTCTTTGTAGACATATAACAGGGCACATACCCCTACCCTTCTCCTTGTAGACATATAACAGGGCAAAAAACCCCTACCCTTCTCCTTGTAGACATATAACAGGGCACATACCCCTACCCTTCTCCTTGTAGACATATAACAGGGCAAAAAACCCCTACCCTTCTCCTTGTAGACATATAACAGGGCGCATACCCCTACCCTTCTCCTTGTACACATTTAACAGGGCACATACCCCCTACCCTTCTCCTTGTAGATATATAACAGGACACATACCCCTACCCTTCTCCTTGTAGACATATAACAGGGCACATACCCCTACCTTCTCTTTGTAGACATATAACAGGGCACATACCCCTACCCTTCTCCTTGTAGACATATAACAGGGCAAAAACCCCTACCCTTCTCCTTGTAGACATATAACAGGGCACATACCCCTACCCTTCTCCTTGTAGACATATAACAGGGCAAAAACCCCCTAACCTTCTCCTTGTAGACATATAACAGGGCACATACCCCTACACGTTTACTTGTACACATTTAACAGGGCACATACCCCCTACCCTTCTCCTTGTAGACATATAACAGGGCACATACCCCTACCCTTCTCCTTGTAGACATATAACAGGGCACATACCCCTACCTTCTCTTTGTAGACATATAACAGGGCACATACCCCTACCCTTCTCCTTTTAGACATATAACAGGGCAAAAAAAACCCTACCCTTCTCCTTGTAGACATATAACAGGGCACATAACCCTACCCTTTTCCTTGTACACATATAGCAGCGCATATACCCCTACCCTACTCCTTTTAGACATATAACAGGGCACATACCCCTAACCTTCTCCTTGTAGACATATAACAGGACACATACCCCCTACCCCTCTCCTTGTAGACATATAACAGAGCACATACCCCCTACCCTTCTCTCTGTAGACATATAACAGGGCACATACCCCCTACCCTTCTCTTTGTAGACATATAACAGGGCACATAACCCCTACCCTTCTCTTTGTAGACATAACAGGGCACATACCCCCTACCCTTCTCTTTGTAGATATATAACAGGACACATACCCCCTACCCCTCTCCTTGTAGACATATAACAGGACACATAACCCCTACCCCTCACCCCTCTCCTTGTAGACATATAACAGGGCACATACCCCTTACCCTTCTCTTTGTAGACATATAACAGGGCACATACCCCCTACCCTTCTCTTTGTAGATATATAACAGGACACATACCCCCTACCCCTCTCCTTGTAGACATATAACAGGACACATAACCCCTACCCCTCACCCCTCTCCTTGTAGACATATAACAGGGCACATACCCCTTACCCTTCTCTTTGTAGACATATAACAGGGCACATAACCCCTACTCCTCTCTTTGTAGACATATAACAGGGCACATACCCCTACCCTTCTCTTTGTAGATATATAACAGGACACATACCCCCTACCCCTCTCCTTGTAGACATATAACAGGACACATACCCCCTACCCCTCTCCTTGTAGACATATAACAGGGCACATAACCCCTACCCTTCTCCATGTAGACATATAACAGGGCACATACCCACTACCCTTCTCTTTGTAGATATATAACAGGACACATACCCCTTACCCCTCTCTTTGTAGACATATAACAGGGCACATAACCCTACCCTTCTCCATGTAGACATATAACAGGGCACATACCCCCTACCATTCTCCTTGTAGACATATAACACGGCACATTCCCCCTACCCTTCTCCTTGTAGACATATAACAGGGCACATACCCCTACCCTTCTCCTTGTAGACATATAACAGGGCACATACCCCTACCTTCTCTTTGTAGACATATAACAGGGCACATACCCCTACCCTTCTCCTTGTACACATTTAACAGGGCACATACCCCCAACCCTTCTCCTTGTAGATATATAACAGGGCACATACCCCTACCCATCTCCTTGTAGACATATAACAGGGCACATACCCCTACCTTCTCTTTGTAGACATATAACAGGGCACATACCCCTACCCTTCTCCTTGTAGACATATAACAGGGCAAAAACCCCCTACCCTTCTCCTTGTAGACATATAACAGGGCACATACCCTACCCTTCTCCTTGTAGACATATAACAGGGCAAAAAACCCCACCCTTCTCCTTGTAGACATATAACAGGGCACATACCCCTACCCTTTTACTTGTACACATTTAACAGGGCACATACCCCCTACCCTTCTCCTTGTAGACATATAACAGGGCACATACCCCTACCTTCTCTTTGTAGACATATAACAGGGCACATACCCCTACCCTTCTCCTTGTAGACATATAACACATACCCCTACCCTTTTACTTGTACACATTTAACAGGGCACATACCCCCTACCGTTCTCCTTGTAGACATATAACAGGGCACATAACCCTACCCTTTTCCTTGTACACATATAGCAGCGCATATACCCCTACCCTACTCCTTTTAGACATATAACAGGGCACATACCCCCTACCCTCCTCTTGTACACATATAACAGGGCACATACCCCCTACCCTCCTCCTTGTACACATATAACAGGGCACATACCCTACCCTTCTCCATGTAGACATATAACAGGGCACATACCCTACCCTTCTCCTTGTACACATATAACAGGGCACATACCCCTACCTTCTCTTTGTAAACATATAACAGTGCACATGCCCCTACCTTCTCTTTGTAGACATATAACAGGGCACATACCCCCTACCTTTGCCTTGTAGACATATAACAGGGCACATACCCCTACCCCTCTCCTTGTAGACATATAACAGGACACATACCCCTACCCTTCTCCTTGTAGACATATAACAGGACACATGCCTCTACCTTTGCCTTGTAGACATATAACAGGACACATACCCCTACCCTTCTCCTTGTAGACATGTAACAGGACACATACCCCCAACCCTTCTCCTTTTAGACATATAGCAGGGCACATACCCCCTACCTTTGCCTTATAGACATAAAACAGGGCACATACCCCCTACCTGCCTCCTTGTAGACATATAACAGGGCACATACCCCCTACCTTTGCCTTATAGACATAAAACAGGGCACATACCCCCTACCTGCCTCCTTGTAGACATATAACAGGGCACATACCCCCAACCCTTCTCCTTGTAGACAAATAACAGGGCACATACCCCTACCTTCTCTTTGTAGACATATAACAGGGCACATACCCCCTACCTTTGCCTTGTAGACATATAACAGGGCACAATCCCCTACCCTTCTCCTTGTAGACATATAACAGGGCACATGCCTCTACCTTTGCCTTGTAGACATATAACAGGACACATACCCCTACCCTTCTCCTTGTAGACATGTAACAGGACACATACCCCCAACCCTTCTCCTTTTAGACATATAGCAGGGCACATACCCCCTACCTTTGCCTTATAGACATAAAACAGGGCACATACCCCCTACCTGCCTCCTTGTAGACATATAACAGGGCACATACCCCCTACCTTTGCCTTATAGACATAAAAAAGGGCACATACCCCCTACCTGCCTCCTTGTAGACATATAACAGGGCACATACCCCCAACCCTTCTCCTTGTAGACAAATAACAGGGCACATACCCCTACCTTCTCTTTGTAGACATATAACAGGGCACATACCCCCTACCTTTGCCTTGTAGACATATAACAGGGCACAATCCCCTACCCTTCTCCTTGTAGACATATAACAGGGCACAAACCCCTACAAACTCTTTGTAGACAAATAACAGGGCACATACCCCTACCTTCTCTTTGTAGACATATAACAGGGCACAACAGCGCTATATTGTGAATAAAGGAACATGCTTAAAGGGATTCCGTCATGGGAAATATGTATTTTTACAAATAGTAAAACTCCAAGTCCCATTGTGACTCCTTCAGTTCCATTGAGTAGGAGAAACAATAGCTTATCTGCAAGCAGTTCCATTGTGAAGTGCTGTCTCTTTCTGAAAGCTCAGGATCAGACACAATGCAGAAATGACTCCTGTACACCAATATTACAACTAAAAAAATATATTTATTGGTTGAAGAATAAAGTTGCAGATGAATTATGTGTAATGTACACAGTGTATTTTAGTAATAGAAACGACACCATAAACATCATGACAGTAACCCTTTAACTCTGTGAATACACTTCGCTCTGAATGTAAGGTTTGTGGATTTTTTTTCACCCAAAATACCCTGCCTTGTTTTGTTTTTTTTATTACATAAAGTGACTGTGGGTTTCTATACACCTATAAAATAGGTAGGAGCGTTTATATTTTAGTAATAAGATACTCGGGACCCTGAGGTACAAACAACAAGCTACAGCCCTGTCCCCCTTTAGGCTGGTTGCTCTGGACTTGTTGTTTTTACACTTGGCTAAATGGATTTGGAAGTATCTGTCACTGGAACACTATTGCCAATCACAATTTATTTCTGCCCCCCACCTGAAGGTCCCAGCAAATGGCAACACCGGGCCAATCAGAGGGTTCCATTTGCCCTATAGGAATGTTGGGAAGTATTAGGGAGCCTGCGCCCTGTTCTTCCTTCTAGAATGCCCCCCTACATTTTTCTCTGTCCCATTGTCCTGTAGGGGCTGCCATACACTCCTGCTGCAGCAATGTGTTAACCCTTTGTAACTCAGGTACAGGAAGGGGTGATGTGACTTCCAGAGGGAGATGGCACATTCTTTTAGAACCAACTTTTCCTCTATATGAACCCTAAAATGCCCAGCTGGATACCCTGTATTTGTGACCAGCTGAGGTGAATAGTTTCCCATTAGAAATAAATAGTCGGTAATAAAGTCTCTATGATCCCCGGCAGTGCTGGTAGCGGCGTTGGTCTTTTCTAGGTGGAAGGAGAGTGTTGCTAGGCAACGACATTAGGAACTGCCTGCCAAATGTTAGGTTTCAGTACCAGCACTCCTTCATTCCTTCCCTTAAATGGACTGTTCCATTCTAGAGATCCACAACACTGCACAGAATGGTATGGGCCATAATTACCAATGAGTGTGGTGGGCACAGCAATGTACATAAAAAGGAGTGGGACTGTGGGTACAAAGGAGGCTGAGCTGAGGGGTCATTAGTGGGGGGCCCAGGGGAATGAACAAGTATTGGGCTCATGGCAGGGGCTGTTGGATCGCACTGTGTATAAGGCAAAAGAGCTCTGGTCTCAATGGGAACCTCACAAATTGCAGGGTTTGGGAATAACTGTAACGGGGCAAAATATTGTAGGTGCCACGAGCCCGTCCATATGTATTAATTTAATTCCATATGTAGGTGCATCTCTGCCCACCCTACATCTCCCATATCCAGTTACTGACTAAAATACTAGTTCCTGTACTGACCTGCTCCTCACTCATACTCACATACTTACTCATTCACTCCTCCTATACTCACATACTTACTCATTTACTCCTCCTATACTCACATACTTACTCATTTAGTCCTCCTATACTCACATACTTACTCATTTACTCCTGCTATACTCACATACTCACTCATTTACTCCTCCTATACTCACATACTTACTCATTTACTCCTGCTATACTCACATACTCACTCATTTACTCCTCCTATACTCACATACTTACTCATTCACTCCTGCTATACTCACATACTTACTCATTCACTCCTCCTAAACTCACATACTTACTCATTTACTCCTCCTATACTCACATACTTACTCATTTAGTCCTCCTATACTCACATACTTACTCATTTACTCCTGCTATACTCACATACTCACTCATTTACTCCTCCTATACTCACATACTTACTCATTTACTCCTGCTATACTCACATACTCACTCATTTACTCCTCCAATACTCACATACTTACTCATTTACTCCTGCTATACTCACATACTCACTCATTTACTCCTGCTATACTCACATACTCACTCATTTACTCCTCCTATACTCACATACTTACTCATTTACTCCTGCTATACTCACATACTCACTCATTTACTCCTCCTATACTCACATACTTACTCATTCACTCCTGCTATACTCACATACTCACTCATTTACTCCTCCTATACTCACATACTTACTCATTTACTCCTGCTATACTCACATACTCACTCATTTACTCCTCCTATACTTACATACTTACTCATTCACTCCTGCTATACTCACATACTCACTCATTTACTCCTCCTATACTCACATACTTACTCATTTACTCCTGCTATACTCACATACTCACTCATTTACTCCTCCTATACTCACATACTTACTCATTCACTCCTGCTATACTCACATACTCACTCATTTACTCCTCCTATACTCACATACTTACTCATTTACTCCTGCTATACTCACATACTCACTCATTTACTCCTCCTATATTTACATACTTACTCATTCACTCCTGCTATACTCACATACTCACTCATTTACTCCTCCTATACTCACATACTTACTCATTCACTCCTGCTATACTCACATACTCACTCATTTACTCCTCCTATACTCACATACTTACTCATTTACTCCTGCTATACTCACATACTCACTCATTTACTCCTCCTATACTTACATACTTACTCATTCACTCCTGCTATACTCACATACTTACTCATTCACTCCTGCTATACTCACATACTCACTCATTACTCCTCCTATATTCACATATTCACTCATTTACTCCTCCTATACTCAGATACTTACTCATTTACTCCTCCTATATTCACATACTCACTCATACTTTGCTGTCCCCAGGCTACTGCTTGTTTCCAACTGTTCCTATCCCTCCTCTTCCCTTTTTGAGTTCAAGATCTTTCTGGGACCTTAAAACTTTGGGAGGGTAACATGGGAGGAATGGGAGTGTCCTGAGCATATTTTGTCCTCAGGAAATCCAGTTTGTTGTCATGATGAGTGTGGACCAATAGGTGGAAGTTGGGTACAGCATTCCCTCATGAGTGCAGAGTTCTAGCGCGGGGGGTGGGGGTATTCAGTGTCAGGAGGGAAGGGATTGGAAAGGAGATGATGATAATTGCTATTAATTATATATATATAAAGTGTGAGAAATAAAACCACAAGCTTTAAATGTTTATTGCAGGAAAAATACATTTTGTCTTAATTATCATAAATTGGAATATTGGCATTAATGGGGAAAAGCTTTTTTTCAAAATCTTACTCAAAATATTGTGTTGTTAATATATAGGCAACTTGTAGAGGTTTTGCTGTTGGGCTCAGTAACATCTGGTACCCACTGGTGGAACCGCTAAGAGAAGTGACAGTTTTCTAGTGATACAAGGGGTAACCCCCAGGGTGTGAGGGAGCACATTGTGGGGAGGAGCTTATTGTGATGGGACTATAAGACTTGTACGGACATGTGCCATTAGTATATCATTGTGGTACTGATACCATTGCTCACAGAATGAGCCCACACTCCATGTCCATTTTCTACTTTGTAATAAAGAGACTTTTTTCTTCTTTCCAGAACGTTAGAACCATGTCTAACACAAGCAACGGAGACACCAAAACCCAATGTCTACCATGTAATGGGCTGGTGAAGATTCCTGCTCCCACCAATGGCCTGGGCTCTGCCAGTATTACCAAAGGGACTCCAGCAGTGAAGAACCGCCTGTACCAGCCCCCTTCTGTGCCCACCATCCTCAGCCAAGCCTTCCCCAAGCATGCCGAGCATATCAGTCCTCCCACCCTGCCCATCCTGCCTCCCACACACACTATCCCTCTGGGACTGAGTCCAGGAGAGGAGAACGTTCCCCTGCCATGTGGCCCACCTGCAGACAGAGGACCGAGTCCTGACATGAACTGGCACCTTGCCCTGGATGAGAAGATTCTTACCCGTCTTTTCTGTTACTTTTCTGCCTGTGAGAAGTGCGTTTTGGCTCAGGTGTGCAAGACATGGAGGCGAGTTCTGTACCAGCCCAGGTTCTGGCTAAACCTGACCCCAGTCTTGCATGCCAAGGAACTATACAATGTGTCGGCCTGTGGAGAGAAGGAGTTTGTTAACCTGCAGGGCTTTGCTGTGCGTGGATTTGAGTCTTTCTGTCTGGTTGGGGTGTCAGATCTGGATATCTGTGAGTTTATTGATAACTACCCGCTTTCCAAAAAGGGAGTCAAATCTGTGAGCCTAAAGAGGTCGACAATCACCGATGCTGGACTGGAGGTGAGGCTTAATGTTTCCTTTAATCATTCAAATGATGTCTCTGTGAAAAGCTGAATGAAACCCCAACCCTAATACCTGTAATGGTGTCATCACACACACCTCAAACACCTCTTTTGCACCCCCTGAATGAAGCACTAGGGGGTTAATATAAGCCAGTGCTAAAAAGCTGCATGCCAGGGGCACAGTTGGTGTTGAGGTGGTGACCACCAGATGTAGGGTTGGAATTAGGGGTCGGCAGGAGAGGCAGCTGCCAAGGACGCAAGATGTTAGGGTGCAATTGCAATGAAAAGAGTAAAGAATTGACCAGCGTGGGGTGGTGAGTATGCAAGTGAGCATTAAGCCGTGGTTTACATGTGGCATTGGTGAGTGAGAGTGGCAGAAGGAGGAGGAGGGAATGTTGAGCGGAGGGCACCAGGCCGAGCAGTATTTATTGCCTTGGGTGAAAATACTACTGGGCACAGCTCAGAGCAGATAGAACAGTAGAGCCCACCCCTGACTTTTATTTACACCCCAATAACATGAGATTTAAAGGGCGCACATCACAATGCACTTTTAGTGGTTGATCTGCAGCATCCAGTGGGTCTCAGGTTAAACTTATCCCTCCTTGTAATTGTCCGGTTCCTCTCTTTGTTCCCCAGGTGATGCTGGAGCAGATGCAGGGAGTAGTACGTCTGGAGCTGTCGGGCTGCAATGACTTCACTGAGGCTGGCTTATGGTCAAGCTTACATGGACGCATTACGTCTCTAAGTGTCAGCGACTGTATCAATGTGGCTGATGATGCGGTGGCAGCCATCTCCCAGCTCCTGCCCAATTTGGGTGAGCTGAATCTCCAAGCCTATCATGTAACGGACACGGCTCTGGCATATTTTACTGCCAAGCAAGGCCGAGCCACACACACACTGCGCCTGCACTCCTGCTGGGAGATCACCAACCATGGGGTGGTCAATGTGGTCCACAGTCTACCTAACCTGACCGTGCTCAGCCTCTCTGGCTGCTCCAAGGTGACAGACGATGGGGTGGAGTTAGTAGCGGAGAACCTGAGAAGGCTTCGGGGCTTGGACCTGTCATGGTGCCCACGACTAACAGACACGGCCTTGGAGTATATCGCTTGTGACCTGCACAAGCTGGAGGAGCTGGTTTTGGACAGGTGGGTGATCCAGGAGCAACAGGCTAAGGCCAAAGGGATACACAAAGCTGGTGGTTCCTCTGGGTATGAAGCAAGTATGACGCTTGGCTTCTTCCTCTGCATTGCTTGCTCATTCTGTCTTCTGAGCAGAGGCCACACCTCTCTCTATAGGCCACACCTCCTCCACTAGGCTATGCCCTGTCACTATGTCAGAGCTGCACACTCCCACCATCACTAGGCCACACCCCTATGTTAATAGGTCGTCACACCTTGTCACTACTCAATGGCCTCTTATTGTTACTATTATCCTTTATATTCAGCAGTACTTTATACAGACTCTCCACATATGTAATAAATAACCCAAAGTGACCAATGTTTTCTTTTGTACAGGTGAGACGCGACCTGCTGTTCCATTGCTATAGGTGATAGAACCGTAGCAAATGTTGTTCCTTAGCTTGTATAACCCCTTGTACATCATTCCCATCAGTCCCTGCCCCAATGATTTTACAATCCAAGGTCCCTATCACATTCCCATCAGTCCCTGCCCCAGTGAGCTTATAATCTAAGGTCCCTATCACATTCCCATCAGTCCCTGCCCCAGTGAGCTTACAATCTAAGGTCCATTTCACATTTCCATCAGTCCCTGCCCCAGTGAACTTACAATCTAAGGTCCTTATCACATTCCCAGCAGTCCCTGCCCCGGTGAGCTTACAATTTAAGATCCTTAGGCATTCCCAGCAGTCCTTACCCCAGTGAGCTTACAGTCTAAGGTCCCTATCACACCCCTGTCAGTAGGTCACATGCCTTTCATTGGGCTATGTCCCCATTATTGGGTCACATCATCTGTCACTAGGTTCTGTTCCACCATTAGGTGTTCTGTTCAGTGCATGTCCTGGTCCTTTTGTCACAATAAGATCTTGAGGATTCCTCCTATATTAGGGTGCTAATTGGTTGTTACATTGTAAGGTAGCCCTATTGGGGGAAGTCATAAAGGCTGACACTAAATATGGTTTAAATACATCTCCCTGGGAACTTGTACAATGAGCTTTCTCCAATTTGCACAAACCTTTGCATTTAATGGTCCTCCCATTTGTGAGGACCCTTCACCTCCCCATGGCACCAATAACCCGCTATAATAATGTCCCTTTTCTTCCTCAGGTGTGTGCGGATCACAGACACAGGGCTCAGTTACCTGTCCACAATGCCATGTCTCCGCAGCCTGTACCTACGCTGGTGCTGCCAGGTGTGTCTTTGCCAAGGGGAAATGGAACTTTCGGTTGGGTAAAATCTGCCCTTTGGGGTTCATGCTCATTTGTGTTGTCCAAATATGGTTAGATCCACTTAAGTGCAAACCAGCAAATACACATTAATTTCTAAATTCTTGACTCGCTGCCTGCAGGTTCCCCCTTATACACTGCTTTAGAGACACCATGGGGGCAGCCTCACAGTTTGAGAACCATTGCCTTTGGTTGGCTCTAGACTTTAACGTCTGCACTTTGGCAAAGGTTTCCACAGGGTCAGATCTTTGGCCAGTTTGGCCACCCAGGTGTTGGTCCCTGAGAATAATAAGAGACTTAGAGACTAATGAGCAGAGGGAAGCTGGAACTGCAGAATTGTAAGACTAATTTGGGTCAATTGAAGTTGCCACTGGGACCAGAGCAAAGAACTAGAATAAATGTGTGTATAGAACTACTCTTAGACAGAGGAAGTTGAATATAATGAGGCCAACAGTAAAGAAACAATCTGCATATACTGAAGTAAAAGTGGGAGCAGGTGCATCACCCTGGAACAACAGCCATGGCAGCACATAAGCCATAATCATAACATGGGGAACACATAATCAAAAGTGGACAATCCAGAATTTATAGATGTTGTGCTGTTGAGCCCTTCCAGTGGATTAAAATGAGGGGCCTGCCATTTCAGAGATGCTTCAATCAATGGTGGAAGGTCTGGTGGTGGGGCCTGGTCAAATGCCCTTTTATTCCTGGCCCTAATTATCCCTTTTACATAGACAGGTCATATTAAAGCTTAATGCCCATAAGAATATTTCACTATTTTGCAATACAAGGGCTGCCAAGAGATGGGGCTGTAGTAGGTGGCCTGCAAATTAAGGTCAAGGCAGGACATGAACTGAAATATCATTTTCTTCTCTAACATGGGTGCCTTGGACCCACCAGTTTGAGGCTTTATTGCTGTTGCTGATCTAGGAGCAACTTCACTTGTTTCAAGGTGGGAGCTCAATTACTATTGGGGGCCCTGCCCAAGCTTTATTATCGTGTTTCCTGATGGTGATACCAACAACATTTCTTTCATTTCAGGTGCAAGATTTTGGCCTGAAGCATTTGCTGGTGATGAAAAGTTTACGACTCTTATCTCTAGCAGGTGAGTGGAGAGTGTATTGGGGCAAGCCCCTACTCCAGAAGCCCCCAAAACTAGACTATTATGAATGATGGGACAGCCCCTGTATATCTGTAAGCAGGCTGTGAAAATTAGTCCCCTTAACAGAACAGTCCATGGCCTAAATCTCTGCAGGATGGGCAACATGGTACCCAGGGGGGCAGGGAATAGCTTTATGTGCATTGAACAAAACAATCAGCTATTTATTGATTGACAGCACAATGAACACTCCAAGAATATCTGTACAAACTGTTAAAGTATATGCTCTAAATTCACTGAGTCTACAATGCCCCAAAACCCCCAAATCTCCAGTTTAGCATTGTTGCCATGTCTCCAGCTACAATATACTAGAGCGTATGGAATTCTGAGCATTATCTGTGGTTCTGCTCCCAAATCTCTCCACATTTACAGTATACAGATCATCTGTTCTGATAGAGATCCAGTTACTTACAAGTGGTCCTCCAACCAAAAACTGGTTGTTGTTTTTTGCTTTGTTTTTTTCAGCATGGAGAAAGAAAATGTAATTCAGAAAGGGATCAACAAACACTTTTTCCACCTGCAACCACATTTAGATGATTCATTTAGACAATAGTTCATTTTTCTTAATTAAATGTTTATTAAGTTTTTCAAGGAAAAATCAGGGGTACAGAAAACAAAAAAGGGAGGGGGGAGAAGACAATACAAATAATCATGGTTATAATCCAATAAACAATCAAAAAAAAAAAAAAAAAGGAGGTTACATAAGCTCCAACTTAACAGGAAAGTGGGGGGTGTCAGAACAACAGGGTCCCCTGCAACCAACTAGCATTCAGGAGGTTTGCTTGAAATACGCCGATTCTTTAAATGAAAGCCAGCAAAGCCATCTCACACTATAGGTATCGTACGAGTCAGACATGAAAAGGGAGAGTTCCTCAAATTTATGGAGTTCGTCAACTTTCAAGTACCAATCCTGTATCGTCGGAGCTAGGTTTTGTTTCCATCGTAATGGAATGAGCATTTTAGTTGCATTTAACAGGTGGGGTTCTATTGTCGAGGTGAAGGTACCAAACGGCTGATCCATATGAAATAATAAAATATATGCCGGGTCATCTGGAATATCATAATGTAAGATTTCTTGCATAGCTTGTCTCACCCCTTTCCAGTAAGGTTTAATAAGCGGACAGGACCAAAAAATATGCAGTAGGGAGCCCGCATCAGTGCCGCATCTCCAACACCTGTCACTGGTGTTTTTAAAAATATGTTTTAGTCTGGTGGGGGTAAAATACCACCGTGAGATGATTTTATAGTTGGTCTCCTGTATTCTACAGCATCTAGTACTCTTAAGGAGTTTGGTCATAGCGTCAGTAAACTGGCCCTCTGAAAAGTGGATACCTAAATCCGCGGCCCAAGAGGTAACAAATGAAGGGTTGTTCGAAGTGTGTGGAAGGCACAACATTCTATAGATTTGTGAAATTGTATGGAGAGGAGGAAGCTCTGCCGAACATAAAAGTTCATATGCGGTCTGTTTCCTACCCAAAATGGAGGTACCTCCTAAACTATGAAAGAAATGTTTGATTTGTGAAAATTTCAGATGGTCAAGCTTCGAAAAGGGTCTGACCCTTTGAAACTGACCCTTGTCAATGAACTCTCCCTTTTCAAGAAAATGAAATAATTGCAGGTTGCCTTCCACCAACCAATGGGAGAAATATGCTGATTGTTGCCATACTGGGAAGGCCGGATTATTAATTATCGGTGTAAGTGGAGACGGGAATTGAGTCGATTTAAATTTCTGTCTGCATTTATCCCAAATAAAGAGAGTGTGAAGAAGGAGCGGGTGGTCAGCATAGCGAATACAGCGGTACCTGGCATCTAACCATGGAAGGTGCAGTAAATAGCTAAAGGTGGATTGCTGTTCTATCCCAACCCATAACTTGGATTCGGCATGATGAGACCAGTCTACAATTCAACTCAGAACTGCTGCATAGTAGTAGAGTCTGCAATCCGGGAGAGACACCCCACCCAATTTCTTGGGTTTTATAAGAGTGTTGCGACTCAATCTACTTTTCTTATTCTGCCATATAAATTTAGAGATAGTAGATTGCAAAGAGTCTAACAGTTGATCCGAGACCGGGAGGGGGAGAGATTGGAATATGTACAAAATGCGGGGAATAATATTCATTTTGACAACATTAATCCTGCCAAACCATGAAATAGGCTTGTCAATCCACGAGTCAAGGTCTCTATTAATAGCCATCAATAACACTTTGAGATTACTTAACATCCAGTCGTTATAGTCTTTAGTAATTTTAAGCCCCAGATACGAAATGTGAGACTGGGACCACTTATAAGGAAAATTTTGCGATAGGGCTTGTATCGTTCTAGGAGACAAAGAAATATTAGAGCCAGAGACTTGGAAAAGTTGATCTTAAAGTTACTAAAATAGCCGTAGTGAGTCAATAATTGGTTCAAAACCGGTATAGAGACAATAGGTTGCGTAATGAAAAAAAGTAGATCATCAGCATAGGCTGCGGTCTTGTGGTGCTGGCTGTTAATAGAGACCCCATTTATGTCAGGACTCGATCGAACATGACAAAGAAACGGTTCTAAAGCAAGGATAAAGAGAGTCGGGGATAAGGGGCAGCCCTGCCTAGTGCCATTGCGAATATTTATGTAATTGGACAGTTGACCATTAACTCGCACTCTGGCAATGGGGTTATTGTATAGAGAGCGTATCCAAGACAAAGTCTTAGGGCCGAATCCGATGTATTCTAGGCAAGAAAACATGTAGGACCAATTAACACGGTCAAAAGCCTTTTCCGCATCCGTGGATAACAGCATCAAGGGTAAGTTGTGAGTTTTTGACCAATGTAGAATGTTGATAAGTTTATTGGTGTTATCTCTACCTTCCCTGCCTTTCACAAAGCCAACCTGTTCCGGGTGCACAATTTTTTGGAGTACGGTATTGATCCTATTAGCTAAAATCTTCGCAAGGAGCTTAACATCCCCATTTATTAACGAAATGGGCCTATAACTGCCAGGATCGTGCGGGTGTTTCCCAGGCTTCAACAGGAGACTGATGTGTGCTTCTAGGGATTGTTTGTGAAATTGGGAGTCATGTTGGATATCCTGAAAAGCTATAAGTAGTTTGGGAAGTAAACAATCTTTAAACGTTTTATAGTACAGGGTAGTCAGGCCATCCGGTCCGGGTGCCTTTCCTGTCGGCGTGTGTTGGAGAGCTAACTCTAATTCAGCCAAAGTCAGATCGGCGTCTAAAATATCTGCGTCCATGGAGGATATGCGTTTCATATTGGAAGAGAGCAAAAACTCCTGTAAGGAGTGACCATATTCCGGCACATCCTCCATAGAGTTATCTGGTAACTGGTATAGATTCTTATAGAACAACTCAAAAGCCTCGGTTATCAGCTCTGGAGTATGTACAATGAGACCAGTGGCCTTCTTAATAGCCGGGATAAAATTCTTACCCTGTTTATGCTTTAGGACTCTAGCCAATAGACGGCCACATTTGTCTCCATGTTCATACAATCTATGCCTAAAAACAGTGATCGCTTTCTGAGTAAAAAAGTTGAGATGGCCAGAGAGGGCTTTCCTAGCTTCAGTCAGTTCTGTAAGAATAGCTGGGCAATGTGTCATTTTATGGTTGGTCTCTAGTGTCTGTATCTTAGAGATGAGGTCATGTCTGGTCTGTTCCTTGCCCTTCTTCAGTCTGGCCCCATGTTTAATAAGGTGTCCCCGAATCACACATTTGTGGGCTTCCCAGCATGTCAAGGGCGAAACGTCAGGAGTGAGGTTTTCAGCAAAATAATGAGATAACTGCGTCAGTAAATCTTGCCGTACCGTCGCATCCTGCAAAAGGGATTCATTGAGTCTCCAGACACCCTGTTTGGATGTGGGGAGGGGGGTACGTAGTGTCAAAGTTATCATGGAATGGTCTGACCAGGTTCTAGTGAGAATATCACTAGCTAAGACAGAGTCTAGAGCAGAATGGGACAGAAAGATATAGTCAATTCTCGTATAAATGTTGTGTCTGCTGGAGTAGAAAGAGTAGTCCCTTTCAGTGGGGTACAGAATGCGCCATGGGTCTGTGAGTTGAAGGGAATGAAGTCGTTGTCTGCAGCATGACAGGAGCCGGGAAGTTATGCTAGATTTACCTGTAGAGCAATCTAGTTGAGGCTCTATTGGCAAATTAAAATCACCGCCTAGCACTAGGGTGCCATCTGCAAACAACGTCAGGGCATCAGTTATTCGTATAAGTTCCTGGTCTTGGTTAACATTAGGCAGGTATAGATTGGCAAAAGTATATTTACGTCCCATGTAAATGCCTTTCAAAAATACGTATCTTCCCGCTACATCACTTTTCCTGTCCGTCACAGAAAAACCAAAATTACTGGAGAAAGCAATAGCAACTCCACGTGTTTTAGTAGGTTGTGGTCTACTAGCGTAGAGTTCAGGGAAATGTTTGTTATTCCACCTGGGCACTGCACCTTCTTTAAAATGTGTCTCTTGGATAAAAATAACATTGGCTTTCTGCCTTTGGAGATCGGAAGATAGCAGAATGCGCTTTTGCGGGGAATTTAAACCATTGGTGTTGATACTAACAATCTTAAAGGAGCTGATTCGTTTTGGAGATTTTGATGGAGTGGCAGGCATGAAGTAAAATTCTTAAGGAGTGGCGAATAACAGAATATGGACGTGCAGAGGAATAGGGAAGTGAGGGAGATAGGTGAGGGAAGGGGGAGTGAAATACGTCGCTACAAGAGGTAGGCCCAAAGCACTACTCCTGTAGGGTGGCAAGTGACGTGTGAGGGGGGGTGGTCTGGTTGTGAGTCTGAGGATCTGTAATATAGGAGAGGGAGGGCCCCCGCCTCCGGTGTCTCGGCCAGCACTCAAGTACCGGGTCAGAGAGGGGCTCAACAAGAGAAAACCAAACAATTGTAGAAACATAACAAGTATGAACAATAGAGGCTGTTTATAGTAAAGTATAGTTACACTGTGTAAGTAACATATTGAAATGCAGAACAAGGCCAGTAGGGATAGGAGATAGAGGAAAAATGGGAACAGTAGGAGAGAGAAAGAGGGGAGAGGGAGGAGAAAAGAGAGAGAGAGAGAGAAGAGGGAGAGGGAGAGAGAAAAGAAAAAAAAAAAAAAAAAGGGGGGGGGAGGAGGAAAAGATACAGAAAAGGTGGACAAGGAGTAGGAAATATATAGTCAGACAATATATACAACAGTCCAGAAAACTGGTAATATCAACAAAGCAAGATAGAGAAACCCAAAATGCTAATTCCCGTGCAGGGAGACATAATAGTGACAATACAGTGCATTAAGAGGGTCTGACTTACACGTGATAGCGGCAGGTTGATAAAGCTGACTATTGTCGAGGTGTCACGGATCACAGGAAAAGGGACGGCAGCCAAAGAGCAAGGGAAGGACAAAGCCTAAAGAGGCAGGGACGTGGGCTGAAGAGGAAAGAGAGAAAAAAAAAAAAAAAAAAAAACCCAAGAGGGGGAAAGAGTAGGGATGGAAAGGGGGTAAGGAGATAGAGTCCCTATAGGTTTGCCAAGCCTTACAGTTCAAGCCATGGAGAGTGCAATGTAAATAACATAGAACTGTTGGTACAACATCTAACTGCGACTGTAAACTAACAGGTCACGATGCTGGGTATGGGTAGCATGAGATCCGCTGCAGTAGAGAATAAAGCGAAGTATCTAACATAGTCCATAGGGATCTGGCCGCAACCAAAGTGTTCGTTGCAAATAATGGAAAGGTTCTAATCGTCCAGCTGGGAAGACGACCAAAAATTCCAGCGGAAGTGCAAGATGACATACAGAACATCTATCCCCATTGATTCAGAGAGTGGAGGCAGACAACGGTCCGCACATAGTAGAGGCCATCTGTAATCAGCGACAGCAAACAAAAAAAAAAAAAAACCCAAAAAATTTGTCTTTTAAAGTAACAGTCACACCAAAACTCAGTAACTCAAAAGATAAGGCCCGTAGACTGAGGAAAGCATGGCCTAGCAGCATGAAAGCCAGAGAGGATAGTACATACGGAGTATGTGAGGTGGGGCAGGTGAGCTCGCCTCACAATGTAAATCACCACAAACCGCCTTACCACGTCCTCAGGTAGCGAGCGGCAGGTCTGGAGAGGCCAAGGCTACGTCGGCACTAGGCGAAACCGCAGGCTGGTGGATGGGCCCAGGAGCGGTCGATGGTTCGTCAGGGTATACATATCTGCGCCAATCCAGTATATCCATGGCTGGTAGGCCCAGCGAGTGGAAAAAAGCAGGTGCATCGGAGGGATCACGTAGGGAGTATGTCTTGCCATTACTGTGTGCCAATAAAGCGAAAGGGAAGCCCCATTTGTAGGGAATGTTCCGTTCCCTCAGGGATTGCACCACAGTGCGCAACATGCGTCGCTGGAGGACCGTGGAATAAGCCAAGTCTTGATAGAGCTCAATGGTGGATCCTTCGAGCTGTACTATTTTATCCTCCCTCGCCTTACGTAGTATAGCTTCCTTCGTGGTAAAGTTATGAAAGGCACATAGAACATCCCTAGAGGTATTAGGGCGGCCGCCACTAACTCTATGAAGCCTGTCAATCAATATGGCTGTATCTTTCTCTTGACCCAGGAGATGGTTAAACAGTGCGGACAGGGTAGGCCGTAAATCTGCAGCACTTACTTCAGGTGGTATGCCCCGTATGCGAATATTGCAGCGTCGGCTGCGGTTCTCCGCATCCTCTAACATGCGCCGCATGTTAAAGATATGTCGGGCTTGTGTATCCAGCCTGGAAGAGGTCGATGCGACTGCCTGCGAAAGGTCGGTGTGTCGCTCTTCCAGATCCCGGAGTTTAACAGCAACACCATGTATCTCCGACTTGAGTACTTGCGTCTCCCGCTGCTGACTCGATTTGATTTCCGTTAATAAAGCCACAAGATCGTCTTTTTGCGGAAGTGCTGCAATCAGCGCTAACAAAGTGGCAGTGTCCGTAGTGGGAGGTTGGGCAGGTACCTCCACCGCGTGGCCAGGTTGTTCACCGTCAGAGGCCTCTGCGTCCGCCATTTTAGAAGTCTCGTCTTCAGCAGGCGACGGAGGGTTTTTTGTAAAAAAGTGGCCGATTTCCTTATCTTTTTTTGTTGAGGATGGTTTTTGAGATGCGGTATTGGAAGTCGCTCTTTGATTTCTCCTCATCTTTGTAAAATCTTATAGAATACCGGCCCAAGAGCAGCGAAGAGCGGGAGCCCAGCCAAAACACGTCCGTCCTAGACCGCCATCAAACCACGCCCCCAATAGTTCATTTTTGAGTCGCACTTCGGAACATAAAACATTTGTTGACATTTTTGTTGGTGTAATAAAATATAATGCTCATCAATGAGTCTAGTGCTGTTACTGGTAATATTTAATTGAGAAAGTCTCCAGTTCTTTCACATTGCTCCTCAGAGATCTGGCAAGAAGGGTCCGTTGTCCAATGGGAGTAGCTATATCTTTCCATTTAGAAACTCCTCCTTAGCACTCAATAAAGAAGTGTCTATAGCAGAGCAAATTGCTAAAAATCTATTGACTGAAATTGAGTTAGATGCAATGAAAAGAGACTTCTGTTTTATGTTTTAGCAAATAAATGTCACATGTGTTCATTATGTGTATCATTGCAGGTTGTCCCTTGCTCACCACTACAGGCCTCTCTGGCCTGGTCCAACTGCAAGACTTGGAAGAACTGGAACTAACCAACTGCCCTGGGGCAACTCCAGAGCTCTTCAAGTATTTCTCCCAACACCTGCCTCGTTGTGTGGTGATTGAGTAAGATACCAGCTCCACTCTTAGAATCGTCTCTTCCAAATCATTGACAGCACTGGCCATCAGATCGGAGACTTTGGCTTGGACATCAAGACCAAGCCATTGATGACTGACATGCAATGAGAGCAAGATCATGGGAGATATTTCACACTCCAGTTAGTGAAGGCTTCATTCCATGTCCCGAAGGAAGGGTTGTATATTTCCCACGTCTCATTTCTTGTCTTCTCTGTCGTGGACTGTTTTGCAACTCAAATACAGCTGGTTCCCATTCAAACCCCCAGCAGTGTCCTCTATAAGGTTAACATGGCATGAGGTTAAGTGCAGTTGAGTCTTACCTGCTGTTATCAAAATGGTGGTTGTCCATTATTCGAGTTTGGTGCTTTGGAAGATGGGTACAGAAGATCTACTGGGCCCAGCATATAATAATTCCTGGATGATTAAGTGCAAGCGACACTGCGAAGGCAATACTGAAGTAGAATATTCTGGATCCACCAGCAATCTGAAGAGGTTTCCATGCAGATTGTTGTTGGTATGACTGTAGGAAAGAGTAAGTAGATGCATGGAATGACCATAAGAAGAGCCAATGTTGTGTTTACCCAGTGATATTATTATGGAATCATCATCTACTATGAGCCTGACATCCAATCCTTGTCAACCTTCTTTCTACTTGGTTTGGACCCTTGTGCAGATGCTGCGGCTTCTACAATCACAAAGCTCATGTGGACTAGGTTTAGCCAACAGTTGTTGCACACAGAGCTTTGCAGCTGGAATCTAATGGAATATAGTGTAGCTTTTGCAACAGATTAAGGCAAGGGGGTCACAGGCTTAGGGTTTTTCTAGATCTTCTATGGGGAGAAACCAGCGGCAGTTTGTTTCTTAGTTCTGCTCAGAGATCTTCCATTTGTCAGTGGATCAAGTCTGGAGCCATCAATTCTATAAAAAGGACAGTACAGGGGAATCGTGGGCATGGAGCAAACATTGAGCAGAGGATATGCCTTTGTGTGTGTGTATATATATATATATATAAATACATATATATATCTATGTATATATAGATATATATATAGATATAGATATAGATATATATATATATTTACAGTATATATATATATATGTGTGTGTGTTGGTTAAGGTGGACTGGGGGTCTCCCTCACATTGCTTCATAGCTTGCCCTAGTGCCTGTACATTTTTCTCCCTGCTTGTCTAAAATTAAGAACAGAAGTTGGAGGACAGTATCACCCTCGCCTTCCTCATCCTGGAAGGAATATTTCTTCTTGAGCTGAACCTTCTCTCTAAGAAGTTTGCCTGAGGTGCACAAATAGTGATAACATAAAACTGCTGCCCCCCCGAGACATAATCCATTAGCCCACCCTGATGACTTCACTTGTCTGCTATTCTTCCTGAGATCTTTTACACCACTTCCCTCATTCCAATCACCCTTCATCCTTGCAAGTTCTTTTTTCCTTTCCTCTATCTCTTGTACTTTTCTATTTGCCTAATTCTCACACATTTTCTCTCAAATCCCCATGCCACCAGCTGGCCCAGTCTCTATTTGCCCCATGTTCACGTCCTGCTTTTGAGAGCACTGTTTACAAAACAATCTTGTGCTGTTTATCACAATGCTTTAAATATATTAAAATATATAATTCTTTCCTCCACACGAATGTGACCAATGTTTTCTATGACTCTCTGACTTAGGTGGGATTTCTCGCCTTCTAAGACGGCAGATTTGGAACGAAACATGGAAGTGCATATTGTTATGTTTTGGTAGCCGAGGATGAGGAGAGTATAACAGTGCTTTATTAGCAGGCTCATGCAGCCATTACACGACAGTAAGCAACTCTAACACCACAAGCTGTATAGAAAGTATGCACAGTACAAGTCTTGAGCACAGTGGCACCTACAGGCCATTTGTATAAACACCACATATTCACCCTATAGTAGGAAAGCGTTTGGACAACTATAATAAACAGCAACAATTAAACAGTATGCATTTTAAAGCAATAATATACATTCTTCACAAAGTCCTTGGTCCATGCAGGTAGTTTTTTGATTCTCTCAGTACACCTTATAGGTTCACTTTCTTCAGGCCTATTGCAGTTTACATCAGGGGTAGGAAAAGGTCCTTCATCAAATGGATCTTCTCCAAAGTCATATCTAACAGGAGCAAGATGACTTGCATTCCATATGCGTCCATCAGACAGTTCATATGTGTATGGTCCTTGCTGGCGTCTCACTTAAAGTGATGTAGTAAATTTAGATTGTCCTTGTTTCAGTATTCCTGGTTTCTTAATTCTAACTAAAGATCCAGGCTGAAAGTGCACTTCTCTTGCACCACGTTTTCTGTCAGCATAAGCCTTGCATTTGGCTTGTTGATGTTTCACAATGTCAGCAGTAGATTTTGTAGGCACAGTATTTTGTGGAAGTTTGATGTCTGCAACATGTAACTTAGTGTGCATCTGTCTGCCATGTAATAATTCAGCTAGAGATGATTGGGTTATTGCATGGTGCGTTGCTCTGTAGTTATGTAGGACCTCTGTTGTAAATACTTTTCAAGATTTCCCAGTAAGATTTGCTGTCTGTAGTGCATTTTATCAGACTTCTGTTGAATCACTTGATTTCTCCATGTGCTTGTGGGTAAAACACTGAAGATTTCCTATGCACAATATTCTCTCTCTCTCTCTCTCTCTCTCTCAGAAAGGATTCAAACTCGGATGAGACAAACTGTGGTCCGTTGTCTGATATTAACTCCTTTTTATATTTACCTATACTAGATATTAACTCCTTTGGATTACCTTCTCTGCTGAAGACTGAATGAGAAACAAATGCTATTGCAGGCCATTTGCTGTAATAGTCTATCAAGGTTTTAGCAAATCTGCAGTCTATAGGAGTATCTGTAAAAGGACCCACAATATCAAGTTTTTCCCATGCTGAATCAGGGAATGGTACTGGCTGAAGTGGTGGTGTGTGTGTGATAGCTGTTTTGTCATGATTCTGACAAGTAACACAAGAATGAATGGCAGTTACCACATCGGCATCCATTGCTGGCCACCAGTATAGCTCTCGTAATCTTTCTTTTGTACGTACAATTCCTTGATGACTCTCCTGTGCAAGTTGTATGAGCTTTTCTCACAAGGTCTCTGGTACCAGTAAACGATGAGTTCCACGGACAACATAGCCATCTACTAAGGACAGTTCATGTCTAATCCTGTAGTAAGGTTGAAGATCAGGACTGAGTTTCTTCTTAGCATTTGGCCATTTGCTTTGTAAGATGTCCTGTAGTTTTACTTGAATTGGACATGTGAGGCAAGCTTGCTTAAAATCACCAGCTGTAACTGTAGATGATAGTAAATCAGTGAGTGCTACAACTTCTATGTCCTCACCAAGTGTATCAGAAGCTGCAGGTAAAGGTAAACGTGACAAACAATCGGCAGTAACATTTTTCAAACCTGGTTTGTATTGCATTTTGTAGTTGAAATTCAGTAACCTTGCTGACCATCTAGCTACACATCCCAGCTCTTCCTAGTCCCTTATTTGTAAACAGAGTAGTTAAAGGGCTATGATCAGCGCATAAGGTAAATTCTCTACCCCATAGGTAGGTTCTCCATTTTTCTGTTGCCCAAACACATGCTAGAGCTTCTTTTTCAACAGTGGAATACTTACGCTTACTGTCTCTGTAAGTGTTCTGGATGCAAATGCAACAGTTTTCTCTGTATGATCAGCATGTATCTGTGTGAGAACTGCACCAACGCCATAGTCTGAAGCATCTGTAGTAACCATAGTGGGTAGTGCAGGATCAAATAAAGCTAATGCTGGACTATTCACAATTAGTGGTTTCACTATTTCAAAGCTATGTTGAGCAGACTGACCAGACCAGACTTAAAGTTCCACGTAGTAGTGCTCTAAGTGGCTCCACAACTGAAGCATAATTGGGAATAAAATTAGAATACCATGAAGTAAGACCTAAGAAAGCTCTTTAGGTCTAGAAATCAGATGGAGGAGAAGCTTGTGTAACAGCGTTGACATGGTCAGGGTCAGGCAGAAATCTCTTTTGTGAGATTATATGACCCAGAAATGACAGCTGAGTTTGTCTGAAGTAACATTTGGAAAGGTTCAGTTTCAGTCCTGCATAATTAATGCATTTCAGAACCTTTTCTAGGTACTTGTCATGAAGATCCATAGTTGGAGCGTAGACAATTATATCATCCAAGTAGTATTTTACACCAGGTATGCAATTGAGTATAGAAGACATCAGTCTTTGTAAATAACTCGGTGCTGAAGCCAGTCCATAAGGTAAACGCTTTAAGGGAAACAAACCATCATGGGTGATAAATGCAGAGAGGTCTCGACTTTCCTCATGCAATACTTGATGAGAAGCACTCTGAAGATCCAGAGTAGAAAAGAATTTTGCTCCTCGGAGTTCTGAAAATATTTCCTCTATGTGTGGCAAGGGATGATTATCCATAACAACTGCTTTATTAGGTTCACGGAGATCAACACACAATCGAATACAGAGGATTCTGATTTTTCATTCACATCTTGTTCTACCAGTTTCTTTAGTTCCTATGAGACAGTCTCCCTTATCGAATAGGACAATCGCCTCAATTTCTGGCGTACTGGTTTTACATCTGGTCTCAACTTAACTCTGTGTACAAAGGGGCAAATTTACTTATCTCCAAAGTTGTGCCAGCGTTCACTTTGCCGCACTTCGCCAGACGTAGATTCGCCAGGGCTGCGCAAATTCATGAAGATCTGAATTTGCGAAACAAGTCACCAATCATTTGCAAAGTTGTGCTACCGATATTACGATCAGCAGTTCAAAGTTACGCTAGCGATGGGAAATTAGCATACGGCGTGCAGTTAAAGTACAATGGATTCACAGTCTGTACATTCCCAGCAGTTCCCTGACTGAGAGTTTTAGCCTCTGTCACTGCTGTTTCAATTTGGCTAGCAACTGTAATAGCCTTTGCAAGGGTTAAATCCTGCTCTAGGAGCAGTCTCTATCTAATGGGAGGTGATTTTGTTTTTTCCACTATTTGGTCTCTTAGCATTTCATCTGTTAGATTCCCAAACTCACAGATAACAACCAGCTCTCTCAAAGCTGCTACAAATTGTTCTGTGGATTCGCCATTACGTTGTCCACGTTGGCAGAATTTATATCTTTCAGCAACCACATTTACTCTTGGCACGAAAAAGTTCTTTATAGCAGTAAGAGCAGTTTCATAAGTATCATCAGGTAATGGTAATGTATAGAATAAACGCTGTCCCTCTGCTCCCAGGCAGTGAATAAGTAAAACTTTCTAGCAGCACAAATCTCCCCTTGGTCAGCAGCAATACTGTAATTTCAAACATACGGATCCAAGCAGTAAAAGGTATGGTAGACTCACCAGGGTTTGGAAGAAAAGCTGCAGGCTGCTGCAGTGGTAGAAGAGCCGTCCTTGATGCCATTTGTTATGTTTTGGGTAGCCAAGAATGAGTAGAGTATAACAGTGCTTTATTAGCAGACTCATGCAGCCATTACACAAAGTAAGCAACACCACAAGCTGTATAGAAAGTATGCACAGTATAAGTCTTGTGCACAGTGACATCTACAGGCCATTTGTATAAACACCACACATATCATGAATAATATATCCATTTCTGGATGTATAAACAAGGGACTGTCTTAGGGAATGAATATGACACCTCCAACCCATATGTATAAATACAAATATACAGAGAAGGAATGTTCTGGGCACACAATAAGCTATACCCTCATACTGTACTGTCTAAGGGAATCAATATGGCACCTCCTCCTCCCATATGTATAAATACAAATATACAGAGAAGGAATGTTCTGGGCACACAATAAGCTATACCCTCATACTGTACTGTCTAAGGGAATCAATATGGCACCTCCTCCCATATGTATAAATACAAATATACAGAGAAGGAATGTTCTGGGCACACAATAAGCTATACCCTCATACTGTACTGTCTAAGGGAATCAATATGGCACCTCCTCCTCCCATATGTATAAATACAAATATACAGAGAAGGAATGTTCTGGGCACATATTAACACTACATATAAGGAATTTGCAGCACTCCCAAAGATAATATAATACCGCCTTTATTCTTTCATATATGGCATAGCAGCAACGTTTCAGACCTACACTGGTCCTTTTTCATAAAAAGTTAATTTATAATAAACAGTTTTCATTAATGCCTTTGTTTGTTTGTTTTTATTTCTCAGTGGTGATCAAGAGCAAGTAAGTGGAGCTTAAAAGCTCCATTTTTTCTATTTATACATATTATATACATAAGAAATGAGAATGATCATGTTATATACATAAGCTCTGATGTAACCCTGGTATATGTATTTTTAAAATGTGTTATGACCACTAGAGGGCATTGTATTCTGGTTGTATATCAGGAAGCTGTAAACAATAATCATTGTGCTTTATCAGCTTGAAAAAGGACCAGTGTAGGTCTGAAATGTTGCTGCTATGTCATATATGAAAGAATAAAGGCGGTTTTATATTATCATCCAGTTTGAAAAGCATGTGAAGGTGAACACATGATGTGGCGCCATTATCATTTCTTATGTGCGCGCCGCACCGCTCTAATAAGAAAAGGAATCACTGAGGAGCTGGGCCACTAACACATTGTACACATTAACACTAGCCCTAAGGGAAACAATATGTCAGGACATAATCTGGGGAGAAAATAAACAACAGGCTTCATTACATGTCAGAACACTTGGTCTGCTGGATACACACTGATATAGACAAATATTACACGCAGGGCAGGATTTATAAACTGGGCGCCCCTAGGCTGGATCCGGGTTGTCCCCCCCCCCTTTCCCGGCCCACATTCCCCTCCCTGTCCCTTTCCCTGTCCGAGTCTACCCCCGTGTGTCCCCTCCTTGATGCCATCAATGTCCACCTCCCTGTCCTGTTTGTGGATATACAGTCGTGTGACTGGCGTCCCTGGGATTAAATCCAAATACAGCTGGGCGACATGCCGCCCCTGAAATTCTGCCGACCCTATTCCCGGGCCTTTCTGACCATTCCACAAATCCGGCCTGATTAGACTCTTTACTCTAAAAGTGACACATTTAGGAGGGACACAAACAACTGCCCCATGCCCAATGCCTCAACAATGACCAGTAGTGAGTTTAGTGATGTTCCAAGGGGGCTGTGTAATATATTGTTGTAGCACCAACCCCTTCCTCAGCTGCAACATCCACTGCCAGTTTGTATTGAAAAGGGGTTCAGCGGAAATGTTCATTCTGACTTGGGGGTTACAGTAATTGACGTTAGGCAAAAGCAAAACAATGGGAGTTTTACCAAAAATCAAACAAAGGTAATTAAAAGTATAAAGGCATTTATTAGACATAAGAGACAGAAAACCTCATGCATTTTGTGCCGAATGGGCCACTTACTCACAGGCTCTGCTTATTATAGTACCTTATAGTATATATCTAGTACCTTATAATATATATCTAGTACCTTATAGTATATATCTAGTACCTTATAGTATATATCTACTACCTTATAGTATATATCTACTACCTTATAGTATATATCTACTACCTTATAGTATATATCTACTACCTTATAGTGTGTATATATAGTACCTTGATAGTTTCCAAACCAGCACTCCCTTTAGTGAAAAAACGTAATTTTTATTATCACATGGTATCTATTTCCAACGTTTCGGTCCCTGTTGGGACCTTTTTCAAGGAAGATACACAATGTTATACAACAAAATCTTAAATACCCTAGTGCTTCACAACAAGCCAATCCGTGCTCAGGTGTCTCATAATTGGTTAATTGATTTAAAAAACTTGAATTAATTAACAACTTTTGTACATGTGCAAAACATCTATTTTTTAAAAAAAAAAAGCATATCTACATCATGTGTCATTCAACTCCAATTTTGTGCTCTATAAATATATGAATATATGAATATATAAATATATAAAAATATAACAATGCATAATATCATTCTCGTGATTAAGACTTCTTTGTGTCAGTGTGAATTATTTATCATCACATTAATAAATATAAAATTGTAAAACCTTAACATCTCCACGAGGTGTCACCAGTGCGTTCTAAAAGAGTTCAAGTTACAGTGTCCAGAGTGTCCATTAGATATAAATCCTAATATATAGTACCTTGTATAGTAAAGATCTGAGAAGCATTAGTAATTAACATTCATTTTACCATTAGTAATGAGAGATACTGCATGAAATATCAGGGGAAATGGCCTTATTTTATTGGTTCCTTCAATAATAAAGATACATAGAAAGTTATAAGGTTTGTTACGTTGTCTCTTTATATACTAGATCTTATTGCTGATTCACTGAAAGCATATTGAGTGCAGCATAGCCTTATATTGTATAATCAGACTACTATTAGGGGCTGTTCCTGCTGAATTGTGCTTAGTACAGGGAATACCTATGTACCATAGTTTTATGGGATCTCTCTGTACAGACTATGAGCAAACTTAGGGGCTGTTCCTGCTGAATTGTGCTTAGTACAGGGAATACCTATGCTGCCATAGTTTTATGGGATCTTTCTGTACAGACTATGAGCAAACTTAGGGGCTGTTCCTGCTGAATTGTGCTTAGTACAGGGAATACCTATGTGCCATAGTTTTATGGGATCTCTCTGTACAGACTATGAGCAAACTTAGGGACTGTTCCTGCTGAATTGTGCTTAGTACAGGGAATACCTATGTACCATAGTTTTATGGGATCTCTCTGTACAGACTATGAGCAAACTTAGGGACTGTTCCTGCTGAATTGTGCTTAGTACAGGGAATACCTATGCTGCCATAGTTTTATGGGATCTCTCTGTACAGACTATGAGCAAACTTAGGGACTGTTCCTGCTGAATTGTGCTTAGTACAGGGAATACCTATGCTGCCATAGTTTTATGGGATCTCTCTGTACAGACTATGAGCAAACTTAGGGACTGTTCCTGCTGAATTGTGCTTAGTACAGGGAATACCTATGCTGCCATAGTTTTATGGGATCTCTCTGTACAGACTATGAGCAAACTTAGGGGCTGTTCCTGCTGAATTGTGCTTAGTACAGGGAATACCTATGTTGCCATTGTTTTATGGGATCTCTCTGTACAGACTATGAGCAAACTTAGGGACTGTTCCTGCTGAATTGTGCTTAGTACAGGGAATACCTATGTTGCCATTGTTTTATGGGATCTCTCTGTACAGACTATGAGCAAACTTAGGGACTGTTCCTGCTGAATTGTGCTTAGTACAGGGAATACCTATGCTGCCATAGTTTTATGGGATCTCTCTGTACAGACTATGAGCAAACTTAGGGACTGTTCCTGCTGAATTGTGCTTAGTACAGGGAATACCTATGCTGCCATAGTTTTATGGGATCTCTCTGTACAGACTATGAGCAAACTTAGGGACTGTTCCTGCTGAATTGTGCTTAGTACAGGGAATACCTATGTGCCATAGTTTTATGGGATCTCTCTGTACAGACTATGAGCAAACTTAGGGGCTGTTCCTGCTGAATTGTGCTTAGTACAGGGAATACCTATGCTGCCATAGTTTTATGGGATCTTTCTGTACAGACTATGAGCAAACTTAGGGGCTGTTCCTGCTGAATTGTGCTTAGTACAGGGAATACCTATGTGCCATAGTTTTATGGGATCTCTCTGTACAGACTATGAACAAACTTAGGGCTGTTCCTGCTGAATTGTGCTTAGTACAGGGAATACCTATGCTGCCATAGTTTTATGGGATCTCTCTGTACAGACTATGAGCAAACTTAGGGACTGTTCCTGCTGAATTGTGCTTAGTACAGGGAATACCTATGCTGCCATAGTTTTATGGAATCTCTCTGTACAGACTATGAGCAAACTTAGGGACTGTTCCTGCTGAATTGTGCTTAGTACAGGGAATACCTATGTTGCCATAGTTTTATGGGATCTCTCTGTACAGACTATGAGCAAACTTAGGGACTGTTCCTGCTGAATTGTGCTTAGTACAGGGAATACCTATGTTGCCATCGTTTTATGGGATCTCTCTGTACAGACTATGAGCAAACTTAGGGACTGTTCCTGCTGAATTGTGCTTAGTACAGGGAATACCTATGCTGCCATAGTTTTATGGGATCTCTCTGTACAGACTATGAGCAAACTTAGGGACTGTTCCTGCTGAATTGTGCTTAGTACAGGGAATACCTATGCTGCCATAGTTTTATGGGATCTCTCTGTACAGACTATGAGCAAACTTAGGGACTGTTCCTGCTGAATTGTGCTTAGTACAGGGAATACCTATGCTGCCATAGTTTTATGGGATCTCTCTGTACAGACTATGAGCAAACTTAGGGACTGTTCCTGCTGAATTGTGCTTAGTACAGGGAATACCTATGCTGCCATAGTTTTATGGGATCTCTCTGTACAGACTATGAGCAAACTTAGGGACTGTTCCTGCTGAATTGTGCTTAGTACAGGGAATACCTATGCTGCCATAGTTTTATGGGATCTCTCTGTACAGACTATGAGCAAACTTAGGGACTGTTCCTGCTGAATTGTGCTTAGTACAGGGAATACCTATGCTGCCATAGTTTTATGGGATCTCTCTGTACAGACTATGAGCAAACTTAGGGACTGTTCCTGCTGAATTGTGCTTAGTACAGGGAATACCTATGCTGCCATAGTTTTATGGGATCTCTCTGTACAGACTATGAGCAAACTTAGGGACTGTTCCTGCTGAATTGTGCTTAGTACAGGGAATACCTATGTACCATAGTTTTATGGGATCTCTCTGTACAGACTATGAGCAAACTTAGGGACTGTTCCTGCTGAATTGTGCTTAGTACAGGGGAATACCTATGTACCATAGTTTTATGGGATCTCTCTGTACAGACTATGAGCAAACTTAGGGGACTGTTCCTGCTGAATTGTGCTTAGTACAGGGAATACCTATGCTGCCATAGTTTTATGGGATCTCTCTGTACAGACTATGAGCAAACTTAGGGGACTGTTCCTGCTGAATTGTGCTTAGTACAGGGAATACCTATGCTGCCATAGTTTTATGGGATCTCTCTGTACAGACTATGAGCAAACTTAGGGGACTGTTCCTGCTGAATTGTGCTTAGTACAGGGAATACCTATGCTGCCATAGTTTTATGGGATCTCTCTGTACAGACTATGAGCAAACTTAGGGGACTGTTCCTGCTGAATTGTGCTTAGTACAGGGAATACCTATGCTGCCATAGTTTTATGGGATCTCTCTGTACAGACTATGAGCAAACTTAGGGACTGTTCCTGCTGAATTGTGCTAAGTACAGGGAATACCTGAGCAAATGTAGGAGACTCAGCCCTATTTAAACCCAGCTCAAGGGGTAACTGACCAGCCCCGGGGGTATCTGAAGACTTTATCTTTGCCCCCCTTTCAGGTCAATTCCATGCAATTGGTTGCCTGGGTCCCACTCCCCTAGCAACCAGACTGAACAATACATTGGGGGGTCAATACTGAATTGTGGCCCCCAGTATGTAGTGGTGTTTGCCATAGAACGAGGCGTTGCTAGGAGACCAGATGGGCCAGTAGCAATGAGGGATAATCTGGGGTTCAGCATTGTGTATATTTGGGGGATCAGTGAAGCAGAACTCAGCCTCCCCCACACACTTACCCTTTAATTGTTTTGTTCTCTCACCCGCTCCAGGGGGGAAAGAACCGAAACTCCCCCCCACCAGCACACATAGACTAGCTGCCTTCTGATTGGCCAGAAGTTCTTATTGCTTGCTGCTGATTGGCTGAATTCACATTCCATTTAGTCCCCTCTCCTGAAATTCTCTAGTAGGATTTCCTCCACTTATTCTAAGTATGAGGGGGATGAGATCCTATGGCTGCAGCCTAGGGACCCCCAAGCTGATCCTCTGGGGGCCACACTGAAGATGCTGGAACTGCTACTTTGGGCCCTATATTGTGGGATCCAACACCCGGGTGTCTGGAGCAACAGCAATGTGAGGGATGAGTGCCGCTGGAGGGGCAGGTAAGTGCCAAAATCCTTCTCATAGACACCTCACTCAGGGTAAAGACCTACAACCTCTCACATAAGAGTGTAAGCTCTGCAGTACAGCCAGAGAGCTCCAAATACGGCCCATGAGATGAGTGGAGGGTTATATCACAGTAGGTGCATTAGAATTTAAACTGTAGTATAGAGGGAGGTTATGCAGCCCTTCTGTGAGTGTTATATTAGATTGTAAGCTCTGCAGGACAGGGACGGGTTCCTATGCAGCCCTGCTGTGAATGTATGAGTGTATCACTAAGGTTACATTAGAATGTAAGCTCTGCAGGAAAAGAGTAGGTTGTTATGTAGCTCGTCTGCCCTTTTGTGAGTGTATCAGTGTATCACTCTGCTCATATTAGATTATAAGCTCTGCAGGACAGTGGCAGGTTCCTATACAGCCCTGCTGTGAGTGTATCACTGTGGTTACATTAGAATGTAAGCTCTGCATGACAAGCGCAGGTTCTTATCGTATCAGTGTATCACTCTGCTTATATTAGATTGTAAGCTCTGCAGTACAGGGGAGGTTTCTATGCAGAGCGTCTGTGAGTGTATCAGTGCAGGTATAGTAGAGTGTAAGCTCTGCCAGACAGACCCGAAATACAATCAGGGATAGTTGGACTTCAGACCATTTGGAATGTAAAAGGGCACCTCTTGTATCACAGGGGTATTATGGGAAATTCTTTAATCAGTCCCATCGGTAGAACCCAAACATCTGTTCCAATCCAATTCCTGCTGGGGCAGCTGCCGTGTGTTTGGGAATATTTCCCTGCTACGAGCTCATGGAATGGACTTTTCCCTTGAGATCCAACAGAAATTCCTTGTACACTTTAACTCCTTTAGTGCTGATGGGCTGCAAGGCGATTGGTACCCTGGAACCAAAAATAAATACATTCTTTAGGGCCAGTGCAGTCTAAGGCTGAACTGTAAGCTCATGGGATCAGGATGCTGGGAGCCATTATGATGGACACCATGTGGGGGAGTGTAGTTCTTGTACATGTGCCTCTCTCTACACGGGGGAGTGTATTTCCTGGTACTCGTGTGACTGTCTCTACTTAGCTGCCCAGATTGCCAGTTTGTCAAGATCATGTTGCAAGGATGCTACATCCTGGATGGAATTAATTGGGCTGGATAATTTTATGTCATCAGTGTTTGCAGATGAGACAAAATTATCAGCCCAATTAATTCCATCCAGGATGTGGCACTTGCAACAGGATCTTGACTAACTGGCAATCTGGGCAGCTAAGTGGCAAATGAGATTCAATGTTGATAAATGTAAAGTCCTGCACCTGGGATGTAACAATATCCACTTATACCCTTAATGGGACTGCACTAGGCAAATCCATAATGGAGACGGAGCTTGGAGTCCTTGTAGATAATAAACTTGTCTGTAGCAAGTAATGCCAGTCAGCAGCATCAAGGGCAAATAAGGTCTTGAGTTGTATTAAATGGGGCAGAGAGTCACGGGAGGAGGGGGTCCCACTGTATAGAGCACTGGTAAGGCCCCATCTAGAATATGCCGTACAGTTTTGGTCTCCATCACTCAAACAGGACATTATTGTATTAGAGAGGGTACAGAGAAGGGCAACTAAGCTGGTAAAGGGAACATCTTAGCTATGAGGAAAGACTGGCCAAATTGGGGATGTTCACTCTGGAGAAGAGGCGCTTAAGGGGAGATATGATGACTATGTATAAATATATAAGGGGATCATATAATAATCTCTCTAATGATTTATTTACCAGTAGTTCTTTCCAGCTGACACAAGGTCACCCATTCCGATTAGAAGAAAAGAGGTTCCGCCTAAATATTGGGAAGGGGTTTGTTACAGTGAGAGCTGTGAAGATGTGGAATTGTCTCCCTGAATCAGTGGTACAGGCTGATACATTAGATAGGTACAAGGAAGGGTCGGATGCTTTATTCACCAGTAGCTCCTCCCAGCAGACAGGAGGGAGCCAATGAGATTAGAGGAGGGAAAGGGGTGTTACAGGGAGAGCTGGGAAGTGAATCAGGGGTACAGGCTGATACATTAGATAGGTACAAGGAAGGGTCGGATGCTTTATTCACCAGTAGCTCCTCCCAGCAGACAGGAGGGAGCCAATGAGATTAGAGGAGGGAAAGGGGTGTTACAGGGGGAGCTGGGAAGTGAATCAGGGGTACAGGCTGATACATTAGATAGGTACAAGGAAGGGTCGGATGCTTTATTCACCAGTAGCTCCTCCCAGCAGACAGGAGGGAGCCAATGAGATTAGAGGAGGGAAAGGGGTGTTACAGGGAGAGCTGGGAAGTGAATCAGGGGTACAGGCTGATACATTAGATAGGTATAAGAAGGGGTTGGATGGTGTTTAGCAAGTGAGGGAATACAGGGTTATGGGAGATAGCTCATAGTCCAAGTTGATCCAGGGACTGGTCCGATTGCCATTTTGGAGTCAGGAAGGAATTTTTCCCCCTCTAAGGCAAATTGGAGAGACTTCAGATGGGTTTTTTGCCTTCCTCTGGATCAACTGGCAGATAGGTAGTTAATAAAAAAAAAAAAAAAAGGTTGAACTCGATGGACATGTGTCTTTTTTCAACCTTACTTACTATGTTACTTCCTTTGCACGGGGGAGTGTATTTCCTGGTATGTATGAGACTGTCTCTACTTCCTTTGCACGGGGGAGTGTATTTCCTGGTACTCGTGTGACTGTCTCTACTTCCTTTGTACGGGGGAGTGTATTTCCTGGTATGTATGAGACTGTCTCTACTTCCTTTGCACGGGGGAGTGTATTTCTTGGTACTCGTGTGACTGTCTCTGCTTCCTTTGCATGGGGAGTGTATTTCCTGGTACTCGTGTGACTGTCTCTACTTCCTTTGCACGGGGGTTGTATTTCCTGGTACTCGTGTGATTGTCTCTACTTCCTTTGCACGGGGGAGTGTATTTCCTGGTACTCCTGTGACTATCTCTACTTCCTTTGCACGGGGAGTGCTCCGTCTTAGTCCGCTACCCCTCCAGCCTTTGGAAGCACCAAGCATTGGGCCCAGTCACCTGACAGTCTGCATCAAAGCAGCTCTTTGGTTCCGAGGGGCCCAGTTATATATTGAAAGAGAGGAGGTACTTGAGCTTCTGCTGCCAGAGACAGAGAAGGCCTTGCAGGCCAAGGTGCATTGCTTCAGCTTGATTCCTCACCACAGGGTGGCGCTGTTCCTTCAGGCAACTCTCCAGCAGGACATCAGTAGGCGCGTTGCTGCTTTCCACTAGGAGCTTAGGGCACATTGGCTGCATGGGCACTTGTCCTTTCCTCTGAGGAAACCTCATATACAACGTGAGTTGAGCCTGGTTTGGATGATGAGTATTTGCCAGGTGCAAGGGCTTATTTGATGACCAGTACAGTTTTGTACCAGGCAGCACATAATATCACACTGTGTGGCATATGGTACTATAATGACATGTATATATTACAGTATTATAATGAGCCTCTACTGTATTATTACTACTGTACTTGTGTAGTCTAATACCAGTACAGTATGATACAGGGCAGGAAATAGCAGAATATGTATTACACTTATATTATGGGAGGATGCAATGCAGGATACAGCCAAATATTACACTTATTATATGGGATGATACAGGGCAGGATACAGCAGAATATTATACTTATATTACTGTATCATACAGGGCAGGAGAATACAGTAGAATATTACATTTATTTTACGGGATGATACAGGGCAGGATACAGCAGAATATTATACTTATATTAGAGGATGATACAGGGCAGGTTTCAGTAGAATAGTACACTTATATTACAGGATAGTATTTATATTGCTGGATGATACAGCGCAGGATACAGTTGAATATTACACTTATATTAAAAGATGATTCAGGGCAGGATACATTACATTTATATTACGGGATGACAAGATAAAGTAGAATACTACACTTATATTACAGGATAATACAGGGCAGGATACATTACATTCATATTACGGGATGATACAGGGTAGAATATTACAGTTGTATGGATGATACAGGGCAGGATACAGTAGAATATTACACATTTATTGCGGGAAGATACAGGAAAGGATACTGCAGAATTATATTACAGGTTGATAATTGTATTGGTGGGTTGATACAGGGCAGGATACAGTAGAATATTACACATATATTATAGAATGATACTGGGCAGGATACAGTAGAATATTACACTTATATTACGGGATAAGGATACAGTAGAATATTACACTTATATTACGGGATAAGGATAGAGTAGAATATTACACATATATTATAGAATGATACAGGGCAGGATACAGTAGAATATTACACTTATATTACGGGATAAGGATAGAGTAGAATATTACACTTATATTACGGGATAAGGATACAGTAGAATATTACACTTATATTACGGGATAAGGATACAGTAGAATATTACACATATATTATAGAATGATACAGGGCAGGATACAGTTGAATATTACACTTATATTACAGGATAAGGATACAGTAGAATATTACACATATTACAGGATAATACAGGGCAGGATACAGTAGAATATTACACTTATATTACGGGATAAGGATAGAGTTGAATATTACACGTATATTATATAATGATACGGGGCAGGATCCAGTTGAATATTACACTTATATTATGGGATATACAGTGTAGGATACAGTACAGCACAATGGGTTATGTGGGATGATACTGCACAGAAGTGAGGGCTTTAATACAACACAATTGGATTTATTTCAGTGCAACGATTCAGCTGTTCCTAATGTCAATGTAATTTCTCTCAGGAGTAAGTCACCCATGTAACAATACAGAAATGCTCCTCGCTGTCTGCACAAGTGACTTTGGTGAGTATTTAGTGAGTCCCACTAACGCTTGTTATTGAACCAATCAGGCCCTTTATATTGGCAGCAATATGTCAGGTATGTTCTCTATTCAGCCTGTACAAGGCTGTATTGAGAAGGGCTCTTGTTCAGTCTGTAGAGTGATTAAACTGACACACACAAGTAAAACAAACATAAGAGATTTATTGATACTTAGCTGAGGGACCCTCCATAAAATGGCTCAGCAGCAATTCCAACATAACCAGATACTCTGAAGTCCAGGCAGAAGTCAAAGAGCCTCCCCCCAAATGAAGCTTTATATATGTTTCCCCCACACAGGATATAAGAAATATATACATTTTATCAGCTAGCATACTATATATGGTAAAAACTACACTTAGTATACTATATATGGTGAAAATCAAGCATTAACCAGTGTCACATTCCTTGAATTGCCAAAAGCTCTAGACGCCATCTTTAAGGTGTTGCTCTATTCTCTCTATCTTCTGTGAATCACTCATTTTCCTTACAAAGGCCAAGTGCCCCCGACACTACTTAGCGCAGTTGTTCCATAAATGAGTGAATACAAATACTAATGGCGTTTGATCCGTGATTTCTCTAGGGCACATCCAGTCTCTAATGAAACAGCGCCCTCTGGTGGACATATTATATATGTGCCGTAATTCAAAGAAGCCTCTCTCAGTCTGACCCTTCCCTAAATTTCAATCCACCCCTAAACTGATTGTGCAGGTAATGGTGTGAAATGTGCTGAGGAAAGGTTTCCCCTTTGTGTTCCAGTGGTGTGGGGTGATATATATATATATCTATACAGTATACATACAGATATGCACAGTCTGTTCTTCACATCAGCCATGTCCATGGGCAGAAGTTCCTGCTGTTCCAGGGCCAACCTGGGAAATCTTGGGGACACATACGGACGCCTCTCAGATGTGGGGTCAAACCTGGCCCTGGCAGCTTTCTCTTTATGGCTTGGCTTCATTTTGGAGAGGCAAGGATGGGGTGTGCACCCCAATATAAGCACTTTACACAACTCTATGAGGCAGCAACCTAGGCCCAAGCTAATCCATGTGACATTGGGTTGGATTAAGAGCTGCACAATCATTTCTGCACAACATTTAACCCCAGTGTCCTTGGTGGCTCCACCAGCACCGGAACATTTTTGGAAGCAGGGACCTAATAGTGAATATTATTCCGACCCCTTTATCAGTTATGGGCCTGCACTGTAAATACCATACCCATTTTACCAAAACATAATGGATAAGCAGCACATTAACCCCAGACATGCCTGCAGAATTACTACAGAAAATGGATAATGAGCATATTAAAGTCAGACATGCCGGTAAGATCACTGCACAAATAGCCACATTCACACCATTCCCAACATTTGCTAAAGCTCAAGATCAGCAGCAAAGGGTTTTTCTTTTTCAGTGCCCCCAATACTTCCCTCTGGCTGTGTAAAGTCCAAGTGTAGGGGGCTCAGTTACAGACACAAGATGCAGTGCAAGAATGGGAGCAAAATGACATCAGAATGCTGTTGGCAAAGGGACCGCCTTCTACGTGACATTCAGTGAAGTAAGGTGCAAAATACTGGGGGGGGTATGGACACAAGGGGCCCTACAATTAACCCTTTCCTTGAACAGGTTACTTCTAGGGTTCATTTTTCTGGTTGCACCAGCGCAGCCAACTTGTACCTAATAAATTCCACTGCATTAATACAATTTGTAGCTTCCCAATTAATCAAATCCTGTCACTTTATCATGTACCCCAAATTGTGTTGTTGTGCCCCAAACCATCAAGTCCTGTCGTTTTATCCTGTTCCCCAAAAGGTGGAGGTCGGTTGTGCCCATGTGGATATGAACATTGTGTTTTCTTTCCTGAATAAAATGTGTTTTTATATAAAAAGTGATATTAGCAGGAGTCCTGTGTGGGACTGGGTTTGCACAACACAAATATCACATCTGTGTCCACTTTGCATTTGGGGCTCTTTCCCAGCAGATGAATTAGAGCTCACTCAACTGATTCCAGTACAAACAAAATAACTGCCTTTTGCACAAATCCTGCATGTAGAGAGACATGATGTCTGGTGAGTTTAATAGAGTGACCTCTAATACATCTTCTAGGCAAAAGGAGCCCCCCTATAAGATATATTGGATGTAACTGTCAGTGAATATCTGACACCCAACTGCTGCATGAAGACAGAATGAAGAGAAACAGATGCTGAGAGAGGAATAGTGAAGATAAACTTGATTATTTCAGAGACAGAATATTTAATTGATTGTATTTACTGTAGTTTCTTATTTCAGTCTGATGAGGATTAAATGACATGTTCATACTAGTTCCCCTTTAATAAGATTATTATTATTATGTTTGTGCATCACATCAGGACTGGACTTAGTGTGACTGAATGACAGGAGGATCATGGGCCAGAGATAAACAGGGAATATCACTGCTTGTTTCATATCAGGAGAGTCTCCCATAAAGACTCAGAGGAGAGAGTGAGACAGACACTGGGGATCAAGTCCCACACAGGCCACAGCTGCTCACTTCGCTACAGTCCCGGGGCAGCGCCATTATCAGCTCATTCATTATCATCAGACTGGAGGGCCGCACGGAGGCAGCGAGTAGGCGGCAGCAGCAGAGACACGAGTGGGCCCGGGTGGCCGCGTGGCAGCGTGTAGGAGCGGTATAACCGAGTAGCTTGTGGGCCCGAGGCGCAGCCAGTTTCCTGTCACAGCCGCACATCCTGTCCTAAGCCGCTCCCCGTACTTCCGCTGCTTTTCCTTCCGGTGGGAGGAGTCACAGATGCATTTCCGCTGTCACCGGCCCAGGTAAGTGGGAGTGAAGGGCGCTGCGGTTACCATGGAGACAGCAGCAGGGGATTGTGGGAGAGTGTGTGGTGTAGAAGTAGTAGAGATAGAGACGCGGATAGTGAGGGGGAGGGGGTTCCCGGGTGACAGTTGTCAGTGAGTGTCAGTTCCAGTGGAGACCAATGTCCTTACTGACAGTCTAGTGGCGGCTCAGCAATTAGATGAAGTGGGACGTTATTATTAGGCCTGTGTGTAACTCAGCAGATAAATGTCTGTAGGGCCCTGACCACTGCCCACCTGGGCCCCTAATAGACAAAATGGCGGCACGTCTAGTGAGTCTGATGTGTCACATGATTAATGTGCAGCAGTGATTTGCGCGTGACTAACACGTGACTCCTGTACGGTAACACTTGTGTCTCCTCTAACCCTGACATCCGCTGCTCAAACAGCTGACAAGGCCGAGCAATGTGTTTGTAATGAATCTCTAATGCCCTTAATAAAAGCCCTTGGCCTGCCCCCAATTTGCTCACAACTTTTTTCAGTCTTCTGACCATCACGTGATGTTGCCCCGCCCCCTTATGTGGCCCCGCCCCTTTTATATCAAGGACTGTCCCCATTTGTGCCCGCCCCCACGGCCGCTAAACTTTTTCAGAAAAGGCGACAACCGTAACTGCAATGTTGGCGCTGGTCATCCGTAGCCGCGGCCGGGTCCCCTAGCAACAGCCACTGTTTGGAAACAGCTCCGCCCACTAAATTAGTGACATGATAAAAGGGGCGTATTCCCCAACTGCTTCCAATTGAGTGTGGGCGGATCTACTTCCAAACAATGTATGTGACTCAAACACTTCAGGCTACGACCTTCACTTAGTGGAAGATTTCAGCAATGATGTAGTGTAAGCACAACTCTCAGCTTACTGATAGGAATAATGAATGAGTAACAAATGTATTTGTACAAGATCAATAATACGAGATATATACAAGTAGTATTAGCAGAGCTGACACAGGCAAAGCATCACACAGCTCAGGAATGTGACTCCCATAATGCATTGCAGTCAAGCAGTACATCACTTCCCTCACATGTACCTCTCAGTGGTCTGGGTCCCACCCAGCGGAGGGGTCAGGGAGAAGGAGTCTAACCTCATCCCTATCCACTGTGGTCCCTTCACTAAAGACAATGTAGGAGCCTTGTGAAGCTTCTCCTGCTACTGATCCTGGATGGAGCACAAAGCTGCTCTTCTATCTGTCTTCTCTATCTCACTCTCCTAGAGAGTCTATAACAGATATAATGTATTCTAGTTAACTACGTTCATGGGGTTCCCTGGTCCCCAACTTAATCACTAAAGGTGCTGGTCACTTTAGGACAATGGCTTTACTGGGCCTTGTTGTACTCAGGCTCAATGGGAACTAGGGATGCACCGAATCCACTTTTTTGGATTCGGCCGAACCCCCGAATCCTTCACGAAGGATTCGGCCGAATACCGAACCGAATCCGAACCCTAATTTGCATATGCAAATTAGGGGTGGGAAGGGGAAAACATTACTTCCTTGTTTTCTGACAAAAAGTCACGCAATTTCCCTCCCTGCCCCTAATTTGCATATGCAAATTAGGATTCGGATTCGGTTCGGCCGGGCAGAAGGATTCGGCCGAATCCGAATCCTGCTGAAAAAGGCCGAATCCTGGCCGAATCCCGAACTGAATCCTGGATTCGGTGCATCCCTAATGGGAACATCCAGTAGGTAAGGACACCAGCAGCCAAAGAGGAAGCTCCACCCCTTTCCCAACACTATATGGAAGTGTGACAGGAAGTGGTCATTACACCTCTTGGCCAATAACACTGGATATGTAAATACTAAAACTAGATACATGGGCAACTAGGGAAAAGGAGGCAGGGGAGGGCATTAAAGCCATAGGGGCAATTTAACCGTATGGGTCCCGACACAAACTTGCTCATTCACCACCATTCCTGCTCCCAGCCTGAGACCATTGTTTGGGAGGTAAGTTGTGTACAACTGATTGTCCCTATAGGAATGGATGAAGATGCCGAGCAGGAGGGGTTGTCGGCCCTGAGAGGGAAGCCTGTCGGTGGCTGGGGGCTGCTACAGATTGCGGGGGGCACTAGCCTGGTGGCCTACACTGTGTGGGCTTTAGTGTTAATGCCCGGCTTCAGGAGAGTGCCCTTAAAGTTACAGGTAAGTTCCTGCAATACACACACATTATATACATATATACTGCCTATACACACATTATATACATATATACTGCCTATACACACACATTATATACATATACACTGCCTATACACACACATTATATACATATATACTGCCTATACACACACATTATATACATATATACTGCCTATACACACACATTATATACATATATACTGCCTATACACACATTATATACATATATACTGCCTATACACACATTATATACATATACACTGCCTATACACACATTATATACTTATATACTGCCTATACACACACATTATATACATATATACTGCCTATACACACACATTATATACATATATACTGCCTATACACACACATTATATACATATATACTGCCTATACACACACATTATATACATATATACTGCCTATACACACACATTATATACATATACACTGCCTATACACACATTATATACATATACACTGCCTATACACACATTATATACATATATACTGCCTATACACATACATTATATACATATATACTGCCTATACACACATTATATACATATATACTGCCTATACACACAGATTATATACATATATACTGCCTATACACACACATTATATACATATATACTGCCTATACACACACATTATATACATATATACTGCCTATACACACACATTATATACATATATACTGCCTATACACACACATTATATACATATATACTGCCTATACACACACATTATATACATATACACTGCCTATACACACATTATATACATATACACTGCCTATACACACACATTATATACATATATACTGCCTATACACACACATTATATACATATATACTGCCTATACACACATTATATACATATACACTGCCTATACACACATTATATACATATACACTGCCTATACACACATTATATACATATATACTGCCTATACACACATTATATACATATATACTGCCTATACACACACATTATATACATATATACTGCCTATACACACATTATATACATATACACTGCCTATACACACATTATATACATATACACTGCCTATACACACATTATATACATATATACTGCCTATACACATACATTATATACATATATACTGCCTATACACATATTATATACATATATACTGCCTATACACACACATTATATACATATATACTGCTATACACACACATTATATACATATATACTGCCTATACACACACATTATATACATATATACTGCCTATACACACACATTATATACATATATACTGCCTATACACACACATTATATACATATATACTGCCTATACACACATATACATATATACTGCCTATACACACATATACATATATACTGCCTATACATACACATTATATACATATACACTGCCTATACACACACATTATATACATATATACTGCCTATACACACATTATATACATATATACTGCCTATACACACACATTATATACATATATACTGCCTATACACACACATTATATACATATATACTGCCTATACACACACATTATATACATATATACTGCCTATACACACATTATATACATATATACTGCCTATACACACATTATATACATATATACTGCCTATACACACACATTATATACATATATACTGCCTATACACACACATTATATACATATATACTGCCTATACACACATTATATACATATATACTGCCTATACACACATTATATACATATATACTGCCTATACACACACATTATATACATATATACTGCCTATACACACACATTATATACATATATACTGCCTATACACACATTATATACATATATACTGCCTATACACACACATTATATACATATATACTGCCTATACACACATTATATACATATATACTGCCTATACACACACATTATATACATATACACTGCCTATACACACATTATATACATATATACTGCCTATACACATACATTATATACATATATACTGCCTATACACACATATACATATATACTGCCTATACACACACATTATATACATATACACTGCCTATACACACATTATATACATATATACTGCCTATACACATACATTATATACATATATACTGCCTATACACACATATACATATATACTGCCTATACACACACATTATATACATATATACTGCCTATACACACACATTATATACATATACACTGCCTATACACACATTATATACATATATACTGCCTATACACACACATTATATACATATATACTGCCTATACACACACATTATATACATATATACTGCCTATACACACACATTATATACATATACACTGCCTATACACACACATTATATACATATATACTGCCTATACACACATTATATACATATATACTGCCTATACACACACATTATATACATATATACTGCCTATACACACACATTATATACATATACACTGCCTATACACACACATTATATACATATATACTGCCTATACACACACATTATATACATATATACTGCCTATACACACATTATATACATATACACTGCCTATACACACATTATATACATATACACTGCCTATACACACATTATATACATATATACTGCCTATACACACACATTATATACATATATACTGCCTATACACACATTATATACATATACACTGCCTATACACACATTATATACATATACACTGCCTATACACACATTATATACATATATACTGCCTATACACATACATTATATACATATATACTGCCTATACACACACATTATATACATATATACTGCCTATACACACACATTATATACATATACACTGCCTATACACACACATTATATACATATATACTGCCTATACACACACATTATATACATATATACTGCCTATACACACATATACATATATACTGCCTATACACACACATTATATACATATATACTGCCTATACACACACATTATATACATATATACTGCCTATACACACACATTATATACATATATACTGCCTATACACACACATTATATACATATATACTGCCTATACACACATATACATATATACTGCCTATACACACACATTATATACATATATACTGCCTATACACACACATTATATACATATATACTGCCTATACACACATTATATACATATACACTGCCTATACACACATTATATACATATACACTGCCTATACACACATTATATACATATATACTGCCTATACACATACATTATATACATATATACTGCCTATACACATATTATATACATATATACTGCCTATACACACACATTATATACATATATACTGCTATACACACACATTATATACATATATACTGCCTATACACACACATTATATACATATATACTGCCTATACACACATATCATCATTTATTTATATACTGTAGCGCTGTCAAGATACGCAGTATCGTGTACATATACAGTTAATCTTAAATTGGCCTTGATTTTTACTCCTTTTTATAGCTTTTGAAATATTTGCCTTGTTCTTTTGACCCTTTCCAGCTTTCAAATAGGGGTCACTGACCCTATCTAAAAAAACAAATACTCTGTAAAGCTACAAATTTATTGTTATTGCTACTTTTTATTACTCATCTTTCTATTTAGGCCTCTCCTATTCACATTACTTTCTCTTATTCCAATCATTGGAAGGTTGCTAGGGGAATTAGAACCCTAGCAACCAGTCTGTTAAAATTGCAAACTTGAGAGCTGCTGAATAAAAAGCTAAATAACTCAAAAACCACAAATAATAAAAACTCAAAACTAAATGCAAATTGTCTCAGAGTATCACTCTCTACATCATAGTAAAAGTTAATTTAAAGGTGAACAATCCCTTTAAGAAGGTGACAGGGAGTATGTAGTGAATTCAGAGTTAGCAGGAAGGTGGAATTAGATAGTAAATGAGCATTGAGTAGTGTAGGAGTAGATAGTGAGTGAGCATTGAGTAGTATAGGAATAGATAGTGAGTAAGAATTGAGTAGTGTAGGAGACTAGGAGTAGATAGTGAGTGAGCATTGAGTAGTATAGGAATAGATAGTGAGTAAGAATTGAGTAGTGTAGGAGACTAGGAGTACATAGTGAGTGAGCAGAGAGCAGAAGTAGTTTGTACCTGTTACACGGTAGATCTCCTGTGCCACAGCGTCTGTCCCAATTAGAAGCAAATGCAAAGTCTTAAGATTTGTGGACAACCGCAGATGCTGTGCTGCAAGGTTTATTTAACACAACAAACACTTGAAAAAGAGTCACTTCGCTCGAAGCATGGACTAGTGTAGGAGTAGATCATGAGTAAGCATGGAGTAGTGTAGGAGTAGATAGTGAGTAAGCATGGACTAGTGTAAGAGTAGATCGTGAGTAAGCATGGAGTAGTGTAGGAGTAGATCAAGAGTAAGCTTGGAGTAGTGTAGGAGTAGATAGTGATTAAGCATGGACTAGTGTAAGAGTAGATCGTGAGTAAGCATGGAGTAGTGTAGGAGTAGATCATGAGTAAGCATGGAGTAGTGTAGGAGTAGATCGTGAGTAAGCATGGAGTAGTATAGGAGTAGATAGTGAGTAAGCATGGAGTAGTGTAGGAGTAGATAGTGAGTAAGCATGGAGTAGTGTAGGAGTAGATAGTGAGTAAACATGGACTAGTGTAGGAGTAGATCATGAGTAAGCATGGAGTAGTGTAGGAGTAGATAGTGAGTAAGCATGGACTAGTGTAAGAGTAGATCATGAGTAACCATGGAGTAGTGTAGGAGTAGATAGTGAGTAAGCATGGAGTAGTGTAGGAGTAGATGGTGAGTAAGCATGGAGTAGTGTAGTAGTCGATTGTGAGTAAGCATGGACTAGTGTAGGAGTAGATCATGAGTAAGCATGGAGTAGTGTAGGAGTAGATAGTGAGTAAGCATGGAGTAGTGTAGGAGTCGATTGTGAGTAAGCATGGAGTAGTATAGGAGTAGATAGTGAGTAAGCATGGACTAGTGTAGGAGTAGATTGTGAGTAAGCATGGAGTAGTGTAGGAGTAGATCATGAGTAGTGTAGGAGTAGATAGTGAGTAAGCATGGACTAGTGTATGAGTAGATAGTGAGTAAGCATGGACTAGTGTTAGAGTAGATCATGAGTAAGCATTGAGTAGTGTAGGAGTAGATAGTGAGTAAGCATGGACTAGTGTAGGAGTAGATTATGAGTAAGCATGGATTAGTGTAGGAGTAGATAGTGAGTAAGCATGGAGTAGTGTAGGAGTAGATCATGAGTAAGCATGGAGTAGTTTAGGAGTAGATAGTGAGTAAGCATGGAGTAGTGTAAGAGTAGATAGTGAGTAAGCATGGACTAGTGTAGGAGTAGATAGTGAGTAAGCATGGAGTAGTGTAGGAGTAGATAGTGAGTAAGCATGGAGTAGTGTAGGAGTAGATCATGAGTAACCATGGAGTCGTGTAGGAGTAGATAGTGAGTAAGCATGGACTAGTGTAGGAGTAGATCATGAGTAAGCATGGAGTAGTGTAGGAGTAGATAGTGAGTAACCATGGAGTAGTGTAGGAGTTGATTGTGAGTAAGCATGGACTAGTGTAGGAGTAGATCATGAGTAGTGTAGGAGTAGATAGTGAGTAAGCATGGACTAGTGTAGGAGTAGATCATGAGTAAGCATGGAGTAGTGTAGGAGTAGATAGTAAGCATGGAGTAGTATAGGAGTAGATAGTGAGTAAGCATGGAGTAGTGTAGGAGTCGATTGTGAGTAAGCATGGACTAGTGTAGGAGTAGATCATGAGTAAGCATGGAGTAGTGTAGGAGTAGATAGTGAGTAAGCATGGACTAGTGTAGGAGTAGATAGTGAGTAAGCATGGAGTAGTGTAGGAGTAGATAGTGAGTAAGCATGGAGTAGTGTAGGAGTAGATCATGAGTAGTGTAGGAGTAGATAGTGAGTAAGCATGGAGTAGTGTAGGAGTAGATCATGAGTAGTGTAGGAGTAGATAGTGAGTAAGCATGGACTAGTGTAGGAGTAGATAGTGAGTAAGCATGGACTAGCGTTAGAGTAGATCATGAGTAAGCATTGAGTAGTGTAGGAGTAGATAGTGAGTAAGCATGGACTAGTGTAGGAGTAGATTATGAGTAAGCATGGATTAGTGTAGGAGTAGATAGTGAGTAAGCATGGAGTAGTGTAGGAGTAGATCATGAGTAAGCATGGAGTAGTTTAGGAGTAGATAGTGAGTAAGCATGGAGTAGTGTAAGAGTAGATAGTGAGTAAGCATGGACTAGTGTAGGAGTAGATAGTGAGTAAGCATGGAGTAGTGTAGGAGTAGATAGTGAGTAAGCATGGAGTAGTGTAGGAGTAGATCATGAGTAACCATGGAGTCGTGTAGGAGTAGATAGTGAGTAAGCATGGACTAGTGTAGGAGTAGATCATGAGTAAGCATGGAGTAGTGTAGGAGTAGATAGTGAGTAAGCATGGAGTAGTGTAGGAGTTGATTGTGAGTAAGCATGGACTAGTGTAGGAGTAGATCATGAGTAGTGTAGGAGTAGATAGTGAGTAAGCATGGACTAGTGTAGGAGTAGATCATGAGTAAGCATGGAGTAGTGTAGGAGTAGATAGTAAGCATGGAGTAGTATAGGAGTAGATAGTGAGTAAGCATGGAGTAGTGTAGGAGTCGATTGTGAGTAAGCATGGACTAGTGTAGGAGTAGATCATGAGTAAGCATGGAGTAGTGTAGGAGTAGATAGTGAGTAAGCATGGACTAGTGTAGGAGTAGATAGTGAGTAAGCATGGAGTAGTGTAGGAGTAGATAGTGAGTAAGCATGGAGTAGTGTAGGAGTAGATCATGAGTAAGCATGGAGTAGTGTAGGAGTAGATAGTGAGTAAGCATGGACTAGTGTAGGAGTAGATAGTGAGTAAGCATGGAGTAGTGTAGGAGTAGATCATGAGTAAGCATGGAGTAGTGTAGGAGTAGATAGTGACTGAGCATGGAGTAGTGAAGGAGTAGACAGTAAGTAGGTGAGAAGGAAGCAGTGTGATGATGTATGTATTGGTAACTTACTATGAATTGAACCTGTCACACTCAGGTGCCGTATATGCCAGCCAGCAGCAAGCAGGTATCCAATGTGATGACTCTGTTGAAAGGACGTTCAGGGAAGATGGTGGATCTCGGCTCTGGGGACGGCAGAATTGTAAGAGGCCTGAGCATATTTAATACTGAGTGAATTCTACTTACTGTGACCCCGTGGGCTGTAGGTACTAGCTCTGACTACCACACAGTTGCCTGAGGCCATACAACAGGCTGGCTCTGAGCTCCTGGATCCACAATGGAGAATACGATTTAGGAGGGAGGTCTCTTTACTTGTAACATACAGGCTACATAAGGAATGAACAGTATCACACGAGGGGCATTTAGGGAAGTCTGCAGCTGATTTACTAACATAGTGCAGTTGCTCATAGCTGGGACAGCTCCAGGCCATGGGCATAGAGTAGGACTTACACACTTTATATAATGAGCCTCTTTATTGCAGTATGACAACAAGTTATGTCACAGTTATGTCAGCACGTAGCTCTTGTGCCTGTGGGTGGTGCCAGGGTTAGGGTGGGCCACTGAGTCTGTGTGGGTTGTAGCCGGCCAGTCCTGGATCACATATATAACAAGCCACAAAGGGAACAGCCCCTGTTATAAATAAAGAACTGGGGTTGAGTCTCTCTGCCAATCACAAAGGCACCTTCCATAGGTGACCAATCACATGACATACTGGGTGGGGCATTATAGGGACCAATCCAGCCTTGAATTGTTATAGGGCCAATCACAGCTGATACAGCTGGGCCAATTGGGTGCCATTTGGTGAGCATGCCCAGTTTAGTCTAAGTATGGCTTCCAGACAGTGCACAGCATTAACAGGGGGGCTACTATGTGTATTGTATCCCAGACGCATCCCAGAATGCAGTTTGGCTACACGTGGAGCAAAGGTTCTCATTTACATACTATTTTCATATCACTTACATATCATTTACATATTATTAACATATCACATAGCACTTATATAGCATTTACATATCAATTACATAGCGCTTATGTATTATTTACATTAATCAATTACATAGTATTTACATTACATTAATCAATTACATAGTATTTACATATCAATTACACAGCTCTTATACAGGTCTATAAATCTTTGGAGAGAGAGAAGGTTTTGTCTAATTTTGGTTCTGTACATGACCACAATTCAGCTTTAATTCAGTGGGTTGAACAAAAAGATTGTATAAAAATGTGAGGAACTAAAGCCTTTATTTAACACAATCACTTCATTTCAGGGGCTCACAAGTAATTGGAGCATTGAGTCAAAGTCTATTTCATGGGCAGGTGGGGCAATTCCTTGGTTATGTCATTATCAATGAAGCAGATAAAAGCCCTGGAGTTGATTTGAGGGGGGGGGGGTGTATGTGGAACAGACAACATGAGGACAAAGGAGCTCTCCATGCAGGTGAAACAAGTCCTCCTTAAGCTGCAAAAGCAGAAAAAACCCATCTGAGAAATGTCTCCAATATTAGGAGAGGCAAAATCTCCAGTTTGGTACATGGTGAGAAAGAAAGAAATCACTGGTGAACTCAGCAACACAAAAAGACCTGGACGTCCACAGAAGACAACAATGGTGGATGATCTCAGAATCATTTCCATGGGGAAGAGAAAGCCCTTCACAAGAGCCAAACAAGTGAAGAACAGTCTCCAGGAGGTAGAGTCTCCATATCCAAGTCTACCATAAAGAGAAGACTGTATGAAAGTAAATACAGAGGGGGCACTGCAAGGTACAAGCCACTCATAAGCATCAACAATACAAAGGCTACATTGGACTTTGCTAAAATAAACATCTAAATAAGCCAATACAGTTGTGGAAAAACATTGTTTGGACAGATGAAACCAAGATGAAGCTCTAGCAGAATGATGGCAAGAGTAAAAACGTGTGGAGAAGGCTTGGGAAGAGCTGATGATCCAAAGCATAGCACAGTTGTGTATAAAACATTTGGGGGGCAGTGTGATGGCTTGGGGTGCATGTCTGCCAGTGGGACACTAGTGTTTATCCATCATGTGACACAGAAGCACAAGAATGAATTGTGAGCTCTTCAGAGACACTGTCTGCTCAAATCCAGCTAAATGCACTCACATTTATTGGGAGGCGTCTCATAATGAGCCAAAACATAGAGCCAAAGCAACCCAGGAGTTTATTAAAGCAAAGAAGTGGAATATTCACCTGATGTGAAGCCAATTGAGCTGCATTTCACTTGTTGAAGACTAAACTTGGGACAGAAAGGCCACAAACAAAGAGCAAGTGAAAGAAGCGGCTGCAGTAAAGGCCTGGCAGAGCATTAAACAGGAGCAAAGCCACAATCTGCTGATGTCCATGAGTTCAACACTTCAGCCTGTCATTGCAGCAAAGGATTTTCCACCAACTATTAGACATGAACATTTCATTTTCACTTTCTTCATTTGTCCAATTACTTGTGAGCCCCTGAAATGAAGAGATTGTGTTAAAAAAAGGCTTTAGTTCCTCACATTTTTATACAATCTTTTTGTTCTGAATTAAAGCTGAAAGTCTGCAGTTCAACTGCATCTGAGTTGTTTCATTTCATTGTGGTCATGTACAGAACCAAAATTAGAAAAAACGTTGTCTCTGTCCAAAGATTTGTGGAGCTAACTGTGTATAGAAAAAGGAAAAATAACTGCACTCACTTACTGGAGACAAAGCCTGGTTGGCCACTGCAGAAAAGTCATCTAGAATATCATATAGTCATATACAGTAGAACCCTCATTTTATGTTTCACAGGGGACCAGAAAAAAATGGTGTAAGATCCAGGAAAATGTAGAATCAGGGAAATGTATAATGCATAATATATAGGTGGGACCACAAAACAACAATGTAAAATGAGGGGAAACTTAAAATCAGGGGATGTAAAATTGAGGTTCCTCTGTAGTCAACAGAGACTCTGTTATTACATAGACAAAAGTCTAAAGGAGACCGAAACGTTGGAATAATAAAAAAACTTTATCTCTTTTTCACCATATTTTAAGTCCTGTGAGTGCCTTGATTTACATGATATTATATATATATATATATATATATATATATATATGCATATACCTCTCTTTGGTCTCATGAAAAGATTCCCACAGATGAAATGGGGTGACCCTAATGGAGTGACGGTGCAGATGAACATTGTTATTACATTATTATTAGTAGTACCCTTGCCAATATGAAGTTCTAATTGTGTGACCAGTGGGGTGTCACGTACAATGTAGAGTAACGTCACATCACGGCACCTCTTTATCCTGTTTGTCGGTGCCACAGGTGCTAGAGGCTGCAAAGCGAGGATTCCACCCAGCACTGGGCTATGAGTTGAACCCCTGGCTCGTGCGTCTCTCCTACATCTACGCCTGGAGGGCTGCTTACCACTCCAGAGTGTCCTACAGACGTGAGGATCTATGGAAGGTAAGGCCACATAATGCACCCCACATAAGGAATAACTGCCCCTCACCCCACATAAGGAATAACTGCCCCTCACAATAACATTATGTTCTACAGGTCAAGCTAAATGACTGCAGCAATATCTCCATTTTCCTGGCACCAAGTGTGGTAAGTACATGTGTTCCTCTCCAGGGACTAATTTAGGGTTAGTGTTGGGATTGTGTTATACAATAATGTTCTAGAGGCTAGAACATATTAAGATAAATAAAGGTCCAGGGCCAGATGGTATTCATCCCAGGGTACTTAGATAGTTTAGCTCTGTGATTGCCAAACCTCTTTACTTAATTTTTCAGGATTCTTTGAGATCTGGCATAGTGCCGAGAGACTGGTGAATTGCTAATGTGGTGCCAATATTCAAAAAGGATCCCCTTCTCAGCCTCAAAACTATAGGCCAGTTAGTCTGACGTCAGTGGTAGAAAAGTTTTTCAAAGGGTTAATAAATGATAAGATACTGGACTTCATAACAAATCATAATACTATGTGTGTGTGTGTGGTTTTATTTGTAATAGATCTTGCCAGACTAACTTAATTTCTTTTTATGAGAAGGTGAGCAGAGACCTGGATTCTGGGATGGCAGTGGATGTGATTTACTTAGACTTTGCTAAAGCATTTGATACAGTGTCACACAGAAGGTTACTGGTTAAATGAAGGAATGTTGGCCTGGAACATAGTATTTGTACCTGGATAGAGAACTGGCTAAAAGATAGACTACAAAGAGTGGTGGTAAATGGAACATTTTCTAATTGGACCAGTGTTGTTAGTGGAGTACCGCAGGGCTCTGTACTAGGTCCCTTGCTTTTCAACTTGTTTATTAATGACCTGGAGGTGGCCATTGAAAGTACTGTTTCTATTTGTGCAGATGAGACTAAATTGTGCAGAACTATAGGTTCCATGCAGGATGCTGCCACTTTGCACAGTGATTTGTCTAAACTGGAAAACTGGGCAGCAAACTGGAAAATGAGCTTCAATGTTGATAAATGCAGGTTATGCACTTTGGCAAAAATAATATAAATGCAAGTTCTACACTAAATGGCAGTGTGTTGGGAGTTTCCTTAAATGAGAAGGATCTTGGGGTCTTTGTAGATAACAAGTTGTCTAATTCTGGGCAGTGTCATTCTGTGGCTACTAAAGCAAATAAAGTTCTTGTATAAAAAAGGGCATTAACTCAAGGGATGAAACATAATTGTGTCTCTTTATAGGTCCCTGGTGAGGCCTCATCTGGAGTATGGGGGCAGTTTTGGACTCCAGTCCTTAAGAGGGATATAAATGAGCTGGAGAGAGTGCAGAGACTAAGTGCAACTAAACTGGTTAGAGGGAGGGAAGAGTTAAATTATGAGGGGAGACTGACAAGGTTGGGGTTGTTTTCTCTGGGGGAAAAAAGGCGCTTGTGAGGGGACATGATTAGACTTTACAAGTACATTAGAGGACATTATAGACAAATAGCAGGGGACCTTTTTACCCATAAAGAGAATCACGTACCAGAGGCCTCCCCTTCAGACTAGAGGAAAAGAAGTTTCATTTAAAGGAACAGAGTAGGGGGTTCATCACAGTGAGGACAGTGAGGTTGGGGAATGCACTGCCGGGTGATGATTCAGTTAATGACTATAAGAGGGACTTGGATGATTTCTTGGACAGACATAATACAAAGGCTATTGTGATACTAAACTCTATAGTTAGTATAGATATGGGTATATATCATTTATGTGACAGTAGGGAGGGGTGTATGTATGGGGCTGGGTTTTCATTTGGAGGGGTTGGACTTGATGGACTTTGTCTTTTTTCAACCCAATTTAACTATGTAACTATGTAACTATGGGAAGGGCATGCTGGCCCGAAACATGTAGTGTTGGTGCATCACTAATTAAATGAAAATAAATGAAATTTGCAGCATAGTTCTGCCCCTCTGTTTCCTCCAATTGTATTTTTAGTAAGGGAAGAAGGTCTGAAAGACAAATCTATTCAGTAATGGGAGGCGAGTAACTATAGATAGAACTGAGTCACAAACCTCATGAATGAGTCCAAATGGGTTGGGGGGGGTGTGAAACTCTGCTGCAATGAGTGTAATACTGTATAATAAGTCTAATACTGTAGGAGTGTAATTGTGCCAGTGTATAAGTGTAGTTTGTTACTGGACTATTGTGGACATTGCTTGTGAGGAGGGAATCACATTTCTCCTGTCCCCCCATAGCTGTCGTTACTGGAGTCGAAGCTGCTGGCAGAATTACCGGATGAAGCGCGTGTGGTGGCCGGACGCTTTCCCCTCCCAACATGGACTCCCAGTGCCGTTATAGGAGAGGGTATAGATCGGGCGTGGGCTTATGATATTCAGAGTGTAAGGGAATCAGTGGGGGGCACACATAGGGGCAGTGACGTGTGAGAGGGTCACCATTGTACTCCCATTAGCAGTTACATAGGAATCTGTAATAGAGAGGTAATGTATTGGCTTTGGGTCAGCACCTCAGCTTATTCTGCTCTCCAGTTTTATATCTCACTTCCTCTTCACATAAACTGACGGATACACAGAATCGGCAGTTTTAGGGTTCAGCCAAATACTGAATTACAAAATGTCTTCCATTCACTGGTCCAGTTCTCACATGATATCAAGGGTTCGGATTTGGATTGGGCCGGATCCCGAAATGAATCCAGGATCCAGTGCTTCACTAATTCCGGTTAGAAACGAAATGTATTTACGTTTTATTTCCTCTCATTCTGTGCAGCTGACAGAGAGATTTTAATTCTGTACAAAATGGGGGTTTTACCCAAGATATTTATTATCATTCAGCAAATCTCTTTTATATTATATATATACATTAATATTTGACTTTATATATATATATTAATATTGGATTATATATAGATAGTTCTGTTTCTATTTGGTTGTTTATTTGCTCTGTCTGCAACTTCTGTCAATCAATATAAACTGTATCTGCTTTTATTATTTATTATTCTCTTACCTCCAAGTGAAACACTTTGTGTCACCCAACGGAACCCTCAGGACACACATAGATATTTCTATACACAGACAGACAGAGCCAGTATTCAGTGTGATAGAGCTCAGAGGAGGAATGTGTGCAGAGCTATGGTGGATTCCCAGCACTTCCACTCCTTATAGTTTAAATGCACCAATATTACAGAAGCCCCTCGGCACCTGGGGGTCTGGCCCATTAACTGCACCACTGCTCCTCCCATTAGAAGAACCTGATCACATGGGGGATTTGGCTTGGAGGTTGAAGAGACAGTTTGTCCTCTAGGGGATATCTCACATTTTGTGGCTGTTTCTTCATGGAGCTCGGATAAGAAAAGATTGGGGGGGGGCATCAGCACTAACAGCTCTTGGTTCTTCATTGCCCGTGAGTTTCCAAAGGTGAATGATCTCCTACTTGTACCTGTGGGGGGGGAAGTCCATGTGGTTATGGCATCTGCTAGGCTTTCATAGGTCAGTACAGTACCCAAATTCCTAGCTAGTATCTCCTAGTGGCCCCAATCCTGATCTCCTAGTCAATGTACAGTACTGACTTTACCATGGGCTGCTACTGATGTAACTGGTCATTCTCTTGTTAGTTTGGGTTAGTTTGAGAGAAACACAGGCTAATGAGGAAAGGGTCCCTATCCCTGGTCAGTAAGAGTCACAGAACTGGCCAGATGTCCACAAAGTCCTGTAGTTCAACAACTTGCTCCTCTGCCATTCGAGCCCCAGACAGCAGCTGACTCCTCTCCGGCTCCAGTTCCTCCTGGGACAAATGAGAAACACAGCCCATTATCAGCTCTGCATCTTCTACTGGTTTAATTTACTCCCAGAACTCGAGACACTGCAGCACTTCTTTGTTCAGGGGTCTACTGAAGATTTACAGTTTGGGAAACTCACCCAACAGATTAACAGATGTTTATTGTCACCGTTACCCCAAACAGAAACATGACATTATCATTTAGGGGTCATTCAGAGGACTAGAGACATTGGGGGCCCATACACCCGTTCTACTAGTCACAGGTATGTGAGACTCGGTTGGGGCTGATTAACAAGACCACAACTTATCTGTGTGTTATGAGTGGATTCTCGCAGTTGCTCTCGCATGTGAATCTGCATCCAACTTTCTTCATGAAATTTCCCACCATGTTTCACTCTGGCAAGACCTTAAGTTCATGGAAGCTCCAACAAAGTCAGGAGACCATTAGTTACTCCTTGAGACCTCTGTGGATCTGAGCATGGTGATCTCTTATCCTCCATAATAACAGTGTATTCTCTCACTCTCTGTAATACTTATTAATGCTATTTAATGCACCTATTGGGGTTTGAGTTGAGTTGAGATCTTTTGGATACAAGAACTAAATGTGCAGAGAATTGTGTTTATTGTGTGTCCTTAGCAGGAACCTTGCACCTCCCTTTTCTACAAATTCAATTCATGTGTGCTTTCAAAGCAAAGCAGGCTCTTTGCAGCCCCAGGTGCAAGATGTACCCCCTGCCAGGGTAAAATTCCACAAATCAATGAAAACAGCAGCACTCCGGTAATATTGAAGTGAAAAACTTAAAGCGCTTTAGGCAACGTTTCAGGCTACTCAGGCCCTTTGTCAAGCCTTTTCTACCTTCCATTTCTGTAAAGGTTGTGGACAAAACAGGCTCAAAACCGCAGAAGCTTTGCTGCAAGGTTTATTCAATTTTTTTTTGCAGTCTATTGGCTTCTAAGTGGGACAGAAGCAGTGGAGCAGGCAAGTAACAGTGTAATTGGTAATTGGTATTTATTCTTTTCTACCTTCCAACCTTCTAGTGTGCAAGCACCTCCCTCCTCTTCATTGTAACGTACCTCCCTTTTCTACATTCCAAGCTTCTCCTAGATATAGCGGTTTAGCCTGGAACAATATTCCTCATACAGCTCCTTGGGAATTCTGCGCCTCTGCCTCTTGTAGTTGGCTCTGGGATGTCAGGAGAACCTAGATACGTAAAAGATACAGGAGACCAGTCTTCCCTTAGATAAATGCATGTATGAGGGTAGGGGCAGGGTGGGACTGCTGACCTCCTTTCTCCTAAGCAGAAAATGTCCAGAGGCAGAAGAAGGCGACTTACTGCTGATTGCTCCACCATCTTGTGTTATGTGTTGCTCTGGCTCTTTTGGCTTCCTGTAGCTCCTTGCCCATTGCAACTCTGAGAACAACAAAATGACAATATATCCCAGTTATTCATAACATAAACATAAATCTCTCATTTTGTATCAAACCAACCCTCTTCCCCATGCTCACCTTCTCTCCTCCAGTCACTGCTGCTAAGTCTCGTGAATCTTCTTTATATTCCTGATCTCCCCCCTGATGTGATCCTGGTTCCCCAGAAGCTGCAACAATACAGTAATAATTGGGAAACCCCAAATCACTGCTTCTTCTTCTCTCTCTCTGTTAGGAAATTGGTGGATCATGGCTTATCCACTGTGCTCAGATCTTGGGACCTGGAGGCTAAATGATTTCACTGTTGTTTGTGGGGTGGGGGCCATTTCTAAGGCTACAGCTGCCTCTCATGTCTTATCTGGTGGGACAGTGGTGGCATAAGGGGAGCATATGAAATGTCTTGTTGTTTTGTCACTCTTCCACCATTTTGTCCACCTTTGGTGTAAGAACCTTCATTACATGGTGGAGACTCTACAATAGGACTTGTTAGCAAATAGAGGCTTGTTCTTTTCCAGTACAACATAGATCTAACACCAGACAATGTGTGTTGCCTATCACTGCTACCTGCTATAAGTGGCTATAGAGATGGCAGATAGATGCCAATAGCTCAGCATTTGGTAAATGGGTTAAAGTAGCCACCAAACCTGGTTCGTTGAGGTCCCTTGAAGAGCAATGGCACAAATATATGAACAAAAACTGCTAAATTGGACCTCAGTCCCTTAGCTGAAAATGACTTGATAGCCCTCTCACCAATGTTACTTGCTTTGGCCATAGAACCCCTGGTAATTCTTACCAGACACTCGCTGATGGTATCTGGGTCCAATGGAGAAGAGGGTATCCTGGTACGCTGATGACCTACTGGTCTATGTACCATAATTGGGGCCTTCGGTAAAGGTACTAGCCAATATTATCAGCAACTGGGAGGTTCTCGGGGCTCCTAGTGAACAGGGATAAATGTTCCCTACTCCAACATCACCACTTCCACCCCTGCCCCCTTCGGAGGCCCCATTTGTATGAGTGCAGAGATTGCGTTATCTTGGGATTCAGATACACCCAGACCTCTTTGTTTTTTATCCAAAAACGTAGACCCAATTGTGACTGAGGAGGAGTGGGATAAAGCCACTGACAGTGGATACTATTATTTTACTATTTAATATTTCCATTGAGGACAAACGAAAGAACCAGCCCTACAACAGAAGTGTCCATTCAGTATATAAAACATGTGTAATTGTTGGGTGTTATGAATCCTAAAACTGTCAATGGTGTCTCTACATCTCTTTATGCCTTGGATAAATGCCAACCTCTCTGTGGCTTTTCTGGCCTAATTAGATAGCATCAAGATGGTTACAGGTTCTACATGTGAATTTGATCTCTGCAACTTACATTTCTCTCCAGTTTCTGCTGTTCATATTCTGTGGCCACCAGATCCTCTGGCTGAAAGATGAGAAAGATCCAGAGATCATTCCATCTCTAGTATAACTCCACAACATGCACAATACACAGCATTTATGTGACTAGACATTTCTGAGATTACAAATATTACTTATTAATGGTAAGCTATATATATATACATAAAACAAATTCAAAAATCAGGATTCCAGTTGCCTTCCTTGTTCCTCTACAAAAAAGGTCCTGGCATGTGGGAATCTGAGTGCTTGCATCCATATACCAGAGCTTAGTCTATGAATAAATATTTTCAGGGCTCACATACCTTGATGTTGCAGGCTGAGAGTCTGTTGCCTTTCCATCCGACAGTCGGATCAATGTAGTTGTTACCTGCGATTTCTCCTTCACCTCCGTTTTCTGTAAAACATCCAAGTATGCGTTTAGTTGCATTGCGATGTGTCGCGTCCAATCGATTCGTCTAGTCCTGCCCTTAGGAGCAAGGTAAGAGAAGAGGACATGGAGTTGATGGGAAGAGCAGGAGAAAAGGACATAGAGTTGATGTGAGGAAGAATGTAAGAAAAGAGGACATGGAGTTGATGGGAAGAGCAGGAGAAAGGGACATGGAGTTGATGTTAGGAAGAAGGTAAGAGAAGAGGACATGGAGTTGATGTGAAGAGCAGGAGAAAAGGACATGGAGTTGATGTTAGGAGGAAGTTGAGAGAAGAGGACATGAAGTTGATGGGAAGATCAGGAGAAAAGGACATGGAGTTGATCTTAAGAAGAAGGTAAGAGAAGAGGACGTGGAGTTGATGGGAAGAACAGGAGAAAAGGATATGGAGTTGATGTTAGGAAGAATGTAAGAAAAGAGGACGTGGAGTTGATGGGAAGCAGGGGAAAAGGACATAGAGTTGATGTTAGGAGCAAGGTAAGAGAAGAGGACATGGAGTTGATGTGAAGAGCAGGAGAAAAGGACATGGAGTTGATGTTTGTAGCAAGTTAATAAAAGAGGATATGGAGTTAATGGGAAGAGCAGAAGAAGAGGACATGGAATTGATGAGAGATGAGGAAAAGTATATGATGGGTGAAGTAGGGTAAGAAATAAGTAGATGGGCTTGGTAAGAGATGAGGGTGCAGAGAGGAAACAGCAGACTGTGGCCTTGGGCAGATATATATTGTCCTAGTGTTACTCCTACCTTGAGTATTTCTGGGGTTGTAGCATTGTGGTGGCCTCTTTGTATTTACAAAGGAGAGAGTTTTGCTACAGACAGGTAGTGTCTCACTGTATTCTCCACCCTTAGCATATTTATTATGGACATTTCCCAGTATAGCCCCAAGCCTACTAACATGGACCATTCTGCCAGTGTCAGTGCCATAGCAATGTGGGTCAAGAGGGGAAGCCAGAAGAATGGAGATATTGGTTCTACTATATACATACTGTGCTCTGATCTTACAGACGTGCCTCCAGTCCTGCACTTAACTCCTCGTTATGATCTGCCATTGGGTAAAGGGTTTGATGATGCCATACATGGTTGGAGGGTTATTTGCTGTGGGTAAGTTAGTGAGGGCATAGTAGTGGGAAGAAAGAACTTAAGAATTTGGGGCAGAAGGAAAGAGGGTTTGAGAAATGGGCAGAGTAGGAACAAGGATACATCAGAAGAGAGTGGCACTGGCCTGGACCCAGAAAGTAGTAGAGCCAGAGTTAGATTGTAAAAGGTTAAAAAGCTTATATTTTATTCTCCATAATTAAGAACCAAGGCCTGACTTCGCAGTCACTGCAGAATGAATAGCAACAGAGAAACCAGTGCAGTCTGCAGCAGCAGCACACGTCTAGATCAGCTGCTCATACCAGCTTTACATTATCTTTCAGTTGTAACCAATAGCAACCAATCATCAAGGCATTCATTTCACTGGCTAATGAGGCTAATGAAAGCAACATTCTGATTGGTCCCTGTGGGTTATTACTACTGAGAAAACCCATTCTCTGTGAATTTGATGCTCTTGTACAGTTATTCAGGCAAATTGATTCCTGTGCCACAGAACTTGCAATCTATGTCACCTCTTACTTTAATCAGAGTTATACAGGTACATTGAGTACTGTACCACAGAGCTTGCAATCTATGTCACCTCTTACTGTAGTCAGAATTATTCAGGCATATTGAGTCCTGTGCCACAGAGCTTGCAATCTATGTCACATTTTTACTGTAATCAGAGTTATACAGGCACATTGAGTCCTGTACCACAGAGCTTGCAATCGGTGAGAGGACATTTAACTGTCAGAGATAAACTCAGCTCATTGTGCCCTTTGGCCGTTTGGACGCAGGGGGAGCTTGGCCATATTTCTGAGAAATCTGATGCACGGGGAGAAACGACCATGAGGTCAAACAAAGGCACCAGGGCGGCAGCAGCAGCAGAATTTAAAGGGGAAGGATTTCAGAGTTTCTCCTGGGCCCATTGCTGGGGGTTACACCAATATATCTGCATGTTGTGGGGCATTAGAATTATATACACCTGGGCAGTATCCTATGGCATCCTTACACCTGGGCAGTATCCTATGGGAGTCTTACACCTGGGCAGTATCCTATGGGAGCCTTACACCTGGGCAGTGTCCTATGGGAGTCTTACACCTGGGCAGTATCCTATGGAAGTCTTACACCTGGGCAGTATCCTATGGGAGTCTTACACCTGGGCAGTATCCTATGGGAGTCTTACACCTGGGCATTATCCTATGGGAGTCTTACACCTGGGCAGTGTCCTATGGAAGCCTTACACCTGGGCAGTGTCCTATGGAGCTTTACACCTGGGCAGTGTCCTATGGGAGCCTTACACCTGGACAGTGTCCTATGGAGCTTTACACCTGGGCAGTATCCTATGGGAGTCTTACACCTGGGCAGTATCCTATGGGAGTCTTACACCTGGGCAGTATGTTATGGAAGCCTTACACCTGGGCAGTATCCTATGGGAGTCTTACACCTGGGCAGTATGTTATGGAAGCCTTATACCTGGGCAGTATCCTATGGAAGCCTTATACCAGGGCAATATGTTATGGAAGCCTTATACATGGGCAGTATCCTATGGGAGCCTGACACCTGGGAAGTATCCTATGTGGGAGCCTTACGCCTGGGCAGTATCCTATGGGAGCCTTACGCCTGGGCAGTATCCTATGGGAGTGTTACACCTGGGCAGTATCCTATGGGAGCCTTACACCTGGGCAGTATCCTATGGGAGTCTTACACCTGGGCAGTATCCTATGGGAGTCTTACACCTGGGCAGTATCCTATGGGAGTCTTACACCTGGGCAGTATCCTATGGGAGCCTTACACCTGGGCAGTATCCTATGGAGTCTTACACCTGGGCAGTATCCTATGGAGTCTTACAACTGGGCATTATCCTATGGGAGCCTTACACCCGGACAGTATCCTATGGGAGTCTTACACATGGGCAGTATCCTATGGAGTCTTACACCTGGAGATTATCCTATAGGAGTCTTACACCTGGGCAGTATCCTATGGGAGTCTTACACCTGGGCAGTATCCTATTGAACTTTACACCTGGGCAGTGTCCTATGGGAGTCTTACACCTGGGCATTATCCTATGGGAGTCTTACACATGGGCAGTATCCTATGGAGTCTTACTCCTGGGCATTATCCTATAGGAGCCTTACACCTGGGCAGTATCCTATGGCAACCTTACACCTGGGCAGTATCCTATGGGAGTCTTACACCTGGGCAGTATCCTATGGAACTTTACACCTGGGCAGTGTCCTATGGGAGTCTTACACCTGGGCATTATCCTATGGGAGTCTTACACATGGGCAGTATCCTATGGAGTCTTACTCCTGGGCATTATCCTATAGGAGCCTTACACCTGGACAGTATCCTATGGCAGCCTTACACCTGGGCAGTATCCTATGGGAGCCTTACACCTGGGCAGTATCCTATGGAGTCTTACACCTGGGCATTATCCTATGGGAGCCTTACACCTGGGTATTATCCTATGGGAGTCTTACACCTGGGCAGTATCCTATGGAAGCCTTACACCTGGGCAGTATCCTATGGGAGTCTTACACTTGGGTATTATCTTATGGGAGTCTTACACCTGGGTATTATCCTATGGGAGTCTTACACCTGGGCAGTGTCCTATGGGAGTCTTACACCTGGGCAGTATCCTATGGGAGCCTTACACCTGGGTATTATCCTATGGGAGTCTTACACCTGGGCAGTATCCTATGGGAGCCTTACACCTGGGCAGTATCCTATGGAGTCTTACACCTGGGCATTATCCTATGGGAGCCTTACACCTGGGTATTATCCTATGGGAGTCTTACACCTGGGCAGTATCCTATGGAAGCCTTACACCTGGGCAGTATCCTATGGGAGTCTTACACTTGGGTATTATCTTATGGGAGTCTTACACCTGGGTATTATCCTATGGGAGTCTTACACCTGGGCAGTGTCCTATGGGAGTCTTACACCTGGGCAGTATCCTATGGGAGCCTTACACCTGGGTATTATCCTATGGGAGTCTTACACCTTGGCAGTATCCTATGGAAGCCTTACACCTGGGCAGTATCCTATGGGAGTCTTACACCTTGGCAGTATCCTATGGAAGCCTTACACCTGGGCAGTATCCTATGGGAGTCTTACACCTGGGTATTATCCTATGGGAGTCTTACACCTTGGCAGTATCCTATGGAAGCCTTACACCTGGGCAGTGTCCTATGGGAGTCTTACACCTGGGCAGTATCCTATGGAGCTTTACACCTGGGCAGTGGCCTATGGGAGCCTTACACCTGGGCAGTATCCTATGGAAGCCTTACACCTGGGCAGTATCCTATGGGAGTCTTACACCTGGGCAGTATCCTATGGGAGTCTTACACCTGGGCAGTACCCTATGGGAGCCTTACACCTGGGCAGTATCCTATGGGAGTCTTACACCTGGGCAGTATCCTATGGGAGTCTTACACCTGGGCAGTACCCTATGGGAGCCTTACACCTGGGCAGTATCCTATGGGAGTCTTACACCTGGGCAGTATCCTATGGGAGTCTTACACCTGGGCAGTATCCTATGGGAGTCACACCTGGGCAGTATCCTATGGGAGTCTTACACCTGGGCAGTACCCTATGGGAGCCTTACACCTGGGCAGTATCCTATGGGAGTCTTACACCTGGGCAGTATCCTATGGGAGTCACACCTGGGCAGTACCCTATGGGAGCCTTACACCTGGGCAGTATCCTATGGGAGTCTTACACCTGGGCAGTATCCTATGGGAGTCTTACACCTGGGCAGTATCCTATGGGAGTCTTACACCTGGGCAGTATCCTATGGGAGTCTTACACCTGGGCAGTACCCTATGGGAGTCTTACACCTGGGCAGTGTCCTATGGAGTCTTACACCTGGGCAGTATCCTATGGGAGCCTTACACCTGGGCAGTGTCCTATGGGAGCCTTACACCTGGGCAGTGTCCTATGGGAGTCTTACACCTGGGCAGTATCCTATGGGAGCCTTACACCTGGGCAGAATCCTATGGGAGTCTTACACCTGGGCAGTGTGTCTTAAATGTGATTATTTCCACTTAACCATTTCCCATTCCAGTGCCTCTTTTGAGTGTGTTGGAGCATCATGTGTACAGCCCCCTGGCAGTTAATGAGTTAACACACACATGCAGCCCTGTGAGACTGATAGGGTTAATGGAAGTGCAAATTGCCCAGCCCTTCCCTGGTGAATGGGGTTGGAATCCAGTACCTTTCACTGCTTTTCCTTTTATAAATAAGTTGTCTGGCAAGCAAATGGTTAATAAGATTTGTTGTGCTCCATTGAATGGGTTAAGTGCATTCCTGCCAGCGCCCAGTGTGCTCCAGCTGGCCCAGTCTGTTCCTTATCAGTGTTCAGTAACCCCGCGCTGCTCAGTCCAGTCTGTTATGTGACTGCAAATATGGGACACAGAGGAACAGGTAGGAACCAGCAGCACCCCCCCCTTTCCTTCACTCAGGGGCCCACGAAGGGACACACATTTCTGTCTCTTTTCTTCCCTGAGATACTCCCCTTCTATTCCCCGAGGGGCTTGGCATGGGACACAGAGCACTCCCCCTGTTCTTCCCTCAAGGGCCCAATAAGGACTGACAGCTTGCACTCTTTCCTCCCGTATAACCGCCATTTCCATTATCTGGGACTTCTAATATCCTTATCATTTATACTAGGGGGTACATTATCCCTTATAATACATGAGTGATACTCAGAGTTCCCTGTATAACTCAGCCTGCAGCCTTGTGTCTTTATATGGTCACAGAACAACCCCTCAGTGACTTCTAATATCCTTATCATTTACAGTAGGGGGTACATTATCCCTTATAATACATGAGTGATACTCAGAGTTCCCTGTATAACTCAGCCTGCAGCCTTGTGCCTTTATATGGTCACAGAACAAGCCCTCAGTGACTTCTAATATCCTTATCATTTACAGTAGGGGGTACATTATCCCTTATAATACATGAGTGATACTCAGAGTTCCCTGTATAACTCAGCCTGCAGCCTTGTGCCTTTATATGGTCACAGAACAACCCCTCAGTGACTTCTAATATCCTTATCATTTACAGTAGGGGGTACATTATCCCTTATAATACATGAGTCATGCTCCGAGTTCCCACTAAAAGCAAGCTTGTACATCCTTTAGATTTTGGACCCTACAATGAAACCCAACCCTAATTTATGATAAATTCAGCCGACCAAGCCAATATAAGGGGTAAACCACTGTGGAGCTTGGGCTCAGGAGGCATCTTATTCGGTGCAAGTAGAGACCATGCTTTGCTCATTCCCATGGATCCAAAAAGATGACTTTATGGGGGAGCATATGAGGAACACTCCCACACACTTGGAAAGGTTTTGGGAAGAACGTGTTTATGGGGTATTTCCTTAACTGAACTCTTTGTGCCCCAGGAGGCAGAAAGTTGCAGAATTCATTGTATTTTCCATAAAACTTCCAATTGAATGACTTCTTGTTACTGAGGCTTCTCAGTGTTGTGCCTTTTTGCTCAATGTTTCAGTGTTGTTTTTCTCCAATACAGGTTTTATGTTCCAAGTTGTTTTGTGGAGCATTCTGACTTCTAGTTCATTGGGAGCAGAGCCAATATCCACAGCCCTGGAGACATCTCCATGTCCAGCACCCTGTGTGTGCACGTATGACTACAGTGAGGAGTACAGTGTGTTCTGCAGCTCCCGAAATCTCACTCATGTTCCTGAGCTGCTGCTGCTTCCCAGCGCTCGATCTCTATGGCTTGATGGAAACAACCTTACAAGTGTGCAGGCAGGAGCCTTCAATAATGTCGCTTATCTGGACTTTCTCAATCTACAGAGCAGCCAGGTAGCTAACCTAGAGCAAAACGCCCTACATGGCCTCAAGGCTCTGGCTCATCTCCACTTGGAAAGGAACATGTTGAAATTCTTATCTCCAAACACTTTCACTCATACTCAGAATTTGGTCTCCCTTAGCCTTAACAACAACCTCTTTTCCAAAATTGAAGATGGACTGTTTTCCGGTCTCTCAAACCTGTGGTACCTTAATTTAGGTTGGAACTTGTTAGTGGTGTTACCTGAAATGGTGTTCCAAGACTTGAAAAACCTGAGGGAACTCATCCTGGCTGGGAATCACCTGGTGTATCTGCAGCCTTTGCTCTTCGTTAGTCTTGGGGAGCTAAAAGAACTAGATTTGAGTGGGAACACTCTGAGAGGAATTAAGGCTAATGTGTTCACAAGGCAGCAGAAGACCCAAAAACTCTATCTTAATCACAATCACATTTCAACTGTTGCTCCTAAAGCATTCTCAGGCATGAAGACCCTACGTTGGCTGGACTTGTCTCACAACCGACTGTCAGCTCTGTACGAGGACACCTTTTTTGGTCTATCAGGCCTCAATGTTCTACGTCTGACCAATAATTCTCTCACAAGCCTAAGGCCTAGAATTTTTAAGGATCTCCAGTTTTTAGTTGAGCTCAACCTCAGCCAAAATAAAATCAAGATTCTCCTGGAACGGACTTTTGAAGGTCTTGGTCAACTAGAGTTGCTGTCTTTGAATCACAATAACGTTCAGGAAATCCGCCACGGCTCATTCATTGGGCTGCTTAATGTTGCAGTAATCAACCTGTCTGGAAACTGCCTCAAGTCACTTCCAGAACGTTGTTTTAACGGCCTGGGGAAGCTTCACAGTTTGCACATGGAGAACAGTTGCCTCAGCCAGGTCAAGTCGCAGATGTTTGCTGGCCTCTCAACTATCCGAAGGCTCTTCCTACAACACAATGAAATTGTAGCTATTGATGACCATAGTTTCACTGACCTCCATGATCTCCTAGAATTGGACCTTCGATTCAATAAATTGACCCATCTCTCAAGCAGATCATTTATAGGATTAAAGAACCTCTCGTATCTTCTTCTTTCTTCCAACCAGATTCTAACCATTTCTCCAGAGGTCTTCATGTCGGTCCAGCAGCTCCAATGGCTGGATCTCTCCGACAACCAGTTAAAAACCCTGACTGAAGAAACCTTTGTGCCTTTGTCCTCCTTGCGGTATCTCAGTCTCAAGAACAACTATTTGAAATCTCTCTCGGTGGACTCCCTGATTGCTCTCTCCACTATGCAGCAGCTGTGGCTTAATGGAAACCAGTGGGACTGTAGCTGCTCTCTGAAAGGACTACGAGACCTTGCCCTGAGGAACAGCACCATTGTCCCTCACCTGGTCCAGTCGGTATCAGAAGGGGATGACACTGCCAGTCCAGTGTATAATAACATCACATGTGCCAGTCCTCCAGAAGCCATGGGACAGGACATACGAGATCTGAGTGAAGGCCACTTTGCCCACTGCTTGTAACTCGTCATATTAACAAGTAATTCCCACAACTTCTGTCCAGATCCAACTTCTGTGATAGTGCCAATATGTTGTTAGAGTGAGGTCCAGCCATGTAGAATAGGTAGGTAGAGCTTTGCTAGCTTCTCCAGACATGCCCCAGAAATCAGTACCCTACATTACATAGGAGGGGCCACTGGAGTAAATGATAATATGTTACTAGCACTTCATGCAGTAGAACCTACAAGTAATTGGGATATTATTTTCTAATTGCCCACATATGTACATTTTTTGCCAGTCTAGATACTTTTTCACACAATGCCCAAAGGCTCACGTAGCCTAACAGTGGGGGGCTAAAGTCATGTTGGAATTATTGTAAGTCTGGCCCATAATTCCCAGTATCTCTGGCAGGTTTATGAGCAGGACAAGACATTTCCATGGAACATCCGAGCCACATAAGATAAGCCTGTCTCACACCTCTATGTATCAATGAAACGAAGCCATTTACTGCTGTGGAAAACTTGCACCATTTGTATGAAAATAAAAGTTTATAAGTCGGACTCTCATGATCTGAAGGTGCCATTTCTTATAAGAGTCAAGTATCATTACTATTATTATTATTATTATTATTATTAATAACGTATTTATATAGCGCCAACATATTGCGTAGCACTGAATTGATTGTTCTTCATTAAATATGGAAGGAATGAGGAGGAGACACAGCAGAGAGACCAACAGAAGCCCCCATATGTGATGTGGGGAGTGTGGTCACATGACATCAGGACACAGGTTTGATTTGCTAAAGCAATAAGTGGGTGTTACTGGCACTACCTCAAATACCCCCATCCCTGCACTGGGGCATCATGTGATACTGGGGGGCTCGATTAGAAGGCAGAATGGATGGTGCAAAATACAGGGAATGCTGCAAGAGAACATTATTATTATTATTATTATTATTACTATTATTATTATTATCATTATTATCATTATTATTATTATTATTATTATTATCATCATCATCATTATTATTATGATTATTATTATTATTATTATCATTATTATCATCATTATTATTATTAATTAGGGATGCACAAAATCCAGGATTTGCTTCGGGATTTGGCCAGGATTCTGCCTTTTTCAGCAGGATTCGAATTCGACCAAATCCGTGTGCCCGGCCGAACCTAATGTGAATCCTAATTTGTATATGCAAATTAGGGACGGGAAGGGAAATCGTGTGAATTTTTGTCACAAAACAAGGAAGTAAAAACGTTGCTCCGTGGTGTCCTAAAGTCCCTTTCCATTAACTCTTTGTATTTTATAGAATCATCAGTTCTAAGCAACTCTTCCATTGGTCTTCATTTTTTCTTTTTTTCTTTTTTATGGTTTTTGTATGATTTGCCTTCTTCTGAGTCTTTCCAGCTTTCAAATGGGGGTCACTGACCCCATCTAAAAAACAAATACTGAATACTTTTTCAGTCCCTCTTTATTCATTTTCCAGTCTCTTTTGGGGGCCTAGCAACCAGTCATTTGGACCCTAGCAACCAGATTTGTGAAAGTGCAAACTGGAGAGCTGCTGAATAAAAGGCTAAATAAGTGAAAAACCACAAATAGTAAAAAATGAAAACCAATTGCAAATGATCTCAGAATATCCCTCTGTACATGATACTGACAGTTCATTATAGAACCCCGGAGAGAAAGGAACATAATGTGACTGAGCCGGGGCCAGAGAATGGGGAGAATGGGCCAGAAGTTGATAATGAGTAAAGCTGGGGTGCAGGGGCTCCTGGTGCTGCTACTGAATATTACTGAGGGGCAACTGGAGTAGTAGTAGTACTTATCTGTTATCTACTGTGTATCCTGTGCTTGAATGGCTGCCCCCATGGCTACACAGCAGCTTGTTTATATAAACTATAGTAGTACTTATCTGTTATCTACTGTGTATCCTGTGCTTGAATGGCTGCCCCCATGACTACACAGCAGCTTGTTTATATAAACTATAGTAGTACTAATCTGTTATCTACTGTGTATCCTGTGCTTGAATGGCTGCCCCCATGGCTACACAGCAGCTTGTTTATATAAACTATAGTAGTACTTATCTGTTATCTACTGTGTATCCTGTGCTTGGATGGCTGCCCCCATGGCTACACAGCAGCTTGTTTATATAAACTATAGTAGTACTTATCTGTTATCTACTGTGTATCCTGTGCTTGAATGGCTGCCCCCATGACTACACAGCAGCTTGTTTATATAAACTATAGTAGTACTAATCTGTTATCTACTGTGTATCCTGTGCTTGAATGGCTGCCCCCATGGCTACACAGCAGCTTGTTTATATAAACTATAGTAGTACTTATCTGTTATCTACTGTGTATCCTGTGCTTGAATGGCTGCCCCCATGGCTACACAGCAGCTTGTTTATATAAACTATAGTAGTACTTATCTGTTATCTACTGTGTATCCTGTGCTTGAATGGCTGCCCCCATGACTACACAGCAGCTTGTTTATATAAACTATAGTAGTACTAATCTGTTATCTACTGTGTATCCTGTGCTTGAATGGCTGCCCCCATGGCTACACAGCAGCTTGTTTATATAAACTATAGTAGTACTTATCTGTTATCTACTGTGTATCCTGTGCTTGAATGGCTGCCCCCATGGCTACACAGCAGCTTGTTTATATAAACTATAGTAGTACTTCTGAAGGAAACACATAGTTTTTACCAGTAGAGAGAAACATTACATTATATTTTAATTAATGTGATACACTTTTGGTTTTTTGGTGTTACTGTTCTTTTAAAAAGGGAGTCAGAACCCCTGAAATCAAGTCCACGTCCCTCATAGAATCTCATTTATATCTCCCCAAATGATCACACCCATGAATTATACAGGAAACCAATGTTCTTACAATGTCCCTAAAGAAGAAGAGAAACTCATCAGATTTGGGGGGGTAACGATAAGCGGAATTTGCCTGATTATCAATATCTTCAATCCCCTCCATTCTCTGGCCCCATACAGCCCCCGTCATCTGCTCTGCACAGACACACAGACATGGGACAGACACACAGACACGGGACAGACAGACACGATGAAGTAAATCTGTAGCAGCTATACCCCCCTCTCCCTCTGAACCAGGCTCCCTAATAATAATAATAATATTGTGCTACACACGGGCCCTTTATTTATACAGTATATAGTCCCACACAATTATCACATTATAGAGAGAGAGAGAGAGAGAGAGAGAGAAGAGGAGGAGCCTCGCTCACACCTACAGAACAAGCAAGAACATTGATTAATAGAGAGAGAGAGACACAGAGACAGAGAGACAGTGAGACAGAGAGAGAGATAGAGAGAGGGACAGATAGAGACAGAGAGAGACAGAGAGAGAGAGAGATAGAGACAAACACAAACAGAGACAGAGAGAGAGAGGGACAGACACAGATAGAGACAGCCAGAGATTGAGACAGATAGAGACAGATATAGAGACAGAGAGAGAGACAAACAGAGACAGAGAGTGCCTCAGTGACAAGTACTAACTAACTATGTAACTATGTAAGTAAGTATGTCAGTAATGAGTAGTAAGTAACTATGTAACTATGTAAGTAAGTATGTCAGTAATGAGTAGTAAGTAACTATGTAACTATGTAAGTAAGTATGTCAGTAATGAGTAGTAAGTAACTATGTAACTATGTAAGTAAGTATGTCAGTAATGAGTAAGGTGCAGGTTTCCAGTGAGTAGTTACAACTGATACGGGAGACTCGTGCACTTCTGATGGTTGGTCTGTAGGGAGAGAAGAGAGGGTTAATATTTGATGTTTAGTAAATAGGTTACTTGTACATTATACATGTGGTGTGTGTGACAGTGATGGGAGGGAGTCACAGAAAAGAAACATGAAATAAAATGAGGAGTCACATGAGAGCTTCCCCAGCTCACACTGACAGGGCCCCCAATATACTCTGCTGACATGAGGGGGTCTGGGGGGGCAGAGTGTCACCCAGTGAGGTCTCTCCATCCGGCCCAGGGGCTCCTCACACTGAGTGTAGTATATTAGTATTTACTATTGCCCCCCGTGTACATCATTAACTCCCCCCCTGTAAGTCACAACTACACCTGTGTCCCCCCTATAAATGTGTCTGTACATTCCCCATGTTACTGCTCTGTGTCTATTAGAGATGTCGCGAACTGTTCGCCGGCGAACTTGTTCGCGCGAACATCGGGTGTTCGCGCTCGCCGGAAGTTCGCGAACGTCGCGCGACGTTCGCCATTTTGGGTTCGCCATTGTTGGCGCTTTTTTTTGCCCTCTCACCCCAGACCAGCAGGTACATGGCAGCCAATCAGGAAGCTCTCCCTTGGACCACTCCCCTTCCCTATAAAAACCGAAGCCCTGCAGCGTTTTTTCACTCTGCCTGTGTGTGCTGAAGAGATAGTGTAGGGAGAGAGCTGCTGCCTGTTAGTGATTTCAGGGACAGTTGAAAGTTTGCTGGCTAGTAATCGTTTTGATACTGCTCTGTTATTGGAGGGACAGAAGTCTGCAGGGGTTTGAGGGACATTTAAGCTTAGGTAGCTTTGCTGGCTAGTAATCTACCTTCTACTGCAGTGCTCTGTATGTAGCTGCAGTGGGCAGCTGTCCTGCTTCTGATCTCATCTGCTGACTGCTGCAATAACAGTAGTCCTTGTAAGGACTGCTTTTATTTATTTTTTTGTTGTTTTACTACTACTACTACTACTACTACTACTACTACTACTATAAGAGCCCAGTGCTATTAGTCTAGCAGTGTTGGGGAGTGGGACTGGTGTGCTAATCTGCTGCTCCTAGTAGTTCAGCAGCACCAACTTTAATTTTTTTTTTTTAATATTCATTCTTTTTTTATTTAACTTTTTTTTTATTTTACTACCGCTGTAGTAGTGTATAAGTTGACCTTTTAGGCATTATTTGCCCTGTAGGCATTTTTTGCCCAGTGTGTTATTCAACCAACTGCTATCTAGCTGTGTGCCCGTGTTCACATTCTGTCTAAATATCCATAATATTACCGTCTCCAGAAAAAACACCGGAGTGACTTTTTTCAAGCAGCCATAATAAATTTTACGTAATCCGTATCCATCGCTGTAGTAGTGTATAAGTTGACCTTTTAGGCATTATTTGCCCTGTAGGCATTTTTTGCCCAGTGTGTTATTCAACCAACTGCTATCTAGCTGTGTGCCCGTGTTCACATTCTGTCTAAATATCCATAATATTACCGTCTCCAGAAAAAACACCGGAGTGACTTTTTTCAAGCAGCCATAATAAATTTTACGTAATCCGTATCCATCGCTGTAGTAGTGTATAAGTTGACCTTTTAGGCATTATTTGCCCTGTAGGCATTTTTTGCCCAGTGTGTTATTCAACCAACTGCTATCTAGCTGTGTGCCCGTGTTCACATTCTGTCTAAATATCCATAATATTACCGTCTCCAGAAAAAACACCGGAGTGACTTTTTTCAAGCAGCCATAATAAATTTTACGTAATCCGTATCCCTCGCTGTAGTAGTGTATAAGTTGACCTTGTAGGCATTATTTGCCCTGTAGGCATTTTTTGCCCAGTGTGTTATTCAACCAACTGCTATCTAGCTGTGTGCCCGTGTTCACATTCTGTCTAAATATCCATAATATTACCGTCTCCAGAAAAAACACCGGAGTGACTTTTTTTCAAGCAGCATTCTTATATTTTACGTAATCCGTATCCACCGCTGTGTATACGTTGACCTTGTAGGCATTATTTGCCCTGTAGGCATTTTTTGCCCAGTGTGTTATTCAACCAACTGCTATCTAGCTGTGTGCCCGTGTTCACATTCTGTCTAAATATCCATAATATTACCGTCTCCAGAAAAAACACCGGAGTGACTTTTTTTCAAGCAGCATTCTTATATTTTACGTAATCCGTATCCACCGCTGTGTATACGTTGACCTTGTAGGCATTATTTGCCCTGTAGGCATTTTTTGCCCAGTGTGTTATTCAACCAACTGCTATCTAGCTGTGTGCCCGTGTTCACATTCTGTCTAAATATCCATAATATTACCGTCTCCAGAAAAAACACCGGAGTGACTTTTTTTCAAGCAGCATTCTTATATTTTACGTAATCCGTATCCACCGCTGTGTATACGTTGACCTTGTAGGCATTATTTGCCCTGTAGGCATTTTTTGCCCAGTGTGTTATTCAACCAACTGCTATCTAGCTGTGTGACCGTGTTCACATTCTGTCTAAATATCCATAATATTACCGTCTCCAGAAAAAACACCGGAGTGACTTTTTTTCAAGCAGCATTCTTATATTTTACGTAATCCGTATCCACCGCTGTGTATACGTTGACCTTGTAGGCATTATTTGCACAGTGTTTTCTTCAAACCGCCATCTAGCTGTGTGAGCTTGTTCACATTTTGTCTAAATATTGATAATATTATCGTCTCTAGAAAAACCACTTGAGTTACTTTTTTTCAAGCAGCATTCATATATTTTACGTAATCCGTATCCACCGCTGTAGTAGTGTATACGTTGATCTTGTAGGCATTATTTGCACACTGTTTTCTTCAAACTGCCATCTAGCTGTGTGTATTATCGTTTCCAGAAAAACCAACTGAGTTTTTGTTGTTGTTGTTTTTTTAAAAATAATGCCAGGCAAAGGCAGGCCGCCACGCAGAGGCCGTGCTAGGGGCCGTGCTGCTATGCAATCCTGTGGCCCTAGCAAATTGCCCAGTTTTAAAAAGCCAATGACCCTGAACTCCCAAAATGCTGAAGAGGTAGTTGACTGGCTTACACAGCACACCCCATCCTCTACCGTTTCTAACTTTACCACAACATCCTCCTCATCCTCCACTGCTATGGCCACCCCACGTAACACTTCCTCCACCACCGGTGCCCCATCTTCACTGGAGTCAGAGGAGTTATTTTCCCATGAGTTTCTTGAACTGAGTAATGCGCAACCATTATTGGCAGAAGAAGATGAAGGAGATGAGGACGTTACACCAGATTTAATTCTGGCAGAGAACACGACAGAGATGGACATAATGATGAGTGATGAGGAGGAGGAGGAGGTCCCCGCTGCTGCTTCCTTCTGTGATGTGTCAGAAGAAATTGATGCATCTGAGGAGAATGATGATGAGGAGATTGATGTTTTGTGGGTGCCTAGTAGAAGAGAGCAAGAGGAGGGTAGTTCAGATGGAGAGACGGAGAGTCAGAGAGGCAGTAGGAGAATAAGACTTAGAAGAAGCAGGGAGGCCAGCCCGCAGGGATCAGTAGGGCAACAACATGTATCGGCACCTGTGTTCAGCCGGCCAACGCACCCGCCATTGCCGCCAATGCCGCCAACTTCTACTGTTACCGCCAGATCGCAGACTTCCAAAAAGTCAGCAGTGTGGCATTTTTTTAATGTGTGTGCCTCTGACAAAAGCATTGTAATTTGCAATGAGTGCAGTCAGAAACTGAGCCTTGGTAAGCCCAACAGCCACATAGGTACAACTTCTATGCGAAGGCACATGAGCGGCAAGCACAAAGCACTTTGGGAGCAACACCTCAAAGGCAACAGGCAAACTAAAAGTCACACTCCTTCTGGTCCAGCATCTTACTGCTCTACCTCTGCTCTCCTTGACCCATCTGAACCACCCTCCACTCCGCCTTCCACCTTGACCACCTGTTCCCATTCCCAGTCATCTGCCACCAGCCAAGTTTCTGTGAAGGCCATGTTTGAGCGTAAGAAGCCAATGTCTGACTGTCACCCCCTTGCCCGGCGTCTGACAGCTGGCTTGTCTGCACTCTTAGCCCGCCAGCTTTTACCATACCAGCTGGTGGACTCTGAGGCCTTCCGCAAATTTGTAGCAATTGGGACACCGCAGTGGAAGGTACCCAGCCGCAATTTTTTTTCTAAAAAGGGAATACCACACCTGTACCAACATGTGCAGAGCCAAGTTACCGCATCTCTGTCACTTAGTGTTGGGCCAAAGGTCCATATGACTACTGACGCATGGTCCTCCAAGCATGGTCAGGGCAGGTATGTCACCTACACTGCCCACTGGGTGAACTTGGTAATGGCTGGGAATGGGAAGCAGGGAATGGGTAGCTCAACAACAACAACAACAGTGGAGTTGGTGTCACCGCCACGGATTGCACGCGGTTCTGCCACCACCTCTACTCCTCCATCGCTCTCTACCTCGTCTTCTTCCTCTTCTTCTTCTTACTCTGCTGCTGGGTCCTCCTTCTCCTCCTCCACACCTGTGCACCCCCAGCTCCCCCTAGGCTATTCGACGTGCCAGGTACGCCGTTGTCACGCTGTCTTGGGGATGACGTGCCTGGAAAGCAAAAACCATACCGGATCTGTACTCCTGTCATCTCTGCAGTCACAGGCCGATCGGTGGCTGACCCCACACCAACTGCAGATCGGAAAAGTGGTGTGTGACAATGGAAGCAATCTGTTGGCAGCGTTGAGACTGGGAAATTTAACACATGTGCCCTGCATGGCACATGTGTTAAATTTAATAGTCCAACGTTTTGTCTCCAAGTACCCAGGATTCCAGGACGTTCTCACCCAGTCCAGAAAGGTGTCGGCCCATTTCAGACGTTCCTACACAGCCATGGCACGCCTTGCTGACATTCAGCAGCGCTACAACATGCCAGTCAGGCGTTTGATTTCTGACAGCCAGACTCGCTGGAATTCAACGCTCCTTATGTTGGAACGTCTGCTGCAACAACAAAGGGCCGTCAACGAGTACCTTTTTGAACTGGGTGGTAGGACTGGATCTGCAGAGCTGGGGATTTTTTTCCCCCGTTACTGGGTGCTTATGCGCGATGCCTGCAGGCTCATGCGACCTTTTGAAGAGGTGACAAATATGGTCAGTCGCACCGAAGGCACCATCAGCGACCTAATACCCTTCGCTTTCTTCCTGGAGCGTGCCGTGCGACGAGTGACAGATGAGGCTGTAGACCAGCGTGACGAGGAGCTGGAAGCGCACGATTTATGGTCGCAATCACCAGAACGAACCCAGGCACCTGCTGCAACGCAGGGAGAGGTGCCAGAAGTGGAGTCAGAGGAGGAAGGTGGCTTTGTGGAGGAGGAGGAGGAGGACCAACAGGAGCAGGCTTCCCAGGGGGCTAGTGGTGACCTTTTGGGGACCCCTGGTCTTGTACGTGGCTGGGGGGAGGAGACCGTGGATGATGCAGTCCTTGATAATGAGGAAGCGGAGATGGATAGCTCTGCATCCAACCTTGTGAGAATGGGGTCTTTCATGCTGGCATGCCTGTTGAAGGACCCCCGTATCAAGAGGCTTAAGGAGAAGGACCTGTACTGGGTCGCAACGCTACTAGACCCTCGGTACAAGCATAAAGTGTCAGAAATGTTACCAACATACCACAAGTCCGAAAAGATGCGGCATTTACAAACCAGCCTGCAAAACATGTTGTACAATGCTTTTAAGGGTGATGTCACTTCAGGAACTCATCAACATTCCAGGGGCAGAGGTGCCAGTAATCCTGCCACGAGCACACCTGCAAGGACAAAGCCCTTTGGCCGGTCTGTAACGTCAGACATGCAAATGTTTTTCTGTCCAAGGCAGCGCCACAACCCTTCGGGATCCACCCTCAAAGAACGCCTCGACCGGCAGGTAGCGGACTACCTGGCATTAACTGCAGATATCGACACTCTGAGGAGCGATGAACCCCTGGACTACTGGGTGCGCAGGCTTGATCTGTGGCCAGAGCTGTCACAATTTGCCATGAACCTCTTGTCTTGCCCAGCCTCAAGTGTGCTCTCAGAAAGGACCTTCAGTGCAGCAGGAGGGATTGTAACTGAGAAGAGAACTCGCCTAGGTCACAAAAGTGTCGATTACCTGACCTTTATTAAAATGAATGAGGGGTGGATCTCGGAGGGTTACTGCACGCCGGAAGACTTGTTCTGACTTCTATGCAGCTGTCCTTCTCTTCAAGCCTCATGACTCCACACACAGCTGTCCTTTAGCGTCCTCCTCCCTCCGCCACCGTTACAAACTAGGGTGCAAACCCTACTGGTTTAATTTTTTCTGGCCTCTGTGCTTCAGTGGCTGCAACCAAAAAAACTGGGCAAACAATGTCTACAAGGTCAACGTATGGCGAAAAATGACTATTTTCAGCATTTATATGGCATATTTTTTCTGGCAACTGTGCTTCAGTGGCTGCGTCCAAAAAAATGCATATTTTCTGCATTTATATGGCATAATTTTTCTGGCCTCTGTGCTTCAGTGGCTGCAACCAAAAAAATGCATATTTTCTGCATTTATATGGCATAATTTTTCTGGCCTCTGTGCTTCAGTGGCTGCAACCAAAAAAATGCATATTTTCTGCATTTATATGGCATAATTTTTCTGGCCTCTGTGCTTCAGTGGCTGCAACCAAAAAAATTTATATTTTCAGCATTTATATGGCATAATTTTTCTGGCAACTGTGCTTCAGTGGCTGCGACCAAAAAAATGACTATTTTCAGCATTTCTATGGCATATTTTTTCTGGCCTCTGTGCTTGAGTGGCTGCGGCCAAAAAAACTGGGCAAACAATGCCTACAAGGTCAACGTCGTTGACCTTGTAGGCATTGTTTGCCCAGTTTTTTTGGCCGCAGCCACTCAAGCACAGAGGCCAGAAAAAATATGCCATAGAAATGCTGAAAATAGTCATTTTTTGCCATACCTTGACTCAACGTATATGGCAAAAAATTTATATTTTCAGCATTTATATGGCATATTTTTTCTGGCAACTGTGCTTCAGTGGCTGCGACCAAGAAAACTGGGCAAACAATGCCTACAAGGTCAACGTATGGCAAAAAATGACTATTTTCAGCATTTATATGGCATATTTTTTCTGGCCTCTGTGCTTCAGTGGCTGCAACCAAAAAAATTTATATTTTCAGCATTTATATGGCATAATTTTTCTGGCCTCTGTGCTTCAGTGGCTGCAACCAAAAAAATTTATATTTTCAGCATTTATATGGCATATTTTTTCTGGCAACTGTGCTTCAGTGGCTGCGTCCAAAAAAACTGGGCAAACAATGTCTACAAGGTCAACGTATGGCGAAAAATGACTATTTTCAGCATTTATATGGCATATTTTTTCTGGCAACTGTGCTTCAGTGGCTGCGTCCAAAAAAACTGGGCAAACAATGCCTACAAGGTCAACGTATGGCAGTTGTTTAAAGAGAACAGTAGATTACTAGCCAGCAAAGCTACCTAAGCTAAAATGTCCCTCAAATCCCTGCAGACTTCTGTCCCTCCAATACAGAGCAGTATCACGCAGATTACTAGCCAGCAAACTTACTATCATCTGTCCCTGAAATCACTAACAGCTCTCGCCCTACACTATCTCTTCCAAGCACACACAGGCAGATTTTTCAGATACATTTTTGCCCTTGATCCCCCTCTGGCATGCCACTGTCCAGGTCGTTGCACCCTTTAAACAACTTTAAAATCATTTTTCTGGCCAGAAATGTCTTTTGTAGATGTTAAAGTTCGCCTTCCCATTGAAGTCTATGGGGTTCGCGAACCGTTCGCGAACCGCTCGCAATTTTGCGCAAGTTCGCGAATATGTTCGCGAACTTTTTTTCCGACGTTCGCTACATCCCTAGTGTCTATCAGTCTGTCTATATAATATGTGTATATATAATATGCGTCTATATAATATCTCTATATAATATGTGTCTATATAATATGTGTCTATATAATATGTGTATATATAATATGCGTCTATATAAAAGGCGTCTATATAATATCTCTATATAATATGTGTCTATATAATATGTGTCTATATAATGTGTGTCTATATAATATGTGTCTATATAATGTGTGTCTATATATGTGTCTATGTAATATGTGTCTATGTAATGTGTGTCTATATAATGTGTGTCACGAATAGGCTGCAGGAAAGGCCACTGCTGCGTATGAACTGAGGTTGAGGCGGTGGGGTTTGGGCTGATAAAGGGAGGACAGAGAGGCAATTTGCTTACAGTAAGGCAAGGACGCCAAATCTACGCAGTGGGCACTGAAAACAAGTTTGTTGATTCTTGCTAGAAACTACACTCCCCAATAGACTTTGCACAGCGCGTCATGAGGCGAAAGTTACGTCAAATGTGTAGCCATCCTCCTAAACTAAGTGGATTGTTACCAACAGAGAGGGTTGTGAGAGTTTATCAAGAATTAAAATATGCGCAGCGTTTGGCACAAGATATTTAAATCCTGCTTTAATTGTTTTTGCCTTTCATATACATTTCTGTTTGACAGGGGTGAGAAGGCAGAATAACGACAACAGAAATTTGGTATAAACTGGGAGCTGCGCTTGTGTTTCCCTCTGCAGATATATGCTCATTGTATATTCAATGCACGGCGTATGTACGTACTTCACCTCGAGTGAGTGGCCCGGCTGTTTGTGTATTTTACCGCATGTGGCCCTTGGTGAAAAAAAGTTTGGACACCCCTGTGGTAGAGTGACAAGGAAAAGGTGGAAAAAGGTCACTCTAGCCTTTCATTTCTCCCCAGGGACTGAGAGAGGCTGCAGGAAGGGAGTTATGAAACAGAGAATCAGTGATTTGTTTAAAGACTTTAGTAGCCAGGGACTTCATTCCACAGATCCAGTCCAGAGATTGGAGTTCTGGGTCCATTGCTTTAGCCCAACCAAGCAGGCTGGAAGGGAATGGGTAGTGCTGACCCTAGGCGCCTTGGCCCTAGTAATTAGACAGCTATACTCGTTTTATAGATCGCTCTAGGAGTGATAGAGAGGTTATTTAGTTGAGCAGCTCAAAGCTCCGCCGAGGAGATTAGAGGGATTAAGATCCCAGGGTATTACTGACCTGGAGTAAGGACTAAAGTGTTGAGATAGGGAAATCAGGAGTTCCCCTAGTCTGCCACTGGAAGATATCCTGAAAACTGGGCAATACCCATCACATGCTGTCAACTTACTCTCTGCTGTATATTCCCTAGCCTGTGGGGATTCAGTCTATACGTGCTGTGAGTATATGTTTCCTTTATGCTGTTGTGTATGTTCTATACTCCATTGTGGATCAATGTGCTAAATGATCTCTGTGCTATTGTTCAATAAATACTGTTCTTGATTCAACCGTTAAAGAACTACTGGCGCCCATAATTGTGCTATCGCACCCAGTTACAGTTACACTACACCCTGCCTCCACCGCGTTGCGAGGGCTTGCCCCTGAGAAAGAGAGCTCATCTGTGGTATCAGCCCACAAAGGAAAGTAGCTATAACTGCTAAATACAAAGCAGTTTACTATAGCGCTACAGAAGTAATTGAAGTAAAGTGTAAGAAGTAAAGTGTAAGAAGTAATTGAAGTAAAGTGTAAGAAGTAATTGAAGTAAAGTGTAAGAAGTAAAGTGTAAGAAGTGAAGTGTAAGAAGTAATTGTAGTAAAGTGTAAGAAGTAATTGAAGTGAATGTAGTAAAGTGTAAGAAGTAATTGTAGTAAAGTGTAAGTAGTAAAGTGTAAGAAGTAATTGTAGTAAAGTGTAAGAAGTAAATGTAGTAAAGTGTAAGAAGTAAATGTAGTAAAGTGTAAGAAGTAATTGTAGTAAAGTGTAAGAAGTAAATGTAGTAAAGTGTAAGTAGTAAAGTGTAAGAAGTAAATGTAGTAAAGTGTAAGAAGTAAAGTGTAAGAAGTAAAGTGTAAGAAGTGAAGTGTAAGAAGTAATTGTAGTAAAGTGTAAGAAGTAATTGAAGTGAATGTAGTAAAGTGTAAGAAGTAATTGTAGTAAAGTGTAAGTAGTAAAGTGTAAGAAGTAATTGTAGTAAAGTGTAAGAAGTAAATGTAGTAAAGTGTAAGAAGTAATTGAAGTAAAGTGTAAGAAGTAAATGTAGTAAAGTGTAAGAAGTAATTGTAGTAAAGTGTAAGAAGTAATTGAAGTAAAGTGTAACTAGTAAAGTGTAAGAAGTAAATGTAGTAAAGTGTAAGAAGTAAATGTAGTAAAGTGTAAGAAGTAAAGTGTAAGAAGTAAATGAAGTAAAGTGTACGAAGTAAATGTAGTAAAGTGTAAGAAGTAAATGTAGTAAAGTGTAAGAAGTAATTGTAGTAAAGTGTAAGAATTAATTGTAGTAAAGTGTAAGAAGTAAAGTGTAAGAAGTAAATGTAGTAAAGTGTAAGAAGTAAATGTAGTAAAGTGTAAGAAGTAAAGTGTAAATGTAGTAAAGTGTAAGAAGTAATTGTAGTAAAGTGTAAGAAGTAAATGTAGTAAAGTGTAAGAATTAATTGTAGTAAAGTGTAAGAAGTAAAGTGCAAGAAGTAAATGTAGTAAAGTGTAAGAAGTAAATGTAGTAAAGTGTAAGAATTAATTGTAGTAAAGTGTAAGAAGTAAATGTAATAAAGTGTAAGAAGTAAATTTAGTAAAGTGTAAGAAGTAAATGTAGTAAAGTGTAAGAAGTACATGTAGTAAAGTGTAAGAATGAATTGTAGTAAAGTGTAAGAAGTATATGTAATAAAGTGTAAGAAGTAATTGTAGTAAAGTGTAAAAAGTAAATGTAGTAAAGTGTAAGAAGTAAATGTAATAAAGTGTAAGAAGTAAAGTGTAAGAAGTAAATGTAGTAAAGTGTAAGAAGTAAATGTAGTAAAGTGTAAGAAGTACATGTAGTAAAGTGTAAGAAGTAAATGTAATAAAGTGTAAGAAGTAAAGTATAAGAAGTAAATGTAGTAAAGTGTAAGAAGTAAATGTAGTAAAGTGTAAGAAGTAAAGTGTAAATGTAGTAAAGTGTAAGAAGTAATTGTAGTAAAGTGTAAGAAGTAAATGTAGTAAAGTGTAAGAAGTAAATGTAATAAAGTGTAAGAAGTAAAGTGTAAGAAGTAAATGTAGTAAAGTGTAAGAAGTAAATGTAGTAAAGTGTAAGAAGTACATGTAGTAAAGTGTAAGAAGTAAATGTAATAAAGTGTAAGAAGTAAAGTATAAGAAGTAAATGTAGTAAAGTGTAAGAAGTAAATGTAGTAAAGTGTAAGAAGTAAATGTAGTAAAGTGTAAGAAGTAAAGTGTAAGAAGTAAATGTAGTAAAGTGTAAGAAGTAAATGTAGTAAAGTGTAAGAAGTACATGTAGTAAAGTGTAAGAATGAATTGTAGTAAAGTTTAAGAAGTAAATGTAATAAAGTGTAAGAAGTAATTGTAGTAAAGTGTAAGAAGTAAATGTAGTAAAGTGTAAGAAGTAAATGTAATAAAGTGTAAGAAGTAAAGTGTAAGAAGTAAATGTAGTAAAGTGTAAGAAGTATATGTAGTAAAGTGTAAGAATGAATTGTAGTAAAGTGTAAGAAGTAAATGTAGTAAAGTGTAAGAAGTAAAGTGTAAGAAGTAAATGTAGTAAAGTGTAAGAAGTAATTGTAGTAAGAAGTAAATGTAGTAAAGTGTAAGAAGTAATTGTAGTAAAGTGTAAGTAGTAAAGTGTAAGAATTAATTGTAGTACAGTGTAAGAAGTAAATGTAGTAAAGTGTAAGAAGTAATTGTAGTAAAGTATAAGAAGTAAATGTAGTAAAGTGTAAGAATTAATTGTAGTACAGTGTAAGAAGTAAATGTAGTAAAGTGTAAGAATTAATTGTAGTACAGTGTAAGAAGTAAATGTAGTAAACTGTAAGGAGTATTTGTAGTAAAGTGTAAGAAGTAAATGTAGTAAAGTGTAAGAATTAATTGTAGTAGTGTAAGAAGTAAATGTAGTAAAGTGTAAGTAGTAAAGTGTAAGAAGTAAATGTAGTAAAGTGTAAGAATTAATTGTAGTAAAGTGTAAGAAGTAAAGTGTAAGAAGTAAATGTAGTAAAGTGTAAGAATGAATTGTAGTAAAGTGTAAGAAGTAAATGTAGTAAAGTGTAAGAAGTAAAGTGTAAGAAGTAAATGTAGTAAAGTGTAAGAAGTAAATGTAGTAAAGTGTAAGAATGAATTGTAGTAAAGTGTAAGAAGTAAAGTGTAAGAAGTAAATGTAGTAAAGTGTAAGAATGAATTGTAGTAAAGTGTAAGAAGTAAATGTAGTAAAGTGTAAGAAGTAAAGTGTAAGAAGTAAATGTAGTAAAGTGTAAGAAGTAAATGTAGTAAAGTGTAAGAAGTAATTGTAGTAAAGTGTAAGAATGAATTGTAGTAAAGTGTAAGAAGTAAATGTAGTAAAGTGTAAGAAGTAAATGTAGTAAAGTGTAAGAAGTAAATGTAGTAAAGTGTAAGAAGTAAATGTAGTAAAGTGTAAGAATTAATTGTAGTAAAGTGTAAGAAGTAAATGTAGTAAAGTGTAAGAAGTAAATGTAGTAAAGTGTAAGAAGTAAATGTAGTAAAGTGTAAGAGAAGCTGCAGTGGATGATGGAGCTGTCAGTCAAACACCAGACAAAGGGACATTACACTTTACATTGAGATTTTGTGGAAAAGAGTAAAAAAATAAATATGGGAAATAATTGGAAAAAAGTCTTTATTTCTGGGGACCAAATGTAGAAGTGGAATGAAGGGGGAGGAGCCTTTATATTGAGCTTTTAGTGAGACATAAACATCACAATTGTGAGACAATTTCTCATGTTCTTTCTGTAATTTCAGAACTATTTGCTCATTTAGTTCCCTGTCCCCTAAGGAATAAACGAACCTGACAACCAATAGGCGCACCGGAAGTGACGATGACTAGGAAACAATGATTATGGGCCAGTGTAGATGAACTCCTGAGAGGGGCGGTACCGCTGCCTGTCACTCAGCCAGTTACGCCGGGAGAGAGCCAATAACAACGGAGGGGAGGGGCTAGAGTAAAAGAGCCGAGTATAATGAGAGGGCCGCGCCAGAGCAAAGAGACAGTGAATAAGAAGGCGGAGCTGAATGGCGTACAGTGATAATAATGATAATAATGATAATAATAACAAGGGTCTATCGCTGAGAAGACTTTCCCTCTTCAGTCCGTCAATACAGACTCGCTAAGGAGCCAGCGGCAGAGACCGAGGAGGAACCGGAAGCAGCCTCCGAGATCTGACAGGAAGAGGGGCGGGGTTCTGCTTCCCAGAGTGCACTGCGCAAAGTAAACAGAAGGGGAGAGAGACGAATTTCAGGCTCTGGGGTGAGACTTGTGTATTTATATTTCTATCTATTTCTATTTGATTTCTGTGTCTATATCTGTGTGTGTGTAGCTGTGTGTGTGTGTAGCTGTGTGTGTGTGTAGCTGTGTGTGTGTGTGTCTATATATATATGTGTGTGTGTGTGTCTATATATATATATATATATATGTGAGTATATACACAGGTAGAGTTGCCACTTGGCCGGTATTTTACTGGCCTGGCGGTAAAAATGGTTGATCCCAATGTTATTAATAGGGGGAAAAAATAAATATATAGGAAGGCCGGTATTTTTTTCCAGAAAAGGTGACAACCCTATACACAGTGGATACAGAAGTTACAACAAAACCATTGGCCCAACTTCATGACATTAGAGAGACACTGATCCAGCCCTGTCTTATACCTCTCACCAATATCACCATCTAATAATCCCTCTAAATTGCTCCAAATGTATCATTATCCCCTAATGACACGGGGCGAGTAGTATCTGTATCAGGAGTAATGACACGGGGTGAGTAGTATCTCTGTATCAGAAGTAATGACATGGGGTGAGTAGTATCTATATCAGGAGTAATGACACGGGGTGAGTAGTATCTCTGTATCAGGAGTAATGACACGGGGTGAGTAGTATCTCTATATCAGGAGTAATGACACAGGTGAGTAGTATCTCTGTATCAGAAGTAATGACACGGGGTGAGTAGTATCTGTGCCAGGAGTAATGACACGGGGTGAGTAGTATCTCTGTATCAGGAGTAATGACACGGGGTGAGTAGTATCTCTATATCAGGAGTAATGACAAGGGGTGAGTAGTATCTCTATATCAGGAGTAATGACATGGGGTGAGTAGTATCTATCAGGAGTAATGACACGGGGTGAGTAGTATCTGTATCAGGAGTAATGACACGGGGTGAGTAGTATCTCTATATCAGGAGTAATGACACGGGGTGAGTAGTATCTCTATATCAGGAGTAATGACACGGGGTGAGTAGTATCTCTATATCAGGAGTAATGACACGGGGTGAGTAGTATCTCTATCAGGAGTAATGACACGGGGTGAGTAGTATCTCTGTATCAGGAGTAATGATACGGGTGAGTAGTATCTGTGTATCAGGAGTAATGACACAGGGTGAGTAGTATCTCTGTATCAGGAGTAATGACACAGGGTGAGTAGTATCTCTATCAGGAGTAATGACACGGGGTGAGTAGTATCTCTGTATCAGGAGTAATGACACGGGGTGAGTAGTATCTCTATATCAGGAGTAATGACACGGGGTGAGTAGTATCTCTGTATCAGGAGTAATGACACAGGGTGAGTAGTATCTCTGTATCAGGAGTAATGACACGGGGTGAGTAGTATCTCTATCAGGAGTAATGACACGGGGTGAGTAGTATCTCTGTATCAGGAGTAATGACACGGGGTGAGTAGTATCTCTGTATCAGGAGTAATGACACAGGGTGAGTAGTATCTCTGTATCAGGAGTAATGACACGGGGTGAGTAGTATCTCTGTATCAGGAGTAATGACACAGGGTGAGTAGTATCTCTGTATCAGGAGTAATGACACAGGGTGAGTAGTATCTCTGTATCAGGAGTAATGACACGGGGTGAGTAGTATCTCTATCAGGAGTAATGACACGGGGTGAGTAGTATCTCTGTATCAGGAGTAATGACACGGGGTGAGTAGTATCTCTGTATCAGGAGTAATGACACAGGGTGAGTAGTATCTCTGTATCAGGAGTAATGACACGGGGTGAGTAGTATCTCTGTATCAGGAGTAATGACACGGGGTGAGTAGTATCTCTATCAGGAGTAATGACACGGGGTGAGTAGTATCTCTGTATCAGGAGTAATGATACGGGGTGAGTAGTATCTCTGTATCAGGAGTAATGACACGGGGTGAGTAGTATCTCTGTATCAGGAGTAATGACACGGGGTGAGTAGTATCTCTGTATCAGGAGTAATGACACGGGGTGAGTAGTATCTCTGTATCAGGAGTAATGACATGGGGTGAGTAGTATCTCTGTATCAGGAGTAATGACACGGGGTGAGTAGTATCTGTGTATCAGGAGTAATGACACAGGGTGAGTAGTATCTCTGTATCAGGAGTAATGACACGGGGTGAGTAGTATCTCTGTATCAGGAGTAATGACACGGGGTGAGTAGTATCTCTGTATCAGGAGTAATGACACGGGGTGAGTAGTATCTGTGTATCAGGAGTAATGACACAGGGTGAGTAGTATCTCTGTATCAGGAGTAATGACACGGGGTGAGTAGTATCTCTGTATCAGGAGTAATGACACGGGGTGAGTAGTATCTCTATCAGGAGTAATGACACGGGGTGAGTAGTATCTCTGTATCAGGAGTAATGATACGGGGTGAGTAGTATCTCTGTATCAGGAGTAATGACACGGGGTGAGTAGTATCTCTGTATCAGGAGTAATGACACGGGGTGAGTAGTATCTCTGTATCAGGAGTAATGACACGGGGTGAGTAGTATCTCTGTATCAGGAGTAATGACATGGGGTGAGTAGTATCTGTGCCAGGAGCAGGGACTGGCAGAGCAGCAACTTCCTTTTACCCCCAAAAAGACTCGCCCCCCACCCAGTATTCCCACTTGTATACAGTACCCAGGAGTATGTGAACCCCACTGTGTTGTAGAGAAATGATGATTTGAGTGGTAGGTTCCCCGGGGGTTTGATTCTATATAAGTAAACAATGGTGATGAGTGAAGATGATGCAGCTGGAAATTGCTGATATTATTTGTCTCTTGCAGATCCTCTTGTCGAGCCAATGGCGAGTGACCCTCCCCCTCCTTACCCCGGGGGCCCATCGGCCCCACTGCTGGAGGACAAACATGGGTCTCCCAGAATGGAAGGTGAGGCTTCTGAGTATGTGAGAGGCTGTTGCTGTGGGTTCCTGCAGTTATTCATTGTATGTGATTTCTCTTAGAGCCCAGACCTGCTCCATACCCACAAGCCATGGCATTTGCACCCCCAGATTGTGGCCCCCCTCCATATGATGCCAACCCCGGATACATTGCTCCAAATCCAGGTAAGTGCTCCACCAAGTCATTTCCTTGATGTGAGCTCAGCTACAGACTGATCCAGGGATAATAAACTGCAGCCTAAGTACCAACCTTTGTTTCTGCTTCATTTTCCTGAAGGTTTTTACCCTCCTCCTGGGCCTTATGTACCAATGGGCTATTACCCACCATCACCGAGCCAGTTCCAGCCTCCATACCCATCCCAGTACTCATCTCCTGGGGCACAGGGCACCGCAGTAATTGTACCACCAGGGCCCACTTCTACCTCCGGCACTACCACCGTCACCTCCAACACTACCACAGTTACTGTGCTGCATGGGGAGATCTTCCAGGGGTCCCCGGTACAGACTGTGTGTCAGCACTGCCAGCAGCCAATCACCACTAAGATCTCCCATGAGATCGGCCTCATGAACTTCCTGCTCTGCTGCTTCTGCTGCTTTGTGGGGTACGTTCAAATTGGGCTTCTTGTGGTTGCTAGCAAGGGACAAGGAACAAAATCTCATTGCACAGCTCCCTACTCATCATCTCACCCCTTGTCCTTCTCTCTCTCCCCGACTCCTACTTGGCCTCCATTTTTGTGATGTACCTCCAAGACCCTACTCTTTCCCAAGTTCTCTACTCACATCCTAGCTCCCCACTCTCCATCTCACTCCTTTTCCTTCTCTCTCTCTCTATCCTGACTCCTACTCAGTCTCCATTTTTGTGATGCACCTCCAAGACCCTACTCTTTCCCAAGTTCTCTACTCACATCCTAGCTCCCCACTCTCCATCTCACCCTTTTCACACTCTCAGCCTTCCTCCCTTTTCGCTCCCCACATTCCCCCACAATCCCCTTCAGACTTCAATATTCTCTCTCCAGCTCCTTTCTACTCTGCCTCCATGTTTGTAGCTCAATGCCCCATACTTATTCCTTAGCTCCCTACTCATTCATTTCTCCCCTTTTCTTACTCTGGTGGCCAAAGGGTAACTGTGTCCGTGTCTTCTCGTAGGTGTGACCTGGGTTGTTGCCTCATTCCGTGCATAATTAATGACCTGAAGGATGTGACGCACACCTGTCCCAACTGCAAGGCTGTTATTTATACCTACAGGAGGATGTGCTAAGGACATCATTTCATCTCTCCGTCCATGGAGATGCTGGGCATCTAACCTTCCACACACTGGGAACTCAACCCACCAGGTTATCTGAAAGGGCATTTCTTTATGAAGCACATTTTAGGCAGGCAACGTGGCATCCCATTATATGGGGGCCTGAGACTGTGTAAGCTGAATGCGGGGTGGGGGGAGGCTGCAATGAGGCCTCTATGAAGAACTTGTCCCATCAGCACAGGGAATGTCTCAAGGTTCTGGTGCCCATTATTACTGGCTCAGGAGATTGTGCCATTTCATGTTAACCCTTTCACAGCAGCCCAGGAACTTAACAGCTCAGTCTGCTGTTAGGGGATAAAACGTTGCATGGAATCTTCCAGCTAGTGTCTTTATGCCCCCCCCCCACATTAGTTTTCCCTGCAATGTTTGCACCCCATGCCACCCTTACTCTGCATTGTGCTCAGACCCTGTGCCTACAAGAAGTTTTCTGATTGGCTTGTGCTGCTCCCCTGCCATTTTTCTCCTGTTATGATGTGTGGAATGTTCCATTTGCTGCCACTTTGAGAGGAAACCTGTGACTAAACTCCTCAGACTGTATATAATAATATAGATATATTCAATGATATTTGCTGCTTTCTATATTCTCCTCCAGGAGGCATGAGATAGTTGGCTTTACATTCTCTGTATTTGCCTTTATACATGAGAAACCTGCATGAGGTAGAAATGCGTTATTGGGGGCGGGACTTAGAAAATAACCCAGCAGCTAACGATTAATGGCGACTGTTGTGATGTGTTGTCTAACCTGATGATAGAATGGAGGCAGAGGAGTGACACTGATGTGCTTGTGCTGTGGAGCCTTTTGTTTTCTCTTAGATTTGCTGCTGACATAGTGTGGTTACCCATAGCAACCAATCAGAAAACCGTTTCCCTTAGTTAGCTACAAGAAAGAAGATAAAAGCAAAGAGCCGATTGGTTGTTGTATTGGTGGTAGCCTGGTTAAATGTGCCCAGTGGTACAGTGAGTGGGGCAGTAACCCACAGCAACCAATCAGTGACTGGCTTGTCTTCAGGCAGCTGAGAAGCTAACATTTGATTGGTTGCCATGGGTTACTGGCCAGGTACCAGTAGTCTTAACAGAGGGCCGGTCTCTCATCTCCTGTGGCCCTTTGTCTCTAAACTCCAGGCTATAGTGAAACTGAGTATTACTTGTCTGTATCATCATTTCTCTGTAGTGTTGGTCTGTGTTTATGAAGCAAAACTTCTGCTGCTTATAACTTTCCCTTGTGTGTCACTTTACTGCACTGTTGCTAAACGCTATCACAGGAGCACACCCCAGGCAAAATATTTTCTGCTATGTCATGACTATGTCCTTTTAAAGGGGAAATACCCTCTTCATATAGTTTGGAGAATGGGCTTGCATTGTTTTAAGAAGATTTCATGCAGTGTGGCATCTCACACTGGCTGTCATGTGACTGCATAAACATACATACATATATATATACATACATATATACATACATATACACACACATATACCATATGCAAGCTGTTACTCATGGACTAGTCACACCCAGGCCTGGGCAAGTTACATGCATGATTAGCCCTGGTGGTGGCTGCCAGTATATTCCTGAGCAATGGGCATAACCAGAACAGGTTTTTGGGCACTGGGTTTTAGAAGGAATCCCCAAACCTGGACGGGCATGAGCAATTTAGCGTTTGCACTTATCATGGCTCCTCCTGTTTAGCTGTAAGGCCTGCCCACAACTGCCTCATGGCTCTCTTGCATGCACGGTGCTGCTATGAATCATGGGAAGGGGTCAGTCAAACCCTAGGATTGGAGAGCAGATGTTTCCTGTTAGCACCAGCACTAGAACCACACAGGACTATATGATCTGCATGGATATACTGTGCACTTACTCTCAATTAAACTGTGATCTGAGCGGAACCTCTTGTCTCTTCTTCTTTGTGTTCTGCTGTGAGTTAAGTGACTGCAATAACAACAACAACAACAACAACTAGCAACTCTTAGCATCACATAGGCCACTGGGACAAGTGAACTACACCCCAACGTCTTTCTACTTACTAACCAAGGCCAAGTGTCCAGTATACTAGGTACCCTATAGATATGGACCCGAGCCAAGTTTCCAGTATACTGGATACCCTATAGATATGGACACAAGCCAAGTGTTAGATACCCCATAGAAATGGACCAGAGCCAAGTGTCCAGTGTACTAGATACCCCATCGATGTGGACCCAAGCAAAGTCTCCAGTGAACTAGATACCCTATATATATGGACCAGAGCCAAGCCTGTCCTGCATACAGTCCCATAAGCTGCGTGATTAATGCCCTTGATGATGTCATGTATACAGTCCCATAACGAGCCACATGGGTTTTTTTGTGGGTGGATAGTGAAACTGTCAGTCTCTGCAGCAGTTACCAAACTGAGCCAATAACAAACCTGTCAAACCACTCAAATATTTTGAGAGTCACATATTTATAACCCAGGCAAGGGCATGGCTGAGGAGCAAAGGCATGTGATTGGGGAGTTATGTTTCATTTAGAGTATAAACCACTGGTGAATATCAACCCAGTATATATTGGGCCACTCCCAGTAAGACCATTCCATTCTTGCTGTTGTTCTGCAGGAATATTCTGAATATTCAGCAATAAACAAACTTAGTGACATCTCAGTCTGCAAACAGTATCTTTCATATTGGACCTTCTGAGTCTCTCGTTACCCAACAGAGCTCTCTGTATCCAGATAATACCCTGTCTCACACCAGCAGCTCAACCCCAATCCTTGTCATGGTTCTGTAGGTACCAAACTCTGGAGCCAGAAGAAATGTTAGATCTTTCTCAGACCAGACAAGTTATATCCTGTGAAGTCCTCTCTGTACAAGTCATAACTCTGTGGCCCATCCTACCCTGGAATCCAGCTTTACTGCCAGAGGTAGACCTGCCATATATAAAACTTTGGACAGTGTTTCTAATGCAAATGTAATGAGGCTTCATCTTCTTCAGTAGAAGGTCCCCTTGAGCTTTGCCTAGTCATTTATATTAATAATTCTTAATGCTCCTGTTAATATTGACCCAGTTCTCACTCAAAACACACTGCTCTGGACTAAACCAAACTTCAATTGTAGAGATGTTGATGATCTACTAGTACCAGAGCCCCCTGAGAATTAAGGTGAGCCCATGTTAGGGTTTCACCTAGAGAAGATGCCCATAGACTAATGTAAAGTAAAAACAAAAGCGCACTTTGAAAAACACCCATTGACTTGTTGGCAAAGCAGAATGGGTCAGATTCACCTAGAACTGCTGAGAACCTTTGGGCTGTTGGCACCCGAGTGTTAGACCAGTAATAGTCATGGCCAAATTAAATCAGGTGTCATTTATTAATTATAATTGCCCGTGTGACGAGGATTCTGTATGTTCCCTTTAATCACTTTCTATAGTAGAAATAGATACGGAGACTGATAACATGGATGGATAATCTTTTTATTAATACAAAAGGGGTTAGTTCTGGGTCTGACACATAATTTAGTGGTTCAGATCGCAAAGTCCAGGTTGAGCAGAACCTACAGAACACAAAGCTTGACAGTAAGTGGGACTCTCTCATGCCATGAATGCATGAAACCCCAAGAGAATCTGCTGGAGAAGGCAACCAAGTCCTTTCCTACAGGTCTTTATACCCATCCTTGTTCTGCTGCATCCACTCAGAGAACTTCTTGGCTTTGGGGTTGAGCTCAAGTGTGAGATCCACATTCCGGTCTGGTTTCATCTGGTAGAACTCAAACATATTGCCCAGTTCTTGTGCTCCAGGGAACCCCAAGTTCCTGAAGGCTTCTAGGGAGATCTGTAGGGCAGAAGAGTAAGGTTTAGGCCTGGATCTCATGGGATAGAAAGGTCACTGTGATACAGCAATGGACCAGTCATTCTCACCTTGGCATCTTTGATGGTTTTGCCAGTGACCTTGGACATGATGTCAGCGTACTGAGCCACCGTCAGCTTGTCTGTGCTGAGCCCAATGTCCTTCCCTATGTACTTGGCTGGGCACTTCAGGATACTGGCACCACTGGCCCCAGATCTGCCACGGACATCCCATCCAGCAAGATGTCTCCCATAGGGATGGCTGGAAACATACAGAAAGATACATGATACATATATGTAGATACAGGATGATGCACCAACAGGAACCCCAAACTCCTTACCAAGATTGTAGGACTCCCCGTCACTCGATTTCGTTGGCCTGAAGAAGGTCAGCAGGTTTTCAAAGTAGCTGGGGAGTCTGACGCTGGTCATGGGAACCCCGATAGCTCGGAAGTACTCCTCCACCTCTCCTTTGCCATCAAAGTGCAGCACCTCCAGCTTTCCCCCCGTCAGCTTCTTCACGTTCTCCAGCCCACTAAAGACCACATGCTTCAGGCCCAGGCGTTTGCTCATATCTGCGATCCGTTTCCCCTGCAAAACAAGAATTGTATAAGGGGCTCAGTAATGGGAGACTCCCAGAATCCAATGTAAGGCACAGGGGCCCCAAACATGACTGGTATATGAGTTACATGGGGGGTAGGTACATCAATCAGATACAGGGAGTGCTGCTGGGAGTTGTATCAGTGGGTGGCGTTACATGGTGGGTAGGTACATAAAGGAGATACAGGGAGTGCTGCTGGGAGTTGTATGAGTGGGTGGAGTTACATGGTGGGTAGGTACATAAAGGAGATACAGGGAGTGTTGCTGGGAGTTGTATGAGTGGGTGGCGTTACATGGTGGGTAGGTACATAAAGGAGATACAGGGAGTGCTGCTGGGAGTTGTATGAGTGGGTGGAGTTACACAGTAGACATTACCTGCTCAATCTCTTTGTCTTTGTTAAAATGTTCCCAGAAATTGGTGAGAACAAAGGCAGAATGTGCCCCGGTCAGTGCCGACTCCAGGCTGGTCTCATTGTCCAGATCGGCACACAGCACCTGGGCTCCGGCTGTCTTTAGCTGAACGGCCGCTGCTTTCTTCATGTCCCTTGTTATTGTCCTCACTGTGTAACTGCCATCGGCCAGCAGGGCGGCAGCAACTGATCCCCCCTGAGCTCCTGCAAGAAACACATTGTCTCACCTCATGCCACCGGCTGACTGGTTGTTATGGGCAACTGCCCCCGGCACAAGGGTCTCTATGGGCAACTGCCCCCGGCACAAGGGTCTCTATGGCAACTGATTAAATGGGATGTTTACCTTTAAAATTAATTTTGTGATCACAGCAAATTCCCCTAGCAACCATGCACGAATGTGAATAAGTGACTGGAATATGAATAGGAGAGACTGAATAGAAAGAGGAGGAATAAAAAGTAGCCCCTTCCCCTGGAACAAGTCAGAAAAAAAAGGCAAATAACTCAAAAACAAACAACGAAGACCAATTGAAAAGATGCTGAAAATATACTAAAAGTTCACTTCAAGGTGAAGCAGCCCTTTAACAGGAACATTTGTGTCTCATGTTAGAGAATTGGGCTCCAGGACAAGTGGAACAAGTAGCCCATATGTAATAAGCACAAAGTATCAGCAGGTGCAGTAACCCATAGCAACCAATAAGATCTGCTTTACAACAACTAAGCACTAATTGCAGCCTGCTGATTGGCTGTTACTTTATAACAAGTTACTTCTTGATAGTGAATAAGACCCACCGTGTGTCACCCCTTTATTGGCAGCCGCAGAGTGTGAGTGTGAGGGGCTAATTAGTGATTCATTCACATGCACGCTGCAGACTCAACCGACTCTTGTGTAAATCGTGTGTAAAAGTAACAGTACCCCCCCCATGTAACACTCACCTGTGGCCCCAAACACCACCACAACTCTCTGTTCAGCCATAGTCCTGGGAATGAGACTCCCACAGGCTGAATTTATACACCGGGTGCTGCCCCTCCCCCATATGAGGTGTCACTGTGACTCAGCACAACATCCAACTTCGCCTCATCATCATCATCCCCTCCACAGCCCAACTCTTGTTACATCATCTCCCCTTCCTACATTATATATTGATACTGTGCCCCACAAACGACTGCTTTCTAAACTAAGGTCTGTTGGGCTTAATGAAGTCGTTTGCACATGGATAGGAAACTGGCTACAGGATCGGGTACAGAGGGTGGTTGTTAATGGGACATTCTCTACTTGGAGTAAGGTTCTTAGTGGGGTCCCCCAGGGCTCAGTATTGGGTCCACTTTTATTTAACTTGTTCATTAATGACTTAGGGGAGGGAATTGTAAGTAATGTATCAGTGTTTGCAGATGAGACAAAACTATCAGCCCAATTAATTCCATCCAGGATGTGGCACTTGCAACAGGATCTTGACTAACTGGCAATCTGGGCAGCTAAGTGGCAAATGAGATTCAATGTTGATAAATGTAAAGTCCTGCACCTGGGATGTAACAATATCCATTTATACCCTTAATGGGACTGCACTAGGCAAATCCATAATGGAGACGGAGCTTGGAGTCCTTGTAGATAATAAACTTGTCTGTAGCAAGTAATGCCAGTCAGCAGCATCAAGGGCAAATAAGGTCTTGACTTGTATTAAATGGGGCAGAGAGTCACGGGAGGAGGGGGTCCCACTGTATAGAGCACTGGTAAGGCCCCATCTAGAATATGCCGTACAGTTTTGGTCTCCATCACTCAAACAGGACATTATTGTATTAGAGAGGGGACAGAGAAGGGCAACTAAGCTGGTAAAGGGAAAATCTTAGCTATGAGGAAAGACTGGCCAAATTGGGGATGTTCACTCTGGAGAAGAGGCGCTTAAGGGGTGATATGATAACTATGTATAAATATATAAGGTGATCATATAATAATCTCTCTAATGATTTATTTACCAGTAGGTCTTTCCAGCTGACACAAGGTCACCCATTCCGATTAGAAGAAAAGAGGTTCCGCCTAAATATTGGGAAGGGGTTTGTTACAGTGAGAGCTGTGAAGATGTGGAATTGTCTCCCTGAATCAGTGGTACAGGCTGTACATTAGATAGGTACAAGGAAGGGTCGGATGCTTTATTCACCAGTAGCTCCTCCCAGCAGACAGGAGGGAGCCAATGAGATTAGAGGAGGGAAAGGGGTGTTACAGGGAGAGCTGGGAAGTGAATCAGGGGTACAGGCTGATACATTAGATAGGTACAAGGAAGGGTCGGATGCTTTATTCACCAGTAGCTCCTCCCAGCAGACAGGAGGGAGCCAATGAGATTAGAGGAGGGAAAGGGGTGTTACAGGGAGAGCTGGGAAGTGAATCAGTAGTACAGGCTGATACATTAGATAGGTACAAGGAAGGGTCGGATGCTTTATTCACCAGTAGCTCCTCCCAGCAGACAGGAGGGAGCCAATGAGATTAGAGGAGGGAAAGGGGTGTTACAGGGAGAGCTGGGAAGTGAATCAGTGGTACAGGCTGATACATTAGATAGGTACAAGGAAGGGTCGGATGCTTTATTCACCAGTAGCTCCTCCCAGCAGACAGGAGGGAGCCAATGAGATTAGAGGAGGGAAAGGGGTGTTACAGGGAGAGCTGGGAAGTGAATCAGGGGTACAGGCTGATACATTAGATAGGTACAAGGAAGGGTCAGATGCTTTATTCACCAGTAGCTCCTCCCAGCAGACAGGAGGGAGCCAATGAGATTAGAGGAGGGAAAGGGGTGTTACAGGGAGAGCTGGGAAGTGAATCAGTGGTATAGGCTGATACATTAGATAGGTACAAGGAAGGGTCGGATGCTTTATTCACCAGTAGCTCCTCCCAGCAGACAGGAGGGAGCCAATGAGATTAGAGGAGGGAAAGGGGTGTTACAGGGAGAGCTGGGAAGTGAATCAGGGGTACAGGCTGATACATTAGATAGGTACAAGGAAGGGTCGGATGCTTTATTCACCAGTAGCTCCTCCCAGCAGACAGGAGGGAGCCAATGAGATTAGAGGAGGGAAAGGGGTGTTACAGGGAGAGCTGGGAAGTGAATCAGGGGTACAGGCTGATACATTAGATAGGTACAAGGAAGGGTCGGATGCTTTATTCACCAGTGGCTGCTCCCAGCAGACAGGAGGGAGCCAATGAGATTAGAGAAGGGAAAGGGGTGTTACAGGGAGAGCTGGGAAGTGAATCAGGGGTACAGGCTGATACATTAGATAGGTACAAGGAAGGGTCAGATGCTTTATTCACCAGTAGCTCCTCCCAGCAGACAGGAGGGAGCCAATAAGATTAGAGGAGGGAAAGGGGTGTTACAGGGAGAGATGGGAAGTGAATCAGTGGTACAGGCTGATACATTAGGCAGGTTAAAAAAAAAAAGTTAAAAGGTTGAACTTGATGGACGTGTGTCTTTTTTCAACCTAACTTACTATGTTACTATGTTACAATTATTGTATTCTTCTTACCCAGGTTTTGGTCTTGTTCAAGTTGGCCTCTTGAAATAGAGCAATAGCTGCTTTATTTTTTTAATTTGTCTCCTGACGAAAAGGCTTGAAGGCGATCCCAGGGTCTTTGTATATATTGTGGGAATAAAGGGCATTTTCGTAATCATTGTCCTAAGAGGTTGGGAAACTTCAAAGCCTAAAAGAAAAAGGGGAGCTCCATTTGGGTCGAGAGGTTTCCTCTCCCCTATAAAAAAGGATTTTGATACCTGTTGTTTTGTCTTGGCCTGGGGGTTCTGTTAAAATCTCTGCCTTTGTGGATTCGGGGGCGGCAGGGAATTTTTTGGATGCTGCCTTCGCATAAATATATAATATTCCCCATATTCCCCATAAACCTTCAATTAATAAGACCCACTTGGGTCAGGGCTGGTAACCTAAAAATCTATGACCGTATCCATGTGTACTAATAATATGCATTTAGAGGATTTGCCTTTTCATATTTTCTCCGCTTGGAGCCGATAGGCCCTGGCATTTCAGGTACACAGAAGCACAATCAGCCCCCACCAGCCCACTAAATACTGACTTTCTATGGCACCTTATAGCAGCCCTTTTGGTATTTGCCAGAAATCACAGATTGCCAGTCCGGGCCTGTTGCCTGTACTATTTGTGCCACCTCCAAGCCAAGCCAAGCCATTCCCGTCCCAGTGGTCTATTACAACCTTTACCCATTCCTTCTCTTCCATGGACCCACTTAGCCATGGACTTTATCATGGAGTTACCAACCTCAAAAGGGAACACTGTCATTTGGGTGGTTATTGACCGCCTCAGATGGCACAACTTTTTTCTTCTTTGGAAACTTCCCTCTGCGGTGGAGCTCTCCCAGTTATTTATTCAATTAATTTTTCGGCTACAAGGTTTCCCTGCAGAGATTGTTTCACACCGAGGTTCCCAATTTGTATCCAGATTGTGCCGATCATTGTGTAAAGCTATAGGTATTGCTCTCCAGTTCTCCTCAGCATACCATCCTCAATCCAACGGAGCAGCGGAGCGAGTAAATCAAGCACTGGAACAGTTCATGAGAAATCATGTTTCCCTGTACCAAGATGATTGGTCTGATCTCCTCCCTTGGGCAGAATTTACACATAACAACGTGTGTCACACATCCACTGGGAGATTCCTGCCCTTCCTGACGGTGTTTAGAAAACATCCTCAAGCCTTTCCCCAAGATTTCCTCTTAGAGGATATTCCCGCTGTGGATGATCTAGTGGCCCATAAGTCTGCTATTTGGTCTGCCACCAACACCAACTTGGAAAAGAGTTCTTTGATACATAAGTATTATGCTGACCATATACGGAAATCTTCTCCCCAATATAAGGTTGGGGAACAAAGTTTGTCTGTCTACGAGGAACATTCATCTCAGGATTCCTTCTCTCAAGTTCGGCCCAAGATTTGTCGGTCCTTTTTCCATCTCGGAGATAATTAATCTTGTGGCCGTTCAACTTCAACTTCTCCCTGAGATGTGAATCCCCAATGTGTTCCATGTTTCCCTTGGGAAGCCAGCAATCTCCAATCTATTCTCTCAGGATCAGTCTCTCCCTCCTTCTATCACCATGGACGGTCAACAAGAGTACGAGTTAGAAAAGATGTTGAACTCCAGACTCTCCAGAGGGTTCTTACAATTCCTCATGAAATGGAAGGGCTTTGGTCCTGAAGAATGCTCCTGGGAGAGACATACAGATGTTCATGTCCCTCAGTTGGTGCAAGATTTCTAAAGACAATTTTACCAGAAACAAGGACATAGTGGTCCCATGGCCCCCTTGGGGGAGGGAACTGTCAGGAGTGCACTGCGGCTCTCCCGTCTGCGATGAGTCTTCATCCAAGATGGTGCCGCCCATGGTCACTGTGCAGGTTCCGTCATGACACCGTGTTTTGGTGCCAAATTTGAAATAAAAGGACACCCAGGATACCGGTTCAATGCCAGATTATAGGATTTGTTTGTTGCATTTCTGAGTGTTCCTAAATTCCTTCAATTCTTGGACTTTTGACCTTTGCCTGAACTCTAGACTTTAATTCTTTGCTGCCAGCCTATTGAAATATTGCATGTTGTAAGGGCCCGAAGGCGCAGCAGTAGAAGTTGCGGACCAAAGAGGAGACAAACACCAGGTTCGAAGTACAAAAGGTTTATCCAATAGAATCGTCAGGGTACAGGCAATAAGTCAGTTCAGGCGGCAAACAACGGAGTCAAGAAAGCAGGCAAGGATCGGTACACAGAATATCAGTAATCAGAAATCACACCCAGGAACACAAGTCAATGGAACCTATAATTGGGCAAAGAAGAAAAGGGCAATGGGGTTTAAATAGTCCAAGGCTTGGCGCCAAATTGTTGACGCGCTGGCGTCAGACGCAGACGCCAGCGTCCCCACGCTGACGTCCTGACACCGGCGCCCGATTCTGACGCCGGCGTCCGTTCCGTCGCCGGCGACCAATCCCAGATCGAGAAGACGCTGATGTCACAGGGCAGCGCCCAGCAGGAGCCATGCGGTGGGGCAGGAGGTCGCCATCTTGGACGCCATCTTGGGTAAGAATAGTAGTTTCCATTACAGTACCCCCTTCCCTAGGGGGGGCCTCAGGACCACCGGGACCAGGACGAGAAGGAAACTGTTTGTGGAACCTGCGGACAAGGATGGGGGCATGAACATCAGACTTCTTCACCCAGGAGCATTCCTCAGGACCGAAACCCTTCCATTCAATGAGATATTGGAGAGCACCCCTGGAAAGGCGAGAGTCTAAGATTCGGTTAACTTCGAACTCCAAGAAATCATTGACGACAACAGGAGCTGTGGAAGAAGAAGAAGGAGAGGAGACTGCAGGTTTAAGAAGAGACACATGAAACACATTAGGGATCCTCATTTCGGGTGGGAGAAGAAGACGGACAGCCACAGGATTGATGACCTCAATGATGGGAAAGGGACCGATGAACTTGGGACCAAGTTTAGGAGAGGGAATCTTAAGACGAATATTTCAAGTGGATAACCAAACCTTATCACCAAGAGAGTAATTTGGCGAAGCAATCCTCTTTTTGTCGGCAAATTTCTTTTGGGAAGAAGAACTTTTTCCCAAATTAGCGGCCGTAGCATGCCAGATGGCCATCATATGGGCTGCTTGATCATTGGCGGCAGGCACGTTGGTAAGTAGGAGGTCCTGAGGAAAAGCCAAAGGGTTTAAACCATAAACACAGAAGAATGGAGATTTCTGGGAAGAAGAATGAAGGGAATTGTTGTGGGCAAATTCTGCCCATGGAAGGAGGTCCGACCAATCATCCTGACACAAGGACACATGACAACGCAGAAATTGTTCTAACGCTTGATTGACACGTTCAGCGGCTCCGTTGGACTGAGGATGGTAGGCGGAAGAAAATTGTAGAGAAATATTCAAGGCTTTGCACAGAGACCTCCAAAACTTAGACACAAATTGAGGTCCACGATCGGACACGATTTCAGCAGGAAAGCCATGAAGACGAAAAATATGTTTGATGAAGAGTTCAGAAAGTTCCGGGGCAGATGGCAGTTTGCGGAGAGGAGTGAAATGAGCCATCTTACTAAATCGGTCGATCACCACCCAGATGACAGTGTGGCCGGAAGAACTTGGAAGATCGACAATAAAGTCCATGGAAAGATGAGTCCAAGGTCTAGAAGGAATGGGTAAAGGTAACAAAAAACCCTTTGGGGGAGAATGTCCGGACTTTGAAACGGCACAGGTGGAACGAGAAGAAACAAAGTCTTTAACATCCTTTCTTAAAGATGGCCACCAAAGTTCAGTGGTTTTTTTAATCCCAGGATGACCGGCCTGTTTAGAATTGTGGGACTGAGACAAAATGGCAGGACGAAATTCAGGAGGAACAAAAGCTAGACCCAGGGGAGTCTCTTCAGGAGCAGAGGCTTGAGCGGAAAGTAGTTGAGGAGCACAGGCAGGAAACAAGGCTGCGATGATCTTGGAAGAAGGGACAACAGGTTCAGGGTCTTCGGAGCCAGAATCCTCAGGAATAAAGCTTCTGGATAGTGCATCGGCCTTCCTGTTTCTGGACCCAGGACAAAAAGTAATGACAAAATTAAAACGAGAAAAGAAAAATGCCCACCTGGCTTGCCGGGGATTGAGGCGTTTGAGGGACTGAATAAATTCGAGGTTCTTGTGATCAGTGAAGATTGTTACCGGAACAGCGGAACCCTCTAATAAGTGTCTCCATTCTTCTAAGGCCAACTTAACCGCAAGCAGCTCCCGGTTGCCAACGTCGTAGTTTTGTTCTGGGGAAGAAAATTTTTTGGAAAGAAAAGCACATGGATGAAGTTTACCATCAGAAGAAGACCTTTGAGATAACACGGCTCCAGCACCGATGTCCGAGGCGTCGACTTCGATGAAGAATGGTTGAAGAGGCTCGGGGTGTCTAAGAATTGGAGCGGAGGAAAACGCTTCCTTGAGAGACTTGAAGGCTTCCAAAGCTTGAGGGGGCCAGTGTTGAGGTTTGTTTCCACCACGGATCAAGGCAAGAATTGGAGAAAGTCTGGAAGAAAAGTTTTTAATGAACTGTCTGTAGTAATTTGCGAAGCCAACAAACCTTTGAACAGCTTTGACGCTGGTAGGAAGAGGCCAGTCCAGGATTGTGGAGACTTTGGCCGGATCCATCTTGAAGCCAAGAGAAGAAATAATATAACCCAGAAAAGGAATAGAAGAGACTTCAAAGATGCACTTTTCCAACTTAGCGTAAAGATGATTTTTCCTCAGTCTGGATAGAACTTCACGTACTTGGTTGCGATGCTCTTGGAGGTCCTTAGAAAAAATAAGAATATCATCCAAATAGACAACCACACACTGCCCCAATAAATCTCGAAAAATGTCATTAACGAATTCCTGGAAGACCGCAGGGGCATTACAGAGACCAAAAGGCATGACCAGATACTCATAATGACCATCACGAGTATTGAAGGTGGTCTTCCACTCATCCCCCTCACGAATCCGAATGAGGTTGTAGGCCCCACGAAGATCCAACTTAGTAAACAGGCTGGCACCCCTGAGTTGATCGAACAGTTCAGAAATGAGAGGAAGAGGGTACCTGTTTTTAATGGTGATTTTATTAAGTCCTCTGTAGTCAATGCAGGGCCGCAAGCTACCATCCTTCTTTTCGACAAAGAAGAACCCCGCTCCTGCAGGGGAGATGGAAGGACGAATAAATCCTCTCTGAAGATTCTCCTGAATATAGGACTTCATAGCAGAAGTCTCCGAGGGGGAAAGTGGATAGGTGCGGCCACGAGGAGGCATGGAACCGGATAAAAGTTCAATAGGGCAGTCGTATGGACGATGAGGTGGAAGATTCTCGGCAGAACTTTTATTGAAGACATCGGTAAATGCTTGATAGGCAGATGGGAGAGAAGGTTTTGAAGACACAGAAGAAATTTTAACGACAGGAACAGCGGGTAAACAGTTCTGTAAACAAAATGGGCTCCACCTGGAAACTTGTGTAGAGGCCCAATCAATGACAGGATTATGGAGGTACAACCAGGGTAGACCTAAAACAACTGGAGTGGAGGGGCAATCGATAAGAAAAAAGGACAGTCTTTCCAAATGCATGGTGCCCACCTTGAAAGAGAGTTCTTGGGTAGTTTGCGAGATGACAGCGGAAGACAAGGGACGATCATCTATCGCCAGGACTCGAAGCGGACTTGCCAAAGACTGGAGAGGAATGGAATGTTTAACAGCGAATACTCGGTCCATGAAATTTCCAGCTGCGCCAGAATCAAGGAAGGCCTGAGAAGAAATCTTTTTGGAACCGAACTGGATCTGCACTGGGAGGAGGAAACGTTGAGCAGAAGAATGGGGAGAATGACAAATTCCACCCAGGTAAGTCTCCCCAAACTTACCTAGGTTTTGGCGTTTCCCGGCTTCACTGGGCATTCATGAGCAAAGTGAGCTTTGCCCCCGCAGTAGAGACATAACCCCGTCGCCCTTCTCCGATTCTTCTCCTGTTCGGAAAGACGAGCCCGTCCGATCTGCATCGGTTCCTCTGCTGGTAGAGAAGAGGAAGAAGCAGAAGCCGCAGGAGGTGGAGAGGGCGAGATGTGAGCAGGATCGTAGAGCAAGGGTCTCTGGAACCGGGGGGCCAGGATAGGCTGGAATCGTGAATTCCTCTTAGAGCGTTCGCGATCAAGTTCGATCTGGAATTCCCTCTGGCGGGTATCCACTTTCACGGCCAAGGCGACCAGGTCCTCCCATCTGGAGGGAATCTCTCGGGACACCAGGTCGTTCTTAATCCGCATAGCTAACCCATTGTAGAAGGCTGCATGGTAACCATCGTTGTTCCAAGAAGTCTCCGCCACCAGGGTGCGAAATTCGATTGCATACTCGGAGACCGAGCGGACGCCTTGTTGAAGCTGGAAAAGCCTGGCGGAGGATGAAGTGGCACGGCCTGGAGCATCAAACACCGTACGGAGTTCTTGAACGAATGCCCTGGCGTTATCAATCAGAGGATCCTCCTTTTCCCAAAAGGGTGATGCCCACTCCAAAGCCTTTCCCTGCAGACGGGTGATTATATAACCCACTTTGGCACGTTCAGAAACGAACTGACCTGGCAGCAGGGCGAACTGAATCTCGCACTGGTTGATGAAGCCCCTGCACGCTTCTGGATCACCGCTAAAAAGAGGTGGAGCAGGGAGACGAGGTTCAGAAACCTGGAGTGGGATAGGAATGGCCGGAGCAGGCACAATCGCAGGAGCCGCGGGTGACAGAGCTGTCAGCTTCTCCAGAATTGCCTCCAGAGCCTGGCCGAAATGGGATTGCTGGGCTTCATAGGTTTTCATCCGCGAAGCCAATCCACGAATGGCCCCTCCTACATCGAGAGGTGCTTGGGCCTCCTCCGAAGGGTCCATGGCCCAATTATACTGTAAGGGCCCGAAGGCGCAGCAGTAGAAGTTGCGGACCAAAGAGGAGACAAACACCAGGTTCGAAGTACAAAAGGTTTATCCAATAGAATCGTCAGGGTACAGGCAATAAGTCAGTTCAGGTGGCAAACAACGGAGTCAAGAAAGCAGGCAAGGATCGGTACACAGAATATCAGTAATCAGAAATCACACCCAGGAACACAAGTCAATGGAACCTATAATTGGGCAAAGAAGAAAAGGGCAATGGGGTTTAAATAGTCCAAGGCTGGGCGCCAAATTGTTGACGCGCTGGCCGCAGACGCAGACGCCAGCGTCCCCACGCTGACGTCCTGACGCCGGCGTCCGTTCCGTCGCCGGCGACCAATCCCAGATCGAGAAGACGCTGATGTCACAGGGCAGCGCCCAGCAGGAGCCATGCGGTGGGGCAGGAGGTCGCCATCTTGGACGCCATCTTGGGTAAGAATAGTAGTTTCCATTACACATGTATCCTGACTATTTTCATTCTTCATCCCTTTGATGAACTTGAACTTTGCCCTGAAGCTTCTTGGTCAAGACATCTCCGCTAGGAGCCGATAGGCCCCTGAAAGCAGGTGCTCATGGAAACTCATAGTTGTAAAATGGCAGGACACCCTGGTATTAATAAGACCATTGCTTTATTGTCTCAATATCTTTGGTGGCCTTCATTCAAACAAGACGTTCAAAATTGTGTTTGTGAAAGATCTAAATCCTCTAGAACATTACCACAGGGGCTGTTATGGTCACTGTCTATCCCTAATAGACTTTGGTCTCATCTTTTGATGGACTTCATAACAGATCTTCCTCCTTCTCAGGGAAATACTGTGATTTGTGTGGTGGTTGCTAGATTCAGAAAGATGACTCGTTTCCTCTACCAAATCTTCAAATTTCATGGTTTTCCTGACAGTGGGGTAAAATTTGTTTCAAAATTTTGGTGGGCTTTTTGCTCACTAGTGGGTATTAACATGTCTTTTTCTTCCGCATATCATCCCCAGAAGAATGGTCAGACAAAAAGACTAAACCAGTCTCTAGAACAGTTTATGACATGTTATGTGTCTGATGATCTCAGTGGGCCAACATGCTTGCATGGGCGGAATTTACATATAATAATTATTCACATGCATCCACTGGTCAGTCTCATTTTTATTGTATATGGGTTTCATCCAAAAGCATTATCTTATTGTGGTCGCTTATCTTTTGTTCCTAAGGTGAATTCTTTTTTGTGCCATTTTTCTAAAATCTGGAGCAGGGTCCCTGCTTCTCTTACTAAAGCCACTTCATTGCAAAAAAAGGTGGCTGATAGATTCCTTATGGAAGCACCTAAATATCAGGCTTGGGATCTGGTTTGGCTTTCCACTAAGAATATTAAACTCAAGGTTCCTTCTCTTAAGTTGGGTCCTACATTTATTGGTCCTTATCCTATTATTGCAATAATCAGCCCTCTACTGTTTGTCTTAAACTTCCTAATAATCTCAAAATTGCTACTGCATTTCATGTTTCTCTTTTGAAACCAGCTAAACAGAATTAACAACAGTCTCCTCCTCCTCCTCCTCCTCCAGTAATGGTTGAGGGACAACCTGAATTTTTGGTTCAACAGTTGTTTGATTCTCGGCTTGTTAGGGGTAAGTTACAGTACTTAGTGCACTGGAATGGTATGGTCCAGAGGAGAGATCTTGGACTCCTGCTTGCGATGTTAGAGCTGATAGGCTTAAAGAGCAATTTCATTGCAGGTTTCCTGATAAGCCTAGTGGTCCGGTGGCCCCCTCTAGAGGGGGGGGGTAATGTGAAGACTCACCCTGGTGGTCTAGTGGGTCACGACGCTGCAAGGGTCCTCTCACTCCAAGCGCTGACCTCCTTGGCATGCACGGGTTTTACGTGCCGTTCATGTGACATCATCATGTTTTGGTGCGAAAATTTGAATATTTAAAGGGCCCTTTGATACAAACTAATTGCCTGTTGTTAGGTCTAATTCTGTTAGTTCCTGGGAGCGCTTTCTGTCTGTTATTATCTGACTTTTGATCCCTGCCTTTCTGACTGAAAATCTGAAATCTGCCTGTACTGACCACTGCCTGTCTTACTACTCTTAAATGATGCCTGTACCGACCCCGGCCTGCTTAACCATACTATATTGTCTACTCTTTATGAAGTTGGTATTGCCTTCCGTCCATAACTTGGTAATGATCGTGCCCCTTTGCTTGTCCAGAACTCTTGCTTTGCTCCTCTCGTATTAAGACTTGAGTAGCTGAGGGCTCCTCCCAAAGTCAAAGGCAGTTCCAAAAGGCAGAAAACTGGGCTTAGCACTAGTTGTGGATTTTAGGGAGAGGATCGTGACAAATTAATCCCATTAATGTTCCAGTAAATTATCCATGTTTTATAATGGAAAGTCTTAATTGATACATAGGATCATGGATGAGTACATTCGCCTAGTATAAGATAATCTTAGTGGTAAAACATAAAAATACAAAGGAGAAACTGTGATGCAGAAACAATAAAATGTAATGTATTATAAAATACATGTAACGTTGTGAATAGCTATAGAATTGTATATGCTTGTTTATTGCTTTATCTATTACTTCAATCGGGGGGTTGATTAAGTTGGCTACTTCTGTAGCTATTTGTTTATAATTTAGGTGAGTGTGAGTGAAGAGGAGTGAGTGTTACTTGTGTGAGGCTGGAGTGACCGTCCTTCTTCCTTTTATTATCAGGGCTAGTGATGTCACAGGGGCTATTGCCCTTCTTCTTGTGCTCTGATGAGTCGTCTGCCATGGAGTGAGCTCGTTGTTATAGGTAAGTATTTCCCTTTATCAGTTGCCATGAGGAGAGGCAGCGGAGCGGCTCTAAAGTGCTGCGTACAGTTCAGGCGCCACAGTTTGTAGAATTGTTAGTGACCTATCCCAAGCTGAGTGACTCTGTTGTCAGCACATGATTAACCCATAAAGCCAGTACTAGTACAATCGGGGGAGGAGGGGAGGCCCGGACTGGCAATCTGTCAGTCCGGGCAAATGCCCAAAGGGCCGCTTCATTTACCGGTGAAATGGCTCGATTTGTGCCTGCCGGAGCCGCAATTCTGGTTATGTCGGCCACTGGGCATGGGTAGAGACTACAGCACCCACTGTTCTACTTCTCCCTTCACACCGAACAGCCATGCATCCCCCCCCTCTCCTCCTCCTCCTATGATTGGCCATCAGTGAGGGAAAGACCAACGACACAAGGTCCCTTTCATTGGGCAGCAGACGGGTAGGGAGGGGCTGGGAAATCAACTGACATGCGAGAAGTTCCCACTCCCAACAAGAAGCTCCAAGTAGAGGGGGGGTGTTTATATGTGTGTGTGTCTCTGTCTGTATGTGTGTGTCTGTATGTGTATATGTGTATGTGTGTATGTGTGTATATGTGTATATATGTATATGTGTATATATGTATATGTGTATATATGTGTGTATATAGTTGTATGTGTGTGTGTGTGTATATATATATATATATATATATATATATATATATATATATATATATATATATATATATGTGTGTGTGTGTGTGTGTGTATATGTGCGCTTGCCCGATGCATATTATTCCCAGTCCAGCTCTGGAGGAGGGCTTTTCATTAGATGTGAGTGGTTGCAGTTGGTCTCTTATTGGGGTCCCCTATTCTTTTTGTATGAATACAGTTAGTGCTATTGCGGGGCAGGCTCTGGGCAGTGCAACAATTTCCCAGCCGAGAGGATTTTTGTGGAAAACAGAACTGAATTGAGTGGCCACACCCCCTGAAGTGTTGCCATGTGGTCTCTAGTCCTGGCTGGTCTTTGTTTGCCTTTTATTCCCTTTAATGGAATTCTGTGTTTTCCTTTATTTAAGTGCTCTTCTACTTTTAGGGTTATGGCACGTCTGGTTGGTGTTTTTGGGTAAGCAACACAATGACAACTCCCATGGAACCAAACAGGTAAATCTACATTCTTGCTGTTGTTCTGCAGGAATATTCAGCAATAAACAGACCTAGTGACATCTCAGTCTGCAAAAACCCATATCTTTCATATTGGACCTTCTGAGTTACCCCACAGAGCTCTCTGTATCCAGATAATACCCTGTCTCACACCAGCAGCTCAGCCCCAATCCTTGTCATGGTTCTGTAGGTACCAAACTCTGGAGCCAGAAGAAACATTAGATCTTTGTCAGATCAGACAAGTTATATCCTGTAAAGTCCTCTCTGTACAAGTCATAACTCTGTGGCCCATCCTCACATTTGTCTGAAGCTGGCCATAGTGGTGCAGATGTTAGCCTCATATCATAGGATCTGTTTAGGTGCGCTTTTCTCAGCCCTCGTCTACCTCAGCCTATGACCATGCTTGATGGGACCGAACATCTCTGTATGGTCTAGTCCAGCGATCTCCAACCAGTAGCTCTTGAGCAACATGTTGCTCTCCATCCCTTTGGATGTTGCTCCCAGTGGCTTCAAAGCAGGTGATTATTTTTGAATTCCTGACTTGGAGGCAAGTTTTGGTTGTATAAAAACCAGGTGTACTGCCAAACAGAGCCTCAATGTAGGTTGACCATCCACATAGGGGCTACCAAATGTTCAATCACAGCACGTATTTGCCACCCCAACAACATTTTTCAAGCTTGTGTTGCTCCCCAACTACTTTTTCTTCTGAATATTGCTCACTGGTTCAAAAGGTTGGGGATCCCTGGTCTAGTCCTTCTTCCTACCCTGCAATCCCAGCTTCTGCTAGACCACTCTTTACTGCCAGAGGTAGACCTGCCATATATAAAACTTTGGACAATGTTTCTAATGCAAATGTAATGAGGCTTCATCTTCTTCAGTAGAAGGTCCCCTTGAGCTTTGCCTAGTCATTTATATCAATAATTCTTAATGCTCCTGTTAATATTGACCCAGTTCTCACTCAAAACACACTGCTCTGGACTAAACCAAACTTCAAGTAGAGATGTTTTTGATCTACTAGTACCAGAGCCCCCTGAGAATTAAGGTGAGCCCATGTTAGGGTTTCACCTAGAGAAGATGCCCATAGACTAATGTAAAGTAAAAACAAAAGCGCACTTTGAAAAACACCCATTGACTTGTATGGAAAGCAGAATGGGTCAGATTCACCTAGAACTGCTGAGAACCTTTGGGCTGTTGGCACCCCAGTGTTAGACCAGTAATAGTCATGGCCAAGTTAAATCAGGTGTCATTTATTATTTATAATTGCCCGTGTGACGAAGATTCTGTATGTCCCCTTTAATCACTTTCTATAGTAGAAATAGATACGGAGACTGGTAACATGGATGGATAATCTTTTTATTAATACAAAAGGAGTTAGTTCTGGGTCGGTCACATAATTTAGTGGTTCAGATCGCAAAGTCCAGGTTGAGCAGAACCTACAGAACACAAAGCTTGACATTAAGTGGGACTCTCTCATGCCATGAATGCATGAAACCCCAAGAGAATCTGCTGGAGAAGGCAACCAAGTCCTTTCCTACAGGTCTTTATACCCATCCTTGTTCTGCTGCATCCACTCAGAGAACTTCTTGGCTTTGGGGTTGAGCTCAAGTGTGAGATCCACATTCCGGTCTGGTTTCATCTGGTAGAACTCAAACATATTGCCCAGTTCTTGTGCTCCAGGGAACCCCAAGTTCCTGAAGGCTTCTAGAGAGATCTGTAGGGCAGAAGAGTAAGGTTTAGGCCTGGATCTCATGGGATAGAAAGGTCACTGTGATACAGCAATGGACCAGTCATTCTCACCTTGGCATCTTTGATGGTTTTGCCAGTGACCTTGGACATGATGTCAGCGTACTGAGCCACCGTCAGCTTGTCTGTGCTGAGCCCAATGTCCTTCCCTATGTACTTGGCTGGGCACTTCAGGATACTGGCAACCACTGGCCCCAGATCTGCCACAGACATCCCATCCAGCAAGATGTCTCCCATAGGGATGGCTGGAAACAATACACAGGTTTAATGCCCTGGCAAGAGGAAAATAATGTCCCCCACCCGGGAACCCTCAAGGGAAGATACCTCAAGCTTAAAGATTAACCAGCAGGAGACTGAGCTACCCCTACAGCAGTTGCCTAGATATAGATATACATGATGATGTATATAACATTATGCAAATGATGCACCAAATGAACCCCAAACTCCGTACCAAGATTGTAGGACTCCCCGTCACTCGCTTTTGTTGGCCTGAAGAAGGTCAGCAGGTTTTCAAAGTAGCTGGGTAGTCTGACGCTGGTCATGGGGACCCCGATAGCTCGGAAGTACTCCTCTACCTCTCCTTTGCCATCAAAGTGCAGCACCTCCAGCTTTCCCCCCGTCAGCTTCTTCACGTTCTCCAGCCCACTAAAGACCACATGCTTCAGGCCCAGGCGTTTGCTCATATCTGCGATCCGTTTCCCCTGCAAAACAAGAATTGTATGAGGGGTTCAGTAATGGGAGACTCCCAGAATCCAATGTAAGGCACAGGGGCCCCAAACATGACTGGTATATGAGTTACATGGGGGGTAGGTACATCAATCAGATACAGGGAGTGCTGCTGGGAGTTGTATCAGTGGGTGGCGTTACATGGTGGGTAGGTACATAAAGGAGATACAGGGAGTGCTGCTGGGAGTTGTATGAGTGGGTGGAGTTACATGGTGGGTAGGTACATAAAGGAGATACAGGGAGTGTTGCTGGGAGTTGTATGAGTGGGTGGCGTTACATGGTGGGTAGGTACATAAAGGAGATACAGGGAGTGCTGCTGGGAGTTGTATGAGTGGGTGGAGTTACACAGTAGACATTACCTGCTCAATCTCTTTGTCTTTGTTAAAATGTTCCCAGAAATTGGTGAGAACAAAGGCAGAATGTGCCCCGGTCAGTGCCGACTCCAGGCTGGTCTCATTGTCCAGATCGGCACACAGCACCTGGGCTCCGGCTGTCTTTAGCTGAACGGCCGCTGCTTTCTTCATGTCCCTTGTTATTGCCCTCACTGTGTAACTGCCATCGGCCAGCAGGGCGGCAGCAACTGATCCCCCCTGAGCTCCTGCAAGAAACACATTGTCTCACCTCATGCCACCGGCTGACTGGTTGTTATGGGCAACTGCCCCCGGCACAAGGGTCTCTATGGGCAACTGCCCCCGGCACAAGGGTCTCTATGGGCAACTGCCCCCGGCACAAGGGTCTCTATGGGCAACTGCCCCCGGCACAAGGGTCATTTTGTCATTACAGCAATCTGGTTGCTAGGGTACAAATTCCCTTAGCAACCATGCACGAATGTGAATAAAAGACTGGAATATGAATAGGAGAGACTGAATAGAAAGAATAAAAAGTAACCCCCCCCCCCATTTAAAAGCTGGAACAAGTCAGAAGAAAAAGGCAAATAACTCAAAAACAAACAACGAAGACCAATTGAAAAGATGCTGAAAATATACTAAAAGTTCACTTCAAGGTGAAGCAGCCCTTTAACAGGAACATTTGTGTCTCATGTTAGAGAATTGGGCTCCAGGACAAGTGGAACAAGTAGCCCATATGTAATAAGCACAAAGTATCAGCAGGTGCAGTAACCCATAGCAACCAATAAGATCTGCTTTACAACAACTAAGCACTAATTGCAGCCTGCTGATTGGCTGTTACTTTATAACAAGTTACTTCTTGATAGTGAATAAGACCCACCGTGTGTCACCCCTTTATTGGCAGCCGCAGAGTGTGAGTGTGAGGGGCTAATTAGTGATTCATTCACATGCACGCTGCAGACTTAACCGACTCTTGTGCAGCCATGCAAATAAATGACTTGTTAATTACCCGTGAGTGTCAGACAAAAGCAAGTGTCAGTCGTGTGTAAAAGTAACAGTAAAGTAACTGTAAAGTAACTGTAAAGTAACTGTACCCCCCCCATGTAACACTCACCTGTGGCCCCAAACACCACCACAACTCTCTGTTCAGCCATAGTCCTGGGAATGAGACTCCCACAGGCTGAATTTATACACCGGGTGCTGCCCCTCCCCCATATGAGGTGTCACTGTGACTCAGCACAACATCCAACTTCGCCTCATCATCATCATCCCCTCCACAGCCCAACTCTTGTTACATCATCTCCCCTTCCTACATTATATATTATATTGTATTGTATTATATTATATTATATTATATGGTATATCCCTTATATCCGCCCCATTCTCTGCCTTCTCTACTGCTCTACTGGGGCCCCTACCAGCAAACAACTGGCCACTAATGTGGGGGACTGAGATACAAGTCCCTGTATAAAGGGGAATGTTGGGGAACAGTTAATCTCTCGCTCTCCTCAGTTCTCTCTCTCTCTCTCTCTCCTAAGCTCTCTCTCTCCACTTAGCCCTCTCTCTCCTCAGCTCTCTCTCTCCTCGTCTCTCTCCCCTCAGCTCTCTCTCCTCAGCTCTCTCTCTCTCCTAAGCTCTCTCTCTCCACTTAGCCCTCTCTCTCCTCAGCTCTCTCTCTCTCCTCAGCTCTCTCTCTCTCCTAAGCTCTCTCTCTCCACTTAGCCCTCTCTCTCCTCAGCTCTCTCTCTCTCTCCTAAGCTCTTTCTCCACTTAGCCCTCTCTCTCCTCAGCTCTCTCTCTCTCTCCTCAGCTCTCTCTTCTCAGCTCTCTCTCCTCAGCTCTCTCTCTCTCTCTCTCTCTCCTAAGCTCTCTCTCTCCACTTAGCCCTCTCTCTCCTCAGCTCTCTCTCTCTCCTCAGCTCTCTCTCTCCTAAGCTCTCTCTCTCCACTTAGCCCTCTCTCTCCTCAGCTCTCTCTCTCTCTCCTAAGCTCTCTCTCTCCACTTAGCCCTCTCTCTCCTCAGCTCTCTCTCTCTCTCCTCAGCTCTCTCTTCTCAGCTCTCTCTCCTCAGCTCTCTCTCCTCAGCTCTCTCTCTCTCTTCTAAGCTCTCTCTCTCTCTCCTAAGCTCTCTCTCTCCACTTAGCCCTCTCTCTCCTCAGCTCTCTCTCTCTCCTCAGCTCTCTCTCTCCTCAGCTCTCTCTCCTCAGCTCTCTCTCCTCAGCTCTCTCTCTCTCTCCTCAGCTCTCTCTTCTCAGCTCTCTCTCCTCAGCTCTCTCTCCTCAGCTCTCTCTCTCTCCTCAGCTCTCTCTCTCCTCAGCTCTCTCTCTCCTCATCTCTCTCTCCTCAGCTCTCTCTCTCTCCTCAGCCTTTCTCTCTCTCCTCAGCTCTCTCTCTCCTCAGCTCTCTCTCCTCAGCTCTCTCTCCTCCTCAGCTCTCTCTCTCCTCATCTCTATCTCCTCAGCTCTCTCTCCTCCTCAGCTCTCTCTCTCTCCTCAGCTCTCTCTCCTCAGCTCTCTCTCTCTCTTCTAAGCTCTCTCTCTCTCTCCTAAGCTCTCTCTCTCCACTTAGCCCTCTCTCTCCTCAGCTCTCTCTCTCTCCTCAGCTCTCTCTCTCCTCAGCTCTCTCTCCTCAGCTCTCTCTCCTCAGCTCTCTCTCTCTCTCTCTCCTCAGCTCTCTCTTCTCAGCTCTCTCTCCTCAGCTCTCTCTCCTCAGCTCTCTCTCTCTCCTCAGCTCTCTCTCTCCTCAGCTCTCTCTCTCCTCATCTCTCTCTCCTCAGCTCTCTCTCTCTCCTCAGCCTTTCTCTCTCTCCTCAGCTCTCTCTCTCCTCAGCTCTCTCTCCTCAGCTCTCTCTCCTCCTCAGCTCTCTCTCTCCTCATCTCTATCTCCTCAGCTCTCTCTCCTCCTCAGCTCTCTCTTTCTCCTCAGCTCTCTCTCTCTCCTCCTCGGCTCTCTCTCTCCTCAGCTCTCTCTCTTCAGCTCTCTGTCTCTCCTCAGCTCTCTCTCTCCTCAGCTCTCTCTCTCTCCTCAGCTCTCTCTCTCTCCTCAGCTCTCTCTCTCCTCAGCTCTCTCTCCTCAGCTCTCTCTCCTCAGCTCTCTCTCTCTCCTCAGCTCTCTCCTCAGCTCTCTCCTCAGCTCTCTCCTCAGCTCTCTCTCTCTCCTCAGCTCTCTCCTCAGCTCTCTCCTCAGCTCTCTCCTCAGCTCTCTCTCTCTCCTCAGCTCTCTCCTCAGCTCTCTCCTCAGCTCTCTCCTCAGCTCTCTCCTCAGCTCTCTCTCCTCAGCTCTCTCCTCAGCTCTCTCCTCAGCTCTCTCTCCTGGGGGGTTGGGGTTGTTGAGAGCCGGTTGGCTACAGACACAATATATAGTTATAGCAGGGTGGCATTGGGCAAGTATTCACATTAAATAGTGGCCCTATGTCACCCTCTCACACTCATTTCTGTCACATGACTGACTCTTCAGCATTATACTTATATATATATATAATACACAAAAGCCATAAATATCCTGTACATTGTATCCTTATAAACAGTGAGTTCTGGTGTCATTTCCATCACATGACTCACTGAAATTTGTGTATTATAATAAATAAAGTAACCCTAGTTGTAAAATATGAGGATATTAGAAGTAACCTCGGAGTTCCATGACCTTCAGCCTCGTACTTTTATATGGTCATGAAACTCCTCAGTAACTTATAATATCCTTATAATTTACAAGAGGGGGTACTTTATTCACTATATAGTACAAAAACGCCATGATTATATCCTTATAAACAGTGAGTTCTGATGTCATTTCTGTCACATGACTCTTCAGCATTACACATACACATCTATTGGCTGTTGCTATTACACTTCCTGTGTCCCAGTACAGCCTCTGTTTAGCTTCCCATTGGCTCTTGTGTTCATCACATGACCTGTAGCTCTGCCAGCAGTCTCTATTCATTGGTTCTTATCCAATAATGTCTCTTTATACCAGGGGGGTTGAGCCTGACATTGTTTGATTGGAACATTATGTTTATATTCATGAAGCTGCCGGATCTCAGGCAAAATGAAATGTGCAGCCACTAAGTATTCTCACATTTTCTGTGACTTTCTTCAGTTTCAGACAATTTTGGGGCACAAATCTGCCGGCCACCAACATGTCCAGAGGTTGAGCCATTTCCCCAATATTTATTGGAATTGTATTTGGGCCCCTCTGTCGTTTCCCTCCTGCCGACGGCCAATCTGTCCCATTTTACTTCATAGAGAAATATGTGAAAGTGAAAATTTGAAAAAGGTTTATTTTGTCAGATATTTATTTGTTCACTGAGGACATTGAGCTATTTGTGGGCTAGTGCTGGTGCCTCCTGGCTAGTTTTGATAATGATAACAAACAAGGGAAAGTTGTGCTCACCACTATTTTTTAAAACCATTAGGCGGGGGTGCAATGAGGGTGTGACCACAAAATACATATAGTCAACTACAAGAGGTCCTCTGCACTCAACCCATTATCAATATATTTAAGACAGAGACATTTTGTGCTACTGCTACTGAAAAATGCCTTACCCTTTAAACAACACAGGGATTGTTTGTCCATATATTGCAATATATTTAAGCTGAACAACTACGTCAGAGTCATCCCATATCTGGCCAGTCCTACGCTTAATTTTCATCTGATTCATTAAGAATTCTATTGCTTCATTATACATTTTACAAAGGGACTAAGTTTTACCTGCAACTTACTAGCTGCTTTCAAAGTAAACCTCCATACTTGGCTGCCCTTTTAGTAGGACTGGCCAGATATGGGATGACTTTGACGTAGTTGTTCAGCTTAAATATATTGCAATATATGGACAAACAATCCCTGTTTTGTTTAAAGGGTAAGGCATTTTTCAGTAGCAGTAGCACAAAATGTCGCTGTCTTAAATATATTGATAATGGGTTGAGTGCAGAGGACCTTGTGTAGTTGACTATATGTATTTTGTGGTCACACCCTCATTGCACCCCCACCTAATGGTTTTAAAAAAATAGTGGTGAGCACAACTTTCCCTTGTTTGTTATAGTTCTACAGGAGCAGTGACCAGCTCCATGTTGTAGCTCCCTCCCTTCCCAGCTATAGTCAGGTGATCCCACTGGTGTCTAATAAAAGGGCAGCCAAGTTTGGAGTTTTACTTTGAAAGCAGCTAGTAAGTTGCAGGTAAAACTTAGTCCCTGTGTAAAATGTATAATTAAGCAATTGAATTCTTAATGAATCAGATGAAAATTAAGCGTAGGACTGGCCAGATATGGGATGACTTTGACGTAGTTGGCCAGCTTAAATATATTGCAATATATGGACAAACAATCCCTGTTTTGTTTAAAGGGTAAGGCATTTTTCAGTAGCAGTATGCACAAAATGTCGCTGTCTTAAATATATTGATAATGGGTTGAGTGCAGAGGACCTCTTGTAGTTCTGATAATGACACGTCAACCCCAACCTGTGACTGCTCATGTGACTCCCCTTAGGGCCTTGTCTGCTCCTCATAATAAAATGCTCTATAGACACTGGGACTGAAACACAAGGACCAAAGCAGTGCAACTACAATTCCCAGCATTCCCAATTGGCCAGACACGTAGCAGCTGGGAGCCAATACAGATATATAAACAGGCAAATGGGACAGAGGTTTAGTCATTCCGGCACAGACACACGGGATAAAAGCAACTTTCCCCTGACACACGTGTGTAGCCCGTGGCCGGCAGTACAGAGGAATGCTGGGAGTTAGCTGATTGACAGGAGAGTGCCGGTACTTCCCGGACAGGAAGTTGCCGTAGGGACCGCAGTGCAGACTGAGCCACGCCCACCTCCAGCCGGCATAGCGGGCGCTCCTGCAAGTGCCATTGGATCCGGCGGCAGCGCTAGGAGGAGAGCTCCGCTACAAGGGAACAGCGCCTGTAGCATATTCTGGGATTTTTTAGGAATCAGCTGCGGGCCAATTAAAAATGGATGACGGGCCGTAGTTTGGACACCCCTGCTTTATATGCTCGGCCCTACTGGTCAGTGCAGGACGTCTGGGGTTAATGTTCTCCCTCCCAGGATTTAAGTTGCTTTTTAGCTCCTCCTCTTCCTGGTCTCCACTTCCTCTGATCAGTTTTTTGTGGGCGGAGCCACCTTGCTCCTCTCACACACAATTGAAGACTAATGAAATGACTGGTGAGACCTTACAGTCAGCTCTTCAGTAGAGGCCACAATGAAGAATATTCCAGGGTGAGCTCCAGGTTTAACCCTTAGACGTGTGTGTGTGACGTCACGTATATGACAAGGCCACAGATCTTCACCAGTTGGTTTTAGTGATTTTTATTAAATGGAACTATTTCTCCACACTGGGAATATTCCTGATGTCGGTAAATCCACAGGTAGCTGGTCGGTAATTTCCCCCAAAACTGGTGTAATGTTTCACACTCAACCAACGACCACAAAATGTCCCTCATAGACAAAGTAGCAACCCCCAAAATACAGTCAGTAATCCACTAGGAACCTCTCAGTCACCAAATAGTAGTCCCTCCAGACGAATAGATCGAAGAGGTCTAGAGACAATTCCAGCTGCACGAGTGTCAACCAACAGAGTTCTCTTTCCAACTCCCAGACACTTACAGAACACAGACCAGCAGGGTCTTCTTCCCAGAATTGGCACAAGCCCTTGGCGCCTCTTCTTCTCCAGAACTTCAGCAGCTTCTCAATTCCAGCAGTGACCAACTCCTCAGGGAAACTAGATGCTCAGTGGTTGTGCTTGTGAGAGATCCTTCCTTCATCTGCCAATTCTCTGTCTGTCAGACGTAACACCACAACCACTATGTCCTACAACTCTCCAACAACTGCCCCAGCTCCTCTGTGTGCAGTTTAAATGTCCCTGGGCTTAAGATCCCACCCCCTTGTGGTTAGTTCTATTGGCTGGTCATTCCCATCACTCACCCAGGGTGGGTTATTAGTCCATTAGTCCCATTGTTCCAGCAGGCTGGTGTATGTGACCTACAGCTCATCCTACAATGTGACCACCAGCATGTCCCCATATAACCCATTGCCTCCTGGCCCTTTGGAATTCCAGTGTATGACACTCCTGCAGTTCTCTTGGAGTGATTCATATATACAGAAATAGTTGGATAATTGCTGGAGACCATAGCTTAGGTCTTCACAGTGTGCTGATCTGGTAAGTAGCCTGCTTACACACTAGCCCCTGATGGTGTTGTGTTCCCAATGGTGAGCCCCCTTATTAGCCATGAGCTCTCTACATTGTGCCAATCAGTGAGCCCAGCTATCAAATCTAGAGTCCGGTCGGTAAGTCACTTAATTTACTGTACTATATGAGCACAGACTATACCTTATAGACTCAGAAAGTGTTGAGCTCCCCCTGGTGAGCCCACAGCTGCTCCAAGACTGTTGCAACTCATGTAGTTACTTGGCACCTTCTCTTACCGGTTACTTCCAGACTTACATTCCCAGAAACCAGCGAGGCAGTAAGTGAGAAGGAGGCACGTGACATCACTTTCACCTCCTCGGCTCCACAGTGCCCACCTTGTGATCAGCAGTAAGACCGGTCTTTTTACAGTATGGCAGCTCAAGAGGGTTTGAGGGATCCAAACAAGGTGCATGCTAAATTCAATTCCAGAAGGGGTAAGAAAAGAAAGTTGTCAAGATCACCTTCTCCAGATCAAATCCCTATTTTACATGCCATAGACTCTCAATCTGATATTCAGCATTCTGACCTGGACATTAATCCGGTACCTACTACTACTAACAAATTCACTACCACAAGCTAACACTCCTTTTCCAAGCAAAGAAATAAATTCTACTGTAGCACAGCCACAAGAGGCTGACATGATCAGGAACACACTCAAGTTTCACAATTTTTGGAATGGATTCCAACTCAAGTTAAATCGTCAGTTTCACAAGAACTCAATAGTCAGGTAAAACATGGCAGAACACAAAGAAGAAGCTCATAGTCACAATCAGATAGTGATTCACACTCTTCAGACTCAGAAGGTTTTTCTTCAAGTTCCTCAGGGAAGGGCACTACTCCAGTTAATAAACAACCAGAAGAAGTTAAATCTCTCCTACAGCACTTATGTAATACTTTAGAGATAGCTAAATTTCCAGTAGCTGAGGATCTGAGGGAAACACTTCCATTTTCCAGCAAAGCCCTTTGGACTCACTTCAGCACCTCGAGTATTTTCGAAAGTTTTAGGAGCATTTATAGCCAAAATCAGAGCCTCAGGTTGTCAGATTTTTTCTTATCTCAACGACATATTAATATATGCAACATCTCAGCAGCAGGCACAATCACAACACAGAACTAGATTCTTGCACTATCCAGACATGGTTCAATAATCAGCCACAAGAAAAGTGTCTTGCAGCCTACTTGCCAACTGACATTCTTGGGCATGGAGATCGATTCAATATCTCAGAGAATAACCTTACCTCAAGACAAATTTCACAGGCTATCTGCCTCACTTCGAGAACTGCTTTCTACAATAAGAATGTTGGCGGGCACCATAATAAAGACTCTGGGCCTCATGTCGTCTTCCATCGATGCCGTGCCCTATGCACGTTTTCACATCCGCTATCTTCAGAATCATTTCCTCAGACATTGGAATAAAGATCACCAAGACCTGTCCCAGATCATACCCCTTTCACAACAAGTCAACCACAGCCTTCACTGGTGGCTACAACCCAACAATGTCACCACGTGGAAACTCTGGCAGACACAAGAACCATTGGTCATCTCAGCAGATGCAAGTCTGTTGGGGTGGGGGGCTACCTGGCAATATCAATCCTTCCAAGGGACATGGTCACAAGAAGAAAGGCACCTACACATAAACATTCTAGAGATCAGGGCAAAATTTCTCACATTTTGGCAGCATCTCCTCCACAATTCTTATGTTTGGATACAGGCGGGCAATGGAACCGCAGTTGCCTAAATATCAAAAATCCTATCCTGGGCAAAAGCACATCAGGTTCACATTTCAGCAGTCTATATTTCGGGCATACTGAACTGGCAGGTGGATTACCTCAGCTGGAACACCATCGATCCGGGGGAATGGATGCTCCACAAGGAAGTTTTTCAGATGCGGATGGAGCTTTCCATGTGTGGACGTTATGGCTTCCAGGTTCAAAGCACAATGACAATCATTGATCCAGGGTCCAGGATCCGCTAGCTGAGGCTGTAGATGCCTTAACTAAACCCTGGTCATTCCAACTAGTGTATGCCTTCCCACCCATTCCAATGATTCCCAGGTTACTAGCAAAGATCTGCACAGAAAAGGGTCCTAGGATTCTTGTGGCACCAGCATGGCCGATATATACATGGTTTGCAGACATTATAACCATGGCAGTGGGCAAGCAGCTGCTATTACCTCTCAGACCAGACCTGTTACTCCAAGGACCAATTTGGTTCCCGGACAATCACAAGTTACGTCTCACTGCATGGCTATTGAATCCCAACCCTGGCATCTGTTTTTCACAGTCAGTCATACAGACACTCATGGCAGCCCGTAGAGCTACAACCAATAAGGCCTACAACAGAGTCTGGTCCATTTTCTTTCAATGGTGCATTAGAAGAAACCTGAAATGGCAGTCATGTTCTTCACCTCAAATTATGCTGTTTCTTCAAGATGGAGTAGAGCACTCTCATGCGTTTCACCATGGTTCGTTTTTCCTGCAGACAGAGCCGTTCTCAGAATGGTGCCATCTTTCCTTCCCAAAGTGGTCTCACCCTTTCCTATTAATCAAGTAATTGTTATTCCAGCATTCAACCAAGATGCATCACTGAATCAGGACTCCAACCTTATGACTATAGGTCCAGTCAGGGCACTACAGACTTATGGCCACAAACACAAATCAATCAGGAAATTAGAAGCACTTTTCATACTTCATAGTGGACAATCGGTCAAAGAGCATTGAAAACGCACCCTCGTGAGATGAATAGTGTCCACTATACAGATGCGAATTCACTTTCCAACAAATACTTTTCATTTCAGGCTAGAGAACATTCCACAAGAAAGATCGATACATCATAGTTTTTTCCCCCCTCCCTTTTTGGACGGCTTTGGGACATCCCCAGACATGGGTGTAACTACAGAGGAAGCAGACCCTGTGGGGGCCCAGGAGGTATAGATGCCCCACGAGGCCCTAATTAGTGAGTAATTTTAATATATATTGGTAAAACAGGACAACCTCTGTAAAGTTTGGGGGGGGGGCTCAAATTATTTTGCTGTGGGGCCCAGTAACATCTAGTTATGCCACTGTCCCCAGATGTCCCATGCTGGGGAGGAGCTAACATTGTGGGATCCCCACCCAGCAGAGACAGACGTGTTTTGTATCAGGCTTTATCTACTATGGGGAGGGGCTAAAAGAGTGGAATCCCCACCCACCCAGCAGAGACAGACGTGTTTTGTATCAGGCTTTATGTAATCAGGGGAGGGGCTAAAAGGAGAAGTCCTGTCCTCCCAGCAGTGACAGATCTGTACCAGTCTTTCTCTAATGTAAAAAGAACAAAAAGTCAACAAGCACCTGACCTTACTTTAGATTCTGTGTTGGGGTAATTGGGTTCCAGGTGGAGGGGGTGCAGTTCTGTCAGGCTGGAGAAATGGGGCAGTTGTTTGGGCACTGAGTATTTACTATTTCCATATCCCCTTTCCGTCCGTATGTTATTGAGGAGCTACATAAGATGCTGCTGCTCTAGTGGAGGAAGAACAAGATGGAGGCTCCCCATGCATGATGGGAAAGAACCCTACACTACAAGGTGAGCTCTGTGGGTTTGATGTGACCCCAAAACCTCACACACCCTAATTCCAAGGCCTAAATTTGGCTAAATCCAGCAGTAACCCCCTCATAATGGGGTTCAGCCCCAAACCCACTGGGTTACTCCCAGATTAGGGGGGAAGTTAAGGGGTAATTGGGGGGAAGCTGTGTGTGGGGTTCCCGTAGCAATTAGAATCAGAAGAGCTATAAGAGCCCCCACAATGCAGTGCAATAGACAAGCCTAACGCTATTCACAGCAAGGTTGGGATACAACATGGGGGTTACCTTCTGTTTTACACCCCCCAGGTGTGGCCGGAGCCTTGGGATGCCCCTTCCATGCTGCTTTGGCAAGACACCCCCACATTCAGGCTCAGCTTGCTGCCAGCGTCACAGCCATGTTTGCCTTCCTGGCTTGTTACCTGATGTGACACTGGGGCCCTAACCTGAGCGTTGTGTGGGGCCCGACAATCTTGGGCTTTTCATATATATATAATACAGCAGTGTTTGTCCTCGGACAGCGGGGGCTGCTTTATCCAATAGGCTAGTTGTACATAAGGCTGCTGGGATTATATATAATAATAATATTCTGTATAATAATATTCTGTATAATAATAATAAGAATATTGTGTATAATAATAATAATATTGTGTATAATAAAATAATATTGTGTATAATAATAATAATAATAATAATATTGTGTATAATAATAATAATAATAATATTGTGTATAATAAAATAATATTGTGTATAATAATATTGTGTATAATAAAATAATATTGTGTATAATAATAATAATAATAATATTCTGTATAATAATAATAAAAATAATGTGGGGGTGCATGATCCCCCAGACTGGCTGCTGGAGCAACACATTGGGCCCCATTCTTATGAGTGGATGGGCCCCATGCAGGCTGCAGTACAGGGCTCTGAAACAAAGAGGTGTCAGACTTGTTATCTGGGGGCTGCAAAGCGGGGTGCATGTAATAGAGGGGGAGTGTAACTGACTGGGGGGGAGAATTACACCATGGTACCCCGATATGAGCAGCTGCCCCCCATTGCTGTGTCTGACAGTGGCCCCCATGTGTTACAGAAGGGTTTGTAGCCCCTCGGGATGTGACTGAGGTTTCTGTCTGTAAATAGACACCCTGTGACATTGCGGTTGGTCTTTATTATGACAAGTGTGAGTGTAGTGGAACTGCACAAATAGACTCAATACAGCACCGATGTCTGGAGCCCCTGTGACTGTTTCAGACACTTGAAAGCAGAAATAAAGGGGAAGTGAAAATATCCTAATTGTGTAGGAAATAATGAACAATATCTGAAGCTGCTAAACACTAATATTCCCTTTATTGGAGCTGCCCATACATCTGCTATTTCATATGAGGGGTGGGCGTTTCCCAGTAGGAGGGAGACAGCCAATCACAGCCCTGCAGTCACACAAGCACAGACAGGCGTCAGTTCCCTATCAGGCGCTGCTAGCTGCTGATTGGTTCCTGTGCTATTACTGGTGTCAGCATGACTTCAGCACTTAAATCAGCACTTTATTGAATATTGTTGAGAATCATGGAACGTTTTGTGTTTATTTATTGTGTCCTTAAATGAAAACCTTTGGGTGCTGGGCTGTGAGGGTGAATGTAGTTGGTGTGTCTATTAAATGCTCAAGTGGAAAGTGATATATTAGTCTATATATGAGGAAATGAGCACGAAACGCGTCAAGCGTGTGTTTGTTCTCTCCATGATCTTATACAATACTCAATAAAGTGCTGATTTTGGTGCTGCCATTGGATTGGTCCAGTCAGTCCTTCTATGTCTCCAGATGAAAGACTGAGCCTGGATACTGTCTACAGACAGTCACTATATACAGAATACAGGACACTGATATTATATGGGCTCAGCAAGTTCAATACCTGTATCAGGTACTTAGCAATAAATTACCCGAAATCTATGGGAGGAGGGGCAAACAGTGAGTATGTCAGTCACACAAACACTCCGGCTATTCCCTTTCTTCCAATTCTATTGTGTGGGAGGAGTTATTAGTCAGGCCCAGCCTCCTGTTACCATGGAGACCACACACAACAAACTGACTGGCTACTGAATAGAGCTGCAGACTGTGTGGGGTTGCCCCTAGCAACAGACTCACTGGATCCTGGAGCTGTTGGACAGTCCTGTCTCCTGAGACCCACCGGCACGTGAGTGACACATTCATTGGTCTTTACCCCCCCCAAACCCTTCTACCTCTGCTCCGTGTCTCCCCCTAACCCTTCTACCTCTGCTCAGTGTCTCCCCCCAAACCCTTCTACCTTTGCTCCGTCTCCCCCCAAACCCTTCTACCTCTGCTCCATGTTTCCCCCAAACCCTTCTACCTCTGCTCCGTGTCTCCCCCCAAACCCTTCTACCTCTGCTCCGTGTCTCCCCCAAACCCTTCTACCTCTGCTCCGTGTCTCCCCCAAACCCTTCTACCTCTGCTCCATGTTTCCCCCAAACCCTTCTACCTCTGCTCCGTGTCTCCCCCCAAACCCTTCTACCTCTGCTCCGTGTCTCCCCCAAACCCTTCTACCTCTGCTCCATGTTTCCCCCAAACCCTTCTACCTCTGCTCCGTGTCTCCCCCCAAACCCTTCTACCTCTGCTCCGTGTCTCCCCCAAACCCTTCTACCTCTGCTCCATGTTTCCCCCAAACCCTTCTACCTCTGCTCCGTGTCTCCCCCCAAACCCTTCTACCTCTGCTCCGTGTCTCCCCCAAACCCTTCTACCTCTGCTCCGTGTCTCCCCCAGCTGCCACCTCTACTGCTCATGCCACTCACCTCTGTACCCCAATGTGCTTAATGACAGTTTATATGCTGTGTCTGTAACATTCATACCTGGGGATTCACTGCTACTGTCAGCTACTTACCTGCCTAGAGAAATAATCGACTTACCAGCCCGAGTTTAGAGTGTTTATTGTGAGAGGTGGTTGCTTCCCTGTCTGGAGATTGCCCCATGTGCCAGTCATCAGGGGTACAAGAAATTGGGGCACATACATATAAATAAAAAAACCACATTGTGCAACATTAACAATCCTGAAGGAGAATCACATTTATTAAACATTCCCTCCATCACTGGGGCAGATCTAGTTATTCAACTCCATATTCTTGTGCCCCGACTGCAGAGCTCACTTACTGCACCCTAAACCTGCTGGGGGAACTGCAGCATAGACTGATTCTAAGTGAAGTGCTACTTGTGGTGGAGGAAGGAATTGGGGTTCACCTCCCAGTGACTATCTAGAGATGGGGGGCAGCTGGACTGAGTGTATAGAATGACTGGCTGACCAATTCAATAAAGTGTCATTGTGAGGTGTTGTTACCCTTTAACAGAGTTTCCAGCAATGCAAAGAGCGTATTACCCATAAGTCTGTGTCCTTGTGGCCCCAACAATGGAGAAGTATGAGAAGTTGGCCAAGATTGGAGAGGGCTCTTACGGGGTGGTGTTTAAATGTCGCAGCCGAGAGACTGGTCAAGTGGTGGCCATCAAGAAGTTTGTGGAATCAGAAGATGATCCAGTGATTAAGAAGATTGCCCTGCGGGAAATCCGAATGTTAAAGGTGAGGCCACTGTCCTACTGTAGAACAACATGGCCGCCGCTCAGTGTTAGTGGGAGAGACAAACGTTCCCTTCATTTAGCTCCAGGGTGTTCCCAATAACAAGACTAGTACAGTTATTCTAGTGGGAGATGGAATCATTTGTCAGATCAAGGGGCAATGCTTAGGGCTTTACTGGGAGAGACCAACAATAGTTGTGTTAGTAGGAAAGAACAACACACAGTGTTACTCTGGGAGAAACACATACACAGGTCAGCACTGAGCAGAGGATTGTGGGATAGGCAGGAGGCGGGGCTCCTACAGTACAGAGTTGGGGAACACTAACCTGCCCCCCGTCTCCCCTCAGCAACTCAAACACAACAACCTTGTCAACCTGCTGGAAGTGTTCAGGCGGAAGCGAAAGCTGCACTTAGTCTTTGAATACTGTGACCACACTGTGCTCAACGAGCTGGAGAAGCATCCAAATGGGTCAGTACTTACCTCATTGCTGTAATATTGTCATTCTATCCAAATGGGTCAGTACTTAACTCATTGCTGTAATATTGTCATTCTATCCAAATGGGTCAGTACTTACCTGATTGCTGTAATATTGTCATGCTATCCAAATGGGTCAGTACTTACCTGATTGCTGTAATATTGTCATTCTATCCAAATGGGTCAGTACTTACCTGATTGCTGTAATATTGTCATTCTATCCAAATGGGTCAGTACTTACCTCATTGCTGTAATATTGTCATTCTATCCAAATGGGTCAGTACTTAACTCATTGCTGTAATATTGTCATTCTATCCAAATGGGTCAGTACTTACCTGATTGCTGTAATATTGTCATGCTATCCAAATGGGTCAGTACTTACCTGATTGCTGTAATATTGTCATTCTATCCAAATGGGTCAGTACTTACCTGATTGCTGTAATATTGTCATTCTATCCAAATGGGTCAGTACTTACCTGATTGCTGTAATATTGTCATTCTATCCAAATGGCTCAGTACTTACCTCGTTGCTGTAATATTGTCATTCTATCCAACTGGGTCAGTACTTACCTCATTGCTGTAATATTGTCATTCTATCCAAATGGGTCAGTACTTACCTCGTTGCTGTAATATTGTCATTCTATCCAAATGGCTCAGTACTTACCTCATTGCTGTAATATTGCCATTCTATCCAACTGGCCTGTGTCCTCCTGACTCACTAGGTCAGAAGCGATGCTTTGCTGTTAGCCTAGAAGGGTAGGAAATCCTAACAGTCACACCCACAAACTCCATGATCTTATGGATCTGAGTCCTGGGGATTCCAGGGGCTGGCATCTCCTGTCTGGTACTGTTCCCGATTGTAAGAATCCTTCATTTTCCCAATGACAAGCTCCAGGGTCTGATGGATGTGGTCTTTAGGAAAGTCTTTGGTCTGGGATCTGGTATTGTTTCTCATGGTAAGAATTCTTCATTGTCCCATGATGGATCAGAGTCCTAGGGAATAGGGAATCCAGGGGCTGGTACTGTTCCCCATGGTAAGACCCCTTGATTGTCCCACCCACAAAGCCATTCACAGGAGCTCATTGAGCATTAGCCCAGCACAGTGGAACTGAGAGATATTTCTCACCAAGCTATTTCCTCCGTTACAGGGTTCCCGATGCCTTGACCAAGAACATCATGTGGCAGATTCTTCAGGCTGTTACCTTCTGCCATAAGAACAAAGTGAGTACAGACAGTGAGTGCACACTCCTACTCACAACTTCAGTTCCAGGGGAAATACATAGGGTGAAGCCAAGAGGAGCTTTAGAATCCGTGGCGAGTAATGGCTTCAGAGGGGAAACAGAGAGGATTCTGGGAAGGGGTAGCATGGCCGGTTGAGACTGGGGTTGCACTGCGTAATATAAAGTAAATCCTGCAGCTTTAATCTTGGGGTGTAACCAGTATTAGAACATTTGCCCCACATGGGTCGACATTAAAGGGCTCATTTACATCCAATACCACAGTTGCATTTGTGCAAATTTTACTAGTCAGTTGTGTGCAAAAAATAATATGCTCCTTGCACTTACGTATAGTTCTACTTGTCACTGCTCAGTCCTTTCTGCCTTCAGATCTGAATTGGGGCAACCATGGAGCTAGTGGCACCTCCAAACCAGGCGACATCCCCAAGGTTCCCTCAGTGCCCCGTCCCAATAAGCGCAGTGTTCTTGTGTCACAAATGCCACTCTGAAGCCAAACACCAGAAATTACACCAATGGGCTTGGAAAAGTGCAGCCCAATTGCCTCTGATTTACAATAGAGAGCACAACTGCCCCCTCACAAGCACAATTGTAGGGAAAAGACTCAAGACTGAACTCTCACATAAATGAGCCCTTGTGTCTCTAACTCAGTAGCCACTATACAGCCCACCTCAGCCGGATACTTGCCAGTAGTGTAAATGGCACTGTTCAAATCCATTGCAAACACCTATTACAATAGTAGTGAGGTCCACCCTGGGTGGTGCTGTGTGCCCTTTAAAGGAACAGAAATGGATCTTCACTAAAAAGACATCACAGTAACAGCACCGAGTGGGTCACTGAACCTCAACAGTATCACAGCTATGTACTTATAATTGGCTACAGCAGTGCACTTGGGTCAGGTTAAGGTACTGTCCCTTTAAAAGTAACCTGCAGTATTAGTACTGGGGTTGGCGCTGCACAGAGCACTGTAAAGGAACAGTCAATATTCCTGTAGTAAACAATATAGTAAGTATCTAGTAAAGTATATAGTATGTAGTAAAACATACAGTAAAGTATAAAGTAACTATCTAGTAAGTTATATACTGTGTAGTAAAGCATATAGTAAGTATGTAGTAAAGTATATAGTAAACCATATAATAAGTATCTAGTAAAGTATATTGTAAGCATGTAGCAAAGCATATGGTAACACATACAATATTGAGTAAAGAATATATTAAAGCATATAGTAAGTGTCTAGTACAGTATGTAGCATGTATGTAAAAAAGCATATATTAAGTATGTAGTAAAACACACAGTAAGGCATATAGTAGTGATCTACTAAAGTATATATGTCTGTAGTAAAGTATCTAATAAAGCTTATAGTAAGTATGTAGTAAAGCATATAGTCAGGTTCAAATGAAGCACAGAGCCGCCCCTACATGATTTCTTACTTCCAGTTGCAGTGGCTGCTCAGTGTAGGGGTATGGCGCTGATATGGTTGCAGATTGGTCGCTTAGTTTTTCTTTTATCATTAGATCCTCTAAAAAAAACCCTATGGGGGGAATTCACAAAAGTGTCGGGAACAAAAAAATATCTTTAAAATGTCGCAGAAAGTGTCGTAGCAACAGCTGACAAATTCACAGAGCATTTCTGCGCCAATTTTCCGACATGTACGACACTTTTGAATTGTGTCGTTAAAAGTGGGCGTGGTTTTTCGGCACCACTTTTCCCACCATTTTTATGAATTACTCGTAAACCCATTTTTTTTACCGACAATTTTTCAGACACTTTAGGCTCTCCAAAATGAAAATGTCGGTCAAATTGTCTTTTGAAAAGTCTTGGTAAATGTCGTTTGTACGATGAAAAGATATACGACATTTTAGAAAATTGTCGGACTTACGAGAGATTCAGAGATGGTAACATCTGCCTTTGTGAATTTGCCGTTCATACGACATTTTACAAATTTGTCGACCGCCACTTCTGGGTCACTTATTTTACCGACACTTTTGTGAATTCCCCACAATGAGTAGGTTGCCTCTACTTCCATGATGAATTGAACATGAATACGTTGATATGGAATGTTTGTTTGCCGGACAGTGTATCCACCGAGACATCAAACCCGAAAATATTCTCCTCACCAAACAAGGGGTCATCAAGCTGTGTGACTTCGGATTCGCCCGGATGCTTAGTAAGTGCCCCACGTTCTGAGCCCCTCATCCCTCCCTTACTGTTACACTTACTGGGTTACTGCTGCTCTGGAAAACCTTGTGTATTACTGGTCCTACTGGAACATCTTGTCAGTTATTGGCCGTACTGAAATGCCTCGTTAGTTATTGGTCATACTGGAATATCTGATTAGTTATCGGTCATACTGGAACATCTCATTAGTTATCGGTCATACTGGAACATCTCTTAGTTAATGATCATACTGGAACATTTCGTTAGTTATTGATCATACTGCAACATCTCGTTAGTTATTGTTCATACTGGAACATCTGATTAGTTATCGGTCATACTGGAACATCTCGTTAGTTATTGATCATACTGGAACATCTCATTAGTTATCGGTCATACTGGAACATCTCATTAGTTATTGATCATACTGGAACATCTCGTTAGTTATTGATCATACTGGAACATCTCATTAGTTATCGGTCATACTGGAACATCTCATTAGTTATTGATCATACTGGAACATCTCGTTAGTTATTGATCATACTGGAACATCTCATTAGTTATTGATCATACTGGAACATCTCGTCAGTTATTGTTCATACTGGAACATCTGATTAGTTATCGGTCATACTGGAACATCCCGTTAGTTATCGTTCATACTGAAACATCTCATTAGTTATTGTTCATACTGGAACATCTCATTAGTTATCGGTCATACTGGAACATCTCGTTAGTTATTGGTCATACTGGAACGTCTGATTAGTTATCGGTCATACTGGAACATTTCGTTAGTTATCGTTCATACTGGAACATCTCATTAGTTATTGTTCATACTGGAACATCTCGTTAGTTATTGATCATACTGGAACATCTGCTTAGTTATCGGTCATACTGGAACATCCCATTAATTATTGTTCATACTGGAACATCTCATTAGTTATTGGTCATAATGGAACATCCCATTAATTATTGTTCATACTGGAACATCTCGTTCGTTATCAGTCATACTTGAAAACCTTGTTAGTTATTGTTCATACTGGAACAGCTTGTTAGTTATTGGTCATACTTGAAAACCTTGTTAGTTATTGCTCGTACTGGAACATCTTGTTAGTTATTGTTCATACTAGAACACCTTGTCAGTTATTGGTCATACTGGAACATCTGATTAGTAAATGGTCATACTGGAACATCTCGTTAGTTATTGTTCATACTGGAACATCTCGTTCGTTTTTGGTCATACTGGAACATCTTGTTCGTTTTTGGTCATACTGGAACATATTGTTAGTTATTGGTTTTATTTTAAGGTTTTATAGGTCTTAATGCAACTTCTTGTTGGTTATTGGCTGTACTGTAACCCTAATCCAGCGACTTGCTCGTTGTTAATGACTATGCTCCACAAGTCTGAGTGTTCTTATCTCTAATGTTCCCCAGCCCGGCCTGGTGATGATTACACAGACTATGTGGCTACTCGCTGGTACAGAGCTCCTGAACTCCTGGTGGGAGACACCCAGTATGGATCAGCTGTGGACGTATGGGCTGTGGGCTGTGTCTTTGCAGAACTTCTTTCGGGGCAACCGCTGTGGCCAGGAAAATCTGACATGGACCAACTACACTGCATCATCAGGACCCTGGGTATAAAATGGGTTTCTTGGGAGGGAATTGGGCATGAAAGTGACTGCAGGGCTGTGCTGAAATATGTGCCCCCCACATTAGGTGTACCCCTCATAACATTTCCATAGGGACTTATATCCCTGCATCCCACATTAACTGTACCCCAACATTCCTCCTTCTATAGGGACTTTTACCGCTGCACCCCATATTAGGTATATCCTGTGCCCCAGAGTTATACTGGTTTCAGACTATAGCAGATAAGCCCCGCCCCAGCTAATGACACTTCTCTAATTTAGGGAAGCTGATCCCGAGGCATCAGTACATTTTCCATAGCAACCAGTTCTTTCACGGCGCCAGCATTCCCGAGCCAGACCCAGCAGATTTGGTAAGTATCCGGCAATGCCCTATTTTACTATCTAGGCTTTGTAGTCACCTGGACATGTTTAGTGATCTCCCCAATCTCTATGGTACCCCAGAAAGTGGGGTTGGGTGGGTGCTGGGATGTCTCCTACTAACAGAATTCTACCATGTGAACCTCGGATGACTGACATAAATCCTCTCCCACAGGAAACACTGGAAGAAAAGTTCCCAAATATTCAGCCAGCGGCTCTCACTTTTATGAAGGTATAGAGGCCAAATGGGTTGGGAAGTCTTTGTGAGTAGGGTTCTGGGTATAACAGCAATGACAAGGGTGTTGGGGTGAGTAACAGCAGTGAGTAGGGTGCTGGGGTGAGTAACAAGATGGAGTAGGGTTCAGGGTGAGTAACAGGACTATGCAGGGTACTGGGTGAGTAACAGCATTGAGTAGGGTGCTGGGGTGAGTAACAGCAGTGAGTAGGGTGCTGGGGTAACAGCAGTGAGTAGGGTGCTGGGGTAACAGCAGTGAGTAGGGTGCTGGGCTGAGTAACAGCAGTGAGTAGGGTGCTGGGCTGAGTAACAGCAGTGAGTAGGGTTCAGGGTGAGTAACAAGACGGAGTAGGGTGCAGGGTAAGTAACAGCATTGAGTAGGGTGCTGGGCTGAGTAACAGCAGTGAGTAGGGTGATTGGGCTGTTGGCACAGAATTATAGCTCTGAAGGTGGTCCTAGACTGGTATGTAGAGGCTGGGGGTAGGTACCATGTATTACCTCTGAACTAGTGGTACATTGTTGCCCTGTTCCCCCAGGGCTGCCTGCGTATGAATCCAGATGACAGATACTCCTGTGAGCAACTGCTGGAAAGCTTGTACTTTAATCCCGCCCGCGAGGAACCGGAGAAACGGAAACCCAAGGGCCGGAGGCGACTTCAGCAGGTGAGAGGCCCAGTGATTGGCTCATTTTATCTGCAGGGGATGGAGCATCTCATCTACTGACCAGGCAAAAGTTATAAAGACAAATACATTTGCATCTTTATCCCCCAGGGTCAGCTCTTGCCCCAACTACCGGCCAATGGAACGTCTCCTGCCCCTGATGGGAAGAACAAGCCACGGGCCACTAAGTTTGATCATTTCCCCAACATTTAAAGCAGAACAGGCAATAGGACAGACACCCTCTGTGCTATCAACGTGTGGGTGCCTCCCAATGGGATCCAAGCAACATGGCAGCTCCTGGATACAGATGTAACCAAATTGCTACATGCCTCCTCCATGTGGATCAATAATAATTGGGATCAATGCAGTAGATTTAGCCTTTAATCATTTCTTCTGTCTGTAAGAAACAACCCCTGCAGGAGGAACAGACATGGGGCAGACTATGGACACCTCCCATGTTACAACTTCATTTATATTCACTTACACTGCAGAGGGTTTGGGGGAGCGCAATATATACAAGCAGCCATTTTGGGGTACATGTATATAAATGGAGAAGCCCCTCCCACTGTGAGGTGCCAGTCTTGTTATTCCAGCGGCTTCACAAACACATTTGTCATCAGAAAATGACTTGTTACCCCCAGTTACACCCCCCCATTCACTCTATTGTCTCTCCCTTGTACTTATACTCCCCCCAACTCACCCTGCACCCCCAGTTACACACACACACCCCATATCCTTGGGAGGAAGCTACTGTCCCGGCTCAGCACAACAAATAGTGGTAGAAAAAGCCAAAGCTCTGGTTTTATTCAGGGGAATATGTTACAGGGGGACAGAGATTTGGGGGGTGGGGGGAGATACTAAGAGCTGTGTTGGCTTTGAGCCAATAGGAACAGTTGTTCATTGATCCCCCCCCAACATAGTTCATTTTGTGGGGTTCAGCCTCCCCAATTCACTTCATCATCTGGTGACATCTGCAAGATCTCAGTGACCAGGCCGGTGCCAATAGTGCGGTTCCCGTCCCGCAGGGTAAAGCGCTGACCGATCTCTAACACCATTGGCTGTCGGAGGGTCAGTGTGAGGGCCGTGTCTTCTCCTGGCATCACCATCTCCTGTAATGGGACAGCCCGTGAGCACAGAGACTACTGACAGGGACGCGCTCTGGGTAAAGGGACGCGCTCTGGGTAAAGGGACGCGCTCTGGGTAAAGGGAAGATGTAGCAAATGTTACACCAGCCTCTTATGTTAAATGTGCAGAACTTTTGCCTCTGGTACCAGACAAAGGGCAGATCAAGCTGAAAGAAGTGGCAGACACTTGAGCCAATGAGAAGCAGTGAGGGCGGGTACAAATGAGACCAACCTTATTATTGGGCAGAGTGACCCGACAGGACATGTCCCACGTCAGAGAGAACATCACCGGCAGGAAGTTACTGACAAACGGCTTGTGTCGCCCCCCTTCATCTTTACTCAGGATATAAACCTGTAAAAACCAAGAAGCACCAGACTGAGAGAAGCTCCCTGCCAACGTCATGTAGATCCTACAGAATCCAACTGAGCCCCATAGAGATCAGGTGAGCTCAGGTAGGTCCCAGTATAGAAAGCACAGCAGATACCTGGGCCTGAATCTTCTGGTGAGGTCGGATAGATCCAGGTTTGCACATGACCATCCCGCGTTTCACATCCTCCCTCTTTAATCCTCTCACCAACGCTCCGAGGTTGTCTCCTGCTTCTGCCCGGTCCAGGTTCTGATGGAACATCTCAATGCCTGCAAGATGGGGGGAGGGAAAGGCAGCAGTATGAGCACAAAATGAGGGGTCTCCCCTAGTTGTGAGCGATAAGGCTAAGAAATGGCTGGGGGGTCAGGCACTGCTCCCACTACTCCAGCTTTACCTGTTACAACAGACTTGATGTGTTTGTTGCGCCCAACGAATTCGCACTCATCTCCCTTCTTAATGATTCCCCGCTCCAGCGTCCCAGTAACCACCGTCCCTCTGCCTGGAAACCAATAAGATCACGGGGTCAGAACCATGAGGTGCACATGCCCGGCCTGCAGAGGGGGCTCCCGAGGCTCCTTACCTGGTATTGAGTAGACGCCCTCCACGGGCAACAGGAAGGCCTTGTCCAGCTCCCGAGGGGGCACAGGAATGTAGGTGTCCACTGCATCGAGCAGCTTCATGATGGAGTTCAGCCCAATGTCCACGTTCCGGTTCTGTAACAAGTGACCTTTATGAGTGGGCGGGACTAAATACCGGGATACAATGAGATGCCAAGCAGGTGAAACCCCCAGACAGTAGCTCATTGGGCACACTTACCTCCAGCGCACAGAGGGCGGAGCCAGTGATAATGGGCGTGTTCTCCCCATCGTATCCAAACTCAGTGAGCAGCTCCCGCACCTCCAGCTCCACCAAGTCCAACATCTCCTTGTCATCCACAGCGTCGGCCTTGTTAATGTACACCACTATGTTGGTCACGCCAATCTGCAACGGGAACCGGCGTGAGACAAGCCAATGTGTGGGGTATTGGGGTACGTGGAGAATGGGGGGCACACACTTACCTGTTTGGCCAGAAGCAGATGCTCCCGGGTCTGTGGCATCTGCCCGTCAGTGGCAGCAACAACCAGAATACAGCCGTCCATCTGAGACGTCCCCGTGATCATGTTCTGCTCGGGGGGTACACGACAGTCAGGAATGGGGGGCACAAAAACCTGGGCTTCTCCAGCCAATCAGCTTCCAAGCCCACAGCACACTCACCTTGACGTAATCTGCGTGCCCGGGGCAGTCTGTGTGGGCATAATGTCTGTTGGCCGTGGCATATTCCACGTGGGAGGCATTAATAGTGATGCCACGTGCCTTCTCTTCAGGGGCATTGTCTATCTCCTCGTACTTCTTGAACTGGGCACCCCCCGCCTCCGCCAGAACTGAAACCATAAATAGGAAACAATTGGGGGTGGAGCCAAATGCATTTGGGGGTAGACGCCCCCTACCTCTCCACAGGTGCCCCTCAGTAAGGCACCCAGACCTTATTAGTGCAATAAAGAGAAATGATTGGTGCTCCACAATAACAATGTGACTATCACCAAGTTGATCATGTGCTCCAGTGCCCCAGCCCCCCAGCCAAATAACAGGGCTATCCGCTAGTGATGTGTGGGCCGGCTCTTCCGCCTGCTCTCCCCGCCCCCCGCGACCTTACAATGCCGGCTCCAACTTCAATGTTATACACGCGCCTGCTGACCACACCCCTTTTGTGATGTCATTAGAGGGGCGGTCGGGCTCAGGCGGGCGGATATCTGGAGAAACATCACTACTATCCGGCACCAAGAGGAATCCACAGGCCAAACGTATAAGTTAAAAAATAAGTCTTTTTTCCTCATAGTTAAAAGTATAAGTACATCTCCATAGGCCCAACGCGTTTTGTACCTGCTACGGCTACATACTTAATCATACGGACTTACGCTTAGCGACAGACTTACTCTTAGTAATGGCAGCAGTGAGGGTGGTCTTGCCATGATCCACGTGGCCGATGGTGCCGATGTTGACGTGTGGCTTGTCCCTCACGTACGTCTTCTTGGCCTCGGTGGCATAAGTGCGGGGGATCAGGGGGTAGAATTGGGCAGCAGGACGGGGCCATGACTGTTACACACAAGAGAGACGTTAGAGCTGAATGTAGAGCCGGCACTAGTCACGTGTGCCAAGACTTTTAGTCACCTGTATTTATACACTCACACCAGCCCATCTGTGATGTCATAAAGGGGGTGGGGCATGTATTTCTACACTATTTATAGCAGACTTCTATGACTGGTTTCAGGAGTCAGAACAAGCAGTGCAGGGAATACAGTGAAACACATGGGGGGGGGGAATTCACAAAAGTGATGATATTGAGGCAAAATAAAAGTGGAGATAAAAATGTCAGATTTCCCACCAAATTCACAAACCTCTATCTGCACTTTTGTGAATTTGTCTTTTAAACAGACAGTTTTCAGATTTTGTCTTTTTTTAATAGACATTTTTTCTGAATTTGTCTTTAACTCTTAATGCACCTGTCAGTCAGACATAGAATTGGAATTTCTGGGGGAGGGGCTTATTTACATAGGAAAATTATACATCATTTATTTCAGGATAACCCGGGCTTTCTAAATCTGCCGACATGTTTGTGTAATTCCACTTGTGTAACAAGATATAAGGGTCTAAATACAAGAAATGCTATTTTACGTAATATAGGGATTTGTAATTGCTGCTGAAACTGAAAATAAATGGCTGGGAGGCTTTACTTTCCCTTTAGATAATTAGGGTTGCACTGAATCCACTATGTTGGATTTGGCAGAAACTCAAATGCTTTGGGAGAGATTCAACTGAATACCAAACTGAAATCAAATCCTCATTTGTACATGGAAATTATGGGTGGGAAGGGAAAAACATTTTTTTACTTCCGTGTGTCCTGATTTTCCTCCACTCCCCTAATTTGCATATGTAAATTAGGGGTTGGACTCGGTTTGGCTGAATCCTTGCTGAAAAGGGCTGAATCCTGGCTGAATCCTGAAATGAATTCTGAAATGAATCCTGGATTTGGTGCATCCCTATAGATAATATCGTCACTCAGATTGCTAATATTGCCTCATTCATTAGGATAAAACTAGTGTGAGTTAAAAACTTTTTAATATATAAAATTAATAAACTATTTTTCTTTAATCAGTTTTACTTGTTTTGTAAATGAGGTTTTTACACCTATAGGGTTAGACAGAAACGTGTGCCCTGACTATAAAATGCTGATCCCTATTAATATGATAATAATTCCCCAAAGGGGCACCTACAAGAGGGGTGAAGTGAAGATTGGGGGAACCAAAGCAGATTATATTAGAATTGATCTGACACACGGGGGAGACTTATACTGAGCTCAACTCCATTTTTAAAATGTTGTTTAAGAAGTTGTTTTTGTGCCATTTTTATGTCGTTTGAAAGACAAATTCATAAAAGTGTCAGTAAACTTTCTTTCTTTCACTAAAATATGAAAAGTGGTGGTTGAGTTGGAATTTAGGAGGATTTGTGTTTGTGAATATGGAGAAAGTATTTTACTCCAGTTTACCATCACTTTTACTCCAAAAATCAGTGTAAATTAAGTAGATCCGGGCACTCACAGATCAACTGCAAATAATTCTATGTTACATTATTATTTTTATTATTATTTAAGTATAGAATTATTTGCAGTTGATGTGCGAGTGTCTGGATCTAATTCCTTTACACTGATTTACTCACCTTATCTGGACTAAGGCAGAGCCTTAAAGGAACAGTTCAGTAGAAAAATAAAAACTGGGTAAATAAACAGTCTGTGCAAAATAAAAAATGTAAAATAAATAATGTATCTAATATAGTTAGTTAGGCAAAAATGTAATGTATAAAGGCTGGAGTGAGTGGATGTGTAACATAATAGCCAGAACACTACTTCCTGCTTTTCAGCTCTCTAACTCTGAGTTAGTCAGTGACTATAAGGGGGGCCACATGGGACATAACTGTTCAGTGAGTTTGTAATTGATCCTCAGCATTCAGCTCAGATTCAAAAGCAACAGTTAAGTCCCATGTGCCCCCTCAAGTCTCTGATTGGTTACTGCCTGGTAACCAATCAGTGGAAAGCAAGAGAGCTGAAAAGCAGGAAGTAGTGTTCTGGCTATTATGTTACACATCCACTCACTCCAGCCTTTATACATTATATTTTTGCCTAACTAACTATATTAGATACATTATTTATTTTACATTATTTATTTTGCACAGACTGTTTATTTACCCAGTTTTTATTTTTACACTGAACTGTTCCTTTACGGCACATTAAGACATGATTGGAACTAGTGTACATATATATAAGATTGTACTACAACAATGGTCTCTGTCCAGTTTAGTGAATCCCCCATAGAGTTGCCGGTGCAGGTGGAGGAGGAGGAGGAGGAGGAGACTTACCACAAAGCGCAGAGTGTGAGGATAAAGTGCAGGTAGAACTGTGGGGAGAGAGACACAACAGTTACACAGTGTTACACTAATGATGAACAAGAGACAACTGTCAGTGTAATATAAAGAGTCACATGTGTAGGAAAGTGTCAGTGTGTCTCTCTCATGTCTGGACAAACGTCACATGTGACACCCCGTGTATTTCACTTCTGTCCTGTGTATATCATATATATATATAGAGAGAGAGAGAGAGTTGTGTATATCATATATATAGAGAGAGAGAGTTGTGTATATCATATATATAGAGAGAGAGAGTTGTGTATATCATATATATAGAGAGAGAGAGTTGTGTATATCATATATATAGAGAGAGAGAGAGTGTGTTGTATATTACATAGAGACAGAGAGACTGATGTATAAGAGACAAGTGAGGGCCCATGTGTATAATATATATATATATATATAGAAGTGACACACACATATATATATATACAGTATCAGAAGAGACAGTAGTTGTCCCTGTGGGTGAGTCCCAATCAATATGAGACACAAGTACAGACTGATGTACAACAGACACGTGACATGTGTGTGTATATATAGAGAGAGAGAGAGAGAGAGAGAGAGAGAGAGAGAGAGAGAAGCCCAGGGTGAGTGTGAGGAGTAAAGACAGAGCTGTAACAATCCATATCAGCCCGTGGGTCAGTACATTGTGCTCCAGTAGAGGAGGGTGAGGAGGATTAGTCCATGGTACAGAGATGCTGGGGGTGACCTTTACTTAGTCTCATGTGACCTTTAGCGGCATCCCCAGCCCCACATCCCTTCCACTGCCCCTCCCGCTCCGTTTCCTCCCTCCCCCGGGACACATTCTCTTCAGAACAAGACTCTACCGATTGCGCCACAAAATCACTTACCGGCTCTATGACACGCAGACAGACACACGCGCGCCGCCATCTTGCCTGAGACAGGAAGTGCTTGAGCGGAAACGGAAGACAGAAGAGGTAGTTGTAGGAACGGCCTGGGCGGCCATCTTAGGTGGGGAAAGAGAGACAGGAAATGGCGCTAGTTCAGCCCTAAAGGTGTCGCTGTGTCACTGCTGGCGGAGTCCTGCGCTAAATATTTCCCTTTATCCGTCACTGAGGCAACTGCTGCTCAAATAAACACACACACACTATATAGATATATATATATATTAAACTGAATTCAACATTAATCTGCAAGTCACAGTTTCCCCAAGTTACAGTTGTATCATGAATTGTTACAGTTGTATCTTTGCTTATCTTAAATTGTTACACTTGTTTCTTTGCTTATCTTAAATTGTTACAATTGTTTCTTTGCTTATCTTAAATTGTTACACTTGTTTCTTTGCTTATCTTAAATTGTTACACTTGTTTCTTTCCTTATCTTAAATTGTTACACTTGTTTCTTTCCTTATCTTAAATTGTTACAATTGTTTCTTTGCTTATCTTAAATTGTTACACTTGTTTCTTTGCTTATCTTAAATTGTTACACTTGTTTCTTTCCTTATCTTAAATTGTTACAATTGTTTCTTTGATTATCTTAAATTGTTACACTTGTTTCTTTGCTTATCTTAAATTATTACACTTGTTATTTCCTTATCTTAAATTGTTACAATTGTTTCTTTCCTTATCTTAAATTGTTACACTTGTTTCTTTGCTTATCTTAAATTGTTACACTTGTTATTTCCTTATCTTAAATTGTTACAGTTGTTTCTTTGCTTATCTTAAATTGTTACACTTGTTTCTTTGCTTATCTTAAATTGTTACAGTTGTTTATTTCCTTATCTTAAATTGTTACAGTTGTTTCTTTGCTTATCTTAAATTGCTACAGTTGTTTCTTTGCTTATCTTAAATTGTTACAGTTGTTTCTTTGCTTATCTTAAATTGTTACAGTTGTTTCTTTGCTTATCTTAAATTGTTACAGTTGTTTATTTCCTTATCTTAAATTGTTACAATTGTTTCTTTGATTATCTTAAATTGTTACAATTGTTTATTTCCTTATCTTAAATTGTTACACTTGTTTCTTTCCTTATCTTAAATTGTTGCACATGTTTCTTTGCTTATCTTAAATTTAATAATCACTGACAGTTACATCCAATATATCTTATAGGGAGGCTCCTTTCCCAGCAGATGAATTAGAGCTCACTCAAATAACTGATTCCAGTACAAACAAAATGTAACAAAATAACTGCCTTTTGCACAAATCCTGCATGTAGAGAGACATGATGTCTGGTGAGTTTAATAGAGTGACCTCTAATACATCTTCTAGGCAAAAGGAGCCCCCCTATAAGATATATTGGATGTAACTGTCAGTGAATATCTGACACCCAACTGCTGCATGAAGAGACAATGAAGAGAAACAGATGCTGAGAGAGGAATAGTGACGATAAACTTGATTATTTCAGATACAGAATATTTAATTGATTGTATTTACTGTAGTTTCTTATTTCAGTATGCTGAAGCTTATATTACATTTTTATTTCCGCAATATTTCCCGTTTAATTACTGGAGTGTATGACGCGGCGCCTGAGTGATTTCACATTATCAATAATCTGAGTTTTGAGTTGTTTCATTTGCTGGAAATGATAAAGTTAAATGTGTTTCCAGTGTATATTGGATTTCTGTCCTTTAGTCCATCCCTTTAGCCTGTGTGTTGTTTCAGGTAGAGAAGTAACGGCACAAGGACATTTATTGGCTGAATAAAATCAGCAGGAACAAGTTCCATGTCAATCACACGGGCTGCTACATGTGTATACAAGTCTATAAGCTGCTAACATCCAGACTATTGCTTGTAAATCGACCTAATTAGCACACAGCGTGCACTTTAAGTACAATGGCCGTATACGCCGGCGTTGTTTTGGGACTTAGAAAAACTTTGTCAACTTTTTATGAAGTCCTATCGACTCTATTGCACTTCGCCTGGTCTGAGGTGGCGAGAAATGTCTGGCGCAAGAGGTAACGCTCAGTAAAATGCGCTAGTTAGTGAATTAACGTAGTTACGTCTCTTCGTTATAGTGCAACTTCGCCTCGCGTAAGGGTACAAAGCGCTAGAGTAGGTCCTACTGAAGTTACAGCAGCGCCCGTTAGTAAATTGATGAAGTGGCAAAATGATGTGACACTGGCGAATTTTCGGTATTATTAGCCACGCTGCCCTTTAGTGAATGTGCCCCTTTGTCTGTATAAATTGATAAAGGAGAGAAAAGTGAATGAGTAGTAGTAAGTGTAGGTGTGTGGGTTGGGCCAGTTGGTGAGTAATGGTTGTGACTCGTTCCTATTTATCTGCTACTTGTTCTTGTGTGAATACGTCCTTGTCTCGTGCCCATTCCACTGGGACTATTGTTTGTCTGCTGAGCAATTCCACTAACCAATTCAATTCCCCCGGGCTGAATACTGCCCAAATGTTACTTACCTCTTCTTTATCTAATACAGCCAGGCTGATCCGTGTCATATAAATATATTAAGTACATAAATACATACCTACATACATACATACATACATATATAAATATATACATACATACATACATATATACATACATACATACATACATACATATATAAATATATACATACATACATACATATATACATACATACATACATACATACATATATACATACATACATACATACATACATACATATATACATATATACATATATACATACATACATACATATATATATACATACATACATACATACATATATACATACATACATATATACATACATACATATATACATACATACATACATACATACATATATACATACATACATACATATATACATACATACATACATACATACATACATACATACATACATACATACATACATACATACATATATACATATATACATACATACATACATACATACATACATATATACATACATACATACATACATACATACATACATACATATATACATACATACATATATACATACATACATACATACATACATACATACATACATATATACATATATACATATATACATACATACATACATATATATATACATACATACATACATACATACATACATACATACATATATACATACATATATACATACATACATACATATATACATACATACATACATACATACATATATACATACATACATACATACATATATACATACATACATACATACATACATACATACATACATACATACATATATACATATATACATACATACATACATACATACATACATACATACATATATACATACATACATACATACATACATACATACATACATACATACATATATACATACATACATACATACATACATATATACATATATACATACATACATACATACATACATACATACACACATACATACATACATATATACATATATACATAAATATATACATAAGAGTCCAGCAGCTCTCCCTGGAGTTTTACTCGTCATTGATCTATAGTTACTATAGGACTTGCTGCTCTCAATGTTCACTCAGCATTCACATAAGGGGGTACAACCCCACCGCACACCCTGTTATTTCAGCCAAATTCACCCAATGTTATGTCAATATTCATTGTGACGTGTCCAGTTAAATATGGATCGGATTATCGTCTCCATAGTGTGACCCACTGCCGCCCCTCAGTCTAATGTAGAACTGCAAGTTGCACACACTCTGGACTCAAACATCGCTCAATTCAATTCAATGGAAGATTAACAGCCCAACGACTGACACATTTCCTAACTACTTCCTTAGGGACCGGTGAGTGAGGAACTACGTAGTTATTAAACGCGTCAGACCACGGGCTCTTCATTTAAACAAATGTAACCAATAAAGACTGATGTTTTATCTTCCATTCAACGGAGCCATCACTGAGTCCAGGAATGTTTGTACATCACTGAGTCACTGTCACATTGTTCTGGTTCTGGAGTCTGTTGGCTCAGCCCTGGAGCACTTGGACTATCACTTCCCGGATGTTTATTGGAAACTGTGATTCTTTATATTCCCATGGCCCCTGTACAGTGAGTGTAGTTCTACTACTCCCCATACAAAGTTGCTGCTGTCAGTTCTAACCACTTCCCACTCTGCTCGTTAAAAGAGCTTATTGACAATCAGCAGCGATCCTACAGCCAGCGACAAAATACTGGGCCCAAGAACTGACGTATCAACCACCTGACTCAGCACAACAATCGGCTGCAGAGGTGGATAAAGTTCATGTTAGCAGCAGTACAAGTGATACTATACACACAAAGGTTTCACATGCGACTACACAACTTCCTCCGACATTAAATGAAACATCAGCGGATGTCTAACAGATCAGAGAAGTTGTGTATAGTAAATAGGGGGGCAGGGGACTGATCTGTTAGACATCCGCTGATGTTTCATTTAATGTCGGAGGAAGTTGTGTAGTCGCATGTGAAACCTTTGTGTGTATAGTATCACTTGTACTGCTGCTAACATGAACTTTATCCACCTCTGCAGCCGATTGTTGTGCTGAGTCAGGTGGTTGATACGTCAGTTCTTGGGCCCAGTATTTTGTCGCTGGCTGTAGGATCGCTGCGGATTGTCAATAAGCTCTTTTAAGACTCCAGTTTTTGTCTGTGGGGATTTTAAAAGCTGCCTGGTGTGTTGGGAGAGCAATAGGCTGAAGTCTAGGGGCTTTATCCCATACCCTGTAAAGAACGAGATTTATTTCTGTCGCACTCCCACTACTTTATCCACTTGCTACTGACTCATCTCTAATCTCTACACCAGGGGTCCCCAAGTTTTTTCTACCCGTGAGCCACATTCAAATGGAAAAAGACTTGTGGAGCAACACAAGCATCAAAAATGTCCCTTGGGAGTCAAATAAGGGCTGTGATTGGCTATTGGTGGCCCCTATGTGGATTTACTCTACTTGGCACTGTACTTAGTTTTATACCAAGTCTGGAATTGACAAATAAGCACCTGCTTTGAGGCCACTGGGAGCAACATGTTCCTCACGAGCTACTGGTTGGGGATCCCTGGTTTCCAGTCTCCATCACTGCCTTTAAGAGTCTGGAGAGCTGAGGTTTTGCATTTATTGTTGGTTGTTCTGTGTCTCAATCACTTTCTGATTCCAGCCAATCAGTTAACCCTTTGGTGAAGAGTGTAAAATATTCCAGTCTGTGTATGAGACACTGAAGTCTGTGGGGTCTGTCACGTCAAACACATACGGTACCTCCAAACATTTCAGAAATAAAAGGAGGGGCGAAAAATGTGATGCGCATAGTGTGGCAACTTCTTTGACCACGCCCATTGTCTGACCACACCCCTAATTAACATGTTCAGTTTTTACAATTTGGCAGGTTTTAAAAGTTTAAACTTATTTCTGTGGGTTTTTTCAGTTATTACAGTTTTTCTAATGAAGGTGAATTACCCTTTAAGCTGTGAGTGTAACTTCTCCCAAGGGACCTGTTATCTTATATTGTTACAATTACTTATTTGCTTATCTAGAAATTGTTACAAAAGTATCTTATCTAAACCTTGTGGCTGTTCTGTGCTCTCTGCTAAAAGCCAATTAAGTGAGAAACTTGGTTTCTTTTTCTGGCTGTTCAGTGCAGAGACAATTGGGACTTTCCAGTACAAATGCGGGACTGCGGGTTGAGCTGTTAAAAGAGGGACTGTCCCTCTGAAAACGGGACAGTTGGGAGGTATACAATCGTCCGACATGCGATGCGCACATAGTGAATTTGGTCTGTTTTGACAGTGGCATCAAATAACTAGCTGCGCATGCGCAAGTGGATGGCGCCAAACCTCCAGTAAAAATGTCGCCAAAATCAGGTAAAATACTGGTCACCCTTAAAAGTAGGAGAGGGACTAACAAACTGTAGTTCTTTTTACGCTCACTTTATCCAGTTACACTCAGTGTGTTGGCCATAAGAGTAATAATAGGAAGTTCAGCATTCCCTTTACTCCAAGTACAAGTGCTGCTCATTAGTATTGGGACTACGGTCTGGTCTGCAGAGATTGCACTTGAGCCAAACAAGAGACAATTACTGACCTCGGAGGTCTGGATGTCGGGGTCACACTCTGTTGCCACTTTCAGCTCAGCCGCAGTTTATCATGAATCAGACAGAAGTGTCCAATAGTCAGAGGGACACGTCCTTCTCATTTGCACAGACTGGACTCACCCCCCACTTAACTCTCTGGTCCACTCTGAATATCATTAGACTCTATGGTTCTAAAGGCAACCGGGCCGCTCTGTATGTCATTACACTCTATGGTTCTTACCGGGCCGCTCTGTATATCATTCGATTCTATGGGTCTAATGATATACAGAGTGGCCTGGTTAGAACCATAGAGAGTCTAATGATATATAACGAAAGCCAACTAGTCAGTTCTGTATATCATTACACTCTATGGTCCTGAAGCCAACCAGGCCACTCTGTATGTCATTAGACTCTCTATGGTTCTAACTGGGCAACTCTGTATATCATTAGACTCTATGGTCCTAAAGCCAAGCAGGCCACTCTGTATATCATTCGACTCTCTATGGTTCTAAAGCCAACGGGGCCGCTCTGCACAGTGCATAAGCTTTGCCTGAAAGTCTCGCAGCTCCCCATACTTAAATGAGGGCAGTTTCCCACACACCAGAAGACTGAATGATCCCTGAAATGAATAAGAGAAAAATAAAAGGAGGGGAAAAAAAAAAAAAAAAAAAAAAAGTGTCCTTCAACCTCCAAGGTGAGACAAACAAATGAGGGTGAAAGGTGGAGCCAGACCATGGGTAAGAGGCGGGGCTTCAATTCTTCTGTCTCCAGTGGTGAAGGAAGACAAACCCCCAATCTGTGCACTAACAGGAGGGACACCTATTGAAATAAGGGGCCCCCCATACTACAGACAGTAGTAGAAAAGGATAGAGACTCGGGTGGTGCATTTGGTAATTTAACCTTGAGATTTATCTACCACAAGCACCTCCATCTGTTTGGAAGGTCACTTCCCCTTTAAATGGTCCCCTGCTCTCAAGTAGAGAAAACAAAAAAGGGGAGATGTTAGTTTAAAACTTTGTTTTTTATTTTTAAGGTTTTTAAACTTTTTTTGTACTTTTTCAATGTTTTTATTCAATAAAAAGTAAAAGTAGTCCATCACTCATTTCAAGTTAACGGGGGGGGGGGGGGAAGAGATGTGGGAAGGGGAAGCCAAACTGCTTGGATTTGCCCAATTGGATTTATAAATAAAAAATAAAATCTCGCTTTTTGTTCCAGTCTTGGGTTAGATAAACGACGGGGGTGCACCCCTATTCGCAGACCAAAGAATAAGGTTGTCCATGTGATGGGACACAAAGAGCCTCCAGCTGTAGGATCCACCCCTGGGAAACTCTGCTGCTCCTGGCGCCTCTCTTGCTGGGCTCTGACTCATGCTGCCTGTGGGAGCCCCTCAAACTGTCGCCTCAGGGTCCCCGACTCTGTAGTTTCCCCGACTCTGTAGTTTCCCCGACTCTGTAGTTTCCCCGACTCTGTAGTTTCCCCGATGGTGTGGACAGAAAGGGCTGGAGGCAGGATTCACGGTGGGTTCATGACTTGGAAGGGGCTGATTGACAGCTCAGTTGCCGGGGGGGTGGAATGGAAGTTGTTGGGGCGGATGGGACTGAACTGTAAAACAGGAGAAGTGGTTGAAATAAAATCTGCACAATGTCTAACACAATAGACTGGCGGGAGAAACTCACCTTGATGATGTCCTATATAGGTGTATGGGGAGGGGCTGGATGTCTGTTGAATGGCAGCTTGTGGGGGTCCCCCGTGGCTCTGAGGAGGGTGAAGCAGCATGACCTGCGCAGGGTGGGGAGGATGGGGGGCTCCTGGATGAGCCCCACTAATTCCAGTCTGTACATGTGCCTGGAAGAGAACCAATGGGAAGCCGTTAGAGTGAAGGCAGTGAGGCCGGTAGTGCGAGGGTTAAATACAGTGGGGGAGGGGGGGTACCTGTGCAACATGAGACATATTGGTGTAGCTGTGCTGGAGCTGCTGGTGGGCATGGATGGCATACACAGCCTGTTGTGGGTAACTGCTCTGGGGTGACTGAGCACTGGGGCCGGGGGTCAGAGAGGGTGGGGTCGCCGTCAGGGTGGCTGTGTGGTACAGGTTCTGTTGAGGCTGCCCGCTGCTCATGTGGGGGGGCTGGCCCGTCTGGTGCTGCACAAATGAGAAGAAATCCAATTAGTTTTCCTACTGCTCAGCTGTTTGTCTTGCATCTCTCTAAACTTGCACATTTCCACTGCACTCCCTCCAAACGCTACACAATACTAGCCCATCCTATTCACTCAGAGGGAAGCCTATAGCTACTACATCACTTCCTGCTCACTTGTTCTGCCCCTCCCAGGGAAGGAAGTCTATCAATCCAAGTAGATGGGTAAAGAAACCAATCAGCGCAGGTGTACTGCTGCAAGGTGCTTTTATTGAATACACAACATGTTTCGAGCTTAAAAGCTCTTTATCAAGGGAAGGAAGTCTATAGGCTGCTCTGCATGCATCACTTCCTGCTCACTTGCTCCGCCCCTCCCAGGGAAGGAAGTCTATAGGCTGCTCTGCATGCATCACTTCCTGCTCACTTGCTCCGCCCCTCCCAGGGAAGGAAGTCTGCATGCATCAGTTTTTGTTCATGCAGTTACACTTCTCTGTTCCTTCATGTGGGTGCGGATTACGGTGTGTTGGACTCACCTGTACAGGGCTGGGGTTGGCATGCTGTGGCTGCTGCTGGCTCTGGGTAGGGGTACTGGCAGGCTGGGGGTGTAGCTGAGCTGCATGATGGGAGTAGGACTGGTGAACAGCGGCTGCAAGGAAAGCTCAGGTTAACATTAATGTATCAGGGGAGTCGGACAAAGTGAAGGGGGGGACAGAGAGTGGTCTCACCATATAGGGTCTGGGGTGTCGGTTGTTCTGCAGGGGGGTACTGAGGATTGGACGATGATACCAAGGCCTGGGGGTGGTTTCCAGATGTGATCATGCGTGGGTTACTCTGCAGCATGGGGGCAAACATCGGCTGAAAGGAACAAGAGAACAAGCAATAAGGATTCACAATCCCACATAACATCAGGGTAGCGCTGGAGTAGTGATGGAGTAGAGGTACCGGAGGAGTAGCGTTGGAGGGGTAGGGTAGCGCTGGAGGGTAACGCTGGTCAGAACCCCAATGTACTGCCCATTGATTGGCAAACTTCCTCTTGCTGGGGGAGGACTTGAGGCTTTTGCTACAGTAGAGCCATATTTATTTCCCAGGTGCCATATTTTATGCACTGCTCTATATACACAGGACCAGACTTCTGTCTCTCACACTCTCCCTTCTACACAACCCCATCCCAAAGCTGCTGCCTTATTAGCACTGGGGTATAAGGAGGGGATTCAGCTCCCACAACATAAAGTTAAAGGGGAAATAAGAAGTTGCTCCAATAAGCAGAGGGCGGGGTCTCACTAAATAAAGTCCCACATACCTGGGAGGGGTAATGGGCCATGGGCTGCATCATGGTTGGTTGCCCAGGAAACTGCTGGGGGCTATAAGAGATATAGGGGGAGTACGGTGTAGCCGCCACTAAAGGGGGCCCCGCAGCAGCTGCCGCCTGCATGATGGGAGGAGCCGAGTTGGGCTGGTCTGAGCGCTGGGGGAGGGAACCTGCAAGAAAACACAAAATTTAAGGATAAGGGTTTGTCTCCCTCTGTATTAATTACTAATGTGTATTGATAAACATGTTGTAGTTTATTTAGCACTTACACAATACGTACATTAACTCACTACTTTACCATCATAGTAATGTCACATCCAGTGTGAGGGCAGGGATATTAGTGCCGCTAGATACTACCCCCCTCAGTACTACACAGTGTTTATTAGAGGAGCCTCCCCTACAATAGAGAGACTGTAGGTGTCAGACAGTGAGTAAAGCCCCTCAGTACTACACAGTGTTTATTAGAGGAGCCTCCCCTACAATAGAGAGACTATAGGTGTCAGAGAGTGAGTAAAGCCCCTCAGTACTACACAGTGTTTATTAGAGGAGCCTCCCCTACAATAGAGAGACTATAGGTGTCAGAGAGTGAGTAAAGCCCCTCAGTACTACACAGTGTTTATTAGAGGAGCCTCCCCTACAATAGAGAGACTATAGGTGTCAGAGAGTGAGTAAAGCCCCTCAGTACTACACAGTGTTTATTAGAGGAGCCTCCCCTACAATAGAGAGACTATAGGTGTCAGAGAGTGAGTAAAGCCCCTCAGTACTACACAGTGTTTATTAGAGGAGCCTCCCCTACAATAGAGAGACTATAGGTGTCAGAGAGTGAGTAAAGCCCCTCAGTACTACACAGTGTTTATTAGAGGAGCCTCCCCTACAATAGAGAGACTATAGGTGTCAGAGAGTGAGTAAAGCCCCTCAGTACTACACAGTGTTTATTAGAGGAGCCTCCCCTACAATAGAGAGACTATAGGTGTCAGAGAGTGAGTAAAGCCCCTCAGTACTACACAGTGTTTATTAGAGGAGCCTCCCCTACAATAGAGAGACTATAGGTGTCAGAGAGTGAGTAAAGCCCCTCAGTACTACACAGTGTTTATTAGAGGAGCCTCCCCTACAATAGAGAGACTATAGGTGTCAGAGAGTGAGTAAAGCACTGCAGATCTTACCTTTAGGCCTGTATTTGCCCTGCTGGCCAGGCACAGAGTTGGACATGGGGTACGGGTACATCTGAGGAGCCTAAAACACAAAGGAGAGTTTGTGGTTTGGAAAGTTCTAAATCCCAGTGATCATTGATTATCTCTTGAGTCAGAGTTTGGGGGACCCAAAAGCATTTTCTCCTCAGACCCATTAATATTACAAGCGTCCCCCTCCATGTTGAACCCTAAGTCAGCCCCTGCTCACCTGCACAGCGGAGCTCATGTGTATATTTGGGATGTACGAGATGTACGGCCCATACATTCCAGTCTGACCGGCACTCAGCATTGGGATGGTGGCAGTAGAAGAATGGTTTCGGGGCCCGGGTGATGTTGGGGTGCTTGTGGCTTTGTTCTGCAATAAAGATGGCGGCCCCGTTACAGCACAAGCCGAAGCAGAATGGCATGAGTAGTGACAACACCAGTACTTACCACTGACAGAAGAGGCTTGGAAGGGTTAAACTCTTTAGCATTGGGGTTCAGAGTGGATTTCTTGACTTGACTGTAGGAGACAGACATTAGTAATGAGCACTCACACTAGGGACGTCCCTTACACATCACAGACACTTACTCGCACACTGCCTGCCCCTCCTTCTCCTCTGACTCCGCCTTCCCTGGGGGGCTGCCACTGTCCTCCTGACGCTCGGCTACCTCACAACTTCTCTCCTCCTTCATCTCTTCCACCAACTCTGGGACTTTCTGGATGTCCAGTTGTTCAGATCCTTCACAGGCCGTCGGCTCAGGGACTTTACATTCCAAGGACTGGCGCGGGGGCAACGATTCAGAGACGGGGTCTGGGCCCGAACTAGGCTGTAGCTGCAACAAAGCATTCACACAAAGGCCCCTCATTAGAATACATCAAGGGCCCCTCATTAGAATATATCCAAGGCCACACAAAGGCCCTTCATTAGAATACATAAGGGCCACACAAGAGATCCTCATTAGAAAATATCAATGGCCACACAAGGGCCCCCTGATTAGAATACATAAGGGCCACACAAGGGCCCCTGATTAGAATACACAAGGGCCCCTGATTAGAATACATAAGGGCCCTTCATTAGAATACATAATGGCCACACAAGGGCCCCCTGATTAGAATACATAAGGGCCACACAAGGGCCCCTGATTAGAATAAACAAGGGCCCCTGATTAGAGTACATAAGGGCCCTTCATTAGAATACATAAGGGCCACACAAGGGCCCCTGATTAGAATACATAAGGGCGACACAAGGGCCCCTGATTAGAATACATAAGGGCCACACAAGGGCCCCTGATTAGAATAGATCTTACCCGGAACTCGGCGCCAAACTTGCGCAGCTCATCGAGCTGGTTCCTCTTGTGATCAGTGTGCAGCACTGTGTGAGGAGAAGGAAAGAGTGTATAGAGATGGGTGAGGAAAGGGTGCAGGACAGTTTTGCAGCATACAGTAAAGCGCAGACACAAACCTTTACAGGGCTGCTTGGGCACTTGGCAGGGGGTGAGTTGCTCTGGGGTGCGGCTCTGCTCTTTCACTGCAGCGGGGGGTGCAACGTCCTTGCCTGCAACAAACATTATATACGTATGTATAAGTGGGACCCCCGATCAAGCTGCAGTGTTAGGGTCCCATGCATTTACTTGCAGCAGCAGCAGAGTATGTACATAATGCATTGCACAGCTTCATATAAACTCACCCCCAATCACTTACCTTCCCCTGGCATTATGGGGGTGCTGCTGTTTGGAGAGGAAGGTTTAGGGGCCACAGAGGGGTCTGGAATGGAGGTTCCTAATGAAGAGTCTGCGCAGCTCAAGGAGGATCCAGACTTGGGGGACAGCGGGGGGTAAGCGCGGGGGGCTGCTGTAAAACATTTATACATGGAGTGAAATGAAGTAACAAATAACAGGACTTCGCTATTAATGGCCCCCCCATACTCACCGGAGGAGGGAGAGGTGGGAACTTCCATGGGGCGACTGGATGGGGAGGACACAGTCTTGCTGCAACGAATGGGGCGCTGAGCTTTGGGGGACATGCGAGAAGGACCTGAAGCAAAACAATTTCATATCAACAGTGCCCCAAATAACTGCCAGCGACCCCATACGTGTGCCTCCTAGTGACAGTACAGTCCCCCAAATGCCCTCATTAAATCTCACCTCCATTCATTCCTCTCTGCTCCGGGCTACAACAGCTTTCTGGGTAATGCTGGGGGGCCCCCCGGACAGGCATTGAGCTCATCACTTGTCTCCCCCCTCGGCTGGAGCTGCTCCTAATGCCCCCCCCTCGTGCACCTTCTCGCACCCGCTGGGGTAGTGGGATGTACTTGCCATCGCTGGGGACAAGAAAATGGTCGTTACATCCAGTACAAACATACACAAGCCAACGGCTTACTCTTTACTACTGCACTGGGGTAACCAGACAGTAATACCCCCCTGGGCAGCCAGCAATACCCCCCCGGCAGCCAGAAATACCCCCCCCCGCCGGCCTGCCAGAAATACCACAGGGGCAGCCAGCAATACCCCCCCCCCGGCAGCCAGAAATACCCCCCCCCCACCGGGCTGCCAGAAATACCACAGGGGCAGCCAGTAATACCCCCCCAGGCAGTGTTGAAGAGCAAAGAAAGATGAAATAGTTCTGCTCCACGTGCACAAGAGAGCAGTAAAGCAAGCCCAGCTAGAATATGAATATACAGAACCCAACAGAACAGAAAGAAAAGCGGAGCCCACCCATTACTCACCGATTGGCAAGACTAGGGGAGTCCCGGTCAGAGTTTGGCCTCTGCACTGAGCTGTGCTTTTCCTCCTCTGTCCTGCACTCGTCGTTCTCAATGGAGATGCGGGCACGATACTGGGGGCTGGATTCTATCTCTCGTGCCAACTGAGTAGCCCGAGCTTCCCGCTGCCTGAACTCCTCCGTGTTGTCTTTCTCCAGTGGGACCCTGAAAGTCACAGGCCAATGTGTTCTACATTATAAATCCACAGAATAGGAATAATAGGAATCATTGGGGTTCAGCGTTATGCCCAAGGCTTGGGGAGGCAACTGGAGGGAGAACTCACGTGTAGGAGGAGAGGCTGCTGTCATACGTTGTTTTAACTCCATAGTTATCCTCATTAAACTTGAACATGTCGTTGGGGTCCCAACCATTGGACTGAAATACAAATGTACATGACACAGGGTAAGTGGTGGGAGCAGAAGTCAGGAGAGGCGGCAGTTAGACAATAAACGAATAGCCAGAAGTACAAGGTGCCATCATTCAGTCAATGGGCCCGTGGCACAGATGCCACGTCACTCACTGGTCAAACACAATTACACATTGTCAGGCCGAGATCCTTCACTTCAACGGCAGCCAGTCCAAGGGTTTGTCCAGCAGCGGAGCATATACCTGCGGTGGCCCTTTAAATGGGGCGTTCCCTTCCAACACTTGTTTCAGTTCCCCAGAAATAAAGACTTTTCCCAATTACTTTCTATTTTCTATGTCTCACTGTTTTTCTAATATTGAAGTGTAAAGTGTCATTTTTCACTTTCTAAAGCAGCTCCGGGAGGGGGGTGGGGTGGGTCGTCGACCCTGTAAACTGATCTAAATTGATACATTTAGTTGATCCATTTCTTATGTTTGTCCCTGCTGAGCAGAATCTCTGGGTTTCATTACAGGCAGCTGTTAGACTTGATACAATAGTTACTAATACTCCAGAGATGCTGCTGAGAAATGGATCAACTCAATGTAACAACTAAATGTAACAACTAAATGTAACAACTAAACGTAACAACTAAATGTAACAACTAAACGTAACAACTAAACGTAACAACTAAACGTAACAACTAAACGTAACAACTAAACGTATCAAGGAAACGCACCGAGGAAATGTATGGAGTAAACGTATCAACTAAATGTATCACGAAAAATGTAACAGTTCAGAGTCTGCTCCTGAATTACTGAGCTGTCAGACTGAAATACCAGAGAACATTCAACTTTACACTTAGATTCAGTGCATCCATACCCAAAATCTACTATTTTGGATTCGGCCGAACCCCATATCCTTCGTGAAAGATTCGGCCGAATACCGAACCAAATCCTAATTTGCAGATGCAAATTAGTGGTGGGAAGGGGGGAAAAATGGACTTCCTTGTTTTGTGACAAAAAGTCACGTGATTTCCCCCCCCCTGCCCTAATTTGCATATGCAAATTAGGATTCGGCCGCAGAAGGATTCCGCCAAATCCGAATCCTGCTGAAAAAGGCCGAATCCCAAACCGAATCCTGGATTCAGTGCATTCCTTATTTTGGAAAAACAGTAAAAAATAACAGAAGGAAAGTTATTGAAAAAAGTCTTTATTTCTGGGGAACAGTGTGAAAGCAACTGAAGTAAAACATTCCCTTTAAGTGCCGCCCACAATGAGCTCAGTGACTGCGGTACTGGTGGGTGTTCCCATTATCCCCAGACCAATCAGAAGAGCAGAACGTTACCATATCTGAATCCAGGTCGTAGTCGTCGTTGCCTCCCTCCCCTCCATCCCAGCGCAGGAGAATCTTATCTTTGTGCTCCCCGTTCACTTTGGAATTGGTGGCAATTGCCGAATCTGTGAATTTATCTGCAGAGACAGGAAGGGGTTAACTGGAATAACGGATATACCGAAATCTGAATTCCTGCGCTCTCCTGTACCCTAATCTGTGTCAGTGGGACCAACACTACAGGGGTGGGGCTTGTCATTAACACTGCGCAAATACACTAAAGGGGAGGGGCTTGTCATTAACACTGCGCAAATACACTAAAGGGGAGGGGCTTGTCATTAACACTGCGCAAATACACTAAAGGGGAGGGGCTTGTCATTAACACTGCGCAAACACACTAAAGGGGAGGGGCTTGTCATTATCACTATGCAAATACACTAAAGGGGAGGGGCTTCTCATGAACAGTGTAAATAGCCTAAAGAGGAGGAGCTTCTCATTTACACTGTGCAAACACACTAAAGGGGAGGGGCTTGCCATTAACACTGCACAAACATGACTAAAGGAGAGGAGCTTGGCACAGAGATTACAAGGAAGGAACTAGGACAAACATAGGGATTCTCACCTTTCGTAGCATAAGTAAAATCAACATTTCGGAAGCGGACCACAGCCACATCTGAAGACTTGAAGATCATGGTATCTACAATATCCTCTCGTTTTGGCCCCACGACTTGCTCACTGGTTTTCTTGTGTACGGCATCAACTGCCAATTCAAACTGCAAGTAGAGAGATCCCATGAGTGACAGTTGGTCAGATGCCCAATTAGAATTGTGTGGGAGGCACTACTGAGAGCCAATGGCAGCCAGACAGTCAGCAGCAAGACGTGAAGCAGAGTCAGGAGGAAACATGGGGCTGAATGCAGAGGGTTCAAGGTGAAACGAGTGAGAGGATGAGACCACTAAAGGGTGGGGGGCAGAGAGGAGGGCCACAGACACATATATGTCTATATATCTATATATTCATATGGACTGCACAGCTGAAGGGCAATTGATAATACACAGACCCGATCATTACTCTTACCCTTGAGCTTAACGTTTTGAAGATCCCCTCATAAACGCTGCCATTTCTGACCCTCACATCACACGTGGAGCCCTTTAAAGAAAAAACATCATCAGTATTCCAGCTGCAAACACTGCACCAATCAGATCCCCTGCAGGACCCTCAATACACTGACCCCTGTTGCACAAGGGACTGTTGGGGGCACAGACACAGGGCACGTCAGCTTTAGGGGCCGAAGGGGAGGGGCAGTTATTAGGGGCGTGTCATATTTAGGGGAGAGGGGGCAGAAGAGGAGGGGCAGTTAATAGGGGCACGTCACATATAGGGAAGAGGGGGTGCAGTTATTAGGGGCAGGTCACATATAGGGGAGAGGGGCAGAAGAGGAGGGGCAGTTATTAGGGGCACGTCAGGTTTAGGGGAGAGGGGGCACGAAGAGGAGGGGCAGTTATTAGGGGCACGTCAGGTTTAGAGGCAGAAGAGGAGGAGGAGTTATTAGGGGCTCGTCAGGTTTAGGGGAGAGGGGTCAGGAAGAGGAGGGGCAGTTATTAGGGGCGTGTCAGGAAGAGGAGGGTTAGGGTAAGCATACGGTAATGCAGAGGGATAATGAGACTCACCACGACAGCAGTCAGGAAGTGCAACATTCGGGAATTGTTATAAACCCCTTCAAACACCTGAAAGAGAAGAACAATAAGTGACATGTGAGAGGGGCCACCCCCAGTCACAACCCTATGTAGTAACAAGGGGGACTTGCACCCACAGGCCAGGTAACATGACGCTGATATAATCACCATTATAACTACAGCGGTGCCTGTGCCAGGGGGTACAAAGGACTCCTCCAAGTACATATCTGACACATATAGAACTAAATAACAACATATGGGAAATAATGAGGAGACACACACTATCCCTGAGCAGCACTTACCGGGGGCTGAAGTCCTTTCACTATATTGCGTCCCCTGAAAGAGACAAAAGAAACATGAGTGTGACCTGTGAGGGTGCCCTGTGAGGGTGCCATGTGAGGGTGCCATGTGAGGGTCACACAGTTGCACCCGCACTGATACAATAGCAACACAGCTTCAGATCTACTCACAGACACGTGCCAGGCTTTAGCCAACAGAAACCATGTGAATGTCCCATAGATGCACTGGCCACACTTGGGCTACTGTAATGGCACAGACAGGTAGGAGAGGCAAGTATCCAAGCTGAATGTCAGGGCTGAATGTGGCCCCTGGAGGTCCCAGCTACAAGGGTGATGCAGCTAAAAACGGAGCTCAGCTATCAATATACCATTGAGGGTTTGGATTTGGCTCCCCTATTCTGCCCATGAAACCTTATGGATGTTGGTGTGACTATAAGAAGCAAGCCACAAAATGGCGTCCAAGCACAAGAGTCACAGGGCACCGGCGAGCTTTAAAGCCCATGTGAATAGCTGGAGCGCTCAGTGGCCCCAGTAGCACCCAGTCTATAAGAGCCCTGCATTGAGGTGCCCCCTGAGCAATGCTACAAACAGGTGGGTTGGTACAAATGGATTTCTGTACAAAACAGGGAGTGTTCCATGAAATCTCGCCAAAGACACAATGACACAATGTAACACAATGTAACACAATGTAACACATAAGGCCACCTTTTGTGTAACACAGGGGTGCCCATAAGGTAGATGGGGATGTACCAGTAGACCTTAAGCTGATGATCTCAACAAACAACTTGTCTAAATCACCCTCCTGTTTCATGAATTTCATTCACATATGTATTATGTTAAGGTTACAAAATAGTTATTTGTTAAATATAGCAATTTAAATTCTATCATAAATCAATATAATGTTTAAATAATATTTTCCACGGAACAGAATGGTAATAATGCGGCTATGGATGTAGATCATAATGGGAGCTCTCATTAGTAAAGTGTGGGCACTCCTGGTGTAACATTTTATTATGTTGCTTCAGAGGTTCCTGTTAGAGAAGCTGCCGATTCCTGAGCCATTTACTTGCTGGGGGGGGGTTCTTCAGTCTCCCCAATTTCTGGATCCTTTCTCCCTTCCCTACACAGGCAGCACACACCCCACTGCTTGTGCCCAGGGCTTTGACTCAGCGGGTGCCCCAGCTTCTGGTTCAGTTTGGAAAACATAGAAATGTACCCTGGATTGGTGACACCGTTTCATCCCAGTGGAGTGAAGTCCTGGTAACCCCCAGTTTATGTTCCTGTGGGGGGTGGAACCAGACGGCTGTGGTTCTGTTAGGGGCTCAGATAAGAGGGGAAACATTTCCAAGACAACTCAACAGGTCCAGTTGTTTAAGACTTGTCACTTCTCAGTAGCAAATAAACAGAACCTTGATAGTCTGTACACAAACGGGCAGTTGGCTTCTAGCATCAGTTGTAACTGTCATACTGCTTGTGTACCATATACTATACGTCCCTACTAACTACAGCTACAACAATATAGTTACAGTTAAATTGGGTTGAAAAAAGACAAAGTCCATCAAGTCCAACCCCTCCAAATGAAAACCCAGCCCCATACACACACCCCTCCCTACTGTCACATAAATGATATATACCCATATCTATACTAACTATAGAGTTTAGTATCACAATAGCCTTTGTATTATGTCTGTCCAAGAAATCATCCAAGTCCCTCTTATAGTCATTAACTGAATCATCACCCGGCAGTGCATTCCCCAACCTCACTGTCCTCCTCACTGTGATGAACCCCCTACTCTGTTCCTTTAAATGAAACTTCTTTTCCTCTAGTCTGAAGGGGAGGCCTCTGGTACGTGATTCTCTTTATGGGTAAAAAGGTCCCCTGCTATTTGTCTATAATGTCCTCTAATGTACTTGTAAAGTCTAATCATGTCCCCTCACAAGCGCCTTTTTTCCCCCAGAGAAAACAACCCCAACCTTGTCAGTCTCCCCTCATAATTTAACTCTTCCCTCCCTCTAACCAGTTTAGTTGCACTTAGTCTCTGCACTCTCTCCAGCTCATTTATATCCCTCTTAAGGACTGGAGTCCAAAACTGCCCCCATACTCCAGATGAGGCCTCACCAGGGACCTATAAAGAGACACAATTATGTTTCATCCCTTGAGTTAATGCCCTTTTTTATACAAGAACTTTATTTGCTTTAGTAGCCACAGTATGACACTGCCCAGAATTAGACAACTTGTTATCTACAAAGACCACTAGATCCTTCTCATTTAAGGAAACTCCCAACACACTGCCATTTAGTGTAGAACTTGCATTTATATTATTTTTGCCAAAGTGCATAACCTGCATTTATCAACATTGAAGCTCATTTTCCAGTTTGCTGCCCAGTTTTCCAGTTTAGACAAATCACTGTGCAAAGTGGCAGCATCCTGCATGGAACCTATAGTTCTGCACAATTTAGTCTCATCTGCACAAATAGAAACAGTACTTTCAATGGCCACCTCCAGGTCATTAATAAACAAGTTGAAAAGCAAGGGACCTAGTACAGAGCCCTGCACTACTCCACTAACAACACTGGTCCAATTAGAAAATGTTCCATTTACCACCACTCTTTGTAGTCTATCTTTTAGCCAGTTCTCTATCCAGGTACAAATACTATGTTCCAGGCCAACATTCCTTCATTTAACCAGTAACCTTCTATGTGGCACTGTATCAAATGCTTTAGCAAAGTCTAAGTAAATCACATCCACTGCCATCCCAGAATCGAAGTCTCTACTTACATTCTCATAAAAAGAAATTAAGTTAGTCTGGCAAGATCTATTACACATAAAACCATGCTGGCACACACTCATAGTATTATGATTTGCTATGAAGTCCAGTATCTTATCCTTTATTAACTCTTTGAAAAGCTTTCCTACCACTGACGTCAGACTAACTGGCCTATAGTTTTGAGGCTGAGAATGGGATCCTTTTTAAATAGAGGCACCACATTAGCAATTCACCAGTCTCTCGGCACTATGCCAGACCACATTGAATCCTGATTAAGCAGATAAAAGGAAAAGTAGAGTCTTTGTAAGAAGGGGGGTTCAATAGTGTCCCCCAGAATCCTCTCCAGACACCCAAGCATGAACATATCACAGGACCTGCAGGACAGCACCCACTTTCTGACCCCTACAGTCCCACCTGCTGCTAAATACAGCCCCATCTCCATCCTCGGGCAGCTTCACAAACTGAGGCACCCCAAAAACCAGAGCTGATCCAACACTGTGCGCCGCTTCGGTATCTACTACTACTGCAGTGTAAAAGATCCACAACTACAGTTTTTATTGTACAATGTAAATCCTGTTTGCTAAGAAATAAAAGAATAAAAAGGAAATGCGTAGGGTTAACCCCAATGTTCCGCTACCTGTCCCCAAACATACCGGAGTAGGGGTGACATTAAAGGGCCAGTAACAGACAAAAAAATGAAAAGCCTTTTCTTTTACATTGAATGTATTTTTTAAGTGAAACACATCACAAAGAGACAAGAGACATGTGAGTTGATATGAGAGGGGTCTGGTCCTTCAGAGAGTCACCAATGAGCTGTTCCTGTGTCAGAGCTAAAGCCATTGTATTGTGCAGAGCTGATGTTTGGGGACAGAAGTAGAGATTGTGAGAGTCATGGGGATACATGGGGGACAGTGAGTGGGAGGAGACTATACACAATAAGTCTAGACTATTACTATATATATATATAATATATGGCAGGACAGGAGGAAGAGACCAATACACATATATAAATAAATATAAATGCAGGTTACACAGTGGTGGGCGGAGACAAGTGTTTGGGGCCCAGTGAAAGCTCAGGGGTGACAGGGAAGAGACAGGGCCTGCAATGCCCACGTGACTAGGTGCCCCGCCCCATCCCCGGCAGAGTCGGCCTGTGATTGGCCGCGCCACTAGTCAGTCACAAGGAGCTGCCGGTAACGCGTTCTCAGTGTCTTTCCTCAGGGCCCAAGCGCTTACCTTCCAGCTCCGGGTCGGTCTTGGCTCCTGCTCCCGCCTGGGGGGAGGTTCCCGTTGGGGCTGCCGGGGGATCCTTGTTGCTGGGCCGGGGCCATGGCCGGTTTGCGGCTGGGAGGAGCCTGTTGCTGCTTCAGCATATTCCGCCGGGGGTAGGACCAGGGGACCGGCGATAAATTACGGGAACCGATCGCTAAAGGGTCAGAATGAAGCGGCGCGCGCCTACCTCACTCCAACCGCCGCCGCGAGACACTGCGCGTGAACCGGGCGGGGCTCCCAGCAACCAATAGCGTACAGCGCTGCAGGAAGGAAGAACGGCGAACATCCAATCAGATGGGTTGCTCGTACGTCCGCCCAATTAGAAGAAAGATTTAGCGCACCCTCCGCCCGCGATTCACACCAATGGGAGTTTGCTCTGGAGGCGGGATAAGGCCGACAAACACCAATAGCCGTGAAGCTCCTAGTGCTCGTTCATTAGAGAAGAGAAGGGGCGGGGCGGGGCTGTGAGGTGGCTGCTTCGGTGACCTCTCACACTATAGGGACAGGGCCGCACTGACCGCAGGGAAACGCTAACGTTCTAACTGATACCGCGCAGGTGTCTCTCCCGACTTCCGAGCAACGACATCCCATTTACATACCCATTCTCCCCCGGCGTCACTCCCTGGCCCCGCCCACCGGCAAATGCATCCGCCGCGCCACTCAAGCAGAGTCTGGCCACCCCTGTATCCCTCCGCCCGCGCCACACACACAAGGAGTGATGAGACACTGCAGTGGGCGGATCCTTCCGCACGCGGCAAATGGGGGAGGGGCAACTCTGTCTAGAAACCATCGTGCTCCATACAGAGGGGCTCACAGGGACTTGCTTTGGACTTGCCAGTGGTCAGGGCTGTGTGACACAGACAGAGGAAGCTATTGGCTCATTATAATACATTCAACTTAGAATTGGCCAATCTATGACATGATTAAAGTTAAACTTAAAGGGATACTGTCATGGGAAAAACATTTTTTTTCAAAATGAATCAGTTAATAGTGCTGCTCCAACAGAATTCTGCACTGAAATCCATTTCTCAAAAGAGCAAACTGATTTTTTTATATTCAATTTTGAAATCTGACATGGGGCTAGACATATTGTCAATTTCCCAACTGCCCCAAGTCATGTGACTTGTGCTCTGATAAACTTCAGTCACTCTTTACTGCTGTACTGCAAGTTGGACTGATATCACCCCCCTCCCTTTTCCCCCCAGTAGCCAAACAAAAGAACAATGGGCAGGTAACCAGATAGCAGCTCCCTAACACAAGATAACAGCTGCCTGGTAGATCTAAGAACAACACTCAATAGTAAAATCCATGTCTCACTGAGACACATTCAGTTACATTGAGAAGGAAAAACAGCAGCCTGCTAGAAAGCATTTTCTCCTAAAGTGCAGGCACAAGTCACATGACTGGGGGCAGCTGGGAAACTGACAATATGTCTAGCCCCGTGTCAGATTTCAAAATTAAATATAAAAAAATCTGTTTGCTCTTTTGAGAAATGGATTTCAGTGCAGAATTCTGCTGGAGTAGCACTATTAACTGATGTGTTTTGAAAAAAACATGTTTTCCGATGACAGGATCCCTTTAAAGAAGAACCACCCCTTTAGTTCAGGAGGTAGTTTCAAGCAGACAGTAGAGAGATTGATAACTTTGGATACAGGGAAGGGACCAATAAATGTAGGACCCAACTTGGCAGAATGAACTTTAAAAGGAATGTTCTTAAAGGACAACCAGACTGTATTACCAGCCTGATACGCTGGAGACACCTTACAATGCCTACCAGCAGCTTTCTTTTGGGCAGCTACAGCAGAAGACAAACACTTTGGCACCTTCTGCCAAATATAAGACAAATGATCACCCAACAAGTCAACAGCAGGAACATCAGAAGAACATTCAGAGAATGAAAAAGCTTTAGGGGGATGCCCAAAAACAACAAAGAATGGAGACTGACCAGTGCATGAGAAGCATGATTGTATTCAAATTTAGCCCATGGCAGAAAGTCTGCCCACAATAACTGATTATTGGAGACTTAACATCTAAGATACTGCTCCAATGACTGATTTGTTTTGTCTGGCCGTTAGTCTATGAATGGTAAGCCGAGGAGAAAGACAAAGCAGTAAGAGAAAAGGACCGCCAGAACTTGGACACAAACTGAACCCCTCTATCCAAAACAATATTTAGTGGGGCCCCATGGAGCTTAAATATATTAGATATAAAAAGCTCAGCTCATAAAATGGGACATTTTACTAAAATGATCCACTACCACCAAAATACCCTTTAAGGTATAGGGAGGTAATTCCACAATAACATCCATGGAGATATGGGTCTATGACCTCTCTGGAATAGGAACTGACTGTAGCAAGCCCTGAGGCAAGGATCTGGAAGGTTTAGCACAACAGCAAACTGGGCAGCTTTGAGACAAAAGAGAACAGGTTTTACTGCTGTCAGGATGACCAGCTATCTTACACTCATGAGTCTCCAGCAAAACTGCCTCACAAAGGTTTTCAGGAACAAAAAGTTTTGCCTGTCCCTCACATTAGAAGGTAACTTCAGACATGGAGGCATACGGATCTGGGCTCAGAGCTGCTACAATCACCTCCTTTGGAACAATAGAAACAGGGATGGAATCCTCCGTAGGACTAGAGACAAAACTTCTCAATAAGGCGTCTGCTTTAACGTTCTTTTCCCCAGGCTTGTAAGTTATAATGAAGTTAAAGTGGGTAAAAAAATAAAGCAAATCTGGCCTGTCGGGGATTCAGACGCTTGGCTGATTCGATATATAACAAGTTCTTATGGTCAATGAACACCAAAACCATATGTCTTTAATGAACTGGCACTAATAATTAGCAAACCTTTGAATGCCCCATAATGAAAAGGGTTGTGCCCAATTTAGTATAGCCTGAACCTTTGTTGGTTCCATTTCTAGGCCCTTTTGAGAAATAATTTACCCTAAAAAGTGCAAGGAGGGGACCTCAAAAACACAATTCTCAATTTTGGTATATAGCTGATTTTGCCTTCGCTTACTTAATACCTTCTGCACATGGGCACGATGGTCAGTTAAATTTGAGGAGAAAACTAGGATGTCATCCAGATATACCACAACATACCGACCAAGAAGATCCAACTCTTTTGTTTACCAACTCTTTACTAATTATTCCTAATGCCCACCCCAAGTATTAAACAAAATCTTTCATTCATCCATTTCCCTGATATGGATAAGATTACAATTCCCCTTAGATTGAATTTAGAGAATAATGCTGGCGCCTTTAACTCTATCAAAGAGTTTTGAGTTCAAGAGAAGGGGGTAACGGTTCTTGACCACAATCTTGTTTCGACCTGTAGTCTACACAAAGCCTCAAGCCCCCACCTTTCTCTTGCTATGTCTTCAGTCTATCTGAATAGCCAGATGCATAGCGAATCTAGGCAGGACAGAGCAGGAAAATTCACAAGTCTATCCTTAATAACCGCTGCCAAACCCACCCTGAACTGGCTACGTAGCGCAGTATCATTCCAGGCCGTCTTTAAATATTCCCCACCAACCCAGAACCCAAAAAAGCAGAGCTTAGTATGCGACCCTTATGCCAATTTAAGAGGACCGGAATCATCATTTGTGATGAAAACGATGATTGGGGTGTAGAAATAGCAGCACCCAAACAGAACTCCCCAGATCTGTTTAGGCTCTGCCGTTTCCAGGCAGACAAGAGTCGTGAAAATGCCCTTTATCCCCACAATATAAACATAACCCATTTGCCCACCTGCGACCCCTCTCCTCAGGAGACAAACCAATAAAACCTATTTGCATGGGTTCTTCAGGGGGTCTTGGGACAACCTGCAGGAGATTAGGCCCAATTCTGGAGATGAGACAGAAGTAGTAGCTATCACCTCTTGGCATTTCTACCTATGCCTTCTATTGACTTGTATAGCCAAATGCATGAGTGAATCAAGGGAAGGCTGCATAGGAAAGTTCACCAGGCTATCTTTAATAGCTTTGGACAAACCCACCCTGAATTGGCTATTCGGATGCCGTCAGTACTTAACGTGAGAGGACCAAGGAGAGAGTCCTGAGCAAGCAAGGGAACCGAGCGTGAGGTAGTAGAACGGGCGTCCCTGCTGAGGGTGCAATGTGGTTACTGTGATTTAGGATCATGGCTGTTGGACAGGGTCTATCTGGGCTACAATGTCAATGTACAGAATTGAATATGTAACCATTAAGATAATAAAATCCCACTAAAATAAAGGTGTCAACACACGGGCAGATTTTGTCTTATGAAACGACAGATTTTAGCACAATGCCATAAAATCATCTACTTATCGGTACATTGAAATGAACAATCGTATTATTCCGACAATATTGTCCAACAGTCAATGGGACAAGTTAAAACTTTTCATTGTGAAACGATGAAACCAGCCAGTGCATGGGACAATCAGATAATCATCGTTAAACAGTGGTTCACTGCACAAGGTACAGCCCTTTTAGAATCAAATTGGGAGCAGAATCAGTAAGTACTACTAGTATGCATACCGGAGACCTCTAGTGACCAAACAGAGGTAAAACTATAGACTCAAAAATTTCTCCAAGGCATGCTAATAAGTAAAAAAATATACTTTATTTACATCAATAATTAAAAGACATGGAAAGTATACCCTCTACCGCCTAACGCGTTTCATGCTTACCCAGCACTCATAGGCAGAATCCAACTAGTCTCTCTTACTCTGTTCCTTAAGTACTGGCTCATGTAGTCCCTCCCCTCAGTAAAACCAATCACAAACATATGTTACAATTGCCATATATCATCCAATGGACTACTGGCTTTGTACAGATACAATGATCTATGTGTTAGATAATCCATGTTACAGGGCATATACAGAAATATAAAAAATATTCATATATAAATAATAAAATATAACAAGTCACATCAAAAATGTAATTGAGGCCTAGTGGCAACCTGGTTTGTAGGTGAAAAATCCAATATACCTCTCTTTTCTTTAATTTCATCAAAAGGTCACCCCCTCTAATGCCTGTCTTGATTTGTTCTATTCCTTGTATTGAAAAATACTGTAAATTACCGTTATTGCATTCCTGAAAGTGCCTAGTGACATTGGTTTTGCTGCTTAGTTTAATGTTACTCACTTAATTGATATGTTCCCTAATACGTTCTTTCAATGATCTAATAGTGCAACCTACGTATTGCTTACCACACTTAGTACAGGTAATAAGATAAACTATCCTCTTGCTGCAGCAATTAATATATTGTTTAATTTTGTATGTAGTTGTAGTCACAATTGAATTAAACTCTCCAGAAACTTTCAAATATTTACATGTGACACAGCGATTATGCCCGCATAATCGCTGTATGATAAGTGTCCCCCTAGGTGCTCCCAGTAGCTTCTTTTGTGCTGATTCCCAGAACATATTCTGGGCTGATGGGCACAATATTGTAGCACATGATCTGTTCCCTTGTGGGCAGCCTGGCAAGGTGTGGGTTAACATTGTGGTACAAAGTAAAGAGGCCACACTTGTGTATTTATAATGAGAGTGAATGCAGAACTGTCTGTACATGTAAATCAGAAGTATGAACAAATACACAGAATATCAGTAAAGAACAAAGTAATCCAGTTATTAACCATTGATTAACCCTTGTGGTGCAGCACATAGAAGTGACAGTGTTGGGGACACTTTATGTTGGTGACACTTATCTGTAACCCTGGTGTTGCCTCCATGAATCCCACTACATTTGTAATCAATGAATGTGTATCTATATAATATTCCTAGGGATTGCACCACTAGTTAGTCCTTTTGGGTAGAACTGTAACTAAGTGGGGGTGACTGATCCTAACAGGTGCTGGAACCTGGGGTCTAACCTACGCGGCTCAGAGAAAGGAGCTGACTAATAAATCTTCTTCTTCTTATGTGACAATTCCCTGAGTCCCTAACTGGGCCCTAGATCGACAATAGCTACAGTGAGGCCTATTGGAACAGGAACCTGAGGGGCCTAAATTGGAAAGAGAGTGAGGTCCCTCCTCATTTGTCTGCCTATTATAATATGTATGAATGATGAATTGCATCATTCTTTGATATATATATATATATATATATATATATATATATATATATATATATAGCTGAACTGCAGCCTTACTAGCCATACACGGAATGGATGGGTGGCAGTGGTAAAGAAGAACAAGTGAAAGTAGGTGATAGGAAATTGTGCTGGAGCCAAGCAGCATGAAAGTGCACAAACCATTAGTGTCTATGTACATTTTCAGTGGTTTTGTTGCCTTACCTAAGCTTTCCTTTTTCAATCAGGGACTTGACTCACACTGCACACACAGACACACAGACACACACAGACCCACACAATTCCACACACAGACACACAATTCCGCACACAGACCAACACACAGCAGGTCCCAATATACCATGTGAGGTGCATTACAGCAAAGTGTACCAGATTCAGGAATAGTTTTATTGTAGTGCAGTAAAGATAATGACAATTGACTCTAAAAGAACATCAGTTACTTTGCTTGTTTCCTACCTGCCTAACACTGGCCAACTTCAAAAGTGCCCTAATATGATCGTATCCATCACATGATTAATGTCAGTTATCAAGCTCCTCTCAGCACACCTTGCTATTTACCAACTTACTCCCTCAAACGATTCAAATGCCCAATACACATCAATCTTTTCGAGGCACAGCGCTGTGTCTGATATACGGAGGAGTCCCTTCCTGGATACTTCGGTTGTGCGGAATGGAGGTCTGAGGCGGCATGGACATGCGGCTAATATAAACAATTTACACAGCATTTGGGAGTACAACTCAACACACGGTCAGTACAAACCCTTTATTTCATGCTTGAACATTATACAGCCGCACCAGAGGGCTGCTTGTGTCAATACCACATATACCTTGAAATGCTCAGACTGCAATGCACTCGATCGCTGTATCGCTAAACTTTGTCATCTGGACTATGTACCAATCCGCGTATAATGCAGCTCATTGGAGCACTCCCGTAAGGTCAGATTTACTCCGGCACAAACAGTACCTATTAACTCCTAATATTGGAATTATTACATTTATTACTTGAGGATGGTGTGCTTCATATCCTGTTATTCAAGATAAGGAATTTGGCTGACTTGGAGGCAGCTTGGGAGTGGATGCACCCTGAAAAAAATAAGTGGTGTGCTGAAGAAAAATTGTATTTGGACTCCATTTATTACTAAACATTAGCCCATGGTCAACAAGTACTCAAATAGTCATTTGGGAAATGTCCCGTATCATCGAGTCATCTTGGGGAATGTGTGCACTTTGTCTTGACTTTGGAATCTTCCCTTTATAGGACCACTAAGGATTTATCCAATTGAATATTCTCTACGCACTAAAGGAATAGTACTCACTTCAATTACTTGCATGCAAACTTCCCCACATGTGATTAATCTAACCAGACAATGGGGTTAAATATCCATATGTAAGGGATCCCTCTTTTCACATGCAGCGCAGCTCGTATTTAAATGGTTTTAGCTTAATAAATGTCATGGTGGTGAATAAAAATTGCCTTTTATTTATTTTGATGTTTAATCCTTCATATCATTATTATATTTTTGGGCGCATGTATTGTGGAGTTAAAGTCCCTTTGACGTTAATATTGGCAAGTTGGGGGACATCCCTATCCATGCAGCCTGATATTATTAATGAATAAGCCTCACTTGAGTTAATTCGTTATTCACAATCTTTTCAATCATTTACTTTCAGACTACAGATGGATCCCTTGTCTTCCCTTTTTCTCCTCAGAAGTAATAAGAAGAAATACTGGGACAGAAACCCACCAGAAAGGAAAAGGGGACAGAGGAGCCGCACCATCCCTCACTCGCCATATTGTATTGTCGCTAAGTGCAGACTGCACTCTTAATAACAACAACACTCGCTAATGAGATCATTTGTATCTGTTACTACAAACAAGCCACCAAAGCGCTGGGCTCCCTTCCAGCAATTCACCACATTCCCGAAGCTTCCGGTGTTCTGCTGAAAGACTGGGAATAACGCAGCAGACTCGCTGTAGTGGCAACTCACCTTATTCACTGGCTGGAGTTCTCTGCAGTAGCTTCATTCCCTGTTACCCACAAACTTGACTGGGATCTGGACTCGTTCTTCATGAATATGTTATCTATGTGTCTGTATGTGTGGCCAATAAGGTGATATGTATATATATATATATATATATATATACCAAACCGATCAGGAACGCACAACCATAAATGCTGTAAGGGCCGGGTGCCAGTCTGTAAACACATGCAGAATCCCTCCAATGACGGCACTCCAGAATCAATCACGCTTGGGTCAATAGTAGTCAATCATAAAGGTTTATTAAAGTGGTCCACTTTAATAAACCTTTATGATTGACTACTATTGACCCAAGCGTGATTGATTCTGGAGTGCCGTCATTGGAGGGATTCTGTATATATATATATATATATATGAATAGTCTAATATTTCTCAGTACCACTGTTTGTGATTTGGGAGTGACTGACATTTGTCTCATGGGATTATTTAACTTTACACCGCCCTCTGGTCTCTTTCTTCTCTACAATAAGGCGGGTGTCACATTTACTTATCCAAAGAAGGTTTTTAATCCACATGAAAAGCATTTTGTATGAGGCGAAGCAGCTGGAGTCCTGGGAGGGAGGATTCAATTCCAAAGTGGAGAGCTGCTGAACAAAATGGCTGAAACAAAGAATAAAAAAAGGAAGACTAATTGCAATTTAAAAGCTAAAGGGACGGCCGGAGCTGTTCATGGTTTTAGTAAGAGAGCGGCTGAGAGAGTTACATGGCTGGACCAAGATACACACAATAGACACAACATATTTTATTAGACATGTGAGAGAGTTTCATGAGGGCCAGAGGCATGTGCTTTAGGAAATAGGAAGGTACAAGTGTCAGTTAATGGTGGTGATTACTGTCACTAATACAGAACTATGAAGTGCCCATTGCAGAGGGAAATGTTATAAAGCTACAGCTCAGGAGCAGCGAGTGAACCACAAGGAATATGGCGGATCAGTCTGACCAATCTGCGCTCAACTCTATGGTATGCGGGAGACGCTCAGGCCTTGTTTACATGCGATCTCGTTGGTGTCCGTGGTGACGTCACAGGGAGTGCGCAGGCGCTGTTGTGTTCAGGCCGCAGCCCAAGGAACGCGACAGGACTGTGTCAGTGAACAAGGCTGGAGTGGGGTCGGCGGGCTGCGAGGTTGAGCCCCTTCTTTCCTGTAGCCACCTGCTCATACTGAAGCCACACATTCCCCAGCGGTGGCCCCAGGAGCCTCCTAATAGGACCCCAGGAGCCAGGGCCACTTCCCTATAGGAACATTCACCCCTCTTTATAAGGGCTCCCCAAACATCAGGCGCTCCCTGTCCGGCCCTAGGAGACCAACTACATCGTGTTCCTCTGCCTCCTCCTGCCCCTGAGCCTCGGTCTAATAAGGGCCCCTGGCTTCTACGTACCTCATACAAGAGCCAGTCTAAGGGCCCCTGGGTTCTAGGTACATCACAGAAGAGCCAGCCTAAGGGTCACTGGGTTCTAGGTACATCATACAAGTGTCAGTTTAAGGGTCACTGGGTTCTAGGTACATCATACAAGTGCCAGTCTAAGGACCCCTGGGTTCTAGGTACATCATACAAGAGCCAGTCTAAGGGTCAATGGGTTCTAGGTACATCATACAAGAGCCAGTCTAAGGGCTCCAGAGATAAAGAACCCTACTGAGAGGGTCATTGGGGGCTCCATTTATGGGGTGACTGTAGGCTGAACCCAGAAATCAAGATCCCTTCAATTAGGGGAGACTGTAACCTGTACCCCAGGGGAACAAATTCTTGTAATCTGAGGGAACTCCTGTAGGAACAATTGTACTTAATCTTTTCAGCGGTTCCCCACACTACATAGAAATATGGGCCCTAGAAATATCTGGTGCCACTATATTGTGACCCTGAATCTGGGGGATCCTGCACACTACACCTGGGGGTATTCACCCCATGGGACTTCTTTATAGGGTCAGTGCAAACAAACTTGGCATTGAAGGAATTCCATTGCTAATTCAGGGCTTTCTACTCATGTTGCTTCAGTAACGCAAGACACATTATATTCCAGACGCTCATTAGGGACTGTGTGTATCATTCTTGGTCAGGGGACATTCTCTTTATATTAGGGGAGCACAGTCATGAAACTGAGGGGTTACATCACTTTACTGCAGCCTTCACAAAGTGGCCCCTCAAAATAACATCCTCCGCAGGACTTTCTCTTACAATTAGGAACCCCCCCAGCTGACTGCTCCTTGGGCTTCTGGGACTGGGAGAATTAGGGACAGGTATTGCCATGCCTAGCGAGGAGCCAGGGGCCACAACCTAGGAGGAGCCAGGGACCAAATATTGAGAGCCTTGGGCAGAGAATTTGCTGCAGGATGGGCAGAAGACAAGGAGATACAAGGAGGTAAATCTATGTTATGTTAATGTGTCATTATGGGATGTTTATATCATTGTATCATTTCACCTCTTGTGAGTGATTCCCTGCAGCGAGAGACTGATGTGACTGATATCGAGGCTTCTTTCCATAGCTGCTGTGCTTGCAACTTCATCATGTGTCTTTACTGTAGAGACCCTTCCTTTTCTGAGACCATTCCTTTTCTAAGACCCTTCTTTTTCTGAGGCCCTTCCTTCTTTTTCTGAGACCCATCATTCCTTCCTTCTCTGAGGCCCTTCCTTCTCTGAGACCCTTCCTTCCTTCTCTGAGACCCATCCTTCCTTCTTTTTCTGAGACCCTTCCATCTTTTTCTGAGACCCATCCTTTCTTCTTTCTCTGAGACCCTTCCTTCTTTTTCTGAGACCCTTCCTTCTTTTTCTGAGACCCTTCCTTCTTTTTCTGAGACCCATCCTTCTTTTTCTGAGACCCTTCCTTCTTTTTCTGAGACCCATCCTTCTTTGAGACCCATCCTTCTCTGAGACCCATCCTTCTCTGAGACCCATCCTTCTCTGAGACCCATCCTTCCCTGAGACCCATCCTTCCCTGAGACCCATCCTTCCCTGAGACCCATTCTTCCCTGAGACCCATTCTTCCCTGAGACCCATTCTTCTCTGAGACCCATTCTTTCTTCTTTCTCTGAGACCCTTCCTTCTTTTTCTGAGACCCTTCCTTCTTTTTCTGAGACCCTTCCTTCTTTTTCTGAGACCCTTCCTTCTTTTTCTGAGACCCTTCCTTCTTTTTCTGAGACCCATCCTTCTTTTTCTGAGACCCATCCTTCTTTTTCTGAGACCCATCCTTCTTTTTCTGAGACCCATCCTTCTTTTTCTGAGACCCATCCTTCTTTTTCTGAGACCCATCCTTCTCTGAGACCCATCCTTCTCTGAGACCCATTCTTCCCTGAGACCCATTCTTCCCTGAGACCCATTCTTCTCTGAGACCCATTCTTCTCTGAGACCCATTCTTCTCTGAGACCCATCCTTCTCTGAGACCCATCCTTCTCTGAGACCCATCCTTCTCTGAGACCCATCCTTCTCTGAGACCCATCCTTCTCTGAGACCCATCCTTCTCTGAGACCCATCCTTCTCCGAGACCCATCCTTCTCCGAGACCCTTCCTTCTCCGAGACCCTTCCTTCTCTCAGACTCTTCCTTCCTTCCTTCTCTCAGACCCTTCCTTCCTTCTCTGAAACCCTTCCTTCCTTCTTTTTCTGAGACCCATCCTTCTCTGAGACTGTACCTTCTCTGAGACCCATCCTTCCTTCCTTCTTTTTCTGAGACCCATCCTTCTCTGAGACCCATCCTTCTCTGAGACCCATCCTTCTCTGAGACCCATCCTTCTCTGAGACCCATCCTTCTCTGAGACCCATCCTTCTCTGAGACCCATCCTTCTCTGAGACCCATCCTTCTCTGAGACCCATCCTTCTCTGAGACCATTCCTTCTCCGATACCCTTCCTTGCTTCTCTCAGACCCTTCCTTCCTTCTCTGAAACCCTTCCTTCCTTCCTTCTCTGAAACCCTTCCTTCCTTCTTTTTCTGAGACCCATCCTTCCTTCTTTTTCTGAGACCCATCCTTCTCTGAGACCCATCCTTCTCTGAGACCCATCCTTCCCTGAGACCCATCCTTCCCTGAGACCCATCCTTCCCTGAGACCCATACTTCCCTGAGACCCATCCTTCTCTGAGACCCATCCTTCTCTGAGACCCATCCTTCTCTGAGACCCATCCTTCTCTGAGACCCATCTTTCTCTGAGACCCTTCCTTCTTTCTCTGAAACCCTTCCTTCCATCTTTTTCTGAGACCCATCCTTCTCTGAGACCCATCCTTCTCTGAGACCCATCCTTCTCTGAGACCCATCCTTCCTTCTCTGAGACCCATCCTTCCTTCTCTGAGACCCATCCTTCCTTCTCTGAGACCCATCCTTCCTTCTCTGAGACCCTTCCTTCCTTCTCTGAGACCCTTCCTTCCTTCTCTGAAACCCTTCCTTCCTTCTTTTTCTGAGACCCATCCTTCTCTGAGACTGTACCTTCTCTGAGACCCATCCTTCCTTCCTTCCTTTTCTGAGACCCATCCTTCTCTGAGACCCATCCTTCTCTGAGACCCATCCTTCTCTGAGACCCATCCTTCTCTGAGACCATCCCTTCTCCGATACCCTTCCTTCCTTCTCTCAGACCCTTCCTTCCTTCTCTGAAACCCTTCCTTCCTTCTCTGAAACCCTTCCTTCCTTCTTTTTCTGAGACCCATCCTTCCTTCTTTTTCTGAGACCCATCCTTCCCTGAGACCCATCCTTCCCTGAGACCCATCCTTCCCTGAGACCCATCCTTCCCTGAGACCCATCCTTCCCTGAGACCCATCCTTCCCTGAGACCCATCCTTCCCTGAGACCCATCCTTCTCTGAGACCCATCTTTCTCTGAGACCCTTCCTTCTTTCTCTGAAACCCTTCCTTCCATCTTTTTCTGAGACCCAACCTTCTCTGAGACCCATCCTTCTCTGAGACACATCCTTCTCTGAGACCCATCCTTCCTTCTCTGAGACCCTTCCTTCTCTGAGACCCTTCCTTCCTTCTCTTAGACCCTTCCTTCCTTCTCTGAGACCCTTCTCTATAGCAGCTGTCACTTGCTGTTTATTGGCAAGCCAAATGGGCAAAACACAGAGAGAACGTATAGACTACATATAGACTACATATATTATATAACCCAAGGCCTTAGACAAACACAGGCAGCTGTAGACTCTTTGTGCTGCCGGTACATAATCTGGAATGCTGAAGAGGTATGTATGCCTGGCGTACGTCACTGTCTTTGGAACGGGCACTTCCATACACACCTCACAGGCCTCATGCCCAAGTAAAAGTGAAAGCACTTGTGCATTATTAATAGAAGGGCCTGGGTTATCAGCAATGGCTCTTGTGCTCTGGTGAGTCAGACTTGCCGGCTAAGACAAGTGTTGTCCACAGCACAAATTCTTGGCACTTATTCATTATTGTTCCCAGGCCAGCAAGGTAATAGACACGTGGTACTAACATTTGTACTGCCATGTCTTGTATGTACAGGGTTAACCTTAATTAATTTAGAGGAATCAATCATAAAAAATGGAAAATATAGCGTTTTCTTCTGTTTATTTCCAGTCAGCAGACAGTACCATATAAGAGCTTACCCAAAAATCCTTCTCTGTTGCCCCAGTGATTTGTTGGCCCTTATAATGCTTTGTTTCCCCTATATGCAGGCATTTCTCTAAAGGTTTCTGCATGGTCTAATGCTTTCTTTTTTAGACTGCATGCTCTAATGAGCAGGACCCTCTTGCTCCTGTATCCCCCAGTATTTCTGTGTTCAATGTAAACACTGCTATAAAATTATATATATATATATATATATATATATATATATATATATATATATATATATATATATATATATAATATATGTTTCATAAATGAGAAATTGCTTGATCTAATGCTTTCTGCTTTTGATTGCAAGCTCTAATGAGCAGCACCCTGTAGCTCCTGTATCCACCAGTATTTCTGTGTTTAATGTAAAGGCCCTGCTATTATATTATATATATATACTGTATATATATATATATATATATCTCCATTATCTACTAGGCTTAGCCAGTGGGCAGTGTTTGGGGGACTTTTCTTCAGATATTGGGGATCAGCTAAAATCATGTTTCCCCCTCTACATTAAATATATGTTCAGTGAATGAGATATTGCTTTGGGCTCATGGAACGCTAATAACTGTCCCACAAATGAAGTTTGATGGCCAAGCACTATTGACCCATGTGTTTGTCTCCTGGCAGCTCATGATGAATGGCAGCAACCCCCCAGAGGGCTTTTGCTGCTCCCCCTCGCCCAACTGGAAGGAGTTCTGTGAGATCCACGCTCATGCTGCTGCTTTGGACTTTGCCCAGCGTTTTCGGACATTTCTCAGTGAGAACCCGCAGTATGCCATGCCAGGAGCAGAAAGTAGCTTCTCCAGAAGGTTTGCGGAGCATTTTGTGGAGCACTTTCAGACAGAAGTGAACAAGAGCCAAGTTTCTGATGGCCCTTCTCCAACTCGCTGCACTATTGCCCCTTTTACTGGAGTCCAGTCCTCTAATCGGGACTTGTCTGAGACCTGTAGTGACTCTTCCCTGGCTTCCCCAGTAGAGACACAGCCCAGGCAAGACTCCTCTGGTATTACCTCTGGACTCTCAAGCAGCCAGTCCCACAGTTCAGAGGACGTGTCCACATCTTCAACTAGCGCCAAGCCACGGCTGAAGAAAAGGTTCTCTTTACGCAATGTCAGTCGAAGTGTACGGGGCAGTGTGAGGGGCATTCTGCAATGGAAAAGCTCAGCAGAGTCTCCTACTGAGGAGACCACTGGAGCCAACAGAAACTGCAATTCTTCAGCCAGCAGGACCACCGGGGAAAGGTGGACTCATAGATTTGAGAAGTTACGGCTGAGCCGGCCACCCCCCCATAGAACAGAGCTGAGAGATGTGAGGCGGGAAGGGGTCCTGAACTTTGTGTTGGCCGAGGAAGTGAACAGTAGCCGGGCCAGGTGGCAGAAGTGCCGACTGCTTCTGCGCAAGTCTGGGGGAGATCACACAGAAGGTTACCTCTTGGACTTTTACATTCCTCCTAAGGTGAGGGGCCACTCACTTTCCTCTTACCCACACTGCAGATTCACTGTTACCCCCTTAGCCCTTCTCTTTGCATATTACTGTGATCATTTTCAACCACTTCATATAGTGCTCTTATATACTCTTATCACTTTTATTGGCAGAGTATATCTGGCAGTCTCTAATTCCCTTTAATAGCAGAGTCTGATATCTGACAGTCTCTAATTCCCTTTATTAGAATATTATAATCTGACATTCTCCAATGCCATTTATTAGAATAATATTATATCTGTCAGTCTTTAATTCTCTTTATTAGCAGAGTATGATATCCGACAGTCTCTTATTCTCTTTATTAGCAGGGTATGATATATGGCAGTCTCTAATTATCTTTATTAGCAGAGTATGATATCTGACAGTATCTAATTCTCTTTATTAACAGTGTATGATGTATTTCAGTCTCTACTAATTCATTTTAATAGCAGAGTATGATATCTGGCAGTCTCTAATTCACTTTATTAACAGAGTATGATATCCAACAGTCTTTAATTTTCTTTATTAGCAAAGTATGATATCTAACGGTCTCTAATTCTCTTTATCAGCAGAGTATGCTATCTGATAGTCTCTAATTCACTTTATTAACAGAGTATGATGTATGGCAGGCTTTATTTCCCTTTATTAGCAGAGTATGATATCTGGCAGTCTCTAATTCTTTTTATTAGCAGAGTATCATATTTGGCAGTCTCTAACTCTCTTTATTAACAGTGTATGATGTATGGCAGTCTTTAATTCTCTTAATTAGCAGAGTATGATATCTGACATTATCTAATTCTCTTTATTAACAGTGTATGATATATTTCAGTCTCTAATAATTCCTTTTATTAGCAGAGTATGCTATATGGCAGTCCCTAATTCCCTTTATTAGCAGAGTATGAAATTGGCAGTCTCTGATTCCCTTTATTAACAGAGGATGATATTTGACTTCTATAATAATTCCCTGTATTAGTGGTGTATGATATCTGACAGTCTCTGGTTATTCCCTTTATTAGCAGAGTATAATATCTGTAGGTCTGCAATCCTTTTAATTGTCATGCTACAATATCTGACGATCCCTTTTTATTAGCATAATGTACGTGAACAATTGCTAACTTAACACTAATATATGATGGCCCCTAAAACTTTAACAAACAAATCTTACCCTGACACTGATCTTGGTGCCCTTATATTAACTGTAAGCTCACCGTGGCACTGATCTTGATGTATAAACGGATAAATGGGGTGTTTTGTATGTAGTCATTGATGTGAGCTTGTGGATGTTTATGTTGCAGTCTAGTAACCTGCACAGCCTTCATATCCTTGTTTATTCCCCTGTAGGCCACAAAGCCACGGGTCAGCATTCTCTGCTCGTCCATTGTGGATGTCCGGACCACAACACTGCTGGAGATGCCAGACAAAGAAAACACGTTTGTGCTGAAGGTGAGGGGCTTTTTAAGCTAGTTAGACTTTTTTGGTTTGTGGGTGTGGGTCCATACTAATGCTCCTGCTGTTCCCACAGACGGAGAGTTCCTGTGAGTACATTCTAGAGTCCGTGGATGCTCTGCAGATGAAGTCGTGGCTGTCTGACATAGAGGACTGCATGGTGTGTAGGTGAGTTGAAAGCCAAATAAAGACCATGACTTGTAACTCATTGTACCCCCTGTCTGTGTCTAACCACTGCTTTCCCTCCTGTAGGACCGACCCTGAAACCTCTGGTCTTCCTCACATTAACCAATCAGAAAGCAGTCGGGATCTACCTCTTATACCCAGTGAGAGCAGTGAACTTCTCTGCCAAGGTAAGTAGTGCAGTGGCACATGTAGAGCTGTAATGAAGCTGCTCCTCACATAGCTTGCAATTTGCTTTATTATGTTTAATGGAGATGTATAGGATAAATGAAAAAACCCTAATTTTGTAGGTAAAGTAAAGTAATATATGGTGTTGCTTTTACATGGTGCTAAAAATGTATATTATCTTTATTAATAGCCCCTTTATTGGAGCTCCCTATAGATGTTCTCTGGTCCCTGTTTCAAATGAGGGGTGGGCGTGTCCCTGCCAGAAGCACAGTAGGAGGGGGGACAGCCAATCACAGCCCTGCAGTCACACAAGCACAGACAGACTTCAGTTCCCTATCAGGTCCTGCTAGCTGCTGATTGGTTCCTGTCCTACAGTGCAGTGAGCTGAGTGCACAGCCTGGGAATTCAGGGAACAGCAAGTGGAAGGGAGGGATTATTAAGGTTTTTGCAGAAATATTCAATCAGCCTGAAACACTAAATTTGTAAGCACAATTTTTCTATATGTAATGCACTGGTACATTCTTATTTTTTACACAAAATGTCTAATGGTATGTGTAGTTGTGCAGGCTCCTTTGCACACAGACCCATGGTCCCTTCCATAAGTAATCAAACCTTTCTCTCCATCTCCAGGAGCTTATGGGGCCCTCTCTGACCTCCCCTTGGCTTCCATCTCCCCCACTTCAGTTTCCATGACACCCTCAAACTTTGACTCCATGGAACGTCTCCCCCCAGAATTGCCACCCAGGGCACCTATTGACGACAATGAGAGGCTGGTGAATCCCATGGGCCCCCCCTTCCCTGACACCCCTGATAATGCAGGTAGGATGTTGGGCTGTACTAAGTGGGTGAAGGGGAGGTTCCCACTAAACTCAGTAACGGGGAGTGTTCACCTGTAGATGATCACGATCCTCATTCACTTGCTCTGCACCTTTTTTATATTTCATCTCAGATCATCCAGTCGCTGTCTGGCTCTTTTTATTTCTTACATGGGGAGAGACAGGGGTTAGTTTGGGAGAAGTGGGGCGATTGTTTCACTTGAATCTTTTTCTAAATCTTTGTGCAGCGCCATTCCTCTTCCAGGGGGACCCAGAAGCTGGGGATGGGGAGCACCCTCTGTGTGAGTATCAGTGGTTTCATGGCACCCTATCAAGACTGAAGGCTGCACAGCTGGTGTTGGCCGGGGGCACTAGCAGCCATGGGGTGTTCCTTGTGCGACAAAGTGAAACACGGCGGGGGGAGTATGTGCTGACTTTTAACTTCCAAGGGAAAGCCAAGGTGAGTCTTCTTCTTATCCACGATGTAGAACCCAACCGTTTTCTCTGCATACAGACCACTAACCCCCATGTGTTCCCCTCAGCACCTGCGTCTGTCCCTCAATGAGGATGGTCAGGTCCGAGTCCAACACCTCTGGTTTCAGACCATCTTCGACATGCTGGAGCACTTCCGTGTTCACCCCATCCCTCTAGAATCTGGGGGCTCAAGTGACGTCACGCTCATCAGTTATGTGGTGTCTTCTCAGCGGCTGCACGGTGAGAATATCCTGCGGGGGCCTCCCAAGTCTCGCCTTAATAGTGCCACCATCAGTGGGATCTGCTGTGAGGTCTAGTGAAACACACGTGTGCTGTATATTAGTCGCCCACACACTCTTCCATGTGCATTTCTTTCAGGATCATCACTTAGGCCATACTCAGCATTTGTCTGCCATGATGAACTGTGCTCCAAGCATGAAAGGCCTTCTCCCACCACATATCTCTCCCACAGCACTAGCCTAAACTCTGTGTGAGCCGTACACCCTAACACGTCCAGCTACGGACAAGCAGATAGTGTTTCCCACTAGTGGTTCAATTCCTGTAGGGGAAAATGTTAGGACCTCAAGGAAAGAGGATTGTGTTTCCCAAAGAGAAGAGGATTTAGTGTTTCCCAAAGGGAAGAGGATTTAGTGTTTCCCAAAGGGAAGAGGATTTAGTGTTTCCCAAAGGGAAGAGGATTTAGTGTTTCCCAAAGAGAAGAGGATTTAGTGTTTCCCAAAGGGAAAAGGATTTAGTGTTTCCCAAAAGGAATAGGATTTAGTGTTTCCCAAAGGGAAGAGGATTTAGAGTTTCCCAAAGGGAAGAGGATTTAGTGTTTCCCAAAGAGAAGAGGATTTCGTGTTTCCCAAAAGGAATAGGATTTAGTGTTTTCAAACGGGAAGAGGATTTAGTATTTCCCAGAGGGCAGAGGATTCAGTGTTTCCCAAAGGGAAGAGGATTAAGTGTTTTCCAAAAGGAAGAGGATTTAGTGTTTTCAAAAGAAGAAGATTTAGTGTTTCCCAAAGGGAAGAGGATTTAGGGTTTTCAAACGGGAAGAGGATTTAGTATTTCCCAGAGGGAAGAGGATTTAGTGTTTCCCAAAAGGAAGAGGATTTGGTGTTTCCCAAAGGGAAGAGGATTTAGTGTTTCCCAAAAGGAAGAGGATTTAGTGTTTCCCAAAGGGAAGAGGATTTAGTATTTCCCAAAGGGAAGAAGATTTAGTGTTTCCCAAAGGGAAGAGGATTTAGTGTTTCCCAAAAGGAAGAGGATTTGGTGTTTCCCAAAAGGAAGAGGATTTGGTGTTTCCCAAAGGGAAGAGGATTTAGTGTTTCCCAGAGGGAAGAGGATTTAGTGTTTCCCAAAAGGAAGAGGATTTAGTGTTTCCCAAAGGGAAGAGGATTTAGTATTTCCCAAAGGGAAGAAGATTTAGTGTTTCCCAAAGGGAAGAGGATTTAGTGTTTCCCAAACGGATGAGGATTTAGGGTTTCCTGAGGGAATGTGTTTAGTGGTTATCCAAAAGGATATGGATTGAATGTTTCCCAATGTTCCCCTCATGGGTGAGGATTTAACATTTGGAATTCTTGTTCGTCAGACCAGACTCTGCTTAGATCCTATTGGGACTAATACAAAGACCTGTGCTGTATGAGGGGATCTGTAGCAATGAAGCTTTCTTGCCTAATCCTCCACCCCTCTCTTCCCATCACTTGCATTAATCCTCCCATCTTCCTCTCTGATTGGCCCGTCTGTTCTTTGCAGGCCGAGACAGGGCTGATAGTAGAACGACCGTGTGTGAGGTTCCCCACCACATCCCAGACTCACCATCAAATCCCATCTCCATTGGAGCGAATGACTGTATGTAAGTGTCGTCTCCTCGTCCCACTCATGTCCCATAAGCAGCTCCACACAACTCTCCCTCCTGACAGGGGCAGCAGAACTTTCAGTACAAGTGAGAGCAGTGAAAGAGCCACTCTCCTTAGGGTAGGGGCACACTGGGCCATTCGGGGAGATTTAGTCGCCTGGTGACTAATGGCCTCGTCTTTGTGGTGATTAATCTCCCCGAACGCCTTCCCTCTTGCGCCGGCTCTAATGAACACGCGCACCAGGACTCCCATGTGATTCTCAGACTCTCCCCTAATTTGTTTAGTGCACCCTTCACTGCTCTCCATGTAAATCACTGGTGTCTGTCTGGGGTCCTGTATTTGACTTGTTTATTGTGTAACATTATTTGATATTGTGTTTGTTTTGCAGAGACCTCCAGCAGCCGTAACCCTCCCCCGCTCCCTCCTCACCCTTTGTCTCTACATGGGGGTGCTGATGGGGCAGCCCAGCCCCCATGGCACCCACTCAGTTCCTCCCCACCAGATGAAGCCACTCCTGAAGCTGCTCAGTATGAAGAGAGAGTGGCCCCCGTGGAGGAGGAGCAAGAAGAAGGTGGAGTTCATGTTCAGCAGCTCCACCCAGGAGGAACCAGCTCAGAGGACATGAGTGATTCCAGCAGTGCAGCCTCCCGGGCACGAGCAGTGAACAACCAGTATTCCTTTGTGTGATTAGTCACAAGTGTGCCACCTGGGCTAGCAGCAGGCTTCTTGTGCCCACAGCATGCCACTGAGTGGCCAGGTACAGACACACTGAGCCGACGCTACTGAGGCTCCACTAAGGCCAGTAGAAGACTTGACATTGATCATACACTACATACTACTGTGGATCAGCTTCTCTCTCAGCTCTGTACTGTCATGTGACCAGGCAGGAACTGACACTTTGTGTCTCTCTGGGAGGGGCATTTGTACTCCGCCCCCCGCATATAATACACTACATCCTCAGGGGCGGGTCATTAGCCACTTATGGCAGATAACATTGGTTCCCTCTTCAAGATTGGCATCTGTGTTTATTCTTTCCATGTTGATCCCTTTACAGGTGCACTTCATGTGCCCAGCCCTGGCCTTTTTATTCAGTGTGTGTGTAAGTGTGTGTGTAAGTGTGTGTGTGGGGGGTAGACTTTGGGAGATATCTCATGGATGGTGCCATGAGTTGGTGTGTGGGACCAGGCTACAGGCCAAACATCATGTATTTGGGTGTGTTTACACTTTAGGATGTGTTCGATAGATACAGTGTATATATATATATATATATATAGCTATACACACACACCATACAGTGTATAGATCCCCAGACACACACTATATATATATATATTTCTCCATTTCACTTGTCTTTGGGTTTTTTTTTTTATTTATTTTTCTACCATGGCCTATCGAGTGTATGTTCCTTCCTGATTTCATCTTTTGTTTGTAAAACTATATTTACCTTAAAATCTATTGCCTAAATATATCTACATTATTTATTTTACAAATATGTTGGATCGCTTTTAGATAAAAAAAAAACTAAAGAAAAAAAAAAAAAAACAAATGGGAGGGAAACACAACCAGTTTTTTTCTTTGAATACAAAAATGTTTTGTTTAACCAGATTAAACCTCTTAACTAAATGCCCCCAATCTTCTCTTCCTTTGTGTACAGAGATCCCAGAATATGTGGCAGGTGCACTTAGATACATTTGTAACAATTTAAGATAAGCAAAGAAACTGTAACAATTTAAGATAAGGTGATCACTTGGGGAAACTGTAAATTACAGCTTAAAGGGCAATTCACCTTCATTAGCAAAACTGTAATAACACATAAAAACCACAAAAAATGTGTTCAAACTTTCATAACCTGACAAATTTGGTAAAATACCTATGGTAATTAGGGGGTGTGGCCCAGGAAAAGGGTGTGGTTAAGAAATATTCACCGCTTTTTGTCCCTCTTTCTATTACCAAAATGTTAGGTGGTATTGTTTATAATCACAAGCTGCTGTGTAGCCACGGGGGCTGGACTGGGGACGGGGGGGGTGTAGATAACAGATAAGTACTACTATAGTTTATCATCACAAGCTGCTGTGTAGCCACGGGGGCTGTACTGGGGACGGGGGGGTGTAGATAACAGATAAGTACTACTATAGTTTATAATCACAAGCTGCTGGACTGGGGACGGGGGTGTAGTGAGTGTACATTCTGCCTGTGGCATTAGAGAGACCAAACCAGGCCTGAATTGTGATTGGACCAATGGGGTGCCATTTGTTGAGCATGCCCAGTTTAGTGTAAGTTAGGGGACAGTACTTAGAGGGCACAATTGTGGGGATTGTATTACTTGTCACACAGGGGGGCTCAATGACACAGGAATGGGCTACACTTAACATTGAGTTCACCAGTGAAATTCCATTTGGTGCAACATTACTGGCCGACATTTTAGCAATAACAGATTGAACTTGTTTTCTCCCATGTGAGATTTCTCCAATGGGGGTTCTGTTTCTTTCACTGTACTAATGGCAGGTCTCCTAGGCTGTATATCAGGGGAACAGAAGGGAGGAGAGTAGGCCCAGGTGATAATAAATTGCTTCAGAACCAGGGAATGGACCTGCCCCAATCTCCCACACAAATCCCATATGGATAGTCCTGGGCTGTGCAACGTTTCTTCCTCACTCACTGCCCTGACTTGTGCACAAAGCTCATATAAGTCAATATAAACTGGTATAGTTTCCCTTTTCTTTTTATATTCTGGACTATTCAAGAACCCGTTGTTCCATCCAGAGCAAATGCAATCATTAAATCCATGAGCTCTACACAGATCTTTATCACTTGATAAACATGTAGTTGTTGAATAAAGACACCTTGCAGCACAATTCCTGCGCCTATTGGTATCATTTCCCACTCACTGGATTTAATGTGTGCACAAAGCTCTAACACTCCAAAACTGATCCACTAAGCTCTAACACCCCAACACTATGCCACTAAGCTCTAACACCCCAACACTATGCCACTAAGCTCTTAACACCCCAACACTGTGCCACTAAGCTCTAACTCCCCCCAACACCGTGCCACTAGGCTCTAACACCCCAACACTGTGCCACTAAGCTCTAACACCCCAACACTATGCCACTAAGCTCTTAACACCCCAACACTGTGCCACTAAGCTCTAACTCCCCCCAACACCGTGCCACTAGGCTCTAACACCCCAACACTGTGCCACTAAGCTCTAACACCCCAACACTATGCCACTAAGCTCTTAACACCCCAACACTGTGCCACTAAGCTCTAACACTGTGCCACTAAGTTCTAACACCCCAACACGTGCCACTAAGCTCTAACACTGTGCCGCTAAGCTCTAACACCCCAACACTGTGCCGCTAAGCTCTAACACCCCAACACTGCCACTAAGCTCTAACACTGTGCCACTAAGCTCTAACACCCCAACACTGTGCCACTAAGCTCTAACACCCCAACACGTGCCACTAAGCGCTAACACTCCAACACTGTGCCACTAAGCTCTAACACCCCAACACGTGCCACTAAGCTCCCGGGAAACTAAACGCTGAAAGCCAAAAGCAGTGGAACCCTAACATCTCCTTGGCCGCTGCTGAATTAAAGGGGTAGTTCACGTTGAGACAGATCAGACGACTTGTTCCAATGACTTTCTATGTGTGACTGTTTCTGTAATAGTGGGAGGGGGGTCGCCGACCCTGTAAGTCCAGTTGTTCCGTGTGTCCCTGCTGAGCAGACAGAAGTGATAGAATAGTTAGTGAGACTGCAGAGAAATGAAGGTGAAACACAATCACTGTCACTGAATTACTGTCACACTCAAACGCCACAGACACAACATTCAACTTTACACTTAGATTTTGGGAAAACAGTAGAAATAAAAGAAGGAAAGTAATTGGAAAAAGTCTCCCACATTCTCTCCCCAAAATCAGAACAGCACCCCCAGTGGCCTCTATGTACTTCCGGGATGAGTAGCAGAAGAAAGGGCAGGACACTACTCCGATGGTTAATCCTTTGCTAGACTAGCCTCTACGTCATTTCCTTTCAGTCGGCCACGCCTCTCCCAACTCCCCCTGTTGTTCCAGCAACGGTTGCCAAGGATTCGAGCGGACATAGACAGAACTGGGAGAGGCTCCTAAACGAGTGACGTCATTCGCAACAGGACGGGTAACCTAAGCATCGGAAGATTGCCATTTCCCTCCAGCCAATCAGCACGCCCTAGCGTACCAGTGTAACCACACCCTTTTACGCAGCGGAAAAGGTGGGGCGTAGTTCGAATTCTTAGCTTAGGGAAGCCAATCAGCTGCCGCTATAAGACGTAACGCATGCGCAGTCCAGAGCCTCTATTCTCAAGAGAGGAGGCGCGAGGGGCAAGCGTGTTGGCGTCACTACCCGGCGTCGAGGAAGCACGTGACTTATTGCTAGAGAGCTCCGCCTTCCGCGTCCGCTTCTTCTTTGCACATTGGCACCGATGGGGGACGGAGAAAAACTAAATATCGACTCCATCATCCAACGCCTCCTGGAGGGTGAGATTCATAATTGTCTGGGCTGTGCTCAGGCGACTGAGTGTGAGGCGACTGAGTGTGAGGCGACTGAGTGTGAGGGGACTGAGTGTAGTGAGGGACTGAGTGTGAGGGACTGAGTGTGAGGCGACTGAGTGTAGTGAGGGACTGAGTGTGAGGCGACTGAGTGTGAGGCGACTGAGTGTGAGGCGACTGAGTGTGAGGCGACTGAGTGTAGTGAGGGGACCTCTTCTCCAGAGTGAACATCCCCAATTTGGCCAGTCTTTCCTCATAGCTAAGATTTTCCCTTTACCAGCTTAGTTGCCCTTCTCTGTCCCCTCTCTAATACAATAATGTCCTGTTTGAGTGATGGAGACCAAAACTGTACGGCATATTCTAGATGGGGCCTTACCAGTGCTCTATACAGTGGGACCCCCTCCTCCCATGACTCTCTGCCCCATTTAATACAACTCAAGACCTTATTTGCCCTTGATGCTGCTGACTGGCATTGCTTGCTACAGACAAGTTTAGTATCTATAATAGGTTTTACTTACCTCATCATAAAAAGCAATCAAATTCGTCTGACATGACCTATCCTTCATAAAGCCATGCTGATTGCTGCTCATAATGACATTCATTAGGACAACATTTTGAATGTGATCCCTTAACAAGCCTTCAAATAATTTGCCCACCACAGATGTCAGACTTACTGGCCTATAATTGCCAGGCTGAGATCGTAATCCATTTTTAAATATTGGAATAACATCAGCTTTTCTCCAATCCATAGGCACCATACCAGATGTCAGTGAATCTGAGAAAATCAGAAATAAGGGCTGGTCTAAAACTGAACTAAGCTCTCTTAGAACCCGGGGGTGTATGCCATCAGGCCCTGGAGCCTTGTTTACATTCATTTGTATTAAAGCTTTATGAATCATATCCTGAGTCAGCCACTGACTAGATTGAGCTGAGCCATTAGTGCAGTTATAAAGTGAGCCTGGGAACTCACACTCCTCTATTGTATACACTGAAGAAAAGAACTGATTTAACACATTTGCCTTATCTGTATCTGTTACAACCATACTGGTACCATTATTTAATGGAGCAACACTCTCAACCTGCATCTTTTTACTATTAATAGATTTAAAAAACTTTTTAGGGTTAGTTTTCACCTCCACCGCAATTAACTCTTCATTTCTTTTCTTAGCCTTCCGGATTGCTGATTTACAACATTTATTACAGTGTTTATATTCATTAAATGCAGCTTCTGTCCCTACAGATTTGTAGTTATTAAATGCCTTTCTCTTCTTTCCCATTAACTTCTTTACTTCTATATTAAGCCACACAGGATGATTCTTAGAGCTTCTACGTTTAGTCCTTAAGGGAATAAATTGAGAACAGTAATGATTTAATATCATTTTAAAGGACAACCATTTCTGTTCTGTGTTTTTAGCTGAAAACCTAATGCCCCAATCAATGCTCTGTAGGGCAGCCCTCAAGGCACTAAAATTAGCTTTTCTGAAATTCCTGGTTTTTGTTGCCCCAGTATATATTTGTTTTTTGCACCAGACATTAAAAGATATAACATTATGGTCACTATTACCCAGGGGTTCAATGACTTGCACATTCGCTAGAAGTTCTGGCTCATTAGAGATCACTAAATCAAGAATAACATTTTTCTGGTTGGCTCCTCAACAACCTGTGCCATAAAATTGTCATGTAACAGTTTATAAACTTGTTCCCATTAACTGATCTAGCAGTACTGTTGCTCCAGTCAATATCTGGCTAATTAAAATCCCCCATTATCATTACTTTACCTAAACTAGCAGCCTTTTCTATTTGCATTAGGAGCTTTGCCTCTTCCTCGTCACTTACATTAGGGGGTCTATAGCGACGCCTACAATTAATTTGCTGGATTCTTTACAATTGGTGAAGAACTCAACCCATAAGACTTCTGTCCCCTCATTTTCTAACATCACCTCCTCCTTTATATGAGATTTAAATCCTGCCTAACATACAGACATACCCCTCCTCCTTTTCTATTGCCTCTGTCCCTCCGAAACAAAGTATAGCCACTGATATTTACTGCCCAGTCATGTGACTCATTCAGCCATGTTTCGGCCAATCACATCATATTTTCCTTCCATCACCATCAGCTCCAGCTCTCCCATTTTACCAGTCAGAATCGTTGCATTTGCAAACATACATTTAATACTGGTCCCATATTGAACATATGACATGTGCTCCTCCCTATCCTTAAGCCCCAGCCAAATCTCCTCCCCCATTTTCCCTTCCTTTGCCCACTATCTCATCTAACCTGTCTTCCACTGAATCCTTTACTGAACCCTCCCCCCCCCACACCTAGTTTAAAATCTCCTCCAACCCTCTAGCCATCTTCTCTCCCAAAACAGCTGCCCCATCATCATTGAGGAGCCCCCATCCCTAGCAAAGAGCCTGTAGCCGACTGAAAAATCAGCCCAGTTCTCCCAAAACCCTCCTCCCTACACCAATCTCTCAGCCCCACATTAATCTCCCTACTCTCCCGCTTTCTCCTTAGTGCTGCTCGTGGCTCAGGGAATATCTCTGAGAAAATTACCTTGGAAGTCCTCGCCCTCAGCTTTGCACCTAGTTTTTTATAATCGTTTTTGAGGACTTCACCACCTCCTCTAACGTTGTCATTGGTACCTATGTGTACCCCAACTCCCGGGTCTTCCCCAGCCCCCCAATAATCTGTCCACTCATTCCACCACATACAGAACCCCAGCTCCAGGCAAGCAGCAGACTGTTGGGCATGAAGGGGTCTTCTGATAGATTACACTAGTGAATCCTGTCTATTCTTCCTTGCACATACCCCCCAACTGACTGAGCTCATATTACACAGGAGAGGGATATTTCCCATTTAATATCACAGTCAAAGTATTGGGGTTCCTATCAATCTGAAGAAAGCTTGGAGGAGGGCAGGCTCATTATATCGGTGGCATGTTTGTGACTTGGGGTTCTTCTCTGGATGTGGGGTACAGCAGCAGGTATCAGAGGATTCTGAGCTCCAATCAAGGTTTAATTGTGCTGGGGTCAGACATGGGGGGGGGGGGCTCTGTCCTTGGGGTTGGATATGGGGGCGTTAGGTTTGGGGGGGCCCTATCTTTGGGGTTAAGTGTGGGGGGTTATACTTGGGGTCGGGTGTAAGGGGCCTTGGGGTACAGGGAGTTCAGGCCTCATTGTTCATTGGAGCTTTTATATAGGGGGCTGGAGGCCCTTGGCTGTATATAGGGGTGACTCCAACCAGTTACTAACTGCCAGTTCTCCCATAACAGTGAAAGGCTGCCGTCCTGGGAAGAATGTTCAGCTGACAGAGAATGAGATCCGGGGATTGTGCCTGAAATCCCGCGAGATCTTCCTCAGTCAGCCAATCCTGCTGGAGCTGGAGGCGCCGCTGAAGATCTGCGGTGAGTTGGGCCCTTGGAGGTGGGGCTCTTGGAGGCAGGACTTGAGTATCAGTGTTGATCTGATTGGTTCCTTCTCTCCCCAGGAGATGTACACGGTCAGTACTACGACCTGCTGCGACTGTTCGAGTATGGAGGCTTCCCACCCGAAAGCAACTACCTGTTCCTGGGAGATTACGTGGATCGGGGGAAGCAGTCGCTGGAGACCATCTGCCTGCTGCTCGCCTACAAGATAAAGTACCCCGAGAACTTCTTCCTGCTGCGAGGCAACCACGAGTGCGCCAGCATCAACCGCATTTACGGCTTCTACGATGAGTGTACGGAGGGGTCACATAGGAATGGCCTAGATATGAAGGGTCGGGGTCACATAGGAATGGACTGGATATGAAGGGGTGGGGTCACATAGGAATGGACTGGATATGAAGGGGCGGGGTCACATAGGAATGGACTGGATATGAAGGGGCGGGGTCACATAGGAATGGCCTGGATATGAAGGGGCGGGGTCACATAGGAGTAGACTGGATATGAAGGGGTGGGGTCACATAGGAATGTATTGGGGGGAGGAGTCCAGTTGTCAGTATTGAACCAATGAGATGATAGGCAGTGCTGGGAGGTACAAGAAACAAACCGGGCTCACAGTGAGTGTCTCCCCCTGCAGGTAAGCGTCGGTACAACATCAAGCTGTGGAAAACCTTCACTGACTGCTTTAACTGCTTGCCTGTAGCTGCCATTGTGGATGAGAAGATCTTCTGCTGCCACGGAGGTGAGACTGGCACATTTCTCTTTGGGGGGGGGGGGTGTTTGGCTCCTGATATAATGTGGGGGTGGCCCCTGGCATGTTGCACAGGTGAGGCCCCCCTATATCAGCTCAGGGTGTAACACCAGGTTTCTATTTCCAATAATTCCCTGTACTTTGTACATTACAGTGCAGGGAGGCCTCACTAGTGGAACAGAGTGATGTCACGAGGGGCGGGACTATTTCCCATTACCTGGCTAGTCTAATCTAGTTATACAGGTGTAACCGTGTGACCAGTCTGAGCCGCTGCTGCTGATTGGCTGTCACTCATACACTGTGTGTGTTTCAGGTCTCTCCCCTGACCTACAGTCCATGGAACAAGTGAGGAGGATCTTACGTCCCACTGATGTCCCAGACCAGGGGCTCCTGTGTGACCTGCTGTGGTCTGACCCAGACAAGGACGTGCTGGGCTGGGGGGAGAATGACCGGGGGGTCTCCTTCACCTTTGGGGCCGATGTAGTGGCAAAGTTTCTTCATAAACATGACCTGGACCTCATCTGCCGAGCCCACCAGGTAAGTCTGCTAAATATCCCCTTTACTAAGCCCCTCCCACCATAGTGTGCACACAGGTAAGTCTGCTCAACATCCCCTTTACTAAGCCCCTCCCTCGTGTGCATCATGTGACGGGTGGGTGGAGCCTGTGTTTGTACAAGTGTAGGGTGAGTAATTGCCCATGTGTGACCCCCGGCAGGTGGTAGAAGACGGTTACGAGTTTTTCGCTAAGCGCCAGTTGGTGACGCTCTTCTCGGCCCCCAATTACTGTGGGGAGTTTGACAACGCGGGTTCCATGATGAGTGTGGACGAGTCTCTCATGTGCTCCTTCCAGGTGGGTGTTGGGAGATTCCACTTTCCTTATGACACGGGGGGGATGGGGTTATGTGTGACCAAGGTGTTGGGGGGGTAAAACCCTGTATTTTCTCTTCCAGATCTTGAAACCCGCAGATAAGAAACTATTTGCTTATGGGGGAGTCAACCAGAGTCGCCCTGTCACCCCCCCACGGAACAAAAACAAACAGTCCAAATGACCCCTCCCAGCTCTGACCCCTCACACACTGACCTCCTTCCTCAGTCTCCCCCAATCTGCACCCACACAGGGCGGGGCCTGGGGACCTTACTTTTACCTCTCATGGGGGGCACTTGCAAATAGAACCCCTTCTCTGCCTTAAGCCCCTCCCACAACTGCTAAAGCCCCTCCCACTGGTGCCATATTGCACTCAGATCTCGGGGGGGGGCATAATCGCAGCAATAACCTCTCTTGTGGCACTGACTCCGCCCCTGTGTACATGGGAACATGGCCGACCTCTCTCTCTCCATGTGATTGGTCAGTGTAGGAATTGGTCCTTTCATTGTCTCTATATATAGGGCAGATGTGATGGGCAAACTGGCCTGTGAGTTAATGGCTTTTCAAGGGTAACTAAGACTTCTCCTAGAATTCCATTGGCTGTCTGTGAGCTCAGTGATTGGCTGTTATACAAAGAAGCTATTGCACAGGTGCATTGTGGGGCCCAATTGCTTTCCATGGGAAGAGTACAAAGAGTTACTACTGATCATTCCTGTCTGGGGCGGAGTCACAGTGGGGGGTGGGGCTATTACCATTTCTCACTTGCCCCAACATTGCTGCTCTTCTCTCAATTCCTACAGTTTTTATTGGTTCTAGTGCCCAACACTGACCCCATGGTGCCCCGCCCCTCGCTGGGGGTAGGTGCAAGATTGTTTGCTGCGTGCAATTGCCAGTAGGGGGTGTTTATTATGAGCGTGTCGGGAGGGAAGGGGGGCCGGATTTTCGTGTGCGTCTTTTCTTCTGTAAGAGCTACGGCTTTTTATTAAACCTTTTTATCTCATTGGAATGGAACCCAAATTTCTCTCTATTTATTCCTCAGGGGCAGGGCTTGTGTCTGGGGGAGGGGCAAGTGGGCTGTGCTAAACAAAACACTACTTCCTGCTTTTCAGCTCTCTTGCTTTCCACTGATTGGTTACCAATCAATAACCAATCAGCGACTTGAGGGGGGGCCACATGGGTCATATCTGTTGTTTTTGAATCTGAGCTGAATGCTGAGGATCAATTACAAACTCACTGAACAGTTGTGTCCCATGTGGCCCCCCTTATAGTCACTGACTAACTCAGAGTTATAGAGCTGAAAAGCAGGAAGTAGTGTTCTGGCTATTATGTTACACATCCACTCACTCCAGCCTTTATATATTACATTTTTGCCTAACTAACTATATTACATACATTATTTATTTTGCACAGCCTATTTATTTGCCGAGCCTAATTGTGTAGCCACGCCCATTACAGGTAATGCTGTGATATCACCTGAGCTACTACCTGTGCTTTCTATGTTATTCTATAGAGAACTGTCACTTGTGTGGCCCCATGATCAGTGTCACCTATAGAAAACCATTACTTTGCATGTGATAAGTGTGTGCAGCATGGAACTCTGGGTAATTACATGTCATGTGCTGATCTGTTTATTTGTCAATACAGATGAGTGGTTAAAGGGGAACTATTGTGATAATTTAATATAATCCTCATCAGACTGAAATAAGAAACTACAGTAAATACAATCAATTAAATATTCTGTATCTGAAATAATCAAGTTTATGGTCACTATTCCTCTCTCAGTATCTGTTTCTCTTCATTCTCTCTTCATGCAGCAGTTGGGTGTCAGATATTCACTGACAGTTACATCCAATATATCTTATAGGGGGCTCCTTTTGCCTAGAAGATGAATTAGAGCTCACTCAAATAACTGATTCCAGTACAAACAAAATAACTGCCTTTTGCACAAATCCTGCATGTAGAGAGACATGATGTCTGGTGAGTTTAATAGAGTGACCTCTAATACATCTTCTAGGCAAAAGGAGCCCCCCTATAAGATATATTGGATGTAACTGTCAGTGAATATCTGACACCCAACTGCTGCATGAAGAGAGAATGAAGAGAAACAGATGCTGAGAGAGGAATAGTGAAGATAAACTTGATTATTTCTGACCTTGCCCTTAGATACAACTCACACATAAGGAGACTATTATAGTAATGTCGTGTGGTTTGCTTTCCCTTTATTAGTATTCAGCTTTAATTCACCTCCCCCGATGTCTATTGTGTACAGGTAACACAGAAAGGTAGAAATCAATGTGTATAAAAGACAAACGTGTGTCTAATTGGGAGATGTCCATGTTACAAGTGATACACAAGAGCAAAGCTACAGCCCCAAGTGTCGTATGTAACAACCTGGGCACTGCCGCTATTTACAAACAGATGACACTTTAATGACATTTTCACAATGATTCCCCTTTAAGAAGGTTATTTAAAGTAGGGATGCACCGAATCCACTTTTTTGGGTTCGGCCGAACCCCCGAATCCTTCACGAAGGATTTGGCCGAACCCGAACCCTAATTTGCATATGCAAAACATTTTTTACTTCCTTGTTTTCTGACAAAAAGTCACGCAATTTCCCTCCCTGCCCCTAATTTGCATATGCAAAACATTTTTTACTTCCTTGTTTTCTGACAAAAAGTCACGCAATTTCCCTCCCTGCCCCTAATTTGCATATGCAAATTAGGATTCGGTTCGGCCGGGCAGAAGGATTTGGCCAAATCCTGCTGAAAAAGGCCGAATCCCGAATCGAATTCTGGATTCGGTGCATCCCTAATTTAAAGGGAATGTGAACCCAAACAAGTTTGCATTATACATTCACTGCACATTTGCTACGGTGTGTAACTTGTGTGTATTGCTACAGAAAGCCGTCCCTGTGTATTCTCTGCACTGCTGGTTCAGACTGCTGATACAATGTAAGACCAGGCAGCCAATTAATACACCTGTTGCTGCGGAACCAACACTTTTGCAACATCGTTTAATCAGTAACAACTGGCAGTTAATCACAAGCTGCTTTAAATTGCAATTGTTTTACATAAGCAGTGACAATTTTACCCTTTACCTGCCACAGGTCATACAATGTCCTAAAGGGTTAGGGAATGGGTTACTCCGTTCCTTCTCGTTCCCCAGGCAACAAGCGGGGGCCGGGAACTAGTGGTGCAATTTCCCAGGTGCCCCAAAGGCAACAACAGCCACTTGCAATTGACCTGCAAGCTCCGCCCCTCCAAACAGATCAGCGTGGAAGGCGGAGCCATGAAGACTGTAAGCTCTCCTGGACTATCCACCCCCAGGTTAGTGTCCCCCCCCATAATATACACACTTACACTATGTTGTGTCTTTTTATCGCAGTAAACGGTTTTACTGCTGTTGTGACTAGCGGATTCGCTAAATGCGCCGCCCAATCCTTTTTGTATTTTATTTCACTGATTATATTGCGATTTTGCTGCAGGTTTAGCCATTTTATTACATTTTCAGCTTTGCAAAGGTGTTGGAATATTTTAGCTAGGGATGCACCGAATCCACTTTTTTGGATTCGGCCGAACCCCCGAATCCTTCACAAAGGATTCGGCCGAATACTGAACCGAATCCGAACCCTAATTTGCATATGCAATTAGGGGTGGGAAGGGGAAAACATTTTTTACTTCCTTGTTTTCTGACAAAAAGTCAAGCAATTTCCCTCCTGCCCCTAATTTTCATATGCAAATTCGGATTCGGTTCGGCCGGACAGAAGGATTCGGCCGAATCCGAATCCTGCTGAAAAAGGCCGAATCCCGAACCGAATCCTGGATTCGGTGCATCCCTAATTTTAGCACAACAAATCGGTTTTACAGACAGAAATCAGTGAACATTGATTGTGACTGCTGATTGTACTAGGCAAATAAAACATTGATTTTTGTGGTTTTGTTGGATTTTACTGATTTTCTACCATTTCCCTCTGTTCTTTGTTACTTCATTGCACCCATGGAAATTGTCTGCTATGTATCAAACCCTTCAGCAGACCCCCGGCGTTCATATTTAGGGTGACTTTAAGTTACAAAATGTGGGGCGTATAATGGGGTAAAATGAAAACTTTGTGACAATCTTCAGAAATCTTATAAAAAGCCTTCCGTTTAGCATAAGTTTGTGATTTGGTCGTTTTCAGTAGAAAGATGTAATTACCTGCATTAGATTCATCACAATGTCTACTTTTCTAGGGTCTTGTCACTGTTAGGGGGTCTCATCAGGTGTTTATATTGTAGGAGCCAGAGTCTCATACGTGACAATTCATCTGCCCTATGTGGATTTGGGGGTCTGTGTGGCACATAGTTGAGTAAATCAATGTATTTTTGGTATCGCTGTTTAGTTAACCCCCGGCATTCATATTTAGGCTGATTTATGCTGCTAATGATACTGGGACCATAATTCAATGCTGGAAAGTTGAAGCTTTCAGGCAATTTTCAGGTATTTCACCAAAACTGCCATTTTTGGGAAAACTTTGCGACTCGGTAGTTTGGAGCAGAAAGACACAGTTACTCATTTTAGATTTGGTACAACTTGTCCTTTCCACAACTATAGGGTTTTGTGGGGTTAACGGACGGTTTCAGGATTTTGTGGCCTTGGAATCCAGACGCCGTTTTCTAAATTCAGTCATTTACTGCCAGGAGTCTGTAAATCCTAAATCTCCCTAAATCTAAACATTTCTGCTCAAGTTCACAAGACGTGAGACTTTCCAAATCCGTTGGATTATATGTGCGTAAAATGAAATATTTTTCTGGTATCAATTCATATATTGTGAGGTTTTTTGTTTTTGCGCTATAAATTTTTTTGCAGAGGTGGAAATACATGAAAACTCAGGCAGATTCTGAAAGCTCAGTTTCTCCCAAAAAAAACCCAATGTATAGTTTTCCTATGTGAACTATAGGTTTCCCCCCGAAAAGCCAGAGCACAAATGTTTCAAAAACATCGGGCCTTTTGTGTTACCAAAATGTTCAATTCTGCTGGCACTTAAAGGGTTAATAGAAAGCAGAATCTGCCAGTGGATTATACTCTTATATTTAGTTATAGATATGGAATGTGATTAAATAAGTAATGTTTTGGGTTTATTTTCTTGAAAATTTCTGCAAAATTCCTATTGGCCCCGCCCATCTGTTCCACTTGCTACCGCCTCCTTTCCCAGACTGTGCAGGGGAGCTGACACTCGGTACACAGCTCTGTAGGACAGGAACCAATCAGCAGCTAGCAGGACCTGATAGGGAACTGAAGCCAGTCTGTGCTTGTGTGACTGCAGGGCTGTGTCAGCGACCCTGTAACTGATCCATGTGTTTGTCCCTGCTGAGCAGAATCCCTGAGTGTCGGTAAAGGCAACGGTTAGACTTGATATTAGTGATGTGTGGGTTGGGAATTTCCCTTTATTCCCCTTTATTTATAGACCCACAGTGAGGTCACAAAAGGGGTGGGGCAGGCGGAAGTCTATAAATTCTGGCGCCAGAAGGCAGCAGTACCAGGTCGCGGGAGGGGAGAGCAGGAGAAGAGCTCGACCCGCCCACCTTGTCCAGGGGTCGGCCCGAACCCGCCCGACCCGCGGGTAAACCCACATCACTACTTGATCCAATAGTTACACTTATATTCCCCAAAGATCCTACTGAGAAATGGATCAACTCATGGATCAGCCAATTGGAACAGAGTCTGCAGTAAATAATAGAAATAATTGATGGAAACTGAAAAAGTCTTTATTTCTGGGGAACAATCTGAAATCAACTGAAACAATTGTTTGGAAGGTGAATATCCCCTTTACCCCTGTGGATGCCAGCACTGTTTAACATTTAGTTTAATTTAGTGTAACAACTTCTCTACTGGAACATTTCATTCCCCCTCTTGCCCTGTCGCTGACACTCTAATACTCTGGCCTGCCATGAAACCACAACATTCAGTTACAAAACTGCCCTTTGGGTGGGCAAGTGGGGTTGGGTTTGGATCCAATGGATGAGGGAAGTCATTCAAACAGAATTGGGGGGCAGATACTGAGTGGGGGGGCAGAAGAAGAAGAAATGTTTTAGGCAAGAGCAATGGAGTCACAGGAAGATCCGTCTGAAGGTTCAGCTTGAGCACAACTGCCCAACCCCTAATTAATAATAAGTGATTTATTGGCTAAAAGCTGAAAAACAAGGGGAGAGTGAGGATTAGGTCCTACAGGAGCCAATGGCCTTCCTTATCTGCCTCTCAGCCAACCAATCCACATCAGCCCCTGCTCAACATGGGCCACTCCCTCATACAACTGCCACCCCCTTCTTATGATCTGCCCCAGCACCTTCTTTTATCCAACAGGTGGATATTCCCATCCCAGCAACTTCCTGCAGCAGGCGGCTAATGGATCCAATGACATCACTGAGATTGAGGATGAAGTCACTGCTGTTAATGAATTACAAGAGAAGGTTGTGCCCAATAGGGAGGTACCTGTTAGGGGGCGCTGGAAACAAGTTTAAACGATGTCATTATTTGTGCCTCAACTCTCGGCTTCCATCAAAGGGGAAAATCCTTGAAAAAGAGTTTGTTGATCTACTGTAGCAAAGTATCAAATCCAATAAACTCTCAAACTGAAACTTCTGAACTTGTCAGACTTCACGTTTCCATTCAACAAACTCTCCAACTGAAACTTCTAAACTGGTCGGACTAAACTCTTCCATTCAACAAACTCTCCAACTGAAACTTCTCCATCCAATAAACTCTCCAACTGAAACTTCTCCATCCAATAAACTCTCCAACTGAAACTTCTCCATCCAATAAACTCTCCAACTGAAACTTCTCCATCCAATAAACTCTCCTACTGAAACTTCTCCATCCAATAAACTCTCCTACTGAAACTTCTCCATCCAATAAACTCTCCAACTGAAACTTCTAAACTGGTCGGACTTCACTCTTCCATCCAATAAACTCTCCTACTGAAACTTCTCCATCCAATAAACTCTCCTACTGAAACTTCTCCATCCAATAAACTCTCCAACTGAAACTTCTAAACTGGTCGGACTTCACTCTTCCATCCAATAAACTCTCCTACTGAAACTTCTCCATCCAATAAACTCTCCTACTGAAACTTCTCCATCCAATAAACTCTCCTACTGAAACTTCTCCATCCAATAAACTCTCCAACTGAAACTTCTAAACTGGTCGGACTTCACTCTTCCATCCAATAAACTCTCCTACTGAAACTTCTCCATCCAATAAACTCTCCTACTGAAACTTCTCCATCCAATAAACTCTCCTACTGAAACTTCTCCATCCAATAAACTCTCCAACTGAAACTTCTCCATCCAATAAACTCTCCAACTGAAACTCCTAAACTGGTCGGACTTCACTCTTCCATCCAATAAATTCTCCAACTGAAACGTCTAAACGGGTCGGACTTCACTCTTCCATCCAATAAATTCTCCAACTGAAACGTCTAAACGCAGACAGGGCTCCGCCTCATGCCAACAAGAATGATGCCGATTGGCAGAGAGTTAGGGGAACAATTAGTAGGTCTAATGGCAGAAGCAGAATTGTCCATAACGAGGCTCTAGAATTAGTCATTTACTCTGTGATTTGGTGCAATTTCCCCGGGGGATCAGGGGTCTCACAGCTAAAATGGTTTTACTGGAATTTTGTCCCATTCTGGGATCTGTTGCAGTTTGTGGAGCTGCTTGTACAGGAACATTATAATGGAAAGTGTAACAAAGTATTAGTAATATTATATTATCTTCCTCGCCAGTGTAGTTTGTTCCAAGGGCGCCCGACCCCTCACCCCCGTGGGCTCTGCTCTCCCCAATATAATGGCCCAAGAGGATCTCTGACTTTATTGTGGACTCAGAAGGGGCGGATCTATTATCAGAAACAAACAGGAAGTTGCTGCTGTTGCATTATGGGTGGGATTGTTGTAGAAGGAACAAAGGTTTTGCAGAAATGACTGTGACTTGGACTCAGTGAAAATATATTGGGGGTCCGTGACTATGAAACCTGCTGTTTCTGCCACATAGTCCCCCTCCCCCTTGCATTCCTAAAGGCACAGTGCTGCCATAGAGGAGTCAGACAATGAACCAATGAGGGGCCTCCTGCACCATGTGACACACATTTACACACCCACTTCTTTCTCATTGTTGATTTTCTCCATTTTGTCTGAAGTCCTGGGTGTATTTTAGCTTTGCAGTTTGGACTTATTTAGCCATTTTGGATGTGGCAGAATGTGGAATTGTAGAAACGACTAATTGAGGGGGGTCTCACGTCACACAACACTCAGCAGCCAATCCCTGCGTACGATTTCTAGCTAAACCCCCAGTCCTTCATACAAATACTTCCCCCATATGAATGTCCATTAATCACCCCCCTCCCTCTTGTATAAAACTCATCAGGTTACAGACGGGGGGGGGTAATTTCTGGCCTCCGTTGTGGTCACAGGGTCTGCGGAGAGGAAGTTCCACCCCCAGGAGAAAATGACAAGTTGTTTCCAAACTTCCTGCTCCTCCCCCTGTAACCCCTCAGCACTGTGTTCTAGCCACACCCACTGCTTGAGTCATAGACTTCCCCCTTGTGTTCTAGCTCCACCCACTTGTCATAGACTTCCCCTCCTCCCCCTTGTGTTGTAGCCCCACCGCTTGAGTCCCAGACTCCATTCTCCTCCCACCATCAGAGCTTTGTAACCCCACCCACATATTGAGTTACAGCAGTGGTGCCCAACAGATATACAGTGATTTACCATCAGTACTTGACCCAATGACTAGTCCACCCCACGGCACTGGTTGGCTGAAAGACTGGGCGGAGTCTCAGTGACAACGTAGCAGCACCATATCCACAAATCAGTCTTTCCCTTACCCTCCGGGTCACATGGTCAGCTCTGCCCCAATCACATTTCTATTATTAGGTACAAAAATATCAAATTTATTGTGTAAAAAACATCAGTCTTTATAGAAAAATGTGGGCGCTGTGGCTTGTGGGTAATCTGTCTTCTATATTCCATGGTCCAGTCTGGCCCCACCTCTTTCATACAATTGGCCCCGCCCCTTTCTTATGCCTGGAGCAACCCCAGTCTTCTAGAGTCCCTTGGCTCCTGCAGGACAAGCAGAAATTACAGGGGCGTGGCCTATAGTTGCAGCAAATACCCCACAAGTAGCAGGGCCAGGAGGGAGCCTTTATTTGCCCCTGAAGCCCAATGGTGCAGGTGCCCCGGGGCAGAAGAGCGAGGAGGAGGCCCACGCTGAGTCACATCAGTGAAAGTGACCTGGCTTTGTAGAATGGTGGTATCCTGGCACTGAGAGGGGAAACACAGAGAGAGACGGGTGAATAAACACAGAGAGAGAGGGGGACGGGTGAATAAACTGAGATAGAGAGGCAGCTGAATAAACACACAGAGAGAGAGAGGGGCGGGTGAAAAAACAGAGAAAGAGAGGCAGGTGAATAAACAGAGAGAGAGAGAGAGGCGGGTGAATAAACAGAGAAAGAGAGAGGCGGGTGAATAAACACAGAGAGAGAGAGGGGGGCGGGTGAAAAAACAGAGAGAGGCGGTGAAAAAACAGAGAAAGGCGGGTGAATAAACAGAGAAAGAGAGGCAGGTGAATAAACAGAGAGAGAGAGAGATGCGGGTGAATAAACAGAGAGAGGCGGGTGAATAAACAGAGAAAGAGAGCGAGGCGGGTGAATAAACAGAGAAAGAGAGCGAGGCGGGTGAATAAACACAGAAAGAGAGAGGTGGGTGAATAAACACAGAGAGAGAGAGGGGCGGGTGAAAAAACAGAGAGAGGCGGTGAAAAAACAGAGAGAAAGGCGGGTGAATAAACAGAGAAAGAGAGAGATACGGGTGAATAAACAGAGAGAGGCGGGTGAATAAACAGAGAGAGAGAGGCGGGTGAATAAACAGAGAGAGAGAGGCGGGTGAATAAACAGAGAGAGAGGCGGGTGAATAAACACAGAGAGAGAGAGGGGGGCGGGTGAAAAAACAGAGAGAGGCGGTGAAAAAACAGAGAGAAAGGCGGGTGAATAAACAGAGAAAGAGAGGCAGGTGAATAAACAGAGAGAGAGAGAGATGCGGGTGAATAAACAGAGAGAGAGAGAGAGGCGGGTGAATAAACAGAGAAAGAGAGCGAGGCGGGTGAATAAACACAGAGAGAGAGAGGTGGGTGAATAAACACAGAGAGAGAGAGGTGGGTGAATAAACACAGAGAGAGAGAGGGGCGGGTGAAAAAACAGAGAGAAAGGCGGGTGAATAAACAGAGAAAGAGAGAGATACGGGTGAATAAACAGAGAGAGGCGGGTGAATAAACACAGAGAGAGAGAGGGGGGCGGGTGAAAAAACAGAGAGAGGCGGTGAAAAAACAGAGAAAGGCGGGTGAATAAACAGAGAAAGAGAGGCAGGTGAATAAACAGAGAGAGAGAGAGATGCGGGTGAATAAACAGAGAGAGGCGGGTGAATAAACAGAGAAAGAGAGCGAGGCGGGTGAATAAACAGAGAAAGAGAGCGAGGCGGGTGAATAAACACAGAGAGAGAGAGGTGGGTGAATAAACACAGAGAGAGAGAGGGGCGGGTGAAAAAACAGAGAGAGGCGGTGAAAAAACAGAGAGAAAGGCAGGTGAATAAACAGAGAAAGAGAGAGATACGGGTGAATAAACAGAGAGAGGCGGGTGAATAAACAGAGAGAGAGAGGCGGGTGAATAAACAGAGAGAGAGAGGCGGGTGAATAAACACAGAGAGAGAGGGGGGCGGGTGAAAAAACAGAGAGAGGCGGTGAAAAAACAGAGAGAAAGGCGGGTGAATAAACAGAGAAAGAGAGGCAGGTGAATAAACAGAGAGAGAGAGAGATGCGGGTGAATAAACAGAGAGAGGCGGGTGAATAAACAGAGAAAGAGAGCGAGGCGGGTGAATAAACAGAGAAAGAGAGCGAGGCGGGTGAATAAACACAGAGAGAGAGAGGTGGGTGAATAAACACAGAGAGAGAGAGGGGCGGGTGAAAAAACAGAGAGAAAGGCGGGTGAATAAACAGAGAAAGAGAGAGATACGGGTGAATAAACAGAGAGAGGCGGGTGAATAAACAGAGAAAGAGAGAGATACGGGTGAATAAACAGAGAGAGGCGGGTGAATAAACAGAGAGAGAGAGAGGCGGGTGAATAAACAGAGAGAGAGAGGCGGGTGAATAAACAGAGAGAGGCGGGTGAATAAACAGAGAGAGAGGCGGGTGAATAAACAGAGAGAGAGAGGCGGGTGAATAAACAGAGAGAGAGAGGCGGGTGAATAAACAGAGAGAGAGAGACAGAGGCGGGTGAATAAACAGAGAGAAAGGCGGGTGAATAAACAGAGAGAGAGAGACAGAGGCGGGTGAATAAACAGAGAGAAAGGCGGGTGAATAAACAGAGAGAGAGAGGCGGGTGAATAAACAGAGAGAGGCGGGTGAATAAACAGAGAAAGAGAGCGAGGCGGGTGAATAAACACAGAGAGAGAGAGGTGGGTGAATAAACACAGAGAGAGAGAGGGGCGGGTGAAAAAACAGAGAGAAAGGCGGGTGAATAAACAGAGAAAGAGAGAGATACGGGTGAATAAACAGAGAGAGGCGGGTGAATAAACAGAGAAAGAGAGAGATACGGGTGAATAAACAGAGAGAGGCGGGTGAATAAACAGAGAGAGAGAGAGGCGGGTGAATAAACAGAGAGAGAGAGGCGGGTGAATAAACAGAGAGAGGCGGGTGAATAAACAGAGAGAGAGGCGGGTGAATAAACAGAGAGAGAGAGGCGGGTGAATAAACAGAGAGAGAGAGGCGGGTGAATAAACAGAGAGAGAGAGACAGAGGCGGGTGAATAAACAGAGAGAAAGGCGGGTGAATAAACAGAGAGAGAGAGGCGGGTGAATAAACAGAGAAAGAGAGCGAGGCGGGTGAATAAACAGAAAGAGAGCGAGGCGGGTGAATAAACACAGAGAGAGAGAGGTGGGTGAATAAACAGAGAGAGAGAGAGGTGGGTGAATAAACACAGAGAGAGAGAGGGGCGGGTGAAAAAACAGAGAGAAAGGCGGGTGAATAAACAGAGAAAGAGAGAGATACGGGTGAATAAACAGAGAGGCGGGTGAATAAACAGAGAGAGAGAGAGGCGGGTGAATAAACAGAGAGAGAGAGGCGGGTGAATAAACAGAGAGAGAGGCGGGTGAATAAACAGAGAGAGAGGCGGGTGAATAAACAGAGAGAGAGGCGGGTGAATAAACAGAGAGAGAGGCGGGTGAATAAACAGAGAGAGAGGCGGGTGAATAAACAGAGAGAGAGAGGCGGGTGAATAAACAGAGAGAGAGAGACAGAGGCGGGTGAATAAACAGAGAGAAAGGCGGGTGAATAAACAGAGAGAGAGAGGCGGGTGAATAAACAGAGAGAGAGAGGCGGGTGAATAAACAGAGAGAGAGAGAGAGGCGGGTGAATAAACAGAGAGAGAGGCGGGTGAATAAACAGAGAGAGAGGCGGGTGAATAAACAGAGAGAGAGAGACAGAGGCGGGTGAATAAACAGAGAGAGAGAGACAGAGGCGGGTGAATAAACAGAGAGAGAGAGACAGAGGCGGGTGAATAAACAGAGAGAGAGAGGCGGGTGAATAAACAGAGAGAGAGAGGCAGATGAATAAACAGAGAGAGAGACAGAGGCGGGTGAATAAACAGAGAGACAGAGGCAGGTGAATAAACAGAAGACAATATACCTGGACCAGTTGGCAGCTGTAGTGGAATCGGACTCCCAGTACCTGAGACTGTGGGTTGGAGAGTTGCCCCACACTCGCGTGCAGGATGTGGATAGTGAGTGACACTGGCAGGGGGCAACTGGTGCAGTTTCCGGGGGGCTGGAGGGAGACGAACACGTTACACAAACGGACACTCACCAAAGGGCAACTGACTCTCACACCAGATGGGGAGAAATCTTACCTGGGTGCTGCAGTTCTGATAAATGATGGGCACCCACTGCCCACTCTGAGTTGCCACCGCGTTCCCAAAAGAAGCCACAGCCTGGGGTACGTTGGCACCAAGGAGTAAGGAGTGGGCTCTGATACTGACATCCCCGCAGCTTTCTGCACCCTGGGCCCTGGGACAACAAAGGAGAACTGTCCAACTGACCCCATATACAGGGACCTTATAGCGCACCCACCTTCAAGTGTACCCAACTTATATCATACTCGCCTTATATTGCACCCACTTTATATTGCACCCGCCTTATATTGCACCCGCCTTATATTGCACCCGCCTTATATTGCACTCGCCTTATATTGCACTCGCCTTATAGCGCACCCGCTTTATAGCGCACCCACTTTATAGCGCACTCGCTTTATAGCGCACTCGCCTTATAGCGCACTCGCCTTATAGCGCACTCGCCTTATAGCGCACTCGCCTTATAGCGCACCTGCCTTATAGCGCACTCACCTTATAGTGCACCCACTTTATAGCGCACTCACCTTATAGTGCACCCACTTTATAGCGCACTCACCTTATAGTGCACCCACTTTATAGCGCACTCACCTTATAGTGCACCCACTTTATAGCGCACTCACCTTATAGTGCACCCACTTTATAGCGCACTCGCCTTATAGCGCACCCACTTTATAGCGCACTCACCTTATAGTGCACCCACTCAGCGTATTCACCCCAAATCCCACGGGGCTACTAGAGCAGGAACCTCCTAGTGACCGTGGCACCGACAGCTTTAGGGGAGTCATGGAATTAAACAAGGAGGGTATGAGAGGAAGGGCGGGTACAATTACACTAGATGTGCCCCCAACTGACAGTAGCAAAGGATACGGGGCCGGCGTCAGTCAGAACAGGGAGTCCCACAAGATACCCAGGGTTCCCACTTCTCACAGTCCCAGGGGTCACGGAGGAGACGGACTGAAGGAAATCATAAGCATTAGAAGCCGATTCTACCACTGTACCCCAATATTATGCACCATGAGAATGGGAAGCACCCACTGAAATCACTAGTGTGCTTTGTACCTACCTCATACAGCACCCCGAAACTCTGCACCAACGACACACTGGGGCCAGTCACATTGATAAGAGTGAAACGGACTGTCACGCTCACTATTTCACCTGTTCCATTGTAGCGCAGCGTGTAATTCACCTGGGGAGATTTCAGGGGTTAATTGACCACGTACAGACCACACCCATTAGTGACCTCACATCATCCACTGAACATTTTACATAATAAAAGGAAATCACAGCTCAATCATATGTCATGATCACGAGGGAGCTACAGATGTGGGCTAGTAGTTGGGGTGTAAGGAGAAGCTGTAGGTTGAGGTAAGTACACTTATTACACGTGGGACCTGACAGTGACTTGGACATACCTGGGCCACAACATTGTTACAGGTGTTCCCTTGCAGTATTGGGGTGTCTGTCATCAAACTAATTATGGGGACCTGAGGGAGAGAGAGAGGTGAGTGAGCAACAGTGACTTACCTCTGAGTGTCAGACCCCTCCCCCCGTGTCATGTCTGCTCCCAAATGGATTCTAACTGGATTCATTCTCTTCCTGCTCTGTATCCCCTGTCCCGATTTCTTCTTCTGCTCATTTTCCCTGTCCCCTCCTTGCACCACAGCCTGTTCTCTCCATTCTTCTGCCCTTCTCCAGTCACTCTCTCCTCTGGCCTTCTTTCTGCTCCAGTCCCTCCTGTTCCTTCTCTCCATCCTTCTGACCCTTCTCTTCTTCCGTCTCTCTTCTACCCCTGAGCTCTGTTCCTTATTCTCCTCTGGGTTCTGTACCAGCTCCTGACCCAATTCTCTTTCCCCATGCCCACTGTCCTGACCCTGTTTCCTCCCTTCTCTGGCCTGTTATAACGCAGTAGCAATTGGTATCAGGCGGATGTTGCTTACACGTTGGCTTGTGCTTACAGTTCCAGTTGGATTGGCCTGGGGGAGAAATAAAAAAGTGAAATTTACTGTACAAAGGCAGCACAAGTCATGTACTAAGCAAAGAATTGGGCTTACCCCAATAACGGTGATGTTCCTGTAGTAGAACTCAGTGCTTAGAGTGGGGTCTGTGAGGCAGCTCCCACTCACACTGTTTATGACTCTGAGGCAAGAGGTGGTGACACTGTGTAGGAACCCTGAGGATGAGAGCAAGCAGTGAGGTGGGATGAGGAGGATGATGGAGGGGCAAGCGGATCACTGTACTTATGGGGCAGCAATCTAGACTGAAATCCAAACTGAAAAATTGGGAATTAAAGGGCGTCAGATTTTATGCACGGACCTCTCACATTACTGGTGAATAATAATGATTTGTATAACTGGGGTCACTGGTGTACAGCTCTCATACTAAACTCTTACATTTTATTTACACCTTCCTCCCACTCTATGCCCCTCCCACTGTAGCACCTATACTTCCTCCCACTCTATGCCCCTCCCACTGTAGCACCTATACTTCCTCCCACTCTATGCCCCTCCCACTGTAGCACCTATACTTCCTCCCACTTTATGCTCCTCCCACTGTAGCACCTATAGTTCCTCCCACTCTATGCCCCTCCCACTGTAGCACCTATAGTTCCTCCCACTCTATGCCCCTCCCACTGTAGCACCTATAATGCCCCTCCCACTATACCCTAAAATCAGTCACTGAACATCCCCAGGTACTACACCCACTGTACATTTCACCCCACAAACAAACTTCACCTACTGTATTGTGAGCCCTTACCACTAAATAGCCCCTCCTTTCCTTTGCTCCACTCAATAAACCCCTCAGAAAAACCCATTCTCACCTGACTCATCATATGCTCCTCCCCCCAGTGTAGGCCCAGCCCCTGTCCCATGTGCCCCAATCATGGCATTCCCTTCCCAGGAACCAAACGTTGCTCTTGACCCCACCCAAGAACGAATCTGCCCACTGTATGTCCATGACTGACACCTCACCCTGACTCCACCCACTGTAAGTCCATGTCACACACCCCACCCTGACTCCACCCACTGTATGTCCATGTCACACACCCCTCCCTGACTCCACCCACTGTATGCTTCTCCCACTCTTTCCCAGGAAACAGCACCCCATTAAATGTGTGGGCACAAAGAGTGCATTACATACTTGCAGGGTTGCTGAAGGAGCAGATGTTTGAATGTCCTACTGCTGTCGGCTGTCTGACTTGCCCCAATGTTCCACTTGGGGAGATTGTGAAGATGGGGTCCCCCGCCTATAGACAAAGGAGATAAACAAATGACATACATGCAGGCCACTCCCATAAACCTCTCAAGCGCACTTACCTTATAGAAGGAAGGAACAGTGGGGTTACTCTCAGAGACAGGAGAGAAGGACGCCCCACTGTACTGGCCGCTTACTGCTGAGAAACCCCCCAAACTGACTGTCTGTGGGCTCATAAAGTAATTCAGTGTGGCTGCAACAGAGAGGTCTGGAATTAGCAACTGACACAGAGCAACTATGGGATATGAAGGGGTGGAGTCAATAGGGGGTATAAAGGGGTGGAGTCAGTAGGGATATAAAGGGGTGGAGTCAGTAAGGGATAAAAAGGGGTGGAGTCAGTAGGGGATATAAAGGGGTGGAGTCAGTAGGGATATAAAGGGGTGGAGTCAGTAGGGATATAAAGGGGCGGAGTCAGTAGGGATATAAAGGGCGGAGTCAGTAAGGGATAAAAAGGGGTGGAGTCAGTAGGGGATATAAAGGGGTGGAGTCAGTAGGGATATAAAGGGGTGGAGTCAGTAGGGATATAAAGGGGCGGAGTCAGTAAGGGATAAAAAGGGGTGGAGTCAGTAGGGGATATAAAGGGGTGGAGTCAGTAGGGATATAAAGGGGTGGAGTCAGTAGGGATATAAAGGGGCGGAGTCAGTAGGGGATATAAAGGGGCGGAGTCAGTAGGGGATATAAAGGGGTGGAGTCAGTAGGGGATATAAAGGGGTGGAGTCAGTAGGGGATATAAAGGGGTGGAGTCAGTAGGGGATAGAAAGGGGTGGAGTCAGGGACTTACAGTCAGTTGGCAGGACACAGAAGAGAGCTGGGGATCCAGGAGTGAGAGGGGCAATATTGGAGGTGGGATATGGAGTGTTGCTATGAAACATGAGCCAGCTGGAGAGGCAGCTCCATCTCTGTAGCCTGTGAGAGAGATAAGAGAAAGGTAAGTGCTGGGGTTGCTATTAGTTGCCAAGCTGAGAGTAGAGGGAGGGAGGGAGGGGATAGTAAATAAGGTGCTTACTTGGTGCTGCCTGGGAGGCAGAAGGAGAAGACACTTGTGGGGTCACTGAGGGAACAGTCGGGGTCACAGCAGCAGTTGAGGTCACACAGGCCAGGGGAAAGGTCACAGGTACAGACAGACACCCCTGTCACACAATGACACAATATAAAGCAAAGCTCCTCCCACTCTCCTTCCCTAATATTATTATTATTATTATTATTATTAATAACACGTATGTACTATAAAGCCTCCACATATTCCACACTGGTTTATACTTGTAACAACACAGCACTTGTAGCTGAATATTACACTCAGGCTGAGCACGAACACTGAGCACTAACACTGACACTGAACACTAACACTGACACTGAACACTAACACTGATCACTGAGCACTAACACTGACACTGAGCACTGACACTGATACTGATACTGAACACTGACACTGATCACTAACACTGATCACTAACACTGATCACTAACACTGACACTAACACACAGTCCCAGTCAGACGCCCCAGCACAAGTACAAGCGGAGCAGTCAGTAGATGACAGGACTAGGGGTCTGTATGGAGCGCTGGGAAGTGTTGCATTGTGGGTATTACGAGTTCGTCTCTCTATAGCAATGAATGTGCATCTTGTGTAGAAGTGAAACACGGCGTTGCTATGGTTACAGCTCTCGGCCGAACACTGGGAGCGACAAATGAGTCAGGGCCGGGGCCTCAGTGTGACGGGAGTAAAGTGAGAGGCGGGAGCTCATCGCTCAGTGATCCGCAACTTACCGGCAGCAGCCCCAACCCCACCGGCCCAAAGCAGCACAACCATCACTAGCGGAACCATCGCGCTCTCGCGTCCCGTCTCCTTGGCAACTGCCTCACTTCCGGCCGCCAATGACGACGCGCGGTTACCTCCTTCCGCCCAGCCGAGTGGCATGACGGGATATGTAGTGTTCAGAGCTGCGGCTCAATGCTTATCGGTTCCCCCAGTCCTGGGGGTGGTGACTCAAATAGTCGTCATTTTGAGGAGATCACTGAGAAGCTCATGTGCCGCAACATTCATTGATTTAGAGATTTACATAAAACTCCACATGTTTGTCACGTGCCCAAGTCTAACCCGGAAGTGCAGCCTTCTAACCACTCCCTCTGCCTCCTCACGTGACTCTTTTGTGTCACACACAATAAATGTCTCTCCACTTCCACAGTTTATACTAAAATCCACTTGCCCGAAATCCTTGATACAGAAAAGAGCTTTAAATACATAAAAATATCTAGTGTCAGTGTGTCCTTTAATAATCAGTGTCATCACTAAATGCCTTTAGAGTGAATAAGTACAAGTGCTGTATAGTCTGCGTCTGACAACCCTCATCTACTCGAATTACACATTTACTGACACATTTAATTCGACATTTAATTAGACATTTATCAGTAAAAAAAGTAAAACAATTCCAAATTCAAAGTCATTTTTTGGATACTTTGACCATCAAGTAGGCAATTATGACTTTGACTTTGATTCGAAGTAAAAATGGTTCAAATATTCAACCATTCGGTAATCAAAGTACTGTCTCTTTAAAAAAACTTGGACTTCAATATTTCGCCAAATTAAAGTGCTACGTTAGCCTATGGGGACCTTCTGCAGCATTTTCTAAGTCTTTACACATCGAAGTAAAATCATTCAATCAAACAATTTTACTTTGATCGTTCCATGGCCAAATTCGGGGAAAAATACTTCGACTTTAGAAGTTGAAGTATTTCAATTCGATGGTCAAATTTCAAAGTATTTTTTACATCAAAATTTGACACTTGATAAATCTGCCTCTTAGTGATACATTTAGTGATAACAAAGTAACAAAAAGTCAAGAGAGAAAGGTTGTTTTGTTATATATAAGTGTTATGTTGTGGGTAGCAGAGGATGAGTATAATAGTGTTTTATTAGCAGACTCATGCAGCCATTACACAACAGTAACTTTCACTTTCAAGCTGGATGAAGTATGTACAGTATAAGTCTAAGCACAATGACATCTACAGGCCGTTTGTATAAACACCACAAAATCTACTTTAGTTGAATTACCCGACAAGATCTCACTACAAATAATTCTTAATGGGAAAAGGGTTTTTATTGTGTTCTCAGCTACAAACAGCGCCCCCTATAGGCCAAACAGGTTTATTACTTACTATTAATCACAAGTGTGTCTCCATACAATAACACCAGCGTATGACTTTTTCCCTTTATTCAGTTGTTTATGTCGCTGGTAAGTTTTACATTCAGTCGCTACAAGAACAAGCGAATATGAAGCATTAATTAGAATTGTTTAGTTGTAGGAAAGATTTAAAGCTGCAGCTGTGATTAAGTCTCTGTGGTGTCAGTGTATTCGGCTGTTTAATCCATGTCCCTTCAGTCTCTAATAATTACTTGTGTCTGACCCCAAATCTTCTGTTTCTTCCAACACCCCGTCAGTTGCATTGGGTTGTGTCTAAACTCATTCAAGTCTTAGGGGGCATGTTTACTAACATTGAAGATAAATATCTGGAGAGATTTCTGGAGATGTTGCCCATGGCAACCAATCAGCAATTAGATTTAAACAGCCACAGCCAAGTTAGAAAACAAAAGCAAAGATCTGATTGGTTGCTATGGGCAACATCTCCAGAAATCTCTCCAGATATTTATCTCCAATGTTAGTAAACATGCCCCTTACTGTCATTTCTTTCTACTTTCTGCTTTATCCTCAATGTCCCTGACTCTTCACCTCTTGTTCTGCCCAACACTCAGCCCATAGGGACATTCTAATAAATATACAAGAAAGGTTCAATTCCATGTGACATTCATTTCATTCCCTTCAGTCGGGGCCTTTCATGATTGAAGAGCAACAGTGACATCATAGACATGAATAAGGCTCATGTTTGGCTTTATCTTTCAGTTTATTACGTGTTACTCTCGTATCTGAGGGGCAAAGAAAGACCTTTAAGGTGCGACCTCGTTTATAGTAGAAAAGGGGGGAGGTGTTTGAATAGACAACACAATTGCTGATCTAACTGTATTAAGGGCAAATATTCCTTAATTGTATTTTCCACCTTTTCTACTACATTCATTAAACGTGGATACAAAAAGGGACTGCACAAACCCTACTGAGGACTGAAGCCCCGACACTTTGATTTACTATTAGCAGAGCAAAAGAACAATTTCCATTGGTCCTGGGGGTGGTGTTAATGCTTTCCAGGGTCCTAGAGCCCACACTGGTTTTCTCTCTTTTGTGGGCGGGGAATAGCCGAAGCTGAGGCGGAGTTTATACTTTTTAAAAAAAATACTTTCTTTCTTTTATTCATTTTTACCTACAGCTTACAGCTTATTATTACAGCTTATTACAGCTTATTATATTTAACCAAACTTTATTTTATATATATAATGTCCCAGGGAATCAGTATGGGAGGAGCTTATTATATTGTATCATACAGACCCTCCCCCAGACTTTATTTATATATATAATGTCCCAGGGAATCAGTGTGGGAGGAGCTTATTTTATTGTATCATACAGACCCTCCCCCAGACTTTATTTTATATATATAATGTCCCAGGGAATCAGTGTGGGAGGAGCTTATTATATTGTATCATACAAACCCTCCCCTAGACTTTATTTATATATAATGTCCTCAGGGAATCAGTGTGGGAGGAGCTTATTATAATGTATCATACATACCCTCCTCCAGACTTTATTTATATATAATGTCCCCAGGGAATCAGTGTGGGAGGAGCTTATTATATTGTATCATACAGACCCTCCCCCAGACTTTATTTATATATAATGTCCCCAGGGAATCAGTGTGGGAGGAGCTTATTATATTGTATCATACAGACCCTCCCCTAGACTTTATTTATGTATAATGACCCCAGGGAATCAGTGTGGGAGGAGCTTATTATATTGTATCATACAGACCCTCCTCCAGACTTTATTTTTATATATAATGTCCCCAGGGAATCAGTGTGGGAGGAGCTTATTATATTGTATCATACAAACCCTCCCCTAGACTTTATTTATGTATAATGACCCCAGGGAATCAGTGTGGGAGGAGCTTATTATATTGTATCCTACAGACCCTCCCCCAGACTTTATTTATGTATAATGTCCCCAGGGAATCAGTGTGGGAGGAGCTTATTATATTGTATCCCACAGACCCTCCCCTAGACTTTATTTATGTATAATGACCCCAGGGAATCAGTGTGGGAGGAGCTTATTATATTGTATCATACAGACCCTCCCCCAGACTTTATTTATATATATAATGTCCCCAGGGAATCAGTGTGGGAGGAGCTTATTATATTGTATCATACAAACCCTCCCCTAGACTTTATTTATGTATAATGATCCCAGGGAATCAGTGTGGGAGGAGCTTATTTTATTGTATCATACAGACCCTCCCCCAGACTTTATTTATATATATATAATGTCCCCAGGGAATCAGAGTGGGAGGAGCTTATTATATTGTATCCTACAGACCCTCCCCCAGACTTTATTTATGTATAATGTCCCCAGGGAATCAGTGTGGGAGGAGCTTATTATATTGTATCATACAGACCCTCCCCCAGACTTTATTTATATATAATGTCCCCAGGGAATCAGTGTGGGAGGAGCTTATTATATTGTATCATACAGACCCTCCCCTAGACTTTATTTATGTATAATGACCCCAGGGAATCAGTGTGGGAGGAGCTTATTATATTGTATCATACAGACCCTCCTCCAGACTTTATTTATATATATAATGTCCCCAGAGAATCAGTGTGGGAGGAGCTTATTATATTGTATCATACAAACCCTCCCCTAGACTTTATTTATGTATAATGACCCCAGGGAATCAGTGTGGGAGGAGCTTATTATATTGTATCCTACAGACCCTCCCCCAGACTTTATTTATGTATAATGTCCCCAGGGAATCAGTGTGGGAGGAGCTTATTATATTGTATCCCACAGACCCTCCCCTAGACTTTATTTATGTATAATGACCCCAGGGAATCAGTGTGGGAGGAGCTTATTATATTGTATCATACAGACCCTCCCCCAGACTTTATTTATATATATAATGTCCCCAGGGAATCAGTGTGGGAGGAGCTTATTATATTGTATCATACAAACCCTCCCCTAGACTTTATTTATGTATAATGATCCCAGGGAATCAGTGTGGGAGGAGCTTATTTTATTGTATCATACAGACCCTCCCCCAGACTTTATTTATATATATATAATGTCCCCAGGGAATCAGAGTGGGAGGAGCTTATTATATTGTATCCTACAGACCCTCCCCCAGACTTTATTTATGTATAATGTCCCCAGGGAATCAGTGTGGGAGGAGCTTATTATATTGTATCATACAGACCCTCCCCCAGACTTTATTTATATATAATGTCCCCAGGGAATCAGTGTGGGAGGAGCTTATTATATTGTATCATACAGACCCTCCCCTAGACTTTATTTATGTATAATGACCCCAGGGAATCAGTGTGGGAGGAGCTTATTATATTGTATCATACAGACCCTCCTCCAGACTTTATTTATATATATAATGTCCCCAGAGAATCAGTGTGGGAGGAGCTTATTATATTGTATCATACAAACCCTCCCCTAGACTTTATTTATGTATAATGACCCCAGGGAATCAGTGTGGGAGGAGCTTATTTTATTGTATGATACAGACCCTCCCCCAGACTTTATTTATATATATATAATGTCCCCAGGGAATCAGAGTGGGAGGAGCTTATTATAATGTATCCTACAGACCCTCCCCCAGACTTTATTTATGTATAATGTCCCCAGGGAATCAGTGTGGGAGGAGCTTATTATATTGTATCCTACAGACCCTCCCCCAGACTTTATTTATATATATATATATAATGTCCCCAGGGAATCAGTGTGGGAGGAGCTTATTATATTGTATCCCACAGACCCTCCCCTAGACTTTATTTATATATAATGACCCCAGGGAATGAGTGTGGGAGGAGCTTATTATATTGTATCCAACAGACCCTCCCCCAGACTTTATTTATATATATAATGTCCCCAGGGAATCAGTGTGGGAGGAGCTTATTATATTGTATCCCACAGACCCTCCCCCAGACTTTATTTATGTATAATGACCCCAGGGAATCAGTGTGGGAGGTTGGTTATTCTATTGGTTGAAACAGGCATGTATAGCCCCTCCCCCAAAGAGCTAACAAGAGCCCGGTGTCCCTCTGTCCCATATCCCGGTGCTGTTAATTCCCGCGCTCTCTGATGTTGTGACCCAAGTCACCAGTGAATGAGATTTCTGCAGAACCCCTCAGATTTCATCTCCATCAGAAACCACAGAACCAGCAGGAACCAATGGGACCCTTTATTTGCTGCTGACATTACCCCCACATGCTGAACATACAGGATAATAATAATGACACAACGTGTTTCTCAGCACAAACAAGTTCTGTTCCTTATAGAGACCGGCTTGCAAAACAAAACGTCTATTTACAGTTTCCCGACAATTCCCCTTGAAGATCTGCTTCTGGGAAGCTTCATAGAATTACAGTCAGTGGATAGATTGTGAGCTCTGTGTACAAATCCTGGACCCATGGAGAAGCTCTGATACCACTGGACTCTGCAGTGTGGAAGCCCATAAAGCTGGGACGACTGGATTGGGTCAGCACATTGGGGTAGATTAGTAACATTCTCAAGACTTTACACTGGATATTCAATGAAGAGAGAATCCAAACATCACCAGTGATTGGCACCAAGTTCAGCCTGAGGATCCAGGAGGAACATCTGTCAGTAAAGAAGCAAAGCTTTAGACCCGTCATCATGTGGGACAGACTAGAATGGGATTTAACCTGACTGGACACATCGGGTTCTGACTCAAAAATTCATATACGGATTAAACTGGTCCCAAATTGAAATGTAACAAACTCTATCTGACCATCATGATCTCATCAATCTGAGTATGAGGTCACCAGCAAAGGTCCCCACTCATTGGTCTAACTGCTGTCAGACTCTTCTCTTACACCGGCATTACACCTTACATATAGGAGAACCTACAGTGCACAAATATTGGCCAGATAATGGAGCGTTGCTTCAGACCAAGTGTTATCATCTATGGATCCCTTTGTCCAACCATGAGATTTCAGTTGGAGGCAGAAAAATGTCTCCTTCCTCTGGATACACTGAGAACAGGCTTCACACGTGAGGAGATTCAAAAGAGATTTGAACACGTAAAGATAAACAAAGGGATTTATCCCAGGGTAGTAAGTCAGCACTTTAGCTGTTAGTATTCAGGCAGTACCCAGGTTACATGTGAGAGAAACAGAAGAGATTGATCAGTGACCAGAGGTAAATAGTTAGGGACGGCCATACGGGGTATAGAGACTTATCAATCTTATGATCTTTGTAAATACTGGACATGTATCTGTATAGATTACTGATGTGACAGGACCAGGGAATGTGCATTGATCAATTTCTCTTCTTTTTCTCTATGTCTGTAGTTAATCTGGTCAGATCAGTAGCAATTCCATTGTATCTCAGTACATTTTTATCAACCCATGGAGTCTCCCCACAACCTTTACTTTTTACATATGAGAAATGGTCTGTAGGTTTGTTCTTAAGTTGCATGTAAGTTGGAACATGTACATTTACTTCTTAAATGCAATTGAGATGTTTGTCCTCACAGAGTATTTATTTTTAACTTTTGGTGTTTCCTATCGACAACACAAACCAGAGGGGGTGGGGTCAGGTGGTTAAGTAAAGCGAAATGCTAAGGCCAAGCAAACCCAAGGACATTACTGTAATAGCCTCTGTTTGTAACTGCAAGTTGTATGTAAGTCACATGTTTTTAACCAGGGGACTCCATTGAAAGTACTGTTTCTATTTGTGCAGATGAGACTAAATTGTGCAGAACTATAGGTTCCATGCAGGATGCTGCCACTTTGCACAGTGATTTGTCTAAACTGGAAAACTGGGCAGCAAACTGGAAAATGAGCTTCAATGTTGATAAATGCAGGTTATGCACTTTGGCAAAAATAATATAAATGCAAGTTATACACTAAATGGCAGTGTGTTGGGAGTTTCCTTAAATGAGAAGGATCTAGGGGTCTTTGTAGATAACACGTTGTCTAATTCTGGGCAGTGTCATTCTGTGGCTACTAAAGCAAATAAAGTTCTTGTATAAAAAAGGGCATTAACTCAAGGGATGAAACATAATTGTGTCTCTTTATAGGTCCCTGGTGAGGCCTCATCTGGAGTATGGGGGCAGTTTTGGACTCCAGTCCTTAAGAGGGATATAAATGAGCTGGAGAGAGTGCAGAGACTAAGTGCAACTAAACTGGTTAGAGGGAGGGAAGAGTTAAATTATGAGGGGAGACTGACAAGGTTGGGGTTGTTTTCTCTGGGGGAAAAAAGGCGCTTGTGAGGGGACATGATTAGACTTTACAAGTACATTAGAGGACATTATAGACAAATAGCAGGGGACCTTTTTACCCATAAAGAGAATCACGTACCAGAGGCCTCCCCTTCAGACTAGAGGAAAAGAAGTTTCATTTAAAGGAACAGAGTAGGGGGTTCATCACAGTGAGGAGGACAGTGAGGTTGGGGAATGCACTGCCGGGTGATGATTCAGTTAATGACTATAAGAGGGACTTGGATGATTTCTTGGACAGACATAATACAAAGGCTATTGTGATACTAAACTCTATAGTTAGTATAGATATGGGTATATATCATTTATGTGACAGTAGGGAGGGCTGTGTGTATGGGGCTGGGTTTTCATTTGGAGGGGTTGAACTTGATGGACTTTGCCTTTTTTCAACCCAATTTAACTATGTAACTATGTAACTGTGTAACTGTGTAACTATATAACTATGTAACTGTGTAACTATATAACTATGTAACTATATAACTATGTAACTGTGTAACTATATAACTATGTAACTATATAACTGTGTAACTGTGTAACTATATAACTATGTAACTGTGTAACTATATAACTATGTAACTATGTAACAGACTCACCCTTCTCATTATAGATGAGCAGCTAAACTTGGTTTATTGATGCCATGCTGAGCCCATGGGAAGACCCCCTGTCGTCATATATTGCCAGTGCCTGTTCCTCTGCTGTTCTCTCCTTGTTCATTGAGGACTGGTGGGGAAGGGCATAGACTGGTGTCTCCATGTTCTCATAGGAATCTGCATCTGGAACAACAAACATAACAGTTCCTGAGAGCAAAGTCACCAAGGGGCAGATTCACAAAAGGGGCGAAATGTCTAACGCTAGCATGGTATCATTTTGTAACTTCACGATTTCCTAACGGGCGCAGGCGTCACTTCGCTAGTGAAGGAGATAGACGCTAGCGTTGCTTCACACTCCAATGCCAGGTGATTTCTCGCTCTGGCGAATGGACGTAACAAATTGACTAACAAGCGTATTTTATGAACGTTACCTCCTTCGCCAGACCTGCTTCGCCACCTCAGACCAGGTAAAGTGCAATGGAGTTCATAGGACTCCCTCAATTTTTAGTCCCAAAAAACGCTGATGTCTTTTCTTTTTTTCTGAGTGATAGCCTGCAAAGGTCTGTAAATTTGTTTGGGTAACTGAGTTCCCCCCTTCATTTTCTAACATATGGAACAAACACTGGCTCATGTGTAGGGCAATATAACAACTCTATTGTCTTTATTAAGGTTCCCTGGGCTTGTGTAATGTAATGTATTTGCTGCAACATATACGTCCATTGTACTTTATCATTTCCCGCCGTATGCAAATTAGGCAACACTAGGGCATCTTCGCTTTTATTGCCGAAGTAACTGGCACAAATTGTGAGTGGCCGTGCCTTTAAATGAGTGGACCCAGGGAGACAATGAGTTACCTTCCTCTTCTAATTTGTTCTCATCCTGACTAACTCCATTCCTCTTCTTCAGGTACAATGATCCTTCCATGTCCTCATAGGACTGTGACCCTGATAAAAGTGGCAAATGATTTAATGTACAGTTTGGTCACATAAAACAAACCAACCCCCCAATTAAAATAATCAATACAGCAAACTGGGAACATACAACAAACTGGGATGAGACATCAGCCAGCAGACCCTTGAGTTGATTTTTTACCCCAAAACATTTGTTGGCTCATGAGATTCTGCTCTTATCCACTAAGTGACCCAACCCTGGAAAATGCATTAGCTTGATCAGTGAAATCATCTCTACTGATATATAACATTGTACTAATAACATGACCCAGTTTGGTATCAGCTCCGCGGTGCTCCATCGTTTGGTGGCTATTAAGTTTCTTTTTGCTTCTTTAGAAAGAACCATCATTGCCCCCCAGAACCCAATGAGAATGAGCAGAATCGGTTTTGTTGTGATCTTACTCTCTGATTCAAATTTCATTTCCTCACTGGCGTTCTCGTAGCATTCTCCATCTGCAAAAGTACAACAAAAACAGTTAGGATGTTCCCAAACCCAGGCGTAGAATTTCTACCATCCCACTCTCCCTCTTGTCCTCTTGTAGCTCTTCACCTTCTGAGCTCTCTTCAGCATCCAACTCCTGGTCGGCATTCTCATAGGAATCTCCTGCCAGGAAAAATGATATACTGTAGACATACAATGGTTCCATTCATCCAACTGCTTTACACTTACCCCTACTAGACCATAGACTCTCTATATAGCTCTATGAAGGTTCCAATTATCCAGTTACTTTAGACTTACCCCTACTAGATAATATACAGTAGCTCTATGAAAGTCCCAATCATCCAGGTGCTTTAGACTTGCTCACTATGGCATTTCCACCCTTGCAACTGCAACTCTCTTACCTTCCCATTTACCTGCAGCTTCGCTGTCACCCTACTCCTGCCCTGCCACATGCACCCACTCCTGCATTCCCACCCACTCCCACTCCCACGTTTCAACCCTATTCTCATTGTGCCTTACCATCAGACAGATTGGTGTCCCCTACGTTTGGTTCCAGATATGAAGCTCCATCTACAGAAAGAGAAGAAAGTTAAGTTCCCTCTGGAAAGTCGGGAAACGACAAAAGAACTTGTGCTCTGTGGGCTCCTGGATGTTAAATGTAATACAGTCAGGGGGCCCCTGATACACTTACCCTCTGAGGGCCCCAGGAAGGAGCTCTTATCTGAGTAGCAGTCACTGTCACGTCCCTTGGGGGACATTTGGGTCATATTCTGATATTCCATTTCCAAGGCTTTTGGATCTGTGTCTGGGGGGGGAGAGAGACATAATGAGTTTGACCCATTGTGTCCAGCTGACCTGTATTACTATGGAGTTGCCCTGTGTGTAGGCAGATAGTATGGAAATTGTACAGCTCATAGGAACACATGGAATCCAGCAGTTGGTTCCAGATTTTCAGAAATGTCACCACTATTTGCAAAATGTTGCTTCATGAGGTTCATTTTGGGCCCCATCAGATCAGATCATTTATTTATCTGACTTTTTAATAAAAGTGAAAATATAATATTGTATAGTAGAATGTTAATAAAAGCCCTCAATTGACTTCTGTCCAAGCTTGCCAGGTCTTAGCTGATTGGTCTTTTCATTCAAATTTTCAAGATGTTTTTAGTTTGGAAAAAATTCAAGATTGTGTTTTTTTGCCAGAAATATGAATAAAGTGGTGCCTAAATGCCATGTGAATGGGAAGCGCTGGAAATATGATTGCACCAAATGGCGCCCAAATCAACCCTTACTCAGCTGGCCCCCTCCCTGCCCCTCTCGCTTACACATGCTGGGAATTTTAAGGTAGATGAGTGGCTGGGGGAGGGGGATTTGTATACAGTAGACCCTACAGTCCCAGCCCACCACAACCACAGGGACTGCTGCCTTTATCTTTACTGGTGGCCAAATTGTCTTCATAGATGCCATTTTGTTTGGGAAATGACGAGTAGGGTTCTGATTAGAGATTTGAGTATTGCAGATATGATGGATTGGCGCACGCATGATTGGTTTGTAATAACCCCACCCCAGTTAATTGATAAGGGAGTGACCCCCCTGTACTCCCCAATTCCAGGCTGTGTGGCCCTCACTTACCTTGCTTGGGGCTGCGGGATCCAAAGTAGAGATTTCGTTTTACGGTGCTGACCTTGTAGAACCTGTAAGACACATGACACAGTGAAGGGATGAATGGGTGGAGCCAGTCTGTGGGGGGGTGGGAACAATTTGCTGCAGTCGGCCAGTGCATGGGGCATCTGATGTTTGTGGCCCCTTGCAAGTGTCCGGTGCATTTGGCCTCTGGCATGATTGGTTGGTCAAATTGGCCCATGTAGTTCTGTTTTTATTTGGACATTCAGTAGTGGTTGGACGTCATGATGACTTGAGCCTCCCTTGTCCTTCCACCTTTGCCCACTAGGGGGAGTAACATTGAATGGACTGGCTCTGCCTCCTACCTGCTCTGTGCCTCCCTGGAATCTGCCTCCTCCTCTGTATGAAAGGAAAGAATATTCCTCCGTTATATACCAGCCAATCATTCTCCAGTGACTTCTAATGATGTCATTATACCCCAAGTACTAATTATCTCATAGTGACATCATCACTGTACAACAAACAGCTCTTAATTACAACATTTTCATTATAAATAACATATCATCCTTTATCCAGAGCTTGTCATCATCATCAGCCATCAGCAGCTCCTACTGTATTAGGGTTATCATCAATAAACCATTTAAAACTGCTTTATTTCCAGTATACATTGCTACATTATTATTCATGGCATCATTATATTTCAACATATCATTATTATACATTATTCATATAGCACTAGCATATTTGCAATGCTTTCTGGAGATCACTCCCTGTCCCAGTGAGCTTACAATCTAAGGTCCCTCAATTTGAGTGTGGCAATTGAATCACAGGAGTCAGTTACCCTGCCTGTATGTTTTTGTAGCGTGAGAGGAAACCAGAATACCCAGTACATGGACACTGCCCTGGCTGGAATTGAACCTAAGACCCCAGCACTACAGGGCAGCAATTCTAGCCATCATCATTATTATATCACAGTATCTTAATGACATCATCAATCTATAAGAGCTCATAAATGAACTCATCATTGTCATAGAGGAGCTGTTAGGGCAGATGCAGTTGATGGGGGGGGGTATTTGAGGAGAAAGGAGAGGTGCAAGTGTACAAGTGATGGTAAAAAGGTGAGCGGTAGATGATAGTGATGGGGGGTGCATGGTAGATGGGCAGGGAGACTGGAAAGGCACGGGGAATTATCTGGGTAAGACCTGAACAAGATGGAGCGTTAATTAATTAATGGGGGGTTTAGTACTGAAGGAGACTTGCTTTTGAAACCATAGGCCCAGTGGAGCCACATACTGTACATACCAACACAGATACCTGCACAGGTAACATCACTAGTGCACTCACTCTGCCTCCATAACATGTAACAAATGGTGATCAGTGAGCAGAATCCCATGTAAGCCACAGCCACGGCCACAATGATCCAGTACCGGCCTTTCAGGAACATCTCCATACCTGGGCGAGACAGATGTGACAGGTGTGTTGGTTGTGTGAGTGTGCACTGCTTGTGTGAGTGTGTGCTGCTTGTGTGAGTGTGCGCTGTTTGTGTGAGTGTGTGCTGTTTGTGTGAGTACATTTCAGTGAGATGAGTATACACTCTGTTAGAGGGTCTCACCTGTATGAGTTGGCAGGGAGGATCTCACATTCAGCCAAATTCTTGATTCCAGGTTATTGGCGAAGCAGTGGTACATGCCCACATCCCGCAAGGTGGCAGAGGGGATAACTAGATAGGGAACCCCTTTGATAAATGCTGCTTGGTGCAACATGGCACCTATTCCCCTTTCCACACTCAGGATGGGTTGTGAATCTCGGAGCCAGGAGATTTGGGTCCAATTGTGAGTGACATTGCAGGAAAGTGCCACCATGTCTCCAATGTCAAACTCTAGTTTCTGTGAAGTGGGAGTTTCTGGAATAGAAGAGGCTGGGGTTACCCTTATACCTGGTGAAAGGTGCACCCCCTCCAGGAGCAGAGGACCCATAGGTCCTACATGGAACATGAATGCCCAGAAAGTAGAAGGGCTGCACCTGCTGGGGACCTGAGGACTCGTAGGTTCTACATGGCATGTGTATTCTCTGGAATAAGAATGGCTGTACCTGCTGGGGAGCTGAGGAACTTTAAGTCCTACATGGCACATGAATGCCCAGGAATAAGAATGTCTGTACCTGGTGGGGAGCTGAGGACCTGTAGGTCCTACATGGCACATGAATGCCCAGGAATAAGAATGGCTGTACCTGCTGGTGACCCATAGGTTCTACATGGCATGTGAATTCTCAGGAAGTAGAAGGGCTGTACCTGATGGGGAGCTGAGGACCTGTAGGTAGATATGTGAAGTGGATCCATTTGAGAAGCACGAGTACCAGTCCTGATCAAAGTGCTTCAGCCGAGCAATCTCCAGCTCAGTCCCTTTGAAATTAAACCTCTCATTCATGATCTTTCTATTTCTTCGGAGCCATGTGGGAGACTTACCAGCCATGGCCACTCGGCATGGGAGACTTATGTTACTTTTGGACATACCTGTCATATAATGTTGCTCTATAGGAGAAAGAGAACATGTGTTAGAGACCACCTGGGTTGTACCTATGAAGTCTTATTATACCCAACATTTCACTTTTGAATGGCAAACACACTAGCCTTGAGATTAGTAGAGGAACCAGAACTATTACCTGAACCTTTGGCTTTAACCACGAATGACTTCAGCTTTTGACCTTGGGAGGTGCAGTCGTATATCCCAGAATCCATCATGGTGAAATTCCGCAGGAACAGATCAGAAGGCAAGGCAGAATTAAGGTCTGTCACTTTGCTTAACAGATCCAATTTCATCCAGTTTGTGTTGCCACCATCCTCCATCTTCCACATGATGCTGAGGGGCAAATTCATTCTCTTGCAGGGCAACAGGGCGACACCTGAGATGTTGGGAGAAGACTTACACCCTACACCAAAGCTCATATATTATTATGGTATTTATTTTATAAGAAAGATGCACTGGGGGGGTTAATCAAATGAATTATATTGTAAGACCAGATACCTGGGGGGGGGCACCACAATGTTGAAAGCAGTCAATAAATACGGCTCCTTGCTATTAATTCATGGTTGTTGGGTTCCCAGTGTATTAGGGTCAGGGTAAGCCCAGACTGATGATCTGTTTTTGATCATATCCAAGAATTTTGGTGCAATAGGAACTTGACCCTCCACTTGAAGTACAAATGACTAGACAGGACCAGTGGTATTTTGGGTACATTAGTGAAAGACCCAATTACATTTGTGCTTGAAAAAGTTGATGGGTAAAGAAGAGAGAAAAAAAAACACCTTCACTATGAATAGACTACATGAATATATATGAATGGATCACAGCAACAATAAACCTATTACTGCGAGACTGAAAGACCCAAAGAGAAGGACATGAAGAAACACCAAGAGAAACGGACTTGTTTCACATTAACCTCTAGTTCAGCCACTGCCACATTCCTATGTCCTTCTGTGCCAAGGAGACCAGATACAGTGACAAGACTAACCCAGTATATAACAACCGAATATAATCCCAGAATATAACAACTGGATATAACCCCAGGATATAACAACCGGATATAATCCCAGAATATAACAACTGGATATAACCCCAGGATATAACAACCGGATATAACCCCAGGATATAACACCAGTATAAAACCACAAGATATAAATTATATCTTGTGGTTATATACTGGGGTTATATCCTGGGGTTATATCATATAACCCCAGGATATAATCCCAGTATATAACAACTGGATATAACCCCAGTTTATAACCCCAGGATATAACCCCAGGATATAACCCCAGAATATACCCCAGGATATAACCCCAGGATATAACCCAGGAGATAACCCCAGGAGATAACCCCAGGAGATAACCCCAGGATATAACTCAGGATATAACCCTAGGATATAACCCCAGGATATAACCCCAGGATATAACCCAGGATATAACACCAGGATATAACACCAGGATATAACCCCAGGATATAACCCCAGGATATAACCCAGGATATAAACCCAGGATATAACACCAGGATATAACCCAGGATATAACTGCCCATAAAACACAAGTTGGTTGGTTTTATGATATCTAGATCCCAGGAATGAGATGTATGAGGTTTAAGTGAGGGATAAAAGAGAACTGGGACCACTAAGACTTGCCAGTACTATAGAACCCAGCAATATATATATATATGCCATCAGGCAAAGAGCAAAGGAATGGATCAGTGTTACATGGGGCTAAGGAAGAGACACTTTTAGCTGGATAATGAGTGACACTGAGACATATCAGCAAAGAGACAGCTCCTCAGGCCAAACATACACCATTCTACTCAGTCAGAAACACAGGGCACATTTCTCTCCTTCTCTCCACAGTCATGGAATTGAGTCACAATTGAGTAGAGAGAAAAGAAGACAAAGAAATAGAAAAGGAGAGGCACAGTGGGGCACAGGATCAGACCCATGGTAGCGGCACATGTTAATACATAGCAAGTTACCTACCACCCATAGGCACAGTCATATTTGTAGTGTCCAGTGATATTTCGGGGGATGAGGCCACACACATGCACAGAAGGAGCAGGAGATACATCATCCATTGAGCCTCAGCAGAGACTTTACTGGAGAAAGTCAGAGCCAACGGTGTGTTCAGTTCTCAGAAGCTTCTCCCCTGGGATTCAATGAGATACAGCTGCAGGGTGAGTGGGTGGCTGAGGGAGGGGACTATGGGTGCTCTCTACTTTCCACCAGAGCCCTAGTTCTTGGTTTGTTGTAGAACAGAGAAGGGGAACTGAGTATTAGGCCAGAGGCAGCTCAACCTGAAGTCCACAGGGCTTATTTACTATAGATTGGGGTGCAAAATGCAAAACAAAAAGTGTAAAGAACCATGTTTGGTCTACAATGCACTATGTTGCCTTTAATATACTCCTGCTGCTTCTGAACTGGAACACAAAGAATTGCACCCATCTGTGTAACTATAAAGTCCTGGCAGGAGAACCATCGTTGCATAGAGCTGGAGCTGCACATGGAGAGGGAGGTGGGTGCCCCCAGCATGTCCTGTGCTTGTTTATATTATAGGGTACAAGGACTGAGCTCAGAGTACCATCTCTTGTCCCACCATGTGTAGCCTGGAGAGATCATATATACTGCTCAGAGGTCTATCTCTTGTCCTACTATGTGTAGCCTGGAGAGATCATATATACTGCTCAGAGGTCTATCTCTTGTCCTACTATGTGTAGCCTGGAGAGATCATATATACTGCTCAGAGGTCTATCTCTTGTCCTACTATGTGTAGCCTGGAGAGAGATACTACTCGGAGTTCTATCTCTTGTCCTACTATGTGTAGCCTGGAGAGAGATACTACTCGGAGTTCTATCTCTTGTCCTACTATGAAGCCGGGAGAGATCACAGATATTGCTCAGAGTTCTATCTCTTGTCCTACTATGTGTAGCCTGGAGAGATCATATATACTACTCAGAGGTCTATCTCTTGTCCTTCTATGTGTAGCCTGGAGAGAGATACTACTCGGAGTTCTATCTCTTGTCCTACTATGAAGCCTGGAGAGATCATATATACTACTCAGAGTTCTATCTCTTGTCCTACTATGTGTAGCCTGGAGAGAAATGATAGACACCTTTATTAGTGATTTTCTACCCAACTAAAACAAAAAAAGTTGTTATTTTAAACATTTATGAATTTTTATGTTCCGTAGTAATTCTGGTACCTACAAAAGTCACAGCTTGGAAACATCTTTAAAACCATCTCGTTTTGGCTTATGATTGATTCTCCCTGAATCTCTCCTTCATTTGGTTTTGTGTTTCTCTTACATCACAGACAATTTGCTTCTTGTTTTAAATATCTTGTTAAATATCTTGTCATTTTATTTGCAGAGGAACTAAGTGAAAAAACCCAAGCCACTTCCACCATAGAATGTTCTCATCTGGAGCAAAGTCACCATTTACCAAAACCAAAGAAGCCACATGGATGATCATAATAATAATTTAATACAAATGACACAATCAGCTTCCCCTTGTTTCCCTTTCCTGTAAAAGACTTACGTTTAACTATCTCCTGGCTGTCTCACTATAAAGACTGTTCTAAATCATTACTGGCTGTTCTGCTGCAAAACCTATATTTAACCATTACTGGTTGTCTCCCTGCAAAGAAATTCGTTTAAAGGTATTCTGGATAAACCTGTTTTTCCCCCCAAAACACATCAGTTATAGTTCTACTAGTCCTCCAGCAGAATCAGATTTTATTTTTATATTTAATTTTCAAATCTGACATGGGGCTAGCTAGACATGTTCTTAGTTTCCCGGGTGTCTTCAGCATGTGATTTAGATAAACTTCAGTCACTCTTAACTGCTGTGCTGCAAATTGGAGTGATATCACTCCTCTCCCCCCTCCCAGCAGCCCATTAGTAGAACAATGTGAATTAACAGCCCTGGCACAACATAACTGCTCCCTGGTAGGAACTCAATAGTAAAAATCCAAGTCCCACTGTGACTACTCTAATTCCATTGAGTAGGAGAAGCAATAGCTTATATGAAAGCAGTTCCATTGTGAAGTGCTGGCTCCTTCTGAAAGCTCAGGATCAGGCACAATGCACTGAGATGACTTGTGCACACCAATATTACATCTGAAAAATACACTTATTGGTTCAGGAATTCAATTTTATATGGTAGAGTAATTTATTTGCAGTGTAAACAGTGCCATTTAGAAATAATAGTTAGTTAATTAGATAGTTAAATCCCTTTAACTATCTGCTGGTTGTCTCACTACAAAGACTGTAGCTAACCATTCGCTGACTGACTCCCTGCTCAAGCTAAGTTTAACTATTTACTGACTCCCTGCAAAGATTTGCATCTTAAAGAAACAGTTAAACCAATTTTTTAAAGTCTAATTCCTCCCAAAACAGCTATAATAATAGGTAAGGCTTACTTTTCCTTAGATTTTTGTTCAAATCTTCAGCTTGAATCTGACTTTCAAAGTGCCCCACAGGACAAAGTGAAAAGGCAAAAGCAGCTTGAATTCCTCCGCGCGCTGAACAGGAAGTCAACTTCACACCGATGACCTTTTTTTAGTGTCTGCAGCTTAAATACTGTATATGCTCCCATCATTAGGACAAATAGAAACATATATTTAAGCTGCAGATACTGAAACACAGCTTAGGTGCCTTAGGTTATCGGTAGAAAGCTGACTTTTGCCTTTCGCCTATTGGGCACTTTGAAAGTCATTCACTTTGAAAGGTATTTTAGTTTTAATTGTAATTTTATTACCCTTGTACACTCTATATGTATTCTGTTCTTAGTGCTCAAGTCTCAGTATCATGAGTATTATTGATTCCATTTTACTTGAATACAGGCACCTGACCAGGATGTCCTCTTTCTCCTCTTTTATTCAATCTGGCTTTAGGAACATTACACAATATTAAAAAAAAAACAACAGTTTTTTCAAGGGGTAACAATTAAAAGGTTGGAAATAAAGTTTTCAGTCTTGGCAGATGACATGCTATGGATAGTTAAATATCCAAATAATTCTGCATTAGATGTGTTTAATATCTTCAAATGATTTGGTTCCTTTTTTGGGATTTACAATAAACCCTGAATAACCAGACATTATAAATGTGCTTGGCAATATCTCACCTGATATCTTAGCTCAATTACATATTCACAACACCATGGTCATTTGAAATATCTTTGCTGATTTATCCAGGCTTTATCACGTTTCTTCCTTTAATGAAAAAAAAACATTGAATCTGTTTACAAGAAGTGGATAAATCTTCCACTAATTCTTGAAGGCAGGTATATTTCCTAGGTTAATATGCCATCTACTCAATGTACCACCTTTGCTTAAACATTGAGGGGCAGATTTATCAAGGGTTGAATTTCGAAGTAAAAAAAATTCGACCATCGAATTAAAACATTTTGAATTCAAAGTTTTTTCAACAAATTTGGCAATCCTGCGGTCGAAGAAAAATCGTTCGATCGAACGATTTCAGCGATCGATCAAAGGATTTTCCTTCGACCTCTAAAGACTTAGAAAAAGGGTGTAGAAGGTCCCCATAGCTAACAAAGCACTTAATTTGGCGAAGTATTGAAATTGAAGTTTTTTTAAAGAGACAGTGCTTCGATTATTGAATGGTTGAATATTTGAACGATTTTTACTTAGAATAGAAGTAAATTCGAAGTCGTGGTATCCTATTCGATGGTCGAAGTATCCAAAAAATGACTTTGAATTTCGATTTTTTTTTTAAAAATTCCCTTGAATTCTCTTCGACCCTTAGTAAATCTGCCCCTGAGAGTTTGATTCGACCCTTTCTGAAATTCTTTGGAGAGGAAAAAAACCCCACAACTCTTACTACATTAAAACCGCCTAGAAATGTTTGACATTCATGACCGTAGATCTTTTAACCTTTCAGCTCTTTCTAGATATTTTATAGACTGGTTTGCGGGATTTGGAACATGTGCTACCCCAAAGTGGGGCTATATTTACTACAGATTCAAAAACATCTACAATCGAGTTAATTCATTGGTTGTAGAAAACCCAAACTGAGGACATCAAACAAACTCCTCTCTATGGAGACACAATAATCATGGGGGTTATTATTTCCAAGGCAGAAAGTCAGTTATTTCTTCTGGTGCAGAAAAATTCAGTTTTTGCAGCTTCTTTTGATCAATCATAAATTCCTGGAAGGACAAGGGTCTATCATTTCTTAGTAGGGATGCACCGAATCCAGGATTTGGTTCGGGATTCGGCCAGTATTCGGCCTTTTTCAGCAGGATTCGGATTCGGCCGAATCCTTCTGCCTGGCCGAACCGAATCCGAACCCTAATTTGCATATGCAAATTAGGGGTGGGAGAGAAATCACGTGACTTTTTGTCAGAAAACGAGGAAGTAAAAAATGTTTTCCCCTTCCCACCCCTAATTTGCATATGCAAATTAGGGTTCGGATTTGGTTCGGTATTCGGCCGAATCTTTCACAAAGGATTCCGGGGTTCGGCAGAATCCAAAATAGTGGATTCGGTGCATCCCTATTTCTTAGCCACACAATTGATGCAAATAATGGAGAAGAACTATCCTGTCATCGACATTCTCTATTATCATCATTATCATTAAACAATGTCAAATCTACAATGGTTGTCATTAGAACAAATCCCTGTTGATGAAATATTAGACACTTTTACATTAGAAATATAATCATGAAATTGTGGCTAAATGCAAATAAATCCAGCCAATGCTTACAGCTGACTAGCAATAAATGGTTAAATTATACTAATATTACACTTTCTCCAGAATATTTGATTTCTTCCTTTTAACTTGTAATTTCAAGTGTTTTTCATATTTATGGAATTCTTTTGTTATGGTGAAACGTTTCATGTTCATTTGACCCTAATCCATTGACATTCAGACTAGTGAGCAGAATTAGTTATTATATAAAACCTCTAAGGTTATTCATTTCAGAACTTAATCACTAGGTATCAGTAGAAATATTCCTGTTTTTTGGGGAGGGAGGTGGATATGAGGTTATGATCATGTCTCATCCCTACTGAATGGTTCAGCCCATGTTATGTACTACCAGGGTTGTGAGTCAGTGAGTGTGTAACTAAGCAAGTGATGTGTCTTTATTGGATCTATGGGAACATGTTTGTTTGTGTGTCCGTCCCAGTGAAAGAGGAAGAGGAGAGAGAAGAGGAAGTCATTGGAATGATGAGTAAAGTCATTATCATGAGCGGAACCTCACAGTGGGATACAGGTCCGACTTTCAGGTACCAAGAACTTGTGGTTCTCCCCAGGGTTGGGCCACTACAGGCTCAGCTACATGGTGGGACATGGAGGGAGGGGTAAGAGAACTGAACATTGCCGGGCTCACTAGATGGAGGGAACAAAAATGCAAATAGTCTAAAGTCAGCACCAAAAATCACATTCATGATGCTGCCTAAGATTGCTACAAAGCCCGATGTACTTCATCCCCAACTTGGCCAAGTGCCCAGGATCCATTTGTGTTATGGTCCAACAGGGGCGAATTTAACTTCTTATGAGCCAATTGTATAATGTTACTCGCAACTACTGGACAGAAGCAGAACTAGATGTGTCCAATCTCTTTAGTTCTTTTGCAGTTGAGCTAAAAACCCCCACAAGCTCCTAATCTGGAACCAGTTCAGAAGGGCTTGAGGTAAAGTTCTTGGAGCCCAACAGAGTGTTCCGGGGCCAAGTCTCAATACAAACGCTCAGTCCTATGGAATCTGTCTGATCTCAGGAGCTTCCCAATGTGGTCAATGGGTTTGGTCTCTCATAACAAACAGTGTGGGCTCCTGCTGAATAAAGGAGGTCATTGATGGGCCGACCCAATGGTGCTCCTCTTACCAGAAAACTGCACCGACTTGGGGTTGACTTCTCCTTTAACATGGAAGCTCCTCTAATCTCAAGGGAATCCCTTGTGCCCTCTGCAAGAATCTACATTTGAGGAGGAATGTGTAACAAGCTGAACTCATATTTCCTGTTATTCCTATTTTATTTCTCTCCCTCTGTCTCTTCATGTAACTGTCGCCCATTCTAAGTGCCGCCCGGCTGCTTGGACCCCTGGAATTACATTGCCATTTACACTGCGAGGCGGAGCACTGAAAACATGTTTATTATTTGAATGCCCAAAAAACCCACAGGAAACCTGATTTGCCCTCTCTGCATCATTCTGAAAGTTAATTCTAAGGAGAACTTCCCCTTTAAACATGTCTGTTTCCTTAGTTACACACAGGGGAATATGTGAGAAATCATTTATCTGCTTGTGCTCAGTTCTGCGCCAAGTGTCAGTCTGTGCCTCTGCCCAAATACACCAACACCATGAACTGCACCAACGAGTCCCATAGAGACATCTGTATCCATGGAAACATCACATAGATACACATATAGATGGATAATAGTAAGTTAAGATAAACTCAGCCTGCAGCCTTGTGCCTTTATATGGTCACAGAACAACCCCTCAGTGACTTCTAATATCCTTATCATTTACAGTAGGGGGTACATTATCCCTTATAATACATGAGTGATACTCAGAGTTCCCTGTATAACTCAGCCTGCAGCCTTGTGTCTTTATATGGTCACAGAACAACCCCTCAGTGACTTCTAATATCCTTATCATTTACAGTAGGGGGTACATTATCCCTTATAATACATGAGTGATACTCAGAGTTCCCTGTATAACTCAGCCTGCAGCCTTGTGCCTTTATATGGTCACAGAACAACCCCTCAGTGACTTCTAATATCCTTATCATTTACAGTAGGGGGTACATTATCCTTATAATACATGAGTGATACTCAGAGTTCCCTGTATAACTCAGCCTGCAGCCTTGTGCCTTTATATGGTCACAGAACAACCCCTCAGTGACTTCTAATATCCTTATCATTTACAGTAGGGGGTACATTATCCCTTATAATACATGAGTGATACTCAGAGTTCCCTGTATAACTCAGCCTGCAGCCTTGTGCCTTTATATGGTCACAGAACAACCCCTCAGTGACTTCTAATATCCTTATCATTTACAGTAGGGGGTACATTATCCTTATAATACATGAGTGATACTCAGAGTTCCCTGTATAACTCAGCCTGCAGCCTTGTGCCTTTATATGGTCACAGAACAACCCCTCAGTGACTTCTAATATCCTTATCATTTACAGTAGGGGGTACATTATCCCTTATAATACATGAGTGATACTCAGAGTTCCCTGTATAACTCAGCCTGCAGCCTTGTGCCTTTATATGGTCACAGAACAACCCCTCAGTGACTTCTAATATCCTTATCATTTACAGTAGGGGGTACATTATCCCTTATAATACATGAGTGATACTCAGAGTTCCCTGTATAACTCAGCCTGCAGCCTTGTGCCTTTATATGGTCACAGAACAACCCCTCAGTGACTTCTTATAGTAGGGGGTACAGTATCCCTAATTACAAGTAGAAGTGTCATGTGACCAGTGTTTGGGATTCAGGAGATTGTCCCATTGGGTATCGGGGGCAGGAGTGAAATAAAGAGAAATAAGAGTTAACCCTTGGTGCACACTTCCTGTTTATCTCATGATGTTCTAGTGCAACAGAAAACACGGGGTTAACTGTCTGTGAAGCTTTTTCCTCTCCCCCCCGGCAGCTGTTGTTTCCTGTAAGTCCCCCCCTGTAGAACAGGAAGTGCCCCTGGGGGTCGGGGAAACACTGGGGGGTATTTAGTGACAGACTGTATGAGTATGTGTGTGTGTGGGGGGGGTGAGAAACATTGGGCCCCCTGTTGCCCCTAGGGGAGATTTATAAGAAATGTAGGGCCCCCCATGACTCAGGGGCTGAACCTCTTTAGGGGTCACAAACTATTGCACAGGCCATTGTCAGACCTTTAGTTTCAGCAGAGCCTGTCACTCCTCCCCCTGCTGGACCCCACAGGAGACTGAGGAGGTGTCAGTGAGAGGAGAGAGCTGGTGGGTCACTAGTGTCAGTTACAGACTCTCTCTGTGTATCTAATAATTCTCTATATATAAACACACACATATATATATATATAACCAGAGCTGAGCTGAGGAGCAATGGCTGCAGTCTGTAGGAATGGCCACTAGGGGCAGAGTTGAGCTGGGGATCAATGGCTGCAGTCTGTAGGAATGGCCACTAGGGGCAGAGCTGAGCTGAGGAGCAATGGCTGCAGTCTGTAGGAATGGCCACTAGGGGCAGAGTTGAGCTGGGGATCAATGGCTGCAGTCTGTAGGAATGGCCACTAGGGGCAGAGTTGAGCTGAGGAGCAATGGCTGCAGTCTATAGAAATGGCCACTAGGGGCAGAGTTGAGCTGGGGATCAATGGCTGCAGTCTGTAGGAATGGCCACTAGGGGCAGAGTTGAGCTGGGGATCAATGGCTGCAGTCTATAGGAATGGCCACTAGGGGCAGAGTTGAGCTGGGGATCAATGGCTGCAGTCTGTAGGAATGGCCACTAGGGGCAGAGTTGAGCTGAGGAGCAATGGCTGCAGTCTATAGAAATGGCCACTAGGGGCAGAGTTGAGCTGGGGATCAATGGCTGCAGTCTGTAGGAATGGCCACTAGGGGCAGAGTTGAGCTGGGGATCAATGGCTGCAGTCTGTAGGAATGGCCACTAGGGGCAGAGTTGAGCTGAGGAGCAATGGCTGCAGTCTGTAGGAATGGCCACTAGGGGCAGAGCTGAGCTGAGGAGCAATGGCTGCAGTCTGTAGGAATGGCCACTAGGGGCAGAGTTGAGCTGGGGATCAATGGCTGCAGTCTGTAGGAATGGCCACTAGGGGCAGAGCTGAGCTGCGGATCAATGGCTGCAGTCAATAGAAATGGCCACTAGGGGCAGAGTTGAGCTGAGGAGCAATGGCTGCAGTCTGTAGGAATGACCACTAGGGGCAGAGTTGAGCTGAGGAGCAATGGCTGCAGTCTGTAGGAATGGCCACTAGGGGCAGAGCTGAGGATGAATGGCTGCAGTCTATAGAAATGGCCAGTAGGGGCAGAGTTGAGCTGAGGAGCAATGGCTGCAGTCTGTAGGAATGGCCACTAGGGGCAGAGCTGGGGAATCGTTGGAAGTGACGGATACGAAGTGGACAGTGATTTCCGAAAGTTCCTTTAGCCCGAGATTACTGCACAAGCGGAAAGAGCCGAGATTTGAGTGGCACTGCCGGGAGGGAGAACCGAACAGTGTCGGAGATTGCCGAGCCCGGAAGATTAGGATCTGAGCGCCGGATGAGAGTTCCGAGACTTGGAGACAGGGAGCGGCGGAGATTGCCGAGCGGATACGGAAACGTGTCGGGAGCGGATTAGAGGAGAGAGAAAGAGAAAGTTTGGGGAGCGAAGAAGAGAGAAGATTGAGGAGAAGAGAAAAGGTAACGAGACACTTATTATTGACTCCAACCCGCGGTGCGACTTTCATTTCTTTTTATTTCTCCCCTTTATCAACTCCCAGCGACCCCTCCTGCTCCCAGAATTCCCCGGGGCTGCACTTCCCTCATTTTTATCAGTTTGTTACATTTTATTTCTCTGTCACATTCTCTCAGCTCTTGTCATGTTGTGTCTGTGTTTGTATCAGTGTTTGTATCAGTGTGTGTAACAGTGTGTGTGTGTGTGTGTCTGTGTGTCTGTGTTTGTGTCAGTGTGTGTGACGTTGTATCAGTGTGTGTGACGTTGTATCAGTGTGTGTGACGTTGTATCAGTGTGTGTGACGTTGTATCAGTGTGTGTGACGTTGTATCAGTGTGTGTGACGTTGTATCAGTGTGTGTATCAGTGTATGTGTGTGTGTCTGTGTATCAATGTATCAGTGTGTCACATACGAAAAAGAAAATTGTTGGCTCTAATCCCTCTTTGGACCAATTAAATATTAGCAAAAGACATGAATTGTAATGTTACTTATAAAACATTCAGTGAGGAAAGGAAAGGAGTGAGCTGGGTGTCCAAACCCCGGGTCCGTCACTTGAAGGGTGAATCATTTAGCTTCAATGAGGTAAAAAATCAGCAGAGCTTACACTCACCAGATTGGCCGGGCGCCGTGCCCCAAACCCGTAGTTTAGGCAAAGCAAATCATCCAAAATAAGTAACTGACACTCACTCCTGCAGCCCAGGCATTAGAGGTTAAAACTTGTAACTTTTATTCCATCATGTTAAAAAGTTTGCGTCCTAACGCGTTTCGTATCAAACTATACGTAATCATAGGCACTCGTGATACGAAACGCGTTAGGACACATACTTTTTAACATGATGGAATAAAAGTTACAAGTTTTAACCTCTAATGCTTTGGCTGCAGGAGTGAGTGCTTATTTATTTTGAGTGTGTCAGTGTGTAAGTGTAACAGTGTATCTGTGTGTGTATCAGTGTAATAGTGTATGTTTGTCAGTGCACAGTGTGTCAGTGTATCAGTGTAACAGTCTGTCAGTGTATCAGTGTATCAGTGTAACGGTGTATCAGTGTATTGTTGTATCAGTGTGTCGGTGTATCGGTGTGTCAGTGTGTGTATCAGTGTATCTGTGTATCAGTGTAATAGTGTGTCAGTGTGTAAGTGTAACAGTGTATCTGTGTGTGTATCAGTGTAATAGTGTATCAGTTTGTCAGTGCACAGTGTGTCAGTGTATTAGTGTATTGTTGTATCAGTGTGTCAGTGTATTGGTGTATTGTTGTATCAGTGTGTCGGTGTATCTGTGTGTCAGTGTAACGGTGTATCTGTGTGTCAGTGTAACGGTGTATCAGTGTGTCAGTGTATTGGTGTATCAGTGTGTCAGTGTGTCAGTGTATTGTTGTGTCAGTGTGTCAGTGTATTGTTGTGTCAGTGTATTGGTGTATTGTTGTATCAGTGTGTCGGTGTATCAGTGTGTCGGTGTATCAGTGTGTCGGTGTATCAGTGTGTCGGTGTATCAGTGTGTCGGTGTATATGAGGGGAGAGTAGAGGCAGAAGGTGAATTTGGCATCAGTTGTCGGCAGTTGGAGTGGGTGACAGTTGGCTTCTCTCTCCAGCAGGGGGTGTGTCTATGTCTCAGTTGGATGATGAGGACTCGGGCCAGGAGCCAATCACTTCCTCTGCAGATTTCCCAGGGGAGGAGCTGGAGGTTTCGGCTGTGGCTGAGACATTTGCCCGTGGGTGTGACTGTGTCTCCATCTCTTCCTTCCCTGGGGAGAGGCTGATACCCGGTAAAGAGGACACCGCCTCCCTTGTTTCTACGGCAACTCTGGTTCCCGAATGCATCTACTTCCCCCCCTCAGGGTATCAGCTGGTGCCAGAGCAGGAGGTAAGTACAGTGGGACCTTGGCCAGACTCCTCCATATACTCCTCAATGGGGCAGCCCCTAATTAACCAGTACTTTCAATATATGGCTTGGGGCCCCGTAACATCCGGTGAGTGTGACCCGAGCTAGATTTACAGTCCTTGAACACCCATGTGTTAGTGCGCCTGTGGGATAAGACTGCAGTGCATTATGGGATATGCTGGAATGTTCCACTGGGGATGACTTGCCCTATTGCCCCGCAGGTGACAGAGCAGAAGTTGGCCCTGCAGAGCATCACGGAGAGACTGGAGAGGGTGATGCGGGAGAAGGAAACCTTGCAGGAGGCTCTGCGATGCAGCTCAGACGAATGTGCAACCCAGGTGAGATGCCCTATGTGTGTCGCCCCCGATGTGTGTCGCCCCCGATGTGTGTCGCCCCCCAATGTGTGTTGCATACATACTATGACGACACCTTACCCTGGAGGCATCTGGGACATGTTCCTCAAGTTCTTGAGGTCAAGTTATTGTCCCCTGCTTTATCACTGCTTCATAGAATTGCCTGTAGCTGAGTGATAGGATGAGTACATATGGTCAGTCATGAGTTTGTCCATGCTTTATGTATGTGTATGAGAGACAACTGTACACTGAATGGATGTGAGAGATGCATCTGGGGCTTCAGTGTTGGTGTCGTTGGTCGGGCATCTCAGTGGCTACTGATATATATCATTTCAGTCTATATTCACTCTCCAGGGAAGGGTCCTAGTCAGGGAGATAAATACCCACATACATTGGCATTGGGTTGTCTTCTATAGACCTACCTGTTGAGGCTTGGAGAGCAGAGCTGGCTGTTACTCCTACCGTATAGAAGTATCTTGTGTGTTGGCCATGTGAGGACCTTCCTGGGCTGACCAAGTGTTCACCAGTGAATGCATTGATGTCTCCCATGATGCTCGCTGTTACAATCCTGTGCCTGTCTTGTAGGTGCAGGTCTTGCTGGACCAGATAAAGAGCTCAGAAGAACTTCTGCAGAACCTTCAGAGAACCTTGACGGACACCCAGCAGAAGACAGCAAGACAAATAGTGAGGCCTACATGGCATAGAAATGTTCAGTCATTACCCACAATGCTCTGCTGATTTAAGTTTGGAGCACTCTTATTACCCACAATGCTGTGCTCTCCTCCTATGATTGGGTCATGCTCTCTCTACAGGTGGAGAGTGCTAATAGGTCATGACATGTCTCCTATGGGAGAACAAGCTTTTTATTATTATTATTATTTATGTTCTTTCCCCTCATTTCCACCCTAATTTCTCTTCCCCTCCAACTCTTTGTGCCTCACAGGCAACACTAACTGCCACTTTCAATCGCCTGTGCCAAGAGGTCAATTGCCTGAATGAGGAGAATGAAAAGCTGAGGGCCCTGAGCTCGGCAACTGCCCCCGAGGAGCAGAGAGTGACTGTGGAACCGTCCCCCACACAGGTACCCATGATTCCCAGCATGCACTGGGCTGCTCCCCCTCAGGCCCCCCAAACAATCATTTCCACTCTTCTTCCTTCCTGCAGAGGGCAGCACAGCACCGACAGGAGAGACTTTGTATAGAGATTGTGTCTCTGCAGGAGGAACTGAAACTGGAACAGCAGCTCAAGAGGGACCTTGAGGAGCAACTCCGGATGGAGAAGGAAACACACACAGAGGAGAGAGGTGAGACACACACACACTAACACTCACTCACACTCACTCACACTCACTCACTCTCACTCACTCACTCACACACACACAGATCTGGAGAGACACAGAGGACACATAGATATGGGGGTACAATGGGGTACATCTTTCTCAGCTTGGTACCTGTTGCCGTTGCTTTGACTTGCACTTTAACTTCTCTCCTTTCTGCATTTCCTGCCTTGCTGCTGGTTGCATTGCTGCTGGTTGCATTGCTGCTCGTTGCATTGCTGCTGGTTCCTCCTCCATTGCAGAGATCATGGAAGGTGAGTGAGTCTGAGGTTCTGGGTTGGTTACAGAAGTACCGGGGCATCCACCATAACCCATAATGTGCCAGAACTTGCCCTTTGTGCTCATGTGCCCCTGTGTTTTGTGCCCCGGCAGCCACTCTCTCCAGTCTGAGGACCGAAATGGAGCGGATCCAGCAGGAGAGGAGGCAGGTGAGACTGACAGTTGCACCAAGGTTGGGCAATGCAGAAACCAATGATCAACCAGTAGTTACAGGCAGCATTTTCTGCTCTCATGGCTTTATTACCCTTCAGTCAGGCTTTTATTACCCCTCAGTCACGGCTTTATTACCCCTCAGTCACGGCTTTATTACCGCTCAGTCACGGCTTTATTGCCCCTCAGTCGGGCCTTTATTGCCCCTCAGTCAGGCCTTTATTAACCCTCAGTCAGGCCTTTATTAACCCTCAGTCAGGCCTTTATTACCCCTCTGTCAGGGCTTTATTACCCTTCAGTCAGGCCTTTATTACCCCTCAGTCAGGGCATTATTACCCTCAGTCAGGGCTTTATTACCCATTGCCCCTCAGTCGGGCCTTTATTACTGCTCAGTCACGGCTTTATTGCCCCTCAGTCGGGCCTTTATTGCCCCTCAGTCAGGCCTTTATTAACCTTCAGTCAGGCCTTTATTACCCTTCAGTCAGGGCTTTATTACCCTTCAGTCAGGGCTTTATTACCCCTCAGTCAGGGCTTTATTACCCTTCAGTCAGGGCTTTATTACCCTTCAGTCAGGGCTTTATTACCCTTCAGTCAGGCCTTTATTAACCCTCAGTCAGGCCTTCATTACCCCTCGGTCAGGCCTTTATTACCCCTCAGTCAGGCCTTTATTATCCCTCAGTCAGGCCTTTATTACCCCTCAGTCAGGCCTTTATTAACCCTCAGTCAGGCCTTTATTAACCCTCAGTCAGGCCTTTATTACCCCTCTGTCAGGGCTTTATTACCCTTCAGTCAGGCCTTTATTACCCCTCAGTCAGGGCATTATTACCCTCAGTCAGGGCTTTATTACCCATTGCCCCTCAGTCGGGCCTTTATTACTGCTCAGTCACGGCTTTATTGCCCCTCAGTCGGGCCTTTATTGCCCCTCAGTCAGGCCTTTATTAACCTTCAGTCAGGCCTTTATTACCCTTCAGTCAGGGCTTTATTACCCCTCAGTCAGGGCTTTATTACCCTTCAGTCAGGGCTTTATTACCCTTCAGTCAGGGCTTTATTACCCTTCAGTCAGGCCTTTATTAACCCTCAGTCAGGCCTTCATTACCCCTCGGTCAGGCCTTTATTACCCCTCAGTCAGGCCTTTATTATCCCTCAGTCAGGCCTTTATTACCCCTCAGTCAGGCCTTTATTACCCCTCAGTCAGGCCTTTATTACCTCTCAGTCAGGGCTTTATTACCCCTCAGTCAGGGCTTTATTACCCCTCAGTCAGGGCTTTATTGCCCCTCAGTCAGGCCTTTATTGCCCCTCAGTCAGGCCTTTATTGCCCCTCAGTCAGGCCTTTATTACCCCTCATTCCGGCCTTTATTACCCTTCAGTCAGGCTTTTATTACCTTTCAGTCAGGCTTTTATTACCCTTCAGTCAGGCTTTTATTACCCCTCAGTCACGGCTTTATTACCCCTCAGTCGGCCTTTATTACCCCTCAGTCAGGCCTTTATTGCCCCTCAGTCAGGCCTTTATTACCCCTCATTCCGGCCTTTATTACCCTTCAGTCAGGCTTTTATTACCCTTCAGTGAGGCTTTTATTACCCTTCAGTCAGGCTTTTATTACCCCTCAGTCACGGCTTTATTACCCCTCAGTCGGGCCTTTATTACCCCTCAGTCAGGCCTTTATTACCCTTCAGTCAGGGCTTTATTACCCCTCAGTCAGGCCTTTATTAACCCTCAGTCAGGCCTTTATTAACCCTCAGTCAGGCCTTTATTAACCCTCAGTCAGGCCTTTATTACCCCTCGGTCAGGCCTTTATTACCCCTCGGTCAGGCCTTTATTACACCTCAGTCAGGCCTTTATTACCCCTCAGTCAGGCCTTTATTACCCCTCGGTCATGGCTTTATTACCCCTCGGTCAGGCCTTTATTACCCCTCGGTCAGGCCTTTATTACCCCTCGGTCAGGCCTTTATTACCCCTCGGTCAGGGCTTTATTACCCTTCAGTCAGGCCTTTATTACCCCTCAGTCAGGCCTTTATTACCCCTCAGTCAGGCCTTTATTACCCTTCAGTCAGGGCTTTATTACCCCTCAGTCAGGCCTTTATTAACCCTCAGTCAGGCCTTTATTAACCCTCAGTCAGGCCTTTATTAACCCTCGGTCAGGCCTTTATTACCCCTCGGTCAGGCCTTTATTGCCCCTCGGTCAGGCCTTTATTACACCTCAGTCAGGGCTTTCTTACCCCTCAGTCAGGCCTTTATTACCCCTCGGTCAGGCCTTTATTACCCCTCGGTCATGGCTTTATTACCCCTCGGTCAGGCCTTTATTACCCCTCGGTCGGGCCTTTATTGCCCCTCAGTTGGGCCTTTATTGCTCCTCAGTCGGGCCTTTATTACCCCTCAGTTGGGCCTTTATTGCTCCTCAGTCAGGCCTTTATTAACCCTCAGTCAGGCCTTTATTACCCCTCAGTCAGGGCTTTATTACCCTTCAGTCAGGCCTTTATTGCCCTTCAGTCAGGCCTTTATTAACCCTCAGTCAGGCCTTTATTACCCCTCGGTCATGGCTTTATTACCCCTCGGTCAGGCCTTTATTACCCCTCAGTCAGGCCTTTATTACCCCTCGGTCAGGCCTTTATTACCCCTCAGTCAGGCCTTTATTATCCCTCAGTCAGGCCTTTATTACCCCTCAGTCAGGCCTTTATTACCTCTCAGTCAGGGCTTTATTACCCCTCAGTCAGGACTTTTTTACCCCTCAGTCAGGCCTTTATTGCCCCTCAGTCAGGCCTTTATTGCCCCTCAGTCAGGCCTTTATTACCCCTCAGTCAGGCCTTTATTGCCCCTCAGTCAGGCCTTTATTACCCCTCAGTCCGGCCTTTATTACCCTTCAGTCAGGCTTTTATTACGCCTCAGTCACGGCTTTATTACCCCTCAGTCGGGCCTTTATTACCCCTCAGTCAGGCCTTTATTACCCCTCAGTCAGGCCTTTATTACCCCTCAGTCAGGCCTTTATTACCCTTCAGTCAGGGCTTTATTAACCCTCAGTCAGGCCTTTATTAACCCTCAGTCAGGCCTTTATTACCCCTCAGTCAGGGCTTTATTACCCCTCAGTCAGGCCTTTATTACCCCTCAGTCAGGCCTTTATTACCCCTCAGTCAGGCCTTTATTACCCTTCAGTCAGGGCTTTATTACCTTTCAGTCAGGGCATTATTACCCTTCAGTCAGGCCTTTATTAACCCTCAGTCAGGCCTTTATTACCCCTCAGTCAGGGCTTTATTACCCTTCAGTCAGGCCTTTATTACCCTTCAGTCAGGCCTTTATTAACCCTCAGTCAGGCCTTTATTACCCCTCGGTCATGGCTTTATTACCCCTCGGTCAGGCCTTTATTACCCCTCGGTCAGGCCTTTATTACCCCTCGGTCAGGCCTTTATTACCCCTCAGTCAGGCCTTTATTATCCCTCAGTCAGGCCTTTATTACCCCTCAGTCAGGCCTTTATTACCCCTCAGTCAGGCCTTTATTACCTCTCAGTCAGGGCTTTATTACCCCTCAGTCAGGACTTTTTTACCCCTCAGTCAGGCCTTTATTGCCCCTCAGTCAGGCCTTTATTGCCCCTCAGTCAGGCCTTTATTACCCCTCAGTCGGGCCTTTATTACCCCTCAGTCAGGCCTTTATTGCCCCTCAGTCAGGCCTTTATTACCCCTCAGTCCGGCCTTTATTACCCTTCAGTCAGGCTTTTATTACGCCTCAGTCACGGCTTTATTACCCCTCAGTCGGGCCTTTATTACCCCTCAGTCAGGCCTTTATTACCCCTCAGTCAGGCCTTTATTACCCCTCAGTCAGGCCTTTATTACCCTTCAGTCAGGGCTTTATTACCCTTCAGTCAGGCCTTTATTAACCCTCAGTCAGGCCTTTATTACCCCTCAGTCAGGGCTTTATTACCCCTCAGTCAGGGCTTTATTACCCCTCAGTCAGGGCTTTATTACCCCTCAGTCGGGCCTTTATTACCCCTCAGTCAGGCCTTTATTACCCCTCAGTCAGGCCTTTATTACCCCTCAGTCAGGCCTTTATTACCCTTCAGTCAGGGCTTTATTAACCCTCAGTCAGGCCTTTATTACCCCTCAGTCAGGCCTTTATTACCCCTCAGTCAGGCCTTTATTACCCCTCAGTCAGGGCTTTATTACCCCTCAGTCAGGGCTTTATTACCCCTCAGTCAGGCCTTTATTACCCCTCAGTCAGGCCTTTATTACCCCTCAGTCAGGCCTTTATTACCCCTCAGTCAGGCCTTTATTACCCCTCAGTCAGGCCTTTATTACCCCTCAGTCAGGCCTTTATTACCCTTCAGTCAGGCCTTTATTACCCTTCAGTCAGGGCTTTATTACCCTTCAGTCAGGGCTTTATTACCCTTGAGTCAGGCCTTTATTACCCTTCAGTCAGGCCTTTATTAACCCTCAGTCAGGCCTTTATTACCCCTCGGTCATGGCTTTATTACCCCTCGGTCAGGCCTTTATTACCCCTCGGTCAGGCCTTTATTACCCCTCGGTCAGGCCTTTATTACCCCTCAGTCAGGCCTTTATTACCCCTCAGTCAGGCCTTTATTACCTCTCAGTCAGGGCTTTATTACCCCTCAGTCAGGACTTTTTTACCCCTCAGTCAGGCCTTTATTGCCCCTCAGTCAGGCCTTTATTGCCCCTCAGTCAGGCCTTTATTACCCCTCAGTCGGGCCTTTATTACCCCTCAGTCAGGCCTTTATTGCCCCTCAGTCAGGCCTTTATTACCCCTCAGTCCGGCCTTTATTACCCTTCAGTCAGGCTTTTATTACGCCTCAGTCACGGCTTTATTACCCCTCAGTCGGGCCTTTATTACCCCTCAGTCAGGCCTTTATTACCCCTCAGTCAGGCCTTTATTACCCCTCAGTCAGGCCTTTATTACCCTTCAGTCAGGGCTTTATTAACCCTCAGTCAGGCCTTTATTAACCCTCAGTCAGGCCTTTATTACCCCTCAGTCAGGGCTTTATTACCCCTCAGTCAGGGCTTTATTACCCCTCAGTCGGGCCTTTATTACCCCTCAGTCAGGCCTTTATTACCCCTCAGTCAGGCCTTTATTACCCCTCAGTCAGGCCTTTATTACCCTTCAGTCAGGGCTTTATTAACCCTCAGTCAGGCCTTTATTAACCCTCAGTCAGGCCTTTATTACCCCTCAGTCAGGCCTTTATTACCCCTCAGTCAGGGCTTTATTACCCCTCAGTCAGGGCTTTATTACCCCTCAGTCAGGCCTTTATTACCCCTCAGTCAGGCCTTTATTACCCCTCAGTCAGGCCTTTATTACCCCTCAGTCAGGCCTTTATTACCCCTCAGTCAGGCCTTTATTACCCCTCAGTCAGGCCTTTATTACCCTTCAGTCAGGCCTTTATTACCCTTCAGTCAGGGCTTTATTACCCTTCAGTCAGGGCTTTATTACCCTTGAGTCAGGCCTTTATTACCCTTCAGTCAGGGCTTTATTACCTTTCAGTCAGGGCTTTATTACCCTTCAGTCAGGCCTTTATTAACCCTCAGTCAGGCCTTTATTACCCCTCAGTCAGGCCTTTATTACCCTTCAGTCATGGCTTTATTAACCCTCAGTCAGGCCTTTATTACCCCTCAGTCAGGCCTTTATTACCCCTCGGTCATGGCTTTATTACCCCTCGGTCAGGCCTTTATTACCCCTCGGTCAGGCCTTTATTACCCCTCAGTCAGGCCTTTATTACCCCTCAGTCAGGCCTTTATTACCCCTCGGTCATGGCTTTATTACCCCTCGGTCAGGCCTTTATTACCCCTCGGTCAGGCCTTTATTACCCCTCAGTCGGGCCTTTATTGCCCCTCAGTTGGGCCTTTATTGCTCCTCAGTCAGGCCTTTATCAAACATATAAAATAAACTTTAAAGACCAATTGTAAAATTGCTCAGAGTAGGTCAATTTATATCATACTAAATGTTAATATAAAAGGTGAATATTCCCCCCACACACACAGGACAAATCTTATTTTATGAGCTGGCCTGTCACCTGATTTTCCATGTATTATTGACGGTGCCTTGTTCTTTCCTTTGGTGCTGCATCTGGGGCTTCTGTTGCACCACAGAGTGAGTTGCAGCTGCAGGAGTCAGAGAGCCAAGTGCAGAAGCTGTGGGAGTCTATGGGGGAGCACGAGAAGCTCTTGGAACAGGAGAAGGAAGGGAAGGTAAGGGGGGAGAAGGTTATTGGGGGTTTGATTACAAGATGGTGTAGTAGCAAATATGATTGGTGTAAGAGGTGAGTTGGGGTAAGGGGAGAAAAAGGGGAAGGGAGACAAGTTGATGTGGGTGAGTTGGGGTAGTAGGAGAAGTAAGGGATGGGAGAGAAAGGGAGGTGTTGTTGAGGTAAGAGGAGAGGGTTAGGGGTGGGAGACAAGGGGTGGTGTGGGTGAGTTGGTGTAAGAGTAAAGAAAGGGGATGGGAAACGGGGGAGGTGTAGGTGAGTTGGGGTGAGAAGAGAGGAAATGAATGGGAGACAAGGGGAGTTGTGGGTGATTTGGGGTAATAGGAAAAGTAAGGGATAAGAGCCAAGCTAAGCTGTTGTCGGCAGGCTGGTGCAAAGGAGGACAGTACCATGTAGAACCTATTTCTATTCTTCTTGCCCCTGTTCCTCAGATTTGCCTCCAGGCTGCACTGACTGAGGAGAAGACTAAGGTTTCCAGGCTGCAGACAGAGTTGGGCACCAGTGAGGAGGTGCAGAGGGACTTTGTGCGTCTGTCCCAGGCACTGCAGGTAATGAGGAGATCACCTTGGAGATCCACATCTTCATCCATCTTACTCCTTTAGTACAAAGGGCTATGAGGGACATGGAGATAAAACTCCAGCCTGTGAGGATGGGCAGTACCTGTCAGTGTAAGGGTGGCACGGACCCTGGCATACACATTAATCTGACTTCCAATGGTTATTAGTGTGACGCATTTAATGCCCCGGAGGATTGGGCATTATCCGGCAGTACATCCTGGCAATTTGGTCACAGACTTTTGTAAGGGAAGCCATTGTTCTATGAGCTGCTCAGTGGACATTGCCAGTAAAAAGCTCATTAGAACAGGGTTTTCAGTTTGTAGCAGCTCAGTAGAAGATGGCACCATAGTCTGGAGGGTTTCTAGTGGGACACTGCTGGTGGGACACTGTTGGTGGGACACTGTTTATGGGACACTGTTGGTGGGACACTGTTTATGGGACACTGTTTATGGGACACTGTTGGTGGGACACTGTTTATGGGACACTGTTTATGGGACACTGCTGGTGGGACACTGTTTATGGGACACTGTTTATGGGACACTGTTGGTGGGACACTGTTTATGGGACACTGTTTATGGGACACTGCTGGTGGGACACTGTTTATGGGACACTGTTTATGGGACACTGCTGGTGGGACACTGTTTGTGGGACACTGTTTGTGGGACACTGTTGGGATACAGGTGATTATATTACAACTCATGTGTTCCAGGTGAGCTTGGAGAAGATTCGCCAGGCAGACTCGATGGAAGACGTGTTTGCCATTTTGGAAGGGACTCGACTCACAGATATCAACCAGCTGCAGGAATCCTGAATTTTCTCCCCAAAAGGCTCAGCCTCTGACTCACTGCTGAGATTGGACTGTACATTGTGTACATAGGCCAGCGTGAATATAACTCTAATTAACATTTGCACTATAGGAAGGTTGGCGCTAACACCAATCTGATACAATCGGTGGCAGAACTTGGTTTGGGTGGGGGGCTGCTAACTGCCATGGGAAGTCCCATTAGGATCCTGTGTAGTACCGGGGGTAGTGGGACCCTCTGACCATGAAAAGGCAGGAAAACTACAATCCCAGCATTCCACGGGGCAGCCGGGCACTAGATTTGCCATTTGCATCTCATTAGAATGACTAATTGACTAACAAGCTGTTACATTTTATTAAAAGTCTATTTTATAGAACTTTGGGTTTTGTCATTTTCACTTGGGTTCTAATGGGATGAAGCCTTTCTATTCCTCTGATTCTGTTGAGAGTTGGGAATGGAAGGAACTGAGCAACTGACAAGCTCAGATAACACATGATATATAGATGGACTGGCACAAACTCAACTGACATGTTCAAAATGGTCAGATACAAATGTTTTTTAAAGGAGAAGCATCTTAAAACAGGAATAACCTTGAGTGTTTCATGCATAGAGGGCACCAAGTTAGGAACAGTAACACCAAAAGATAAAACATAATGTATTGTTGCCTTGTATTGGAAAAACGTATGCGTTTGCTTTAAAAAGAGTAAAAAACAAAAAGTGGTGCCAACAAAGTGGAACCCATAGTTTGGAATAAAGTACCGCCATAATGAAAATGGTTACATTTAAGAGATGGGTCTTTTAATACTAATATTAAAGCTAAACTTGCAAATTACGGAAACAAAGCAAATCCAATATGTGTAAAATATAGAATAATTATAATAAATCTTTATAGGACAGCAGTCACATGGGACAACACATGACAAGATGCCTAGAACTTTAATCATTGACTCTATTTTACAACCATACAAAGTACATTAGACAGACATTTTTCAAAAATATATCTCCAGATAACTTGTTTTTTCTAATACAGCTCTGTGGGTAAACCAGCTAATTCAATTAGTAGCTGTAAATAAGTCATTCTTTAAATGTTAGAAATCTAATTACCAGTTTATACCATTTCAGCGTTTGCTGCTTCTTTAGAGGCTTGTCCAGTACTCTAGCGCCCCCTATAGGTATTTATAGAGATGGCTTAATTAGGGACTGAGAAATACACAATCAAAAAAAAAACATAAATACATTTACCATATAACATTTTCATAGACTAAATAATGATTAAAATGATATCAAAATCACGATCATAGGTGGGTTTATAAAAAACATGCAAGATCAAAGCCCACATATAACCCATTCGATACCACTGTTCCCAATTCATAAATCCATTTGGTTTCTTCCTGAGATATCTGTTTTTTCTCATCCCCTCTCCTCCAAATGGCAAATACCAATACATTTTGGTAAAGTCATCAGAACCATTATGGGCCACATTCAATTCAGTGAGAAAAAGTTTTATCAGGTAAAAAATCATGGACGAGATTTAATTTGAGATGCAAATCAATTCAGAAAATCTCATGGTTTATCATGTGAAAACTCTATTGAAGAGTAAAAAGAAAAATTTTCTCTCCTTGAATTTAATCTTGTCCATGAGTTCTCACTGGATTGAATCCCTTTCTGATATCCCAGATATGTTCTTCTAATATTGTCTTTAATTTCCTTGTCTTTCTTCCCACAAATTTGGACAGATCCATTTCAGTTAAAAAAGTTATCTCCTGGTTTATCACATGAAAACTTATGGACGAGATTCAATTTGAGGATGATTTTCTCTCCTAATTCACTTCCAGTTTCCCCCCATAGACATTAATAGAGATTTCATGTGATAATCCTTTTTCTCATTGAATTGAATTTCATCTCAAATTGTATTTCCTCCTTTTTCTCATTGAATTGAATTTCATCTCAAATTGAATTTCCTCCTTTTTCTTACTGAATTGAATTTCATCTCATATTGAATCTCCTCCTTTTTCTTACTGAATTGAATTTTATCTCAAATTGAATCTCCTCCTTTTTCTTACTGAATTGAATTTTATCCTAAATTGAATCTCCTCCCTTTTCTTACTGAATTGAATTTTATCTCAAATTGAATCTCCTCCATTTTCTCATTGAATTGAATATCATCTCAAATTGAATCTCCTCCTTTTTCTTATTGAATTGAATTTTATTTCAAATTGAATCTCCTCCTTATTCTAACTGAATTGAATTTAATCTCAAATTGAATCTCCTCCTTTTTCTTACTGAATTGAATTTTATCTCAAATTGAATCTCCTCAATTTGAGATGAATTGAATATCATCTCAAATTGAATCTCCTTCTTTTTCTTATTGAATTGAATTTTATGTCAAATTGAATCTCCTCCTTTTTCTTATTGAATTGAATTTTATGTCAAATTGAATCTCCTCCTTTTTCTTATTGAATTGAATTTTATGTCAAATTGAATCTCCTCCTTTTTCTTATTGAATTAAATTTTATTTCAAATTGAATCTCTTCCTTTTTCTCACTCAATTGAATCTGGCCCTTAGTTGGTGACAAGCTGTAAATAAATGTATAATAAAATCCTTCTGTTCTGTTACATCTCACTCGTACAAACTGTCCCACGGGGATATGATTCACCTCTATACTATCATGGTTGTTGGAATACAGAATGAATCCATTCATAAACATGATACATATTTTTCCCCAAATAATTAATTTTTGTAAAGAGGATGAGGTCCAAAAAATGTTCCCCTTGTTGGCTATATTGACTCATGAACTGCATATTCCAATTGTTATTATTCTCATATTTTAAAAAAAGTCATTCCGCCCCCTACAAATAGACAGTCACCTCTATAGCGCTTCCACTTCCAGTCATGTGATTAATATATGTTGTTATCTCCCATAGGCCCATAAATAAATTGGCATAACTAGTTGCCACTGTATTCAGCTATAGAAACCATAGAGACATCACATGACACATCACATGACACAAGACCCCCCCACTGTGCCGCAATAGGAAACATTCCCGGAGAACCGGAGCATCGGCTACAGTGCGGAGTGAAGTAATAATCTCTCCCGAATATTTCCTTTCATCCTTAAAAACTTTGCAATAATCTGAGATATGGTGAGAGCAACATTCTAGGTGAATACATAGGGGACACTTTGATTTACGTATTAAACTTCCTGCATTTTATATGGTTTTGCCATAAAATACACAAGATGATGGTGAGAATGGACGAGATCAGAAGTAGGAGTGAAATACTTTACATATGATTTTTTTACATTACAAACATCTATTTATATGACATTGTAACCATGTAACCATGTAACTATTGACATGATTTATATTCCTTTGAGCGGATCAATTTTCGATACAGTAAAATGTCATTTATAGTGAGTTTCCTGAGAGATCCTGAGAGATCCTGCAAACAAATGATATCTGAATAAACAGTCACTTCCAATGGACACTCCAATGAAAACCGATGAAATGTTCCCAATAAAATGATGGTGATTTGGTGATTGTGTTTATGGTGATTGCACATGGAACATCTAGTCTGGTTTTAGGAAGCTCTGGAATTTAAAGGAACAGTAACATCAAAAAATGAAAGTGTATTAAAGTAAAAAATATAATGTAGTGTTGCCCTGTACTGGTAAATATTGCAGAAATACTGCTTTTTATATAAAGAAGCTCCTGTGTAGCAATGGGGGCAGCCATTCAAAGGAGAAAAAGCTCAGGTTACACAGCAGATAGTAGATAAGCTCTGTAGAACATAATGTTATCTGTTATCCACTATTTAACCTGTGCCGTGTAGCCTTTTTTCAATTCCCGCCATTGCTACACAGCAGCTTGTTTATATGAACTATAGTAGTGTTTATGAAGTAAACAGATCAGTTTTACCAGTGCAGGGCAACACTACATGATATTTTCATTACTTTAAAACACTTTCATATTTTGGCGTTACTGTTCCTTTAAAAATTGTCCTTAAGAAACTTGAGTGCTATATGTCGCTTCTTTTATGGTATATCTATATGTCTACATATTTACCTAAATAACTGTTACTGTGTAGAGATGTACTGGAGGTGGTGTATGTATCAGGATCCTGTGTAGAGATGTACTGGAGGTGGTGTATCAGGATCCTGTGTAGAGATGTACTGGGGGTGGTGTATGTATCAGGATCCTGTGTAGAGATGTACTGGAGGTGGTGTATGTATCAGGATCCTGTGTAGAGATGTACTGGGGGTGGTGTATGTATCAGGATCCTGTGTAGAGATATACTGGGGGTGGTGTATGTATCAGGATCCTGTGTGGAGATGTACTGGAGGTGGTGTATGTATCAGGATCCTGTGTAGAGATGTACTGGGGGTGGTGTATGTATCAGGATCCTGTGTAGAGATGTACTGGGGGTGGTGTATGTATCAGGATCCTGTGTAGAGATGTACTGGGGGTGGTGTATGTATCAGGATCCTGTGTAGAGATGTACTGGGGGTGGTGTATGTATCAGGATCCTGTGTAGAGATGTACTGGGGGTAGTGTATGTATCAGGATCCTGTGTAGAGATGTACTGGGGGTAGTGTATGTATCAGGATCCTGTGTAGAGATGTACTGGGGGTGGTGTATGTATCAGGATTCAGTGCTCGGCAGTAGGGAATGATCAGGTTTCAGTTTGTCCCACAAACTCTTTTACTTTCATTTCTTCTCCAGCTCCATCTCTGGTCTGTGACTGTCACTCACTAAACTGCCAGTGCCTGGCACTGAGCTGGGTCTCCCGTGGGTGTAAATCTCCTCACAAATATTTGGGACCAATAATGCGAGTAATTTTAAATTTATCCCATCCCAATTTAACCCATCAATTTAACCCATCAGTGTGCAGAGTATTCTGTATTGTGAGTAACGCAGGAATGAGTGGTCACAGTCTCTGGCTCTGAGAATCCAATGAGGACCAAGCTGACCCAATACACCCCGGGCTCACTCCTGGCTCTGGCCAACACTCACGGCTTCCAGCGAGTCTCCCTGCAGCTCTTTGGCTTCTATGGCCACGGCAAGTCCTCCCTGATTAACCTGTGTGTGAGTTCTGTCCAAACCAAACAGTACGAGGACCTTGCTGGGCTGGGATATTCTGATGGTACCGTGATCCGGGAGAGACGGGAATATCAACTCACCAACAGTCTGTTTATTTATGATAACCGAGGATTCAACAGCATGGACAGAGGGGAGACATTCTTATTTGGGCATAACGAGGTATTTGTATGTAATACAAGGGGCAATGCCTTATCTCCATGGAAACAGGAGAAGGAGCAGATTTGAGTGGCACATGGAGCTCCCTGTTGCACTGGGACAACATTACCTACACTCTGAGCAATGTATTAATAATAACAACGTCTGCTCCATCAGTAGTTACACACGTGCCTCTGTTTTTCATTTTCCCCATAACTGCCCTTTAGAGGTGGAACATTTGGGGTCCCTGTGTCATAATGAACAAAATTAAGCCCTTATTGTTGTACCCCCTGAATCCCCTCATGTCTGCCTTGATAAAGACTCAATTCCCTGTGCACTTACCTGTAACAGATGTACCTACCTCCCACGCGTCTCCTGCCCCTGAAGCCATTCCAGAAGCCTCTGAATGTTCTTCCTCACAGCACACAAAGAGTTAAGGCCCATTGAGACTGAACTGTAATGGCAGTTAGTCAAAGCCAAGCGGGGTGTATAAAGTAGCCTCTGGCAAATAATAGTCAGCTCCTGTAGAAAAAAACTGTGTGGAATTCACATTTTAATATTGGTGTAAGAAATATATATTTTCTACAAAAAAATGTATAAATTGCATATCTAGTATAGGTAAATCTAAAAACAACTGGACATTTGCCATTCATTTTGGAGAGAATACTCTAAAACTGGTTCGGGAATATGAAGGAACAGCAAAAAAAGTGTCGGACTATGAAACCATCTACGGTTTAATCTCCGGTGTCGACATCAGGGTCTCACCCCTTGTAGCCCACGTCTGGGTTCCACAGTAAAAAGTCACAGAGCCAACAAGATGTTACAAAAAGCCACTTTGTGTTACTGTCACGAAGCAGCAGTTGGAAAAGGACTGAAGAACTGACCTGGAGGCAGAAAGGTGAGACACCAAAGACACTTGGGTTAGGAACCTATCAGGTAAGTTACTAACTCAGCTGGAAAAGGATGTGTTTGCCGAGGGGTTAAACTATACAGTGACACCACAACACATCCCAATAGTTGAACTCATCACAGTCACAGAATCAATAATAATCACATGAAAATGAAGAAGCAGAACAACTCCGGCTAAAAGTGTCAGCTGCTTTGTCAAGTGCCAGAACACCTCCCTCTAACGTTACTACAGAAGAGAGGAGAGCACTCAGTTCTCTGAGTAAGGACCCAAACATCACTATCCTGCCAGCAGATAAAGGGAGATGCACAGTTCTGCTCAACACAACTGACTATGACTGCAAGATAACCACTCTGCTCAGTGATAGCAATACATATTAACCCTTAGGGAAAGACCCAACCAGTGGTTACAAGAAAAAGGTGATCGGTTGCCTACAACAACTTGAAAAGGAGAAAGCCATTGATGGAATTTTATACCACCGTCTGTATCCCAGGGAAGCCACACCATGCTTATACGGACTCCCCAAGATACACAAGGAAGGAGCCCCACTAAGACCCATTGTCAGCAGCATAAATTCAGTGACATACAGCATTGCAAAATTCTTGGCTAACATCTTAGCCCCGTTGGTAGGCAATACAGTGCATCATATCCAGAATGCCAATGAGTTTGTAACCAAGATTCACGGCGTTACACTAGATGCAGAAGAAACAATGGTATCATATGATGTCACTTCTTTGTTCACATGTATACCTACTACAGAGGCGATTGAGACTGTAAGAAATCGACTGCAACATGATAACACCCTCAGCAGCAGAACGAAGCTCAGTCCCAACCAAGTTTGTTTGTTGCTAGATTTGTGCCTTAACACCACATACTTCAAGTACAAGAACCTTTTTTATAGACAGAAACATGGCTGTGCGATGGGTTCTCCAGTCTCTCCCATTGTAGCAAACTTGTACATGGAGGAAGTGGCCTTACTTACTCCAGGGAACTACACTGAGTTCAGGTATGTGGATGATACTTGGGTTAAAATTAGATCCAATGAAGTGGCAGCCACAGAATTATACAGGAAACCCACTCATACGGATCAATATCTGTTGTTTGATTCCCACCATTTATTATTATTATTATTATTAACATGTATTTATATAGTGCCAACATATTGCGTAGCACTGTAAAGTAAATGTGATTATACAACTACATCACACGAATTACATATATAGAACATATGGAGTTACATACATCACAATCAATACAGGTACAAAAAGGTGAGGAAGGCCCTATGCAGAAAGAGCTTACACTCTAAAGGGGAGGGAGTAATACACAAGGTGTGGGAGTGGGCAAGATTGAATTAAGTGGGTGAGAAATGTGGTATTGTATGTGGTGTTGCGTTTGGTAGTTAAGCAGAGTGAGGGGAGGCTTCTCGAAAGAAGTGCGTTTTCAGAGATTTTTTGAAAGCAGAAAGGTTGGGAGAAAGTCGGACAGACCGTGGGAGAGCGTTCCAGAGGAGGGGTGCAGCCCTTGCAAAGTCTTGAATGTGAGCATGTGAGGAGGTAATGAGAGAAGAGTTGAGTAGCAGGTCAGTAGAGGAGAGTAGTAAGCGAGTGGGTGAGTATATAGAGATGAGTTCAGAGATGTAGGGTGGGGCAGAGTTATGAAGTGCTTTGAAAGTCAGTGTCATTAATTTGAATTTGATTCTGAAAGGTAACGGAAGCCAGTGCAGGGATTGACAGAATGGCGAGGCAGAGGAGGAGCGGTTGCTGAGGTGTATGAGCCTCGCAGCTTTGATTAGACCAGGATTGGTATTGTGGAGAAGTTTTGAGGGAATTGGATCAAGCGGCAGGTGGTAAGGTGAGAAGAGGCCAAAAGCTTTGAGATTCCTCATCAGTGACAGGGGTGAAGGAGCACAGGAGAGACTGGGGAGTGTGGAGGGAGGGTGGTGGAAGTCTAGGGGGGTTGAGTAGTGTAATGTCCCTTCTGATAGTGTCAATTTTGTTTTTGAAGTGCTCAGCAATATCTTGAGCAGAGACAGATGTGCATGGAGGGGGTGGAGAAGGGGAAAGGAGAGGGTTAAAGGTGGAGAAAAGTTGTGCTGGTTTTTTAGAAAGGGAGTTAATGAGTGAAGTAAAGTATGTTTGTTTGGCTTGGAAGAGGCTGGTGTTAAAGGAGCGCAGGGCAGATTTGTAGCTCCAAAAGTCTCATTCTGAACGGGATTTGCACCAGCGACGCTCAATGTCTTTGGAGCTTTTGTATGAGCAGTATGTCAAGGTTGAAGTGGTTTGGGTCTAGAATGTTTAGTTTTTATAGGAGCAGCTCATTTAGGGCAGTGGTGAGAGGACTATAGTAGTAGCCACATTAGGACAAGAGATGGCTGAGATATTAGAGTGAAGAGAGTCAAAGGAAGAAGAGAGATGAGACTACAGCTTGCAGGTCACGGTAAGTACATGTTTGGGGAATAGCAGGGGGTGAGGAGGGAGTTAGTGAGAGTTGAAATGTGACCATATTGTGATCAGAGAGGGGAAATGGTGAGTTAGTAAAATTGGTGGTTGAACAGAGTCTGGTAAATATGAGATCCAGAGCATTACCATTGGAGTGAGAGGGGGAGTCTGAGCACAAAGATAAGCCTAGGGAGGAGGTTAGTGAAAGAAGTTTAGAGACAGAAGAGTTGTTAATGTTGTTAACGGGTATATTAAAGTCACCTAATATGATGGATGGGATGTTAGATGAAAGAAAGTAAGGAAGCCAGGCAGCAAAGTTGTCCAGAAATTGTGCAGTTGCTCCTGGTGGTGGATATATAAGAGCAATGCAGAGTGAAACAGGAGAAAAGAGCCTAATGCAGTGAGACTCAAATGAGGAGAATGATAGAGAGGGAACAGGTGGAAGAAGTATAAAAGTAGAGCGGGGAGAGAGAAGCAAACGTAGCCCACCTCCAGGTCTGTTACCAGGTCTGGGAGTATGAGTGAGTATGAGTAAGTATGAGTAAGTATGAGTAAGTATGAGTAAGGTGTAGCCCCCATAGGACAGGGCAGCAGGTGAGGCAGTGTCAGTAGGAGAGAGACAGGTGTCAGTAAGTGCGAGTAGGTTAAAGGAATTTACAATGAAATGGTCGTGTATAGCGGTGAGTTTGTTGCAGACAGATCTGACATTCCAGAGAGCACAGGAAAGATTAACTGGGTTTTTGGGTATAGGAGTAAGAGTTCTGTACTGTTTGAATTTGCTCCGGAGAGAAGGAGCTCGTGGTCGTGATATAACTGGGATGGGGTAAGGGCCAGGGTTTGGGGAAATGTCCCCAGCTGCCAGTAATAGAAAGGAAAGAAAGACTAAGTGAGAGTGGGATTTATAAGTCCTTAGTTTGTATGAAAAGGAGGAGTTTTGTGGAATAACTAAACAGAGAACTTTATATACTTCATGTGTGGAGAGGGAAGGAGAGGAGAGAGTCTGAGATTTGTATAGAACTGGGATTTGATGGAGGAGGTAGTGAAAAATGCTTTATGAAGCAGGAGAGTGAGAGGAGGAGAAATACAGGATAAAGTATGTTTGGAGTAAGAAGTAACAAATTAGCAGGTACAAACAAATCTGTTTTCTTCTTATCCCAGATGGTTCACTGTTGATTGCAGGGGAATCCGGTTCCTTTTGCCTTGTCAATGCCTTGTCCAACTGTCTTGTTTAACTGTCATTTCTAAGCACTTGTGAAATGTTAGCACTCGTGCCATGCCCCAGACACGAGTGCCATCCCCAATACTGGGTCTGAATTTATATGTAGCTGATTGGGAAAACCAGAGCCTAATTAATCAATTAATCAATTAAACAGCTAGCAAAGAGTTTTACAGACACCAGAACCAGGATTGGGGCTATAAAAATATCTCTTGTTCACGGAGGAGTGGGACACAGATGTGCTTGAGATATTATCAAAGAACTAAAATAGAATAGGCCTGACAGACAAAAGTTATTGGGGTTAACAAATACAAGTAGGGATATAGCAGAATTACCAGAATAAACAGTTGCAGTATATGGATATGCAGTGTATGGATATAGCAGAATTACCAGAATAAACCATCCACTGGAACACAAACTGGGTGTCATTAGAACTCTGCACCAGAGTCCAAAGACAAAAACATCTCAGAGGAGCTTTGAAAGCGTGTGGCTCCCCAGACTGGGCCTTTGTCATAACAGCAGCAACCAAGCCCAACAGGAACACCAATAGAAATAACCGCCCGGAGACACATAGTAGGCGAAACATAGTCATCCCATATGTAGCTGGAGTGTCAGAGAAACTCAGGAGGATTTTTAACAAACACCACATCCCTGTGTTTTTCAAACCCAGCAACACACTGAGACAAAAACTGGTACACCCAAAGGATCCAACCCCTAAAGAAAAACAAAGCAATGTGGTATAGCTACAGCGCAAAACTCAGCTGTCTTTCTACACCTAAAAGACAAGGGACACTCCTTTGAAGACAGCAAGGTCCAAATCTTGGATAAAGAAGACGCTGGTTTGAACGAGGCGTGAAAGAGGCCTCTGTGAGTTTCTTCACCTGTCACCTCTTTGAAGAGTTACAATCGGCCATTGTGATTGGATTAGTGGAAGAGTTTATATGCCGAAAACTTCCCACACCAGTCAGTTGTACTGAAGAAGCTGCTCGGATGTGAAACGTCTTCATTGATTACTCAGCAAGTCCAATTGTTTTTAGATTGACCTATACTAGATATACCGTGACCTGGATGAATGAAAATCTTCATAGTCGTATAAATTGCATGATTTTGTTCCAGGGGAGTGAAGGAGCTGACAGCAGAGCAATCAGAAAAGATGAAGCCTCTGAATGTTCTTCCTCAAAGCACACAAAGAGTTAAGGCCCATTTAGACTGAACTGTAATGGCAGTTAGTCAAAGCCAAGCGGGGTGTATAAAGTAGCCCCTGGCAAATAATAGTCAGCTGCTGTAGAAAAAAACTTTGTGAAATTCACATTTTAATATTGGTGTAAGAAATATATATTTTCTACAAAAAAATGTATAAATTGCATGTTTTTGTTCCAGGGGAGCGAAGGAGCTGACGGCAGAGCAATCGGAGAAGATGAAAGTATATATATAAAGTATATATAATATACTGAGTAGGGGAGATGCCCCAGTGCAGGGGCTGCTAATGTTGTCTCTGTGCCCCTCAGGGATGTTCCCCCTCATTGTGCTGATGGAGTCAAGGGAGATCCAGGAGAAGATCAGCAAAAGCTTCCACTTGTTGGGAGTGCGCTACGTCATTGCTCTGCAGAAGTTCAAGGTGGAGGAGCCGGAGCTGGACGCCGAGACTGAAGCCGAAATCCTGAGATTTCTCAACCTCTGCACCAACGAGGCCGACAGGGGCATGAAGAAGCTGCAGAGGGTGGGCAGGGAGGAGGAATGCAGGAGGCATATTCGGGAGCAGATGATGGTGGAGCTGGAACTGGAGAGGGAGAAGGTGCGGAGGAGGACAAAGGTGGAGATACAGAGGAATCAGCAGTCTCTCTGCCCAGTGAATCCCTAGAATATTCTGACTGTGCCCTTTGTCATGTAAACGTGTGACGTATGAGCAACTAGCACACACAGGGAAATACCACACTTGTAAGAAGGGTTTACACAGGAGTTTATTTCAGATACAAAACAAGCAGTAGATCAGGAACACGGAATTAGCATGTGAAATCCCCAAGTCCAAAACACTCCTGGTCCAAAATAAAGTGCTTCCCTTGGAGCAATCCACACTAAGATGCACACACCCTCCAGGCAAATCCAAACAAAGTCAGGGAGTTCCTTTGGGCAATTTCAAAGGGGAAAGGAGCAAAGTGCCTTTGGGTAAATCCACAGAACAACCATACCTCAAGGGGATCCAGGTATAAACAGTCCTCTGGGAGGTAGGGAGATCCAAACTGTTGGAGGGAGTCTTCTTGCCTCAGCTAGGATAAACTCCAAGGAACCGCAGAGGAGGGTGACCTGCCGCAGCCAGGTTACACCCCAGATGAACAACAACTCTCTAGCCCTCCCCTCTGGTATTTCTGGCCTTTTCCCCACCCCCTAGGGTTGATTGGCTGGGAGGCCAGCCCTGCTTCTGGTTAACCCCACCCAAGCAGGTCTGATTGGCAGGGGCCCTGCAGCATCATGAGGGGAGGGGGAAATACCTTGGAGGGGTTTGTCCAGCTCTTCTGGAGGGCAATCCTGGGAGCTCCTTTGTTTAAAGCTTTTTGGCGGGAAAGTAGAACAAAGAAGAAACACCATCTTGGATTGTATGTGTACTAGTCAGTTAGCTATGGATAAAATGGAACCAGTAGAAGGGGGTTTTGGTCACACTCAGTATTTGTCACACCCTTAATTATTAATATACCCAATTGCCCTCAACTCATCTCCTCATGATATGTCTCAACAGGGCCACCATTAGAAATTAGGGATGTCGCGGACTGTTCGCCGGCGAACTTGTTCGCGCGAACATCGACTGTTCGCGTTCGCCGAATGTTCGCGAACATTGTGCGACGTTCGCCAATTTGGGTTCACCTTAGCTGGCGCTTTTTTTTGACCTCTCACCCCAGACCAGCAGATACATGGCAGCCAATCAGGAAGCTCTCCCTCCTGGACCACCCCCACACCCCCTGGACCACTCCCCTTCCATATATAAACTGAAGCCCTGCAGCGTTTTTTCATTCTGCCTGTGTGTGCTTGCAAGAGCTAGTGTAGGGAGAGAGCTGTTAGTGATTTGAGGGACAGTTGATAGTAAGTTTGCTGGCTAGTAATCTACTTGATACTGCTCTGTATTGTAGGGACAGAAGTCTGCAGGGATTTGAGGGACATTTTAGGGTAGCTTTGCTGACTAGTAATCTACCTTCTACTGCAGTGCTCTGTATGTAGCTGCCTGCTGTGGGCACTGATCTCTTCTGATCTCATCTGCTGACTGCTGTAATAACCCAAGAGTCCTTGTAAGGACTGCTTTTATTTTATTTTTTGTTTTTTTACTTTGCTACTATAACAGCCCAGTGCTATTAGCTGTGTTGGGGAGTGCTATTAGCTGTGTTGGGGAGTGGGACTGGTGTGCTACTGTGCTGCTCCTAGTAGTTCAGCACCAACCCGAGTAATTTTTTTTTTTTAATATACATATATATTTTTTTTATTTTACTTATCTTACTGTTCTTTAACGTGTCCAGTGCTGTTTGCTGTTCTTCATAGTAGTGCACCAATAGTAGTGCACTTGCAGGCATTATTTGCCCAGTGTGTTCTTCAAACAACTGCCATCTAGCTGTGTGAGCTTGTTCACATTCTGTCTAAATATCAATAATAATACCGTCTCCAGAAACACCACCTGAGTGACGTTTTTCAAGCAGCAATAATATATCCCGTATCCACTGCTGTAGTAGTGTATACGTTGACCTTGTAGGCATTGTTTGCCCAGTGTGTTCTTCAAACAACTGCCATCTAGCTTTGTTGATCTTTTTCACATTCTGTCTAAATATCAATAATAATACCATCTCCAGAAACACCACCTGAGTGACGTTTTTCAAGCAGCAATAATATATTCCGTATCCACTGCTGTAGTAGTGTATACGTTGACCTTGTAGGCATTGTTTGCCCAATGTGTTCTTCAACCAACTGCCATCTAGCTGTGTGAGCTTGTTCACATTCTGTCTAAATATCAATAATAATACCGTCTCCAGAAACACCACCTGAGTGACGTTTTTCAAGCAGCAATAATATATTTTGTCTCCACTGCTGTAGTAGTGTATACGTTGACCTTGTAGGCATTGTTTGCCCAGTGTGTTCTTCAAACAACTGCCATCTAGCTGTGTGAGCTTTTTCACATTCTGTCTAAATATCAATAATAATACCGTCTCCAGAAACACCACCCGAGTGACGTTTTTCAAGCAGCAATAATATATTCCGTATCCACTGCTGTAGTAGTGTATACGTTGACCTTGTAGGCATTGTTTGCCCAGTGTGTTCTTCAAACAACTGCCATCTAGCTGTGTGAGCTTTTTCACATTCTGTCTAAATATCAATAATAATACCGTCTCCAGAAACACCACCTGAGTTACGTTTTTCAAGCAGCAATAATATATTCCGTATCCACTGCTGTAGTAGTGTATACGTTGACCTTTGTAGGCATTGTTTGCCCAGTGTGTTCTTCAAACAACTGCCATCTAGCTGTGTGAGCTTTTTCACATTCTGTCTAAATATCAATAATAATACCGTCTCCAGAAACACCACCTGAGTGACGTTTTTCAAGCAGCAATAATATATTCCGTATCCACTGCTGTAGTAGTGTATACGTTGACCTTGTAGGCATTGTTTGCCCAGTGTGTTCTTCAAACAACTGCCATCTAGCTTTGTTGATCTTTTTCACATTCTGTCTAAATATCAATAATAATACCGTCTCCAGAAACACCACCTGAGTGACGTTTTTCAAGCAGCAATAATATATTCCGTATCCACTGCTGTAGTAGTGTATACGTTGACCTTGTAGGCATTGTTTGCCCAGTGTGTTCTTCAAACAACTGCCATCTAGCTGTGTGAGCTTGTTCACATTCTGTCTAAATATCAATAATAATACCGTCTCCAGAAACACCACCTGAGTGACGTTTTTCAAGCAGCAATAATATATTCCGTCTCCACTGCTGTAGTAGTGTATACGTTGACCTTGTAGGCATTGTTTGCCCAGTGTGTTCTTCAAACAACTGCCATCTAGCTGTGTGAGCTTTTTCACATTCTGTCTAAATATCAATAATAATACCGTCTCCAGAAACACCACCCGAGTGACGTTTTTCAAGCAGCAATAATATATTCCGTATCCACTGCTGTAGTAGTGTATACGTTGACCTTGTAGGCATTGTTTGCCCAGTGTGTTCTTCAAACAACTGCCATCTAGCTGTGTGAGCTTTTTCACATTCTGTCTAAATATCAATAATAATACTGTCTCCAGAAACACCACCTGAGTAGTTGTTGTTTTAAAAAAAATGCCAGGCAAAGGCAGGCCGCCACACAGAGGCACTAGGGGCCGTGCTGCTATGCTATCCTGTGGCCCTAGGAAATTGCCCAGTTTTACAAAGGCAATGACCCTGAACTCCCAAAATGCTGAAGAGGTAGTTGACTGGCTTACACAGCACACCCCATCCTCTACCGTTTCTAACGTTACCACAACATCCTCATCCTCCACTGCTATGGGCACCCCACGTAACACTTCCTCCACCACCGGCGCCCCTTCTTCACTGGAGTCAGAGGAGTTATTTTCACATGAGTTTCTTGAACTGAGTAATGCGCAACCATTATTGGCAGAAGAAGATGAAGGAGATGAGGACGTTACACCAGATATAATTCTGGCAGAGAACACAACAGAGATGGACATAATGAGTGATGAGGAGGTCCCCGCTGCTGCTTCCTTCTGTGAGCTGTTAGAAGAAATTGATGCATCTGAGGAGAATGATGATGAGGAGATTGTGGGATGTTTTGTGGGTGCCCAGTAGAAGAGAGCAAGAGGAGGATAGTTCAGATGGAGAGACGGAGAGTCAGAGAGGCAGGAGGAGAATAAGACTTAGAAGAAGCAGGGAGGACAGCTCGCAGGGAACAGTAGGGCAACAACATGTATCGGCACCTGTGGTCAGCCGGCCAACGCACCCGCCATTGCCGCCAACGCCGCCAACTTCTACTGTTACCGCCAGATTGCCAGCTTCAAAAAGGTCAGCAGTGTGGGATTTTTTTAATGTGTGTGCCTCTGACAAAAGCGTTTTAATTTGCAATGAGTGCAGTCAGAAACTGAGTCTTGGGAAGCCCAACAGCCACATAGGTACAGCTTCTATGCGAAGGCACATGAACGGCAAGCACAAAGCACTTTGGGAGCAACACCTCAAAGGCAACAGGCAAACTAAAAGCCACCCTCCTTCTGGTCCAGCATCTTACTGCTCTACCTCTGCTGTCCTTGACCCGTCTGAACCACCCTCCACTCCGCCTTCCACCTTGACCACCAGTTCCCATTCCCAGTCATCTGCCCCCAGCCAAGTTTCTGTGAGGGCCATGTTTGAGCGTAAGAAGCCAATGTCTGCGAGTCACCCCCTTGCCCGGCGTCTAACAGCTGGCTTGTCCGCACTCTTAGCCCGCCAGCTTTTACCATACCAGCTGGTGGACTCTGAGGCCTTCCGCAAATTTGTAGCAATTGGGACACCGCAGTGGAAGGTACCCAGCCGCAATTTTTTTTCAAAAAAGGGAATACCACACCTGTACCACCATGTGCAGAGCCAAGTCACCGCATCTCTGTCACTTAGTGTTGGGCCAAAGGTCCATATGACTACTGACGCATGGTCCTCCAAGCATGGTCAGGGCAGGTATGTCACCTACACTGCCCACTGGGTGAACTTGGTAATGGCTGGGAAGCAGGGAATGTGTGGCTCAACAACAACAGTGGAGTTGGTGTCACCGCCACGGATTGCACGCGGTTCTGCCACCACCTCTACTCCTCCTTCGCTCTCTACCTCGTCTTCTTCCTCTTCTTCCTCCTCTGCTGCTGGGTCCTCCTCCTCCACACCTGTGCACCCCCAGCTCCCCCTAGGCTATTCGACGTGCCAGGTACGCCGTTGTCATGCTGTCTTGGGGATGACGTGCCTGGAAAGCAGAAACCATACCGGATCTGTACTCCTGTCTTCTCTGCAGTCACAGGCCGATCGGTGGCTGACCCCACACCAACTGCAGATCGGAAAAGTGGTGTGTGACAATGGAAGCAATCTGTTGGCAGCACTGAGACTGGGCAATTTAACACATGTGCCCTGCATGGCACATGTTCTGAATTTAATAGTCCAACGTTTTGTCTCAAAGTACCCAGGATTCCAGGACGTTCTCAGGCAGTCCAGGAAGATGTCGGCCCATTTAAGACGTTCCTACACAGCCATGGCACGCCTTGCTGACATTCAGCAGCGGTACAACATGCCAGTCAGGCGTTTGATTTGCGACAGCCAGACTCGCTGGAATTCAACGCTCCTCATGTTGGAACGTCTGCTGCAACAACAAAGAGCCGTCAATGAATACCTGTTTGAACTGGGTGGTAGGACTGGATCTGCAGAGCTGGGGATTTTTTTACCCCGTTACTGGGTGCTTATGCGCGATGCCTGCAGGCTCATGCGCCCTTTTGAAGAGGTTACAAATATGGTCAGTCGCACCGAAGGCACCATCAGCGACCTAATACCCTTCGCTTTCTTCCTGGAGCGTGCCGTGCGACGAGTGACAGATGAGGCTGTAGACCAGCGTGACGAGGAGCAGGAAGCGCACGATTTCTGGTCGGAATCACCAGAACGAACCCAGGCACCTGCTGCAACGCAGGGAGAGGTGCCAGAAGTGGAGTCAGAGGAGGAAGGTGGCTTTGTGGAGGAGGAGGAGGAGGACCAACAGGAGCAGGCTTCCCAGGGGGCTAGTGGTGACCTTTTGGGGACCCCTGGTCTTGTACGTGGCTGGGGGGAGGAGACCGTGGATGATGCAGTCCTTGATAATGAGGAAGCGGAGATGGATAGCTCTGCATCCAACCTTGTGAGAATGGGGTCTTTCATGCTGTCATGCCTGTTGAAGGACCCCCGTATCAAGAGGCTTAAGGAGAAGGACCTGTACTGGGTCGCGACTCTACTAGACCCTCGGTACAAGCATAAAGTGGCAGAAATGTTACCAACATACCACAAGTCTGAAAGGATGCTGCATTTACAAACCAGCCTGCAAAACATGTTGTACAATGCTTTTAAGGGTGATGTCACTTCAGGAACTCATCAACATTCCAGGGGCAGAGGTGCCAGTAATCCTGCCACGAGCGCACCTGCAAGGACAAAGCACTTTGGCCACTCTGTAACGTCAGACATGCAAATGTTTTTCAGTCCAAGGCAGCGCCAGAACCCTTCGGGATCCACCCTCAAAGAACGCCTCGACCGGCAGGTAGCGGACTACCTGGCATTAACTGGAGCGATGAACCCCTGGACTACTGGGTGCGCAGGCTTGATCTGTGGCCAGAGATGTCACAATTTGCCATGAACCTCTTGTCTTGCCCAGCCTCAAGTGTGCTCTCAGAAAGGACCTTCAGTGCAGCAGGAGGGATTGTAACTGAGAAGAGAACTCGCCTAGGTCACAAAAGTGTCGATTACCTGACCTTTATTAAAATGAATGAGGGGTGGATCTCGGAGGGTTACTTATTCTGAGTTTCTGACTCCCCATGCAGCTGTCCTTCTCTGCACGCCTCCTGACTCCACACACAGCTGTCCTTTAGCGTCCTCCTCCCTCCACCACCGTTACAAACTAGGGTGCAAACCCTACTGGTTTAATTTGAATCCAGGTAAATCCTGAGTTTTTCTGGCCTCTGTGCTGCAGTGGCTGCGACAAAAAAAAATTAATATTTTCAGCATTTACATGGCATATTTTTTCTGGCCTCTGTGCTTCAGTGGCTGCGACAAAAAAAAGATAATTTTTCAGGAAAGTACACATTCCTAATTTTTCAGGGTTCTGCAACAGTGGCAAAATCGCATCTTTTATGGTCACCGCAGGTGATCAATAAAGTAGACCAAAACTGGGCCCACACTGCAGAATCAGTGTTTTTTGGTTCACTTCACTGTACATTGAATTACCTCTGCCTGACCGTGCACGTGCGCACAAGCATGGTGACTGCTAAACACACCACTACAGAAATATTGCCACCAACAGGACGAACATCCTGGAGGTGACAAGCGCAACTAGTAATTAACAACTATTATTTGCTCACTTGACGGTATCATTCATTAAAGCTCTTTGCGTTCTTTTGCGTTGCAGTAAGCGCCGCGTTTCGTCTTTGCGTGTGAACAGGCTGTAACCTTTACACGACTTGATTGGCATCCGGACGCCGGACGTTTTAAAGCATTTTATTACACAGGTTTAGAAATGTAGTGTGATTTCTGCCCTTTACAGCACAAAACGCAGCGCTGTGTCAACAATGTATTTTTCAGATACATTTTTGCCCTTGATCCCCCTCTGGCATGCCACTGTCCAGGTCGTTGCACCCTTTAAACAACTTTAAAATCATTTTTCTGGCCAGAAATGTCTTTTCTAGCTTTTAAAATTCGCCTTCCCATTGAAGTCTATGGGGTTTGCGACGTTCGCGAACCGTTCGCATTTTTGACGCAAGTTCGCGAATATGTTCGCAAACTTTTTTTCCGACGTTCGCTACATCCCTATTAGAAATCACGGGGCTCCATACAACAAAATGTTCAGGGCCCCCTGGACCCCTCCCACCCTGGCCCCCAAGCCCCATCCTAAATCCCACCCAATCCACACTACAGTTAAAAGACCACATAGATATCAGTGCTAAGAAAGGTACCACCCCACACACATGTTATAAAAAGCTATTAAGCTACCTTAACGTTAAGTTAAAAAAAACTGTGGTGCCAGGCCCCCCATAAAAAATTGTTGGTCAGGGCCCCCCTACAAGTTAAAAAACAAAAAGGTGATCAGGGCCCCCCTACAAGTTAAAAAAAAATAATTGGCTCAGCTAACAACTAATTTTACGCCAACTTGGGCGATTTTTGGGGTACCCCCCCCACAACTGAAACTTTCACAATCTGAAAGGCAGCTGGCAGAAAGGCTAATGGCTGCAACTAGGAAAACTATTCTACACCATTGGCTTTCCCCGTCGACACCCCCACTATCTCTGGTTAAACAAAAACTTCATTACATCTTTCACATGGACTGGCTAGAATCTACTACAAACAAAGAACGTTACACTGACAAATTCTTTTCGGTATGGATGAGTTACATTCAATCACTCCCTACTCAAACCAAACACTTGACGATATATGCATTTAGATATAATACATGGTATGACACGGAACTATTACTTAATAATGCTATTGTTCGTGAAACCGACCAATATATCCAAACTGCCTTACGATCACAGGACCAACGTCCACGAACACCCCCCAGGAGTCACCGCACTAACCAGATGATAAGGACAAGCTATCACTAGTTGTTTGCTTTAAGTCATGTGTGTGACACATATCGTTGTATCTTACTATGTTTACCTTCCCTCACAACTGCCCGTTATATGGTAATCTATCTTTCAAATGTTGTGTGTGTATATTCCTGTTATGCTGCCACTGGACCCTGTCCACCAATTTCTTTTATATTTCCGAATTCCTTTGTATTTTATTTTCTTTGTTTGTTATGAAAAATTTCAATAAATACATTGAAAAAAAAAAAAAAAAATAATTGGTGGTCAGGACCCCTCTACAAGTTAAAAAGAATATTTGGTGATCAGGACCCCCCTACAAGTAAAAAACAAAATTAGTGATCAGGGCCCCCCAATAAGTTAAAAAAAAACTTAAAATACCCGGTAAAGCTGTACAGGGATTGGATAAGGGGATCCAATCCCAATGCAGATTTACTGGGACTTATTCTTAAAGGACCAATGAGGTTACAGTAAATCCTAATAGGAGAAAATCTTCTGTGCACAGAGCTGCTGTGCAGCACGCTGAAAGCAGGGGGGCCCGGCTAATCAAGTAAGTGAAGCATGGCCAGGCCCCCCCTTAGACACAAAACCCTGCGGGCCTGGGACAACTGTCCCCCCCCGTGATCCCCTGATGATGGCCCTGTGTCTCATTCCATTCCCAGCATATAAACACCTTCCAGCTCATGTCTCACCTGGCTGAGTTCTCATTGTGCATCAGTAAATATATGTTTTATCTGTCTATAGCACAAACAGTTATCCTGGGTATGTTGTGCTCAGTGGCAGCTCCTATGCAAAACCCCAGAAATACTCAACAAAGGACTGACCAGGCCTTTCATCTAACCCCTGCCTAAAGATCTCAGATGTGTTCCCTGTCCCTCATGTCTATAGAATCACAAGTGCACCCTATCTCCCATGTCTATAGAATATTAGAAGCATCCCATGTGTTTATAGAATCTCAGAAAAGCAACAAAATGCCAGACGTTACCCAATGTCTATAGAATGTCAGAAGTTCCCCAAACTCTATAGAAAGTCAGAAGTTCTCCAATGTCTATAGAATGTCAGAAGTTCTCAAATGTCTATAGAATGTCAGAAGTTCTCCAATGTCTATAGAATGTCAGAAGTTCCCCAATGTCTATAGAATGTCAGAAGTTCCCCAATGTCTATAGAATGTCAGAAGTTCCCCCAATGTCTATAGAAAGTCAGAAGTTCTCCAATGTCTATAGAATGTCAGAAGTTCCCCAATGTCTATAGAATGTCAGAAGTTCTCCAATGTCTATAGAATGTCAGAAGTTCCCCAATGTCTATAGAATGTCAGAAGTTCTCCAATGTCTATAGAATGTCAGAAGTTCCCCCAATGTCTATAGAAAGTCAGAAGTTCTCCAATGTCTATAGAATGTCAGAAGTTCCCCAATGTCTATAGAATGTCATATGTTCCCCAATGTCTATAGAATGTCAGAAGTTCCCCTATGTCTTTAGAATGTCAGAAGTTCTCCAATGTCTATAGAATGTCAGAAGTTCCCCAATGTCTATAGAATGTCAGAAGTTCCCCTATGTCTTTAGAATGTCAGAAGTTCTCCAATGTCTATAGAATGTCAGAAGTTCCCCCAATGTCTATAGAATGTCAGAAGTTCCCCAATGTCTATAGAATGTCAGAAGTTCTCCAATGTCTATAGAATGTCATAAGTTCCCCCAATGTCTATAGAATGTCAGAAGTTCCCCAATGTCTATAGAATGTCAGAAGTTCCCCAATGTCTATAGAATGTCAGAAGTTCCCCAATGTCTATAGAATGTCAGAAGTTTCTCCAATGTCTGTAGAATGTCAGAAGTTCCCCAATGTCTATAGAATGTCAGAAGTTTCTCCAATGTCTGTAGAATGTCAGAAGTTCCCTCTGGTACAGATGTCCACCACTGAGCTGCTCCTCTGGCCACTGGATGTGTCTCCTGTAGAATCAAGCAGGTAATTGTTGGGATGGATGAAGGTGCAGAAAGCAGAACAGAAGTCTCTTTATCTAACAGCAACATAACAGCAATGACCAACTGCAGAGCTGCTGATGAGAAAGATAAAACAATAACAATACATTTGTAGATTTACAGAGCATTTGTTTTAGATGGGGTCAGTGACCCCCATTTGAAAGCTGGAAAGAGTCAGAAGAAGGTAAATCAATGAAAAACTATAAACAAAAGATTTATCCTTTCTATAATATAATAAAATGATTGTTAGAAATGTGTGTATCGCTATAATCAGCATTTCATTCACCCAAGTGACAGACTGTATAGAAATATAGTGGGTGCTGTCAGGAGTGGATCTGAATGAAGGTTTGGGGTGTTTATAAGCTCCGCCCCTGCAACCAACACCAGTGACTTCCCTACAGCAGTGCTGTCCAACGTCTGGGCCAATCATGGAAGCCAGTGATGACCACTCCCTATTCTTAAAGCTGAAACCACACCCATGTTATCACAAGACCATGTCTATATTAATGGGGGTAACACACCAAAAAACCAACTGGTTGGTGCTCCCTGCAGGAATATCACTCTGGAATGAATTTCATTTCGTTTTGTTAATTGCTGGCCAGTAATCAGTGTAAATAACTATGTGTATCATTTATGTAAATACTTTATTTAGGTGTAAACTAGTTTTGGGTCACAAACTGAGGCCTACTTTGTGTGAAGCCTGTAGTTCAGCTGTGCTGACAGTATATGTAAATGGTGCTAAAACAATTGTATATTGAAAGCTATGTCTGTTACATGTTACTACACAAGAGTGTGCATGGAAAGCTTTACTTGTATATAGAATAGTGACATTGATTGTACAACGTTTCATGAAGAACTTACCTAGAGCTCTCAGAGAAGCCACTTCCTAAAGCCTCTCTTAATGAATCTTTATAGGGTAGATCCTGATCACATGGTGTCAGTACAGAGCAGTCTGGAAGATATAAAAGGCTGCAGACTGAAATCATTGGGAGTCTGTGTTAAGACTTTGTGAGAGGTTGTTCTGGAGCTCAGGTGTGTGCTTGTAGGGTTACTACTGACCCCCTGCAGGTGAAAGTCTATACTGCATCTTTGCACACATTGATTCTTGCATTTTCTTTAAAATAAAGCACACAGTTTTCCACTGAAGAGCTGCCTGGCTACTGAACTTACATGCGCCCAGTAACACACTCATATATGAAAATTTTTTTTAAAGACATACCCTTAAATACATATACCACTTCCTCCGAAGTAGCACACCCCAGCATTTGATTAAACACCTTAGGGACCCCCTAACAATAATTTACAAATACTAACAAACCCTTAAACCAAATACCAGGCTTATGTTACACCAGCAGAGCAGGGTACACACAGACAGAGTATGACACACAGGGAGCATAGGACAGGCAGAACAGAGCAGGAGACAGGGAAACCTATCAGGACCACTCTAATATGTACTACATACAGTGACCCAGTGCTGGGGCCCCATTATTGAATAAGGTGTGAACAGGTGAACAATGTGGCAGTTCCAGTCTGGGTTTTAGGTGTGAACAGTACAGGGATTTAGGGTGTGAATGATAGAAGTGTCACAAGTGTGAACAATACAGGGGATTACATGTATGAACAATATAGAGGATTGAAGTCTGAATTTGAGGTTTAAACAATGCAGGGGCCAGTTAATCTCTGTAGTGATACATTTTATATGTTACACATGGTAATCAGACACACTAGACAGACTGGCCAGAGGGTCACCAGTTGGACAGCCCTTCCCTACAAGTAACAGGAAATATTATACAGAAAGGCAATGTATTTACTCTACTGTGTATTCTGGGGGTGTTATATCTGCAATTGGAATGGGGACAGTATAGTGGGACCTGTGTAATATATGTTTTGCATTAATTGCACATATCAAGCAGTCAATAGGTAAAGATAGTGTCGGACTGGCCCACCGGGATACCAGGAAAACTTCTGGTGGGCCCAGGTGTCAGTGGACCCTCATGTTTCTTAACATTTGGCCTATTTCATGGTCATTCCCTATTTCTTCATGGGGAAAAATGCTTAATGATGGGAGAAAATTGTAAGTATATATAAAAGACTATGAGAATAAATAGGTTGAGTGAGTAAAAAATGAATAATAATTTGGAAAGGTCTTAGATTTTCTGGTGGGCTCACGGTTTTAAGTTTTATGGTGGGCCCCTGGCATCCCAGTCCAACACTGAAGAGATAAAGAGGACCCTGACCAGCAGAGCTTATAATGTAATAGTAGCCTCCCCAAACATCCACCCTCTGTCTATGGCACCCCTCCAGCTGGGGTTCCATAAGTCTCCCCAATTCTTTATGTCCTTTGGTGATCAGAAATCATTGGAACACCCATTTGGCCTTGGTAATTGCCCCATTGTAGTAGGAAGCTGTGGGGAATTTGCAGCAAGTAATAACAATTGCCCCAGTGTAAGTGGAAGCCACAGGGCAGTTGGAGTGAGTAATTGCCCCAGTGTAGGTGGAAGCTGTGGGGCAGTTGGAGTGAGTAATTGCCCCAGTGTAGGTGGAAGCTGTTGGGCAGATGAAGGAATTAATTGCACCTGCACATGACAATAAATGTGCCCCGGGCGGAGAGAAAGTTCCGTTTCTGGTTTATTCACAATCCCAGTGAGTTTCGTTTCTCCCGTGGCCCAGCCTTCAGCACATAAAGAGTGTACAAGGCTGCAGGGAGTGTACAAAGGCTGCAGGGAGTGTCCCGAGTTTGCAGGGAGTGTACAAAAGCTACAGGGAGTGTCCCGAGGTTGCACAGAGAGACAGCATCAGTCTACTCCTCAGCACAATTACCAGTATATTCCCAACCCCAGTATTAACCAGCAGCGAGAGCAGCTCCCGGGCAGGAGAGAGACATGGCAGATGCAATGAGGACCAAGCTGACCCAATACTACCCGGGCTCACTCCTGGCTCTGGCCAATACTCACGGCTTCCAGCGAGTCTCCCTGCAGCTCTTTGGCTTCTATGGCCACGGCAAGACCTCCCTGATTAACCTGTGTGTGAGTTCTGTCCAAACCAAACAGTACGAGGACCTTGCTGGGCTGGGATATTCTGATGGTACCGTGATCCGGGAGAGACGGGAATATCAACTCATCAACAATCTGTTTATTTATGATAACCGAGGATTCAACAGCATGGACCCTGAGGAGATCTCAGAGGCTTCTGCTCAGCTCAGTAAGTGGGACCCCATTATTATATGTGTGAATGTGGCTAGTGGGAACAGGGGGTGGCACACAGCTCAGGGGCAAGAGAACTCCCCAATGTCCATTTATTCCACTTTCTCTGTGGCTATAAAGTTTTGTGTAAACGCTGTTTCAGTTGAAAGCAACATTTGTTCATCCCATTCTAAGGTTCTGACTTCTGAAACATGTAGCAGAACTGAGCTCTCCTTGGCTGTTTCAGGAGTCAGAACCTTGAGTGCAGAATATACAGAGTCGTGCAGGTACTGCTTTTCTGGGACACCTCTGGGGTACTGGTGCTTGGCTGCAACTGGATTTGGCTGTGGGAGCGGCACAAGAAGGCGAGGACTTTGGGCAAAAACCACAACAAGGAATTGTTATTGTACAGAAAGGACAAGAAGTTAAAGGAATGATTTGATTTACTGTGTGTCTTTGTGAAACTGTAATGACTGTGTAATGCTATTTATTATGCTATTTATGATAAAATCCACCCCCATATCAGCGGCACTACTTTCCATTGCAGGGGGCCTGCGGCTGGTGGATGAAGAGGTTAAATGGGATCGGACTATAGCAGAAAAGATGGAGCTTCTGTTGCAGAAAAATAACAGCCCCCGGGTGGAGCTTATGGTTCCTGTGCTGGTGTTCAGGTAATAACGACTGGTCCTACAGGGGCACGGCCATGGGCACAGAGGGGAGACATTCTTATTTGGGCATTATTATTTATTATTATTAACATGTATTTATATATCACCAACATATTAGGTAGCACTGTAGAGTAAATGTGATTATACAACTAAATAACATGAATTACATACATAGAACATATGGAGTTACATACATCACAATCAATACAGGTACAAAAAGGTGAGGAAGGCCCTATGCAGAAAGAGCTTACACTCTAAAGGGAAGGGAGTAATACACAAGGTGTGGGAGTGGGCAAGATCTAATTAAGTGGGTAAGAAATGTGGTACTGTATGTGGTGTTGCGTTTGGTAGTTAAGCAGAGTGAGGGGAGGCTTCTTGAAAGAAGTGCGTTTTCAGAGATTTCTTGAAAGCAGAAAGGTTGGGAAAAAGTGGGACAGACCGTGGGAGAGAGTTCCAGAGGAGGAGGGGTGCAGCCCTTGCAAAGTCTTGAATGCGAGCATGTGAGGAGGTAATGAGAGAAGAGTTGAGTAGGAGGTCAGTAGAGGAGCGTAGTAAGCGATTGGGTGAGTATATAGAGATGAGTTCAGAGATGTAGGGTGGGGCAGAGTTATGAAGTGCTTTGAAAGTCAGTGTCATTAATTTGAATTTGATTCTGAAAGGTAACGGAAGCCAGTGCAGGGATTGACAGAATGGCGAGGCAGAGGAGGAGCGGTTGCTGAGGTGTATGAGCCTCGCAGCAGTGTTCATTATGGACTGGAGAGGTGACAGTCTCTGGAGGGGGAGGCCAATTAAAAGAGAGTTACAGTAGTCTAGACGCGATATGATGAGAGAGTGAATAAGAATTTTGGCAGCGTCTTGGGTGATAAATTATGGTATTTTGGATATGTTCCTTAGGTGGAAGTGACATGATTTAATAAGTGACTGGATATGAGGAGTGAATGACAGGGCAGAATCTAGGATAACCCCAAGGCACCGGGCCTGGGGAGAGGGGGTGATAGTGGAATTGTTAACTATGATGGATACTTCCGGGATGTTACTGGTGTTAGTTGGAGGAAAGAGAACCATTTCAGTTTTAGAGAGGTTTCATTTAAGGTAGTGTTGTGACATCGAGGTCGAGATAGCATACAGGCAGGAGGAGACGCGAGTTAGGAGTTCTGGGTTGAGATCAGGAGATGAGAGATAGATCTGAGTATTGTCAGCATAGAGGTGGTAGTGGAAACCACACGAGTTGATTAATTTACCTAGGGAGGACGTATAGAGGGAGAATAGTAATGGTCCCAGGACAGAGCCTTGAGGAACCCCAACAGAAAGAGGTAGGGGAGAAGATGATACTCCATTGTAGGAGACACTGAAGGAACGATTGGTGATGTAAGAAGAAAACCAGGACAGGGCTGTGTCACGAAGGCCAAGTGAATGGAGGGACTGGAGGAGGAGAGGGTGATCTACAGTGTCAAATGCGGCTGAGAGATCAAGCAGTATTAGTAGTGAGAAATGATTGTTGGCTTTAGTGGTTAAAAGGTCATTAGTTAGTTGAGTCAGGGCAGTTTCAGTTGAGTGTTGTGGCTTAAAACCAGATTGTAGGGGGTCCAGCAGGTTATTGTCAGAGAGGAATGAGGTTAGTCGGTTGTAGACTAGGCGCTCAAGTAGTTTAGAGATGAAAGGTAGCAGAGAGATAGGTCGGAGGTTGTCAAGATTGGAGGGATCAAGAGAGGGTTTTTTCAGAATGGGGGTGACAAGAGCATGTTTTAGTTGAGAAGGAAACAGTCCAGTTGAGAGGGAAAGATAAAATAGGTGAGTTAAGGCTTTGATTAGACCAGCATTGGTATTGCGGAGAAGTTTGAGGGAATTGGATCAAGCGGGCAGGTGGTAAGGTGAGAAGAGGCCAAAAGCTTTGAGATTCCTCATCAGTGACAGGGGTGAAGGAGCACAGGAGAGACTGGGGAGTGTGGAGGGAGGGTGGTGGAAGTCTAGGGGGGTTGAGTAGTGTAATGTCCCTTCTGATAGTGTCAATTTTGTTTTTGAAGTGCTCAGCAATATCTTGAGCAGAGACAGATGTGCATGGAGGGGGTGGAGAAGGGGAAAGGAGAGTGTTAAATGAGGAGAAAAGTTGTGCTGGTTTTTTAGAAAGGGAGTTAATGAGTGAAGTAAAGTATGTTTGTTTGGCTTGGAAGAGGCTGGTGTTATAGGAGCGCAGGGCAGATTTGTAGCTCCAAAAGTCTCATTCTGAACGGGATTTGCGCCAGCGACGCTCAAGTGCACGTCAAGGGCATAATGAGGTATTTGTATGTAATACAAGGGGCAATGCCTTATCTCCATGGAAACAGGAGAAGGAGCAGATTTGAGTGGCACATGGAGCTCCCTGTTGCACTGGGACAACATTACCTACACTCTGAGCAATGTATTAATAATAACAACGTCTGCTCCATCAGTAGTTACACACGTGCCTCTGTTTTTCATTTTCCCCATAACTGCCCTTTAGAGGTGGAACATTTGGGGTCCCTGTGTCATAATGAACAATATTCAGCCCCGGTTTTTAGTGCCCTGCTAATGACTGGGACCCTTATTGTTGTGCCCCCTGAATTCCCTCATGTCTGCCTTGATAAAGACTCAATTCCCTGTGCACTTACCTGTAACAGATGTACCTACCTCCAACGCGTCTCCTGCCCCTGAAGCCATTCCAGAAGCCTCTGAATGTTCTTCCTCAAAGCACACAAAGAGTTAAGGCCCATTGAGACTGAACTGTAATGGCAGTTAGTCAAAGCCAAGCGGGGTGTATAAAGTAGCCCCTGGCAAATAATAGTCAGCTCCTGTAGAAAAAAACTGTGTGGAATTCACATTTTAATATTGGTGTAAGAAATATATATTTTCTACAAAAAAAATTTATAAATTGCATGTTTTTGTTCCAGGGGAGCGAAGGAGCTGACGGCAGAGCAATCAGAGAAGATGAAAGTATTTGTACTGCGCTGCTTTGATATAACAGGTAGGGCCCCCCAGCCCCATAACAGCAGGGGCCCCTGGAAGTCTTTGAGTAGGGGCATCTGGGGCAGGGAACCCATCCCACTTGTAGGTAGGGCTTAAACCATAGAAACAGGTGGCGCTCCCTCCTGAACTCTTGTTATTTAAATGTATCTTTAATATCGCCCCTCTTCCTTCTACACTGTCCCACTAATGGCTTGAACCTCCTATTGGCTTCTTACTGCACACGGCTATAGGAACAGACACATATATATGGGTGAGTGAGTGTAAGAGGGGGTATATAAATGGATAGTGAGTAGGGGAGATGCCCCAGTGCAGGGGCTGCTAATGTTGTCTCTGTGCCCCTCAGGGTTGTTCCCCCTCGTTGTGCTGATGGAGTCAGGGGAGATCCAGGAGAAGATCAGCAAAAGCTTTCATTTGTTGGGAGTGCGCTACGTCATTGCTCTGCAGAAGTTCAAGGTGGAGGAGCCGGAGCTGGACGCCGAGACTGAAGCCGAAATCCTGAGATTTCTCAACCTCTGCACCAACGAGGCCGACAGGGGCATGAAGAAGCTGCAGAGGGTGGGCAGGGAGGAGGAATGCAGGAGGCATATTCGGGAGCAGATGATGGTGGAGCTGGATCTGGAGAGGGAGAAGGTGCAGAAGAGGACAAAGGTGGAGATACAGAGGAATCAGCAGGTCTCTCTGCCCATATCAAGTGGATTGTATGACTAATACACCCAACTGAATACCTTCCAACATATTTCTGTGTTTTTTTCTTTCCAATTTTTCCAGTTTTGCTAATGAAGATGAATTGCCCTTTAAAGGAACAGTAACGTCAAAAAATACCAGTGCAGGGCAACAGTACATGATATTTTCATTACTTTAAAACACTTACATTTTTTGGTGTTACTGTTCCTTTAGGCTGTGAGTATCACTTCTCCCAAGGGCCTGTTATCTTATATTGTTACAATTCTTATTTGCTCATCTCAAAATTGTTACAAAAGTATCTTGTCTGCAGCTGTGGCTGCTCTGGGCTCTCTGCCAAAATCCAATTAAGTGAGAAACATTGTTTCTTTTTCTGGCTGTTCAGTGTAGAGAAAAACAGGACTTTACAGTACAAAGGAGAGACTGTGGGTTGAGCTGTTAAAAGAGGGACTGTCCCTCTAAAAACTGGACAGTTGGGAGGTATGTAATTGCCCTCAACTCATCTCCTGATTATTTGTCTCATTCCATTCCCAGCACATAAACACCTTCCAGCTCATGTGTCACCTGTCTGAGTTCTCATTGTGTATCAGTAAATATTGTAATATATTGGATTGTACTGTATATATATATATTAGGGATGCACCGAATCCACTTTTTTGGACTCGGCCGAACCCCCGAATCCTTCATGAAGGATTCGGCCGAATACCGAACCGAATCCGAACCCTAATTTGCATATGCAATTAGGTGTGGGAAGGGGAAAACATTTATTACTTCCTTGTTTTCTGACAAAAAGTCACGCAATTTCCCTCCCCGCCCCTAATTTGCATATGCAAATTAGGATTCGGATTCGGTTCGGCCGGACAGAAGGATTCGGCCGAATCCGAATCCTGCTGAAAAAGGCCGAATCCTGGCCGAATCCCGAACCGAATCCTGGATTCGGTGCATCCCTAATATATATATATATATATATATATATATATGTGGAACACAGCAATATATGAATATTCACCAAATATCTCTGATGTAGAAAAGATTAGATTCCTGACAGGAAGATTCATTTGGATTGTACCAACATATACATTTGAATGTTTTACTGTTTATTAGTGTAACCCTTTCGACACCCCATTGTCGGTGTTACATTCCACGTGTGGCACTTACCCGATGACACGGGACAAACCCGAGCCACTCCGCAGTGGTATTGGGAGAGACTGGGTAACTGGTACTTACTAGCGCAGTGCCTCCACCTAGTGGGATCCGGGAATGCACCTATGGGTGCCCCACTAGGAATACAGTAATAACACACACATACTATTGGTTAAACTGAATAACGGTTTATATAAAATAAATAGGCACCTAATACACGCAGCACTCCTAACCGGTGGCAATAGGGCCTCACTAACTAACTTGCTAGCACAATCTGTCTAGTTAACTAAGAAAAAAGGCAAAGTCCTTTAATACACAGTCTGTTTATCTTCAGCGCTCTTTAGGGTTCTGTCCCTTTAACCAGGATACTCACAAATCCTCTTTTTGATACTTTAGATCTCTCTCCAGGTGAGTCCAGCACAGTCAGACATAAGGAGATTTACTTACCTGTATAGGCCCGTACTGTCAGTGCAGGACGTATGTGGGTTAAGTTCTCCTCTCTGGAGGCAGGACAAACATGGATGATTTTTTTGGCTCCTCCTCTTCCTGTGTCTCCCTCTATCCTCAGTTGATTGTAAAGTCTGTGAGGAGACACATAGGGTACAGAGAACTAACTCCCTAACTAACTAAGGATCGGCAGCAACCGGCATCCACACAAAAGGGCGAGATGCTGCACTGACAGTACGGCCTATGCAAAAGAGCATTACCAAGTAAATCTCCTTTTATGCTTACGGCCCTACCTGTCAGTGCAGGACGTATGGGGATGTCCCAAAGTCGTCCTGGACTTCCTGTTCGGCGCCTGAGGTGATGGAAGCACAGAGGTAGAGCTCCTGATTACCAGGGTCCAGAGTCGGCACATAGAAGCTGTTCTCTTTATTTGAAATGTGTTTGTGTTGGTTCCCGGAGTGAGGAGAGCCAGAGGAGCAGAGATGAAGCAGGTTTTTTGGTGGTTTGGCTTCGTATGACTGCTGAGGTGTTCCTCATGTGCTGAGCTCTTTAGTTACCTCACATTCTGCCATTGCATTTGTCAAGCCAACGCTGTTTTCCAGATTCACCTGTGAACTTGCGGCTCTCTTAACTGGGGGCTCTGCTGCATACTGGTTATATACTACATTTTGAGTCAGTTGTGGCAAGTTCTAAGCAACATATTTGTAACAAAATGGTGGCCTCTGATTTCCTGCTGGGACACTGAGTTATCAGCTAATTAGTCAGAGCTGCTTGTGAGTCTTATTTTGTGTCACATTGTTTCAATCTTAGTGACAGGAATTTGTCACAGAAAAACAGTTATCTCTCTGCTGACTAAGACTAAACATTGTTAGTGATTGCTGTCATTACTGAGACTTTTGTTACACCTTTATTGTATACAATATTGCAATAGCTTGAGGAGGATTGTAACCATAGCAACAAATCAATGGTTACTTCTTTGTGAAAGGAAAACAGAGACAAAGAATAAAACAAGAAGGAAAAATTGACTTGTAATAAAAGCTTTATTAATAAAAAATAGGAGAAAAAACATAAAACAAACAAAATAAAAAAACAAGAAGAAAAAGTAGAAAATTAATTAAATAAAAAAAAAATCATTACTCTCACGTTTTGGGATTGTTGCTCAGGTTTTCTAATATATGAAAACGTATTCTCCTTCCTTGACAATGTCTTCTAAAGCTAATGGCAAAACATATGAGAAGGCTAACAAGAAAAATGTAAAGCTACAGGATAGGGATACAAATAGTATTTTCTTATCTCACAACTCTGCTCCTACAAGAACATCTTTATCTGATGACTACTCTCTTATTGAAGTAGCCAGACTCATAAATCCAGTTATTGAGACTACAATTAATAAAGCCATCGATAAACTACAGGAAAACATTTCTGACATTTCAGGAAAACTGTCTACACATGATAAGCGATTTGGAGAGATTGAAGACGCAGTTTCTCAAATTCAAGAAGAAACAATTGATTCTCTATCCAGGATTGACTCTTTAGAGAGACAAACTCAAGAGCTAAAGTTAAAACTTGATGATTTGGAAAAGAGATCTAGGAGAAACAATCTCAGATTTATTAACATTCCAGAATCTTATCAGAATGACTCTTTATATTCTCTGATCTCTAAAACAATTCCTCTCAAGCTTGGTCTCCCTCAAGAATGCTACAATTTAAAAACAGAAAGACTCCATAGAATTGGATCTCCTAAGATGTTATATTCCATGAGACCAAGGGCTGTGATTGTAAAATATTTGGACTATTGTGACAAGAACAGACTATTTCAAGCCTATAAAAAACTACATACACTAGAAGTGGAAGGAAATAAAATATTGATATTTCAAGATTACTCGTTGCTTCTTTCCCAAAAACGAAGGGAATTTTCCCAAACTTGCCAACTCAAAATTCAGCTCTCCCCCCAAGGATCAATGGTGGAAGAGATATGAGAATCCTCGCCAAACCAAATTCTCTAATGACTCGATACCTTCTCAAATTCAGACCAAATCCAGGTCCAGATCTAGATCTCCGCTGCCTCCTAGAACAAGTAATCCTCCTCACTCCAGCGAAGAGAACATGATTTCTGACACTTGACTTTTAAAGGCATTTCTCCAAAATGACCCTGTGGCGGGTGTTGTGCTCTCTGTTTAACTCATCTCAGAGAGTTTGAGTTTTCCATCCTTGGGGAAAAAAGGAAGTGTGATAAAACTTGATTTGTTATTTTAGTTCTATGAGTTACTTTTTCAGTTTAATATGATAACATTGTCATATATTGTTTGCTTTGCTTTGTTTATACCAGTGGACTTATCTATTTAAATCTGCCCGGACTCATTCTTCAGATTGATGTTCTCACCTAAAACAAATACTTTATCCATTGTCTCCTGGAATGTAAATGGGTTAAATCACTTTTCAAAGAGGAGCAGTATACTTAAAAGTTGAAAAATACCAAATGCGACATAGCATTCCTACAAGAGACACATCTTAATGCTTCAGAGAATGCTTGGTTGCAAAAAGACTGGGTAGGTGAGCTAGCCTTCTCTCCGGCTGTTAATATAAAATGTGGGGTAGCTATATTATTTCATAGAAAATTGAATGTTGCTGTTATTAAGTCGACTAAAGATGAACTTGGCAGATTTATTTACACCAAAGTACTCATTAATGATGTTACTTGGCACTTATGTTCAGCTTATGCTCCAAATAGTTCCAAAAAAGACTATTTTACTTGGCTTAAAAAACAAATTTCTTCGCTTCCTGCTAATAATATTATTCTGGCAGGGGACTTGAATGAGTCCTTTCTCAGTTCATTGGATAGATCTGATTGGAAATTGAATAATGCCTGTAAAAAGACTACTCTCCTACATGATTTCTGCAAAGACACTAATCTTACTGATGTTTAGAGACTTTTTCATCCCGCTGAAAAAGATTTTACTTTTTTTTCATCTGCTCATCACGTAGGAACAAGAATAGACTTTATTTTAATTTCCAATAATCTTATAAATAGAACTATTGAAACAAATATAGGTAACATTGATGTCTCAGACCATGCACCAGTTTCTCTTGTGCTTTCCAAGTTTCCTGCCCCTAAAAACTATGTTTCTTGGTCTTTTCCTGACTCACTTAGAGAAAATCCTGACTTTATTAAAATGCTACATAACAGATGGGATCTGTTTTTAGATGAAAACAAAATACACTCTAATGACCCATCATTATTGTGGGAAACTTGGAAGGCAGTGGCTAGGGGGGAGATATCTTCATTTAAGTCTGCCTTCTTTAAAAAAGTCCACAAAAAGTTTTTTGAGCTGAGTAAAAGTCAGAGTGTCCTTTATCTTCGCTTTAAACAGCACCCCTCATTTGAAAATGCCCAAAAGTATAAGAATATTTTAGAGGAACTTAAAATTTGGATCAAAGTAAGACATAATTTTTTCGCATCTTACTCGCAGGCTAAAATCCATTTGAGTAACAAAGGAAATAATTTGCTTTTTAATCTCACTAAGGCGGAAAATAAGCGGGCTAAGCTTATAAAAACAAGGGATACTCATAACCAATTAACAAATGACCCTAATAAAATTGTGGACATTTTCAAAAATTATTATAAAGACTTGTACTCTAATCCTAATGTTAACTCAGAGAAAATGAAAACATTTTTTAAAAATTGTAAAATCCCTCAGATCTCAAAAGAACAATTGGAAAGTCTTCATAGTCCAATTTCCACTGAATAAGTCTCCAATATTATAAATAATTTGAAAACTTCTAAAGCAGGTGGTCCTGATGGCTTAACTCCATCTTTTTATAAAATAAGAAAGACAAGATCTCACCTTTTCTAACAAATTTATTTAATGACCTTGTTATTCTCAACTAAAACATGCTCTTGTCACCCCCATTCTGAAAAAACCCTCTCTTGATCCCTCCAATCTTGACAACCTCCGACCTATCTCTCTGCTACCTTTCATCTCTAAACTACTTGAGCGCCTAGTCTACAACCGACTAACCTCATTCCTCTCTGACAATAACCTGCTGGACCCCCTACAATCTGGTTTTAAGCCACAACACTCCACCGAAACTGCCCTGACTCGACTAACTAATAACCTTTTAACCACTAAAGCCAACTCACTTCTCTTCTCACTACTAATACTGCTTGATCTCTCAGCCGCATTTGACACTGTAGATCACCCTCTCCTCCTCCAGTCCCTCCAGTCACTTGGCCTTCGTGACACAGCCCTGTCCTGGTTCTCTTCTTACATCCCCAATCGTTCCTTCAGTGTCTCCTACAATGGAGTAGCATCTTCTCCCCTACCTCTTTCTGTTGGGGTTCCTCAAGGCTCTGTCCTGGGACCGTTACTATTCTCTCTCTATACTTCCTCCCTTGGCAAATTAATCAACTCGTGTGGTTTCCACTACCACCTCTATGCTGACGATTCTCAGAACTGTCTCTCATCTCCTGATCTCAACCCAGAACTCCTAACTCGCGTCTCCTCCTGCCTGTCCACTATCTCTACCTGGATGTCACAACGCTACCTTAAATTAAACCTCTCTAAAACTGAAATGGTTCTCTTTCCTCCAACTAACACCAGTAATATCCCGGAAGTATCCATCATAGTTAACAATTCCACTATCACCCCCTCTCCCCAGGCCAGGTGCCTTGGGGTTATTCTAGATTCTGCCCTGTCATTCACTCCTCATATCCAGTCACTTATTAAATCATGTCACTTCCACCTAAGGAACATATCCAAAATACCATAATTTATCACCCAAGACGCTGCCGAAATTCTTATTCACTCTCTCATCATATCGCGTCTCGACTATTGTAACTCTCTTTTAATTGGCCTCCCCTCCAGAGACTGTCACCTCTCCAGTCCATAATGAACACTGCTGCGAGGCTCATACACCTCAGCAACCGCTCCTCCTCTGCCTCGCCATTCTGTCAATCCCTGCACTGGCTTCCATTACCTTTCAGAATCAAATTCAAATTAATGACACTGTCTTTCAAAGCACTTTATAACTCTGCCCCACCCTACATCTCTGAACTCATCTCTATATACTCACCCAATCGCTTACTACGCTCCTCTACTGACCTCCTACTCAACTCTTCTCTCATTACCTCCTCACATGCTCGCATTCAAGACTTTGCAAGGGCTGCACCCCTCCTCTGGAACTCTCTCCCACGGTCTGTCCGACTTTCTCCCAACCTTTCTGCTTTCAAGAAAAACTCTTAAAACGCACTTCTTTCGAGAAGCCTCCCCTCACTCTGCTTAACTACCGAATGCAACACCACATACAGTACCACATTTCTCACCCACTTAATTAGATCTTGCCCACTCCTACACCTTGTGTATTACTCCCTTCCCTTTAGACTGTATGCCTATGCATAGGGCCTTTTTGTACCTGTATTGATTGTGATGTTTATTACTCCATGTGTTCTATAGCTAAGTTACATAGTTAAATTGGCCTGAAAAAAGACAAAGTCCATCAAGTTCAACCCCTCCAAATGAAAACCCATTACTATGTATGTAATTCATGTAATTTAGTTGTATAATCACATTTACTTTACAGTGCTACACAATATGTTGATGCTATATAAATACATGTTAATAATTATAATAATAATAATAAAATTCTTTGGAAAATGTTTACCCTCTAGTGAACTCTCGAATCTTAGAGTTATCCCAAAAAAGGACAAAGTCTTATCTCTTCCCTCTTCCTATAGACCAATTTCTTTATTAAATCAAGATATCAAGATGCTATCTAAGGTTCTTGCTGATAGACTCTCTTTAATTCTTCACTCCGTAATTTCAGAAACCCAAAATGGCTTTATTAAAAACAGGGCGTTAAAAATATTAGGGCTTTGATCCATATTTTATTTTTTGCCAAAAAGCATAAAATTCCCATTTCTATTCTTAATATTGATGCTGAGAAGGCATTTGATAATATAACATGGAAACATCTATTTATGTGCCTTCAAAAATTTGGTATCACGGGTAGGGATGTAGCGAACGTCGGAAAAAATGTTTGCGAACATATTCGCGAACTTGCGTCAAAAATGCGAACGGTTAGCGAACGTCGCGAACCCCATAGACTTCAATGGGAAGGCGAATTTTAAAATCTAGAAAAGACATTTCTGGCCAGAAAAATTATTTTAAAGTTGTTTAAAGAGTGCAACGACCTGGACAGTGGCATGCCAGAGCACTGCAGTAGAAGGTAGATTACTAGTCAGCAAAGCTAACTAACCTAAACTCACTGTCCCTCTAATCCCTGCAGAGTTCTTTCCCTACAATACAGAGCAGTATCAAGCAGATTACTAGCCAGCAAACTTACTATCAACTGTCCCTCAAATCACTAACAGCTCTCTCCCTACACTAGCTCTTGCAAGCACACACAGGCAGAATGAAAAAACGCTGCAGGGCTTCAGTTTATATATGGAAGGGGAGTGGTCCAGGGGGTGTGGGGGTGGTCTAGGAGGGAGAGCTTCCTGATTGGCTGCCATGTATCTGCTGGTCTGGGGGAGAAATGGCAAAAATAAGCGCCAGCTAAGGCGAACCCAAATTGGCAAACGTCGCACGACGTGCGGCGGATGCGAACAGGCGATGTTCGCGTGAACTAGTTTGCGGGCGAACAGTGCGCGACATCCCTAATCACGGGCCTATTTTACCAATATATCGAATGCCTCTATAAAAGTCCCAAAACGCAAATAATCTTGGGGGGAGCTAAGTCATCACCCGTTGAAATATTTAAGGGTACGGGACAAGGATGTCTTTTATCGCCCGTTTTATTTAATATTACACTGAACCATTAATTCATTTCATTGATTTGTCTAAATTGATTAAGGGAATTTCCATCAATAATAAACAACTCAAGGTTTTAGCCTTCACAGATGATTTGTTGCTGATTTTAAGAAGCCCAAAGTCTTCATTTAAGATTGTTTTTGACTTACTACAAGATTTCGAGTCTTTATAAGGTTAATGTGGATAAATCTGAAGTGATGAACATATATGGTTCTTTTTCAAACTCTTTACTTAAAAAATTTCACCTGAAATACCTCAAAAATCAGATTAAATATTTAGGATTAATAATTCCTTCAGACTTAAATAATTTATATTCATTAAATATTACTCCAGCTTGTCATAAGGTTTCCTCCATGTGTGAAAAATAGGCCAATGCTCCCCTTAATCTTAAGGGACAAGTGATATTTTTTAAATAATTGATATTCCCCAAGCTGATATACCCATTAATTAATCTCCCTTTGCTTATAAAACATTCTGATATCAAGAAACTTGATTCTGCTCTTATCAAGTTTATATGGAATGGGAAAAAAGCAAAGATTTCTCTCCATAAGTTGAGAGCTCCAGTTAAACTTGGAGGTTTAAATCTCCCTAATTTCAGAGATTTCAATTTATCAGCCCTTACTAGATATCTCATTGAATGGATCTCTCAAGGTAATACGTTTACAAATCCTGAAATTGAAATTTTTCATGAACCTCACTTTGATATTATATCTGTTTTACATAGTGAATGGGATAGTATTCCTAGAGATTTTAAGAAGAATCCCCTTTTTTTTGTGTGAAAACACTTATTCTCTTGACATAGCTACAGTTATACGGAAATTCCTTTTATGCCGGCTAAACTCTTACTTAAACCCTCAGATTTTCAAAAGTCTGACTCCTTTTTATTTTCTTTGAAGAAAAAATTATTAGTCAGTAAAAGATTTATTAGATCCACCCAATGAGACTCTGTTATCTTGGTCAAGACTCAAAAAAGACTACTGGCTTCTTGAATCTGATAGATATTATTACTTAGCTTGTCAATGTGGTCTTTCTTTGTTAAGTAATAATAGAAACATTGTTTTGTCAGATCATAGGCTAGCTGAAGATTTGGGAGAGTTTTTGGAGATTCCTTCTTTGATTTCTATTAACTCTATATCTAAAAAATTCTGGAATGATTATGGGTCAGACCCATAAGTAGAGACCTGGATTCTGAGATGGCAGTGGATGTGATTTACTTAGATTTTGCTAAAGCATTTGATACAGTGTCACACAGAAGGTTACTGGTTAAATGAAGGAATGTTGGCCTGGAACATAGTATTTGTACCTGGATAGAGAACTGGCTAAAAGATAGACTACAAAGAGTGGTGGTAAATGGAACATTTTCTAATTGGACCAGTGTTGTTAGTGGAGTACCGCAGGGCTCTGTACTAGGTCCCTTGCTTTTCAACTTGTTTATTAATGACCTGGAGGTGGCCATTGAAAGTACTGTTTCTATTTTTGCAGATGAGACTAAATTGTGCAGAACTATAGGTTCCATGCAGGATGCTGCCACTTTGGATCTTGTATAAAAAAGGGCATTAACTCAAGGGATGAAACATAATTGTGTCTCTTTATAGGTCCCTGGTGAGGCCTCATCTGGAGTATGGGGGCAGTTTTGGACTCCAGTCCTTAAGAGGGATATAAATGAGCTGGAGAGAGTGCAGAGACTAAGTGCAACTAAACTGGTTAGAGGGAGGGAAGAGTTAAATTATGAGGGGAGACTGACAAGGTTGGGGTTGTTTTCTCTGGGGGAAAAAAGGCGCTTGTGAGGGGACATGATTAGACTTTACAAGTACATTAGAGGACATTATAGACAAATAGCAGGGGACCTTTTTACCCATAAAGAGAATCACGTACCAGAGGCCTCCCCTTCAGACTAGAGGAAAAGAAGTTTCATTTAAAGGAACAGAGTAGGGGGTTCATCACAGTGAGGACAGTGAGGTTGGGGAATGCACTGCCGGGTGATGATTCAGTTAATGACTATAAGAGGGACTTGGATGATTTCTTGGACAGACATAATACAAAGGCTATTGTGATACTAAACTCTATAGTTAGTATAGATATGGGTATATATCATTTATGTGACAGTAGGGAGGGGTGTGTGTATCGGGCTGGGTTTTCATTTGGAGGGGTTGAACTTGATGGACTTTGTCTTTTTTCAACTCGAGTTTCTATAATGTCAAATATCCCCTTCAGATTTGGTGAAGTCTAATTGTAAATACAATAAATTAATTTTGGCAGAGAGTTGGAGGATACAATATTTTAAGTTAGTTCACTTAGGCTATGGGAATATTTTTTCTAAAGGTATCTTTTCTAGTCCTGTATCATACTGTCCCAAGTGTGATGAGTATAATGTGTCCCTTTTTCACTATCTATGGACTTGTCCAAAGATCAGTATATTTTGGAAGGAAGTTACCAGTTTTCTAAACATTAATTTGAAAATAAAAATTAAATTATCTCCAGGTTTTGCTTTGTTGCTTCTAGATGATAGTAGGCTCTCTTCAAATTTTAATATAGAATTTAAGTCCCAAGATAAAATATTGACAATTTTATTTTTGGCTGCCTCCAGAAAGGCTTTATTTAACTGTTGGCTACAAAATGAGTCTCCCTCAATTACAGACACAATGGCTTATATGAACCAGCTTAGTTGGCAGGAAGCTTTATTAGTAAAAACTAAAGGAAATAATTCCAAAGAATCATTTAGACTTATATGGTCTCCTTACGTAACTCCAATACTAGAAATCAGATATCTCAGTTTCTTCAGTTGTAAAATGTTCATAGGGGGGGTTATCTGACATTCCCAAGACAATGGGATTTTTCTTTCTTTATTTTCTTTTAAGAATGTCTATGCGTCCACTGGCTTAGTTAGTGATAGTTCTTGTTAGTTTCTATTTTATTTTACATATTACTTCATTGTAAATTATACATTTTGTTTAATATGTCATTGTATTAATCTTCTTATTCTGCATACGATTTGTTATCATATTGATTTTTATGGTTTATTGTGAAAACCAAATAAAATATTTCAAACCCAAAGTCGTCCAAAAAATAGAGTAGGGAACAAAAACTATTAACAGTGTGAACAAAAAAACGAATGATAGGAAACTATCAGGAAGCTAACTACATGCTACTGCTGCTTGTAGCACCTTCCTGCCAAACTCAGACTGCTGAGAATGGAAAACATCAAATTTGTAAACTTTTAGCCTAAAGAAATGTCTTGTTGGAATGACCAAGAGGTACAGTCCTATCTCGTGGAATGGGCTTTGAGTGGCAAGGGAGGAGAAAGTCTTGCCTTGGTGTATGCTATGGAAATGGAATCTACAATCCATTTGGCTATGGTTCTCTTGGAAGTGGGAAGACCTACTTTATGACCTCCAAAGAGAACAAATAGGACATCAGACTGTCTGGTGGACTGAGTCCTTTCAACATAAATCTTTAGGGCCCTAACGGGATCTAAAGTGTAGGTAGTGTCAGAATTATTAGTTTCCTGAGGATGTAGGACTGGGATTACAATATCCTGGTTTAAGTGAAATTTAGTCACAACTTTTGGTAGTTTGGATTGGTACGGAGTACCGCCTTATCTGAATGGAATTGTAACCATGGAGATTTGCATGAAAGTGAAGCTATCTCAGAGACACTCCTCGCTGAGGCTATTGCAAAGAGAAAAAACATTTTGAGAGTGAGAAATCTGGGTTCTATTGAATCAAATGGTTCGAAAGGTTGTTCTTGTAGTGCTTGTAACACCATGTTGAGGTCCCAAGGAGGAACGGGTTGTCTGACTAGTGTTTAATTCTTTTTAAGCCTTGAAAAATAGTCAAACTTCCGGAAGTACTGCCCACTGTGTCTGAAACAAGGCTGATAGGGCCAAAGTTTGCACTCTGAGGGAAGTAACAGTTAACTCTAACTCAAAACCTGACTGAAGAAACTGTAGGATCTGTGGAGAACTACAGTCTGTCCAGGATAATTCCTGTAAATTGCACCAAGAAAAAAAGATCCGCCAAATGCGATGATATGTTCTATATGTGGAAGGACTTCTTGCTGCTAATAGTGTTTGGATCACATTGGGTTGAAAACCCTCCTTTTCCCAGAGCTCGGATTCAATAGAAAAGCAGTTAGGCTGAGTCTGTGTATGTCTGAGTAAAACGATGGACCCTGCATGAGAAGGTCCTGCGAGAGCGGTAGTCAAAAAGGTCGATCCGCCAACATTGTCATTATATCTGCAAACCATGTTCAGGCAGGCCAAGCTGGAGCTATGAGAATTGTTGGGATTTGTTCTTGTTTGATCTTGGTGAGTGTCCTTTGTAGAATTGGCAATGGAGGGAATGCATAAGCCATCTGGAATGACCAGTGTATAGCTAGCGCATCGACAGCCTCTGCCATTGGGTCCCTGATCCTGGAGAAAAATCTTTGGAGTTGGTTGTTGTGTCTCGATGCCATGACATCTACACAAGGCGTTCCCCATCTGTCTGTTATCATTTGAAATACTGAGGTCTTCAACATCCATTCCCCGGGATCTAGAGAATGGTGACTGAGCTAGTCCGCCTGCCAGTTTTGAATGCCGGGAACGTAGATGGCTGTCAACTGTGCAGAATGATGTTCTGCCCAAGTGATGATCTTGGTTACTTCTCTCATTGTCGTTGCACATCTTGTGCCCCCCTACTTGTTCAGGTAGGCAACAGTGGTGCTGTTGTCTGATTAAATGCGAATGTGAGCACATTGTAGAAAATCTGACCAATGTAGGAGAGCATTCCATTTGGCCCGTATTTTGACAACATTGATGTGTAACAGAGCCTGGAACTGATAGTGTTGCTGTCCCAGAAAAAATCTTAGGAATTTTGGTGGTCTGGGTGAATGGGAATGTGGAGATATGCATCCTTGAGGTCAACCTTTGTCATAAAGGCTGCTAATAGAATGCATGAGGTGATGGAGGGAATAGATTCCATCTTGAAGCGTTGGCATTTGATGTACTTGTTTAGCGGTTTTAAATTTAAGACAGGATGGCAACCCCCGTCCTTCTTTGACACCAGAAACAGGTTTGAGTAAAACCCTTGAAATTGTTGATGATGGGGAACTGGAGAAATCACACCTTTTTCCCGCAGGTCTTGAATAATTGCAGTCATTGGTGCAGCTTTGGAAGGGTCTTTTCAGAGACTCGATGGAACAAATCTGCTTTTCGGTGGATAGTTGTTAAAGATAATTTGTTTAAGTTGTGGGCCAAAAAGTTGTACACCTTCAACTTAAGAGATACCATCTATTTTTTGATGCAGCGTCCCCAGACCACTGTCTCAGCCATAGTGCCCTGCGAGCTGTAATGGAAGCTGCTGCCGCTCTTGAGGACAATTTAGTAATCTCCAGTGACACCTCACTGAGAAAGGACAATGCTAGACTTAGCTTTTCTAATATAGCAGAAGTCTCTGGGTGCATATTGCCTGGAGAGTTTCGTAATTCCTGGCACTAGAATCTTGCGGTACGAGCCACACTAAGTGACGCAGAAGCTGGGCGTATAATGGCTGCTGAGTGAGTGAAGTCACGTCTCAGTGATAATTCCATTTTCTTATCGATAGGATCCCGAAAGGAACCTGCATCTTCAGCCGGGAGTGTAGTGTTTCTGTATAATCTCACTATAGCGGATTCTACCTTTGGGGCTTTATCCCAAATTTGCTTAAATTCCTCTGCGACTGGACACTTAGAAAGGAATTTTTGTGGAATGGTATTGCGTTTGTCGGGATCTGACCATTCCTCTGAGACAATTTTTGAAATTGACTGACTAGTGGGAAAAATTCTGGATCTCTTGGGAGTATTACCAAAAACTTTATCTACTTTGGAGATCGGAATTTGTGTCTCCTTGATTTCAAGTGTGTCTTGTAAGTACTTAATGAGTAACTTGATATCCTCTCGTTGTTTAGGAGCAGAGGCCTCGTCTGACAAGGAATTATCTGACAAAGATGTATCACTCTCTTGAGAGTCAGACTGAGAAACAGAGTCAGAATTAGAAGCAGAGGCTTCAGATGGTGTGGTTAGTTTAACCTTAGGTCTGACAGATGGAGTGGCATGGCTAGTAATAGCCTGTTGAACAGATGATTGGATATGTACTTGTAGCCATCCCATAAACTGTGAAAATTGGGGGTCAGCTTGTGCCTCAATGTCTATAGAATATCAGAAGTTCCCCCAATGTCTATAGAATGTCAGAAGTTCCCCAATATCTATAGAATGTCAGAAGTTCCCCAATATCTATAGGATGTCAGAAGTTCCCCAATGTCTATAGAATGTCAGAAGTGCCTCCAATATCTATAGAATATCAGAAGTTCCCCAATGTCTATAGAATGTCAGAAGTTCCCCAATATCTATAGGATGTCAGAAGTTCCCCAATGTCTATAGAATGTCAGAAGTTCCCCAATGTCTATAGAATGTCAGAAGTGCCTCCAATATCTATAGAATATCAGAAGTTCCCCAATGTCTATAGAATGACAGAAGTTCCCCAATGTCTATAGAATGTCAAAAGTTCCCCAATGTCTATAGAATGTCAGAAGTTCCCCAATGTCTATAGAATGTCAGAAGTTCCCAATGTCTATAGAATATCAGAAGTTCCCCAATGTCTATAGAATGTCAGAAGTTCCCCAATGTCTATAGAATGTCAGAAGTTCCCCAATATCTATAGAATGTCAGAAGTGCCTCCAATATCTATAGAATATCAGAAGTTCCCCAATGTCTATAGAATGACAGAAGTTCCCCAATGTCTATAGAATGTCAAAAGTTCCCCAATGTCTATAGAATGTCAGAAGTTCCCCAATGTCTATAGAATGTCAGAAGTTCCCAATGTCTATAGAATGTCAGAAGTTCCCCAATGTCTATAGAATGTCAGAAGTTCCCCAATGTCTATAGAATGTCAGAAGTTCCCCAATGTCTATAGAATGTCAGAAGTTCCCCAATGTCTATAGAATGTCAGAAGTTCCCCAATGTCTATAGAATATCAGAAGTTCCCCAATGTCTATAGAATGTCAGAAGTTCCCCAATGTCTATAGAATGTCAGAAGTTCCCCAATGTCTATAGAATGTCAGAAGTTCCCCAATATCTATAGAATGTCAGAAGTTCCCCAATGTCTATAGAATGTCAGAAGTTCTCCAATGTCTATAGAATGTCAGAAGTTCCCCAATGTCTATAAAATGTCAGAAGTTCCCCAATGTCTATAGAATTTCAGAAATTCCCCACTGTCTATAGAAAGTCAGAAGTTCCCCAATGTCTATAGAATGTCAGAAGTTCCCCAATGTCTATAGAATGACTTTATTTTTTCATTTTTTATTATTTGTGGTTTTTGAGTTATTTAGCTTTTTATTCAGCAGCTCTTCAGTTTGCAATTTCAGCAATCTGGTTGCTAGGTCCAAATCCCCCTAGCAACCATGCACTGATTTGAAAAGAGGCTGGAATATGAATAGGAGAGACTGAATAGAAAGATGAGAAAAATAAAACAATAACAATACATTTGTAGACTTACAAAGCGTTTGTTTTTAGATGGGGTCAGTGACCCCCATTTGAAAGCTGGAAAGAGTCAGAAGGTAAATCAATGAAAAACTATATAAAAAAGATTTATCCTTTGTATAATATAATAAAATGGAAGTTTAAGGTGCACCACCCCTTTACCCCATGATTGTTAGAAATGTGTGTATCGCTATAATCAGCATTTCATTCACCCAAGTGACAGACTGTATAGAAATATAGTGGGTGCTGTCAGGAGTGGATCTGAATGAAGGTTTGGGGTGTTTATAAGCTCTGCCCCTGCAACCAACACCAGTGACTTCCCTACAGCAGTGCTGTCCAACGTCTGGGCCAATCATGGAAGCCAGTGATGACCACTCCCTATTCTTAAAGCTGAAACCACACCCATGTTATCACAAGACCATGTCTATATTAATGGGGGTAACACACCAGAAAACCAACTGGTTGGTGCTCCCTGCAGGAATATCACTCTGGAATGAATTTCATTTCTTTTTGTTAATTGCTGGCCAGTAATCAGTGTAAATAACTATGTGTATCATTTATGTAAATACTTTATTTAGGTGTAAACTAGTTTTGGGTCACAAACTGAGGCCTACTTTGTGTGAAGCCTGTAGTTCAGCTGTGCTGACAGTATATGTAAATGGTGCTAAAACAATTGTATATTGAAAGCTATGTCTGTTACATGTTACTACACAAGAGTGTGCATGGAAAGCTTTACTTGTATATAGAATAGTGACATTGATTGTACAACGTTTCATGAAGAACTTACCTAGAGCTCTCAGAGAAGCCACTTCCTAAAGCCTCTCTTAATGAATCTTTATAGGGTAGATCCTGATCACATGGTGTCAGTACAGAGCAGTCTGGAAGCTATAAAAGCTGCAGACTGAAATCATTGGGAGTCTGTGTTAAGACTTTGGCGCAAATTCACTAAGCGCCGAAGCGTCGAACGCTAGTGTTAATTCGCTACCGTTTGGCATTTTCGTTACTGTGCAAATTCACTAACGAACGCTGGCGTAAATTCGCTAGTGTTACTTCGCACACTTACGCCAGGCGAATTTTCGCTAGCGACGTAACTACGCAAATTCACTAACTTGCGCAGTGTACTGAACGCTACCTTTTACGCTAGACTTCCTTCGCCACCTCAGACCAGGCGAAGCGCAATAGAGTAGATAGGGATTGTTTCCAAAAAAGTCAAAAAATTTTCTAAGTCCCAAAAAACGCTGGCGTGTTTTCTACATGATGGGTGATAGGCTGAAAAAGATTGAAAATATTTTTGGGGCTCCCCTCCTTCCCCCCTACATTTCCTGACTCATGGCAACTTACCTAGACAGTGGGCACATGTGTAGGGCAAAATAACATTTTTATTTGCTGATTTGAAGGTTTTCTAGGCATTTGATACGTGTTCCTCCATTGAAATTTGAATTTGGCGCCGTATGCAAATTAGCCTTCGCTAGCGAAACTTCGCTTTACAAAGCGAATCAATGCTAGCGCAACTTCGCAACCTTACGCTACCCCTGAGCGCAACTTCGGATTTTAGTGAATTTGTGGAGCGCTGGCAAAAATACGCCTGGCGAAGTGCGGCGAAGTACGGCAAAGTGCGGCCTGGCGCAACTTTGCATCTTGGTGAATTTGCCCCATTGATTTTTGCATTTTCTTCAAAATAAAGCACACAGTTTTCCACTGAAGAGCTGCCTGGCTACTGAACTTACATGCGCCCAGTAACACACTCATATATGAAAAAAGTTTTTAAAGACATACCCTTAAATACATATACCACCTCCTCCCCAGTAGTACACCCCAGCATATGATTAAACACCTTAGGGACCCCATAACAATAATTTACAAATACTAACACCCTTAAACCAAATACCAGGCTTATGTTACACCAGCAGAGCAGGGCACACACAGACAGAGTATGACACACAGGGAGTATAGGGAAGACAGAACAGAGCAGGAGACAGGGAAACCTATCAGGACCACTCTAATATGTACTACATACAGTTACACAGTGCTGGTGCCCCATTATTGAATAAGGTGTGAACAGGTGAACAATGTGGCAGTTCCAGTCTGGGTTTTAGGTGTGAACAGTACAGGGATTTAGGGTGTGAATGATAGAAGTGTCACAAGTGTGAACAATACAGGGGATTACATGTATGAACAATACAGAGGATTATAGTCTTAATTTGAGGTTTAAACAATGCAGGGGCCAGTTAATCTCTGTAGTGATACATTTTATATGTTACACATGGTAATCAGACACACTAGACAGACTGGCCAGAGGGTCACCAGTTGGACAGCCCTTCCCTACAAGTAACAGGAAATATTATACAGAAAGGCAATGTATTTACTCTACTGTGTATTCTGGGGGTGTTATATCTGCAATTGGAATGGGGACAGTATAGTGGGACCTGTGTAATATATGTTTTGCATTAATTGCACATATCAAGCAGTCAATAGGTAAAGATAGTGTCGGACTGGCCCACCGGGATACCAGGAAAACTTCTGGTGGGCCCAGGTGTCAGTGGACCCTCATGTTTCTTAACATTTGGCCTATTTCATGGTCATTCCCTATTTCTTCATGGGGAAAAATGCTTAATGATGGGAGAAAATTGTAAGTATATATAAAAGACTATGAGAATAAATAGGTTGAGTGAGTAAAGGATGAATAATAATTTGGAACAGTCTAAGATTTTCTGGTGGGCTCATGGTTTTAGGTTTTCTGGTGGGCCCCTGGCATCCCAGTCCGACACTGAAGAGATAAAGAGGACCCTGACCAGCAGAGCTTTTAATGCTCCACCCTTCCAGCTGCGGTTCCACAAGTCTCCCCAATTCTTCATAACCTTTGGTGACCAGAAATCATTGGAACATCCATTTAGCCGGGGTAATTGCCCCAGTGTAGGTGGAAGCTGTTGGGCAGATGAAGGAATTAATTGCACCTGTACATGACAATAAATGTGCCCCGGGTGGAGAGGCGGTTCAGTTTCTGGTTTATTCAGAATCCCAGTGAGTTTCGTTTCTCCCGTGGCCCAGCCTTCAGCACATAAAGAGTGTACAAGGCTGCAGGGAGTGTACAAAGGCTGCAGGGAGTATCCCGAGGTTGCAGGGAGTGTACAAAAGCTACAGGGAGTGTCCCGAGGTTGCACAGAGAGACAGCATCAGTCTACTCCTCAGCACAATTACCAGTATATTCCCAACCCCAGTATTAACCAGCAGCGAGAGCAGCTCCCGGGCAGGAGAAAGACATGGCGGATGCAATGAGGACCAAGCTGACCCAATACTACCCGGGCTCACTCCTGGCTCTGGCCAATACTCACGGCTTCCAGCGAGTCTCCCTGCAGCTCTTTGGCTTCTATGGCCACGGCAAGTCCTCCCTGATTAACCTGTGTGTGAGTTCTGTCCAAACCAAACAGTACGAGGACCTTGCTGGGCTGGGATATTCTGATGGTACCGTGATCCGGGAGAGACGGGAATATCAACTCATCAACAATCTGTTTATTTATGATAACCGAGGATTCAACAGCATGGACCCTGAGGAGATCTCCGAGGCTTCTGCTCAGCTCAGTAAGTGGGACCCCATTATTATATGTGTGAATGTGGCTAGTGGGAACAGGGGGTGGCACACAGCTCAGGGGCAAGAGAACTCCCCAATGTCCATTTATACCACTTTCTCTGTGGCTATAAAGTTTTGTGTAAACGCTGTTTCAGTTGAAAGCAACATTTGTTCATCCCATTCTAAGGTTCTGACTTCTGAAACATGTAGCAGAACTGAGCTCTCCTTGGCTGTTTCAGGAGTCAGAACCTTGAGTGCAGAATATACAGAGTCGTACAGGTACTGCTTTTCTGGGACACCTCTGGGCTACTGGTGCTTGGCTGCAACTGGATTTGGCTGTGGGAGCGGCACAAGAAGGCGAGGACTTTGGGCAAAAACCACAACAAGGAATTGTTATTGTACAGAAAGGACAAGAAGTTAAAGGAATGATTTGATTTACTGTGTGTCTTTGTGAAACTGTAATGACTGTGTAATGCTATTTATTATGCTATTTATGATAAAGCCCACCCCCATATCAGCCACATTACTTTCCATTGCAGGGGGCCTGCGGCTGGTGGATGAAGAGGTTAAATGGGATCGGACTATAGAAGAAAAGATGGAGCTTCTGTTGCAGAAAAATAACAGCCCCCGGGTGGAGCTTATGGTTCCTGTGCTGGTGTTCAGGTAATAACGACTGGTCCTACAGGGGCACGGCCATGGGCACAGAGGGGAGACATTCTTATTTGGCCATAATGAGGTATTTGTATGTAATACAAGGGGCAATGCCTTATCTCCATGGAAACAGGAGAAGGAGCAGATTTGAGTGGCACATGGAGCTCCCTGTTGCACTGGGACAACATTACCTACACTCTGAGCAATGTATTAATAATAACAACGTCTGCTCCATCAGTAGTTACACACGTGCCTCTGTTTTTCATTTTCCCCATAACTGCCCTTTAGAGGTGGAACATTTGGGGTCCCTGTGTCATAATGAACAATATTCAGCCCCGTTTTTTAGGGCCCTGCTAATGACTGGGACCCATATTGTTGTACCCCCTGAATCCCCTCATGTCTGCCTTGATAAAGACTCAATTCCCTGTGCACTTACCTGTAACAGATGTACCTACCTCCCACCCGTCTCCTGCCCCTGAAGCCATTCCAGAAGCCTCTGAATGTTCTTCCTCACAGCACACAAAGAGTTAAGGCCCATTGAGACTGAACTGTAATGGCAGTTAGTCAAAGCCAAGCGGGGTGTATAAAGTAGCCCCTGGCAAATAATAGTCAGCTCCTGTAGAAAAAAACTGTGTGGAATTCACATTTTAATATTGGTGTAAGAAATATATATTTTCTACAAAAAAAATGTATAAATTGCATGTTTTTGTTCCAGGGGAGCGAAGGAGCTGACGGCAGAGCAATCAGAGAAGATGAAAGTATTTGTACTGCGCTGCTTTGATATAACAGGTAGGGCCCCCCAGCCCCATAACAGCAGGGGCCCCTGGAAGTCTTTGAGTAGGGGCATCTGGGGCAGGGAACCCATCCCACTTGTAGGTAGGGCTTAAACCATAGAAACAGGTGGCGCTCCCTCCTGAACTCTTGTTATTTAAATGTATCTTTAATATCGCCCCTCTTCCTTCTACACTGTCCCACTAATGGCTTGAACCTCCTATTGGCTTCTTACTGCACACGGCTATAGGAACAGACACATATATATGGGTGAGTGAGTGTAAGAGGGGGTATATAAATGGATAGTGAGTAGGGGAGATGCCCCAGTGCAGGGGCTGCTAATGTTGTCTCTGTGCCCCTCAGGGTTGTTCCCCCTCGTTGTGCTGATGGAGTCAGGGGAGATCCAGGAGAAGATCAGCAAAAGCTTTCATTTGTTGGGAGTGCGCTATGTCATTGCTCTGCAGAAGTTCAAGGTGGAGGAGCCGGAGCTGGACGCCGAGACTGAAGCCGAAATCCTTAGATTTCTCAACCTCTGCACCAACGAGGCCGACAGGGGCATGAAGAAGCTGCAGAGGGTGGGCAGGGAGGAGGAATGCAGGAGGCATATTCGGGAGCAGATGATGGTGGAGCTGGAACTGGAGAGGGAGAAGGTGCAGAAGAGGACAAAGGTGGAGATACAGAGGAATCAGCAGGTCTCTCTGCCCATATCAAGTGGATTGTATGACTAATACACCCAATTGAATACCTCCCAACATATGTGTTTTTTTCTTTCCAGTTTTGCTAATGAAGATGTATTGCCTTTTAAAGGAACAGTAATGTCAAAAAATACCAGTGCAGGACAACAGTACATATTTTCATTACTTTAAAACACTTACATTTTTGGTGTTACTGTTCCTTTAAGCTGTGAGTGTCAATTCTCCCAAGGGACCTGTTATCGTATATTGTTACAATTACTTATTTGCTCATGTCAAAATTGTTACAAAAGTATCTTATCTGCAGCTGTGGCTGTTCTGGGCTCTCTGCCAAAAGCCAATTAAGTTAGAAACATTGTTTCTTTTTCTGGCTGTTCTGTCCAGAGAAAACGACACTTTACGGTACAAATGAGGGTGTTAAAAGAGGGACTGTCCCTCTAAAAACGGGACAGTTGGGAGGTGTTTAATTGCCCTCAACTCATCTCCTCATTATTTGTCTCATTCCATTCCCAGCACATAAACACCTTCCAGCTCATGTGTCACCTGTCTGAGTTCTCATTGTGTATCAGTAAATATTGTATTATATTGGATTGTACTGTATATATATATATATGTGGAACACAGCAATAGATGAATATTCACCAAATATCTCTGATAGGAAGATTCATTTGTACCAATATAATGAGCAGGAGTGAAACATATACGTTTGTATGTTTTACTGTTTATTAGAGTCTAATCAAATAATAAATAGTTCCTGACAGAGCAGCTAATGTCTGTGTGAAACCCATAGCCACACACTGAGCAGAACCTTTGCCAGACTATAATCCTTAATGGACTTTCAAGTCCTTATTGTGCAGTGACTTCTCTACACTGCTGAGTGTTGGACCAGAGGGTCACGTGGGTCGGTGGGACAGAAAAGTGACTTATATTTGGTGCCGTGACTCGGATTTCATTGATTTTCACAAAGTGACCAGGGAGGATCTTCCAATTGGCCAGCGGTAACTGCAGCTGAGAAACCCCTAAGTGATCTGTGTTCAAAGGTTTGAGAGACTATTTCACAGGGACTCTATAAGTGATATAGAAAGACAATATGTCTAAGCATGACACAACTCCTCCTGGGAGCTTACAATCTACCCCTGCACCACAAGGAAGACTCATTATATCATGTGACAAACTGAGAAATGTAAATGTAAGTTTTGACATGTCAACAATTCAGCCTGAAAATATACTGACAAGGTCTGTGTTGCCTGTAATAGTCAGGGTGTAGCTGAACTACAACATGAGCACACTGTACACACAGGAGGTATGATACATACTAGTGATCCTTATTGCAAAGGTGCAGCTAGCTACATGCAGGGTACATCTGAAACCATTAGTTTATGTCTGATCTGATATGAAAAGTTGTACAACAGATTAGCCACTCAATTATAACAGGTCTGACAGCCCAAAATGGCAGACTTAGTGACACTGCACCAGTGAGTAACAAGCAAACTGAGGAGTGGGCTGAATTCAATTTTGCACTGAATGCAAAAGTAAAGGAACCCCTGTATTTAGGGGAGATGGGAATGATAAATGTTCTGTTTATGAATGGGAATAAATTATACAGTCTTACCGTGCTAAAAGGGTTACCAACTCGCTGAGCATGGTAAAGAGATTATGGATAAACTGATGGGCCTTGCAAAAGAACTAGTTAAATCGGGGTCAGAAATAACCCATCTATTGATATTAAACATGACCCAAGTGTTTAAAAGCCTGGTGAAATTAGTCAAGATTCATTTAAATCAAGTCACTGATTTTGCCAATGAGTCAAGGGAAATGTGTAGAAGACCCAGGTCATGAAGTAGCAATGATGTTTGTTAGACACTGCCCAGAGCCAGATTTGCAGGGTTTATTCAGGTGTAACCCACTGAAATATGGACTGTGAGTGTGGTGCAAGAAATGATGGATAGTTATCTTAGAGACAAGAGACTGAGGTCTGAATGTAAGCCAGTCAAAACCCTAGCTAACAAAAAGAGGAGCTCCTAGATGGTTTAACTAATTACCCTCTTTCTAAACTTCCAGTAAAAGAGAACCTCCCATATACAGTATTACCCTTGTATTAAGGAGGAAGATAATACAAATGTTGAGAAATGAATTGCATCGCTGGAGAAAGTAATGAAGACCTCAATCTTTGGTGACCTAAATTACCTAAATTTGCTGAACAGTAAGCCATTGACAGAATTGAGATGGTCTTTAGTTGACTTTGTGAACATAACCTGAAACTAGCTCCCACAAAATGCAAACTCTTAAGGAAATCTGTCAAGTTTTTGGGACATTTCATCACAAGGGAAGGGATAAAAGCTGACCCAGAGAAGATCTCATCAATAACAAATGTTACAGTGAGTGACCTGATGGAGAGAGATGGAGGAACACCATCAGCAAAGAAGATAAGATCATGTTTAGGGCTAGAAAATTATTCTTCTCATTTCATGCCATTTTATCAGATAACTGCTGAGCCAAAACAAGGCAGACATATGTCAAAGAGAAATGGCCAAAGGAAAACCATTATAAAGAAATGATGCCCTGATGACTAGACTACAGATGGCCAGAAGGCTTTTGATTTGGAACCAGATTTTTAAAACACAGTGATGCTAGCACACCCAGACTTTATCCTGTCTATATGTGCATCTATGGATGGACTTGGTGCACTACTTAGTCAGATGTCTGAATGTGGGCAGAGGGCCCGGCCTATTTCATTTGCTAGCAAGTGAAGAAAGGTGTTCGGGATACTAGAATTGTCTCAGAAGGCAAAACATGGAAATTCCCACATCACTAGTCAAGACAGAACAAATTTTGTAGCCTGTGAAAGATATTTCTAGATTCAGATGGAAGAAGATATTAAAACCTATGTAAGACAATGTAAGAGATGTGTGATCTGTAAAATTCTAGAACCAGAAGGAAGAGCACCTCATGAATTATCCATTATTATTACCCATCCAATGGAACTTGTATGTATTGATTTTTGGTCTCCGAGGACAAAAATAATGAAAGTATTGATGTTCTGGTTGATACAGACCATTTTACAAAAATAGCTCATGCATTCCCATGTCTAAACCAGACAGCCAAGCAAGTAGCCTGTAAACTTTGGGATCATTTCTTCTGTATATATGAATTTCCTGAAATATTACATTCAGATAGAGGAGCTAATTTTGAAAGTGAATAGATCAATGAGCATCTACAAATTGCTGGAGTAGAAAAATCTCACACAAAACCCTATGGGAAATGGTCAAGCAGAACACTTTAACCGTACTCTAGGAAATATGTTAAGATCCTTAACTCCAAGAGCACAAAAGTAAATGGTCACAAATGATCAAAACGCTGACCTTTGCATACAATTGCACCGTACATGAAACCACATTTTTTCTTATGTTTGGGTGTACCCCATAGTTGCCTGTAGACATCTTGTTCAGAAGTGTATTAAAAGATGAGACAGTTACAAGCTATGATGAATTTCTTGCATCTATTGAAAAATATTGGTCATCATGTTCTACTTTTAAACAGAAAAGAACAAGGAAAATGTAAACAAGCTGATATTTTGAAGTCAACAGTTTATGAAGTTGTCAATGTTCATCCCAAAATATACATTTTTCAGATATGTGATCCAAAGACTGAAAAGATCCAGGTAGTTCATTGCAATATAATACTACCAGTCAATTTTCTACTTCTAGAGATCGCGGACAAAGATTCATCAGAAAATGCTTCTACTGTGTCTAATTTTGGGACAGAAGATCATCGTGAGGACTCTTTCTGTGAAAACGGAGATGCTGAAAGAACCCTGGATTGGGTTTTGCAAAATGAAGGAAGTAACAGGGCAATAAATAATACTGAGAGAGGAGATTCTCTACAGTCATGTAGTGATACCGGTACAGCACAACCAGAAGAATTTGATAATAAAAATTGTATTTGATCTTCAAGTTCTCAATGATTTGTTGGACTCACAGCTTAGTCACCTTCAAGATGACTTAGTTTTTCAGTTAGTCATACATCATTTTTTTATGTTACTCATACATCATTTGACAAAGAACCTTCTGATTTACTCAGTGTTCCACAGAGTCCAGTAGAAGGTGTAACCCAAACAGGGTCTGGTAGAATTCTAAAGCCAGTGGGCAGACTAATTGGCTCAATGACTTCAATAATATCCAGCTGCCAGAAGTTCCCCCAATGTCTATAGAATGTCAGAAGTTCCCCCATGTCTATAGAATGTCAGAGGTTCTCCAATGTCTATAGAATATCAGAAGTTCCTCCAATGTCTATAGAATGTCAGAAGCGCCTCCAATGTCTATAGAATGTCAGAAGTTCCCCAATGTCTATAGAATGTCAGAAGTTCCCCCATGTCTATAGAATGTCAGAGGTTCTCCAATGTCTATAGAATATCAGAAGTTCCTCCAATGTCTATAGAATGTCAGAAGCGCCTCCAATGTCTATAGAATGTCAGAAGTTCCCCAATGTCTATAGAATGTCAGAAGTTCCTCCAATGTCTATAGAATGTCAGAAGTTCCCCTATGTCTTTAGAATGTCAGAAGTTCCCCAATGTCTATAGAATGTCAGAAGTTCCCCTATGTCTTTAGAATGTCAGAAGTGCCTCAATGTCTATAGAATGTCAGAAGTTCCCCTATGTCTTTAGAATGTCAGAAGTTCCCCAATGTCTATAGAATGTCAGAAGTTCCCCTATGTCTTTAGAATGTCAGAAGTGCCTCAATGTCTATAGAATGTCAGAAGTTCCCCAATGTCTATAGAATGTCAGAAGTTCCCCAATGTCTATAGAATGTCAGAAGTTCCCCTATGTCTTTAGAATGTCAGAAGTGCCTCAATGTCTATAGAATGTCAGAAGTTCCCCAATGTCTATAGAATGTCAGAAGTTCCCCAATGTCTATAGAATGTCAGAAGTTCCCCAATGTCTATAGAATATGAGAAGTTCCCCCAATGTCTATAGAATCCCAGAAGTTCCTCCAATGTCTATATAATAAAATGTAACTTTAAGGTGCACCACCCCATTAACCTGTGATTGTTAGAAATGTGTGTGTCGCTATAATCAGCATTTCATTCACCCAAGTGACAGACTGTATAGAAATATAGTGGGGAATACTGACCCCTAGCTGTCATCACAGGTTATATTATTTAATTTTCAAAAATGAGACGTGGGGGAGACGGTGATAGGGAGATATTGTGGAGAGAAGCTCAATGGATACTCAAATTAGGAACTATGTCCCTGCATGGTCTCAATTATGAATACAATCTATATCCATTCTTATTTAAGTAATGTTTTTCATTTTTATATTGGTTTTATGTTTTATAGGTTGGCACAGAAACAATTTATCTGCCAGATTATATGATAATATGTGTTGGACATGTGGATACCCAGATAAGTGCTTGTTAGAACCATGTTATGGACTTAAATAATATGTACTATGTTATAGTCTATATTTGATGTTCTGGGATCTAAATGTCATATATTGTATACATAGATATGGTTTGCTACATTTGGATTGTAAATCCTAGAAAATGAAATACTAGAACCTGTGATGACAGCGAGGGCTCAGTATTCCCCATACTATATCAGCTCATGTGCCACAATGGTGTGTTTTATGCTTTGTCCGATTTTCAAATAAGATGAATATTAACTATGAGAATATTCAGGTTTATTAATGATAACGTATGATTATTTTACTCAATAGAATACATATTCATGATTGATATTATGCATATTTGATTAATCATATAGTGTTGAGTAATGAATGTTATATTTTGTTTTATATAAATGAATGTTTAGTTGGTAAGAAACTTCTGTTCTGAAAAGGATGTTTAACACAGGTGTATAACGTTTGTGCTTAAAGCAAATCTCAAAGGTTGTATAATCCTTCCAGGTGTCTGTGTGAATAAGATGAGAACAACTTGAAGGATTTTACAAACTATCCACAGTATAGAGCACACCTGTTTGTTAGGGTAATAATTAATCAAGGACAGACCAATTTTGATTGGATAGTGTTTTCACAAGTATATTGTATGTACCAAAAGTATTAAGGAATCATAAAGTATTGTTTCAGTCTCAGACAATGTCAACAATAATGTTTAACACCAGACTAAGGAGATCAAAGGCTATTATGTATTTTTTAGATATTTTTAGGTCACGATGTTTGAGGCAATAGTACCATCTACAGGTAGTGTAGGACATCACGCCCAGGGGTCAATCATTGACATTTTACTAAATATTTAGATTAAATGGTGATAGTTTAACTTTTTGGAGACTACCCTTCAATTCCAATTGATTAATCCCAGGGGTTGAGTTTAGACAGAAAGGAGGGATAAATTAGGAGTCACTGGGATACTAAAAAAAAAAAAAGAAGAAAGAATTAAAAAATAAACTAGAAAAGGATAAGAAAAGGAGGGCTGACTGGAGAAAAAGAATTAGAAAAAGAAAGAGAAGGAAGGAAATCTAAAAACTACTTGGAGACTCTCAACTATAAGAAGACTCATTCTCCAACTAAAAAGAAAAGAACCAGATGTTTTTAAAGATCCAGGTGACATCACAGGCCAATGAAAACTCGACATCTGGTTAATATAAATTTTTGTTATACTTTTTCTTGATTAAGTTGTATGCTTGGATATTTATTATTCCTATGTGTATTATAGTCATACCCTAAACATTGACTTTCCCACAATTGCAAACTGGGAATAATCTGTTTCATTTGGGTCCATTTTATTTTTCATTAATATATATATATATATATATATATATATATGATATCCAAGTTAATGATTTAATGGGGAAATAAGAAAATTTAAGGACAGAATTCCTTAGCAAATCAGAATCAGTTATAAAATCCTCCTTTGATTCTAATCTATATAATACCTTGTTATTAAGTATTAAGAAGTGAAAGTATATATTATCTTGTGGATGCTTGCCGTTTATTAAGTAATATCTATTGGTCAATTTTCCTTTTGATTAATCATTGAATGTATATCAGGGAGTGTTTCATAGATTTTTTTTGTAAGAAGTAATAATTTCATTTTTTTTGTCATATTCATATTTAAATAAATTAATTATTTTATGAAATAATTGTCATGATTTTTTACCTTTGTACCAATTGATTGGGAAAGCTTGAGATCGAATTCAGAGTTGGGCATATATTATTTATTTATTACTAATAAGGAGCCTTAAATTCTTTTAAAGGAGAAGGAAAGGCTAAAATTAAGTAAGCTTTATCAGAAAGGTCTATATAAATACACCAGTAAACCCTCAAAGTAATGCTGCTTTGAGTCCTCTGTCAAAAGAAACAGCACATTTCTTTCCTTCTATTGTGTACTCATGGGCTTCTGTATCAGACTTCCTGTTTTCAGCTTAAACCTCCAGGGCATGGCCTTGAGCATGCTCAGTTTGTTCCTCTCCCCCTCCCTCCTCCCATCCCTGCTGTAATCTGAGCTAAGAGCTGTTAGTGAGCAGGGAGAGACTCTGGCAGGAAGTGATGTCACGCCAAGCTTATATGGCAGCTTCTATCCTTAACAAACAGAGACAGTGTCATGAGCTGTTTACTCAGGTATGGTAAAGCATTCTGCAGAATAAATATAGCATTCTAGCTTGCACTATTATTGCTAATCTGTTGGCAATAAACTGTCTTGGAGCTTTCCTTCTCCTTTAAATAATTTTATATAATGTTATATAATTTCATTAAATATTCGCACAATTAGCTCGACAGCTTGATAAAGAGTGGAGGGCCACTGGAAACGTTACATACTTCTGCTGCCCCAAGATGGAATAAATAAAGGTGGATTTTAATCAAGAACTTGGAGTGCTGTCTGTGGAGAGAACTGTGTTCAAGTTATAACCTTGGTGAACAGGTTATTTGATGGGCTCCCATACCCTGGAAAAGTAAACTACAAAGTAAGTGCGGTTTGCCTGGAATTTTCACATGAACTTTGCTCACCTTAACTCGCACTATTAGTGTTTTCAACATTATTTCCAAAATGACTTTTGCATATACTGATATGGAGGCAGCAGGTATTATCAATGCAATTACTGGCAACAGAGACTTCCTAACGGAACAAGACAATGTTGGTTTATTGAGACAAATGGAGAAACTGAATATGCAGAAAATTGCCTATGATCTGCACTTGCGGACTTTGTCTGAACACCATAAATTACAGCACATTCCTAGGGGTTTGAGATCCCATCTGAGACCTACCATGTTTGCTGAAGATGCTACATTCACATGTAGATGGGAGGCGATCCTCAATAAATGTTCCCTCGATATTATGGTTCTGCTTATGGAACGGCTACAACAAGAGATGCCGGTAATAGCGTCCAAGAACATAAAGTACGATCCTCAGTTTTGGGGGAACAGTATCAGGCTCCACAGCAGAAGCTGGAAGAAGGTATGCGTCATTTCCGGGCTTGGAAGTGACGCATAACGAGGGAAACGAGGGAAAGTCCTCCGTGATGAAGCGGATTATGCTGATGGACGGGTCTATCGATGGCTCCCCTGAGAAGGATATTATGAGGGAAATCCAAGGAGGGATGCTTGGAGGGCAGGCCCACGCACCATACCATAGCGTGATGATCCTAGGATGGAATTGGAATCGTTGGGCACCTCATCAGCATCGTCTTTTTTAGTTGGCTCACAAGAGAGTCTGGGATCAGCGCATTCTACCAAACAAATAAACGAAGAAGAGGGGGCAAGAAACATCACCATAAAAAACCAGCCACGACGCAGGAGGAGAATGCGGTGGTAAATATCTCTTCATCCCAGCTGACTGCCAATGAGACTAAGGTATTATCCAAAGGATTGGGCTTTGCTATGACTACATTTCCTGACTTTTTTCAGTGATTTGGAGATTTTCTTTAGACGTATTAGGCTGACTGCTTCATTAAGTGATGAAGGGGACATTGGGAGGGATCCAATAAATAATTATTGTAATACATTCCTCTTACAGGATTGGCAGCTATACAATCTAAGTTCATATATGCCGTCTAAAACAAATTGTGCGGTAGAAACATCCATACAAGGGGTTAAAGAGGAAATCACAAATTTGGAAGAAAGATACAAAAAAGGTGACATATACATACAGAAAGGGAATATCTCTAGAGAAGAGCGTGAGGCTTTGCTGTCTTTACAGAAGCGTAATGATTGTTAAATCTGCAGATAAGGGGGGTGCAGTGGTCGCAATGGATAAAAATTTCGATGTAGATACAATTAAGACTATGTTAGAAGATACCAACACTTACCAGAAATTGTCTTCTAATCCCCTCTTCTCTATACAAAAGACTATTAAGGATTGCGTTGATGAGGCTTTGACACTTGAAATTATTGATAATAAATTGGGAACATATTTGATACAAATTAACCCCATCCAGGGGCGATTCTTGCTATAATGCCGCCTGAGGCGGCCTTCTTTCACCGCCCCCTTCTCTCCCCACGGCACTAACCTTTATAGTGCCGGAGAGGGCAGGGGCAGTCCGCGACGCTTGGTGCAGAGAGCGCAATAGCGCTCTCTGCACTAGAATAGCCGAATTTCCGGTTTGAAAACCGGAAATTCGGCTCTTAGTTACCAGGTGCGACATTTTTGCCACCCCTGGCAACCAGGGGGGCGCTGCCGCCTGAGGCGAGTATCTCAACTCGCCTCATTGGTGGAGCGCCCCTGACCCCATCACTCCAGTGCTACACATACTTCTGAAGATCCACAAGAACTTTGACAAGCCCCAGGTAGGCCAATTGAGGCTGGGGTAAACTCAGTATTGTCTCCTTTGTCCAAGTTTCTAGATAGGGTTCTTCGGGAGTATGTGTTTCATACTAAATCATATATCAGAGACACCTCTGATTTTTTACAAAAAATTCTATCCCTTGGTATATTGTTGGTTAAGCTTGAGGTGGAGAATCTCTGCACTTCTATCCCACATGATGGAGGCTGTCATTGAACATCTGAAAAATGATATTTCACTGCATGGAGCACAAAAAAACTTTCTGGTGAAATTATTACAAATTGTGTTATATAAAAACTATATTTTATTTCAAGATGATTTCTATTTGCAGATTAAAGGAAGAGCAATGGGTTTGAATGTTGCCCCGTCCTACGTGAATCTCTTCATGGATGTGTTTGAGACAAAGTTCGTATCCACTGATGAGGATTTCCGACGTTAATGTAAATGTTGGTATCGCTTCATCGATGACATTTTCACAATATGGACGGGGCAACACTCGGACCTAGTCAGGTTTGTGGATAGATGAAATAAATGGATTCCTCATGTAAAGTTTCCAATGCACTGGGATGCTGATAATATTCCTTTCTTGGATGTGATGGTGGAGAATAGAGGGAAAGGATGTTTAACAACTGACATATTTGTCAAAAAAACAGACAGAAATAGACTTAAGAGATGACACTTTTCATCCACCGCACACAAAAAAGTCGTTGCCTCAATCACAATTATTAAGAGTGAAACGAATAGTGAAAGTCAGTGAACAGCAGATAGTGAGAGTAAAAGAAATGAAAGAGAAATTCAAACAGAGGGGATTTCCAGAGAGGATTTTGGAACAAGCAGGAAGTGAGAAGAGAAAATATGAGACAAACAAGAAAAAAGAGCAACAATTTAAAAGGATTCCTTTTGTGAGTAGATTTTATGTAACTTATGTAGGAAAAACTATTCGCAGTGTTAGAAACAGATTAACGGAACATAAGTCCACAATTAGGAATAAGTTGAAGGAACCTGTTCTCAGGCATTTCAATGACAGTGGTCTCACCATTAGTCAATTACCATTTCAAGTTTTAGATTCAGTATCAAAAATGTGAGTGAACTAGACGCGCAATACATTCACTCCGTAGCTCCGCCCAGCACCCGTGCCTGCACACTGAACACGGCAAATTCTTGTTCAAAAGCATTTCCGAATGGCAAGAGACTCACCTAAGAAGCACAAGAAGTGTAAAACCGACACGGACACAGTGAAAAAAAACGCTCCGCACACTAAATCCAACATGGCGACCGGAGCTCCTGTTACAGTGCAAGTACCCTCCTCCTCTCCTCCCACCTCCCTCACTTAACTCTTCACATGGCGACTTCAATTATAAACAAATAGCTTCTGAAGTGGCCAATTTGATTAACCCTACCATAGAAAAGTCACTGGAAAGGGTTTCAGTTAAATTACAAGCTGACATAAATAAACTGGAAGAAGAACTTTCCTCACAAAATAATAAAATTTCAGAAGTAGAAGAGAGAGTCTCCTCTATTGAAGATAACTCATCTACAGTTAACACAAAAATGTTCCTTCTGCAGAAAAGAGTTGTTGAACTGGAAACAAAAGCAGAAGACCTAGAAAACAGATCTAGGAGAAATCATTTGCGCTTTATTGGAATACCTGAAACACATAAGCAGGATTCTCTTGCGCATTTAATAACACAATGGCTCCCTTCTGCTCTTGGAATACAGAATGATATTCCCTCAGTAAAAATTGAAAGAGCCCATAGAATTGGACCATTCTCTGACAATAGTTCGCAAAGACCTAGAACGGTCTTAGTAAGATTTTTGGACTACGCAGAAAAACATCATATTCTACAAGCATATCAAAAAAACTAAAACTTTATTTCTGGAAAATAAAAAGATCTTAATCTTTCAAGATTTCTCAGCTACTCTGTCCAAAAAAAGACAAAACTTCTCCAAGGTGTGTCAAATTCTGTTTAAATCAGAAATTAAATTTGCTATGCTGTATCCTGCAATTCTAAAAATGTTTCTACCTACAGGCAGCGCATACCTTTGATGATTTTAGAGAAGCAGAGCATTTTGTGGCCAGTCTAGAGCCTCTTTCCACAACTATGGCTCAATCAACTAATAAAGCAGGGAACACAGATACACATTTCTCTATTCCAAAAATCTCTTCAACTGCTAACCAAATCCAAGAACAACCTCCTAGCTTATATAGAAAAGTTAGCCCTTTCAAAAAGAAAGAAAATAAATCAAACAACATCCACCAAAGATCAAGATCTCCCCACACAACTAGGAGCACGGAACCTGAAAATTCAGAAATGGTCTCTTAATAAACTTGCATAATCAAAATTCAGGCCTTTGGCCTGATTATCAAATCTAAAATATTGCCAAGTTTTTTAAAAAGGGAGACGGGGATAAGAATGTGTTGATTGAATTCTAAAGAGAGTTTATTTAGCCTCTAGGCTACTCTAGGAAAAAAGTGTGAAGTTTACATTTCAAGCTTTATGACTGTTATATTGTATTATTTTGTCATATTTCACATGTTATGCTTAATTGCTATTTTTCTCCTATCTATTGTACTAAACAGGATATACTCACTTGCACATAAAATACTTGCAATTTATGTATGGCGTATATCTTATTGGAATACTTTACAGTCTTCATATCAATATTTTCCTCCATAAATGGCTGTCCTTAATATATACTCGTGGAACATAAATGGCTTAAATTCTCCAATAAAAAGAAAGAGGATCTTACAGGATCTAAAGAAAAATAAAGCAGACATTGCACTTTTACAAGAAACCCATTTGACAGCAGAAGAAAATAAAAAACTTTGCACCTCATGGGTTGGAGAAAACTTTTATTCAGCAGCTGTAAACAAAAAAGGAGGGGTATGTATTCTTATCAATGAAAATCTACGCTATCAAAAGATAAATACCTCTAAAGATAACTTTGGTAGATTTGTCCAAATTGAGATGTTGATCCAAAACAGGCCTTGGACATTTTGTTCTATATATGCTCCTAATGACCACAAACGTGTATATTATCAAGACCTAACCCAAAGAATATGCTCCTTAAATCCAAACAATTTAATAGTGGGAGGGGACTTTAATGAGTCTCACATCTGGGCGTTGGATAAATGCAGCTCCGAACAAAAATCATCAAACATTAAATCCAAATTGTTAGTAGATTTACTTCACCAAACCTATCTTAAAGATATCTGGAGAATTCTCCACCCTTCGGAAAAAGATTTCACCTTTTATTCCCACTCCCATGGAACTGGAACACGGATAGATTACATATTCATTTCAGTTAACCTAATTAGTCATGTTACACGTGCAAACATTGGAAAGTTTTCTTTCTCCGACCACACTCCTATTGACATTTCCATCAGAACTTTTGGTCCTCCTAAATCCTTCATTCCATGGAGATTTCCATCCTTCTTGGCATCTAGACCAGACTTTAAACAATTTCTGGAAGAAAAATGGAAAACATTTATTTCAGACAATGCTATTCATGATGACAACCCCACATTATAATGGGACACTTGGAAAGCATATATAAGAGGAACGATAACGGCATTCAAAAGGGGATTTACAAAGAAATTAAATACTAAACTCTTGGAATTAAGTAAACTCCAGAATGATGCTTATACTTCTTTCAAAATTAATCCGACCAAGTAAAACCGTATTAAATTTGAAGATTCCCTGAAAGAAATTAAATCTTGGCTCAATATAAGAGAAAAAATTAACCATGATTATCACAAAGCCAGATACTTCAATTTTGGTAACAAAGCTAATAAACTCCTGGCCAACTTAACTAAAACTTGGTCCAATCAAAACCAAATGACCATCATCAAAAATGAATCCGGTGAACCCATTCATAATCCCTTGGAGATTGTTGATCAATTTAGAAGATACTATGAAAACCTTTACTCTCACACAAACTCTAACAAAAAACAGAGAGAAGAACTTTTCAGCAACATAGAATTCCCAAAACTCTCATGACTTAGAATTCTTGAATTCTCCCATATCTGAAGATGAGGTCAAATATGTCATATCATCTTTAAAGCAATTTAAGGCTGGTGGACCTGATGGTCTCATTGGACCCTTTTATAAAAATTTGGTCAACGAAATTTCTCCATTCTTTTTTTTTTTTTTTTTTAAATGTTTTTATTGAAATTTTCATAACAAACAAAGAAAATAAAATACAAAGGAATTTGGAAATATAAAAGAAATTGGTGGACAGGGTCCAGTGGCAGCATAACAGGAATATACACACACAACATTTGAAAGATAGATTACCATATAATGGGCAGTTGTGAGGGAAGGTAAACATAGTAAGATACAACGATATGTGTCACACACATGACTTAAAGCAAACAACTAGTGATAGCTTTTCCTTATCATCTGGTTAGTGCGGTGACTCCTGGGGGGTGTTCGTGGACGTTGGTCCTGTGATCGTAAGGCAGTTTGGATATATTGGTCGGTTTCACAAACAATAGCATTATTAAGTAATAGTTCCGTGTCATACCATGTAGTATATCTAAATGCATATATCGTCAAGTGTTTGGTTTGAGTAGGGAGTGATTGAATGTAACTCATCCATACCGAAAAGAATTTGTCAGTGTAACGTTCTTTGTTTGTAGTAGATTCTAGCCAGTCCATGTGAAAGATGTAATGAAGTTTTTGTTTAACCAGAGATAGTGGGGGTGTCGACGGGGAAAGCCAATGGTGTAGAATAGTTTTCCGAGTTGCAGCCATTAGCCTTTCTGCCAGCTGCCTTTCAGATCGTGAAAGTTTCAGTTGTGGGGGGGGTACCCCAAAAATTGCCCAAGTTGGCGTAAAATTATTTGTTAGCTGAGTAAGAGATTTCCAGTATATCTGAACTTCCCCCCATAATTGTTGAATATTGGGACATAGCCAGAGACAATGCATAAGATCAGCTTGGGGTTGATGACATCTCAAGCAGTTATCCGAGTTTAAAGTACCTATATGATGCCGTCTAAGTGGAGTAAGGTAAGAGCCATGCAATATCTGCAGGGCCATTTCTTGATATTTGCTAACCGAGATAGCTTGCATTGCTTTTGTGTGATATTGAAGTATTTGAGAGGCCTCAGTATGTGGGAGTACAGAAGTCCATCTGAGTAAGAATGTGTCTGGTGTTTCAGTTGATAATGGGATCCTAAGGAAGCGATAAATTTGAGAGACATTTCTAACTGTATGAGATCTAGGCCACAGTAGGTTTAATGGGTTATCTTTATCTGTCATGGAAAGATGTCGCATCACCGTCGTGGCATAGTGAACAATTTGAATCATCAGCATAGGCTCATTGGCCAGAAACGGGTATTTCTGAAGAAACTTGTCTTTAGGCAGCACCGTGAAGGTGTCATCGACTATATCTTTGACAATTTTCAAATTTTGGGCATGCCATTCCATTAGGGTTTTGTTACGGGTCCCCATCGGAAATGCTGGATTATCAAGCCAGGACAGATAAGTGGAATAACCGAGTGTAAATTTAAATTTACGTCGAACCGAGTTCCATGTCTTATAAGTATCTATAAACAAGGGGTGTTCTCGCATGTCTTGTGGAATATCCTTTAATGGAGAATGTAGAAGGGAGTTAAGAGATAAGCCTCCTGTTAAAAGTTGATCAAGTTCCGTTGAGGCATATAGATTTCTATGATATATCCAGTCCCCAACATAGCGCAAAAGTGCCGCTTCATTGTATTCCCGAATATTAGGAAAGTTAACCCCACCCAAGAGTTTGGTCTGCTGTAATTTGAAGAGGCTTATTCTTGGACGTTTCTTTCTCCAAATAAAGGACCGAAACATTTTAAGTAATCTGTTATATTTGGAAGGTTTTATGCTGTACGGTAACATTTGTAAGTGATAAAGCAATTTAGGAAACAGGATCATTTTAATTAGATGAATTCTCCCCAAAAAGGTCAGATTTAGTGAGTCCCATTTGTTTAGATCTTGTTGAATGTTGTCAATAGTATATCTAATATTGAGTGAGTAAATGTCGGCATGGTTTTTCGCCAATTTAATACCCAGATACGTTATGTAGGAACGTGCCCTCTTAAAGGGGAACTTAGCATTCCCAGTAGTTGTAACCCCGGGGCCTCCAAGTTCCAAAGCTTCAGATTTATTGAGATTTATCCGGAAGCCTGCAAAAGTGCTGAAAGTTTGTATAGTATCCAAAATCGTATCTAGTTCTACCTGAGGCTGATGGATAAACAACAAGATATCATCCGCAAAGGCTGTTATTTTATGTCTGATGTGTCCAAGCGGTATGCCTGCAAATGTATCATTTAAAAGTAGATGTTTGATTAAGGGGTCTAATGCAATGTTGAATAATAAAGGTGATAAAGGACAACCCTGTCTAGTCCCTTGTTGAATTTCAAATGACTCCGAGTTGTAACCGTTAACTGTTATGAAAGTTTGAGGGGCATCATATAGTGTTTTAAATAAATTGAGCATATGAATTCCAAAGTGCTGGAATTTTAAAAGCCTACGAATATGTGCGTGAGAGATCCGATCAAAGGCCTTGTCAGCATCTAAATTAAGCAACATACCCTGTCTCCGTTTTTCTAGATTACAGTGGTAAATAGTGGAGATAGCCTGTCTGATAGCCCGAACCGGATGTCTATCCCTAAGGAAGCCCATCTGATTGGAGGTAAGAATTTCTCCATTCTTGACTCAACTGTTCAATCACATTATTCAAAAAAAAATAAAAATCTACCTTCCAGCCTAAATTCTTTAACCAAGGTAATATATAAACAAGGAAAGGATCCCACTATTATCAGTTCTTACAGACCAATAGCATTAATGAATCAAGATATTAAAATTCTAACAAAGATAATCTCCAATAGGCTATCTTCAATCCTTCCAAAGTAAATTTCACCTGAGCAAGCAGGTTTTATAAAAGGGCGATCAGGTACAAAGAATATAAGAACACTCATCAAGGTCATTTACTCAGCCAAATCAAGAAAGGTTCCAACATCTTTGGTCGGAATAGACGCTGAGAAAGCCTTTGACAAAATACATTGGGATCATCTATTCACATGGGAAGAATTTTCGGTAAAATACCAAATTCCTAGTAAAGAAAGATTACACTTCTATCAAGTCAGCCATTGGGTTAAGAAACATTATCCTAATCTGAAGATTATCTCTAGAAATACCACCCTCACAACTGAACTTGTAAGGTGATTGAAATGACATTGTATGAAAGTGAATGTGAATAAGTGTTTGACATGTATGAGTGGTGTTGTGGGTGAAAAGTATTGCAAAGCTTAAAGTTGGTGTAATTACAAGGGTTGTCCACTAGATGGCAATAGTGTCAAGTATGTGTTCAGGAGGTTTTAGGCTGGACAGCAGTGGTAAGGCACATGTAGAGCATATGTGTAGGGTGTGGGAAAACACATGGGACAGGCATGCTATAGTAATGTTCAGGGCTAAGGGTATAAAAGGGAGTAGAAATAGTCAGGGTGAATTGATTTGGAAACAGGACAAATAGTGAGGTACATGCTAAGTGGGGCACTAGGTGCCTTAGTCAGTCAGGCAAGTTAGCACGGGTAGCTGACACCCCACCAAGGAGATAGTGGCCTAGTGGCCGTGGCTCGGCCACAGATAGGGCAATAAGAGACAGTCAGGACAGTGCGGACAACCCAGGTCGTTTGGTGAAAATTCCTACCCGGAAAAGCCAGGAGCACTGCTGTGGTGGCTCGCTGGCCGAAGGAGGGAGGTGGCACATCGAAAAGTCCTACCGGGCCAGAGGTGGAGGGCTCGTAGGTCGTACGGCGGACTACCTGTCTGGTAGGTGGTGCAACAAAGGCCAAAGCTGGGTTCGCAGGTCTGACGTCTGTGGGGCTTACAACATTTGCTGTACATCTGTGGAACAAACCTGTGTACATGTTGGTGAGTTATTGTGTTCCTGGAGGAACGAAGTTCTACAAATAAAATTCTTCAAGTTTTACAATTATTTGGTGTAGTGTGCCCTTTAATGACCGGAGGGCCCCCTACAAACTTAATAAATTTATATCTGCTCAGATGGTTAATAATATTAGATTAACTCAAAATAAACTATGGTCCAATCCTATTCTTAATTCACATCCAATAAAAGATACAGCGCAATCATCTTATTTAAACACAGACATATCTCCTGAGATCTTAGTATCTTCTATTAATGATTTTGACAAATTAATTTCATCTGAAACTTGGAGAGACCAACATTTTCGACTAATTCATCTTGTCTATAAAGGTTTCAACTATAATTCTAAGAACAGTCATTTACTTACAAATTGTCCTAAATGTTCTTTTCACAAACCCAGCTTTATTCACAACTTATGGGATTGCTCCTTGATAAACTCGAGGGTTATTTCAATTCTTCAACTAAACTACAAATTAATTTGAACTTACAACTTGCTATCGTTTACCTTCAGCTTCAATTAAGGAAAATTCTACAAATTGTCCAACTCAGCTAACTGATTCACATAATTTCACATTCTTAAAGTTACTAGTGGCTGCTGGTAGAAGAGTATTATTAAAGAACTGGATCCAAGTTTACCCTCGTACACTAAAAGAAACCATTGCTGAACTACAAGACCTATGTGTTATGGCAGCAATTTCATACAAATTCAGTAACTCAAAAAAACGTTCCAAATTCATGTCAAAATGGAAAATATTCTTCTATACCCTAGATGGGACTGAAAGATGTAAAATACGAGCCATTCTTTAAAGTGCAACTCTGACACATGACTCTAATTAATAAGGCCATGATCCTTCTAGAAGCAAGTGAAATTTACAGTATTTCTGTATTTAATGTACTTGTGTGTTTTTTTGTTTTTGTTTTTTTTAATGTATTTATTTTTTTCCTCTCTTTTCATTTTCATTTTGATTACTATTTACATACACTATCCTGTATATGGATTTTTGTGATTACTCATTGTCATTGTTCCTGTATCATTCTTTAAAATAAAAAAAAAAAAAAAAAACAAAAAAAACAAAAATGAGACGTGGGGGAGACGGTGATAGGGAGATATTGCGGAGAGAAGTTCAATGGATACGCAAATTAGGAACTATGTCCCTGCATGGTCTCAATTATGAATAAGATCTATATCCATTCTTATTTAAGTAATGTTTTTCATTTTTATATTGGTTTTATGTTTTATAGGTTGGCACAGAAACAATTTATCTGCCAGATTATATGATAATATCTGTTGGACATGTGGATACCCAGATAAGTGCTTGTTAGAACCATGTTATGGACTTAAATAATATGTACTATGTTATAGTCTATATTTGATGTTCTGGGATCTAAATGTCATATATTGTATACATAGATATGGTTTGCTACATTTGGATTGTAAATCCTAGAAAATGAAATACTATAACATTGGATGACAGCGAGGGCTCAGTATTCCCCATACTATATCAGCTCATGTGCCACAATGGTGTGTTTTATGCTTGATAAAGAGTGGAGGGCCACTGGAAACGTTACATACTTCTGCTGCCCCAAGATGGAATAAATAAAGGTGGATTTTAATCAAGAACTTGGAGTGCTGTCTGTGGAGAGAACTGTGTTCAAGTTATAACCTTGGTGAACAGGTTATTTGATGGGCTCCCATACCCTGGAAAAGTAAACTACAAAGTAAGTGCGGTTTGCCTGGAATTTTCATATGAACTTTGCTCACCTTAACTCGCACTATTAGTGTTTTCAACATTATTTCCAAAATGACTTTTGCATATACTGATATGGAGGCAGCAGGTATTATCAATGCAATTACTGGCAACAGAGACTTCCTAACAGAACAAGACAATGTTGGTTTATTGAGACAAATGGAGAAACTGAATATGCAGAAAATTGCCTAAGATCTGCACTTGCGGACTTTGTCTGAACACCATAAATTACAGCACATTCCTAGGGGTTTGAGATCCCATCTGAGACCTACCATGTTTGCTGAAGATGCTACATTCACATGTAGATGGGAGGCGATCCTCAATAAATGTTCCCTCGATATTATGGTTCTGCTTATGGAACGGCTACAACAAGAGATGCCGGTAATAGCGTCCAAGAACATAAAGTACGATCCTCAGTTTTGGGGGAACAGTATCAGGCTCCACAGCAGAAGCTGGAAGAAGGTATGCGTCATTTCCGGGCTCGGAAGTGACGCATAACGAGGGAAACGAGGGAAAGTCCTCCGTGATGAAGCGGATTATGCTGATGGACGGGTCTATCGATGGCTCCCCCGAGAAGGATATTATGAGGGAAATCCAAGGAGGGATGCTTGGAGGGCAGGCCCACGCACCATACCACAGCGTGATGATCCTAGGATGGAATTGGAATCGTTGGGCACCTCATCAGCATCGTCTTTTTTAGTTGGCTCACAAGAGAGTCTGGGATCAGCGCATTCTACCAAACAAATAAACGAAGAAGAGGGGGCAAGAAACATCACCATAAAAACCAGCCATGACGCAGGAGGAGAATACGGTGGTAAATATCTCTTCATCCCAGCTGACTGCCAATGAGACTAAGGTATTATCCAAAGGATTGGGCTTTGCTACGACTACATTTCCTGACTTTTTTCAGTGATTTGGAGATTTTCTTTAGACGTATTAGGCTGACTGCTTCATTAAGTGATGAAGGGGACATTGGGAGGGATCCAATAAATAATTATTGTAATACATTCCTCTTACAGGATTGGCAGCTATACAATCTAAGTTCATATATGCCGTCTAAAACAAATTGTGCGGTAGAAACATCCATACAAGGGGTTAAAGAGGAAATCACAAATTTAGAAGAAAGATACAAAAAAGGTGACATATACATACAGAAAGGGAATATCTCTAGAGAAGAGCGCGAGGCTTTGCTGTCTTTACAGAAGCGTAATGATTGTTAAATCTGCAGATAAGGGGGGTGCAGTGGTCGCAATGGATAAAAATTTTGATGTAGATACAATTAAGACTATGTTAGAAGATATAGTAAACTCCTTTTATCCAAAGATAGCTGTCCCAAGGCTTTCTTTTCCATAAAAAAATTTCTTTATTTAAATTAGCATTAAAAATTCAATTACAAATTCAATTCAAATTCAATTACAAACAGACCCCACCAGGCCCACCTTACGCATTTCGCACCCTCCGGCGCTTAGTCATAGGTGTATCAGATACACCTATGACTAAGCGCCGGAGAATTTTTAATGCTAATTTAAATAAAGAAATTTTTTTATGGAAAAGAAAGCCTTGGGACAGCTATCTTTGGATAAAAGGAGTTTACTAAATGTTCATCGCCTGTGAACTGGGGCGAGTCCCTTGGGCTTAACTAAACTTAAATCAGAGGTGGACTCCCAATTTTTGTATACTGTATGTTAGAAGATACCAACACTTACCAGAATTTGTCCTCTGATCCCCTCTTCGCTATACAAAAGACTATTAAGGATTGTGTTGATGAGGCTTTGACAATTGAAATTATTGATAATAAATTGGGAACATATTTGATACAAATTAACCCCATCACTCCAGTGCTACACATACTTCCGAAGATCCACAAGAACTTGGACAAGCCCCCAGGTAGGCCAATTGAGGCTGGGGTAAACTCAGTATTGTCTCCTTTGTCCAAGTTTCTAGATAGGGTTCTTCGGGAGTATGTGTTTCATACTAAATCATATATCAGAGACACCTCTGATTTTTTACAAAAAATTCTATCCCTTGGTATATTGTTGGTTACGCTTGATGTGGAGAATCTCTACACTTCTATCCCACATGATGGAGGCTGTCATTGAACATCTGAATAATGATATTTCACTGCATGGAGCACAAAAAAACTTTCTGCTGAAATTATTACAAATTGGGTTATATAAAAACTATTTTTTATTTCAAGATGAATTCTATTTGCAGATTAAAGGAAGAGCAATGGGTTTGAATGTTGCCCCGTCCTACGTGAATCTCTTCATGGATGTGTTTGAGACAAAGTTCGTATCCACTGATGAGGATTTCCGACGGTAATGTAAATGTTGGTATCGCTTCATCGATGACATTTTCACAATATGGAAGGGGCAACACTCGGACCTAGTCAGGTTTGTGGATAGATGAAATAAATGGATTCCTCATGTAAAGTTTCCAATGCACTGTGATGCTGATAATATTCCTTTTTTGGATGTGATGGTGGAGAATAGAGGGAAAGGATGTTTAACAACTGACATATTTGTCAAAAAAAACAGACAGAAATAGACTTTTAAGAGATGACTCTTTTCATCCACCGCACACAAAAAAGTCGTTGCCTCAATCACAATTATTAACAGTGAAACGAATAGTGAAAGTCAGTGAACAGCAGATAGTGAGAGTAAAAGAAATGAAAGAGAAATTCAAACAGAGGGGATTTCCAGAGAGGATTTTGGAACAAGCAGGAAGTGAGAAGAGAAAATATGAGACAAACAAGAAAAAAGAGCAACAATTTAAAAGGATTCCTTTTGTGAGTAGATTTTATGTAACTTATGTAGGAAAAACTATTCGCAGTGTTAGAAACAGATTAACGGAACATAAATCCACAATTAGGAATAAGTTGAAGGAACCTGTTGTCAGGCATTTCAATAACAGTGGTCTCACCATTAGTCAATTACCATTTCAAGTTTTAGATTCAGTATCAAAAATGAGACGTGAGGGAGACGGTGATAGGGAGATATTGCGGAGAGAAGCTCAATGGATACTCAAATTAGGAACTATGTCCCTGCATGGTCTCAATCATGAATAAGATCTATATCCATTCTTATTTAAGTAATGTTTTTCATTTTTATATTGGTTTTATGTTTTATAGGTTGGCACAGAAACAATTTATCTGCCAGATTATATGATAATATCTGTTGGACATGTGGATACCCAGATAAGTGCTTGTTAGAACCATGATATGGACTTAAATAATATGTACTATGTTATAGCCTATATTTGATGTTCTGGGATCTAAATGTCATATATTGTATACATAGATATGGTTTGCTATATTTGCTACATGTAAATCCTAGAAAATAAAATAATAGAACCTGTGATGACAGCTAGGGCTCAGTATTCCCCATACTATATCAGCTCATGTGCCACAATGGTGTGTTTTATGCTTGATAAAGAGTGGAGGGCCACTGGAAACGTTACATACTTCTGCTGCCCCAAGATGGAATAAATAAAGGTGAATTTTAATCAAGAACTTGGAGTGCTGTCTGTGGAGAGAACTGTGTTCAAGTTATAACCTTGGTGATCAGGTTATTTGATGGGCTCCCATACCCTGGAAAAGTAAACTACAAAGTGCGGTTTGCCTGGAATTTTCACATGAACTTTGCTCACCTTAACTCGCACTATTAGTGTTTTCAACATTATTTCCAAAATGACTTTTGCATATACTGATATGGAGGCAGCAGGTATTATCAATGCAATTACTGGCAACAGAGACTTCCTAACGGAACAAGACAATGTTGGTTTATTGAGACAAATGGAGAAACTGAATATGCAGAAAATTGCCTAAGATCTGCACTTGCGGACTTTGTCTGAACACCATAAATTACAGCACATTCCTAGGGGTTTGAGATCCCATCTGAGACCTACCATGTTTGCTGAAGATGCTACATTCACATGTAGATGGGAGGCGATCCTCAATAAATGTTCCCTCGATATTATGGTTCTGCTTATGGAACGGCTACAACAAGAGATGCCGGTAATAGCGTCCAAGAACATAAAGTACGATCCTCAGTTTTGGGGGAACAGTATCAGGCTCCACAGCAGAAGCTGGAAGAAGGTATGCGTCATTTCCGGGCTCAGAAGTGACGCATAACGAGGGAAACGAGGGAAAGTCCTCCGTGATGAAGCGGATTATGCTGATGGACGGGTCTATCGATGGCTCCCCCGAGAAGGATATTATGAGGGAAATCCAAGGAGGGATGCTTGGAGGGCAGGCCCACGCACCATACCACAGCGTGATGATCCTAGGATGGAATTGGAATCGTTGGGCAACTCATCAGCATCGTCTTTTTTAGTTGGCTCACAAGAGAGTCTGGGATCAGTGCATTCTACCAAACAAATAAACGAAGAAGAGGGGGCAAGAAACATCACCATAAAAACCAGCCATGACGCAGGAGGAGAATACGGTGGTAAATATCGCTTCATCCCAGCTGACTGCCAATGAGACTAAGGTATTATCCAAAGGATTGGGCTTTGCTACGACTACATTTCCTGACTTTTTTCAGTGATTTGGAGATTTTCTTTAGACGTATTAGGCTGACTGCTTCATTAAGTGATGAAGGGGACATTGGGAGGGATCCAATAAATAATTATTGTAATACATTCCTCTTACAGGATTGGCAGCTATACAATCTAAGTTCAAATATGGCGTCTAAAACAAATTGTGCGGTAGAAACATCCATACAAGGGGTTAAAGAGGAAATCACAAATTTAGAAGAAAGATACAAAAAAGGTGCCATATACATACAGAAAGAGAATATCTCTAGAGAAGAGCGTGAGGCTTTGCTGTCTTTACAGAAGCGTAATGATTGTTAAATCTGCAGATAAGGGGGGTGCAGTGGTCGCAATGGATAAAAATTTTGATGTAGATACAATTAAGACTATGTTAGAAGATATAGTAAACTCCTTTTATACAAAGATAGCTGTCCCAAGGCTTTCTTTTCCATAAAAAAATTTCTTTATTTAAATTAGCATTAAAAATTCAATTACAAATTCAATTCAAATTCAATTACAAACAGACCCCACCAGGCCCACCTTACGCATTTCGCACCCTCCGGCGCTTAGTCATAGGTGTATCAGATACACCTATGACTAAGCGCCGGAGAATTTTTAATGCTAATTTAAATAAAGAATTTTTTTTATGGAAAAGAAAGCCTTGGGACAGCTATCTTTGGATAAAAGGAGTTTACTAAATGTTCATCGCCTGTGAACTGGGGCGAGTCCCTTGGGCTTAACTAAACTTAAATCAGAGGTGGACTCCCAATTTTTGTATACTGTATGTTAGAAGATACCAACACTTACCAGAATTTGTCCTCTAATCCCCTCTTCGCTATACAAAAGACTATTAAGGATTGTGTTGATGAGGCTTTGACAATTGAAATTATTGATAATAAATTGGGAACATATTTGATACAAATTAACCCCATCACTCCAGTGCTACAAATACTTCCGAAGATCCACAAGAACTTGGACAAGCCCCAGGTAGGCCAATTGAGGCTGGGGTAAACTCAGTATTGTCTCCTTTGTCCAAGTTTCTAGATAGGGTTCTTCGGGAGTATGTGTTTCATACTAAATCATATATCAGAGACACCTCTGATTTTTTACAAAAAATTCTATCCCTTGGTATATTGTTGGTTACGCTTGAGGTGGAGAATCTCTACACTTCTATCCCACATGATGGAGGCTGTCATTGAACATCTGAATAATGATATTTCACTGCATGGAGCACAAAAAAACTTTCTACTGAAATTATTACAAATTGGGTTATATAAAAACTATTTTTTATTTCAAGATGATTTCTATTTGCAGATTAAAGGAAGAGCAATGGGTTTGAATGTTGTCCTACGTGAATCTCTTCATGGATGTGTTTGAGACAAAGTTCGTATCCACTGATGAGGATTTCCGACGGTAATGTAAATGTTGGTATCGCTTCATCGATGACATTTTCACAATATGGAAGGGGCAACACTCGGACCTAGTCAGGTTTGTGGATAGATGAAATAAATGGATTCCTCATGTAAAGTTTCCAATGCACTGTGATGCTGATAATATTCCTTTTTTGGATGTGATGGTGGAGAATAGAGGGAAAGGATGTTTAACAACTGACATATTTGTCAAAAAAAACAGACAGAAATAGACTTTTAAGAGATGACTCTTTTCATCCACCGCACACAAAAAAGTCGTTGCCTCAATCACAATTATTAAGAGTGAAACGAATAGTGAAAGTCAGTGAACAGCAGATAGTGAGAGTAAAAGAAATGAAAGAGAAATTCAAACAGAGGGGATTTCCAGAGGGGATTTTGGAACAAGCAGGAAGTGAGAAGAGAAAATATGAGACAAACAAGAAAAAAGAGCAACAATTTAAAAGGATTCCTTTTGTGAGTAGATTTTATGTAACTTATGTAGGAAAAACTATTCGCAGTGTTAGAAACAGATTAACGGAACATAAATCCACAATTAGGAATAAGTTGAAGGAACCTGTTCTCAGGCATTTCAATGACAGTGGTCAAACCATTTCAAGTTTTAGATTCAGAATCAAAAATGAGATGTGGGGGAGACGGTGATAGGGAGATATTGCGGAGAGAAGCTCAATGGATACGCAAATTAGGAACTATGTCCCTGCATGGTCTCAATCATGAATACGATCTATATCCATTCTTATTTAAGTAATGTTTTTCATTTTTATATTGGTTTTATGTTTTATAGGTTGGCACAGAAACAATTTATCTGCCAGATTATATGATAATATCTGTTGGACATGTGGATACCCAGATAAGTGCTTGTTAGAACCATGTTATGGAGTTAAATAATATGTACTATGTTATAGCCTATATTTGATGTTCTGGGATCTAAATGTCATATATTGTATACATAGATATGGTTTGCTATATTTGCTACATGTAAATCCTAGAAAATAAAATAATAGAACCTGTGATGACAGCTAGGGCTCAGTATTCCCCATACTATATCAGCTCATGTGCCACAATGGTGTGTTTTATGCTTGATAAAGAGTGGAGGGCCACTGGAAACGTTACATACTTCTGCTGCCCCAAGATGGAATAAATAAAGGTGAATTTTAATCAAGAACTTGGAGTGCTGTCTGTGGAGAGAACTGTGTTCAAGTTATAACCTTGGTGAACAGGTTATTTGATGGGCTCCCATACCCTGGAAAAGTAAACTACAAAGTGCGGTTTGCCTGGAATTTTAATAGAAATATAGTGGGTGCTGTCAGGAGTGGATCTGAATGAAGGTTTGGGGTGTTTATAAGCTCCGCCCCTGCAACCAACACCAGTGACTTCCCTACAGCAGTGCTGTCCAACGTCTGGGCCAATCATGGAAGCCAGTGATGACCACTCCCTATTCTTAAAGCTGAAACCACACCCATGTTATCACAAGACCATGTCTATATTAATGGGGGTAACACACCAGAAAACCAACTGGTTGGTGCTCCCTGCAGGAATATCACTCTGGAATGAATTTCATTTCTTTTTGTTAATTGCTGGCCAGTAATCAGTGTAAATAACTATGTGTATCATTTATGTAAATACTTTATTTAGGTGTAAACTAGTTTTGGGTCACAAACTGAGGCCTACTTTGTGTGAAGCCTGTAGTTCAGCTGTGCTGACAGTATATGTAAATGGTGCTAAAACAATTGTATATTGAAAGCTATGTCTGTTACATGTTACTACACAAGAGTGTGCATGGAAAGCTTTACTTGTATATAGAATAGTGACATTGATTGTACAACGTTTCATGAAGAACTTACCTAGAGCTCTCAGAGAAGCCACTTCCTAAAGCCTCTCTTAATGAATCTTTATAGGGTAGATCCTGATCACATGGTGTCAGTACAGAGCAGTCTGGAAGCTATAAAAGGCTGCAGACTGAAATCATTGGGAGTCTGTGTTAAGACAATGGCGCAAATTCACTAAGCGCCGAAGCGCCGAACGCTAGCGTTAATTCGCTAGCGTTTGGCATTTTCATTACTGCGCAAATTCACTAACGAACGCTGGCGTAAATTCGCTAGTGTTACTTCGCACACTTTCGCCAGGTGAATTTTCGTTAGCGACGTAACTACGCAAATTCACTAACTTGCGCAGTGTACTGAACGCTACCTTTTACGCTAGACTTCCTTCGCCACCTCAGACCTGGCGAAGCGCAATAGAGTAGATAGGGATTGTTTCCAAAAAAGTCAAATTTTTTTCTAAGTCCCAAAAAACGCTGGCGTGTTTTCTACATGATGGGTGAAAAAGATCAAAATTTTTTTTGGGGCTCCCCTCCTTCCCCCCTAAATTTCCTGACTCATGGCAACTTACCTAGACAGTGGGCACATGTGTAGGGCAAAATAACAATTTATATTTGCTGATTTGAAGGTTTTCTAGGCATTTGTAGTGCAGATACGTGTTCCTCCATTGAAATTTGAATTTCGCGCCGTATGCAAATGAACCATCGCTAGCGAAACTTCGCTTGGCTTGGCGAATTAACACTAGCGCAACTTCGTAAACTAATGCTACCCCTGTGCGCAACTTCGGATTTTAGTGAATTTGCGGAGCGCTGGCGAAAATACACCTGGCGTAGTGGGTCAAGTGCAGCGAAGTTGCGCCTGGCGCAACTTCGCATCTTAGTGAATTTGCCCCTTTGTGAGAGGTTGTTCTGGAGCTCAGGTGTGTGCTTGTAGGGTTACTACTGACCCCCTGCAGGTGAAAGTCTATACTGCATCTTTGCACACATTGATTCTTGCATTTTCTTTAAAATAAAGCACACAGTTTTCCACTGAAGAGCTGCCTGGCTACTGAACTTACATGCGCCCAGTAACACACTCATATATGAAAAAAGTTTTTTTAAAGAGATACCCTTAAATACATATACCACTTCCTCCGAAGTAGCACACCCCAGCATTTGATTTAACACCTTAGGGACCCCCTAACAATAATTTACAAATACTAACAAACCCTTAAAACAAATACCAGGCTTATGTTACACCAGCAGAGCAGGGCACACACAGGCAGAGTATGACACACACAGGGAACATAGGACAGGCAGAGTATGACACACACAGGGAGCTTATGGAAGGCAGAGTATGACACACACAGGGAGTATAGGACAGGCAGAGTATGGCACATACAGGGAGTACAGGACAGGCAGAGTATGACACACACAGGGAGTATAGGACAGGCAGAGTATGACACACACAGGGAGTATAGGACAGGCAGAGTATGACACACACATGGAGCATAGGACAGGCAGAGTATGACACACACAGGGAGTATAGGACAGACAGAGTATGACACACACAGGGAGCTTATGGAAGGCAGAGTATGACACACACAGGGAGTATAGGACAGGCAGAGTATGGCACATACAGGGAGTACAGGACAGGCAGAGTATGACACACACAGGGAGTATAGGGCAGACAGAGTATGACACACACAGGGAGCGTAGGACAGACAGAGTATAACACACACAGGGAGTATAGGACAGGCAGAGTATGACACACACAGGGAGTATAGGACAGACAGAGTATGACACACACAGGGAGTATAGGACAGACAGAGTATGACACACACAGGGAGTATAGGACAGACAGAGTATGACACACACAGGGAGCTTATGGAAGGCAGAGTATGGCCCACACAGGGAACATAGGGCAGGCAGAGTAAGGCACACACAGGGAGCATAGGGCAGGCATAGTGTGACACACACAGGAAGTATAGGGAAGGCAGAACAGAGCAAGAGACAGGGAAACCTATCAGGACCACTCTAATATGTACTACATACAGTGACCCAGTGCTGGTGCCCCTCCAGCAGTTTGTGAACAGGTGAACAATGTGGCAGTTTCAGTCTGGGTCTGAAGTGGAACAGTACAGGGCTTTAGGGTGTGAACAATAGAGGTGTCACAAGTGTGAACAATACAGGGGGACTACATGTATGGACATGTATGAATACAGAGGATTATAGTCTGAATTTGAGGTTTAAACAATGCAGGGGCCAGTTAATCTCTGTAGTGATACATTTTATATGTTACACATGGTAATCAGACACACTAGACAGACTGGCCAGAGGGTCACCAGTTGGACAGCCCTTCCCTACAAGTAACAGGAAGGAAATATTATACAGAAAGGCAATGTATTTACTCTACTGTGTATTCTGGGGGTGTTATATCTGCAATTGGAATGGGGACAGTATAGTGGGACCTGTGTAATATATGTTTTGCATTAATTGCACATATCAAGCAGTCAATAGGTAAAGATAGTGTCGGACTGGCCCACCGGGATACCAGGAAAACTTCTGGTGGGCCCAGGTGTCAGTGAACCCTCATGTTTCTTACCATTTGGCCTATTTCATGGTCATTCCCTGTTTCTTCATGGGGAAAAATGCTTAATGATGGGAGAAAATTGTAAGTATATATAAAGGACTATGAGAATAAAGAGGTTGTGTGAGTAAAGGATGAATAATAATTTGGAAAGGTCTTAGATTTTCTGGTGGGCTCACGGTTTTAAGTTTTATGGTGGGCCCCTGGCATCCCAGTCCGACACTGAAGAGATAAAGAGGACCCTGACCAGCAGAGCTTATAATGTAATAGTAGCTTCCCCAAACATCTACCCTGTTTCTATGGCACCCCTCCAGCTGGGGTTCTACAAGTCTCCCCAATTCTTTATGTCGTTTAGTGATCAGAAATCATTGGAACACCCATTTGGCCTGGGTAATTGCCCCAGTGTAGGAGGAAGCTGTGAGGAATTTGCAGCAAGTAATAATAATTGCCCCAGTGTAGGTGGAAGCTATGGGGCAGTTGGAGTGAGTAATTGCCCCAGTGTAGGTGGAAGCTGTTGGGCAGATGAAGGAATTAATTGCACCTGCACATGACAATAAATGGAGAGAGAGAAAAAGTTCCGTTTCTGGTTCATGCACAATTCCAGTGAGTTTTGTTTCTCCTGGGGCCCAGCCTTCAGCACATAAAGAGTGTACAAGGCTGCAGGGAGTGTCCCGAGGTTGCAGGGAGTGTACAAGGCTGCAGGGAGTGTCCCGAGGTTGCAGGGAGTGTACAAGGCTGCAGGGAGTGTCCAGTGGTTGCAGGGAGTGTACAAGGCTGCAGGGAGTGTCCCGAGGTTGCTGGGAGTGTACAAAGGCTGTAGGGAGTGTCCCGAGGTTGCAGGGAGTGTACAAAAGCTACAGGGAGTGTCCCGAGGTTGCACAGAGAGACAGCATCAGTCTACTCCTCAGCACAATTACCAGTATATTCCCAACCCCAGTATTAACCAGCAGCGAGCGCAGCTCCCGGGCAGGAGAAAGACATGGCGGATGCAATGAGGACCAAGCTGACCCAATACAGGCCAGGCTCACTCCTGGCTCTGGCCAACACTCACGGCTTCCAGCGAGTCTCCCTGCAGCTCTTTGGCTTCTATGGCCACGGCAAGTCCTCCCTGATTAACCTGTGTGTGAGTTCTGTCCAAAAGAAACAGTATGAGGACCTTGCTGGGCTGAAATATTCTGACGATACTGTGATCCGGGAGAGACGGGAATATCAACTCACCCACAATATGTTTATTTATGATAACCGAGGATTCAACAGCATGGACCCTGAGGAGATCTCTGAAGCTTCTGCTCAGCTCAGTAAGTGGGACCCCATTATTATATGTGTGAATGTGGCTAGTGGGAACAGGGGGTGGCACACAGCTCAGGGGCAAGAGAACTCCCCAATGTCCATTTATTCCACTTTCTCTGTGGCTATAAAGTTTTGTGTAAACGCTGTTTCAGTTGAAAGCAACCTTTGTTCATCCCATTCTAAGGTTCTGACTTCTGAAACATGTAGCAGAACTGAGCTCTCCTTGGCTGTTTCAGGAGTCAGAACCTTGAGTGCAGAATATACATACATACATGATTTGATTTACTGTGTGTCTTTGTGAAATTGTAATGACTGTGTAATGCTATTTATTATGCTATTTATGATAAAGCCCATCCCCATATCAGCCGCACTACTTTCCATTGCAGGGGGCCTGCGGCTGGTGGATGAAGAGGTTAAATGGGATCGGACTATAGAAGAAAAGATGGAGTTTCTGTTGCAGAAAAATAACAGCCCCCCGGTGGAGCTTATGGTTCCTGTGCTGGTGTTCAGGTAATAACGACTGGTCCTACAAGGGCACGGCCATGGGCACAGAGGGGAGACATTCTTATTTGGGCATAATGAGGTATTTGTATGTAATACAAGGGGCAATGCCTAATCTCCATGGAAACAGGAAAAGGAGCAGATTTGAGTGGCACATGGAGCTCCCTGTTGCACTGGGACAACATTACCTACACTCTGAGCAATGTATTAATAATAACAACGTCTGCTCCATCAGTAGTTACACACGTGCCTCGGTTTTTCATTTTCCCCATAACTGCCCTTTAGAGGTGGAACATTTGGGGTCCCTGTGTCATAATGAACAATATTCAGCCCTTATTGTTGTACCCCCTGAATCCCCTCATGTCTGCCTTGATAAAGACTCAATTACCTGTGCACTTACCTGTAACAGATGTACCTACCTCCCACGCGTCTCCTGCCCCTGAAGCCATTCCAGAAGCCTCTGAATGTTCTTCCTCACAGCACACAAAGAGTTAAGGCCCATTGAGACTGAACTGTAATGGCAGTTAGTCAAAGCCAAGCGGGGTGTATAAAGTAGCCCCTGGCAAATAATAGTCAGCTCTTGTAGAAAAAAACTGTGTGGAATTCACATTTTAATATTGGTGTAAGAAATATATATTTTCTACAAAAAAATGTATAAATTGCATGTTTTTGTTCCAGGGGAGCGAAGGAGCTGACGGCAGAGCAATCAGAGAAGATGAAAGTATTTGTACTGCGCTGCTTTGATATAACAGGTAGGGCCCCCCAGCCCCATAACAGCAGGGGGGCCCCTGGAAGTCTTTGAGTAGGGGCATCTGGGGCAGGGAACCCATCCCACTTGTAGGTAGGGCTTAAACCATAGAAACAGGTGGCGCTCCCTCCTGAACTCATGTTATTTAAATGTATCTTTAATATCGCCCCTCTTCCTTCTACACTGTCCCACTAATGGCTTGAACCTCCTATTGGCTTCTTGCTGCACACGGCTATAGGAACAGACACATATATATGGGTGAGTGGGTGTAAGAGGGGGTATATAAATGGATAGTGAGTAGGGGAGATGCCCCAGTGCAGGGGCTGCTAATGTTGTCTCTGTGCCCCTCAGGGATGTTCCCCCTCATTGTGCTGATGGAGTCAGGGGAGATCCAGGAGAAGATCAGCAAAAGCTTCCACTTGTTGGGAGTGCGCTACGTCATTGCTCTGCAGAAGTTCAAGGTGGAGGAGCCGGAGCTGGACGCCGAGACTGAAGCCGAAATCCTGAGATTTCTCAACCTCTGCACCAACGAGGCCGACAGGGGCATGAAGAAGTTGCAGAGGGTGGGCAGGGAGGAGGAATGCAGGAGGCATATTCGGGAGCAGATGATGGTGGAGCTGGAACTGGAGAGGGAGAAGGTGCGGAGGAAGACAAAGGTGGAGATACAGAGTGTCAAGTGAATTGTATGACTAATACACCCAATTGAATACCTCCCAACATTTTGGAACATATATCTGTGCTTTTTTCTTTCCAGTTTTGCTAATGGAGATGAATTGCTGTGAGTTTCACTTCTCCCAAGGGACCTGTTATCTTATATTGTTACAATTCTTATTTGCTCATCTCAAAATTGTTTCACAAGTATCTGATCTGCAGCTGTGGCTGTTCTGGGCTCTCTGCCAAAAGCCAATTAAGAAACATTGTTTATTTTTCTGGCTGTTCAGTGCAGAGAAAATCTGGACTTCACAGTACAAAAGAGGGACTGCAGTTGAGCTGTTAAAAGAGGGACTGTCCCTCTAAAAACGGGACAGTTGGGAGGTGTTTAATTGCCCTCAACTCATCTCCTGATTATTTGTCTCATTCCATTCCCAGCACATAAACACCTTCCAGCTCATGTGTCACCTGTCTGAGTTCTCATTGTGTATCAGTAAATATTGTATTATATTGGATTGTACTGTATATATATGTATATGTGGAACACAGCAATAGATGAATATTCACCAAATATCTCAGATAGGAAGATTCATTTGGATTGTACCAGGAGCAGGAGTGAAATATATACGTTTGTATGTTTTACTGTTTATTAGAGTCTAATCAAATAATAAATATTTCCTGACAGAGCAGCTAATGTCTGTGTGAAACCCATAGCCACACACTGAGCAGAACCTTTGCCAGACTATAATCCTTAATGGACTTTCCCTAAACCCCCTGTGTGTCCTGTGAGTTGGTCTGGTCCCTCAGAGCTTTATCTCCAGTCACAAGAGGTGAGATGTCTGTCACTTCTCTAATCTCCTCACACGTTTCACACTTGATTTTAACGGTTATTTCTTTGCTGAAGTGACTTGTTTTACCTCCAGTTATAGCAACTTCTTGCTTTTATCAGTTTAGTAGTGTGTAACATGTAACCGACAGTCTGTAATAGAGACAGGCACAGCTCATGTATCTAAACTGTCTGTTGTGAGACAAAACTGTCACATTTAATCCTCACACTGTCACCTGATTGTTCTAATCTGCCCATTGTACTGTGCTGACATTGTTATATAGTAATAATGTCTTGTGTATATCAGATATGCAGCTTTTTCTTCTAGTTTTATAAATCCTGTGATATGTTAATGGGGAGATGTTGTACTAACTGCCTGTTGTAATATAAGTGGCCTGTGATGTACCTGAAAGTGTCAGTGTTCTCCTTACTATTTTACAGCTCCCCAGACAGGTCACATGAATAAAACATGATATTGTTATGTGTCTCTACCTGGTGTATTCAAGTCCTTATTGTGCAGTGACTTCTCTACACTGCTGAGTGTTGGACCAGAGGGTCACGTGGGTCGGTGGGACAGAAAAGTGACTTATATTTGGTGCCGTGACTCGGATTTCATTGATTTTCACAAAGTGACCAGGGAGGATCTTCCAATTGGCCAGCGGTAACTGCAGCTGATAAACCCCTAAGTGATCTGTGTTCAAAGGTTTGAGAGACTATTTCACAGGGACTCTATAAGTGATATAGAAAGACAATATGTCTGAGCATCACACAACTCCTCCTGGGAGCTTACAATCTACCCCTGCACCACAAGGAAGACTCATTATATCATGTGACAAACTGAGGAATGTAAATGTAAGTTTTGACATGTCAACAATTCAGCCTGAAAATATACTGACAAGGTCTGTGTTGCCTGTAATAGTCAGGGTGTAGCTGAACTACAACATGAGCACATTGTACACACAGGAGGTATGATACATACTAGTGATCCTTATTGCAAAGGTGCAGCTAGCTACATGCAGGGTACATCTGAAACCATTAGTTTATGTCTGATCTGATATGAAAAGTTGTACAACAGATTAGCCACTCAATTATAACAGGTCTGACAGCCCAAAATGGCAGACTTAGTGACACTGCACCAGTGAGTAACAAGCAAACTGAGGAGTGGGCTGAATTAAGCAAAGCTGTTTTATCAGATAACTGCTGAGCCATAACAAGGCAGACATATGTCAAAGAGAAATGGTCAAAGGAAAACCATTATAAAGAAATGATGCCCTGATGACTAGACTACAGACGGCCAGAAGGCTTTTGGTTTGGAACCAGATTTTTAAAACACAGTGATGCTAGCACACCCAGACTTTAGCAAACCTTTTATCCTGTCTATATGTGCATCTATGGATGGACTTGGTGCACTACTTACTCAGATGTCTGAATATGGGCAGAGGACCCGGCCTATTTCATTTGCTAGCAAGGCTCTAAATAAGTCCCAGTCAAGGTACCCAGCATATCAGCTTGAATTCTTAGCTCTAAAGTGGGCAGGTTGTGACAAGTTTAGCCATTGGTTAAAAGGACACCATTTCACTGAGTGGACTGACAACAATCCCCTCACATACATTATGAGCAAACCAAAGTTGGATGCTTGTGAGGAGAGGTGGGTTGCCAAGCTTTCACCTTATGATTTTGACTTGCAATATGTGTCAGGAACACACAATATACCAGCTGATCTCCTAAGTCATCAACCATTTGTCAAGCCAAGCATCAACAGCAGAATTGTAAGAGAACCTTACCAGGATCTGCTGGAAACTTGCCAAACCTTTGATAAGTAAATCCAATGAAAAGGTGTGGATACAATAAAGCACAGAGTTTCTGCTGCAAAAGGTGCCTTTATTCACAAGCACGACATGTTTTGAGCTTGCTAGCTCTTCATCAAGTGTATATTAATAGAGAGCTAGCAAGCTTGAAACATGTCGTGCTTGTGAATAAAGGCACCTTTTGCAGCAGAAACTCTGTGCTTTATTGTATCCACACCTATTCATTGGATTTACAGATTGACTGCTTTGGATGGAAGAAAGATGTTCGGGATACTAGAATTGTCTCAGAAGGGTAAAGGTTCCAGTAATCTATTGTATAAACCTTTGATAAGGATGCTGCTCAGGAATCATTTAGACTTTCAGTCAGAGTCCAAGGAATAAGACATTTGCCTCTTCATACAGTCCCTGCTCCTTGTTTGATGACAAGTGATGAAGTTAAATCACTAATGCAAAACCACTTGCAACCTGCATATGGGCGAATACCCCACACAATGCTGATACAACAAAAGGTAAATACTCTGATACAGCAGGCACCAACTCTGCTTCCCAAGTTCTCCTTAAAGGACCTTCAAACTAAGCAAAATAGAGAAGATGACCATTCAGGGCCATACACTTTGCTCAAAGAGGAAGAAGGCCATCCCATAGGAAACATTCCTGTGAATCCCAAATGACTTTGAGACTGTTTAAACACTGGGATAAGCTCAAGTTAAACAATGGAATTCTTTACAGAAACTGGTCTGGAATTAAGCGATTCGTTTGTGGTCCCTTCCTCACTAAAAGATGATGTTCTGAAAGGTATCCATGATGCTACTGGAAACCAAGGTCAAGACTAGTAATGGGTGAATTTTTCACCACGAAATTTGAACATTTCCTGTTAAATTTGTGAATTTCCAGCGAAATTTGCGATATGGTTGAAAAATGAGCAAAACCAGAATTTTGACACCAGTGACAATTTGCTGGCATCAAAACTGACAAAGGCATTGAAGTTGATGCCGGCGCCCATATAAGTCAAAGGGCATCCGTTATTTGTCGTCTGTGTCTAAATAGTAGCTGGTGTCAAGGACAAAAATAATGAAAGTATTGATGTTCTGGTTGATACAGACCATTTTACAAAAATAGCTCATGCATTCCCATGTCTAAACCAGACAGCCAAGCAAGTAGCCCGTAAACTTTGGGATCATTTCTTCTGTATATATGAATTTCCTGAAATATAACATTCAGATAGAGGAGCTAATTTTGTAAGTGAATAGATCAATGAGCATCTACAAATTGCTGGAGTAGAAAAATCTCACACAACACCCTATCACCCTATGGGAAATAGTCAAGCAGAACGCTGTAACTGTACTCTAGGAAATATGTTAAGATCCTTAACTCCAAGAGCACAAAAGTAAATGGCCACAAGTTATCCAAACGCTGACCTTTGCATACACTGTACATGAAAGTTCTCAATGATTTGTTGGACTCACAGCTTAGTCACCAACAAGATAACTTAGTTTTTCAGTTAGATAGGCAAAATGATGTTACTCATATGTCATTTGACAAAGAACCTTCTGATTTACTCAGAGTTCCACAGAGTCCAGTAGAAAGTGTAACCCAAACAAGGTCTGGTAGAATAGTAAAGTCAGTGGGCAGACTAATTTGCTCAATGACTTCAATAATATCCAGCTGCCAAACTGAAAGTCAGTTGCTAAAAGTACTTTATGTGTTAGGCGATAGCCTTTAGTTGTTAAGGACATTGCCTATCACTCTACTAGCACTTTACTGGGAATATGTAAGAGCTTATATTACACATATAAGGCAAGATAAATGGTATGTAGATTAGAAAGTATGTAGGTCAGAAGTTCCCAATGTCTGTAGAATGTCAGAAGTGCCCCAATGTCTATAGAATGTCAGAAGTTCCCCAATGTCTATAGAATGTCAGAAGTTCCCCAATGTCTATAGAATGTCAGAAGTTCCCAATGTCTGTAGAATGTCAGAAGTGCCCCAATGTCTATAGAATGTCAGAAGTTCCCCAATGTCTATAGAATGTCAGAAGTTCCCCAATGTCTATAGAATGTCGGAAGTTCCCAATGTCTGTAGAATGTCAGAAGTGCCCCAATGTCTATAGAATGTCAGAAGTTCCCCAATGTCTATAGAATGTCAGAAGTTCCCCAATGTCTATAGAATGTCAGAAGTTCCCCAATGTCTATAGAATGTCAGAAGTTCCTCCAATGTCTAGGCGTTGGTTGTATCATTGGAAAAGTCTCTCTGAGGTCCAGACCCAACAGCCCGCCGCGGTGAGAGCGCCAAATCCTAACCACTAGACCACCAGGGAAAAACCTACGACATGCTACCTCTCACATGAGAGTCCCTACAGAACTCAGTACCTGTAAAGGAAAAATTATACCGTACACACTGTTACTACAATGTCTCACTAGGCAAACCAGTACAGCCAGTCAGTGCAGAGTCTGTCGTCAATGATGAACATCCATTGGAACCTCATCAACTACAACCAGAAGACTGGGTTTATTACTGTAACCATATTAGGTAATCCCCATTGGAACCAAGGTGGAAGGACCATTCCAATAGTTGCTCACATCACCACCGTCAGTAAAATTGGACGGCAAATCTTACTGGGTACCCGTGCATGTATCACACTGCAAATCGTCAGTACCTCCATCTGATCAAGTGGTGCCAATAGCGAAAGCCATAATACCTCCAGTACAGCAAAGCCCTCCACTGACCAGATCCAGAGCACAACATCCAGCCCACAATGATTGACAGACTCTGCACTGACTGGCTGTACTGGTTTGCCTAGTGACACATTGTAGTAAGAGTATGTACGGTATAATTTTTCCTTTACAGGTGGCCATTCTGAGAGTTATTGTCTCCTTCCAAAATTTATCATTATTGCCCTAATTTTCATTTTGTATTTTAGCACTATGCTCTGTCCATGGTAACCATGTTCAACAACAATTTAGTGTTGCAGTTACCCCATAATGTTGCAAAGACGGTCAATGCCAGTAACTGTTGGATTTGCTCACCATTCCTTAATCATGGCGGTGCCCCAAATCTTTTTGGGTTGTTTCTTAGTTTCTCTGTTTTGGAATCTGTCACTTTTCAAAGTTTTTTCACAAAATAGAATGGCCCTCGACTTCCTATAAGCTAAAGACTGATTGCTGTACTTACATTATTGATCATTACAATCCTATTGAAAAACATGGTTCCAGCATCACCTGCATTGAAGGTAGCCTTAGGAAAGAGTACCCATGGTCCCTCTCTAGTTTGTTTGGTAATTCTGGGGTTCTATTGTATCTACTATTCTTAAGATTGCTGCATTTATCTGCATATCTGTTCATGTCCTCTTAATCCTATTTGTTATAAGAGTGTTGATTCTAAAAGCCAAATCATGGCATATTTCGCACAATGAGAAGACCAACACTATGTCAAATAATCATTGTGCTCAAGTAATAGTAAAGTCTGAACTATCTAATCCTACAGAAGTACTCATTGTTGAAGATAATCATGTAATATCCTACCCAATTGTTGATCCAATAAATGATTTCCCCACTATCCTTACCGAAGGAAATCCCGGTGACCCCCAGTAAGTCCACATGATTCAGACTACTCCCACTACTCCCTAAAGTTTGGGAAAATAAAATTTTCAAAGGGCCGATTGTGGGATCTTACTTACCTTCTGACCCACCTATACCTATGCGGCAGATCTAACCTTTGAACTCTGGTTCTGTCCTCTGTAATTTTCTACTTCTCATAGCAATACATTTTTCATATAGCAATATATTTCTGTATTATCAGTAAACAATTTATAAGATGCAGCTACGTGCAAAGTACCAATTATAAAAGAGGAACCTAATGACCAATGCCTAGCTAGCTAGTTATAATGAAAGTGCTTGTGGTCAGATAAACTACTGTACCAAGTATAAAGTTTATGCCCATATAAGAATAATTTAGCTTAAACCATATAATGTAGAGTTTGCAGTGATATTTTAACCAACCATGTATAACACAATGCTTTGGTATGATATGAAACATAGAAAGTCAGAAGTTCTCCAATGTCTATAGAATGTTAGAAGTTTCCCAATGTCTATAGAATGTCAGAAGTTCCCCAATGTCTATAGAATGTCAGAAGTTCCCCAATGTCTATAGAATGTCAGAAGTTCTCCAATGTCTATAGAATGTTAGAAGTTTCCCAATGTCTATAGAATGTCAGAAGTTCTCCAATGTCTATAGAATGTCAGAAGTTCCCCAATGTCTATAGAATGTTAGAAGTTCTCCAATGTCTATAGAATGTCAGAAGTTCCCAAATGTCTATAGAATGTCAGAAGTTCTCCAATGTCTATAGAATGTTAGAAGTTTCCCAATGTCTATAGAATGTCAGAGTTCTCCAATGTCTATAGAATGTCAGAAGTTCCCCAATGTCTATAGAATGTCAGAAGTTCTCCAATGTCTATAGAATGTCAGAAGTTCCCCAATGTCTATAGAATGTCAGAAATTCCTCCAATGTCTATAGAATGTCAGAAGTTCCCCAATGTCTATAGAAAGTCAGAAGTTCCCCAATGTCTATAGAATGTCAGACGTTCCCCAATGTCTATAGAATGTCAGAAGTTCCCCAATGTCTATAGAAAGTCAAAAGTTCCCCAATGTCTATAGAATGTCAGAAGTTCCCCAATGTCTATAGAATGTCAGAAGTTCTCCAATGTCTATAGAATGTCAGAAGTTCCCCAATGTCTATAAAATGTCAGAAGTTCTCCAATGTCTATAGAATGTCAGAAGTTCCCCAATGTCTATAAAATGTCAGAAGTTCCCCAATGTCTATAGAATGTCAGAAATTCCCCAATGTCTATAGAAAGTCAGAAGTTCCCCAATGTCTATAGAATGTCAGACGTTCCCCAATGTCTATATAATGTCAGAAGTTCCCCAATGTCTATAGAAAGTCAGACGTTCTCCAATGTCTATAGAATGTTAGAAGTTTCCCAATGTCTATAGAATGTCAGAAATTCCCCAATGTCTATAGAAAGTCAGAAGTTCCCCAATGTCTATAGAATGGCAGACGTTCCTCAATGTCTATAGAATGTCAGAAGTTCCCCAATGTCTATAGAAAGTCAGAAGTTCTCCAATGTCTATAGAATGTTAGAAGTTTCCCAATGTCTATAGAATGTCAGAAGTTTCCCAATGTCTATAGAATGTCAGAAGTTCCCCAATGTCTATAGAATGTCAGAAGTTCTCCAATGTCTATAGAATGTTAGAAGTTTCCCAATGTCTATAGAATGTCAGAAGTTCTCCAATGTCTATAGAATGTCAGAAGTTCTCCAATGTCTATAGAATGTCAGAAGTTCCCCAATGTCTATAGAATGTCAGAAATTCCTCCAATGTCTATAGAATGTCAGAAGTTCCCCAATGTCTATAGAATGTCAGAAGTTCCCAGATGTCTATAGAAAGTCAGAAGTTCCCCAATGTCTATAGAATGTCATAAGTTCCCCAATGTCTATAGAATGTCAGACGTTCCCCAATGTCTATAGAATGTCAGAAGTTCCCCAATGTCTATAAAATGTCATAAGTTCCCCAATGTCTATAGAATTTCAGAAATTCCCCACTGTCTATAGAAAGTCAGAAGTTCCCCAATGTCTATAGAATGTCAGACGTTCCCCAATGTCTATAGAATGTCAGAAGTTCCCCAATGTCTATAGAAAGTCAGAAGTTCTCCAATGTCTATAGAATGTTAGAAGTTTCCCAATGTCTATAGAATGTCAGAAATTCCCCAATATCTATAGAAAGTCAGAAGTTCCCCAATGTCTGTAGAATGTCAGACGTTCCCCAATATCTATAGAATGTCAGAAGTTCCCCAATGTCTATAGAAAGTCAGAAGTTCTCCAATGTCTATAGAATGTTAGACGTTTCCCAATGTCTATAGAATGTCAGAAGTTCCCCAATGTCTATAGAATGTCAGAAGTTCCCCAATGTCTATAGAATGTCAGAAGTTCTCCAATGTCTATAGAATGTTAGAAATTTCCCAATGTCTATAGAATGTCAGAAGTTCTCCAATGTCTATAGAATGTCAGAAGTTCCCCAATGTCTATAGAATGTCAGAAGTTCTCCAATGTCTATAGAATGTCAGAAGTTCCCCAATGTCTATAGAATGTCAGAAGTTCTCCAATGTCTATAGAATGTCAGAAGTTCCCCAATGTCTATAGAATGTCAGAAGTTCTCCAATGTCTATAGAATGTCAGAAGTTCCCCAATGTCTATAGAATGTCAGAAGTTCTCCAATGTCTATAGAAAGTCAGAAGTTCCCCAATGTCTATAGAATGTCAGACGTTCCCCAATGTCTATAGAATGTCAGAAGTTCCCCGATGTCTATAGAATGTCAGAAGTTCCCCAATGTCTATAGAATGTCAGAAGTTCCCCAATGTCTATAGAATGTCAGAAGTTCTCCAATGTCTATAGAATGTCAGAAGTTCTCCAATGTCTATAGAATGTCAGAAGTTCTCCAATGTCTATAGAATGTCAGAAGTTCCCCAATTTTTGTTTCTATTGGTCCCACTGGGAATGATCCACAGAACCTCCTCCATTAGAAATGTCAGCTCTTGGGAAGAGGCTTGGGGAGAAATCTTGTTGGAGTGGATCTGAATGAAGGTTTGGGGTGTTTATAAGCCCCATTTCGACCAACACCAGTAAACCAGGAAGGAGAAATTATAGAGAAAGGCAATGTATTTACGCTTCTGTGTGCCCCAGTGTAGGTGGAAGCCATAGGGCAGTTGCTCTGAGCAATATTTGCCCCAGTGAAAGTAGAAGCTGTGGAACAGTGGGAGCGAGTAATTGCCCCAGTGTAGGTTGAAGCCACAGGGCAGTTTGAGCGAGTAATTGCCCCAGTGTAGCTCAAAGAAGTTTGGGCAGTTGGAGTAGGTAATTGCCCCAGTATAGGTGGAAGCCGTGGGGCAGTAGGAGCGAGTAATAATAATTGCTCCCTCACATGACAAAGAAATGTGCCCAGACAGGTTCCTGGTTCAGGTTCTGTTTATTCTCAACTCCAGTTTCATTTCATTTTTCATTTCATTTCTTGGACATGGCAAGTCCTCCCTGATTAACCTGTGTGTGAGTGTCCTGCGGAACCAGCCCTACCAGAACTTCGCAGGGGCGGGATGGTCCGATGGTTCCGTCATCCGTGAGAGACGCGACTTCCCCCTCACTAACACCGTCTGCATCACCGACAACCGTGGCTTCATCAGCCTCGACCAAGGGGAGGTCACTGAGGCCTCTGCCCAGCAAAAATGAAAAAATTAAAAAATATTTTTTAATGATGGCGTCCTAGACAGCCTCCTACTCTGCCTACCCCTAGTTCCAGCCCCACATCATTCTATAGTCTGCGCCATACAATTCTATAGTCAGTGCCATAGTCTGTGCCATATATTTCTGTCAAACTCACCAGTATAATCCAGTCGTAGAAGGAGCTGGAGCAGTAGATAGTGAACCCACAAGCGCCTCACACAACCGCTACCCACCTGGAGTGGAACAGGGTTGTGGAGAGTAGCCAGTGAGACGATTTGCGAAGTACAAGGGATTAGGCAGAGTTGTGGTCAGGAGGTCCGAGGTCAGAAGGCAGGCAGCGAGATCCGTAAATGATAAGGCAGGCTGATGGGTCGAGACAGGCAGCAAGAATCACAGTCCAGGTACGAGCAAGGGTCGATAACAGGAATTCAAGAAGTGCAGAGACGCTAGGATTTCAGTTTAAACAACCTAATAACCAAAAGTTCAGACTCAGATAAAGGATAAACTCGACCAAAAGGAATTTGAGCCCCTGGAAGAAGGTTAATAGGGCAATCGTAAATACGATGAGGAGGTAACTTGTCAGCCCCTCTTTTATTGAAAACGTCGGTAAATTCCCAATATGCTTGAGGAAGAAGGTCATGGGTTTCAGATGCACGAGATAAAGAACAGACTCTATTTGAAGAGAAAATACATTGGGAAAAACAAAAATTTGAAAGAAAGGTAACTTCACCAGTAGCCCAGTTGATGGACGGGTTGTGTTTCTGCAACCAGGGTAATCCCAGGATGACAGGGAATAAGGGAGAAGAAACCACGTCAAAGTTCATGACTTCAGCATGTCCTTTATTTAACAAAACAAAAAGTGAAATAGTCTCTTGCACCACAGGGCCTGAAGTAATCAGAGAACCATCTGCCACACGAAGAGCTATGGGGTTCTTTTTGGACTGGAGCGGTATCTGGAACTGTAGTGCCACTTTATTGTCCAGGAAACACCTGCTTGCTCCAGAGTCAAGAATTGCTTGAAGTTCTACCCGTTTGTCTCCCCACTGCAAAGATAAAGAGACTGTCAGGAGAGGCACCGGAACATGACAACCAGTAAAGTCTTTTTCAAAAATCCTTTTACCCGTTGGGCGGGTCGGACAACCCCGAAGCAGATGACCTGCTTGTCCACAATAGAGGCAGAGGTTAAGTCTGCAATGTCTAATACGCTCCTCTGGGGTTAATGCAGACCTAATGGCTCCAATCTGCATAGGCTCTGGAGCTGCACTGAAGACGGGTGGAGGAACAGCTGGAGAAAATGAAGAAGGCATTCGGATAGGAGGAGGAGCGGATGGTAACAGCTGAGGTTGAAGGCCTGCTTTCTCAGCCCTTTCTTCCTCCCTGCGTTCCCTGAGCCTCTGGTCCAATTGGATAGAAATGAGGATGAGATCTTCCAAACTATCAGGGATGCCAGTACGAGCTAACTCATTTTTTAACTCGGGTGAAAGTCCAAAGGGATACTGGTTCTTTAGTGCTGCTGGGTTCCATTCGGTATCATCCTCCCATTGCCGGAATTCCAGCGTGTAATCTTCCGCTAGACGGACCCATTGCATCAAAAAGAGAATCCACTGTGGCCAATACAGGACTTTGACGATCCATGAGATGGAAGGCCCAGGTCTGTGGTTCTCCCGTTAGAAAGGAAATAATAACCCCAACCCGGGTTTGCTCAGTGGGATATGTGTGGGGTTTGAGTGAAAACAGCAGCTTACAGTTGCTCCTGAAGTTCCGGAACACCTTTTGGTCACCAGCGAATTTCTCTGGAAAGGCCACTTTAGGTTCAGATATTTCTGAAGTAATCACCTGAACTTCTGTTGGAGCAGGAGGAGTTGCAGCGGCCGTGGAGGGGAGTACAACTGACGGATGGGTTCTAATATGCTCCTGCAGCTGCGAATAGCCACTTTGCAGCTCCTGAACAGCTTGCGTTAGTGAAGACAGCTGTTGAGTTAAGACAGCAAATGGAGACGCCCCTTCAGCTGGATCCATCTTAGGGCCTGGTTATACTATCAGACTCACCAGTATAATCCAGTCGTAGAAGGAGCTGGAGCAGTAGTGAACCCACAAGCGCCTCACACAACCGCTACCCACCTGGAGTGGAACAGGGTTGTGGAGAGTAGCCAGTGAGACGATTTGCGAAGTACAAGGGATTAGGCAGAGTCGTGGTCAGGAGGTCCAAGGTCAGAAGGCAGGCAGCGAGATCCGTAAATGATAAGGCAGGCCGATGGGTCGAGACAGGCAGCAAGAATCACAGTCCAGGTACAAGCAAGGGTTGATAACAGGAATTCAAGAAGTGCAGAGACGCTAGGATTTCATTTTAAACAACCTAATAACCAGGCAATGCATCTCAGTCTGAATCAGGTTTAAATACTGTTGCTTTGGCGCCAAACTGGCGTCATTCCGCTGGCGTCGCGGTACTGACGCCAGCACGTTTGTCTTAGGCGTTTTCACCTGCAACTTTGCGCCAGCGACCGCCGCCGGCGCCTTCGCGCCCATCGCCGGTGTCCCGCGTCACGCACATTAGCGCGCCCGCGCCGGACAGAACGCAGACACAATTCCTCACATATTTCTATAGTCTGTGCCATAGCCTGTGCCATATATTTCTATAGTCTGTGCCATATATTTCTATAGACTGTGCCATATATTTCTATAGACTGTGCCATATATTTCTATAGACTGTGCCATATATTTCTATAGTCTGTACCAGCTGTGCCTTAAACAGTTCCAAATGTTTTGCAGTCAGTGCCAGTTTGCATTGGGCATTGGTTATGAGTGACTGACCTTCTTTTGAGTTGAGTGTGTGACATTGCAGGGGGCCTGCGGTTGGTGGAGGATTCGGTGAATTGGGACTGGACTATAAAGGAAAAACTGAAGTTTCTGCTACAGAGATGTCACACTCCCCCCACTGACTTTGTTATTCCGCTCATTGTGTACAGGTAATGGGGTATCAGGGGTGGTAGTGGGGTATCAGGGAAGCTACTGGTATCTGAAATGTTTAACAGTTAAGGTCCAGTTTGGGGTGAGAAGAGTTTCATTTGGCCAAAATAAGAGTGACTCTGATATTGGGAGACACATGTATGTGGGACCATTTGATAAAACAGGCACAGGTCTAATTGCCTATAGCAACCAATCAGCAGGCAGCATTCACTGGTCATGTGTTGGAAAGCTGACATCTTATTGGTGGTTTTGGGTAACTGCACCTGATCACACCTTACTTATATTATTGGCACTAACTGGGTGACTCTTCCCCAGGGGAACAACAATTCTCACCACAGAACAGTCTGATCATATGAAAAACTTCATTGTGAGGAGCTTCGAGGTCACAAAATTCCATATTGTTCAATCCCACAGCTGACTCAAGGGGAAGACAAGTTTTAGTCTGGGAGGGTCCTATCTTGTATACAGGAGTTATTGAAGCTGGGGGGTGTCATCAGTGGTGGTGGGGTCCCTTGAGCATAGGCCCTCCAGCAGTGGCTCCACTCATGTATGTCTGCAGGAGTATTTTATCCAGCAGAAAGTCTGGGGTGGAATAACTGCTCTGATGCTGGAACAGCATTGGCTGAAGGTTGGTGTTTGGGGGGAGTTGGGGTACAGTATCTGTATGTACTTTATTTTATTGACCCATAACATTCTCTCCTTTGCCCCTTAGGGTTGTTCCCCATTGTTGTGCTGATTGAGTCTGGTGAGAGCCAGGAGAAGATCAGCAATAACTTCCACATGTTGGGTGCCAGCTATGTCTTTGCTTTGCAGAAGTTCCAGATGGAGCAGCCTGAGCGCGACAATGAGACTGACGTGGAGATTCTAAACAGTATTTTTTCCAGAACTTGCTTCAGACAAGGAAAAAATATGGAACACTCTAGATCTAGTTAGATGCATATCGGTATATTTCAGGAGATGAAAAGAGTGGAGAAAATGTAACAGAATGTTTGTAGTTCCTGACGGTACCAGGAAAGGACAAGCCGCTGTAGTATCTACAATAAGTAGATGAATAGTAAAATGTATCCACTTGGCTTATCAGTCTTCAGTTCATACAATTCCTACAGGGGTAAAGGCCACTCCACCAGAGCATTGAGCACTTCTTGGGCGTTTCAGGCAGAATCACGTTGGAGCAAGTTTGCAAGTCAACATCTTGGTCTTCAGCCAACACATTCTTGAGACATTATCATGTTAATGTGTTTTCACCAGATAATACTTTATTTGGCAAGAGAGTATTGGAAGCAGTGAAATCTGCAAAATAAATACACTATTCTGCAAGTTAAAAGGTTTATTTCAATCTTTTTCTCCCACCCTCGGTGACTGTTAAGGTACTGACCCAGAGGTGTGTGTGCTGCCATAGTGACCAGGAAAAACTAAAAATCGATTTCATACTTACCGTAATTTTTGTTTCCTGGTTACTATGGGCCGAACCCTCCCAAAGAAATGAAAGCTCACACTTAGAAGACACTGGTCTGAGGGGAGAGGGGTGTATATATAATCATGGGTTCATTTAATTAGCTTCATTGTTTCTGTCCTATTAAAAGCGGGGGCGGGGATAACCCAGAGGTGCTGCCCATAGTAACCAGGAAACAAAAATGACGGTAAGTATGAAATAGATTTTTAGTTTATAAGAAAAGGACTAGAAATAATCAGAATCAGAAATGATACATGTCCATTATGTCCTACAGTATACCTTATTATTTCCTATTTCTCATTGCTATTATAGCAGCTGTGGGGGAATCTCACAGATAAGAGACAGTACAAGGGGTTTCCACATGAACTTTGCATGGGATTTGATTCTACACAAACATAAACGTTCATTTGAGGAGGCAATAAAGGAAAAAGTTGCAGCTTTTCTGCTAAAATCAAATGTCCTTTCCCAAAGGATCCACAGTCCCAGTTGGGCAAGTTCAATCCAACAAGCAAATAAAAGTTCACTCACAGTCCGTTGGAGATTCCTGGGTTTTCTCTTTGAAGCAGGTGCAAGTCATTCCCAAGCCTTTAGGGCAGTAGCCAGTCCTTGTTACCCGGGAACTTACCTCCTTGTGGGAAAACGGAAGTGTCCGGCAATAAACTCCTTCTGGCAAATAACACAGGGGCCTTCAGTGAATGTGACTATGTTTTCCCGTAGAGCCCCAGTAGCTCTCTGTCTCTCTCTCACTCACACACGGCAGAGACCTGCCTTCATTGAGCCCTCACCTTTTTACTTGAGACTAATCACTCCTCACTCACAGCCTCATTGTCACAGCCCTCTGTACTGCTTCATAGAGGATTCTGGGAGGGATATACTTTCCATCTATGGCGCAAATTTATTTACCTTTGAAGCTGCGCCAGGAGAAGTTTCACCAGGAGAAGTTTCGCCAGGGCGCCACTAATTCACTAAAATACGAGGTTGCGCTCAGGGAGGCGAAAGGTAGCGAAGTTGCGCTAGCGTTAGTTTGTCATTCAAAGTGAAGTTACGCAATCGATGCCTAATTTGCATACGGCGCCAAGTTAAAGTACAATAGACGAATATGTAGCAGCAACTTCATTACAATACATAAGCCTGGGAAACCTTCATAAAATAAACTTGTTATTTTGCCCTATACATGTGCCCACCATATAGTTGAGTTGCCAAATGTTGGCAAATGTAGGGGGGAAGGAGGGTGCCCCGAAATTTTTTTTAAAAAATGTATGATCTTTTTCAGCCAATCACCCTTAAAAAATGGAAAAGATGTCAACTTTTTATGAAGCAAGTCCTATCTACTCTATTGCACTTCACCTGGTGCACTTCTGAGGTGGCGAGAAAAGTCTGGCGCAAGAGGTAACGTTCAGTAAAATCCGCATCTTAGTGAATTAGCGTAGTTACGTCCATTCGCCAGAGAGCAACTTCGCCTGGGGTAAAGTCAGGGTCAGACTGGGGGGCCCGAGGCCCACCGGGACTGGAGTCCAGGGCCCCCTACAGGCCCCCCGTCCCCCTGCTGTGCGCACCGTGCTCTGCTGTGCGCCATCCCCTTGGCACGCATGTGCACATGGCGCCCCCGGCGCATATACACACAAGACACCCCATCGGCGTGCATACGCGTCGCGTAGATCCTATTTAAAAAATAAATAATGAGCTACAGGAGAGGGGGTCTGACCCGGTGGGGGCCCATGTGGGTCGGGGCCCACTGGGTTTTTTCCCTGTGTCCTGCCGGGCCAGTCCAACACTGGGTAAGGTTGTGAAGTATGGATAGAGTAGGTCGACTTCGCTGGCAAATTTACGCCAGGGTCCATTAGTAAATTGGCGAAGTAACGAAATGACGTCACGCTGCCAAATTTTCACTAGCGTTAGTTGCCCCTATGATTTTTCCAACCATGCTACACACCATTAGGGGTTTTCTTTATAAATTATATTGATGTACAATTTCTCATACTTTACCTGTTTATACAGATCTCATTTTATATTGCACTATTCATTAAAGGAGAAACAACCCCCTTATTAAAAAAACCCTACCCCACATAGACCTCCCTCCCTCTTCCCCCCCAGCCTAGCTGCTTCCCCAGGCAAATGCCCCTAACTTTTTACTTACCCCTCGGTGCAGATTCAGGGATTGGAGTTCACGGCAGCCATTGTCCGGGTCTTCGGTAATCTGAGACTGAGACTGGTGGAGCGGCGCATGCGCAGGTGGAGCAATTTCCCGGTCAGCAACAAAATGGAAGGAAATTGCCAAAGAGCCGGAAGAGGACACGAAGACCCCGAAGATGGTTGCCCACAGTGTCGGACTGGCCCACAGGGATACCAGGAAAAGTCCCGATGGGCCAAGGTGTCAGTGGCCCCTCATGCTGCTAAACATGTGGCCTATTTCATGGTCATTCCACAAAGTGGCTAAATAGATGGAATAATAGATTATAGTATGGAAAGAAAAGAAGAATAAATGAGTGAGGAAAGGAAGAATAATAATACTAAGAGTGGGCCCCTGGTCTAAGATTAATTGGTGGGACCCTAGTCAAAGGTTTTTGGGTGGGCCCCTGGTGTCCCAGTCCGACACTGGCTGCCCAGACTCAGTCTAGACTCCGCCCACTCTCCACCCAACTCCACCCACTCTCCTCCCCATGCTGATTTGCACTCTTTTTCCCCACTGCAGGTAAGAGAGCGGCTGTGGAAGGCGGGTTCTTGTTGGCTATAGAGAAAACAAACTGTGTCCTCTACAGTTATACCACTATATATGTTCCTATAACCTCATGTAGTCTGACAAATGTATTGTAGCCATTCCATTAGATACACTGCAAATTCACTAGAGCAATCAACTAATTATATTCAATTCATTCACTAACCCCAAGCATATAACCCCATATAACTGTCACCCATATAGAAGTTGAGAATAAACCTAATTAAACATGGAAACCAATTCTCCAATGAGAATTCTACTGACCAAAAACCTAATTACAGATGTAAGAGAAGTGACCAATGAGAATGCAGATTCCCAGCACTATGTCAGCCATCTTGCTCTTATGTTACATACACACATTATTTTATTTATTTTATTATATGACACTGGGATGAGACATGGGGATAAAGGACAGACTGGGAAACTGGGATTTAAACATTGATAAGTTTGTCCTTGATTTAAATGAATAAACTAAACTGCCACTTGTCTCACAATACCTTGTGATGTGGGAGCAACAGCAGCAGCAAATTTAATGTGGGATTGGTGGCAGCAAGTATTTGGGGGTGCTGGGGCTGTTTTCGGGGTGTTACTATAGTGATTGAGAGCAGAATCGGGAAATAACCTGGTGGGTCCCAACCCTCGTGGGCCCCGCTGGGCCAGACACCCTCACCCGATATCTAAATTTTGGGGGGAAAAAAGTTTTCGGCGGTGCGCATGCGCAATGAGCGGTGCCCTCACACAGTAACGCCAAGCTTGGCGCATCACAGTAGGGGGCCAGGGGGGGGCCCTGGAGCAGAAGTCCCGGTGGGCCCCCCAGTCCGTGATTGAGAGACTGGATGGTGCAAGTAGTTAACCATTTACAGTATAACAGGTACATTTGTAAGTTGCTTATGATCCAGATAAGAACAGAACTACATCCAGATATTCATATTGAGGGACTGTGAGTGGGACAAGGTGTAAGTGAAGGAGTCGGATACTCATATACAACTACTCTCTAACACTTCCCAAGTCACTAATGTACTAGGCATGCTGGGAATAGTAGTCTGATCAACCACATGGGATTCTCATTAAACACATTTATTCCTCTCATCCTCTACTTTGCACCAATCCGGCTTAGATCTGCTCATTTAGTGACCTCTCCAAGTGAGCGGATATTGCAGTGTATTGTCAGCTTAACTCTATTCACTTGTGTAGTCACACGATTTGTATATTTGTATAGGAGACCAAACAACACACACTTTACAAGGTTATTTTGAATTTTTTCATAACTGTCTATGATTTAAAGAGTATATTTGTTAAAGCCCAGCCTAGTAAGGGTCAAGTGTGTCTGCTCTCTGGATTTACATTCTGACTTTAACGTTGTTATTAGGCCAAGGATACCCCTATCCCCTGGGGCATCTCTCATCCCCCTCAAGAATGACACAGAGACTTAATTGGTGCAAAATATGTGTGGAAGTCACTTTCTTTATTTTTTACTTTTTGCTAAAAGGACTAGGTACCCCCTGACCCCCAGCTGCGGCTCCTATCACCACCCTGGGCATTGTGCCCACACCGTAATAGACAACCACAGGGAGCAGGGATCATGGGGCCAAGCGCCCTCTGTGACCAATCAGTCGCCCATCCTCCTGCTCCCAACCGTGTGCATAACTGGCGCTAACCCCAGCCCCTTGCATGACTCAGACAAGACCGTGCAGTCAAAGTCTGCTCCACACTAGTGACTCTCCAAAGGGTAGGCCTGCACTGTAACCATCTTTTCTCCTGGAGCCGCACTGCCGCTGACCCCCACACATTTGTAGCCGCAGCTGACTTCAGGGAGTACCTTTGACTTCACATATAATAATGCCCCAGAGGAAGGCGAAAACCCTTCGGTGTTTCCAATTAGCACCGCAGGGGAAAATTCCTTCCTGACCCCGTCTAGGCGATCGGTCTGAAGACCCTGGAGCACCTTCTTAGCCTCCATCCACCTACAGGGTGGGAGGGTGGGAAACAAAAATTAGTCTGCTGCTCCTGGCTTGGTTTCCTCCTTAAGCATCTGTCCCTTCTCTGCCCCAGCCCCCTTTACCTCCCCCAGCCCGCCCCCTTTTTTCCCGCCACCAGGTATCTCTCCCTTTGTTCCCTTTGTATGTGTCCAGGGGGAGGGAAAGGGGGGGGGGCTGGGTTGGCAAACAGCCCCAGCTACGTGACCAACTACCTAAAGCCCTGGGGGAAGGGGTCCCCTGCCTAAGTCCCACTCTCCCCTATACAGGTTTCGTTCCCTCTATTGTTCCTACACCCACATTATTGTGCACTAATGCCGCATGTACAGTTAGTGAAGCCACTCAGTCCATGAGATTAAATAGGCAGTTTGTTAGTCTGTGTTTAACCAAAGCTTTACATTCAAGACAAATAAAAATCTTCATGTGGACAAACGGATTATTAATCAACTAGTTAAAGTAACGACAGCAGGAAGACGTGTACAACAAATGTCCTTCAGGGCTCTTACTCACTGGCGTTCTGACCTGCGCTCCCCTGCGTTCCTTTTTTTGGCGTTCAGCCGCAGGGGAGCGCAGGAATAGACGCATGTCATTATTTCAAATGGGGCTGTACTCACTCAGACGCGTGTAGGTGCCGAACGCAGGAAAAATGCAGCATGTTGCGTCTCAACCTGCGTTCGGCACCTACACGCGTCTGAGTGAGTACAGCCACATTTGAAATAATGACATGCGTCTATTCCTGCGCTCCCCTGCGGCTGAACGCCAAAAAAAAGGAACGCAGGGGAGCGCAGGTCAGAACGCCAGTGAATAAGAGCCTTTACTTTGGCTGCCAATAACCTGCTTTCTAGGTCATTTGCAAAGGGGTTAACACAATACAATGCGAATACGGGAAAATGTGTAAAGCGGATTGGAAATTAAGTGATTGGGTTAAAAAAAGACTTTAGTTTGTCACATTTTTATACAATGTTTTTGTTCAACCCATTGAATTAAAGCTGAAAGTCTGCAGTTCAACTACATCTGAGTTGTTTCATTTACACTTCATTGTGGGAATGTACAGAACCAACATTAGAGAAAACTTGTCTCTGTCCAACGATTTATGGGCCTAACTGTAGATATATTAATATAATAAATCTAATATTAAATAGTAATAATTTTAATATAATTTTAATTTAATATAATATTAAAGCTATTTATAGCTATACAAATATATAGAGGAGTGAGGAGAAATAGGAATATACAAAACTGAGAGCAGAATAAAAATATCAATATAAATATGAGAAGTGAATAGAGTTAAAAGAGTCAATGAGAAGTAGGAGAAAGAACTGAAGGGGCCAATCTGCTTTGTGGCAAATGGAGAACATTGTAGTCAAACTAACACATACCTCCCAATATTTTGGAAATAAAAAGAGGGACAAAGAGAGTTTCCACATGTAGCACGGCAACATTTTTTGACCAAACCCATTTTTGTGACCCCCTAATTACCATGTACATTTTAAAAAAAATTTAAAAAAATTGAGCAGGTAATGAAAGTTTGAACACATTTTTTTGTGTTTTTTTTCAGTTATTACAGTTTTGCTTATGAAGGTGAATTGCCCTTTAACCTACATTCTCCCAAGAGACCTGTTTATCTTAAAGAAGACATATAGGATGAATGAAAAAACCCTAATTTTGCAGCTCTTTAATGGGACTCAAAAGAAATGTATAACAAAACAAAAGAATACGGTATATACTGTATATATTATAATTTAATATTAAGTACCTCCCTTGCCCCTATTTATGAAAGCCCATGCTTTACACCCTCATCCTTCCCAAAATCATTCCTTGTCCCCAGTCAGTTCACTCTCAGCCTCCCTTCCCCCTCCAACTACAGGTCCCACTGCCACCCTACATTCCTCTCCTTCCTATAACTGACAGTTGGACACAGGTGTTGGGGGGTTGTCGCCCCTTTAATACAAAGCCTGTATTGAATCACATCCTCTGTGGCTAATTAGAAGTTCATTTACACACACACTGTATGGCTGCACAACAATCTGTTCAGTCTGCGGCATGCATCTCAATGAATTGCTTATTAGCCAATCAATTGCCTATTACAATATAAATGGCCGTCACACACATGGGCAGATTATAACGAAGCTTTGGGGAGGCTTAACCTTCCCAAACCATCAGGGTCAGGTTTCCAACACTGAATATAAAGGATCTGCCTGTAAAAGAATCCCAACAGGAATCAATAGGCTGCAGTCTAAACGTCTGTACATTCTCTGCTTCCAGACGACTCTTGAGCTCCTCTAAGTGGGGTCTCTGTGTGGTCTCTGTGTGGCTTAAAAAAGAACTGTAAAACCAATAAGACCGTTAGCTGTAGATGCAAATGTTAATGAAACTAATGATGTTATAAAGGATTTAAATGAAGAGCAGCCTCATTGGTTGGGAATGGTGCACTTGTATTACTGATCATCATGGAGCAGTTGAAGGACAAATGAAACATATTCAAACCCTAGAAACCAAGTTAACCATTCCATTACCATTCCATTACCATTTCATTACCGCAGTGCATGGTTTGGAGCATTTCAGATTAGTATTGTGCAGCTTGCCTTGCAAGGATTAGTCATAGGGATTGTTTTTTTTCTGGTTATCTAAAATGTGTCTATTAAAAGCCCTTAGTTCATGTGAATCAAGCCCCAACATTGCTTAATATCAGACCATAATACACAGGACCTCCATTAGAAATTACGGGGCCCCGTAAAGGAACATTTTTGGGGCCCCCTGGACCACGCCCACACTGACGCCCAAGCTCCACCCCATATCCCGCCCACTCCACATCACAGTTAAAAGACCACACAGACATCAGCGCTTAAAAAGTAACCCCCCCACACAAGTTATAAAAAGCTATTGATGGTCAGGGTCCCTTTATAAAAAATTGGGGCCCCCAAAAAAAAAGAAAAAAAAAAATGTTTTTTTTTTTAGAAAAAACATTGGTGGCAGGGGCCACCAATGTTGTCTAGTAAAGGGTTAAGCTTCAAGTCTTTGCTCGTGTACAAAATGTTATAGGAACTGAAATTGTTCTGCTTGTCACTAAAAAAAGCCCCAGGACCAGAAATAATATAAGAAAAAGTTGTGTCTAGAGACTAATGCAGAACAATCTGCTTCACAACAAGTGATGCTTAATAATAAAACCCAATGACATAAAATTAAAATTCAGATGGCCAATGAGATTGTTTCAAGTAAAATACGTCATCTAAAATGTTGACAATGTTTTGATCTGGGCACAAAATTGTAAAACAAAGTGTGAAGAGCAAAAAATTCTCTGTCTTGACCCGTCTGATGTTCTGTTTTGCTAAATCTTGCCAATAAATCTAATTGTGAGTTTGAGCTTTATGTGTGTGACTGGAGGTGCTGATTGGCAGACACTGCTGTCAGTCAATGGGCTGTAGGGAGAGGCTTTTCCACAAGCTGCATTTTCTTCTTATTGAGGTTCTGTTACTACTGATCCACTTTACCTGCAGATAATAGAATCGAATATCTCTTTGTTTCACTCATACCCCATCTCCTTCTTCTAAAACATTCATTTGGATTATGAAATGTCAACAGTTTTCTCATCTAACAAATAAAATCATCTGCAATAACATTTCTCATTGTACAATGTTTCCCTGTTTTTATAAAGATTCATAGTTTGGGTTATAATTAAATGTAATAGTGGTTGATACCCATTGGTGGCAGGGGGCCCCTTACCAATTCAAAAACATTGGGGCCCCAACAAAATAAAAAAAACAAACATTGGTGGCAGGGCCCCCCAAAACAAATTGAAATAAAAATAAGTTTTTTTTAGAAAAAACATTGGTGGCAGGGGCCCCCAAATAAGTTAAAAAAAATTGGGGCCCCAACAAAAAATAAAAAAAACATTGGTGGCAGAGGCCCCCTTACAAGTTAAAAAAAATTGGGGCCCCAACAATTTTTTTTTTAAAAAACCATTGGTGGCAGAGGCCCCCTTATAAGTTAAAAACAAATTGGGGCCCCAAAAAAAAATTTTTAAAAAAATTTCTTTTTTTAAAAAACCCCCATTGGGCCCCTTATAAGTTAAAAACAAATTGGGGCCCCAAAAAAATTTTTTTTTGAAAAAAAAAACCATTGGTGGCAGGGACCCCCTTACAAGTTAAAAAAAAATTGGGGCCCAACAAAAATTTTTTTAAAAAAAAAAAAACATTGGTGGCAGAGGCCCCCTTATAAGTTAAAAACAAATTGGGGCCCCAAAAAAAATTACAAAAAAAAAAAACATTGGTGGCAGGGGCCCCCTTACCAGTTAAAAAAAAATGTTTTAAAAAAAGATTGGTGTCAGGGACCTATAGAATATTAAAATAATACATTGGTGGCCAGAGGATTAAAAAAAACCCCACACTGGTGTCAGTAGAATTGAACTCGCGGCTTCAGGACTTCAACTTCGCCTCCTTTCGTGACTTTGGGTCTTTTCGGCGCATCGGCTTTGGCTTTTTGCCACTTGCGCATTCAGCAACGCAGAGGCAAGACGTACGGCTCGGGCGCTCGTAAGGGGGGCCCGGATCTTATGCAGCACTGCTGGGCCCCCCTTCATGCCCAGTACACTTGTCCCCCCTGATGGCGGCCCTGATAATACATTGATAATACATGACTCATCCATTGCTGCTGTTGATAGAGAGAACTCTATTGAGCTGCCTATAATTACTCAACTAACTAACTAAGCTTCTATACCACTGCAATATACATTATATCTCACCCAAAAGGTTCCTTATCACTCACTCAGTGATTCGTAACATTCCATTTACTAACGGAGACAAAGTCAGGTCAAGTTAACAAAGTTGTCCAGTAAAGGGTTAAGCTTCAAGTCTTTGCTCGTGTACAAAATGTTATAGGAACTGAAATTGTTCTGCTTGTCACTAAAAAAAGCCCCAGGACCAGAAATAATATAAGAAAAAGTTGTGTCTAGAGACTAATGCAGAACAATCTGCTTCACAACAAGTGATGCTTAATAATAAAACCCAATGACATAAAATTAAAATTCAGATGGCCAATGAGATTGTTTCAAGTAAAATACGTCATCTAAAATGTTGACAATGTTTTGATCTGGGCATAAAATTGTAAAACAAAGTGTGAAGAGCAAAAAATTCTCTGTCTTGACCCGTCTGATGTTCTGTTTTGCTAAATCTTGCCAATAAATCTAATTGTGAGTTTGAGCTTTATGTGTGTGTCTGGAGGTGCTGATTGGCAGACACTGCTGTCAGTCAATGGGCTGTAGGGAGAGGCTTTTCCACAAGCTGCATTTTCTTCTTACTGAGGTTCTGTTACTACTGATCCACTTTACCTGCAGATAAAAGAATCGAATATCTCTTTCTTTCACTCATACCCCATCTCCTTCTTCTAAAACATTCTTTTCGATTATGAAATGTCAACAGTTTTCTCATCTAACAAATAAAATCAGCTGCAATAACATTTCTCATTGTACAATGTTTCCCTGTTTTTATAAACATTCATAGTTTGGGTTATAATTAAATGTAATAGTGATACATACAGTGTACAATGCTAGCTCTCAACGAGGTAAAAACAAATTGGGGCCCCAAAAAAAAATTAAAAAAAAATTTTTTTTTTGAAAAAAAACCCCCATTGGTGGCAGGGGCCCCCTTACCAATTAAAAAAAATTGGGGCCCCTACAAAATAAAAAAAACAAACATTGGTGGCAGGGCCCCCCAAAAAACATTGAAATAAAAATAAGTTTTTTTTAGAAAAAACATTGGTGGCAGGGGCCCCCAAATAAGTTAAAAAAAAATTGGGGTCCCAACAAAAAATAAAAAAAATATTGGTGGCAGAGGCCCCCTTACAAGTTAAAAAAAATTGGGGCCCCAACAAATTTTTTTTAAAAAAACCATTGGTGGCAGAGGCCCCCTTATAAGTTAAAAAACAAAGTGGGGCCCCAAAAAAAAATTTTTTTAAAAATTTCTTTTTAAAAAAACCCCCATTGGGCCCCTAATAAGTTAAAAACAAATTGGGGCCCCAAAAAAATTTTTTATTAAAACATTCATTTCGATTATGAAATGTCAACAGTTTTCTCATCTAACAAATAAAATCAGCTGCAATAACATTTCTCATTGTACAATGTTTCCCTGTTTTTATAAACATTCATAGTTTGGGTTATAATTAAATGTAATAGTGATACATACAGTGTACAATGCTAGCTCTCAACAATACTCGTTATTATATATCAATATATATATATATATATATAGAGGCAACATTTTGAAAAAAGTAATTGAACTATAGGGATAGAGATAGAAACTTCTTTTTTGAGAAGTTATACCTAGAATTAGTGTCCCCTTACAAATCAGCTTAGACGGGGGAACCCATTTAATGTTAAAGTTCTTAATATCTTACAACAAATTCATACCCCTTATAGACCGCAAGCATCAGGATGAGTTGAAAGAACAAATAGTATAATAAAATCTAAGTAAAAGTATTAGAATACAAACCAAATATACAATATATGTGTTTAAGAATAACCATTTGCCAATGGAATTACTGACCAAGTCAAATAGGTGGTCTAGTTGCTCCAGCCCCAGGCCCAAGGGAGCGCACAATCCGTATGTAGATAAACAAATGTTGGAGCCAGACACTCTAGTAGGTCACTCATAGATCAGACTGAAAATAGGTAAAAATGAGAAACTTTTTCTTTATATATAACATCTCACGCCTAACGCGTTTTGTGTCACTAGGACACTTAGTCACTAAAGGTGGCCATACATGGAGAGATGTCGCCAAAAGAGCGGATCTCTCTCCGATATGCCCAAGGTGGGCAATATTGGACTGATCCGATCGTGGGCCCTAGGGCCCAACGATCGGATCCTAACAAACGGGAACGAACGGTCAGATGGCGGGACCGCATCAACGAACAGATGTGGCCGCGATCCGACGGGATATTTAGTTCCATCTGATCAAGATCTGCCTGACTTTCGGCCAGATCTCGATTGGTGAAGCCCGTCGGGGGCCCCCATACACGGGCCAATAAGCTGCCGACTCGGTCTGTCTCCAGCTTTTATCGGCCCGTGTATGGCCACCTTTAGCCTATGACCTAGGGGGTTATTTATCAAAGTCAGAATTTATCTCAATATTTTCTGCTTCAAACTCCGATCAAATCTGCTCAGGTTTTTTACGCTTATTTATTATTACTTTTTTCCCAAAAATTAGCTTTGTGGTAAAAAAACAGATTTTCACAAATATTTAAGATTTTTTCATTTGATTTTCACGAATTTCATGGAAACTCCAAAAACTTCAGCTCTCACACAATTTGTCTTAGATTAAAATCACAGGTAAAAGCCACTCAGCCATTTCACTAGCCAGGTGACTGGGGAAACTATTGTGACAACATCAGGAAATCTTCACCGGAACCAAGGTGGAAAGGTCCATTCCAAGTACGGCTCATATCTCCAATGCCAGTTAAATTGAAGGGGAAATCATACTGGGTGCTCACTTCACATTGTAAAAATCTGTACCTCTATATAACAACCAGGCGGCGACAGACTCGCAGACTATCAGCACTGCAGTAAAGCAGAGCCAGAGCTTGTCACTACCAGGCATTGGATGATGATGATGACTGTATCATCCCTAGCTGTATTGTCTTGCCTAGTGAGACATTATAGTGAGAATGTTCCTTCTTTACTAAACATGAAGTTGTCATAGTAGTATGTATCCTTTTTGTGTTGTTCTCCTCTTCCTCCTTTTCCAATGATAGCCTCATTCTACATCTGCATCATAAAGTGTCCTGAGCAGTGAATGGCAACTAGTATTAATTATACCATGTTAGAAAATGTAATTTTCCCAGATGCAAAATCTCCATCTTTTCCCATGTATGGTACGGCCCATGTTATTAAATTCTTAGGACAGTTAGCGGCTATTCTAGATGCTGCAGTAAATGAAACCAGATATTCTATAGCTGAGAAAAAAATAGACTTGGAGGCTTTCTTTAGGAGGACACAAACATAGACTTGGAGGCTTTCTTTAGGAGGACACGAACATAGACTTGGAGGCTTTCTTTAGGAGGACACAAACATAGACTTGGAGGCTTTCTTTAGGAGGACACAAACAGACTTGGAGGCTTTCTTTAGGAGGACACAAACATAGACTTGGAGGCTTTCTTTAGGAGGACACAAACATAGACTTGGAGGCTTTCTTTAGGAGGACACAAACATAGACTTGGAGGCTTTCTTTAGGAGGACACAAACATAGACTTGGAGGCTTTCTTTAGGAGGACACGAACATAGACTTGGAGGCTTTCTTTAGGAGGACACGAACATAGACTTGGAGGCTTTCTTTAGGAGGACACGAACATAGACTTGGAGGCTTTCTTTAGGAGGACACAAACATAGACTTGGAGGCTTTCTTTAGGAGGACACAAACAGACTTGGAGGCTTTCTTTAGGAGGACACAAACATAGACTTGGAGGCTTTCTTTAGGAGGACACAAACATAGACTTGGAGGCTTTCTTTAGGAGGACACAAACATAGACTTGGAGGCTATCTTTAGGAGGACACAAACATAGACTTGGAGGCTTTCTTTAGGAGGACACAAACATAGACTTGGAGGCTTTCTTTAGGAGGACACAAACATAGACTTGGAGGCTTTCTTAAGGAGGACACGATTGTCGGCTGAACTGAATGACAATGGGGAGACTATTAGCACTAAAGCAAATGACTATTGTTTTTTCTACAGGATTGGCGTTTGTATAATCCAAGCACGTATATGCCCTCTAAAACCAATCATGTAGTGGAAACTTACATCTACAGGGGGTTTAGGATGAGATGATGAAACTTGAAGAGAAATATAAAAAGGGTGAAATAAATATACCAAGGGAAAATATTTCAAAAGAAGAAAGACTAGCACTTTTGTCTTTGCAAAATCATAAAAATGTGGTGATTAAACCAGCAGATAAGGCTTGGGCAAATTTGACCTGTTTCGTCAAAAATTTGCAGCCGGCGAAATTGCGCAGACGCCCATTAAAGTTTGTGGCCGTCAAAAATGTGTTAATTTTTTTTAGTTGCCGCATGTTGCCATACAAGTCTATGGGTGTCATTTCCACGGCAAAACAAGGCAAAAAAAATTCGCCCATCCCTAGGGGGGAGCAGTGCTGGTTATGGATAAAAAGTTTTATGTTAATACAATTGTGACGATTGTGACACTAGCACATACCAAAATCTAACCCCCAATCCCCTCTTCTCTGTCCAGAAAGCCATCAAAGAATGTGTTGATCATGCTTTACAGTTGGAGATTATTGATAACAAATTGGCATTCTATTTAATTCAGACTAATCCAATTACACCTGTTTTATACATACTCCCTAAGATCCATAAGAATTTGGACAAACCCACTGGTAGGTCATTTGTGACTGGGAAATTTCTAGCAAAATTCTGGGATAGAGTCCTTAGGAATTTGTTTTAAACATAAAGTCATATATGAGAGATACTGGGGACTTTATAAATAAGATCAACGTGATTCCTGATTTACCATCTGATGCCATTTTGGTTACCCTGGATGAGGAAAGCCTCTACACCTCCATTCCACATGATGGGGGTGTGGAGGGGGTAATTTGCATTCTGGACAGGGATAGTTCACTGGATGGAGCCCAAAAAAAGTAACATTTGCTACGACAAATTTCATGGGAAATTCGTGGTGAATCGAAACGGGACAAATTTGCCCATCACTATAGATGATATCTTTTCTTTTCAATTTGTACGGGGCGACATTATGAACTCATTGAATTTGTTGATAGACTAAAAAGATGTACCCCTTTTATTAAATCCACTATATATTGTGACTTGGTTACTATCTCCTTTCTAGATGCAATAGTGAAAAATACCACGGAGGGCCATTTGGATACCGACTTATATATGAAATAAACTGATAGGAATACATTATTATGATATGATTTCTTCCATCCTCCCCATATAAAAAAAATCCCTGCCTAAACCACAGGTTTTGTGGGTAAAACGCATAGAAATTTAGAATAAGAGGGTACCTGTAAGGTTTACAATGGGGAACCGCTGTAACTGAGGATAGACACTCCATGCGGAGTGGATATAGTAGGAGCCCAGGGGTGTAGCCATAGGTGATTGGAGGCAAAGACACTATGATGAAAGTAAATAGTAGATTTAATGGCAGCCAGACGAATGAACGCTGGCGTAGATTCGCTAGTGTTACTTCGCACCCTTACGCCTGGCGAATTTTCACTACGGACGTAACTACGCAAATTCACTAACGCGCGCAGTGTACTGAACGCTACCTTTTACGCTAGACTTCCTTCGCCACCTCAGACCAGGCAAAGCGCAATAGAGTAGATAGGGATTGTTTCCAAAAAAGTTCAAATTTTTTCTAAGTCCCAAAAAACGCTGGCGTGTTTTCTATATTATGGGTGATAGGCTGAAAAAGATCGAGAATTTTTTTGGGGCTCCCCTCCTTCCCCCCTACATTTCCTGACTCATGGCAACTTAACTATACATGGGGCACATGTGTAGGGCAAAAAAAAAAAATGTATTTGATGATTTGAAGGTTTCCCAGGCATTTGTACTGATTCTACATATTCCTCCATTGAAATTTGAATTTGGCGCCATATGCAAATTAACCTTCGCTAGCGTAACTTCGCTTCACTTAGCGAATCAACGCTAGCGCAACTTCGCAACCTTACGCTACCCCTGTGCGCAACTTCGGATTTTAGTGAATTTGCGGAGCGCTGGCGAAACTACGCCTGGCGAAGTGCGGCAAAGCGCAGCGAAGTTGCGCCTGGCGCGTCAAAGTTGCGCCTGGCGCAACTACGAATCTTAGTGAATTTGCCCCAAGGTTTCCAGGTTACACGATACAGGTAACAAGATTCAGGAACAAGATTCAGGAACAACATTCAGGAACAAACAAATTACATTCAAAGCAAAGCTCAGGGCGGGGTTTATAAAGGGAAGGTGATTAGGAATGGGAGACACATGAGGGTAAATGAGGTGGGTGGAAAACAGGGAGGAAACATACTGTAAACAGGCAGATAAACAGAAACATTAAACACAAGAGCTCAAGATCAGCCCCAAGAGCCCCCAGTGGCTCACAAGGCAAATGCATTCAGTGTCCTGTGTCCACAACCTCAACAAGGGTTTGAGTCCCGGGCTGATCCTGACATTACTCAGATAGAATATTGGAGAGGATTGAGAGTGATACTGAAAGGCCTGGCCAATCTGATAATAAAATTGTGAATGAAAATCTAAAGAGGATTCCATTTGTAAAGCAGTATAATATGCTAAGCAATGAGACCTCTAGGGTAATAAGAATGGAGCTTGCTGACTCCAGATAAAATTGCAGTTAAATCCCCTCCAGTTCTGTCCTACATAAAGGCAGACACAATTGCAGCAGAATTGAGTCCATCTATAAGGAATGTACAAACACTTCTGAAAAGACGTACAAATGGGACCGTGGGTGTTGCCTTTGCAGTAATGTTAGGGGGAATGGATATAGCAGCCATTGAAGGGCACCCGTATTCCCATCAGGGGTTTCTATTCCTGCGCTTCCACTTCTGCACTTTATAGTATTAATGTCCATGTGGGAAAACGTATGAGAGAAAAACTATCCGACGTGTGAGGGACAGACTTACAGAACAAAGTCGGCCATTAGGAACAAATGGGATCAGCCAGTTGCTAAACATTTTAATGAAAGTGGTCTCACCATGACTCGCGTTTTCAAATTTTAGATTCAGTCCCAAGAAGGAGACGTGGGGGAGACCCTGATAAGGAATTATTATGTAGAGAGGCATAATGGTGACTGTGTGACTGGCGCTAGTGAAAATTCGCCAGCGTGACGTCATTTCAGTACTTTGACGATTTACTAACGGTCGCCCGCATAACTTTGTTGGTGAAGGAGATAGACTCTAGCGGTTCTTCGCTCCCTAACGCCTGGCGAATCTACACTCTGGCGAAGGGACATAACTGCGCAAATTCACTAAGATGCGGATTTTACTGAACGTTACCTCTTGCGCCAGACTTGCCTTCGTTACCTCAGACCAGACGAGTTGCAATAGAGTTTCTCATAAAAAATACTTGAAAAGTTTTTCTAAGTCCCAAAGAACCACACAGGGGCCCAAACATCCCCGCAGCGGCCCACTAAATAGTGAGTATCTATGGCAACTTACAGCAGCCCCCCTGGCATTTGCCAAAACCCACAGATTGTCAGTCCAGGTCTGGTCTGGACCCAACACGAGTTAATAAGTAGTCCAACGGGGGCGTGTGTTGTGTCAGGATAAAGCTGATTGGAGAGTGTCACTGGCAATCTTACATAGAGAGAGAAGGAGGAGGCGGGAACTCCAGGGAGATTCAGATAATGTTGCCAGTGATGAGTTCAAGTTCAGACGTTATGAGAAGTGAGTGTCAGTATATAGTGTGTATATATAGCTATAGTAAATCGTGTGTCTTTTACACCACTATTGAGCTCCACTCCCAATAAATGTGCCCCGGATGAGACCAATAATCTTAGGGAGTGAGCCCTCGCAACGGTGTGGAGGCAGGGTGTAGAGCAACTGTAACTGGATTCAGGGTATAATAATTGGGTGCCAGTGGTTCTTATAACTTAAACAGGAATGTATTTATTGAACATACACAATACTCAGTGGAGTATAAATAGAGCATGACAGGATTTAGCATCACATTGACTAGACAATACTCACAGCACCATATGGTCAGTATTAGTCCTGACAGGCAAGAGGACAAGCTCAGCAGCAATAAAGGTACAACCAGCTTTCAGCCTTTTCCCTAAGTGGAACCTGAGGGGAATCTATCTACCCTGTTCCTATACACTTAGTCCCTACTTCTGGGCTATTAGTACCCGGGATCTTAATCCCTCTGACTCTCCTTGTCGGAGCCTTGAGCTGCTCAGCTAAATAACCTGTCTGTCTGTCACTCCTAGAGTAACCTAGAATGGTGAGTAGCCTATTCTTACTAGACCTGACCTGTCTAGGTTCCACAGAGCTCTACCTGTCTGTTCAGGTCAGAGCCAGCACAAAATGGACACTGAAAGCATGGCTTCAGAGCCTTTTATATCCCAGCACAGTGCCATCTGCTGGTCACTGTGAGAAGTAGCAAGAGTCAACAGTACCCCTCCCAACTGTATTTTAGGACCCAATTAGGTGTCCATAACATGGAGGGACTGCCTGACAATAATACTAGGGGTGGCTATTTTACACATCCCTACAAGTGAATAAAGTACCCCCTCTTGTAAAATATAAGGATATTATGAGTTTCATGATCATATAAAAGAATGAGGCTGAAGGCTGAGTGCTTTTCTACAGGTCATGGAAGTCCAAGGTTACTTCTAATATCCTTATATTTTGCAACAGGGGTACTTTATTTATTATAATACACAAGTTTCAGTGAGTCATGTGACAGAAATGACATCACTACTCACCATTTATAAGGATATATATATATTATAAGGATGTATAATAATTACTGTGAGACGTTTGTTATTCAATCAGCAGCTCTAATAGTTATTGGTAAAACAAAACACTTCAATTGCCTTTGATAAAATACTCAGTGATGTTTCAACATAATGTTTGGTATTTGTTAGTAAATATAAAGGTATATATAGATATATATGTGCTTCTGTTCCATTGCCCAAATGATTTAGTCTATATCAGTGATCCCCAACCAGTAGCTCGTGAGTAACATGTTGCTCCCCAAACCCTTGGATGTTGCTCCCAGTGGCCTCAAAGCAGGTGATTATTTTTTAATTCTGGACTTGGAGACAAGTTTTAGTTGTATAAAAACCAGGTGCCAAACAGAGTCTCCTGTAGCTGCCAGTCCTCATAGCCCAACCAATAGCCAATCACAGCCCTTATTTGGCACCCCAGGAAAAATTTTCATGCTTGTGTTGCTCCCCAACTATTTTTACATCTGAAAGTTGCTCACGGGTGAAAAAGGTTGGGGACCCCTGTTCTATAACAACTTCAGCTTCTTAGGAAGCAGCAGAGCACTGGGGGCAGAGCAGTTGCCCGTGGGGAAACTTGGGGCATTCTGGGTGGGTATTTGAGAGATCCTGAAATATTTATTATATATATGTACAACTACAAATCTCTTCTGATTCAGGGTAGGGTAGTGATGTGTGACCTCGCACCCCCCTTTCTGGGTCGCAGGCGGGTGTGGATTGAGCTTTTCGGACTGCTTTCCCCACCAGCAACCTTCCAAATGCTAGCTTCTGACTTCTGGATTGAACTTTTATAGACGCGCTCCTCTTGCTCCGCCCCTTTTGTGACATCATCAGTGGGGCAGGTCTATAAAAGGAATCCAGATATCGGGTTCGGGCGGGTGCAGGTCAGTGTGGGGCCTGTATGAGACTCTGAGTGTGTGTATCTGTGTGTATGGCACAGTCTGTTGTGTATATGTTGTGTATATGTTGTGTATATGTTGCGTATCTCTGTATATTTGTTGTTTATACGTTGTGTATCTGTTGTGTTTATGTTGTGTATCTGTTGTGTTTATGTTCTGTATATGTTGTGTATCTGTTGTGTTAATGTTGTGTTTATGTTGTGTATTTGTTGTGTATCTGTTGTGTATCTGTGTGTATATGTTGTGTATCTGTTGTGTATATGTTGTGTATATGTTGCGTATCTCTGTATATCTGTTGTTTATACGTTGTGTATCTGTGTGCATCTGTTGTGTATCTGTTGTGTTTATTTTGTGTTTATGTTGTGTTTATGTTGTGTATCTGTTGTGTATTTGTGTGTATATGTTGTGTATATGTTGTGTTTATGTTGTGTATATGTTGCGTATCTCTGTATATCTGTTGTTTATACGTTGTATATCTTTGTGTTTCTGTTGTGTTTATGTTGTGCATCTGTTGTGTATCTGTTGTGTATCTGTGTGCTTGCCAGATATGTGTGTAACTTGTCACTGCCTGCCCCAGTATTACTGCAGGTCTGTTTATGCTCCTGTCTAAATAAACGTGTGAATAGCTAATGATATCAGAATGTGTGTGTCTGTGTCTTACTGTGTGTTTGTGTAAGTTTATATCCCTGATTTTGTATTGTTAAGACTTGGGGTCTTGTAGAACCTCAGAAGTTGACTATAGGTCTAGTCTACAAGAAGCAACATTTTATTTCATCCCCAGGATTTCATGACTGTTCAACCTAAAGTTGTATGTTCAGTTGAGATGATTCTACTATTTGGAAATCCATAGAAATCCATATAATTAATAATGAATGTCATTTGCATTGCGTTTATTCTGGGGAGCACAATGGTTCATCAAGGTGACCCCAACTCATGTATAAACAGGGGACACACGTGGCCCGTAACCCAATGACGTTTTCTTTTCAGCGCTGAACCTGAAGTTGACTTACAATTGCTCTTGTTGCCATGGGTTACTGCCCAGGTGCAAATGTGCCCACTGTCCATAAATCCCCCTTGTTTTATCTTATTGTTTTGTATGAATCAAGCAGTGGAATAAAGCATTGACTATAATTGACTGGAATTGACTGGAATTGACTGGAATTCACAAGCAAAAATATCACATAAAAATGCAGTTTTCCCCATGAGGAAATTGTAGGGATGTGGTTAAGTGATTTCAAGGTTTTATAGACCTGGAGATTCCAACTGACACCAACGCAAAGGAGATTTCAGGAGATCTGTTGCCTGCGTTTAGCAGCCAATTACTGTGGGCAACAAATCTCTCCAAGCGCCATCAGCCTAAAGTGAATGGGAAGCACAACTGACAGTTTCCCCCGTGAGATATTTTCTCTACCAGCAGTGATATTAACCCAAAGCACTGGCAGCAGCAGAGAACCATCAGTTCAGGCAACTGAATCCTTCAGGAGAATTGTTGGGTCGTTATCTGGTTACCTTCCCATTGTTCTGTTGTTAGGCTGCTGGGGGGGGGAGGGGATAACACCACAACTTGCAGCACAGCAGTAAAGAGAGACTGAAGTTTACACAACTAACTCTAAACCTAAGAGAAGGACTGTTTCATGTCAGATTTCAAAATTAAAGGGATACTGTCATGGGAAAAAAAAACATTTTTTTCAAAATGAATCAGTTAATAGTGCTGCTCCAGCAGAATTCTGCACTGAAATCCATTTCTCAAAAGAGCAAATAGATTTTTTTATATTCAATTTTGAAATCTGACGAAGGGTTAGACATATTGTCAATTTCCCAGCTGCCCCCAGTCATGTGACTTGTGCTCTGATAAACTTCAGTCACACTTTACTGCTGTACTGCAAGTTGGAGTGATATCACCCCCTCCCTTTCCCCCCAGCAGCCAAACAACAGAACAATGGGAAGGTAACCAGATAACAGCTCCCTAACACAAGATAACAGCTGCCTGGTAGATCTAAGAACAACACTCAATAGTAAAATCCAGGTCCCACTGAGACACATTCAGTTACATTGAGAAGGAAAAACAGCAGCCTGCCAGAAAGCATTTCTCTCCTAAAGTGCAGGCACAAGTCACATGACTGGGGGCAGTTGGGAAATTGACAATATGACTAGCTCCATGTCAGATTTCAAAATTGAATATAAAAAAAATCTGTTTGCTCTTTTGAGAAATGGATTTCAGTGCAGAATTCTGCTGGAGCAGCACTATTAACTGATGCGTTTTGAAAGAAACATGTTTTCCGGTGACAGGATCCCTTTAACTGACTCCTAATTGGTGTTTCAACGCCCCCTGGTGTTGGGGTTCAATCAAGCGTTAGAAAGAAAAAGCCATTGATATGATTATTATTTATGATTATTATTGGTGGGTTAATTCAGTGAATTCCAGCCTCTCACTTGTCTTTGTGCTGCACTCACCCCAAACCTCATCATCAGCAAATCATTTCCACATCTAAACTGGGGGACAAAACTCATGCACATGCCACATTGCCCCCCATACTAGTCCCATGTAAGTGTATACACATCCCCCTACACATTTCATGCACTGTATTGAGACACAAGAGACAAATAAACTGATCAGACAAGGAGTGACTGATTTAACTGTCAGTTATTGAAAGACTATGGGGAGATACATTACCTTCTTTGAATTTGCACGAGGTACAGTATATTGGGTTTTTACCCTCCTACACTCGGCCCTCTGGTTCTTAATACACAATCTGACATTACTCCTTCTTTTTAGTCTTTTTTCATTTCTCTTTTTTATAACATATTTTTGTGTGTTTTTTGTAGATACTTTTATATACATAAAATATAATACAATATATTTGTATTTTGTCAACTGTACTGGCATTGTAAGCAGTTGTATATTTGAAGGTGCCGCTAGATGGCGCTATATATGTTCTACTGTCCTTGCTGTTATACAAGCGACCAAAACGCACCAGGCTTTCTGTGCTGCATATTTTTTCATGTATGTAATAAAGGAGAATATTTTTAATCAAGAACGTGTTTCAGTGTTTAATGACCATCTTTCTTGTATGCGCTATAGCCTGGAAAACCAAGGGACAACCACTCCCAATTGGCTGTTTGGTGGACCTTGTCATGTGACTGCATGAAGTGAGTCAGAGCGATATTTGATATAACCCTCAAGTGACCACTTTGCTCTGTGTCATATTATTATTATTATTATTATTGCCAGTATATTCACACCAATCTTGGAGGTGGCCATTGAAAGTACTGTTTCTATTTGTGCAGATGAGACTAAATTGTGCAGAACTATAGGTTCCATGCAGGATGCTGACACTTTGCACAGTGATTTGTCTAAACTGGAAAACTGGGCAGAAAACTGGAAAATGAGCTTCAATGTTGATAAATGCAGGTTATGCACTTTGGCAAAAATAATATAAATGCAAGTTCTACACTAAATGGCAGTGTGTTGGGAGTTTCCTTAAATGAGAAGGATCTTGGGGTCTTTGTAGATAACACGTTGTCTAATTCTGGGCAGTGTCATTCTGTGGCTACTAAAGCAAATAAAGTTCTTGTATAAAAAAGGGCATTAACTCAAGGGATGAAACATAATTGTGTCTCTTTATAGGTCCCTGGTGAGGCCTCATCTGGAGTATGGGGGCAGTTTTGGACTCCAGTCCTTAAGAGGGATATAAATGAGCTGGAGAGAGTGCAGAGACTAAGTGCAACTAAACTGGTTAGAGGGAGGGAAGAGTTAAATTATGAGGGGAGACTGACAAGGTTGGGGTTGTTTTCTCTGGGGGAAAAAAGGCGCTTGTGGGGGGACATGATTAGACTTTACAAGTACATTAGAGGACATTATAGACAAATAGCAGGGGACCTTTTTACCCATAAAGAGAATCACGTACCAGAGGCCTCCCCTTCAGACTAGAGGAAAAGAAGTTTCATTTAAAGGAACAGAGTAGGGGGTTCATCACAGTGAGGACAGTGAGGTTGGGGAATGCACTGCCGGGTGATGATTCAGTTAATGACTATAAGAGGGACTTGGATGATTTCTTGGACAGACATAATACAAAGGCTATTGTGATACTAAACTCTATAGTTAGTATAGATATGGGTATATATCATTTATGTGACAGTAGGGAGGGCTGTGTGTATGGGGCTGGGTTTTCATTTGGAGGGGTTGGACTTGATGGACTTTGTCTTTTTTCAACCCAATTTAACTGTGTAACTATGAAACTATGGAACAATCAGAGGTTCCAGCTCTCTTTATCGGGCAACTGTACTGAAATCTTAGTACTTAGTACTTTGTACGATTCCCAACCAAATTATTTACATTCTGACAGGAGGGAGACAATAGTCAGCTCTTGAGTCGAGTTCCAATGTGGCAGATTTGCTGTTTGAGTGAGTGAGTTCATTGCTGTGAGTGTCACTCTGGTGCTTCAGGACTTTTATATAAGAGAAAACTTATTCAGCCTTACGGACATAAACTCGCCCTGATTTTGAATTATCTGATTTTGAATTAGTCGCTGGGGGACAAACAGACCCATTGAGAGAACATCAGAGTGAAAGCGTTGGGGAATCCTTGCCTGAAGTAATGTCACTTCCTGCCCATGAATATGTATCCAAACCCGGTCAGATAACAGTTGGGGGACCATAATTTTGATACACAGGCAAATGATCTGCAAGAATTTCCATCCCTGAAGACACAGACACACGGGGCCACTAGGGCCAATCACACACTGCGCTGAGGTTGGATCTCATAGCCAATTGGCAACACCATCTCTGAAGAGCTTAAGTACATGCCCAGGCCACCTCAGCCAATCAACATATCACTTTACAGTCTCTTCTTGAAGGCAAACTAAAGTTCTTTGTTACTTTGTGTCACCTCAAGGGTTCAGGTTTCAGATATTTATTGGATCCCAGTACTCCCTGTTGCCAACTGGTTGCACCATAAGGGTACATTGTCCCACCCCAGCTTTATATTACCATTGCTTATGTTTCCTTTTTGGCATTATCCCATAGTCCCATTGCCCCTCAGAGATCCCAAATGAACAGACCAAAAACAAGGCAGCTCAGAGTTTAAATTATTCTTTAATTTCAATAAATAGCTATAAGAGATTCCTCGTAGTTTTCTCGCGTCCGTATCTCTGCTACACGCGGCAACTCCCTCGCGGGGCTGGAGAGGAATCAACAATGTGACACTGCACTTTACACAACACCGACCATGTGTTCTTCTCTCTTGCCGAGTTCGACTAGAATTTAGCTCTGAGATGTCCGGATTGGGGAGACCGGTTCTATATGTACAGTATATTGGTGTGGTTTTGGGGGGTCACTTTATAAAAAGGGTCATGTATGGAAGATTAAGGCACTTGGCTACAGAACAACAGCCCAAGAATTCCATCACCCTCGGGACCAGGTTTAGAGAACCCCAAATTGGAAGGCTCTGGAGAAGGGGTTTGGGGGAAAGGTTTGGCAGTGATGAAATTGAAAAAGATGAGTTGTTGGTTGGGGGAGGAAGAAAAATAAAAATGAGGATTTGGGCTGAGATCTGATTTTTGTAATCAGTACAAAGTTGAGTTCCCTTTACTTTACTTTTTTTCTGTGAAGAGAGAAAACAAGAGAGATAATGAGAATTCTGGGTCGTAATGCACATCATCCCCCGTCATGGCCTTTAACTGCCCCACAACAGCCCCACAACAGCAAGCCTCATGCGCTAAATATCCAAGAATCGATGGAAGCAATGGCAAACCAACATGGTGGCTGCATGTGTCATGAAGTCATTTTTTTCATCCTAATGATAATGAATATCCATGGAGCCTGAGCTGTGTAGTTGAAGGAGGCTACTTACAGGCTTCCAGACTCATTAATATGTTCATTAATATATCCATTTAACATATTTATCTTCGATAAGAACCATGGATCTCATGCAACTTACCTGAAATATTGATAAGCTACAAATAAAGAAGCTTCCCACAAATTAAGACACATTTGTTCTGAATGTATCTCCATGCTAGACTTTGATTGGTACAAGAGTCAAGGCATAACCATCAATAGAAGCTGCTGCCTCACCAGTCTTGTCCTGAATACCTATGTACCCTCCTCTTCCTCACCAGTCCTGACCTGAATACTGATCTACCCCCCTCTGACTCACTGGTCCCAAATAGAATACATATCAGCAAAGAAAGATGGTGGGCCCCTTCCATGTGTCTCCTCTGAGCCATAACAATCAATATAGATTTATAATGGAACATTAACTCCCACCAGTGTTACATTTCCAGTCTACAGCACAGGACAATATCCAATACATTGGTCATTACAGCTCATTGGTTATTGCTGAGATTCTAGGTTCCTTCAGGATTCTAGAAATGAGTTTTAATTGATTAACTGTAGAGGAAGTAGAGGAAACTTTACACCTAAGCCTGATGTAACAAAGTCTCTAATAAATGTGCCAATCAGTTTGGCATATTGGGGTGCCATGTCTTTACTAACACACGAGTCCTGCAAAAATCAGCTGCAGCAGTAGATCTGAGCAAAGGACAACATGATGCCACATAAGAGCACAGACACATAAAGTGCTTTACAAAAACAGAGGCAAGTGGCACAGCATAGCCACCAATGGGCACAATGACACCCCCCATTTTGCCTAAGCACAGAACGAGTAGGCGCGGAGCAGCAATTGTTCTGGAATGGAACCATCAGGTGAAATTACAGATAACGCAGGTGTGGGGTGGAAGTGATTGTTGAGGGTAAGTGTTTAGAGAAAGGGCTATTTAGTAAAGGGACTGTATAACATTAGGGGGATCTACAGAAATATATCATTGTAAGGTACATCAAGTAAGGCAACCACAGATATTCATAGTGGGTTCCCCCAGTAGGGTACAAAGTGAAGTAGAAAAGTCATGGTAGTCAATAGCAATTGATTAGTTAGAAACCATAAAAACTTTTGATGCTCTTCTGCGTTGGGCTCTTTAAAGATCAAAGTGACCAGAAAGTGTCATAGTATTCAATATGTGTATGACTAACAAATAGTAAGTGGCTAGTATCAGAGCCACGGTTAAGTGGGCCAGGCTATCATACTAGGGAACAGAAATAGAGAATCATGGGTAGTCTTGCTGAACTGCTCTGTGCTCCAATGTGCCCAAAGTGAACAGGCAGCATGATGGTGGAGACTATGAAGTGTCATTGTAGTGAAAGGCAAGTCTAACGTTAGTGGACCACAAGTATGATGGCATTGTAGATCATGGAGATAAAACTTATTGTAAGTTTCCTACAAAGTGACAGAAATGTCACAGGGGGGGGGGGCAAGAGGTTTGTGAGAGAATCACAGGAACTTTTGGTGAATCCAGGTGTCACATACAGGGAGTGATGTCCCAAGAGGCACCTGAATCATCAGAACATGACCAGAAGCCAATGGAAATAGGTTGTGATGGCGGAGCATAGTGGAGAGGAATAAAAATGGGAAGCCAAAAAGCCTGTTGCACAAAATAAAGATGGCTGAGACAGGAAGCGCAAGAATTATGGGATACCTGTTAGGCAGGAACAAGGAGGTGGAGTGGTAAAGATTATACTAAGGGAAAGGATAAAAAGATTAGTCATATTAGAGATTAAAGTAAATAATGATGAAGTTGCTTATGAGATATCACATAAAGGGGAACTGAAACCATGTAACCGAAATCAAACTGAAATAAAACAAAAATCATCCAATAAACTCTCATAAATTTCATTAGACCGGTTTTATCTCCCTCAAACCTCAACCTCAAGTCTATGCTTTTGTCATTAGGTACAAAAGGGGTTAATGACTGCCTGCTACCTGTAAAGCTGGTCTGATAACAATAAGTAAATACAGTGGGTCAAGAAGAAACAGTATGTTGGATCCTACATGGATTCGTAAACAGCCCTTGTTTTAGGCACGGACAGGGGTTGGACAGATATGGACATTTGGATGGTACCATGACTGACTATTTCATGTTGAAGCCAAGGAGAAGGTTTAGAAAAGACTATTACTCTCCAGTCTTCAGAGTATGAGAACTGATTGTTATTGAGATAAGGAGGGAGAAGTAATTATCCATAGTGATGAGAATCAGGTTTGTCCAGTTTCTACACCAAGCAGGTAGAGTGTACAAATCAGGTATCAGTGCTCATTTCAGATATAAAGGCATATGGTGTCCTTAAAGGTTCTTTTAAAAATGGTCAATGTTGTCTCTGAGAATGATGGCAAAAAGAATAGGCAGGACTTACCTTCCAAGTAGTTTCGGGCAACAAATTTCAACAGTTCATCCAATAGGATGACAGGGAAGGAAATCTTCAGGACAACAAGCCACTTAGTGACGTCCAGAGGAGTCAACTTGAAGATCATCTGTAGGGAAGAATGTTGTAGTGGTTCATCACGTGAACTCTGAAAATTAAATCTACTGCTAACCTTACATAAATCACTATGCTACTCATGGTAAATACTCTAAATGTCCAAAAGTTGTTTGTATAAATTATCCATCAACATCATATAGAATAAATTGCCTCACATGATTTTGTATTAGCCAATGGCTCTATTTTTCTATCTCAAATTACTAACATTTTATACCAAAAGACACATTAAGACAGATTAAACCAGTGATCCCCAACCAGTGGCTTGTTAGCAACTCCTTGGATGTTGCTCTCAGTGGCCTCAAAGTAGGTCCTTATTTTCGAATTCTTGGCCTGGAGGCAGGTTTCAATTGCATAAAAACAATGCATACTGCCAAACAGAGCCTCATTTAGGCTGCCAGTCCTCATAGGAGTTACCATATAGCCAATCACAGCCCTATTTTGGCACCCCAGTGACTTTTTCTTGCTTGTGTTGCTCCACAAATCTTTTTACATTTGGATGTGGCTCATGGGTAAAAAAGGTTTGAGACCCCTGGATTAAATTGAGTGCCAGAAATGTCAATTTATTGCTTTTTGTCATCATTAGGACTTGATGGTGTCTCATCAGTTCAGAGCATCAGGGAAGGCTACATTTGGAAGATCTCTTCCAAGGGAAATAGGAGTTAATGATTAGCAGCCATAATACCTTAGATGTTTTTTACGTGCAGTCATTATTATTTGTCTTGATATTTTTGAGAAACAGCTTATTTGGTACTGATGATGATACTGACATACATAAAAACTGATCAGTAGATAATTTGGCTCTATAGACAAAATCATATGGAAACAACTCTCCAAAAGCTCAACCTCAGTACAAAATGAATCTTTTTATAATGATTTCCTTAGATAGAAATAGAGATGGTCTGAAGGTTCTGGTTTACTTACGGGAAGTGGATCAACATAAAGGATCAGGAAGTGGAGGGACATGGACAAGCAAATAGAGCCCAACAGCCAGAAGTTCACCCATGGGGGCATCCTGATCAGAGACTGGTTCTCTGACAGACTGCAAGGGAAAAGATCATCGATGAAAGGGTCAGGGTTAGGGGCAAACATTTTATGAGATATGAGAAACAAGGCTTTGTGCAAGAGAGTGGAAGGGACACAGATACAGCAAGAAGTCTAGACTGGGACACATTATGGGACACCAATAGAAAGTTTTGAAATGGTTCTTACCTGTTGAGGGCATTGCACATTTCAATGGTGACCAGCACAGACAGAGCCATGGTCATGGGTACAGGAGACTCAAAGATTTCGCATTCCAGACCCTCAAACTCAACATTTTCCTCAGTGCATTGCATGAAATGGCTCTGCGAGGGAGCAAAGGTGGTTTAAATAAGAATAGGGAAAACATGTCTGTAGCTAGAAAATGAAAGAATTTTGGTATTTTAATAAGAAAGGATGTTTACAGAGGGAAAGGAATTTACTGAACCATCTGCCACACATGGACGCTGAAAGCCATTGTTTTAGTGCAAAATCAGTATGGCTATTTGTTCTAGATAGTGTGCCACCATAACAAGATGTTTATTCTCCATCTTTCTATTCTGGATAGAGAATAAAAGCTACAATAATGTAAATTTGGAACTGTTTGTAAGAAGACAGGAAGGATAATGATGTACAGAAAGTAAAAGGAAGAGGCACAGGACAGGGAATAAAAAAAGGCATCCTCACCAACTGGTAGAAAGTAACTTCAGGTCCATCATCGGCATACATGAACCACCAGGCAGCTGCTCCAACAGTGGCAGCACCCACATAACCTACAGATACAAAGTGAATCAATGAAGAGTCATGGTACAGACCCATTATACCTTATTTTTCAAAGAATCCGTTGTGAGATAATTCAGGTAGCTGCAGTGATAAATGATGTGTATCATTACCTCCAATGGCCAAGTAACGGAAGAAAAGCCATCCACTGATAAGGGGTTCCTTGGGGCTACGAGGTGCCCTATCCATAATGTCCAGATCTGGGGGGTTAAATCCCAGGGCTGTGGCTGGCAGACCATCTGTGACCAAGTTGACCCACAGCAGTTGCACAGGGATCAGAGCTTCAGGAAGACCCAGAGCAGCAGTCAAGAAGATACTGAAGAGTGGAAAGGGGGTAAAACAGGACCAGTGAAGGATTTTGTCTAATGCACTTTTCTTACAGCAGAAATTCAACAGAGACCTTGTTTGTACTCACCAGACAACCTCTCCTACATTGGAGGAGATGAGGTAGCGGATAAACTGCTTCATGTTGTTGTAGATGGCACGGCCTTCTTCTACTGCAGCCACAATTGTGGAGAAGTTGTCATCGGCCAACACCATCTCAGAGGCTGTCTTGGCCACAGCAGTACCAGAGCCCATAGCAATACCAATCTCAGCCTTTTTCAGAGCTGGGGCATCATTCACACCATCACCAGTCTGTGAAAGGAAAAATGATACAATGACTTGCACATCGAGACACACACTCTGCATCCTCTTTGACACAAGCTTGAACATACTGATACTTATCCCCATCCCATATTATAATAAAAGTATACATTTGGGGTGGAAACATTGTTAGTTAAGGACATATAGGTTCCCAACCACTGCTGGGTTGTGTTTAGTTCTAAATATAAAAGTATTTAATGAGTTTACAGAAATGTTCCACTAAATGGGGTCTGAAAAATATAACAACACTGGGGGGGGGGGGGGGGTCTTGTTCCACCACTGGTATTGATCTGATCATAAGACATTATGACTGTTTTGCTTTAGGCTTGAAGACATAATTCACAAACAGATGACTGCACACAATGACAGAACAAAATAAAGTAAAGTAGACATGGAACACCTACATATCACATAGTGGGTGGAGAATGGAATTTATTGCTTTCTAGGTATCACTAAAGAGGTGGCGTAATTCAGCTTTCCCAGCTCAGTATGAAGTACTCACCATAGCTGTGATCTCATCAAAGGATTGCAGGAACTCCACGATCTTGGACTTGTGTGAGGGCTCGACTCTGGCAAAGCAAGAAGCACGCTTGCAGGCCTCTCTTTGTTCTGTGGGGGGGAGGTCATCAAACTCACGTCCAGTGAAGGCAAGTCCAGACACATCATCATTTTCACCAAAGATGCCAATACGACGGCAGATGGCAATAGCTGTGCCTTTGTTATCACCAGTAATCATAATGACACGGATACCAGCCTCACGGCAGAGCTTGATTGAGCCTATTACTTCTTTACGAGGGGGGTCCAACATACCCACGCAACCAACAAAGGTAAGATCAGTCTGGAAGAAGAGAGTCATGGTCAATGATTATTTGCAGTTACCCAACTTTGCAAATACCTCATTAAAGTAATATGAAAGTACACTATCCCCTAATTTAAATGTTTAATATTGTCTTAAAATAACTTCTAATGAACAGTTGAGTTGCCCTCTTGTGCTTAGCAGAGGAGTCACAAAGGTATCTTTATGATTCAAGATTTCTATGGTTTACAGAAAATTAATAAATCAAGTATTATTATCACTGATGAGCCGACAATTAAAGTTTAAACTCTACCTCATAGTCAATAAACTTGGTGGAGTCCTCAAGCACCATGTCTTCCTTCTTGGGTGGAGTGTCCCTTGTAGCCAGAGCAAGACAACGCAGGGTGTCTCTGCCTGTTCCCCATTCCTTGATCACAGTCAAAATCTTATCCTTGATAGCTGCAGTAAGTGGAACACGGGTTGTGCCCACACGTACGTAGTTGCACCTGTCGATAACACCCTCTGGGGCACCCTGTCGAATAAAATAATACATATAGATTGAAGGCAGAAAAGGGGGTGCATGTTTTACTTGACCTACAGCTATACATCATATATTGTAGTGATAGAATTATGCCAAAATGTCACCTTAACAAACATCTTGTTGCCAACGGCAGCTCGGGAAGCTTTGGCTGGAGTGCAGTAGACAGACATTGACTTTCTGTCACGGGAGAATTCCATGGTGAACTCTTTCTTCATCAGTTGCTTGATCACCTGTGGATATTGGGGGTAATTTTTCTGTTAACAGGTGTTCCCTTTATCACTAAGCATTGTGTGACATGTACATTATAGTCTATCAAGAGACTTTTAGTTCCTACATCAGCATTTATTGATCAGCAATAGCCCAAAATCCTTAGGATGGCAGAGGCTTGGAAAGACCTGGTCCCAGGCTTACAATACTGGAGTTACATGACACTCTGCTGGCTCTATATAATTCTACAATGGCAGCTGCTCGGGGTAGTAGGTTACAACATGCTATCATTAAGTTTCTTGTTCATGACAAGTAGGAGGCAGGTGCATGGTGTAGCAATGTTGCTGATACATTGCAGGCTCTGTGTTGCATAATATGGTATCAATAACATTACCAGGCTGGCAGCTGATGGAACATATCACATGATGTGGCGTATTTCTGGGAATGACAAAGTAATATGCCCATAGTAGTTGGGGAAATGTGGGTATGTTGAAAGGGTAATGGCTATTAGCTGTAGGAATTGGAAGTAGTAGGCCTTTTGTGATAAGGCTGGTACAGTTTATATTGACCATCAGTGGTGCTAGATTTCCACATTGGCAATTCCATCAGTACTCACAGAGTTGCAGGCATTGGCACGCTCCACCTTGGACAGGCTCCTCACGTCTGTGTTAAACACATTCATTTTCTCAACAAGAGTTGTCAGTGCAGTCTCAGTGGCTTCTCCAACCTTTTCAAAGACTCCTTTGGACTGTCAGGGAAATAAGGAAGGTCAGTATAATTTTCTATGTTGAGGCTTAGAATTAGCACAACCCTCACTTGCTGTAAATGTCAATATGTCAAATGTTGAAAGGCCTAAAACACATCATTTATAGACCCATCCTATACCTCCCACAGACGCAGATTATACAGCAGGGTGCACTGAAGACTCAGGTATGGAAATCATAACACCAAGCAGTTCTGGCCTAGAACCTTTACAATTAACTACAACTACTTTTCCAATATATTTCTATTAACTTAGTATTCCTCTAGAACTTGCCCATTTCAGCATGCAACCAAATAAACATGACAGTGTAGGAAATGTTAATCATCTATGTGTTTACCTCATTAAAGTCAAGAGAAGAGTCATTGCAAAGTGCACAGATTGTGGCCAATTCAACCAGCCCATCATACTGGCCAGCATTCACAGTCTTATCATTCTTCAGACTGAGATATCACAGATAAAGATTGGAAAGAACATGGCAGTGCAGGGTGACATGAAGGTAAGATCGGTATAGAGAAAGAAAAACAAAGAAAAATAGAGAGAGGAAGATGAGTTAACTGAAAATTGGAGAGATAAGCATAAAGGTTACATTAAGGTGATAAAATAATAAAGTGCACATGGGATGTGACATATGGTAATGCAAGACACGAGTTGGACATGGGGAGAAGAGAAAATAAAGATAAACAGTGTACTGATATAATTAGAATGTAGAAAAGAAAAAATGATGGTTGGATTGAACTATGAAAGGGGTTGATAGTGAGTGAGAGCTTCCTTTTCTATTCTAGCCATCAGCACAGTGACACTATATGTGGCATGTTCTATTTTGATCCAATGGGGTTGGAGAGAAGATGTTGAGTGTCTGTGGTAAAATGTGTATGTAAAAGACAGTAAGTAGACTCACACTTCTCCCTCAGGGGCATAGGTGGATCCTGTGATGGAGAACTCATTCAAGGAGCAGATGTCACCATCAACTTTGTCAAGCACGAACATCTAGGGTCAAGAAAACAATTTTTAGGTTTTCCGTTGAAGTGGACAACCTAATAATAATCTATGTTACTAAGATAATGCTCAACTTACTCTGCAGACAGACATCTGGTTGGTGGTCAAGGTGCCAGTCTTATCTGAGCAGATGACAGATGTGCAACCCAAGGTTTCTACAGAGGGCAAACTCCTCACAATAGCATTCTTCTTGGCCATACGTCTTGTACCCAGAGCCAGACAAGTGGTGATTACAGCTGGGAGACCTGTCCATGGAAATGGATTGTGATTAGATTCTAAAACATGGTCATTAGAACTTCACAAACTTCTGTGTCAGTGATTAACTGCAAACAAAGCTGAATTAAGATGGTGAAGGTGTACAGGTTTATATTATATATATATATATATATATATATATATATATATATATACATATAGGGGCAATAAGAGACCTACCCTCAGGAATAGCAGCGACAGCCAAGGCCACAGCAATCTTAAAGTAGTAAACGGCGCCCTTGATCCAAGAGCCACCGTGGATGGGGTCATTGAAGTGTCCAATGTTGATCAACCACACAGCAACGCAGATGAGAGAGATAACTTTGGACAACTGCTCTCCAAACTCGTCCAGTTTCTGCTGCAGGGGGGTCTTATCTTGCTCTGTTGCAGCCATTTCATCACGGATCTTGCCAATTTCTGTGTTGGGCCCTGTGGCAATGACAACTCCAATAGCCTTGCCAGCTCCAACATTGGTACCCTGAGGAATTAGTAAACAATGAGAATATCTCAGTGAAGAAGGTGTAAGTCCAACTACTTCAGATAGATTCCTGGAGTATAAGAAACTCTATGAAGCCACAGTCATCTGAAGCTCCTCAACTTGAAAAAAATGTTGTCCAACTACCACAGATAGATTTCTGGAGTATAAGAAATACTATGAAGCCATAGTCATCTGAAGCTCCTCAACTTGATAACAATGTTGTTCAACTACCACAGATAGATTTCCATATCCCTAAGAAATTAAGCCACGCCCATCTGCAGCTCCTCAACTTGAAAACAAAGTTGAGTTGTTGAACTTGCACAGGGCTTCTTTGTTGTGTGCTTTTAGCCATCTGCTGGAGGCTCCATGGAAACCTCAGCCTACTCTGCACCAGTGCCCGATGCATGTTTAAGCAGTATACTGCACGCACCCTTTAGCACAAATAGTGCTTGCATCAGGGGTTGGTAAATTAATCCTATCATTTTGGGATTATATGGGAGTATGGTAAATGGAGTTACTCACAGAGAACAGCATGTTCTTCTTGTCCTGGTTAACAGCTCTGGGGTCAGGGACAACTTCTGTGTGCTTGATGACGGAAACAGACTCTCCTACAAGGGATAGACATTTCAGGTAAAATATTGAAGTACAGGGAAGACATGAAATTGTAAAGGTTCACTTGGGCAAGGCTTCTTGCCTGTGACCTTACCTGTGAGGATGGACTGGTCAATACGGAGGGTGGTAGACCTAATGCTGATAATTCTGATATCTGCTGGGACTTTGTCACCAACTGAAAGAGAGGAGACATGAATAATGTAATTCAAAACCTTTCACCCAAGTTCATGTAATGGAATAATTACAGCCCCAAACCATCATCATCATCATCATCATCATTTATTTATATAGCACTGTCAAGATATGCAGTGCTTACCATGAGAAAAGCCTCGATTTACTGTCTTGGCTATGAGAAACAACCCTACTCCCATAAACTATTTAGATACATGTTGTTTGTATTATATATATTTTTAATTGAACATTTCTCTTGGTAAAGCTTTTGAGAAGAGAAAGATATAAACTGGAAAATGAGGTTCAATGTTGATAAATGCAGGTTATGGACTTTGGCAAAAATAATATAAATGCAAGTTCTACACTAAATGGCAGTGTGTTGGGAGTTTCCTTAAATGAGAAGGATCTTGGGGTTTTTGTAGATAACAAGTTGTCTAATTCTGGGCAGTGTCATTCTGTGGCTACTAAAGCAAATAAAGTTCTTGTATAAAAAAGGGCATTAACTCAAGGGATGAAACATAATTGTGTCTCTTTATAGGTCCCTGGTGAGGCCTCATCTGGAGTATGGGGGCAGTTTTGGACTCCAGTCCTTAAGAGGGATATAAATGAGCTGGAGAGAGTGCAGAGACTAAGTGCAACTAAACTGGTTAGAGGGAGGGAAGAGTTAAATTATGAGGGGAGACTGACAAGGTTGGGGTTGTTTTCTCTGGGGGAAAAAAGGCGCTTGTGAGGGGACATGATTAGACTTTACAAGTACATTAGAGGACATTATAGACAAATAGCAGGGGACCTTTTTACCCATAAAGAGAATCACGTACCAGAGGCCTCCCCTTCAGACTAGAGGAAAAGAACTTTCATTTAAAGGAACAGAGTAGGGGGTTCATCACAGTGAGGACAGTGAGGTTGGGGAATGCACTGCCGGGTGATGATTCAGTTAATGACTATAAGAGGGACTTGGATGATTTCTTGGACAGACATAATACAAAGGCTATTGTGATACTAAACTCTATAGTTAGTATAGATATGGGTATACATCATTTATGTAACAGTAGGGAGGGGTGTGTGTATGGGGCTGGGTTTTCATTTGGAGGGGTTGGACTTGATGGACTTTGTCTTTTTTCAACCCAATTTAACTACGTAACTATGAAACTATATTGTAAGGTTGCAAAGATGGAACAGAGCAGCATTTGAAATAGGAAAAACAAAAATAAGAAATCAAAAGAGATGGAGGTATATGATGAAAGAATAGGAATATTGGGATGGGTCATGTAATGGGACCGAAATAAGGGAAGAAAAGGAAAGAAGAGAGGGATCTTTTCAGAGGGCCAATAAAATGATCAGAAGGTTATGGTGATACCCCCTCCAAAAGTACAAGCTGGGCACAGCATTCTAATTTCCCTGTTATACTTTCATACAGATCAGAATAGGAAGAAAGCAGATCCAAGAACATGAATTCCTCCAACTCACCAGCTACTTCCACAATGTCTCCTGGCACAATTTCTCTGGCCTTGATTCTCTGCACAGACTTTCTGTCACTACGGTACACCTTGCCCATCTCAGGTTCATATTCTTTTAGGGCCTCAATGGCATCTTCTGCATTTCTTTCCTAGGGGCACAGAAAGAGGCACATGTCACTATGAAGGTCTGTATACAAGCAGCTGGTGTCTACTTAAACACGCTTTCTACTGTCTAAAAAGTTTATAATATATTAAGGGACCCAAGAGTTAAAAAGTAAATGACAAAACTGCTCCAATAGACTCCCAGAAGAGGACGTAAAGACAGCAGGTCAGAAGTTCCACTACTGTGACCATCAAAGTGTGGCCTGAAGGCAGTCCAAGACCTGCACATGGTCCTGTTTGGTGATCAGGAAGGTGAAAGCTCTAAGACAATGTGATGTGGACAGCTGTCAGTCTCAGTAGGGCTTTCATCCATCTATGTAGATGTGTAGTCAGAGGGGCTAATCGACTAGCAAAGGTGCTAAACTTCCCTACTGCAGTTCCCCATAGCAACCAAGCAATGACAATTATTTTTCACCCACTTATGGTTGGAAAATGAAATTTAAAGTCTGATTGGTTGCCATTGGTAACTTATGTTAGCTAATCTGTCCCCCTAAACTGTTCTGAAGCCTGAAAGTACCTGCCATACGCCGACAACTGCATTGGCAATGAGGATAAGGAGAATGACGAATGGTTCAACAAACGCTGTGACGGTCTCTTCACCTTCTTCAAACCAGGCCAGTACCTGTGAGAGAGAACTAGTTATTCATTGGTTGGTACTTCTGTAGATATGAGTCAGTATCTACAAACTGGTCACACTGGGCCATTAAGTCTGTCCGTTCTTCTGCACAGCTTGGCATTGGAACCCATCAGGATATACAACCTGCTGCTACTTCTTAGACTTGGCCAAGAACTCACCCACCAATTGGTTTGTGTCCTGGATATTTTCAGAACCTACCCACCTACTTATTTGCACCCTACAATAATCCTAGAGAAAACAGTCTCCTAGATCTTTTGTAGAACTAGTTGGAACCCTCTCACATTTATAAATGGGGAATCGGTCTTCTGGTGCTTCTGTCGAGTAGAACCAAAAACCGCCACCCAGCCACATGAACCACAACCAAGACTTGGACCTTGGCTCTTGTGAGTGAACTCTACTGAAAGCTGCTACAGAACCTCAGGTCCATCATGAATCTCTTTAGCAGCTTTAATAGATCAAATAATTATTGGGGGTCTTTGTGTTGTGTGTCTAATGGACTGATGATCTGACCATGGCCAAGTAGCTGGGAGTTAAGCAGGAAATATGGATGTATTCATTATAGGTATGACATGTTTGTGCCCAGTGGCACCAGTATTACAGTGGCTACAGCAGTGGCACTGCCCATTTATTATAAACAGCTCTTGGGTTACATTGAGTTACATTTACAGCTATTTAATGGGCCCCTCTCAAGCCCCATGCAGCTGTCTCCGTGAGAAAACACTTGCCACCCGGGGCTGTCACTCACCAGGGGCCCACCCTCGTCCCTCTCCTCCTGAGCTCTCCCCGCCGCCAGCTGTCTGACACTTGAGCTGGGCCCTGTACGGATCCTGTTCTCTTCAAGACAAATTTAACTTGCAGAATGTGCCACTCGATGGGAAAAGATAAGGTCAGGGGGATTGTTGGGTTAACCCTTTCCTGGGGGGCAGCCACAGCCTTGGCAGGAGGTACATTGAGCTTGGCATGTAGATGTTTGCATGTATGATGTGTTACATGTGAGTGTGAATGTGAGTGTGGGCTGTAATTATAAAAGCAGATACTCACGAATGATATACAGGCGGCCAACAACAGAATCCTGACCAGTAAATCTTCAAACTGTTCTGCCACCAGTTCCCATATGGACTTTCCTAGAGACAGGGAATATAAAGAGTTAGTTAGTGGTCCCATGCGCAGACCCCTCTATCATCTCACACTCTATCCTAAGTACATTAATATGATACATTTATACTACTGACATTGTGCAATAGAGTGGCCCTATATAGTATGGCCCTATGTAGTACCCATAAGTGTATTTACTTATTAGCCAACAGATTGGCCCTTAGGAACTTGGCCTGTGCTCTTGTTGTGTGAATGGTCAGTTACTTGTAACACTCTACCCGTGTATTTACTGCCCGCTGTAGCCATGTGTTGGCCAATATCTTATTCTTATTCCATGGCAGAGACACCAAGTTATGTATCCCATGTGTAGGGGAAATAGATTGGATCTGTTTGTCTGGAGCCCAGTCCATATGTCATCAATATATCTTACCTTCCTCAGCTGGAAGTTCTGTTGGGCAGGACCAGGTTGGGCAGAGGAGAGAAGAAGAGAAAGAGACAATCAGTATAAAATACTCAGACCCCCAGAACCAAAGATGATACAAGATTCCATCCCCAGACATGAGGGATCATCACCAGGGGACTAGAGTTACTGCCCAAGATATGACACCAGTCTCTTCAGATCCAGTCCCATTGTTATAATTCCTCCCCAGTTACAGTTTCTATCAGCTCCCCTCTCCTTCTCCTCTGGGCATGAGTTACCCCATTAGTTATAGTGGAGAGATGGCAATTGGGCACATAGATCATCAGACTCAATTTATTCAGGGTCTCACTGTCAGTTCTTTGGGCCAGACAAGAGGCAAGGTCCAATGTCTGTCACTACCCTCCCAGACTGGTTCTGTCTATACACAGAGAAACATTCATTTCATTGGGCACAGATAGAATTCAGGTAGAAGAATTAGACACAGGAGAAATAAAATCAATAAATGAACATTTGGGAGACATTCAGGTGTTACTTGCCCTTTGTTCTATGGGTTATTGTAGCCCCAGTGGGTTGCACTTGTATAGGAATAAATGAATAGAGGGGTCGCTGGCAGTGCCCCCGGCTGGCATGGGATTGGTGGAATGAGGTCTCTATTTAAAGATCTGACGGGGGGATCAGCACAACAATGAAAGGGTCTCACAAGGGAAGTGCACAATTACCCACTGACAGTTGGGATCCCCCCTCCATTATTGTTTATCTGCTGCTATAAGACTCCATCATCATTAACCTCTGCACTGCCAGGCCTTGCTCATCCTCTCCCAGACACTGAGTATCCATACTGACACCCCCTACCCCTGGTGCCCCTACCCTGTCTCTATGGTAACTGATACTGGGTCTCAAATATACACATTCTTCTAACTGCCATGTGGTCTTGGTACTGGGGCCCATTCCTCTTCCAAATCTGCGCCCCATAAGAACAACCACACGGACTGGGAAACCCGGCCCAAGAGGCAGCTGATAATTAACTGGGGAATTGATTAACCTTTAATCTAGAGGCTGATACAGGGGATTTCACCATCAGCAAAGGAAGGGTTTCTTTAATGTAAGGTTGCAGAAAGGACAGGTTAAACAATTAGAAGTAGTTGATCCGGGGAGAGAACCGATAGTCAATTTGGGGTCAGGAATGGAAGGAAATGCAGCCGCCCTACTGGGGGTATTTGCCCCTCTGGATCAATTAACACAGAACTGAGAAACAGCTGAGCCAGAGTCTTTTCTCAGGCTGAGTTACTGTTCTGTTATTATGCTGTTATTATGCTGATACTATGTTACTGTGTTGTTACTATGTTGTTACTATGCTGATACTATGTTACTGTGTTGTTACTATGTTGTTACTATGCGGATACTATGTTACTATGTTGTTACGATGTTGTTACTATGCTGTTACTATTTTGTTACTATTTTGTTACTATGTTGTTACTATGCTGTTACTATGATGTTACTATGCTGATACTATGTTTTTACTATGCTGATACTATGTTACTATGTTGTTACTATGTTGTTACTATGCTGATACTATGTTACTATGTTGTTACTATGATGTTACTATGCTGTTACTATTTTGTTACTATGCTGATACTATGTTGTTACTATGCTGTTATTATGTTGTTACTATGTTGTTACTATGTTGTTAGGTCAATACGTGTGTAACAGGATAAGCTGATTAAATGGGGACTGAGCTGAAAGTGTATAAATCCCCCTTGTGTCCGGTTATGTCACCCAGCGACTGTGCCAGTGGGTATAACTAGTGGGTATAACGGGGGGACAACGTGTTCTGCTCATTTATCCCTGGATTTCCCTGTGATGGGCACATGCCCCCTCTGCCCAGACTGGCAAGGAAGAGGTTATTTAACCCAAGCAGTGCCAGTCCCTTCCTTCTTCTGCTTTATACATTAAACTGGGCCTGTCAGAGACATTATTATTATTATTATTATTATTATTATTATTAACCCTGCAAGAGGGCCATGAGCACAATATGGCCAATCCTGACCCAAAAATGACTGGGGGGGGCAGCCAGTGTTTATATAGGGGTCAGCATTGTAGGGGTGGATTGCGGGAGCCTTTGTATTAACCCTATATGGTAGAAGAAATACACAGCCTCTCTCTTGCAGTTGCCTTATTAACCCTGTGAGCTGTAGGAGAACCAATCAGAGAGCCCCTTAGAACAATGAGGGTAACAATAACCCTAATCTTAATGTTAGTGGGGAGCCCCTCCATTATGGCTACAGATTACCCCCCCCTTACCCTACCCCTGCCAAAGACCCCACCAGCAACATATTTAACCCTTACCCAGCCACATTCCAATTGCACCAGAGTCTGGGGACCATTATCCTTCCCTCCAGGAATAAGAGCCCCCCAATATTACTGCCCCCTGTCATGGAGACCCTAAGGGGCAATGGGAGGGTCAGCGACAATTACTGGGAAACATTCACTAAAACTGGGATTTCTTTATGGTACAGTGAATATATGGGAAATGTATTTATTTTATTTATTATAATATCTATAGCTGTGTGTCTGTCTGTCTATATGTCTCTATGTATGTGTCTCATGTATGGATGTGCTTGTCTGTCTATTGATCCATTGATGACATGTGAGTGTGTGTTGGTGGCATGTGATGTCTATGTCTGATATTGGGGTTCAGTGGGGGAAGGCTGAGGGTGTCACTAAGAAGTAGGAGGAGTCAGGGGGGCACCTTGCAGTAATTAATAGCTGAAGGACACAAGGACACGGCTGTTTAAGGAGACTGACATCATGGGCAGGAGGATCACTTACCCCCTGTAGCCCTTGAGCAGCTCCATCTGAGGAGTGAGAAGAGTGGGACAAGTGAAGAGTCAGCCTGTGGGTTATTTTAGTATCTGCCTGTATATAATTACACCTGTGGGGCCCCCCTGTGCTGCTGCTGCTGCTTCTTCTCCTCTCCCTCATAGTAATGCTGAGCCCCCCCCACCAATGGGACATTTCCACTCAGTCACCCCCAGGAACATTAGGGACACTGAGAGGGACTTGGCCATAGCAATTGGGAAGCCCGGGGGAGGGGTGATCCAGGAACCCCCCTGTCTGTACAGCCAATAGGGCCACACTAGGGAAATGTATCACTTTGCATTGAATTGTATGGGATATAGAGTTGTATAGTGATACTTGTGTGAGTGTGAGTGTGAGTGTGCGATACATGTTGTACAGCGGCTCTGTGTGTCATGATCACAAGTGCAGGTCTATGTGAGTATGAGTGAGTGTGAGTAAGTGAGTAAGTGAGTGTGATTGTGTGAGTGAGTGTGAGTGTGTTACAGATAATACAGAGAGTGCAGAGGAATAAAGTGGAGACATTAGTGATCACCCAGAGTCCCATAAAGAGGGGGATTTAGTGCACCCAGATGCCTCCAGCCCTGAAATAGTGAAATCATGAGCAAAGTAATGGGAGAACCGAGCTGATTCCCCCCCCAGTACAGACAGTCACTTCCCCCAAACAGCTGCCCCCCCCCCAGACCACAGAACTGACTCTCTCTCCTGATTTGGCTTTCAAAGCTCAGAACAAGCCGGGGGGGGGGGGGGGGGGGGAAAGGACTCCTTTATCTCTCCCTGAGACTCTCAGCCTGGGCCCCTTCTTTCTGACTGTCATTTCTCTCCCTGATCTCTGTCTCACTCTCTAGCACTCACTTTCTCACCCGCATCCCCCGGCTTATCTCTCTTCTACTATCTCATTCCACCCTCTGTCTCTCATACACAAACCTTCTAGCTCTGCTGTCTCTTACTGTCTCCTTCTCCTTATCTCTTGCTCTCTGTCGCTGTCTCTTTATTCCTGCCAGTCTCTCCTTTGTACCCTATTAATGCCCCCCTTTCCCTGCCAGTCTCTCTTGCACTCTTGCTGTCTCTTCCCCCTTTTCCCTGCCAGTCTCTCTTGCACCCTTGCTGTCTCTTCCCCCTTTTCCCTGCCAGTCTCTCTTGCACCCTTGCTGTCTCTTCCCCCTTTTCCCTGCCAGTCTCTCTTGCACCCTTGCTGTCTCTTCCCCCTTTTCCCTGCCAGTCTCTCTTGCACCCTTGCTGTCTCTTCCCCCTTTTCCCTGCCAGTCTCTCTTGCACTCTTGCTGTCTCTTCCTCCCCATCCCTGCCAGTCTCTCTTGCACCCTTGCTGTCTCTTCCTCCCCATCCCTGCCAGTCTCTCTTGCACTCTTGCTGTCTCTTCCTCCCCTTTTCCTGACAGTCTCTTCCTTTCACTCTTACTGTCTCTCCTTATCCTTTTCACTCTGTCTCTTTCCTCCCTTTCCTTGCCAGACTCTCTTGCACTCTGTCTCTATGTCTCTCTGTCTCACTGTCCTTCTGTCTGAGCTTTGCTGATGCCTAAGTTGGTGCCATTGGATGCCCATCAATAAGCTTCTTGTATTCAATCATCCAAACCTCTTCCCCCACTTCCCCCAGCTGATTCCCATAGGGAATATCCAAGGTTTTGGGGCACATGCTAGGGCCCCGCAGGCATACAAAGTGACACCCCATAAAGAGAAGACAAAAGTTCTCACCATTGGGTCCATACTTCTCGAAGTTCTTCTTGACAATTTCAGGTGACAGGCCAGTGTTCTCGTTGACCCCAAAATAGGCCAGACATTCCTCGGTGGTCTTGGCGTGTGCGTTCTCCATCCTTGCCTCTCAGCCCCCCTGGGCTCACGTTGTCCGTAAGTTTAACAAAGTTCTCCTTGTCCCCCCACGATGGGCAGATCCCCCCTTGTCTGCAGCTGAGCTTTTTGCTTCTGGAGCCGTGGCTCAACAGTTCATCTCCTGGTCCCTCAGCAGGAGAAAGGGACAACTCAGAGCCCAGACCCAACACAGATGCTGTCAGAGAGACTCTCAGCTGGAGAGGTGCTTATAAGGAGACTAGGACCCCCTCACCCCAGCCCCGGGCTCCCATTGGCTGCTGACACTGATGATGTCACAGCTTGGCATGGACACGCTCACCAGTCAGTTGGATGGGACTTTTTGCTGACTTGTATGTGTGCATTGTATTAGTGTCACACACTTACACACACACTGAGCTGTCAATCAAAGGTATGGCTCCACTGGGGGTCCCTCCCTCCCTCCCCAAACTTATTCAAGTTATTTCTGTCACTTGTCCATAATTGTTTTATATTTATATATTTATTTATCTCTTCCATCATTCTCCTTCCGCTTCATCTTTGCCTTTTCCTCACTAGTAAATTCCTTTAGTTCTGCGCCCAAGTGATTTATTGGCTCATCCCTCTCCCTGGCACAGCTTTATGGGCTGCGATGTACATTCAGGGCATGGCACAGGGGCACTCACAATGTGGGCAACAAAGTGATACAAAATGGCAAGTTACAGGTGCCCAGACACCATCCCTTATACCAAACTTTGTCTGAGCCAACACTGTGTGTATCAATGTGCCATTACCCAGCTTTGTGCCAGTGTCTAAAGGACTGACGTCTTACACTAGCCCAGCCCAGTGCCATTGCTTTTATATTACTGTGGCTACTGGTTCTTTCAGTGCACTCCTACCCCCCTACATATAAGTCCATTCCCAGTTGGGCAAATGATACTCATGGGGCAGATGATACTCATGGGGCAGATTTCATGGGGCAGATCTCATGGGGCAGATGAAACTCATGGGGCAGATGATACTCATGGGGCAGATCTCATGGGGCAGATGATACTCATGGGGCAGATGATACTCATGGAGCAGATCTCATGGGGCAGATCTCATGGGGCAGATGATACTCATGGGGCAGATGATACTCATGGGGCAGATGATTCTCATGGGGCAGATGATACTCATGGAGCAGATCTCATGGGGCAGATCTCATGGGGCAGATGATACTCATGGGGCAGATGATACTCATGGGGCAGATGATACTCATGGGGCAGATGATTCTCATGGGGCAGATGATACTCTGTTACATTCACAGCTCATTAACCACTAGGCACTGGCTCATTATCAGAGTCAGAAAAAGTGGCTCTTTATTTCTAAGATAACTTGGCCAGACCCCCCAGCCAAGCTCTGCAAATAAGTGACTTGTTTTGTCCCATGAGCTGACAGTCCAACCCTCTCATTTACGCTAGGGCCAGACGATCATTATTATTATTATTATTACAGGCAGACCAGGAGGAAGGAAGAGCAGAGGGCACATAATAGCACAGCAGCCCCTATAATAATAATAATAATGATAATAAATCCTACTTATAGATTGCAAGCTCTTGTGTTCCATGTTGTTCCTGATTGTGTGGCCTTTATTTTCACAGGTGTGAGTAACAAGGCATTGCTTTATTTAGAAGGTCCAGGAACAACCAGTTTTGTGTAAATATCCCCCCCTGTCCCCAGCTGCTGAACCTTCTCACTGTGCGACCCCCACAGAGAGCAGTAAGGAGATGAACAGGTTGGCAGGGGTCTCACATTGTTTGGGCAGGGAGTTTTGGGCTCAGTTATGACAGATTAGGAAGGAGCACAGGCCCATGTGTTGTTCTCATTCCCACGGATCCTTCAGGAGGGGGAGATTCATCATTTTTGCCATATAAGGAGGGGATTTAAGTGAAGCCCCTGCCCAATGTCTCTTCTCCTTCCCATGCCCCCAATGTGGCCCCTGAGACCGGGCCCCTCACATCAAATCCCAGCCACTAGGTGAGCCCGGCCTTTCTCTACTCCGAGACCCTCATTGTAGAAATATACCCCCCCCCCCGTGCTGCTACCGACCCCTCCAGTCTCTCCGTGAAGGTCACAAATTAACTTGAGCTCATTGAAGTCTTGGCCTTTACTTCTAATTTGTTACTGACGGCCCCCACCAGCTGCCCCATTATAAGTAGCATAGTCACCTTCACTACTGACCCCCATGTACTGTAACTCCCCCAAATATGTGGCCTCACATCAGACTCCCCAACTTGCTCACACATTATCCATCAGGTAACAGGATTCTCACCCAGCCCCAACCTGCTCCCCATTTCTATATTTTCTGTGTCTTTGTATGAGAATTATTCCTTCTCTCCCAATATCCTTATCATTTACAGTAGGGGGTTCATTATACAATGAACCGCAATTTCACGAAAAGCATAAATCTTATGGATCATTAGGATAAGCTTCCCGCTTTCCCAGTTGAGTCCGATTGCTCATGCCCCAGACCTTCAGTACAGGCATATGATTAAGTGTCCCTGCGCAGCACGAAACTCGTCAGGCATTATCTTTTTAGATGTAATGTATATTTTTTATATACAAATTTTGGCTCTTGGAATCTACTTCTGTTGGATGTTTCGTATTGGTGCCGGCCTAATGTTGTTTTTTAGGGGGTACATTATCCCTTATAATACATGAGTGATACTCAGAGTTCCCTGTATAACTCAGCCTGCAGCCTTGTGCCTTTATATGGTCACAGAACAACCCCTCAGTGACTTCTAATATCCTTATCATTTACAGTAGGGGGTACATTATCTCTTATAATACATGAGTGATACTCAGAGTTCCCTGTATAACTCAGCCAGCAGCCTTGTGCCTTTATATGGTCACAGAACAACCCCTCAGTGACTTCTAATATCCTTATCATTTACAGTAGGGGGTACATTATCCCTTATAATACATGAGTGATACTCAGAGTTCCCTGTATAACTCAGCCTGCAGCCTTGTGCCTTTATATGGTCACAGAACAACCCCTCAGTGACTTCTAATATCCTTATCATTTACAGTAGGGGGTACATTATCCCTTATAATACATGAGTGATACTCAGAGTTCCCTGTATAACTCAGCCTTGTGCCTTGTGTCTTTATATGGTCACAGAACAACCCCTCAGTGACTTCTAATATCCTTATCATTTACAGTAGGGGGCACATTATCCCTTATAATACATGAGTGATACTCAGAGTTCCCTGTATAACTCAGCCTGCAGCCTTGTGCCTTTATATGGTCACAGAACAACCCCTCAGTGACTTCTAATATCCTTATCATTTACAGTAGGGGGTACATTATCCCTTATAATACATGAGTGATACTCAGAGTTCCCTGTATAACTCAGCCTGCAGCCTTGTGTCTTTATATGGCCACAAAACCCCTCCAGGACCCTTAGTAAGGCAGGGATAATTCTGTAACAGTTCCAACCCTTATAACATTGTACATAGTAGTAGCAATAGTAGTAGTAGTAGTATCAGTAGTATTAGTATTAGTAGTAGCAATAGTAGTAGTATCAGTATTAGTAGTATTAGTAGTAGCAGCAGCAGTAGTAGTTGTAGGAGCAGTAGTAGTAGTTGTAGAAGAAGAAACAGTAGTAGTAGTAGTAGTAGTAGTAGTAGCAGCAGTGGTACCCTAAGAGCTTTGCTATGGTGAAGTGACTTATCTGTTAGTAATTGTAATAACAATGGAGTAACAGTAATAGAAATTGCAGTAGGAATCCAGTAGTAGCTTCACTGTGGGCACCAGTAGGTACTTCCCATGTATGTCAGTGTAAAGGTGCAGCATGTGTGTGGGAGGCTGGATTAGAGAGGGGGGGGTTACTATAAGGAGTAGTTAGGATTCTACTGATTCCATGAATAGGAGAATGTGTGTGACCTGCTGGTATCATTGCTGGATCCCCAGTAGAAACAGAATGACCGGAATCTGATGATCCAACAGGACCAGCCTGGACATGAGGTAGAAGGAATATTGGGGGGGGGGTATTTTACCTACATTCTCCCTGGTGCCAGTCATTACTGTGACCACTGCCTCCCCAGTTCACTGATATAGAGGCTATTGTCCCTGTTCCATTATTATTAACCCGCTCCTCTTCCTTTCCCACCTGCCCCCTCTTTACCCCCCCACTCCTGCTCAGTCATTCCCTCACTCACAGCCAGTGGGAGGCCAGAGATCTACTGGGATTTACTGTACTGATCAGACACCAGGCAGGATTGAATGTTCCCCGACCCTGGGACTCACATACACAGCGGCCAGAGACCGGGAGAGGGGGGCCAGGTGGGCACAAGGGGGTGCAGACCCCAAGCAGGGAAGGAAGATAATCCCAGTCATACACATAGATAGAGAGATAGATAGAGAGATAGATTGATAGATGATAGACAAACAATTGATAGATGAGAAATAGTTAGATAGATAATACATAGATAGATAGATCGATAGATAGTGAGATAGATTGATAATTGATAGATAAATAATAGATAGAGATAGATGATAGAGATAGATAAATAGAGAGAGAGACAGACAGAGAGATAGATGATAGATAGACAGAGCCAGACAGACTAGGTAGATAGATACAGTATATATGATAACCAGGCCACAGTGGTGTCATACAGCCCAACACAGGGTCACTAACCCTTGTTCTTATTTTAGGGAAGACTGAGCAGGAATCAATCATTCAAAATTCAGCATAAAAAAATATCTAAGCAACAAAATAAAGGGCCTAACCCTAAGGCAGACTGACCCATAATCATATCACTGACATTAGTAGACTTTGGGCTTAGGAGGTACTGACCCATAATATTTAATGAATATAAACACTATAATAATTGTTGTGAAACAGAAATGAGGAGCACATTGTGGATGAGGCTAAGACTAACCCCAACAATTTTCTTAAGTATATTAATAGTAAATAGTAATAGTAAAAGATGCAGGTTGAGAGAGTTGCTTTATTAAATAATGGTACCAGTTTGGTACCATTATTTAAAAAAAAATACAGAAAAGGCAAATGTGCTAAATCAGTTCTTTTCTTCAGTATATACAATAGAGGAGTGTGAGTTCCCAGGCTCACTTTATAGCTGCACTTATGGCTCAGCTCAATCTAGTCAGTGGCTGACTCAGGATATGATTCATAAAGCTTTAATAAAAATTAATGTAAACAAGGCTCCAGGGCCTGATGGCATACACCCCCGGGTTCTAAGAGAGCTTAGTTCAGTTTTAGACCAGCCCCTATTTCTGATTTTCTTAGATTCACTGTCATCTGGTATGGTTCTTTTGGATTAAAAAAAGATGATGTCATTCCAATATTTAAAAAGGGATTACAATCTCAGGCAATTATAGGCCAGTAAGTCTGACATCTGTGGTGGGCAAATTATTTGAAGGTATTTGAAGGGTCGGATCCTTTATTCACCAGTAGCTCCTCCCAGCAGACAGGAGGGAGCCAATGAGATTAGAGGAGGGAAAGGGGTGTTACAGGGAGAGCTGGGAAGTGAATCAGGGGTACAGGCTGATACATTAGATAGGTACAAGGAAGGGTCGGATGCTTTATTCACCAGTAGCTCCTCCCAGCAGACAGGAGAGAGCCAATGAGATTAGAGGAGGGAAAGGGGTGTTACAGGGAGAGCTGGGAAGTGAATCAGGGGTACAGGCTGATACATTAGATAGGTACAAGGAAGGGTCGGATGCTTTATTCATCAGTAGCTCCTCCCAGCAGACAGGAGGGAGCCAATGAGATTAGAGGAGGGAAAGGGGTGTTACAGGGAGAGCTGGGAAGTGAATCAGGGGTACAGGCTGATACATTAGATAGGTACAAGGAAGGGTCGGATGCTTTATTCACCAGTAGGTCCTCCCAGCAGACAGGAGGGAGCCAATGAGATTAGAGGAGGGAAAGGGGTGTTACAGGGAGAGCTGGGAAGTGAATCAGGGGTACAGGCTGATACATTAGATAGGTATAAGAAGGGGTTGGATGGTGTTTAGCAAGTGAGGGAACACAGGGATATGGAAGGTAGTTCATAGTACAAGTTGATCCAGGGACTGGTCATTTTGGAGTCAGGAAGGAATTTTTTCTCCATCTGAGGCAAATTGCCTTCCTCTGGAACAGTTAGCAGTTAGGCAGGTTATATATATATAGACTTAAATGGTTGAACTTGATGGACGAGTGTTTTTATTTATACCTAACTTACTATGTTACTATGTAATCATGTCACTGCTATTAGAAGTAGGGAAGCACCGAATCCAGGATTCGGTTTGGGAATCGGCCATTTTCAGCAGGATTCAGATTCAGCTGAATCCTTCTGCCCATCTGAACCGAATTCAAATCCTAATTTGCATATACAAATTAGGATTCGGATTCGGTTCGGTATTCTTTCGCAAAGGAATCAGGGTTTTGGCCGAATCCAAAATAGTGGATTTGGTGCATCCCTAATTGGTAGGCTTTGAGTCTAGGAGGTACTGACCTGTAATCATGTCACTGCCATTAGTAGACTTTGAGCCTAGGAGGGTTAGTTCGGTACTAAGTCCAGTGGGGAATGAGCCCTGATGGGGTGAGTGTTTGTGGTGCAGGGGACAAGTTGGTCTGGCAGCCATTGGCATTGACATTACTGAAGAAGGAAATATCTCCATGGCCGATATAAATACAACATGTGATGAAATGAGGTTTCAGGAGATATTTATTATGTACAAGATGTTCCGGGGAGTCCACTCAGCTGAGACCTTGTGTGATGCCGATGAAAAGAGACCCAGAAGGACAGAAGAAGGGCAGTGAGGTCATTGGATGGTATACACTAGGGAATAGTTAGACTCAGATTAGACTGCAAGCTTTACTGGTTAGAGGTTACCCCTAATGTAGAACAGTCCTCGCACTCCCTGGCCTTCACCTAAAGATGAAAGCCCTGGTTCACAGCGGAATGGAGGAAACGGCAACCTCACTATCCAGTAGCGACAAGAATTCACCGGCACATACTGTAGGTAATGCAAGCAGGTTAGACCTTGCTTAAGATTTATTGCAGCATGCAACATTTCGCGGTAATGATAGCTTGTATGCTTGACAGAGGGGGTAACCCCGAAACGTTGCATCCTGCAATAAATCTTAAGCAAGGTTTGACCTGCTTGCATTACCTGTGGGCCGGTGAATTCTTGTCGCTAGAGGTTACCTCTGCCATTGGGATATTCATAACTTCCATTGTGTGCAGTTTGGGCATAACCTCAGTAATGCTAACAGGAGTGGGCAATGTCCAGCTCTGTGGTCAAATCCATCCCCCACTGCCTTGGGGCGTTACGTATCCAGTGGTGGAAAAGCAGTTTGGTTGATGGAAGCCAGGTGAGATGTCTCCAGGATTATCACTCTTTAGTCTGGTGGCCTGAAGGGTGTGATGCCCCTACCTCTGGTAACACAATCTGCCCCCTCCTACCTGCTAGTGGTAATGACAGCTCCTCACAGATCATAGTGACCTGTAAAACTGTAATAGGGGTTTCAGCTAAGGATCTACCAGTCACAAGCATGTGGAGCTGGGGATATGAAGCTATGATTATCACTAAAGACTTTACCAGACCCAACCATGGGTCATCCATTGCCTTTCAACTAATTGGCACCCAGAGACCTGGCTTTGTTTTGATCAGTTCCATCAGTTCTAATGACTCCTGTGTGACTCCACCCAGGTTTGTTTATTTGGGTTCTCCTGGGGTTTCTGCCTCCCCTTCAATCTCTTTTCTACGCCTCAGCCTTTATTTGCTCCAGCTCTATAGCTGCCACCCAGCCCCTCCTGAAACTGCTTAAGAGCTAACTAGTTGAGTACAAGGGTGAGACAACTCCATGAAGTGTGCACTCCATTACTCTGTAGCTAAAAGTGATGTGTGTGAGGGGCACCGGGGGTGGGTTATGAGGAAAGCAAGATGTGTCTGTATCAGATGGATTTGTCTGGGTGATAATCAGAGCTCGCTGTAATTTAATGCAGGGAAACCCCTGCTGATCTTCCACGAGACACTGCCATTCCCTCTTGCTCACGCACTGATGAGGTCTGGCCTGGCTCCATGGGTGCAGATGAGCGTGGAGTAGGAACGATGATTTATTGGGTGCTGGCAGGAAGCTGATCTTACAGCCACCTCCAGGGCGACTATCTCTTATATCTGGTAGCAGTGACATCAGTTCAGTATCCACTGGCATTATGGGCCCAGTCTGACCAACACCCTAATGACAATCTCACCTGCTTGTGTCAAGTGCCTCCCAAATTCACTCCCAGACCCACCTCATCTGCAAGTCCTGATCTCATTGGCTCATCAGGTCACATTTTGGTTAAACATCCATGGGACACCAGAGCTAATTCCAAACCCACACGGGACCAATGGAAACTGTAGAATTTTACTTGAACAAAGGCCCAAGGGATCTCGGTACTTATATCGTCTATTGACCAGATAAGGATAGGGATTAAGAATATCTATTGTCCTACATTATGGGGGTACACTACAGTCAGAAATGTTGTAAAGTCCCATGACCACTATCCTAAACTCATCCAGACACGTGTAACCCTCCCACATCCCAGAAATAAGCTGTCATGGGAAAAAAAATTTTTTTTTCAAAATGAATCAGTTCATGCACTGAAATCCATTTCTCAAAAGAGCAAACAGATTTTTTTATATTCAATTTTGAAATCTGACATGGGGCTCGACATATTGTCAATTTCCCAGCTGCCCCAAGTCATGTGACTTGTGCTCTGATAAACTTCAATCACTCTTTACTGCTGTACTGCAAATTGGACTGATATCACCCCCTCCCTTTCCCCCCCCAGCAGCCAAACAACAGAACAATGGGAAGGTAACCAGATAGCAGCTCCCTAACACAAGATAACAGCTGCCTGGTAGAGCTAAGCGCCTTTTTATTACCAACGCCTGTGAGACACTCATTATATTTGCTGCACTTATCACTAGGTAACACTTTCACATACCCACACACATTACACCTATTACACTCCACATTTAGCTTTTCCTTTTTCATCTCCCTCTAAATCTATACTCACACCTGTACTTATACTCACACATATACACACACAAGTGTGCACTTATATATACAACTTTACTTTTCCTTCATTATAGTCTCTTCACAATCACTTTTTTTTTTTTTTTTTTTTTAAATGGGCGTTGGTCTGGGCAGTCTCCCCTTCAAAAGCCGCATATGCAGGTGGCGGGGGAGGATCTAGTCCAGATTGAAACCAAGGTTTTAAATTTTGATCACAGGTAAACAGGTTAGGGACCGCCGTATGGGGTTTACCTTGACGTGGTATGGCGGCTTACCAATTTTATGATCATAACTTTGTAACAAAAAACCCTGTTTTTCTTTTTTTAGACAGGGGATTATTGTATTTATATATTTTTTTATATGGCCTTAGGAGTGCACCCACAACCCCCCTCTTGTACCTGAGATCTAAGCGCAACACTCAATAGTAAAAACCCATGTCCCACTGAGACACATTGGGGCAAATTCACTAAGATGCGAAGTTGCGCCAGGAGCAACTTTGCCGCACTTTCCCGCACTTCGCCAGGCGTATTTTCGCCAGCGCTCCGCAAATTCACTAAAATCCAAAGTTGCGCACAGGGGTAGCGTAAGTTTGCGAAGATGCGCTAGCGTTAATTCACCATGCGAAGCGAAGTTTCGCTAGCGATGGTTCATTTGCATACGGCGCCAAATTCAAATTTCAATGGAGGAATACGTATCAGCACTACAAATGCCAAGAAAACCTTCAAATCAGCAAATAAAAATGTTATTTTGCCCTACACATGTGCCCACTGTCTAGGTAAGTTGCCATGAGTCAGGAAATGTAGGGGGGAAGGAGGGGAGCCCCAAAAATATTTTCCATCTTTTTTAGTCCATCACCCATCATGTAGAAAACACACCAGCGTTTTTTGGGACTTTTTTTTGGAAACAATCCCTATCTACTCTTTTGCGCTTCGCCAGGTCTGAGGTGGCGAAGGAAGTCTAGTGTAAAAGGTAGTGTTCAGTACACTGCGCAAGTTAGTGAATTTGCGTAGTTACGTCGCTAGCGAAAATTCGCCTGGCGTAAGGGTGCGAAGTAACACTAGCGAAACTACACCAGTGTTCGTTAGTGAATTTGCGCAGTAACGAAAATGCCAAACGCTAGCGAATTAACGCTAGCGTTCGGCTCTTCGGCGCTTAGTGAATTTGCCCCAATTCAGTTACATTGAGAAGGAAAAACAGCAGCCTGCCAGAAAGCATTTCTCTCCTAAAGTGCAGGCACAAGTCACATGACCAGGGGCAGCTGGGAAATTGACAAAATGTCTAGCCCCATGTCAGATTTCAAAATTGAATATAAAAAAATCTGTTTGCTCTTTTGAGAAATGGATTTCAGTGCAGAATTCTGCTGGAGCAGCACTATTAACTGATGTGTTTTGAAACGCAGGATCCCTTTAAGATTTCCTCCAATGAACTTGTTCTCCAGAGATCACAATAATAATAATAATAATAATATATATAATATGAAAACCCAGTTCACGTTAAAGTGGCATGTGACCAACTCATGCCCTGAGAACCTGCCCTGCTGCTTCTCACCAGTCTCTGAATACCAAGAGTTATACTAAAGTCCACTCCATCTTTCTGTTCTTAGAGGCTCTTTCCTTTATTACTTTGGGTTAGTAAAACATATACAATGTAGGTGATCCGGGGACTTGTCTGTGAGCTTTAGCTTTGGGTAGTTCAAAGCAATTAGTCAGGCAGTAGTGTTTTTTGTCTGCCTCTATTAAGTGTGGGTCTGTATAAAAAACAATCTCACATAAATGGATTCAATGGACTGAGGGTACAAGGAGCTCAAATATCTCTTGGATCCCTCTTAGTTTTTTCCTATTCTTGCATGTTGCCTGGCTTTTAGCCACTTACTCCAGAGCCTGCCCAGTAAAGTGAGATTACCAGTGGCACTGGAAGGGCGGGTACATGGGCACGAGGTGCTCTAATTGGCCTCACTAATCAGTCTTATAATGAGACAACTGTGTCTCCTCTCAACCTGAATGCGTTGTTGTAGGCCAGATCTTGGTTCTGCAGGCAGTACATCAGATGGAACCATCATTCACTTTTAAATGGACTGCTAGTCTAACATTCTGCCTGTAGAGATGAGCTCCTCAACCCAATAATGTCTATAGCAGTGGGCATAGGGGAAGCTGAGTAGCAGATATAGGATCTCCCAGGATGCAGAACATATTTAAAATGGTTTTCCTTCAGCATAAAGTTCATCCCATGATCTTTCCAACGTGCTACTGTTACAATGTTCCTGGGAATGTGGAATGTCTTGTTATTTTATACACCGAGAACACTTGTGAAATTATCACTCATTATCTATATGTACTAGGGTCTCTCTATTGTCAGCTACATGAACCCCCAAACACTCAGGGTGATGGCAGCCTTCCTTGTGTTCGGCAACGTATCCCCTGTGGCCTTCTGTGGCCTCCTGTTCTTCACAGGATTCTTAAAGAGGTCATTTGATCTGTATCCAACCAACTGCTGCTACCTGATAGGGTTGTATTTGCTGGGGATGGAATAAATATAGAAATATACATAGATGTACACTAGGGCAGAGGTCAAAGGGCGACAGCCATGTCTGATCACAAGTGACAGCTTTTATTGGCCTGGGGTGAGTCTTCTTTAACAGCAAACAAACCAGGAGACTCATGGAAAGACCCAATTACATAAGATCTTAGTAATTAACCCCCATCCTTTGGCCCATTTGCTCCCCCTTCTCAGACCACAGTAATATTAGCTTTTGGCTCAGAGCCATCACCCATACGGGCCCTGACCTCACATCAGACTCAGACGAGTGCCGGACTCTACTTCTGGAGCCATTATTATTATCTTGTACCATCTGCCCTTGTGAATTGCTGATTGTTATTGGAACCCAACTCCTGTTTATGGAAACTGGTTACCATTAAACTATATTCACTGCCAGACTGGGGCAATGGCCTGGCTATTGTATGCTAGAAGAATGTGGCCAAGATGGGACTCTGTTGAGTGCAAGCATCTGGGTTTGGCCTTGTGCCCTAGGTATTTTGTCCGTTCCAACGTGGTCTCATTAGAGTAGCCATGATGTTCCCAATAAAGGTTTTTGACCACGTTTGACCATATACACTCCTATTCCCTAACTGCCTGAGATAAGACTATTCATATTCCATCCAACTTCCTGCTCAGGGGATCCCCTTGTCCCTTTCAGTTTCTTCCCCTATTGGCTTTCTGTGTTTCTATGGTTACTGACTAATCTAGGCCATTTCCTGGTCAGAGGAGCCCTGTGTCCCTCTCAGTCTCTTACCCTACTGTGTTCTATGTTTTTATGGTTACTGACCCATCTGGGCTCCTATTTCCTAACTGCCTGACATCAGACTATTCATGTCCCACCTTACTTCTTGCTCAGGGGAGCATGGTGTCCCTCTAAGTCTCTTCCACTACTGGGTTTTTATGGTTATTGACCCATCTGGGCTCCTATTTCCTACTCAGAGGAGCCCTGTGTCTATCCCAGGAGTCATATTCCTGTTGGGTTCCATGTTTACTATTAATTCTCTGTATTTTAGACTCAGCTTTCTTGAGTTTCATCTTCTGTGCAGCTATGCTGGGTATTCACTACTGTGCTGAGTAAGACTTTCCCTTGCTGACACCTCCAACCTCTATCACTGAATCACTGTTTTACATATTCTCCTGGTTGCAAAGTGGGGGTGTTTTCCCTAATTCAGTGTTTTCATGGCATGCTCCTTCATGAGGAAGCAATAAGAATTCCATGCCCCATGGCACCGATACTGTATCTGGCACTAAATGAGTGTGCACCACTTGGGGTGCTGAGTTTTATGCTGGAATTTTAATTCATTCCCAAAAACTGAGCTCATGGGGCCCACAGTTTTCTAAGGGAACCCCTGGAGTAAGAATAAGGGGTTCTGTACAGGGAATGAATGAGCAATGAATTAGCTTAATAGATCTGAGGTTGCACCCCTGGATTATGCACCCCAAGCTCATTGTGGGCGTATAATACACAAAAGCAATGAATATCTTGTAAATTATATCCTTATAAACGGTGAGTTCTGATGTCATCAGTTATAAACAGTGAGTTCTGATGTCATTTCTGTCACATGACTCACTGAAACTTGTGTATTATAATAAATAAAGTACCCCCAGTTGCAAAATATGAGGATATTAGAAGTAACCTCGGAGTTCCATGACCTGTATAAAAACACTCGGCCTTCAGCCTCGTACTTTTATATGGTCATGAAACTCCTCGGTAACTTATAATATCCTTATATTTTACAAGAGGAGGTACTTTATTCATTATATATACAGTACATATCTATATACATACATCTATATTCATACATCTCTATACATACATCTATATTCATACCTCTCTATACATACATCTATATATACATACATCTACATGGGATGTCCTATGGTTTGGGTGCCATTATGGGAGAAGCAGCTGTAGCACTGGCACTCCTGTTACCTCTTTGCCCTTTCCTTTTTTGGCGGAGTCAGCGGAGAGTGGAGAGGAGAGGGTCAGGGGGTCAGGGAGTGCAGATGAGCAGGAAGATGTGGGGTAGTGGGAGGAGAGGGGATATTACAATAACCCATGGGGGGGATTCTGGCTGTGAGTCACAGTAGCACCAGGGAAAGAGGAAATCTCAGGTACCTGTCAAGTGTTTGTGCCGCCTGTAGGGGGATGTTCATGGCTCATCAGCAAATGACTGTGTGTAAATGAAACGCAAGTCCCACAGAGCAGCTGTTACTGTCCCTCCAGCCGGCCCTAGGGCCCCCACACTCTTGGCATAGCAAGGAACATTCTATCCTAAATATTCTCCATAAATCTGTTCCACTAGAAGTGTGTTTGGGGGGGTGGGCCTCTCTGGGGCACGATGGGTGTAAAACCCATTTTCACCCTGTACTGCCAATAAAACCCACCCAAGCTCAAGCCAATCTTTCCATCCAATTGACTTATGTTTCCATCTATGGGACAATTATCTGAGTTGAGCTTTGGGTCTGATTGTACAACTGCCCCCAGCGCTTGGACCTTTCCTCCTGTAGCCATGGAATTAGCAGCCCTCAGGTCTCATATATAATTATATTTATATTGAGTATATAGCCCACTCCTGGCTGCTTCATACTCGTGTCCAGAGACGTTTCTTGTCTCAGTTCTGCTCACAGCACATTCCCACTGCTGAACAAGGTCCAGTCTGTACTACTGGGAATGTGACATTATTGGTCCCAGTGGATCACAAGTACATGTAGGAGTCAGTGTGGGACTGGCAGGGTGCTGTGTGGGACAGGCAGGGTGCTGTGTGGGTGCGAGTATGGATCCAGTACTGGTACCAGTAAGTTGTACTATGGCTATAAATATACTGGAGTAGCAATATCTACAGAACTACAAACAGTGCAACATGTGTTCCACTTATTCATTATAGGGGCTCCCTGCCCAAGTGGCTCTGTGTTAAATCTTGTGGGGCAAACCCACACTTAGTGTCCAATCAGACTCAGCCTTAGTGTCCAATCAGACTGGGCCTTAGTGACCAATCAGTGGTCAGGGCAAATTGTGCTAAAGGACTTGGGGAGGGTAGAAGAGGTAATGGTCCTGCCTGTGTCCATGTTGCCTGTGAGTTGCCCCTTATCTCCCCCCCATGCCAGACCTGTGCCCAGTACCCCCTGCTCCCGTCTTACCCAGAATCCCTTGCAGTGACCTTGCTGCTGTCGCACCGCAGGGGCTGCTCACAAGGGATATGATGTCCCCCCAGCAATGTTAATTGATCAGATTTTTTTAGACTGATTTGATTACTCAGCAGCACATTGCGTCTATTTCAGGCCGGGGGGCCGTGGGTACATTTCAAGCAGTTACACAGTGTAATAAGGGGCTGCTGACAAGGTGCTGTTAACTCTTTCCTTCCCAGTCAGCCTGCAGGAGAGAGGCCAGGGAGAGTATTAGCATTCAATCTACTCTAGTCTAATACTGGGAGCCAGCGGGTTAATTAAAGGGTAAATATGCGCATCCCTCTGGGAATATTTGCACTGGTGATGTAGGGTTTCTAATGCATAATAGAAAATTGCTATTCCTTGTTTGTGTCGGCCCAGTATCTCCCATCAGGCTACAAGCAAATGGCATTCTGGGAAATAAATGTTCTTTTGCATGTGAAAAACAAGTATCAGCTCTTCAGTTCATCAATTCCACCCCCTCCTCATTGTGAGCAACTCAAAACTGTGTTTTTTCTCCTAAAATTGTGTGTATTCCGTATTCACAGAGGTGCTTTGCACCAATATCTTCTCCTCTATAGGCAACTTGCAGCTAACACTTTCACATCAGTATTGCACCCCATTGTAGTGCTTTGCATTAGTAAATAAGCAGGGTCCGACTGGGCCGGGGGGATACTGGGAAAAAAATTTGGTGGCTCCATTAACCCATTACCTCTTCCACTCCCACTGGTGGGCCCTGGACCCCCAGTGAATAAGCCTCAAAGTGAGACTGAGTAGCACAAGAGGCCGAATAAAGCGGGGACACAAATAGCACGGGACACCTGTTGGGTTAATGTGATGCAAGTGTGGTGCTGAAAGGGTTAACACCCCCCCAGCGCAGGCACTGACAGCTCCCCACTAGCAGAATGGATGAGAAAGCAAATGATAAAGGTTGTGCAATGGATCCACATAGGGAATAGGATTCCGGCCGGACAGGTGCCCACATTCCCCACATGCCCCCGGCCCATAAATCCCACTAATAGCCCAGTGGCCACAATGAGGAATTTCTGAGACAAAAATAAATGTAATTCTGTAATTCTGCAACTGAGGATCCTTTAGTGTAAGTGTAAAATAAAATCCAATTTCTATTTACTTCCATAGACTGATACCAGACTGGGGGTTAGATCAGTGCTCCCCAAAATATGGGCTTGGCCCCACTATGGGGTTTAGATCATTGGGAGGGGACAGACGAATGCCTCTTTTATCTTCAGAGACTTCTGAATCCCACCTTGAAAGTCATTTAGAGGTAACGATTAGATGTGGGGGTGATGCCCCACGGCTAAATGTCACATTTCCTATAACTGTAACCCCCACCAACCGTTAGCCAATCACTGTTTAGGGAACAATTAGTCAGCCAATCACTGTTTAGGGAACAGTTAGTCAGCCAATCACTGTTTAGAGAACAGTTAGTCAGCCAATCAGGGGATTTAGGGAACAGTTAGTCAGCCAATCAGGGGATTTAGGGAACAGTTAGTCAGCCAATCAGGGGATTTAGGGAACAGTTAGTCAGCCAATCAGGGGATTTAGGGAACAGTTAGTCAGCCAATCAGGGGATTTAGGGAACAGTTAGTCAGCCAATCAGGGGATTTGGGGAACAGTTAGTCAGCCAATCACTGTTTAGGGAACAGTTAGCCAATCAGGGGATTTAGGGAACAGTTAGTCAGCCAATCAGGGGATTTAGGTAACAGTTAGTCAGCCAATCAGGGGATTTAGGGAACAGTTAGTCAGCCAATCAGGGGATTTAGGGAACAGTTAGTCAGCCAATCAGGGGATTTAGGGAACAGTTAGTCAGCCAATCAGGGGATTTAGGTAACAGTTAGTCAGCCAATCAGGGGATTTAGGGAACAGTTAGTCAGCCAATCAGGGGATTTAGGGAACAGTTAGTCAGCCAATCAGGGGATTTGGGGAACAGTTAGTCAGCCAATCACTGTTTAGGGAACAGTTAGTCAGCCAATCAGGGGATTTAGGGAACAGTTAGTCAGCCAATCAGGGGATTTAGGTAACAGTTAGTCAGCCAATCAGGGGATTTAGGGAACAGTTAGTCAGCCAATCAGGGGATTTAGGGAACAGTTAGTCAGCCAATCAGGGGATTTAGGGAACAGTTAGTCAGCCAATCAGGGGATTTAGGGAACAGTTAGTCAGCCAATCAGGGGATGTAGGGAACAGTTAGTCAGCCAATCAGGGGATTTAGGGAAGGAAATGGGAGGAAAGCTACACATGAATCAGTACTACAGGGATATCCCCTCTATCAGCCAATAGGAGGAAAGCTACACATTAATCAGTACTACAGGGATATCCCCTCTATCAGCCAATGGGAGGAAAGCTACACATTAATCAGTACTACAGGGATATCCCCTCTATCAGCCAATGGGAGGAAAGCTACACATGAATCAGTACTACAGGGATATCCCCTCTATCAGCCAATAGGAGGAAAGCTACACATTAATCAGTACTACAGGGATATCCCCTCTATCAGCCAATGGGAGGAAAGCTACACATGAATCAGTACTACAGGGATATCCCCTCTATCAGGAAGTGGGAATACAAAAGAAAGTTTATTATAAGTTTATTATTATATATGTAAGACATTAATATCATCACGTGGATTAAGCAAATCCATAAATCTAAAGGAAATGCAGATAAAACTTCTTTGTGGAATCCTCCTGGGTCCTATTACTGAGTCATAGTCAATATAGGGCATTGGAAGGGTTAATTTGCACAAAAGCCAGTGGATCTATTTCTGTCCCATGGACACAGGGAAGGGGTCAGTTTATTTCAGACTTTTACAGGCACTTTGGGCTCTTGACCTGATTCTCTGCAATGAATCTGAACTCAGGGCCTTGGGAGTGATTAACGTAATCCGATGCTCCGGCATCCCAAATATATCTGCCTGGATCAGGCTTATTACAACTTGCCCCACACACTTCCATTTCCTACAGGCGTGTCAATTATAGGGAGTCCCAGTCCCCCCTGCTGTTCCTGCACCCAATCATAAAGCTCATCTGTCAACCCAACTTGGGTTTCCCTACAATTCTTATAGCTCCATATAACACTTCCTATAACTCCTCCCACTGTTCCAGATAACACTTCCTATAACTCCTCCCACTGCTCCATGTAACCCTCCCTATAACTCCTCCTATTGCTCCATATAACCCTCCCTATAACTCCTCCTATTGCTCCATATAACCTTCTCTATAACTCCTCCTACTGCTCCATGTAATGTTTCCTATAACCCCTCCCACTGCTCCATATAACCCTTCCTATAACTCCTCCTACTGCTCCATGTAATGCTTCCTATAACCCCTCCCACTGCTCCATATAGCCCTCCTTTAAACTTCTCCTACTGCTCCATATAACCCTTCCAATAACCCCTCCCACTGCTCCATGTAACCCTCCCTGTAACTTCTCCCATTTCACCATATAACCCTCCCTATAACTCCTCCTACTGCTCCATATACTGTAACACTCCCTATAACTCCTCCTACTGCTCCATGTAACCCTCCCTTTAACTTCTCCCACTGCTCCATGTAATGCTTCCTATAACCCCTCCCACTGCTCCATATAGCCCTCCCTTATTCTTCTCCTACTGATCCATATAACCCTTCCAATTACCCCTCCCACTGCTCCATGTAACCCTCCCTTTAACTTCTCCCATTTCCCCATATAACCCTTTCCTATAACCCCTCCCACTGCTCCATATAACCCTTCCTATAACTCCTCTTTCTGCTCCATGTAACGATTAATATAACTCCTCCTATTGCTCCATTTAACCCTCCCTAGAACCACTCCCACTGCTCCATATAACCCTCCCTATAACCCCTCCCACTGCTCCATATAACCCTTCCTATAACTCCTCCTACTGCTCCACGTAACTATTCCTAAAACCCCTCCCACTGCTCCATATAAACCTCCCTTTAATCCTCCAATTGTTTCCAGTCTGTGTGGTAGTGTCCCTGTGTGGTAGTGCAGTGCAGGTATGTGTGTGGTTTCTCCACTGTCCCATCTACATGCACCTAACGCTCCCCCACTGTCCCATGTAAATTCACCTAATGCACCCCACTGTCTCATGTACATGCACCTAACAATCCCCCACTGTCCCATGTACATGCACCATACACTCCCCCACTTTCCCATGTACATGCACCTAACACTTCTCCAATGTCTCATGTACATGCACCTAATGCTCCCCCACTGTCCCATGTACATGCACCTAACGCTCCCCCACTGTCCCATGTACATGCACCTAACACTTCTCCAATGTCTCATGTACATGCACCCAATGCTCCCCCACTGTCCCATGTATATGCACCTAATGCTCCTCCACTGTCCAATGTTCATGCACCTAATGCTCCCCCACTGTCCCATGTACATGCACCTAACACTCCCCCACTGTCCCATGTACATGCACCTAATGCTCCCCCACTGTCCCATGTACATGCACCTAACACTCCCCCACTGTCCCATGTACATGCACCTAACGTTTCTCCACTGTCCCATGTACATGCACCTAACACTCCCCCACTGTCCCATGTACATGCACCTAACGTTTCTCCACTGTCCCATGTACATGCACCTAACGTTTCTCCACTGTCTCCCATGTTTATGCACCTAACGCTCCCCCACTGTCCCATGTACATGCACCTAACGCTCCCTCACTGTCCCATGTACATGCACCTAACACTCACCCACTGACATGTACATGCTCCTAATGCTATCCCACTGTCCCATGTACATGCACCTAACGTTTCTCCACTGTCTCCCATGTTCATGCACCTAACGCTCCCCCACTGTCCAATGTACCTAATGTTTCTCCACTGTCCCATGTACATGCACCTAATGGTCCCCCACTGTCCCATGTACATGCACCTAACATTCCCCCACTGGCCCATGTACATGCACCTAACGTTTCTCCACTGTCCCATGTACATGCACCTAACACTCCCCCACTGTCCCATGTACATGCACCTAACGTTTCTCCACTGTCCCATGTACATGCACCTAACGTTTCTCCACTGTCTCCCATGTTCATGCACCTAACGCTCCCCCACTGTCCCATGTACATGCACCTAACGCTCCCCCACTGTCCCATGTACATGCACCTAACGCTCACCCACTGACATGTACATGCTCCTAATGCTATCCCACTGTCCCATGTACATGCACCTAACGTTTCTCCACTGTCTCCCATGTTCATGCACCTAACGCTCCCCCACTGTCCAATGTACCTAATGTTTCTCCACTGTCCCATGTACATGCACCTAATGGTCCCCCACTGTCCCATGTACATGCACCTAACATTCCCCCACTGGCCCATGTACATGCACCTAACGTTTCTCCACTGTCCCATGTACATGCACCTAACACTCCCCCACTGTCCCATGTACATGCACCTAACGTTTCTCCACTGTCCCATGTACATGCACCTAACGTTTCTCCACTGTCTCCCATGTTCATGCACCTAACGCTCCCCCACTGTCCCATGTACATGCACCTAACGCTCCCCCACTGTCCCATGTACATGCACCTAACGCTCACCCACTGACATGTACATGCTCCTAATGCTATCCCACTGTCCCATGTACATGCACCTAACGTTTCTCCACTGTCTCCCATGTTCATGCACCTAACGCTCCCCCACTGTCCAATGTACCTAACATTTCTCCACTGTCTCCCATGTTCATGCACCTAACACTCCCTTGCTGTCCCATGTACATGCACCTAACACTCCTCCCACTGGTGTTTTATGCAAGGACACCTAGCACCCCCTGTTACACCAATACTACATCCCCTTTATTACCCCTGTACATATAACTGCCCCTGGTAGACATGAGAGTTTTGCCCCATTGTGTAATTGGGTTCTCAGTGTGATGAGCTCCCCCCTCCTGTGAATGATTGGGGGACAGATGGAGCTGTCTCAGCACCGGCCTCCTGTCTCAAGGAGCCGTTGTCAATCACAGGCCTCTGTCTTTGACCAAATTTGGGTCGGTCCTGCTCCTTGAGCTGAAAATAAATGTTGTGCCGGGGGGAGAGGAGGAGAGAAGGGGAGGGCTTGGGAGCAGCAGTTGTTTCTACTGAAGGATTAGTGCCCCCCACCCCTTCCTCACACCTATTAACCCTTCCTCTGCTGCTCTCACCCCTTCACTGCTGCAGCCACGTCACTGCGGAATTCCCTTCAATTAGTGGCACTGGGAAACCACTTCATACCCCAATTAAATGAATGTAATGGCCCTTCATTAACTGCACCAGCCTAATTAATACTCATCAGCTTCTTGCCCCAAATGCCCCAACTCCCACAGCTGGGATTCAAGAGTCCCAATGTCTGTCCTTGTCTGGGGCCCTAATGGGCCCTATGTGGCTCCATGTTTAACCAGGGGCAGGGGCAGTTAGACAATGCATTCGTTTGTCACCATAGCAACGCAGTTACACAGTAACATAGTAACACAGTAACGTAGTAACCAACATAGTAACACAGTAAAAGAGTAACACAGTAACACAGTAACATAGTATTCTTCATAGTAACACAGTAACACAGAACCCCAGTAATGAACTAACCTACACAGTAATGCAGTAACACAGTAACACAGTAACACAGTAATACAGTAATACAGTAACACAGTAACAAAAAAGACACATGTGAATCAAGTGCAACCCTTGGGCCTAAATGCTGTTGATCCAGAGGAAGGAGACCCCCTCCCCCGTGCCCATCTGAAGCCGTTATATTTTAAAGGGGAACTTGTCCCTGGCACAACTTGATTTACAGATGGGGGAGGGGCTACACAATACAGGGAACATACTTTATTTTGGGAAATGTATTAAATATGCTCAGTGTCGTGTTGCTGTTACACTGGAAGTGGATGCTGGGAGTTGTAGTACTGCAGACTTGGCCGGCCAAGTGTACAAATGTTCCAGCCAATGGTGAAAGGAGGAGGAGGCACAAAGCCAGCAGGAGGAGGGTTACCCATTGTGTAGGGCTGCTGTCCATTGCAATTCATTACTAGCACCCCCCCAATGACAGGGTTAATGTACCCCAATGTGCCTGTAGTGACCCATAAGAGAGAGAGAAAGCCAAGTGCTCTGACCCATCATCCTTAGCTGCCCTAATGGGGGCGGGGCTGTAGCTCCATTATTTCTCTTCTAGCTGTCACTCCCAGCCATGTTGTACTACAACTCCCAGCAGCCCCTGACACACACACTTATACACAGACACTTCTACACAGACACAGAGCTGATCACTGACGGACGGGAGTTATTGGGAGAGAACAGCTGGGAGTTAATGAGGGAGCCATTGGCAATTTGCTGGGGACATTAGGGAAGGTGTCGGCTAATTGTTTGTCTTCAGCAGAAGCTCCATCCTGGGCCCCGGGGGCCACAGCTACATAAACACCTTGTGTCTCACTATATATAATACTGATCTTATACACAGTGTTGTGCTCTCCTTATACTGTATGTGTCTGTCCCTTCTCTGCACTGCTGCTTCTGACTCCTGATACAACTTCCCAATATCCATTCATTCCTCATTCTCACTGGGTTTATAGTTCTGTGTAACTGTCATTGTGTCTGTCCCTTTCTCTGCACTGCTGCTTCTGACTCCTGATACAACTTCCCAATATCCATTCATTCCTCATTCTCACTGGGTTTATAGTTCTGTGTAACTGTCATTGTGTCTGACCCTTTCTCTTCTCTGCACTGCTGCTTCTGACTCCTGATACAACTTCCCAATATCCATTCATTCCTCATTCTCACTGGGTTTATAGTTCTGTGTAACTGTCATTGTGTCTGTCCCTTTCTCTGCACTGCTGCCTCTGACTCCTGATACAACTTCCCAATATCCATTCATTCCTCATTCTCACTGGGTTTATAGTTCTGTGTAACTGTCATTGTGTCTGTCCCTTTCTCTGCACTGCTGCCTCTGACTCCTGATACAACTTCCCAATATCCATTCATTCCTCATTCTCACTGGGTTTATAGTTCTGTGTAACTGTCATTGTGTCTGTCCCTTTCTCTGCACTGCTGCTTCTGACTCCTGATACAACTTCCCAATATCCATTCATTCCTCATTCTCACTGGGTTTATAGTTCTGTGTAACTGTCATTGTGTCTGTCCCTTTCTCTGCACTGCTGCTTCTGACTCCTGATACAACTTCCCAATATCCATTCATTCCTCATTCTCACTGGGTTTATAGTTCTGTGTAACTGTCATTGTGTCTGTCCCTTTCTCTGCACTGCTGCCTCTGACTCCTGATACAACTTCCCAATATCCATTCATTCCTCATTCTCACTGGGTTTATAGTTCTGTGTAACTGTCATTGTGTCTGTCCCTTTCTCTGCACTGCTGCTTCTGACTCCTGATACAACTTCCCAATATCCATTCATTCCTCATTCTCACTGGGTTTATAGTTCTGTGTAACTGTCATTGTGTCTGTCCCTTTCTCTGCACTGCTGCTTCTGACTCCTGATACAACTTCCCAATATCCATTCATTCCTCATTCTCACTGGGTTTATAGTTCTGTGTAACTGTCATTGTGTCTGTCCCTTTCTCTGCACTGCTGCTTCTGACTCCTGATACAACTTCCCAATATCCATTCATTCCTCATTCTCACTGGGTTTATAGTTCTGTGTAACTGTCATTGTGTCTGTCCCTTTCTCTGCACTGCTGCTTCTGACTCCTGATACAACTTCCCAATATCCATTCATTCCTCATTCTCACTGGGTTTATAGTTCTGTGTAACTGTCATTGTGTCTGTCCCTTTCTCTGCACTGCTGCTTCTGACTCCTGATACAACTTCCCAATATCCATTCATTCCTCATTCTCACTGGGTTTATAGTTCTGTGTAACTGTCATTGTGTCTGTCCCTTTCTCTGCACTGCTGCTTCTGACTCCTGATACAACTTCCCAATATCCATTCATTCCTCATTCTCACTGGGTTTATAGTTCTGTGTAACTGTCATTGTGTCTGTCCCTTTCTCTGCACTGCTGCTTCTGACTCCTGATACAACTTCCCAATATCCATTCATTCCTCATTCTCACTGGGTTTATAGTTCTGTGTAACTGTCATTGTGTCTGTCCCTTTCTCTGCACTGCTGCCTCTGACTCCTGATACAACTTCCCAATATCCATTCATTCCTCATTCTCACTGGGTTTATAGTTCTGTGTAACTGTCATTGTGTCTGTCCCTTTCTCTGCACTGCTGCCTCTGACTCCTGGTACAACTTCCCAATATCCATTCATTCCTCATTCTCACTGGGTTTATAGTTCTGTGTAACTGTCATTGTGTCTGTCCCTTTCTCTGCACTGCTGCTTCTGACTCCTGATACAACTTCCCAATATCCATTCATTCCTCATTCTCACTGGGTTTATAGTTCTGTGTAACTGTCATTGTGTCTGTCCCTTTCTCTGCACTGCTGCTTCTGACTCCTGATACAACTTCCCAATATCCATTCATTCCTCATTCTCACTGGGTTTATAGTTCTGTGTAACTGTCATTGTGTCTGTCCCTTTCTCTGCACTGCTGCCTCTGACTCCTGATACAACTTCCCAATATCCATTCATTCCTCATTCTCACTGGGTTTATAGTTCTGTGTAACTGTCATTGTGTCTGTCCCTTTCTCTGCACTGCTGCTTCTGACTCCTGATACAACTTCCCAATATCCATTCATTCCTCATTCTCACTGGGTTTATAGTTCTGTGTAACTGTCATTGTGTCTGTCCCTTTCTCTTCTCTGCACTGCTGCTTCTGACTCCTGATACAACTTCCCAATATCCATTCATTCCTCATTCTCACTGGGTTTATAGTTCTGTCTAACTGTCATTGTGTCTGTCCCTTTCTCTTCTCTGCACTGCTGCTTCTGACTCCTGATACAACTTCCCAATATCCATTCATTCCTCATTCTCACTGGGTTTATAGTTCTGTGTAACTGTCATTGTGTCTGTCCCTTTCTCTGCACTGCTGCTTCTGACTCCTGATACAACTTCCCAATATCCATTCATTCCTCATTCTCACTGGGTTTATAGTTCTGTGTAACTGTCATTGTGTCTGTCCCTTTCTCTTCTCTGCACTGCTGCTTCTGACTCCTGATACAACTTCCCAATATCCATTCATTCCTCATTCTCACTGGGTTTATAGTTCTGTGTAACTGTCATTGTGTCTGTCCCTTTCTCTGCACTGCTGCTTCTGACTCCTGATACAACTTCCCAATATCCATTCATTCCTCATTCTCACTGGGTTTATAGTTCTGTGTAACTGTCATTGTGTCTGTCCCTTTCTCTGCACTGCTGCTTCTGACTCCTGATACAACTTCCCAATATCCATTCATTCCTCATTCTCACTGGGTTTATAGTTCTGTGTAACTGTCACTGTGTCTGTCCCTTTCTCTGCACTGCTGCCTCTGACTCCTGATACAACTTCCCAATATCCATTCATTCCTCATTCTCACTGGGTTTATAGTTCTGTGTAACTGTCATTGTGTCTGTCCCTTTCTCTGCACTGCTGCTTCTGACTCCTGATACAACTTCCCAATATCCATTCATTCCTCATTCTCACTGGGTTTATAGTTCTGTGTAACTGTCACTGTGTCTGTCCCTTTCTCTGCACTGCTGCCTCTGACTCCTGATACAACTTCCCAATATCCATTCATTCCTCATTCTCACTGGGTTTATAGTTCTGTGTAACTGTCATTGTGTCTGTCCCTTTCTCTTCTCTGCACTGCTGCTTCTGACTCCTGATACAACTTCCCAATATCCATTCATTCCTCATTCTCACTGGGTTTATAGTTCTGTCTAACTGTCATTGTGTCTGTCCCTTTCTCTGCACTGCTGCTTCTGACTCCTGATACAACTTCCCAATATCCATTCATTCCTCATTCTCACTGGGTTTATAGTTCTGTGTAACTGTCACTGTGTCTGTCCCTTTCTCTGCACTGCTGCCTCTGACTCCTGATACAACTTCCCAATATCCATTCATTCCTCATTCTCACTGGGTTTATAGTTCTGTGTAACTGTCATTGTGTCTGTCCCTTTCTCTGCACTGCTGCTTCTGACTCCTGATACAACTTCCCAATATCCATTCATTCCTCATTCTCACTGGGTTTATAGTTCTGTCTAACTGTCATTGTGTCTGTCCCTTTCTCTGCACTGCTGCTTCTGACTCCTGATACAACTTCCCAATATCCATTCATTCCTCATTCTCACTGGGTTTATAGTTCTGTGTAACTGTCACTGTGTCTGTCCCTTTCTCTGCACTGCTGCCTCTGACTCCTGATACAACTTCCCAATATCCATTCATTCCTCATTCTCACTGGGTTTATAGTTCTGTGTAACTGTCATTGTGTCTGTCCCTTTCTCTGCACTGCTGCTTCTGACTCCTGATACAACTTCCCAATATCCATTCATTCCTCATTCTCACTGGGTTTATAGTTCTGTGTAACTGTCATTGTGTCTGTCCCTTTCTCTGCACTGCTGCTTCTGACTCCTGATACAACTTCCCAATATCCATTCATTCCTCATTCTCACTGGGTTTATAGTTCTGTGTAACTGTCATTGTGTCTGTCCCTTTCTCTTCTCTGCACTGCTGCCTCTGACTCCTGATACAACTTCCCAATATCCATTCATTCCTCATTCTCACTGAGTTTATAGTTCTGTGTAACTGTCATTGTGTCTGTCCCTTTCTCTTCTCTGCACTGCTGCTTCTGACTCCTGATACAACTTCCCAATATCCATTCATTCCTCATTCTCACTGGGTTTATAGTTCTGTGTAACTGTCATTGTGTCTGTCCCTTTCTCTGCACTGCTGCTTCTGACTCCTGATACAACTTCCCAATATCCATTCATTCCTCATTCTCACTGGGTTTATAGTTCTGTGTAACTGTCATTGTGTCTGTCCCTTTCTCTTCTCTGCACTGCTGCTTCTGACTCCTGATACAACTTCCCAATATCCATTCATTCCTCATTCTCATTGGGTTTATAGTTCTGTGTAACTGTCATTGTGTCTGTCCCTTTCTCTGCACTGCTGCTTCTGACTCCTGATACAACTTCCCAATATCCATTCATTCCTCATTCTCACTGGGTTTATAGTGTAATTATTTCTGAGAGGAGACAAAAGAGCAGCAGTGGAAGTGACACATATAATTAATTAATGAGATTCCTATAAATAAAAGCTCGGGGGGGGTTACAACAAATGGACGTCTCAGGCTCTTGTGGTGGGAAATCTCACACCTTTATTCACAGCCTCGTCCCACCCTTGATGCTCACACTCTACTCTTCGGGGGTCTGACTTTACCTTCTCATTCCCTCAAGGCAAAAATGATTTGTTCCCCACCCCCGGCACCACATTCATTCCCCTTGTACCAAATACCCACTGACTGGCCGACACCTATTAGTGGGGCCCCCCGTATCACAAGGCTTTTAGGCCCCCTACATTTAGGGAATAAGACTTTTCCGTTCACATATTGTAATGGCCCCCCTATACCTGCTGGGCCCCCCCTCTCTATAGTTACCCCCCTCCTGCTCACTAACGGGGGCTGTTTGTGTGTTTAGTGTATTTGTGTAGCCCAACATTCATGTCATGTGACTCCAGTTAAAGGAACAGTAGACATTTCAGTTAACTGTCAGTGTGTGATGAATGGTCAGTTCTGAGCAACTTTTCAATGGTTCTAAAATTAAAAAGATCCCGTTCCCTGACACACTTTTCACAATTTGCTTTTTATAAAATGATTTATGTGATAACAAAATGTGTAAGTGGACGGACAGAGAGACAGACACACAATGAACATTTACCCCCAGACTTTGGGTTCAACAAGAACAGAGAATGAAGTTCTACCAATGACCCGACATGGGAACCAACATCTCCTGTGGGGCCACATTGTTCTGTTCAAGTGTTGGGGCCCCAGAGCTTCTACTAATGCGCTGATCATTGGGTCACTTGCTGTCTAGTGACACCCCCACACCCCAATTTGTATTAATGATCTGCCTCTTTAAATATCCTAAATATGACACAGTCTGCACACTCAGGGCTGTAAGAGTTAATATTTATACTGGGGGTCATAGCCAGGGCTCCTGAGTCTTCCAATGAAATATTCGGCAGAGACAAAGAGACTCTTTATAGAGGGGCACACCCCAATTCTCTCCACTTATTCACCCCACAAATAATACTAAAATGTCACTTTTCTCTCATTGCAATAAAAACACATTTACACATCAGACTAATTTAAACAGGACAGTAAACCCTGCTGCACTGCTCACACATTACTCAGTTGTTGCTGAACTACAAATCCCACAATAATGTCACATATAATGAAGGTTGAAGAATGCTGGGAGCTGTAGTCCAGCAACATCAAATTTGTGTTCTTAAAGCAATATTGTACAATAAAACTTCCCTCAACTTTCCAGGGCCCAGGAATTAAAATACAAACTAATCCTCCAATGAGAATCGCAGCTGATGTGAGTAAATGTGGCTCCTTGTTGTTTGTTCTGCAACTGGAGTTGGAAACATTAAGCCCAGTTTCAATGAACAAGTCTGTCCTTTATCCCCATGTCTCATTCCAGTGTCATATAATGAAATAAATAAAATAATGTGTGTATGTAACATAAGAGCAAGATGGCTGACATAGTGCTGGGAATCTGCATTCTCATTGGTCACTTCTCTTGCATCTGTAATTAGGTTTTTGATCAGTAGAATTCTCATTGGTCCATTCTCTTCTGTCTGTATTTAAGTTTTTGGTCCGTAGAATTCTCATTAGTGAATGTTTCTGCACCTATAATTAGTTTTCAGCAACTTCTATAGGAAACTAGTGATGGTTGGGTTTATATCCCCTTTAACTAGAGAAGACTATGACACATTCATGGTTGGTGGGAGCAGCGTTTGATCCCCGACACTTCTAGACTGTCAGCCCCCGGGAGCCAACAAACAGCACCTCCCTGTGGACAACTGATAATTAAAGGGGTGGTTCACCTTTAAGTTAACATTTAGTGTGTTATAGAAGGGTCAGTTCTAAGCAACTTTTCAATTGGTCTTCATTATTTATTTTTTAAAGTTTTTTTAATTATTTGCTTTTTTCTTCTGACCCTTTCCAGCTTTCAAATAGGGGTCACTGACCCCATCTAAGAAACAAATGCTCTGTAAGGCTACACAATTATTGTTATTGCTTCTTTTTATTCCTCCTCTTTCTATCCAGGCCTCTCCAATTCATATTTCAGTCTCTTATTTAAATCAATCTATGGTTGCTAGGGTTATTTGGACCCTAGCAACCATATTGCTGAAACTGCAAACTGGTAATGTATCCGGGAGGGTGCCTATTACTAGTTGTAACATATCTGGGATAGTACCTATCACTAGTGGTAACGTATCTGGGATGGTGCCTATCACTAGTGGCAACGTATCCAAGATGGTGCCTATCACTAGTGGCAATGTGTCTGAGATGGTGGCAATGATTAGTGATAACGTATCCAGGATGGTGCCTATCACTAGTGTCAATGATTCCGGGATGGTGCCTATTACTATTGGTGCCTATCACTAGTGGCAACGTCTCACTCATTACTTTCTCCGAGTCTACTCTCTGTCACAGTCTCACTCATTATATCCTCCAAGTCTACTCTCTGTCACAGTCTCACTCATTATATCCTCCGAGTCTACTCTCTGTCACAGTCTCACTCATTACTTTCTCCAAGTCTACTCTCTGTCACAGTCTCACTCATTATATCCTCCAAGTCTACTCTCTGTCACAGTCTCACTCATTATATCCTCCGAGTCTACTCTCTGTCACAGTCTCACTCATTACTTTCTCCAAGTCTACTCTCTGTCACAGTCTCACTCATTATATCCTCCGAGTCTACTCTCTGTCACAGTCTCACTCATTACTTTCTCCAAGTCTACTCTCTGTCACAGTCTCACTCATTATATCCTCCAAGTCTACTCTCTGTCACAGTCTCACTCATTATATCCTACGAGTCTACTCTCTGTCACAGTCTCACTCATTACTTTCTCCAAGTCTACTCTCTGTCACAGTCTCACTCATTACTTTCTCCAAGTCTACTCTCTGTCACAGTCTCACTCATTATATCCTCCAAGTCTACTCTCTGTCACAGTCTCACTCATTACTTTCTCCAAGTCTACTCTCTGTCACAGTCTCACTCATTACTTTCTCCAAGTCTACTCTCTGTCACAGTCTCACTCATTATATCCTCCGAGTCTACTCTCTGTCACAGTCTCACTCATTATATCCTCCGAGTCTACTCTCTGTCACAGTCTCACTCATTACTTTCTCCAAGTCTACTCTCTGTCACAGTCTCACTCATTATATCCTCCGAGTCTACTCTCTGTCACAGTCTCACTCATTATATCCTCCAAGTCTACTCTCTGTCACAGTCTCACTCATTACTTTCTCCGAGTCTACTCTCTGTCACAGTCTCACTCATTACTTTCTCCAAGTCTACTCTCTGTCACAGTCTCACTCATTATATCCTCCGAGTCTACTCTCTGTCACAGTCTCACTCATTATATCCTCCGAGTCTACTCTCTGTCACGGTCTCACTCATTACTTTCTCCAAGTCTACTCCCTGTCACAGTCTCACTCATTATATCCTCCGAGTCTACTCTCTGTCACAGTCTCACTCATTACTTTCTCCGAGTCTACTCTCTGTCACGGTCTCACTCATTACTTTCTCCAAGTCTACTCTCTGTCACAGTCTCACTCATTACTTTCTCCAAGTCTACTCTCTGTCACAGTCTCACTCATTACTTTCTCCAAGTCTACTCTATGTCACAGTCTCACTCATTACTTTCTCCGAGTCTACTCTCTGTCACAGTCTCACTCATTACTTTCTCCAAGTCTACTCTCTGTCACAGTCTCACTCATTACTTTCTCCAAGTCTACTCTCTGTCACAGTCTCACTCATTATATCCTCCAAGTCTACTCTCTGTCACAGTCTCACTCATTACTTTCTCCAAGTCTACTCTCTGTCACAGTCTCACTCATTACTTTCTCCAAGTCTACTCTCTGTCACAGTCTCACTCATTATATCCTCCAAGTCTACTCTCTGTCACAGTCTCACTCATTACTTTCTCCAAGTCTACTCCCTGTCACAGTCTCACTCATTACTTTCTCCAAGTCTACTCTCTGTCACAGTCTCACTCATTACTTTCTCCAAGTCTACTCTCTGTCACAGTCTCACTCATTACTTTCTCCAAGTCTACTCTCTGTCACAGTCTCACTCATTATATCCTCCAAGTCTACTCTCTGTCACGGTCTCACTCATTATATCCTCCAAGTCTACTCTCTGTCACAGTCTCACTCATTACTTTCTCCAAGTCTACTCTCTGTCACAGTCTCACTCATTATATCCTCCAAGTCTACTCTCTGTCACAGTCTCACTCATTACTTTCTCCAAGTCTACTCTCTGTCACAGTCTCACTCATTATATCCTCCAAGTCTACTCTCTGTCTCACATCCTCCATTGCAGCTGATGACATCACCCTTGGCAGAGCCAATTACAAGTAGCAGAACAAAACTGGAAGCAATACAATTAGAAATAAACTACAAGGAAACAAAATTAAATAAGGTGAACACACACTGGGGGAACAAACACAAGTTTAAAAGACACAGAAGTAAACACCAAACAAAGTGTAGCATTTCATAGAACATACTGTACGTGAAAACCAGGAAGTGAGACACAAAAGCTGTTGATTATAATGAGAGTCACCTCGGAGTTAAGTGACCTGTATAATAACACTCGGCCTCATACTTTTATCTGGTCACAAAACTCCCATCGGTGACTTCTAATATCCTTATAAATTACAGAAGGGGGTACATTATCCACTATATACAGTATTTGCACAATGGGAACACTGGATGCTAACGGGAAGAGAGACAAAGAACTGGATTGTTTTCCTTTCATTCTACTCTGGCTGCATGGGGGGGGGGGGGGGGGCACTGCCATGAATGTTCAGATGAGTTCTACTTATATTTACATAGTAACAGACATGTGTCCATCAAATTCAACCTTTGATGTTAAGCTTCTCCCCAGGCATTCATGAGACAGCGCCCCCTATTGCCCAAACAATCAGGACAATGACAAAACACTCGTTGGACTTGGGGAGAATTTGTGCTGCCCCTAGGGCTCAGTATTTGCCATGTACCCAACCTGACAGATCAGTAGGGAACCTGCCCAACACGAGGGATCATTAGGGAATCTGCTCAACCTGACAGATCAGTAGGGAACCGGTACCACCCAAGTCTCAGTAGGGAACCTGCCCAACATGAGAGATCATTAGGGAATCTGCCCAACACAAATAATCAGTAGAGAATCTGTACCACCCAAGATTCAGTAAGGAACCTTCCCAACACGAGGGATTAGTAGAGAACCTGCCCAACACGAGGGATCAGTAGGGAATCTGCTCAACCTGACAGATCAGTAGGGAACCGGTACCACCCAAGTCTCAGTAGGGAACCTGCCCAACATGAGAGATCATTAGGGAATCTGCCCAACACAAATAATCAGTAGAAAATCTGTACCACCCAAGATTCAGTAAGGAACCTTCCCAACACGAGGGATTAGTAGAGAACCTGCCCAACACGAGGGATCAGTAGGGAATCTGCTCAACCTGACAGATCTGTAGGGAACCGGTACCACCCAAGACTCAGTAAGGAACCTTCCCAACACGAGGGATTAGTAGGGAATCTGCTCAACACGAGGGATCAGTAGGGAATCTGCCCAACACGAGGGATCAGTAGGGAACCTGTACAAACCAAGATTTAGTAGGGAACCTGCCCAACATGAACCTGTCCAACCTCAGGGACCAGGAGGGAATCTGCCCCCATCATGAAGGTTCAGTAGGGAACCTGCTCAATCTTAGGAATAAGAATTTTTATTTAACTTTAATGGGGGGAATGTTATTTGTGCTGCCCTTAGGATCAGTAGGGAACCTGGAATAAAATGCATTTTGTAATATTATTATGACTGACCAATGAGAGAGAAGATGAAGAGCATGCCCAGGGGGAATGCAGAGCCAAAGGTGCATATTTAGAAGGTGTGAGTGACCTTGTGGCTTTTTTTCAGCCTAATTTACTGTGCTATTACTGTGCTACAGTTGCATCTACTAATTACCCTGCTAAAGTTGCAGCTACTTATTGCACTCAATCTCAACTGGGAACCAAGGTCATAGCTGCCAGTGCCCTACATGGTACCAACCAGTCTGTTTGGCTCAGCGCTATAGACTGTTACTCCAGTCTTATTTGGGCTAAAGGAAACAGTGGGAATGAGCAGTAGAACCAACTGGATCTGGTTCTTATTATTGAAAACTGAGCCCAGTGGGCTGTTGATGATATTCAATTCCCAAAGAAATGGATGAACTTAGGATAATTTAGGGTATTTGTTAGGAACTCTGCTGCCCATAGAGGAGTCACTGACCCGTTGGCTATAGGAGTCTCCCCATACTGGTGCAAGTTGGAATAGTAAATGTGTCCTAGTCTGGGGCATAAACTGCCACCTGGCAAATAGTCATTCAGTGAATATCACATGCAGGGCTCAACAGAAGTCTTGCACCAGTGCATTATTATATGTACATACAGTTATGTGAGCTCCTAGTTACCCAGCACCCCTAGTGGCCAAATGGGGAGGTATAAGTTAACACTAAAATGGCCAACTGGGATGGGATAGAAAAGGAAGATATATTGGCACTTGCACCCAACAGAGAACTTGGCTCTCATTTGCTCCTCCTCCATAACACAAAGCATGCTGGGACTGACTCACAACCCAAACTCAATTATACATTCATCTGACAATATTATTTTGGGAATGTGCCAAGTTAAAGCTCAAGTTGACATGTGCTTACTGCATGGATCTGGGCATCATGGGCTCATAACAAGCTCAAAGAGGCAACAAAAAAGTACAGAAATGTTTATCTTCACATTTATTTCTGCAATAAGAGGGACTTGATACTGAGAGTCACTGGGAATTTCCTTGCTGAGATGAGAGTGAGACCCGCGGGCACAGGGTACCCAGTCAGGATGGCACATTGCAGTTTACAAAATAAATACATTCACCAATAGAAAAAAGGTATAGTGGCTGGTAGTGGCCTCCATGGGAGAATATTGTATATCAGTAGCGAATACAACTGTATGAGGATATTCTCTGTATTAGCAGTGATAGTGATGTGTTCTATACCAGAAGCTTATAGCTGTTTGAATCATGACCCGGCTCAGCTAAATGGCACCAATGTGTACTGAGCCTCATTTAATCCAGTCATGAAGTCAACTTATCTCATAGTTTTGGGCCAATCAGGGCCAATATTTATTAAAGGCCAACTACAGCCCAGAATGGAAAGCCATTCTACCATTATAATTCCCAATACACATCACCATAGGATTTATACTGAGTTGCTGCTGTGGGTATAGATCCCCATAGCTTTATTGAGTGTCATGTTTAGAGTTGGAACCAGGAGACTCTAATCAGCTTTACAGCCATGTAACAGATAAACTGCCAGCTGGGAAATAACTGGCGCCCACCCATAAAGTATGGCAAATATGACAGAGAGTTGTAGGGATGTAATGTCTATGACCGCTGAGAGTTGTAGATCAGTGATGTGTATGAGCAAAATAAACTAATGGAAGAAAAATATAAAGATAGTGAAGATGGAGAATATAACATGTGTTATGTGGTGCAGTGAAGAGTATGGACATGGAGAGTAGTAGTAATGGTAAGAGTATGACCTGAGTATGACACTGATAGTTGTAGGAAACAGAAGAGTATGGCCATACATAGAGTAATATGGAGAGTAGTTTAGACAAGAGTATGACCTAACTTTGATACTGAGTATAACTTGAGTAGTGAGAGTGTACAGTGACCACAGCATGACCAACCATTGGCCTAGAGGTTATGAGATCTGCCTTTGATATGGGATCTCATGTGCTTTTATAGGGTTTTTTGACCTAGAAATGGTTCTGTTAATACCACAAGTAAAACTAGAGCCTTGGGTTCCTCTAAGTTTTGGTGCAGTTCTGCAAACTGGGATATTCGATTGATTTCCTTCATACATGGAACCCAAAAATATTCTCACAGGTCAATATGTTCCACTGATCAGACACAGGAGATGATAACATTCCCAACTTGGTTCTTCATATGCCCCACACTGGCCTCTTTCATAGGTGAGGTTTTTCATGTGTTGGAGGCTGATGCCCATTTATCATCCATGTTCGTAGTTATTATGATGTATTGCTCGGCCATAGTTAATAAAACATTTATGACTTCTGATGGGACATTTGTATTTTTATTGACTAATTGGCCCATTCCTTGCCAGTTTTTGAGTTTCTTGGGTATATCACTGACTATGATTCCTAGAAAGGCTGATGGCACTCCTGGGCAAATGTTGGCACTTTTGTGGGATGTGTCACTATCCCTCTCTTACAGCAAGGCTCTTTTTCCCATGCCAGCCAGTTCTTCTGAGCTTTGGTGAAATGTATTAATGGTCCAGCGTTGGGGAAAGCTAATGAGTTGCAACATGCAGTGAGAAATTCACACGGTCTGGTTTTGGTTCCCAGAGGCACCAATTTTGCAGCACACGGAATTATGATATTGGGACCATACTGAAGCAAACACACAATCCATTCCCATTGGCCCCACAGGCATTATCTTCAGTAGTGCAGATGGTCTCTAGATCCTTACAAACATCGTGTTGTATCTCCAGCAGGATGAAAGGTGGATCATAGACCAGGTAATGAGGAATGGGACCCGCCCAACCTTGTAGAGGTTGACTTTCACATTTCAGTGATGCCAGCTTCATCAAATGCTCGGAAACCCCAGTCCTGGTAAGTTTTTGACCAGGTGTTCTTCTTTGGTTCTGTGGAGAGAGAATGCAAGAGAATGACTATCTGTTTGCTCAACCACAATGTTCACACGGGGGCCCTAATGAAAATGACCAAGCTTTTTGTCCAGAACATACCATATATGAGCAGCATCACATGACAGGACTGATGCCACCACTATTAGACTGTACCAATGAGTTGTTGCTGCTACTTGTGAACTGCTTCGGCCTTCATAACCTAAACTATTCCAACACAAGGTAAACAAAGGTACCTGACACTTTCAAGGGCATGGAGCTGCGTTCTGCCAGGATCCGGCCCTCGTTCTCTGAGAAGGAACAGGAGAAAGATGACCCAGAATCCATCTTTGAAGGACTGAATGTGAGGAAGGTTGAGAACCTCCCTGCTGATTTATTCTCTGTAATGTGGTAGGTCCCGTCATGTTCCTTGGAGATGGGTGTCCTCTCCTCATCCTGGCACCTCTCCCACATGACACTGATTTCTCGTGGGACATTCCCCTGCATGCAGCAAGTTAACGTCAGCTTCTCGTCCTCGTTACATTCCTCCGGGATGCAGATCTCAGATACCGAGTAGAACCCATAATTATCTGATGGGAAGAGAATGGGAGAAATAAACAAAAAAAGGGCAGAGAAGGCTCCACTTGTAGGCACAGCCATGAATTCCACGGTCATTTTTTAGTCATCGCTTTTCTATAAGGCAGTGCACATGTAGTCCATTCTCCAAACGACTTTTGGAAACTCCAATTTATGACACAGCACCATGCAATAGTTCCAAAATTTAGAAAGCCTTTATTTAAGACTCTTTGCTAACAATACAAGCAAACAAGTTGCTAAAACATAGTAACATACATAGTAACATAGTAACATAGTAAGTAAGGTTGAAAAAAGACACATGTCCATCGAGTTCAACCTTTTTTTTTTTTTAACTACCTATCTGCCAGTTGATCCAGAGGAAGGCAAAAAACCCATCTGATGCCTCTCCAATTTGCCTTAGAGGGGGAAAAATTCCTTCCTGACTCCAAAATGACAATGGGACCAGTCCCTGGATCAACTTGTACTATGAGCTATTTCCCATATCCCTGTATTTCCTCACTTGCTAAACACCATCCAACCCCTTCTTAAAGCTATCTAATGTATCAGTCTGTACCACTGATTCACTTCCCAGCTCTCCCTGTAACACCCCTTTCCCTCCTCTAATCTCATTGGCTCCCTCCTGTCTGCTGGGAGGAGCTACTGGTGAATAAAGCATCCGACCCTTCCTTGTACCTATCTAATGTATCAGCCTGTACCCCTGATTCACTTCCCAGCTCTCCCTGTAACACCCCTTTCCCTCCTCTAATCTCATTGGCTCCCTCCTGTCTGCTGAGCGGAGCTACTGGTGAATAAAGCATCCGACCCTTCCTTGTACCTATCTAATGTATCAGCCTGTACCCCTGATTCACTTCCCAGCTCTCCCTGTAACACCCCTTTCCCTCCTCTAATCTCATTGGCTCCCTCCTGTCTGCTGGGAGGAGCTACTGGTGAATAAAGCATCCGACCCTTCCTTGTACCTATCTAATGTATCAGCCTGTACCCCTGATTCACTTCCCAGCTCTCCCTGTAACACCCCTTTCCCTCCTCTAATCTCATTGGCTCTCTCCTCTCTGTTGGGAGGAGCTACTGGTGAATAAAGCATCCGACCCTTCCTTGTACCTATCTAATGTATCAGCCTGTACCCCTGATTCACTTCCCAGCTCTCCCTGTAACACCCCTTTCCATCCTCTAATCTCATTGGCTCCCTCCTGTCTGCTGGGAGGAGCTACTGGTGAATAAAGCATCTGACCCTTCCTTGTACCTATCTAATGTATCAGTCTGTACCCCTGATTCACTTCCCAGCTCTCCCTGTAACACCCCTTTCCCTCCTCTAATCTCACTGGCTCCCTCCTGTCTGCTGGGAGGAGCTACTGGTGAATAAAGCATCCGACCCTTCCTTGTACCTATCTAATGTATCAGCCTGTACCCCTGATTCACTTCCCAGCTCTCCCTGTAACACCCCTTTCCATCCTCTAATCTCATTGGCTCCCTCCTGTCTGCTGGGAGGAGCTACTGGTGAATAAAGCATCCGACCCTTCCTTGTACCTATCTAATGTATCAGTCTGTACCCCTGATTCACTTCCCAGCTCTCCCTGTAACACCCCTTTCCCTCCTCTAATCTCATTGGCTCCCTCCTGTCTGCTGGGAGGAGCTACTGGTGAATAAAGCATCTGACCCTTCCTTGTACCTATCTAATGTATCAGTCTGTACCCCTGATTCACTTCCCAGCTCTCCCTGTAACACCCCTTTCCCTCCTCTAATCTCATTGGCTCTCTCCTGTCTGCTGGGAGGAGCTACTGGTGAATAAAGCATCCGACCCTTCCTTGTACCTATCTAATGTATCAGCCTGTACCCCTGATTCACTTCCCAGCTCTCCCTGTAACACCCCTTTCCCTCCTCTAATCTCATTGGCTCCCTCCTGTCTGCTGGGAGGAGCTACTGGAGAATAAAACATCCAACCCTTCCTTGTACCTATCTAATGTATCAGCCTGTACCCCTGATTCACTTCCCAGCTCTCCCTGTAACACCCCTTTCCCTCCTCTAATCTCATTGGCTCCCTCCTGTCTGCTGGGAGGAGCTACTGGTGAATAAAGCATCTGACCCTTCCTTGTACCTATCTAATGTATCAGTCTGTACCCCTGATTCACTTCCCAGCTCTCCCTGTAACACCCCTTTCCCTCCTCTAATCTCATTGGCTCTCTCCTGTCTGCTGGGAGGAGCTACTGGTGAATAAAGCATCCGACCCTTCCTTGTACCTATCTAATGTATCAGCCTGTACCACTGATTCAGGGAGACAATTCCACATCTTCACAGCTCTCACTGTAACAAACCCCTTCCCAATATTTAGCTGGAACCTCTTTTCTTCTAATCGGAATGGGTGACCTTGTGTCAGCTGGAAAGACCTACTGGTAAATAAATCATTAGAGAGATTATTATATGATCCCCTTATATATTTATACATAGTTATCATATCACCCCTTAAGCGCCTCTTCTCCAGCGTGAACATCTCCAATTTGGCCAGTCTTTCCTCATAGCTAAGATTTTCCCTTTACCAGCTTACAGTAGTTGCCCTTCTCTGTCCCCTCTCTAATACAATAATGTCCTACAATGATATATCCGCAAGTAAAGCGACTGTATATAAACTGCTAATCACAAACTTGGCTGAAATGAATGTAGACACATTTGCTCATGTTGTTACCAGCAAACCAGTTCAGATAACGATTGTTACAATGTTGCTAAAACTTAGACTTTAATCAAAGTTGCAATTAAACATGTTGCCCATAAACACAGAGACTCACGTGCCCCTGAGCAGTCAGTGAAACGCGTAGGGTGTTACTGCTTATGGGCAACATGTTTTCATGTTTTAATGCCCGGTTCAGGCCATAGGGTTCCAATGTTTCTAGGCTATGAATCCACCAAGCTTCTTTTTTTTTTATATAAGTTCTTTAGTTCTGTCGCCACCTCTGAGAAATATTGGGACATGATCAATTAGGTGAAATTTCAATTGTTGATCCCCATGGCCTTTATGGGTGAAGTGTGAAGAAATGAGCTGACCTGGTTTTTTTAGGTTTAATGACTTATGTTCCCTGATTCTCTCCTTAACCATCTTAGTTGTCTGGCCACTGGGGCATTTAATGGTGTAAACAACAAACGTAGACGTACAGGTGGAATATCCTTTGATTTTAATGGAGGTACCTTTTTGTGGATGATAAATAGTATCTCCTTTTAAGCAATTGGAACAGCGATTACATGATAAACACGGAAATAATCCATTTCTCCCTGGATGTAGCAATTGTTGTTTTTTGTCCTGTCCTCCCACATCTGATCTAAACAGCATTTACCCAATACTTTTATTCTTTTAATAAGACATTACTGGAGGTTTTTGGAAAGACTCAATTTCAGGTAACCCATCTTTCAGTTATCCCCAATGTCTCTGTATTACTTTTGCCATCTCTTGACTGAGAGCGGTATATTTTGAGATAAAAGGGATTTATTTTGCCTTTTCCTGGGAATTGGAAGTCTCTATCTTTCTGTTCTATTAAAGTCTGTTGTTTCTTGAGAAGAGGCTTTGGATACTCTCTCTGAATCAATGTATCCTCCATACTATCTAACTGCTCAGACAATCTTAGCTCATCAGAAACTATTCTTTTTAGCTGTAAGACTTGTGATTTAGGTAAAGATGTATGTGTCTTTAAAGGAGAAGGAAATCTACGGAGGGATTTTATTGGCAATAGATTAGCTGCAAAAGTGCAAGCTAGAATGCTATATTTATTCTGTAGAATGTTTTACCATACCTGAGTAAAAAGCTCTAGAAACTCTCTGTTTGTTTAGGATAGGAGCTGCAGTATTAATGTGGTGTGACATCACTTCCTGCCTGAGTCTCTCCCTGCTCTGGGCTCAGATTACAGTAGAGAAGGGAGGGGTGGGGGGAAGAGGAACAAACTGAGCATGCTCTTGCCCAGGGCAATGAGGTTTAAGCTGAAGGCAGGAAGTCTGATACAGAAGCCCATGAGTACACAATAGAAGGAAAGAAATGTGCTGTTTCTTTTGACAGGGGACTCAGAGCAACATTACTTTGGGGGTTTACTGGTATATTTAGATGGACCTTTCTGATAAGGCTTACTTAGTTTTAACCTTTCCTTCTCCTTTAAAGGGATCCTGTCATTGGAAAACATGTTTTTTTTCAAAATGAAACAGTTAATAGTGCTGCTCCAGCAGAATTCTGCACTGAAATCCATTTCTCAAAAGAGCAAACAGATTTTTTTATATTCAATTTTGAAATCTGACATGGGGCTAGACATATTGTCAATTTCCCAGCTGCCCCTGGTCATGTGACTTGTGCCTGCACTTTAGGAGAGAAATGCTTTCTGGCAGGCTGCTGTTTTTCCTTCTCAATGTAACTGAATGTGTCTCAGTGAGACCTGGATTTTACTTTTGAGTGTTGTTCTACCAGGCAGCTGTTATCTTGTGTTAGGGAGCTGCTGTCTGGTTACCTTCCCATTGTTCTTTTGTTTGGCTGCTGGGGGGGAAAAGGGAAGGGGGTGATATCAGTCCAACTTGCAGTACAGCAGTAAAGAGTGATTGAAGTTTATCAGAGCACAAGTCACATGACTTGGGGCAGCTGGGAAATTGACAATATGTCTAGCCCCATGTCAGATTTCAAAATTGAATATAAAATAATCTGTTTGCTCTTTTGAGAAATGGATTTCAGTGCAGAATTCTGATGGAGCAGCACTATTAACTGATGTGTTTTGAAAACATTTTTTTCCCCATGACAGTATCCCTTTAATGAATTAAAAGAATCATAGTGTAATAAAGGGTTTTTGTCTGTAGCTTTAACAAAAAGATCAGTAGTTAAACATTCACTTTCCTTGATCACCATAGAGTCGAATAGGTATATATTAGACATGTCCTCTGTTAATACAGTCTACTAAAATAGACAAAAGGGAAAGTATAGAGTCTATGCATGAAACAGAAACAATGGGGCGCTCAGGGGGATGATCCAATTGTTTGTGAATTTTAGAAAATGGGAGTCACAGGATAAATTTGTCTTAAAAACTGGGCGTTGCGCTAGTGTTGATTTTTTGGTAAAGGGAAAATTTCTTGTCCATTATTACAATGGCTCCTCCCTTATCAGCCAATTTCACAATTATCGACTCATTCTGCAAAATTTCTTGTAATGCCCTGTATTGTAGACTATTCAGATTTTGAGGTGTAGTATGGTAACTCCCACTTCTATACATTGACTCCAGTTCAGCCACTTCATGTGATTATTATATAGTGATTATTATATATTATATATTTAACATGAATGCATTGATTAACACATTGTCAACATCTAGTTTATATTGGGTTTAAGTCCCAATTGTCTATCTGTAAAGATATTGAACACATCAGTCTTATGCTCCTCTTTCTCCTCTACAAACTGTACCTTCAGTTTTATGTCCCTGAAAAAACAGAACAATTCCAGGTCCAGCTGAAAGAAAAATTAGGGCCCCCAACCACCCCATAAGAGAACCCCTTTATCAGTACCTGTTCCTGTAGTGGAGACAGAGGCATGCTGGAAATGTTCACCACCATTCCAGCCTTTGACGACCCCCTTGGCGACCCCTTTTCTTTATGATGTTGTCTCCCTGCCCGTCTTCACTTTCGGAAAGGCTTTCTGCCAGTTGTGATCCACTTAAAGACTCGTCTTTGTTAGATGCAGAGTCGGACTCTGTCGTGTTACTGTTTCATCCTTCCTCGCGGTTTCCAACTTGCGCGTTGAAAGGAGCATTGCCTCTCGCACGGGATATTCTGTGAGGTCCCCAGCCCATCATTTTTGTATGTCACGTTTTTTTCTTTTTCAGATTTTGGATTAATATGTGGGATTATCATATTATACCAGATTTAACAAGACTAAGGGACTGAGTCAGTAATATGATTCTAAATGTAGCTAAAAAAAGATAAGTGAAACATTTTTGATCTTTTGTGGAACTGTTGGGAGAAATGATACATTGTAGCCAACAGATGGCGCTGTTTGAAAGAATATATATTGGAACATTGTAAATGAATCACATTTTGGAACTATTGCTGGTGCTGTGTCATCAATTAGAACAACAATGTATTCCCCCATGATGGAACCACATTTTTATAAGGGGGTGTGAATTGGTGATTGTTGCGCCCACTGAAGCATTTGTACATGACTTACCCAGGACATTCCCAAAGTAGTGCTTCTCCCCCAGGATCCTATTTTCCCTCATGAACCTGCAGATGAATTCAGCCCGGTCGTGCCTGTCCTTTTGCACCTGGAAGCAGAGGACGGAGGAGAGGGACTGGCGCAGGTTGCACACCCAGGTGCTTTTCACTATGTTCCAACAGGTGTAGGAATCCTGTTCTTGTAGCTCCCTGTAATCTCCAACTGGGTGTTGGGATCCTCTCTCCTTTATCTCCAGTTCCTTCTCCCCCTGCCGGACCAGCCACACTGCTGTTATGGACTTTGGGTAACGGCCAGAGATTCGGCACTTTAGTATGGCCGTGCTTCCTTCTGTCCAGTCCTTGCAAACGGCTATATCAGTCACTGGAGAGAGAGAGGAGAAGGGAATGGGACAGAATGAAGTGGAAGCAGTGGGAAAGCCATATTAGATGCTGGGGGCCCTTAGTGGAGGGTTGTTCTTCTGTTCTACCGTATTCTCCTTTTTTTGGGTTATTCTAAACTCTGTCCTTTTTTGATGACATTTCTCCTATCTCCTTTGCTAGAAGCCAAGCATTGACATCTATTTCTCCCCTTATTACTATACTGCCAATTGCATTACCAAAGCTTGAGCTTCTTCTAGCTCTAAATCAATATTAGTACAAAGTTGGGCAGTGATTTTCCCACCCTATACATCAAGGCAGACTTAAAGACAATAGTTAAGATGTTTCAATGGGTCAAGAAGAATTTTGGTTTCCAACAATCCATGGGATACTGGAGAAGAAAGTGAGCTGGGAATGGATACAATAAATAAAAGAACAAAGTAAATGGACTGGATTATCCATCATCTGACAGTCAGGGCAGGGGGATATGGATCGGATACACCTTCAGCCCTCTTTTCCTAAACCCACTAACATACTGTACCAGGGGCTACAGATCTTACCATGCTTGCACAGGGAGGGCAGTACAAATGCCAACAAGAGCCCTGCAGACAGAATGATCCAGAATACTTTGGGCACATATGGGTCAACTGTAATGAGATAAAAACCTCTATTATGGTTAAAGTGTTTGAGGACCAGTACAAAAGTCATGTTATTGTCTCATTCTATTTTGTAAAATGGTAATCATCCAGTAAAGTATTCTTGAAACAAGACAGACAAAAGAACTCTATGTGACATCTGCTACAATGGAGATCTCACACATGTAGTATTTTCATGACTCCTCCCCCACCCTCCTTGGATTCTCATTAACTTATTTATCATGATGTATTTTCCCACCTACTGAGAACTTACCCAAGAAGAGCAGTCTCTCTGTGGCCCCTCTGGGAAGCGTTGGGTGATTGACGGTACATGTGAATTCAGTGTTATCATCCGTCACGGTCACATTGAATGGGTAAATAACCGCCAGTGAGAATGTGCCATTTGGGTTCACCCACTTTTGGGCATTGTCAGTAAGAATCTGCCCATCTCTCTTCAATGTGACACTGAGTTCATCTGGATAAAAGCCGGACACCAGGCAAACCAGAGAGGAATTCTTCTGCCCTTTGCCCGATAATAGAAAGAATATATGTGGGCGAGCTGGAAGACATCAAGTCAAGACCATGGTCATGTTGGAAATACTGCTGGAGAACATTATACTTCAGATATACCATAATTCCTCCTTTATCTATTTGTTACTTAGACAAAGACAATTAGAGCCCAAATCTAAGCAAAGGTCACTGATACCATTGGGATTATGTCCAGTTAGTTCATATAACACAGGTGTTTCTATTGGTACCTTACCTGATCCAGTTTCCCAGGCAATCTTAATCCCATTCTGATTCTCAGTTATGCTCTGGGAGGATTCTTACATATTGGGAAAATATATGGGCGTAGGGTACCATGGGTGGAACAGTGACCAGTAGATGATTGGTTGGTAGGACTTACTAGAAATGGAACAATATTATGTTTTATCCCCATGTTTAGCTGTCAACTCCCTTCCAAAGTAAAATAGAACGTCATTCTTAGACTTCACTGAAACAGTGCCCCTTGTAGCCTTGGACATAGCAGAACCCCCCCCCAGAACCCCCCCCCATATGATGGCAAGAGCATGGCTTGTAGAACAGATACTGAGACTCACCTCCCAATGTCAGCTGGAAAGTCTTCTTCAACGGGTGAGGAAAGTTCTTCTGCAGGACCTGGCAGGAGTAATGGGCCCAGGTATCATTCATGGTGGGGGTGAGACAATAGGAACTTTGCACCATAAAGCCCTGTTCATCCATGTTTTCCACAATGTGAGGCACAGAGGTGCTCAGGACTTGCCCATTTCTCACCCACTCAATCACCACATCAGAGGAGGACAAGTTGCTGGCCCCACACTGGAGCTCATTGGACTGCTCTGCAACAACCATGGTTCCTTCCACCCAAATCTGACGGGCATCTGGAGGGGAACACAGAACCCCAAAACTCTTCTAGTGACATATCAACATGTATTCTAATATGTATATAATATTCTGTCTAAATAAGTACAAATATGTCATGAGACATTCACATGTCCCCTTAATCAGGAACCAGCTCAGCATGTGAAAATGAAAAGCTATTCAGATTCTGGTGAAGATAATAATAATAATTATAATAATAATAAAATATGTATTTGAGTGCAGGAGTGAGAAGCAGCAGTGCAGGGGATGAGTATGTATCTGGGTGCAGGAGTGAGAAGCAGCAGTACAGGGGATGAGTATGTGAGTGGGTGTAGAACTGAGAAGCAGCAGTGCAGGGGATGAGTATGTATTTGGGTGTAGGAGTGAGAAGCAGCAGTGCAGGGGATGAGTATGTATTTGGGTGTAGGAGTGAGAAGCAGCAGTGGAGGAGATGAGTATGTATCTGGGTGTAGGAGTGAGAAGCAGCAGTGCAGGGGATGAGTATGTAAGTGGGTGTAGAAGTGAGAAGCAGCAGTGCAGGGGGTGAGTATGTATCTGGGTGTAGGTGTGAGAAGCAGCAGTGCAGGGGATGGTTATGTATGTGGGTGTAGGAATGAGAAGCAGCAGTGCATGGGATGAGTATATATCTGGGTGCAGGAGTGAGAAGCAGCAGTGCAGGGGATGGTTATGTATGTGGGTGTAGGAATGAGAAGCAGCAGTGCATGGGATGAGTATATATCTGGGTGCAGGAGTGAGAAGCAGCAGTGCAGGGGATGAATATGTATGTGGGTGCAGGAGTGAGAAAGAGAGGGTGCAGTACCAGGGTGCCACTTACCCGTGACCAGCAATGTGACAGTTTGTGTGTCCTGCTCAGATGACAGTCGGATGTTGCAGGAGTATCGGCCGGTGTCGGAGTCAGTGACATTGGGGAGGGTGAGGGTGGCATCGCCCTGTGCCAGACGTTCCTCAGAGAGTTGGGCTCCAGGTCTCGGGGTGCTCAGCTCCCCCACATAGGACAGAACCTTAGTGCCCTCCTTCTTCCACACCACATGCACCTGGGCGGGATCTACTGGCTCCACCCCCAGAGTGAAGGTGCAGGGCAGGGAGGCGGAGCTTCCAAGCTGAGCAACAATGGGGGAGGGGGGAGTGGAAACCTGCAGCTGGGCATCTGGGGCAGAATAATGACAGGGGCAATTATATGCAAATTGCTTCAGCTCTTCAGCACGATGTGTGTGTGTGAGAGTCACAGTTGTAAACACCGGGCAGATTTATACCTGGGCAGTAACCCATGGCAACCAATCCAATTTGTCCGCTGTGTGTGTCTGTGTGTGTGTGACACTGGGTAACAACATAACGGCTTGTGACTCATTCAGTGTAACGTGTGTGTGATCAGTAACAGACACTGAAATATACGCACATATATATATATATATACATTCAGTGTTACACACACACATATTAATATATTCACAGCTACACACAGTGTTACACACAGACACACAGACACACACAGTGTTACACACCGACACACACAGTGTTACACACCGACACACACAGTGTTACACACAGACACACACAGTGTTACACACAGACACACACAGTGTTACACAGGGACAGTGAGAGACAAGAGCTGCAGGTACAACACTGACTATATTTACTGTTACCCATTCATTCTACTGACACCCCTCCCTGTATCTGTAACACTGTGTGTGTATTTATGTCTGTATCTGTGTATATCTGTGTGTATTTCTGTGTGTGTAAATATATATATCTATATCTGTGTGTGTGTGTGTGTATATATATGTGTGTGTGATGTACCCGCCCCCTCCCCGGCACAATTCCCCTCCTCTCCCCCCACTCACAGACAAAGGTCCCCGGCAGCAGCAGCATCAGCACCAACATCATCTGCACCGACTCCATTGTCTCCCCATCACCCACTGACTCCCCCCAATATGCACCAGTCTGAGCCCACCCAACCCTGCTGCACTCTCACTGACTCCTCCCACTGACTCCTCCCACTCACACTGGGGGGAATAAACACAGCAAATACTCACTTGTACATAAACTCACACACATACCCTTCATTTATATAACAGCCTGCCCAGTGAAGCTAGCACTCTAATATAAGCAGTCACTTATCCTGTCTCTATGGATCTGATGTCTGAGAGGCACCTGCATCAACACTCACGTTATTCCTCAGCCACTCACTGGAGGGGACAATATTAACCCTTATATACAATTATAGGAATCCCCCTCCCTCCTGCACTGAATAGTGATCCTGTGTAACCCCTGATATATCTCATTCATAGGAAAAGGGCTATGTGACTGACAGCTCTTGTCATAGAAGTGTTTGGGTCTTCCTATTCTTTTGTATGGCAGGGAGGAATCTCTAGAAGGCAAAGTGCTATGTTGTTGACAGGGAGTCTTTGACCTGGATTGGAAAGTCCTCTTGTGATTGGTCAACTTTGACCGATATGGAAAAGAAGGAGATTTGGTGGGTTGTTCTCTCCCTATGGTATTACGGGATAGCGGCGGTGTCAAATTGTCATAGAGTCTAAGCAAAGTGCTATGTTGTTGACAGGCAGTCTTTAACATGGATTGCAAAGTCCTCTTGTGATTGGTCAATTTTGACCGATATGTAAATGCAGAAGACTTTGCCGGTTTTTCTCTCCCTATGGTATTACGGGATAGGGAAGTTGAGGCTTACTAGGCACAGGTCAACACATGGCTATGTATTGGAATGTTAGATTATATCATGGGAGTGCTTAGGCAATGGCTAATTTGCTCTTGTCATAGAAGCCTGTGGATCTTCCTATTCTTTTGTATGGCAGGGAGGAGTCTATAGTAGGCAAAGGGCTATGTTGTTGACAGGCAATCTTTAACATGGATTGGAAAGTCCTCTTGTGATTGGTCATCTTTGACCGATATGGAAATAAAGGAGATTTGGTGGGTTGTTCTCTCCCTATGTTATTACGGGATAGCGGCGGTGTCAAATTGTCATAGAGTCTAGGCAAATGGCTATGTTGTCGACAGGCAGTCTTTAACATGGATTGGAAAGTCCTCTTGTGATTGGTCAATTTTGACCGATATGGAAATGAAGAAGACTTTGCCGGTTTTTCTCTCCCTATGGTATAACGGGATAGGGATGTTGAGGCTTACTAGCCACATGGCAACACATGGTGACGTGTTGGAATGTTTGCTTACATCATGGGAGTGCTTAGGCAATGGCTAATTTGCCATAGAGGCTAGGCAAAGGGCTATGTGACTGACAGCTCTTGTCATCGAAGCCTGTGGATCTTCCTATTCTTTTGTATGGCAGGGAGTAGTCTATAGTAGGGTCTAGGCAAAGTGCTAGGTTGTTGACAGGCAGTCTTTAACATGGATTGAAAAGTCCTCTTGTGATTGGTCAACTTTGACCGATATGGAAATGAAGGAGATTTGGTGGGTTGTTCTCTCTCTATGTTATTACGGGATAGCGGCAGTGTCAAATTGTCATAGAGTCTAGGCAAAGGGCTATGTTGTTTGACAGGCAGTCTTTGACCTGGATTGGAAAGTCCTCTTGTGATTGGTCAACTTTGACCGATATGGAAATGAAGGAGATTTGGTGGGTTGTTCTCTCCCTATGGTATTACAGTATAGCAGCGGTGTCAAATTGTCGTACAGTCTAGGCAAAGTGCTATGTTGTTGACAGGCAGTCTTTAACATGGATTGAAAAGTTCTCTTGTGATTGGTCAATTTTGACCGATATGGAAATGTAGAAGACTTTGCCGGTTTTTCTCTCCCTATGGTATTACGGATAGGGATGTTGAGGCTTACTAGACACATGCCAACACATTGTTATGTGTTGGAATGTTAACTTACATCATGGGAGTGCTTAGGCAATGGCTAACTTGCCATAGAGGCTAGGCAAAGGGCTATGTGACTGACAGCTCTAGTCATAGAAGCCTGTGGATCTTCCTATTCTTTTGTATGGCCGGGAGGAGTCTATAGTAGGCAAAGGGCTATATTGTTGACAGGCAGTCTTTAACATGGATTGAAAAGATCTCTTGTGATTGGTCAACTTTGACCAATATGGAAATGAAGGAGATTTGGTGGGTTGTTCTCTCCCTATGGTATTATGGTATAGCAGCAGTGTCAAATTGTCATAGAGTTTAGGCAAAGGGCTATGTTGTTGACAGGCAGTCTTTAACATGGATTGAAAAATCCTCTTGTGATTGGTCAACTTTGACCGATATGGAAATGAAGGAGATTTGGTGGGTTGTTCTTTCCCTATGTTATTATGGGATAGTGGCGGTGTCAAATTGTCATAGAGTCTAGGCAAAGTGCTATGTTGTTAACAGGCAGTCTTTAACATGGATTGAAATGTCCTCTTGTGATTGGTCAACTTTGACCGATATGGAAATGAAGGAGATTTGGTGGGTTGTTCTCTCCCTATGGTATTATGGGATAGTGGCAGTGTCAAATTGTCATAGAGTCTAGGCAAAGGGCTATGTTGTTGACATGCAGTCTTTAACATGGATTGGAAAGTCCTCTTGTGATTGGTCAACTTTGACCGATATGGAAATGAAGGAGATTTGGTGGGTTGTTGTCTCCCTATGGTATTACGGGATAGCGGCGGTGTCAAATTGTCATAGAGTCTAGGCAAAGGGCTATGTTGTCGACAGGCAGTCTTTGACCTGGTTTGGAAAGTCCTCTTGTGATTGGTCAATTTTGAACGATATGGAAATATAGAAGACTTTGCCGGTTTTTCTCTCCCTATGGTATTACGGGATAGGGAAGTTGAGGCTTACTAGGCACATGTCAACACATTGTGTTGGAATGTTAGCTTATATCATGGGAGTGCTTAGGCAATGGCTAATTTGCCATAGAGGCTACGCAAAGAGCTATGTGACTGACAGCTCTAGTCATAGAAGCCTGTGGATCTTCCTATTCTTTTGTATGGCATGGAAGAGTCTATAGTAGGCAAAGGGCAATGTTGTTGACAGGCAGTCTTTAACATGGATTGGAAAATCCTCTTGTGATTGGTCAACTTTGATCGATATGGAAATGAAGGAGATTTGATGGGTTGTTGTCTTCCTATAGTATTTCGGGATAGCGGCGGTCTCAAATTGTCATAGAGTCTAAGGAAAGTGCTATGTTGTTGACAGGCAGACTTTAACATGGATTGGAAAGTCCTCTTGTGATTGGTCAACTTTGACCGATATGGAAAAGAAGGAGATTTGGTGGGTTGTTGTCTCCCTATGGTATTACGGGATAGCAGCGGTGTCAAATTGTCATGGATTCTAAGGAAAGTGCTATGTTGTTGACAGGCAGACTTTAACATGGATTGGAAAGTCCTCTTGTTATTGGTCAACTTTGACCGATATGGAAATGAAGGCGATTTGGTGGGTTGTTGTCTCCCTATGGTATTACGGGATATTGGCGGTGTCAAATTGTCATAGAGTCTAAGGAAAGTGCAATGTTGTCGACAGGCAGACTTAAACATGGATTGGAAAGTCCTCTTGTGATTGGTCAACTTTGACCGATATAGAAAAGGAGATTTGGTGGGTTGTTCTCTCCCTATAGTATTACGGGAGAGCGGCAGTGTCAAATTGTCATAGAGTCTAGGCAAAGTGCTATGTTGTTGACAGGCAGTCTTTAACATGGATTGGAAAGTCCTCTTGTGATTGGACAATTTTGACCGATATGGAAATGAAGAAGACTTTGCTGGTTTTTCTCTCCCTATGGTATTACGGGATTGGGAAGTTGAGGCTTACTAGGCACATGTCAACACATGGTAATGTGTTGGAATGTTAGCTTATATCATGGGAGTGCTTAGGCAATGGCTAATTTGCCATAGAGGCTAGGCAAAGGGCTATATGACTGACAGCTCTTTTCATAAAAGCTTGTGGATCTCCCTATTCTTTTGTATGGCAGGGAGGAGTCTATAGTAGGCAAAGGGCTTTGTTGTTGACAGGCAGTATTTAACATGGATTGGAAAGTCCTCTTGTGATTGGTCAATTTTGACCGATATGGAAATGAAGGAGATTTGGTGGGTTGTTCTCTCCCTATGGTATTATGGGATAGCGGCAGTGTCAAATTGTCATAGAGTCTAGGCAAAGTGCTATGTTGTTGACAGGCTGTCTTTAACATGGATTGGAAAGTCCTCTTGTGATTGGACAACTTTGACCGATATGGAAATGAAGGAGACTTTGTGGGTTGTTCTCCCCCTATGGTATTACAGGTTAGCGGCGGTGTCAAATTGCCATAGAGGCTAGGTAAACGGCTATGTTGTTGACAGGCAGTCTTTGACATGGATTGGAAAGTCCTCTTGTGATTGGTCAACTTTGACTTATATGGAAATGAAGGAGACTTGGTGGGTTGCTCTCTCCCTATGGTATTACGGGATAGTGGGGATGTGAAATTGTCATAGAGTCTAGACACAGGGCTATGTTGTTGATCTGGATTGGAAAGTCCGCTTGTGATTGGTCAACTTTGACTGATATGGAAATGAAGTAGATTTGGTGGGTTCTTCTCTCCCTATGGTATGACGGGATAGCGGCAATGTCAAATTTTCATAGAGTCTAGGCAAAGGGCTATGTTGTTGACAGGCAGTCTTTGACATGGATTGGAAAGTCCTCTTGTGATTGGTCAACATTGACTGATATGGAAATGAAGGCGTGTTGGTGGGTTGTTCTCTCCCTATGTTATTATGGGATAGCGGTGATGTGAAATTGTCATAGAGTCTAGGCAAAGGGCTATGTTGTTGACCTGGATTGGAAAGTCCTCTTGTGATTGGTCAACTTTGACTGATAAGGAAATGAAAGAGACTTGGTGGGTTGTTCTCTCCCTATGGTATTACAGGATAGCGGCGACGTCAAATTGACATAGAGCCTAGGCAAAGGGATATGTTGTTGACAGGCAGTCTTTGACATGGATTGGAAAGTCCTCTTGTGATTGGTCAACTTTGACTGATATGGAAATGAAGGAGACTTGGTGAGTTGTTCTCTCCCTATGGTATTACGGGATAGCGGCAATGTCAAATTGTCATAGAGTCTAGGCAAAGTGCTATGTTGTTGACAGGCAGTCTTTAACATGGAATGGAAAGTCCTCTTGTGATTGGTCAACTTTGATTGATATGGAAACGAAGGAGTGCGGGTGGGTTGTTCTCTCCCTATGGTATTACGGGATAGCGGCAATGTGAAATTGTCATAGAGCCTATGCAAAGGGCTATGTTGTTGACATGAATTGGAAAGTCATCTTGTGATTGGTCAACTTTGACTGATATGGAAATGAAGAAGACTTGGTGGTTTCTTCTCTCCCTATGTTATTATGGGATAGTGGCGATGTGAAATTGTCATAGAGTCTAGGCAAGGGCTATGTTGTTGACCTGGATTGGAAAGTCTGCTTCTGATTGGTCAACTTTGACTGATATGGAAATGAAGGAGACTTGGTGGGTTCTTCTCTCCCTATGGTATGACGGGATAGCGAAGTTGAGGCTTACTAGGCACATGTCAACACATTGTGCTGGAATGTTAGATTATATCATGGTTTGATGTTCCACACATGGTCGTTTCTCGGCTTTTTGGTTAAGTGTGAATGGTAGCAATACTTGACAACTTGGCTGATTAGAATTCTGAGACCCCCCTCCTCTGCCTTGGCGGGATCGCCCACCTTAGGGTGGACTTCACCTGCATGCTGCAATTGGGGAGGGGGCATTCCTCGGAGAAATGAGAGACGACGCCCCGCTGTTATCCTGATTGATGGGATAGTAATTTCTTGCTTCTTGGCCATTTTGGTTCTCGGAGACCCCTCTCCTCTGCCTTCGCAGGATCGCCCACTTTAAGTGGACTTCACCTGCATGCTGCAATTGGGGAGGGGGCATTCCTCTGATTAACAAGTCGCAATCCCTTTTCACTGACGAGTGCTGGTCTGCCCTTTCGATCATCATGGATCCTGATTCCGATGTAGTTCCTGCCTATGCTCGGCTAAAGAACACCGTTCGGATCCAGTACAAAGACGGAGGAGCAGATGTTCGTGGACTCAGATACGTGGTGGAGGATATTCTTTTCAATCTTTTCTCCATCCAAAAGACTGAGGTATTGTCAATACAGGACTATCCTAAAAGAGGAATTTTTGATATTACTTTCACTGAAGAAGGAATATACAAAGACTTTGTTTGCAAAGCCGAAACCTCAAAAGGAAGTCCTGTCCTAAAGGGTGTACATGTAATACCACATTTTCCAGACGAAAGCGTTATTTTAGTGGTTAAAATGTATTCCCCTTTTGTCCCAGAACATGTAATTCGAACCTTTTTAGGGAATTTTTTCAAAGACATTAAAAACCTGGGTAAAATTAGCAATCAATTTGGTTTCTGGACTTGTAAATGGCGGTACCAAGTTACTTTTGTTAAAGACCCAAATGGATACGAAGGGAAAAAACACCCCCCTAGCAGAATTAGGTTGGGAACTGTAAATGGAGATTTGTTTTACACAGGAATGCCACTTTTCTGCCGAAAGTGTAAGCAGCATGGACACCTGCAGGAGGACTGTGAAGCTCTCTGCACAAGGTGTGGCAGCCAGGAACATCCGGACAAGGAGTGTCCTAAAGGTAAAAGTAAGGAATGTAGACTGTGTTTAAAGACTGGTCATCTTTTCTGGGACTGCCCTCTAAGAGCACCCAAACCTGTCTCTGCTTTGCCTGTTCCTGTTTCTGTTCCTGTGTCTACTCCAGTGGTGGTGTCCTCAGCTCCTGTGGCCCAACCTCCTCCTTCGGAAGAGCAGTCACTGGCAGACAAGGATACAGAGTTATCTGATCCAATTGAGGAAGAGTTCCAACCTGTTTTGACCTCCAAAAAGAAGAAGCGTAAAAAGAAACGAATGGCAGCCAGCGGACAGCAGACGAGAGTACCCCCCCTTGTTGTAGAGGACGCTGGGAAGTCGGATGATGCTGAACCAGCTGCCATTCAATTACCAGAGATAAACCCAGAGGTTAAAATTAAAAGACGGCGTACGGCAAAAGACAAGCAGGATGAGCCCTGCCAAGGTACAGACGGTGAGCAGTCGGCTACAGTCCCTTCTTCTTTCAGCACAGAGGAAAAGGGCCCTGAGATTTCCATGATCCTGAGACTTCAGTGAGTCAGCTGGCAAAGGTTCCTTCGGTGATGCAAACACCCAACTTGAACCCAGAGGACCCTTTGGTGGGAGGTGATGGGGTTGGGGAGGGGACATCCTGTTTCCAGGAAGGAAAAAAGCCAGATGACGAAGAAAATGTAGTGTCTGTTTTGTCACATTATGGGCCAGCTCCTTTTTTTGAGGGTTTTTTTGAAATCAGTGAGAGTGGAAGTTCTCCAACATCAACACTCTACACTGTTGAATCTGGGGAAATAGAAGAATCTAGTTCCGGTGACATAGATTGTCTGACCGGTGAAAATGAGGAGGTTTAAATGGTCTTTTTTATGTCTTCTAATTAATTGAGATGTCATCGCTTAATGGTATTTCTTTTAATGTAAGAAGGTTAAAGTCCAAGGTTCGAAGATCTGCTCTTTTTAGCTTTTTATCTGTTTTAACCGCATCTGTATTCTTTTTACAGGAGTGTGGCATTCCGCATAGCTTGAATTATAAAAAATATGAAGATGACTGGGTATATGGGCCTTCAGTGTGGTCTGGCTCCAATACATCTTCTTGTGCGGGAATTGCCATACTTTTTAAGGGAAATTTTACTGTGGATTTTAAACAAGAAATTTTACCAGGCAGGATTTTATTGGTTAAAGTTTTTATTGATGGTGTCAAATGGCAATTTTTAAATGTTTATGGGTCACCAGATAAGGTAGAAAGATCTGAAATGTTGGAAATTTTACCTTTATTTATTGATAATTCTTGCCCTTTGGTTTTAGCTGGTGATTTTAATTGTATTCTTAAGGGGGAAAAACGTTTTAAACAATCTAAAAACCGGAGTTATGACAAAACATCTGCAATGTTAAAAAATATTGTTTCTGATTTTAACTTAAATGATGTTTATAAGCTTTGTAATAAGGATTTACCGGAAGAAGATGGATTTACCTGGAGCAATTCCTTGTATAGCTCCAGGATAGATTTTGTTTTTACCTCCAAAAATGTTCAACCAATTTCTTGTAAACTTTTAACCAATGTTTTTTCCGATCACAAGATTTTATCTTTTGGTATCAAAACAGGTACTAAAAGTTTTAAGGGAAAACCTGCTTGGAAAATGAATATATCCCTTTTAGATGATGTAACGGTTATAACAGATTTTAAAAAGTTTTATGAAAATTGTAAGAAAAGGAAAAATGCAAATACTTCATATTGTATATGGTGGGAACAAATGAAAAAAAAGATAAAACATTTTTTCATTAAAGTTGGCATTCGGAAGGCTAAGCAAAGAAGGGATTTCTTTGCTACTCTTAATTGTCGCTTACAAGCACTTTATAAAATGGAAAGCTGTGGTATTGAGGTTTCAAGTGACATTGTGAATTTAAAAAAGGAAATTTCTAAATGTCTGAAACAAAAAGGTAAAGAAATCATTTTCAATTCAAGAGTCAAACATATAGAAGAAAATGAAACATGTTCCAGATATTTTTTTAAGAAAAAAGTTGAAAATCGTGGTTTTATTAATAATGTTGATGGGGTATCAGATTCACAAGGTATTATAAGGAAGGTTCAGGAATTCTATTCTGATCTTTTTAAGGAAAAAAAAATTGATGAGTATTTTGTTGAAGATTCATTAAAACAAATTGAGCATAAACTGGATGATGTTTCTCAAAGGTTTTTATCCAGGTCTTTAAACAAACAGGAGGTTTTAGATGCAATTAAAGGTTTTAAAAAAGGTAAAGTCCCCGGGGACGATGGTATACCAATTGAATTTTATGTGGTTTTTTATGATATTCTTAAAGAAGATTTATTATCAATGTTTTTAGAGGTTTTTAATTCAAATATTCTACCAGTGTCATGGAAAAAAGGTGTAGTCACGCTATTGCATAAAAAAGGTGATAAATCAAACTTAAAAAATTGGAGACCAGTAACTTTGTTGAATTGTGACTACAAAATTTTTGCAAAAATATGCGCAAACCGATTAAAAATGGTTATTGAAAAGTTGATTCACGCAAACCAAGTCTGTGGCGTTCCAGGTAGAAGTGTATGGGAAAACCTTAATCTCATAAAGGATATCATTGAGGATGCTAAAGATAGGAAAGTTAACCTTGCAATTTTGTCGGTGGATTTCGAAAAAGCTTTTGATATGGTTTCACATTCTTATCTTTTTAAAGTTTTAAGTCATATGGGTATTCCAGAGTCATTTTTATTGTGTGTAAAATCCTTTTATACTGACTGTTCAAGTAAGATTTTAGTCAATGGTTTTACAACAAAAGACATTTTTTTTAAGTCTGGAGTAAAACAGGGATGTCCTTTGTCACCTTTACTTTTTATATGTGCTCTAGAACCTTTGTTATGCTCAATTCGAAAAGACAAACAAATACGTGGTGTGTCTTTGCCGGGTGGAGGTGGGATAGAAGCAAAAATATCTGCTTATATGGATGATGTGATTTTCTTTTGTAAAGATAGCCTTTCGTTGAAAAAAGTTTTAAGGCAAATCCAGTTTTTTTCTTGTGCTTCCGGTTTAAAAATTAACTTAAATAAGAGTTTAATTTTGAACCTTGGAAATCTGGATTTAAGGAACGTCCCGGTGCCTGTATCAGAAAAAATTACAAATTTAGGTGTTATTTTTGATGGCTTCAACAATGGTCTTGAAAGCTGGGATCTTGTAGCAAAAAAGATAAATCAAAAAGTTTGTATGTGGGGTTTGAGGACTCTGTCAATGGAAGGAAAAATTTTAATTATCAAAATGGTCATTTTACCAATTTTGCTGTATTTAAGTCTGGTTTTCCCTCCCCCAGAACATCTTCTAAAAAAAATTACAAGGGTTTGTTTTACTTTCTTTTGGAGTTCAAAAGCTGAAAAACTCAAAAGAGAAATTGTGGTAAAACCCAAAGAAAAAGGTGGAAAAGATTTTCCAGATTTTAAGGCATTTCTTTTACTTAGATTTTTTACTATGTGTCTAAATGCTCTTTTTAAAGATAACTATTGGTCCTTTTTTATCCGTTTTAATACTGGTTTTTTTATGAGAAAATGTGGTTGGTTTAAAACGGTTTTGAGTTGTCCATATGCTTTTAAGTTACCAAAAAGCTACAAGATTTTGGAAAAAATTGTGTCTTTATACAACTTAAAAGGAAAAGAGCTTAAGGTTTTATCAGATGGAAAAAAATTGTTAAGTAATTTGAAACAAGAGGCTGACATTTCTTTAGTGGGTAATTTTAATGAAACAAAAAGCAAAGAAATTTGGAAAATGGTTAATTTTACACATTGTTTTAATGTACAAAAAGACTTTTCATGGATGTGTATTCATCAATGTTTACCATGTAGAGCTTTCCAGTATAAGAGGGGTATAGTAAAAATTTCCAAATGTCCAAGGGATTGCTGCAGCGAAGAGGAGACTGTTCTTCATCTTTTATGGACTTGCAAATTTGCAAAAGAACTATGGACTAAAATCAACCCTCTTCTTTTAAAAATTTTAAATGCAAACAACATGGACTATTTTATGATTTTGTACGGTTTACTGGACTGTCCCTTTTATGATCAAAAACTTATTGCATGGAAAATAATCAACTGTTGTAAAGAAGCGCTATGGAAGGCCAGAAATATCCTCATTTTTCAAAATAAGATTTTATCTGTAAACAATGTTTTAAGTCTTGCTTTTAGTGAAATGTATTTATATTACCTAATTGACAAAAAACGTGATAATGTTTTAGCAAAGAAATGGTATGTAAAGAAATGGGCCTCTGTTATTTGAACTATTGTAATGTTGAATATATTGTAAAATATGTAATTTTTCTAAAATGTTTTTTTATTTGTTCCATTTGAAATTTTTTCAAAATAAAGAAAGCGTGCCTATTTTATAGGTACAGCTAATTAAAAAAAAAATGGCTAATTTGCCATAGAGGCTACGCAAAGAGCTATGTGACTGACAGCTCTAGTCATAGAAGCCTGTGGATCTTCCTATTCTTTTGTATGGCATGGAAGAGTCTATAGTAGGCAAAGGGCAATGTTGTTGACAGGCAGTCTTTAACATGGATTGGAAAATCCTCTTGTGATTGGTCAACTTTGATCGATATGGAAATGAAGGAGATTTGATGGGTTGTTGTCTTCCTATAGTATTTCGGGATAGCGGCGGTCTCAAATTGTCATAGAGTCTAAGGAAAGTGCTATGTTGTTGACAGGCAGACTTTAACATGGATTGGAAAGTCCTCTTGTGATTGGTCAACTTTGACCGATATGGAAAAGAAGGAGATTTGGTGGGTTGTTGTCTCCCTATGGTATTACGGGATAGCAGCGGTGTCAAATTGTCATGGATTCTAAGGAAAGTGCTATGTTGTTGACAGGCAGACTTTAACATGGATTGGAAAGTCCTCTTGTTATTGGTCAACTTTGACCGATATGGAAATGAAGGCGATTTGGTGGGTTGTTGTCTCCCTATGGTATTACGGGATATTGGCGGTGTCAAATTGTCATAGAGTCTAAGGAAAGTGCAATGTTGTCGACAGGCAGACTTTAACATGGATTGGAAAGTCCTCTTGTGATTGGTCAACTTTGACCGATATAGAAAAGGAGATTTGGTGGGTTGTTCTCTCCCTATAGTATTACGGGAGAGCGGCAGTGTCAAATTGTCATAGAGTCTAGGCAAAGTGCTATGTTGTTGACAGGCAGTCTTTAACATGGATTGGAAAGTCCTCTTGTGATTGGACAATTTTGACCGATATGGAAATGAAGAAGACTTTGCTGGTTTTTCTCTCCCTATGGTATTACGGGATTGGGAAGTTGAGGCTTACTAGGCACATGTCAACACATGGTAATGTGTTGGAATGTTAGCTTATATCATGGGAGTGCTTAGGCAATGGCTAATTTGCCATAGAGGCTAGGCAAAGGGCTATATGACTGACAGCTCTTTTCATAAAAGCTTGTGGATCTCCCTATTCTTTTGTATGGCAGGGAGGAGTCTATAGTAGGCAAAGGGCTTTGTTGTTGACAGGCAGTATTTAACATGGATTGGAAAGTCCTCTTGTGATTGGTCAATTTTGACCGATATGGAAATGAAGGAGATTTGGTGGGTTGTTCTCTCCCTATGGTATTATGGGATAGCGGCAGTGTCAAATTGTCATAGAGTCTAGGCAAAGTGCTATGTTGTTGACAGGCTGTCTTTAACATGGATTGGAAAGTCCTCTTGTGATTGGACAACTTTGACCGATATGGAAATGAAGGAGACTTTGTGGGTTGTTCTCCCCCTATGGTATTACAGGTTAGCGGCGGTGTCAAATTGCCATAGAGGCTAGGTAAACGGCTATGTTGTTGACAGGCAGTCTTTGACATGGATTGGAAAGTCCTCTTGTGATTGGTCAACTTTGACTTATATGGAAATGAAGGAGACTTGGTGGGTTGCTCTCTCCCTATGGTATTACGGGATAGTGGGGATGTGAAATTGTCATAGAGTCTAGACACAGGGCTATGTTGTTGATCTGGATTGGAAAGTCCGCTTGTGATTGGTCAACTTTGACTGATATGGAAATGAAGTAGATTTGGTGGGTTCTTCTCTCCCTATGGTATGACGGGATAGCGGCAATGTCAAATTTTCATAGAGTCTAGGCAAAGGGCTATGTTGTTGACAGGCAGTCTTTGACCTGGATTGGAAAGTCCTCTTGTGATTGGTCAACATTGACTGATATGGAAATGAAGGCGTGTTGGTGGGTTGTTCTCTCCCTATGTTATTATGGGATAGCGGTGATGTGAAATTGTCATAGAGTCTAGGCAAAGGGCTATGTTGTTGACCTGGATTGGAAAGTCCTCTTGTGATTGGTCAACTTTGACTGATAAGGAAATGAAAGAGACTTGGTGGGTTGTTCTCTCCCTATGGTATTACAGGATAGCGGCGACGTCAAATTGACATAGAGCCTAGGCAAAGGGATATGTTGTTGACAGGCAGTCTTTGACATGGATTGGAAAGTCCTCTTGTGATTGGTCAACTTTGACTGATATGGAAATGAAGGAGACTTGGTGAGTTGTTCTCTCCCTATGGTATTACGGGATAGCGGCAATGTCAAATTGTCATAGAGTCTAGGCAAAGTGCTATGTTGTTGACAGGCAGTCTTTAACATGGAATGGAAAGTCCTCTTGTGATTGGTCAACTTTGATTGATATGGAAACGAAGGAGTGCGGGTGGGTTGTTCTCTCCCTATGGTATTACGGGATAGCGGCAATGTGAAATTGTCATAGAGCCTATGCAAAGGGCTATGTTGTTGACATGAATTGGAAAGTCATCTTGTGATTGGTCAACTTTGACTGATATGGAAATGAAGAAGACTTGGTGGTTTCTTCTCTCCCTATGTTATTATGGGATAGTGGCGATGTGAAATTGTCATAGAGTCTAGGCAAGGGCTATGTTGTTGACCTGGATTGGAAAGTCCTCTTGTGATTGATCAACTTTGACTGATATGGAAATGAAGGAGACTTGGTGGGTTGTTCTCTCCCTATGTTATTACAGGATAGCGGCGATGTGAAATTATCATAGAGTCTAGGCAAGGGGCTATGTTGTTGACCTGGTTTGGAAAGTCCTCTTGTGATTGGTCAACTTTCAAACTTTTAAACTCATTCCCCGCAAAGACTTGTTTTGTGTGAGCAAAAACTTTATAACTCACTGGAGGTGCTCCACGTAGGCCCTGCTGCAAACAAAAAGCCTTCTTAGATTCCAAACAAAACAGAACATGGGCACACTCCACATACTGCTTCTGCAAACATTCTTTTGAAAAAAGCTTCTTTTATTAATGAGATCCCAGCAAATGTTTCAGGGACGTGCCCCTTCATCCAGTGCTACTTACAAACTGTGCAAACAAAGACTTTTAAAGGGAGGTGAACTACAAGCCCCACCTTCCTTAACCACACAATTGACATCATCAAGTTAATTAACATAGTGAAAATTTTTTCAAAAACATTATAAAAAACGATCCATAATACCTTAATAAGGTGATTTTTCAATACTATTGATAGTCCCTTGGTGCTTATAGTCCATATAATCACGTGATCCCTTTGTGTTAAGACTGTAGGTCAGAATATACAAAATTTTAAAAGTCAAAAATGCAATAAAATCTCGATTTTACAAAATAAGGCTCAACACATATTCCCCCATTTATAGAAACAGGAATAACTTAAATCCTCATTTAGTCCCATGGGAGCTAGTGTATTCAGTTTCTCTATCCACAGAACCTCTTGCTGTAACAATATTTTGTCTTGGTTACCGCCCCTCATGGGGAATTTAACTACATGGAGTACCAACCATCTTAGTTGTTTACTATTATGTCCATGGGTTTTAAAGTGTCTACTAACTGGAGTGACATATTTCATTCTATCTAAATCACAATTATCAATCGACCTTTTGTGTTTACCAATACGCACTCTAATCTGTCTCTTTGTCTTCCCAACATATGCTTTACCACAAGGACATGTTATCATATATATTACACCCATAGTTGTACATGTGGCAAAATCTTTCAAATCAATTTCATACCCCTTAGACGGATGGTTAAACTTATTACCCTTTATAATGCTACTACAGCATTGACATGTTAAGCAGGGATATGTACCTTTTTGTGGTGTACCAAAAAATGTGGGTTGGCGATTACAACTCACTCCTATATCAGTTCTAGTGAGTTGATCTCCCAAGCTTCTAGCTCTTTTATATGAAAACAACGGTTTCTCCCTAAAGAGGGTCCCATAGTGTTTATCATTCTCTAGAATTTCCCAGTGTCTGTATACAATAGATTTAATTCTATCAGAATGTGCATTACAAGTGCTGACAAATGGTAATCTCTTTTCCGTATTCTGTCTCTTTGTATTTTCTGTGCTCACCAAGAGATTTGCCCTTTCAACTCCCATCGCCTTCTGCATCTGTTTAACCAGAAAATCCCGTGCATACCCTCTATCCTCAAATCTCTGTAACATTTCCATCATTCTCTTATAACACAAATGGTCATCAGAAACAATATGGAAATGAAGAAGACTTGGTGGGTTCTTCTCTCCCTAATTTATTACGGGATAGCGGCAATGTCAAATTGTCATAGAGTCTAGGCAAATTGTTGACAGGCAGTCTTTGACATGGATTGGAAAATCCTCTTGTGATTGGTCAACTTTGATTGATATGGAAATGAAGGAAATGAAGGAGACCTGGATGGGTTGTTCTCTTCCTATGGTATTACGGCATAGCGGCGATGTGAAATTGTCATAGAGTCTAGGCAAAGGGCTATGTTGTTGACCTGGATTGGAAAGTCCTCTTGTGATTGGTCAACTTTGACTGATATGGAAATGAAGGAGACTTGGTGGGTTGTTCTCTTCCTATGATATTACGGGATAGTGGTGATGTGCAATTGTCATAGAGTCTAGGCAAAGGGCTATGTTGTTGACCTGGATTGGAAAGTCCTCTTGTGATTGATCAACTTTGACTGATATGGAAATGAAGGAGACTTGGTGGGTTGTTCTCTTCCTATGGTATTACGGGATAGCGGCGATGTGAAATTGTCATAGAGCCTAGGCAAAGGGCTATGTTGTTGACCTGGATTGGAAAGTTCTCTTGTGATTGGTCAACTTTGACTGATATGGGAATGAAGGAGACTTGCTGGGTTGTTCTCTCCCTATGGAATTACAGGATAGCGGCGATGTCAAATTGCCATAGAGTCTAGGCAAAGGGCTATGTTGTTGACAGGCAGTCTTGGACTTGGATTGGAAAGTCCTCTTGTGATTGGTCAACTTTGACTGATATAGAAATGAAGGAGATTTGGTGAGTTGTTCTCTTCCTATGGTATTACGGGATAGCGGCGATGTGAAATTGTCATAGAGCCTAGGCAAAGGGCTATGTTGTTGACCTGGATTGGAAAGTCCTCTTGTGATTGATCAACTTTGACTGATATGGAAATGAAGGAGACTTGGTGGGTTGTTCTCTTCCTATGGTATTACGGGATAGCGGCGATGTGAAATTGTCATAGAGCCTAGGCAAAGGGCTATGTTGTTGACCTGGATTGGAAAGTTCTCTTGTGATTGGTCAACTTTGACTGACATGGGAATGAAGGAGACTTGCTGGGTTGTTCTCTCCCTATGGTATGACAGGATATCGGCGATGTCAAATTGTCATAGAGTTTAGGCAAAGGCCTATGTTGTTGACAGGCTGTCTTTGACCTGGATTGGAAAGTCTTCTTGTGATTGGTCAACTTTGACTGATATGGAAATTAAGAAGACTTTTTAGGTTTTTTCACTCCCTATGGTATCAGGGGATGGGAAAGATGAGGCTTACTAGGCACAGCTAAACACATGGTAATGTGTTGGACTGACAGCTCTTGTGATTGAGTCCTGGTCGTGTCTCTGCCTTTTGACTGCGATCTTGGTCGCAGTTGAAGAGGTGTTTTTGGCCCTTTCCAGTATTCAACGAAGACACCCTGGCTTTTAGCTTCTCATCCTTCCTTGATGGTTGGTGCATATGCTGCTATTGGGAGTCTACCTGTTTTCTTGAGGAGAAGGTGATTACTTTGGACAACCCATGATGACTTCTGAGATTCCTCCGAATGCTCAATGTATGTTTAGGCTTTATAGTCCAAGAGAAAAGCAAAGTTCTTGAGGATTAATGCATGTACAGATAAAGGTCGTGGAAGGAGTTTTGGAAATGCCACACACATCAATTTTCTTTGTTCAAGCCTTCCCGCAACAGGGATTCTTTGATGTTTCCTTCTACAAGCGGGACAGCTACAGATATGTTACCAATGGTTCCTGGATAATGAAAAACACCCAGACTTGGAAGGAATTCACTGCATTGTGAACAAGGCAAAGCAAAGAGTCCCTGTATCGGTACACATGTTTAACCCTTTTGTCAAAGATGAAGGGATTCAAGCTTTTCTCAGAAGGTACTGTAATTTTGTTTCTCCTGGGGAGCGAAGGAAAAATGTCTTTGGGACATTTAATGGACTGAGAAGGTTCTGGGTGGAATTTATCACAGATAAGGAAGGTATTGGTGGTTTGTGTCATCCTCCCCAGTCCTTCTCTATTGGCAACAACAAGGGATATTTATTGTACCCAGGGCAGTCGAGTTTTTGCAGAAAATGCTTTAGTTCTGGTCATACAAAAGATGAGTGCAGGACTAAACAGTGTTCAATGCCGAAATTGTTTTAAACCGGGACATAAAACTGCAGGCTGCAAGGTATCGAGGAAATGCCATTTATGTGGTTCCGTTGAACATTTGGCTAGACAGTGCCCAAAAGTGAAATCCTATGCAGAGGTACTGCGAGGCCCAGCACAGAGGGAACAGCAGAGGTCAGAGCAGATTCCTGTGTCTGTAGCGGCGGTGGAGGAATCAGTGGAGCAATTAGAACCAGCAGAGAAGGAAGAGGAGGTAATGATTCCGGATTTGTTCTGTGCAGAAGGTGGAGGCACAGTACAAACAGTTGAAGAGACAAATGACATGGATGTGGAAAAGCAATCTCTTAAAAGAAAATACAACATTGAAAGTGTTTCTTCTGCTCCGTGGAGTGAATGGGTAGAGAATTTTTCAAGTTCAGAGGAGATTCAGGAGGGAGAGTCTATGGTTATCTCTGACTCTGATTCTGCTGCCCTTTCTTCTTCTGCATCTTTTTTGGATACAGACAAAGTTGATGAACTAAGAAAAGTAAAAATGGATTTCTCTGATTATCTCTGACTCTGATTCTGCTGCCCTTTCTTCTTCTGCATCTTTTTTGGATACAGACAAAGTTGATGAACTAAGAAAAGTAAAATGGATTCCGTAATTAAAATGGATGCAGGGGATGGGGTTGAACAGATGAGAGGAGTGGCTGCACCTAAAAAACTAAAACTGGAAGAGTCTAAAGCTAAAGCAAGAGGAGCAGTGTCGGACTGGCCCACCGGGATACCAGGAAAACTCACGTGGGACCTTTTGCTTCTAACCATGTGGCCAATTTCCTGGCCATTCCCTATTTCTTTATGGGAAAAATATCCATAATAATGGAAGAATATAGTAAGTAGATATTATGAGAGGAGGAATAATAATTTCGAAAGTGGGCCCACAGTCTAAGGTTTTCTGGTGGGCCCCTGGCACCCCAGACCGACACTGAAGAGGAGTGTTTAAAAAATGATAATTGTTTTTTCTTTTGAAATGTGTTTTTACCTTTTTCTATAAATATCCATAAGAATAGGCTCCTTAAATGTTAGAAGCATTAAGTCGGTATCCAGAAGATCTGCTATTTTAAACAATTTGGCTTTTTTCAATCATGATGTTTTATGTTTGCTGGAGTGTTTTCTGATGGACGAGCTTAAGATCATCGGGTGGGAGCATGGACAATGTGTGTGGTCCACTAGTATATACAGAATGGAGGAGTCAGTATTCTCTTTAAAAATAAGTCTTATTTCAAAAGTTTTTCATATTGTTCAAGGAGGGCTCTCCTGGTTTGTTTCCAAAAAAAATAAGAAAAATTGAAGTTGATAAATGTTTATGCTCCTCCAGGGAAAAAGGAGAGAGATCCTTTATTTGAAAAATAAAAAAAAATTCTTGATGGGATGGAGAAAATAGTTGTGGGAGACTTTGTATTATAAATAAAGCTGATAGGGAAGGGGTTAATGTAGATAGCGGTGCTATGGCTATTTTGGGTAATGAGTTAAAAGATATTATTGCTACTTTTGGGTTAGAAGATGCATTTAAAGTGTTTAATGGGAAAAAAGAAGGAAAAGGAAAAAAAAAACAGGAAATGTTCAATCACGTATTGATTTTTATTTTATTTCTAAATCTTTAGAAATACAGGATTTCAACATAAGAAAATGTCCATATTTAGATCATGCTGCATTGAGTGTGTTATAAGTAGAAATGGTGAGTCTGTGTTTGGGAATTGTGTATGGAAATGAAATGTTACTTTACTAGAGGATGATGGGATAAAAGCTGAGTTTATTCATTTCCATAGGAGGTGGGGAAAAGAAAGAGACATTTGTGCAGTGTTACAGACTGGTGCGAGTGGATACAACTTGAAATGAAGAGATTTTTTGTTAAAAAGGGTTGTGAAAGGGTTAGAAAAGAAAAATAGGAATATGAAAGATATGGCATTTATGTTTGAATTATTTGGAGGATTTGAGAAGGTTGGGAATGAATATAAAAGTAAAATTGGAGGAGACAAAGGAAAAAATTAAGTAATGTATGGAGGATAAAGGGAAGAAAATAATTTAATGGTTAAAGAACAGGATGAAAAGTGCACAAAAATCTTGGTAAAAAGGTATGAGTTTTATAAAAATCTGTATACGGAGAGAACTCGTGATATATCTATGGAAGAAGAAGTTTTGGATAAAGGAAAATTCTGATAAGGAACTGCTTGAAATGGTTTTGTGTAAAAGAATGCATTGAAGGTATGAAGAAAGGAAAAGTTCCTGGAGGTGATGGTTTAGCAGCTGAATTTGATTGTATATTTTGGGATGTTAAAGGTGAAGATGTTTTTGACGTTTCTAAGAGTGTTTCAGAAAATGGAGTGATGCCAAGAAGAATGAAAGAGGGAATTATTATTTGTTGTACAAAAAGGGTGAAAAAGGAAGATCTTGGGAATTGGAGACCTATATCTTTACTAAACACTCATTACAAACTGATGGCTAAGGTGTTGGCAAATAGGTTTAGAAGTAATAAATATAATGGTGGCTACAGAATAGGTCTGGGCAGTACCTGGGAGGCAGATAGCACAAAGTCTTATTCTTCTTAGAGATGCAATATGGTTTATTAAAGAAAGACGGGTACCGGTTGCAATGGTAACTGTACATTTTGAAAAGGCCTATGACAGAGTTATACATGGATTTATGTTTAATGTAAGATTCAAGTAAACGGTTTTGTGAGTGAGAGTATGCAGGTAAAATCGGGAGTGAGGCAGGGTTGTCCATTGTCTGTGATTCTTTCTGTATGTGTGATAGAACCTTTAATATGTATGTTAAGGAAGGATTAAATGGTGAGTGGAGTAGAGATTCCTGGGAGAGCTGGAAGAGATTTAACAACGACTGACGATATGGATGATATTATAGTATTATGTAAGAATCAGGTTGGTTATGGAGAGCGAAATGTTTGATTGAATTTTTTAGCATGGTAAGTGGTTTTTGGTTAAATGTTAAAAAGTGTATGTTAAGTTTTTGGTTTTTTAACTGAAATAGAATTATGTGGATGGCCATTGGAAAGCAGTGGAATTGAAGTACTGGGGGGGCATTTTTGGTGATGATTTGTATGGAAAAGATAACTGGGAACGTGTTTTTGTGAGAATAAAATGTAAAATAGATTCTTGGACATTGAGGTCTTTGACAATGGAGGGAAGGATAATAATTATTAAATCTGTATTAATTCCCACTCTGTTATATATCAGCAATGTTTTTCCAGCTCCTGATAAATGCTTACGGAAAATTGTGAGAATAATCTTTTTATTCTTATGGAATTCCAGGATAGAGAAGCTGAGTAGAAAAGAGTAAATGGCATCAAACTTACCGTGATTTTCCTTTCCTGGCCATTCTCCATGTCAGCTACATGTGGCTAAGCTCCTCCCCTTGACCCCAGACAGAACAAACTCCCCTCCCAAAGACTTTAAAGCCTCCCCACTCAGGTGTCAAGTAACAAACTGCCAGGTTGATCTACAGTAAGGGTGGGAATAAACTACAGTAAGGGTGGGAATAAACTACAGTAAGGGTGGGAATAAACTACAGTAAGGGTGGGAATAGACTTGATGACATGGAGGATGGTCAGGAAAGTAAAATCATGGTAAGTATGATGTCATTTTCCCTTTTCCCTGGCCATCTCCATGTAAGCTATGCGTGGGATGTTCCTAAATGTAACTTATTGGGGAGTATTATAAGTAAATATTATAATGGATCTCTGAAGGCTCATAAACAGTTGAAGGTCCTGCAAAAATAAGAGGTTTTCCCTAAGGGAATCTGAAATGATTCTATAGTGAGGAACATCTGACTTCCTTAACTTGACTCCTCTACAATCTCACACAGAGTAAGCCCAAGTGAGACATTTGCTGAATGGGACTTGTGGGACCCAGGCCTTAACCACACTAAGCACAGAGCAAGATCTCCAAACTGAGAAGCCAAGGCTAAATGCATTGTGTTCCTTGCAAGGCCCCAATATATACAATAGGAAGAACCCTATGCAAGATTCATAGTAAATAAAATACCAAAGAGTTCCACGATGTATTGAGTAAACTATGTAGAGAATGAGCCCTATTAGAAAACTCTCCCTTCAACAAGCCACCTGGACTTGATATACCTGAAGCAAGAAGACAATTTAATTGCATGTAAAATTTTGCCAGAGAACCACAATCTGACAGTGTTAGATTATAGTAGACAGAAGATGAACTGTAAAACCCCCCTGTTTATTCTTAGGAGAGGAACTACAACATGGCTCCAAGGAGTGAACCACTGATGCAATGCAGTCTAGTCATTTATGTTAGGCATTCTGACTAGGCCAACCTTAGAATGGCCACTTAAGAGTTCTAGAACAGCTGCAGCAAGACTTGCCCTTCACTAATACTAACACTGAATTGCTGGGACATGGGAGACACTTGTCCAGGATCACAAGGAGTTCTTGGTAATGTAGGTGTCTGCACTGAGGCACATCACTTATCCACTAGACCAATGACTCCTGTTCACTGCAAAAGAGCACTGCTTAACTGTTATATCTTTTGGTATAATCCTATACAATCTACATCACAATAATTCCTAGTGCTGGTAGTAGTCACTGCAGCTGCATTCACAGAATGGCCATTCTGAATAGAACTCGCTCATATACAAGTGCTGCTTATACTTCTGAAAACACCGGTATGATGATAAACACAGTCTGACCGTAACAGCTGCCTGCTCTTATGTAAAAGGCACATTCTTCAGGTATAATAATAAGGAATATAACCCACTTATGGAATGATGGAATAATATAAAGTTGGGCAACTAAATAGAATGTGTAACAGGTCTATTCAACCTATGGAACTCGTGAAACAGTAGCCAATGTCCTATGCAGTTGAGTAGCAACAGCCTAAAGAGAGACTGACACCAGAATTTACCATTTTTACCATAATATTGGCTTTGTTTGCTAATTTTGCCATAAGTATTTGTACAAAGCTTTTCCATTACCTGTCTGATCCCCCATGTTCTTGTATGAGGGGGCTGCCATATTTGTGCAGCAGGAGTCCATTAGTATTAGAAACTGTAACTAACAGGCTGAGATGTGACAGTCAAGTTGGCAAAACTGTCAGGTTTAGGAACTTCAACAAACAATTACTTACAATAACAAACATCTCAGCAAAAAACTATCAACATGACCTATAGGTAACTTTTAATGGACATTCATATTTTAAAAAGTGATTTTTAGCGTCAGTATCACTTTAGATCAGTTGTAGAACAACAATTTCATGCTACTTATACCTAACAATCCCCTGCAGAATATTCCCTTCTGAAATTCAGAATACAACTGCATAATATTCTAGATAGCCCTAAGGAATTAGATGCAGTAATGCTGGTATTGCCAGACTACAGATATGTATTACCAAAATACTAAAGGAACAGTAACACCAAAAACTGAAAGTGTTTTAAAGTAATGAAAATATCATGTAGTGTTGCCCTGCACTGGTAAAAATTATCTGTTTGCATCAGAAACACTACTATAGTTCATATAAACAAGCTGCTGTGTAGCAATGGCGGAAATTGAAAAACGGCTAAATGGCACAGGATAGATAATGGATAACAGATAACACCATTAGACAGACAGAGCTTATCTGGTGTCTGCTGTGTAACTTGAGCCTTTTCTCCTTTGAATGGCTGCCCCCATGGCTACACATCAGCTTATTTATATAAACAATAGTAATGTTTCTGAAGCAAACACAGCAGTTTACAAGTGCAGGGCAACACTGCATTATATTTTTATTACTTTAAAACAATTTGATTTTTTGATGTTACTGGTCCTTTAAATGTAGCAACACCCCATGACTTATAAACTGCATAAACCTTATCTGAAAATAGATGAACGGAATAGATATGATGAAGTAGCAGCTGCTCCCTTGCTTCTAATATTATCTTAAACTGTGGAACATCCTATAAGGTTCCATATTCACCTATTACCTGGTTATAACCAAGTGTTGCCATAATGAGCAGCTGTTCTAATGTGGCCTAGAGTAAAAAGCTCTAGAACATAGAGAACCATCATTACCTTTAACAATACGCAAAACATTATTGCATAAGCCTTTTCCAACTGCTGATTAATAATCATTGCAGTGGAACTGATAACATAACGAGTGGCCTGACAGACAGATGGCTTGGCCTGAAACACACAACTAATTGGTCTATAGCGCTTAATATAATAGTAATGCACATAATTACTAAGATAAGGGCATCAGATGGTTGGAAGGCTAATACTGCAATGTACAGTATATACAAAGCCTATCATCTAAGGGCAGGTAATAACCCTATGCAGTGGGCCACACAAACATAAAATTTTTAGATAATAAGTCATAACCCTGACAGTCCATATACTGAATTGATTCCAACATTAATGATAATCCATGGCCTGCTGCAGTGATATCCTAATAAGATTGTTCGCTGGCTTTAGGCAAAGACCAAACCGCTCCTGTGTTATATCCATTTAAAAAAAAACCATTGGTGGCAGGGGCCAATAGAATATTAAAATAATACATTGGTGGCCAGGAGATTAAAAAAACAAAAACATATTGGTGTTCAGTAGAATTGATCTCGTGGCCTCAGAACTTCAACTTCACCTCCTTTTGTGACTTTGGGTCTTTTTGACACTTCAGGACTTCAATTTCGGCTGTTTTCATGATTTTGGGTCTTTTCGCCACTTCAGGACTTCGGCTTCAGCTGTTTTCGTGGCTTTGGGTACTTCGGCTTTTCGGCACGTCCGCATTTCGACTGTTCGGGACCTCAAAAAAAACGGTGCTCTCAAGGGGGGCCCGGCTCTTTCAAAACTACAGCACTGCTGGGCCTTCATGTCCTGGCGGGACACTTGTCCCCCCTGTCCCCTCCTTGATGGCGGCCCTGAAGATGCCACAGACATTATGTGGGCCACTGGGGGGCTGTTTGGGCCTCTGTGTACTTGGAATGCCAGGAAATCAAAATAATAAAGGAAGGAGAACTCCGGCAGAATCTCTGCAAAACCTTCATCCCAGATTGTGGTTACATGACATGTTCCGGGTAGATACCATTTATCAAATGTACATGACTTGTGAAACATGTTGGGTAACCACAACCTGGAATAAAAGTTCTCCTTGGAGAATATAAGTTTTCTCCTTTATTATTATTTGATTTCCTGGCCCAGTGGAGTTGTTGGCACAGAGCAAGTTGATTGGAAGCAGAACATTCAATTCCTCTTCAGCTGTACAGACCACCAACACCCCTTTATCTTGTACTTGGAATGCCAGGGCCTATTTTGAATCCAAGTCCAGACCTGGACACTTCTGTACCTGGGTAACCAGGGCCACCATCAGAAATCACGGGGCCCCATACAGCAACATTTTCTGGGCCCCCTGGCCCCGCCCACTCCACAGTAAAACACTAGTGCTAAAAACAGTAACCCCCCTCACTCACAAGTTATATAAAAACATTGGTGGTCAGGGCTCCCTTATAATTTCAAAAAAATAAAATTGGCGGCCCACATAAAAGTTTTAAAAAACATTGGTGGTCAGGGCCCCCCTACAAGCTAAAAGAAATCATTGGTGGTCAGGGCTCCTCCTATAAGTTAAAAGAAAAAATTGGTGCCAGGGCCCCCCTTACATTTTTTTTAAAAACATTCATGGTCAGGGCCCCCTACAAGTTTAAAAAAATCATTTGTGGTCGGGGCCCCCCTATACATTAAAAACAATTTGCACCAGGGCCCATAAAAGTTTCTGGTGGTCAGGGGACCCATAGAATATTTAAAAAAAAATTGGTGGCCAGGGGTTTAATAAAATAAAAAATAAATTGGTGTTCAGTGGAACTTACCTTAGGTTCTTCTTCAGCTTCTTTGGTTTCCTTTGTCTCCTTTCATAGCTTCGGGTCTTTTCGCAGCTCCAGGACTTCAACTTCGGGTCTAATAGTGGCTTTGGGTCTTCGGCAAAGACAATATTATGAGTGATGTAAAAGAAGGTTTAATTTCAGGTGTCATCAAATTTTTAAGGTCCATCTTTTGGACAGGGCCCCACTGGAAGGTCCAACGTTTTGGTCAGAACTCAAAGCTCATGAAATGAGTATCACTAAATCATTACATCAGAGTGTCATACTTGCTAGTAAATACTCTACATATTTCCCCTTTTCTTGAGCTTCAAGTTAGGCTTTTTATTTCTTAAGTAACGCTGCTTATGGTTCTATTAAACATTTATAATTGTAAAAATTTTTTTAATTTACAGACAGTGCAGCAAGTAGTAGAACACGAAAAAGATTTGTATGTGCCAAATAATCAGGTACATCAGAGCTGCTGTGACAATGACACTAGGCTGGTGTTGAGATAATTAGACAAATACAGGCTGGAAAGAGAGGCTCCCAGTGGCAATGTTAGAGTAACTGCCTCTTCTTCACAGTCTGGAATCACAGGGTTAAATCTTCTATTTGCTTCCCCCTCCCTCCCTCCCCACTTCTCCACTGTCACAGGCCCGGACTGACAATCTGTGGGTTCTGGCAAATGCCAGAGGGGCTGCTATAAGGTGCCATAGACACTCACTATTTAGTGGGCTGGTGGGGGCGGATTGGGCCTCTATGTACCTGAAATGCCAGGGCCTATTTTAATTCTCAGTCTGGACCTGCGTCAGCCTCACCCTCGGCATCGGCAGGGGAAGAGCTGGAGAGAATGTAGTTGCCACACACAGAGCTTAGCGATGGAGATGTGAGTTACATGAGCAGCGTGAGCAGCAGGTCTAAGCACGGCTTCAGGTCTTTCAGTGCAGCTTTGGGTATTTTGGTCCATTTTCAGTACAACTGTACCCACTGTGACCCCATGATGGCAGCCCTGCATCTCAAAAATACAAAAAACCTTCAGATTAAGGTTACCATTCGTCCCCGTTTCACAGGGACATGCCCCGTTTCAAGACCCTGTGCCCCATCAAAAATTGCCCCGTGAAGTGGGAAATGGCCATTAATTTAAAAGTCCCCGTGTATGCCTGGCTGCATCCCCGTGAATTAGGAGCCCTGGTTGGCCACAGAAAACATCTGTCAAGAGAGTAGAGTTCCAGACTGACCTACTTCTATTGGCTATATTTTGGCGCCAAGGAGAAAGGGCTGGGCCGCAGGAGGTTATATAGTTGTCCCTGCCCTCAACGTGCACAGTTGCGCAGTGGATGGAGACCAGACAGGACTCACCAGAGGAGCAGGAGTCACGGACGCGGAGGACAAGTTATTAGCAGCAAGGGAAGGCAGGTGAGCCCTGGCCCCTGGCTTAGTTAGCTGCAGCAGCCAGTCAGTGTGACTGTGTGCATCGAGCTAAGCGGCCCTGCGAACCGCCAACGGCACCGTTGTCAGCTCCCTCCATTGCTGCTTCTAGTAGTGGGTAGAGCGGGGCTGTCTGCTCCGTAGCACCCCCGAGCAAAGCGGCCCTGCACAGCACCACGTGGCCACATCCATTGCAGGCTTGTTAGACGTTAGAGCGGAGCTATCCGTTCCGCAGCCTCCGCTGCTCCCAAAATGCCAGCGACAATGCGGACAGGTCACACCGTCACAGGAGGGAAGACAAGAGTCACACTAGGACTCAGGAGTCACGGAGGACGTGGCCGGGTAGTAGGTAGCAGCAGCAAGGCAGCCATGCTGAGGCCTACTCCGTCCTGACCTGACCCACTATATTCATATTACAGCAAGCCTGGCGGCAAAAGCAATAAAGCCAGGCCCAGGCCAGCCAGGGGCTTTTCTCTTTCGGACTTCTCCTACCTGCCCTTCACTGCAGTACTAGTATTTAGTAAGTTGCTGCGTTTGCCTACTAATACCCTGCTTGGCCTAAGTTGGGATGGTTGTCACGGGCGGGGTGGTTGGTTGTTTTGTTGGTACTTGGTTGGTGGTGGGTGACTGCGGCTGGGGCCAGGCTGGCTGTACACACACAAAGTCACAGACTCTCTCTCACCCTGGGCATCTTTTCAATTGGGCTTCATTATTTTATTTTTTTATTTTATAGTTTTTTATTTGCCTTATTCTGACTCTTCCCAGCTTTCAAATCAAACTGGGTTGCTGCTGATCCCATCTAAAAAACAAATGCTCTGTAAGCTCGGCTAAGCCTATGTACAAATGTATTGTTATTGCTACTTTTCATTACTTATCTTTTCAGGCCTCTACTATTAATCATATTTCAGTCTCTTATTCAAATCAATTCATGGTTCCTAGGGTAATAGACCCTAGCAACCAGATGGGTGAAATTGCAACCTTACTTGGATGGAGAGCTGCTGAATAAAAAGCTAAATCTTTATCTTTAGTATTTTGAACTGTTAAGTTGTTCCAGGCAACAGTGTTATCTTCTTCAAGACAGGTTCCAGGGCCATGCCCAGGTGCATTGAAACTATTTTCTAAGTATTGTAATAGACAGACAAATGAGGATGATGCAAAGGTCACCTCCAGTCTATTTAGAGAAATAATCACCAATCACTAATATGTACTTGTTACCTTTGTGGGTTTCTGGTAGAGGTCCCAATATATCAAGAGCAACTCTTTACATAGGGTGATCTGTTTGAAAGCTACCATTGGTGCCCTAGCAGTCTTCTCAGCATTACTGTTTCCGGATTACCTAACACTGCCATCTGCAGGCTGGAGGTGACCTTTGCATCATCGTCATTTGTCTGTCTATTACACTATCTTAAGTTATTTGAACTGTGAAGTTGTTTCCAGGCCAGGGCTATGTCCAGGCAGCAGCAAAACATGTGTATTTAAACTGTTTTCTAAGTAACTTCAGTTCTCTAAGAATTTGAACTTGTGTCCAGGTTCCAGGGCTGTGCCCAGGCAGCAGCAAGACATGTGTATTTAAACTGTATTTAAACTGTTTTCAGTTCTTTAAGAATTTGAAATTGTATCCTGGTTACCAGGGCTATGCCCAGGCAGGAGCAGCAAAACATATGTATTTAAATTGTAATGTAAATTGTTTGTATGAAGACAAAGGCCCTGATTTTCCATGCTTTAAGTGTTGCAGATGCTGCTACTAAAAGTGAGTTAATAAACATTTGAAAAGGCATTACTTGAATGGACTGTTATTTCATATATATTAATGTAGCCCAACTGACTTATTTTCCAATTTTCAGTTAATGTGCCTTAGCCATTCTGAAACTTACATAGCTACAGTATAATGGGTGACCCAGTGACAGGTAAGACATTTTTATTTTTTTGTGCTGAAGCATGCAAGAATTTAGGGGGCGTGTACAGGAAATGGGAGTGGTTTGTGGGGGTGTGGTTTTAAAAGTGTGCGTGGTCTAAAAATTTTGCTGCGGCGCAATACGTGCGCCGGTAATTTTGACTTGTCCCCGGATTCCTCTAGAGAAATCTGGTCACCTTACTTCAGATAACCATTAGACTACTGCACCACAGCCGTTATTCCTATGTACCCGAGCTGCCACTTTTTAGTAGTCATATTGGGAGGACATACCTGAGGGGGGAATGGGGAAACAGCCACCTTCACGGCGAGGCACGGGGTAAAGACACACGGAACCACCAGCGCCAGCATCTGCCACAGCCACAAAACGCCAACTTCACCTGTCATAAACAGTAGTGGCAGCCCATCAAGCCAATATCACCAATATTCATTACATAACTTCGACCAGCCGCCGCCACCAGTAGCCCAGTGTGCCCCACCCCTATGTTCCAGGGCATACATATATATATATATATATATAGTGCTTTCCCAGCAAGCAGATCCATTATCTGGTACAGTATCTTACCTGTACCACTTACCACAGTAGCACTTGTCAGGAAAACCTTAAAACCTGACTCCCCCTAATGGCCACCTTCCTCGCGAGGCCCTGACATGGATCCCACAGAGAACAAGACATTTACTGCCTGAGGTCTAAGGCAGAATCCAAGGCAGAAGAAAAAAAAAAAAGACACCTGTGTAGGGGAGTGGGGAGGCTTTAAAGTCTTTGGGGGGGGGGAGTTTCTTCTGTTTGGGGTCAAGGGGAGGAGCTTACCCATGCGTAGCTGACATGGAGATGGCCAGGGTAAAGAAAATGTCTAAGGAAAAAATGAATGGAGGAAAATATCTAATGGAGATGTAGTATGTAAGTATGTGTGTAATGTAAGTAAGGATGAAAAGCTGAGTGGTGTTATAGTAAGTTATAAGGCTGGAAGTGTGTTGCGTAAGTATAAATGAAACATGGTGGCTCTGAGAAGGCGTGAGTTTCAAGTCACCGTGGTTTTATATGAGAATAGATTAATATATCAGAAGAAATAATTTAGAGAGTATTATAGTAAATACACGGTGTGAAAGGAAGAAAGTTCTGAGTGTGATTGAGTCAAGAGAAGAAGTTGAAATCATGGAGAAAGTGTGGAGAATGGTGAATGAAAAAAATATTAATTGCAGGTAAAGTTGCTGTACCATGTCAGCCTGTGAAACTGTTACAGGACAACCCTTTTGAAATAAAAAATAACAAAAGTGGTGATCCCTTTATTGACTAACTAATATAATCATAACCAACTTTCAGAACATTTTAGTTCCTTTTTCAAGCTGATTCCCTAAAATGTTCTGAAAGCTTATTATGATTATATTAGTTAGTCAATAAAGGGATCACCACTTTTGTTATCTTTTTATTTCAAAAGGGTTGTCCTGTAACAAAAAACCTTAAGAAACAAACAAAAGGATATAGTATGGATGGCTGCGCATGGACACGTGAGGAGATTGATCAATAGACAAATATGTGAAAGAGAAGAATGTCAGGGGCTAGAGAATGTTACACATATTTTTTGGAATTGTGAGTGTACAAAGGAAGTGTGGAAAAGTTTGGGGTTTTTATAAAAGGTTTGACTGGTGTGCAACTACTAACTTTCAATATGATGTTGTGTGGATTGTTTGATTTGGAAATAAAGCAAGGTTATTGTGGTTGATTGTCAATTGCGTAAAAGAGGTTTTGTGGGATGTGAGAAACATCCTAATATTTAATGAAAATCAAATTGAAATAAAAGATTGTGTTAATATGATCCATGCAAAATTGTTCTTCTTGTGCCCGAATAAAATTAGGAGCAATGGATGCAGTTGGAATATGGAAATTCCAAAAATGGAGATCATAGATTTTGGATTAAATCTTTGTCCTTTTTTCTGTACCAAGATAAATTTAATTTGCATGAAATACAAATGTAAATGTTGCAAAGAAAAACAAAGAGTTTTTCTTTTAATAAATGTTTTTTTTTGTATGAACTTTTACAATAAAAAATTAAAAAAAAGTTTGGAACTTTTACAATAAAAAATTAAAAAAAAGGTTTGGAACTTTACCATGGATTGGAAAGTCCTCTTGTTATTGGTCAATTTGACTGATATGGAAATGAAGGAGACTTGGTGGGTTGTTCTCTCCCTATGGTATTATGGGATAGCGGTGATGTCAAATTGTCATAGAGTCTAGGCAAAGGGCTATGTGTCTTACAGCTTTTGTGATAGAGGGGTGTGAGTCTTCCTATTCTTTTGTATGGAAGTGGGTAATCTATAATAGGCAAAGGGCTATGTTGTTGACAGGCACTCTTTGACCTTGATTGGAAAGTCCTCTTGTGATTGGTCAACTTTAACTGATATGGAAATGAAGAAGGTTTGGTGGGTTGTTCTCTCCTTATGGTATTACAGGATAGCGGCAATGTCAGATTGTCATAGAGTCTATGTGTCTGACAGCTCTTGTGATAGATGGGTGTGGGTCTTCCTATTCTTTTGTATGGAAGGGGGTAATCTATAGTAGGCAAAGGGCTATGTTGTTTGACAGCCAGTGTTTGACATGGATAGGAAAGACCTCTTGTCAATGGCCAACCTTGACTAATATGTAAACAAAGCAGACTTGGTAGATTTTACTCTGCCTATGGTTCACGGGATGGGAAAGCTAAGGCTTCCTGGGTACAGCTTGTCATATGGCAATGTGGTGGACTGACAGCACCAGAAGTGGTTCGGTCTTACTATACTTTTTCATGTAAGTCACTAATCTCTAATAGGCAAAGGGCTTTAATTTTGACAGCCAGTGTTTGAGATGGATGGAAAGTCCTCTTGTGATTGGTCATATTTGACTGATATGGAAATAAAGAGGATTTGGTAGGTTTTTCTCTCCCTATGGTTCACTGGATTGGAAAATTGAGGCTTGCTGGTCACAGCTTGATACATTGTAATGTGATGGACCTACAGCTCTTGTGATGGTTGTGGTTGTGGTTGTGGTTGTGGTTGTGGTTGTGGTTGTGGTTGTGGTTGTGGTTGTGGTTGTGGTTGTGTCTTCATATTCTTTTTTCATGTAAGTGGGTAATCTCTAATAGGCAAAGGGCTATGTTGTTGATAGCCAGTGTTTGACATGGATTGGAAAGTCCTCTTGTGATTGGTCAACTTTGACTGATATGGAAAAGAAGAAGACTTGGTTGGTTTTACTCTCCCTATGGTTCACGGAATGGGAAAGTTGAGGCTTGATGGGCACAGCTTGACACATGACAATGTGATGGACTGACAGCTCTTGTGATGGAAGTGTTTGGGGTTTCCTATACTTTTTCATGTAAGTGTGTAATCTCTAATAGTCAAAGAGGCTAGGCAAAGTGCTTTGAAGTTGACAGCCAGTGTTGGGTCACCTGATTTAATTAAGGATTTTCAAGCTTTTCTTAATGATAATGACTTTAATCTTGAGTTTTCTTTGAAGTCTAATGTACACAAGACTTTTTGGACTTAAAGTTGAGAGGTAATGTGCTCTCTGGTAAGATAGAATCTGAGGTCTTTCGAAAATCGACAGCAGGTAACACCATACTTAAGGCATATAGCTGTCATCCAAGGCACATACTACGTAGTATACCCTACAGTCAATTTATCAGATATCATAGGAATTGTAGTTCAGACAAGTCTTTTACTGAACAGAGTGCAGAACTTCCAGACAGATTACGCAGAAGAGGTTACACTCTGGACCTGCTAAGAGCATCTTATGACAGAGCAAGCATAGCAAATATACGATCTAGTGGTAATAATAAGGATAATAAGAATAATTACATAAGCAAGAACGCCAATAAGGATAAAGATAAGGATAACATTTTTTTAATAATGGAATACAGCGAGAAATACAACTCAGTCTGTAATATAATAAAAAAATATCTCCCCATTTTATACAATGATGACGGATTTGGGGAGATATTATCTCTAAATAATATCAGGTTTGTGTCTAGGAAAGCACCTACTTTGGGAAATATTTTGGCCGCCAGTCTGGTTTCTCCATCCACCAATAATGTAAATGATGTAGGTATCAACTGGCTCTCTTTCAAAGGAACTTATAAATGTGGGGCAACTGCATATAAGACCTTTAGGGTGATTTATGTTAGTAACAATTTTAAGTCTAATGTTACAGGTATAACATACCAAAATAAGGGCTTCTGTAACTGTAATTGGAAACACATTGTTTACCTTTTGGAATGTAAATGTTGTACCAAGCAATATGTAGGCCGATCCATCCGTTGTTTAAAAGATAAGGAGTGAGAACACATTAGGGCCATCGAGAATAAAGATAAAAAATCCCCTATAGGTAAACATTTTGCAGTATGTTCCTCTAGGGGTATTTTGGACCTGAAGTGAGGGTTGTAGAACAGAAAAAAAATCCCTTAGAGTAGGTGACACCCTCCAACCTTTAAATTTAAGGGAGGCCTTTTGGATCTTTATGGTCATATATCGCCCCCCCTGGTCCCTATTCCACCTTCTTGGATCACTTTGCTGCTTGGCTTCCATACTTTCTCTCCAGTGAGACACCTGCTCTCATTTTAGGGGACTTCAACATCCCCATTTACAACTCTGCTTCTGCTGCCACCTCTAAACTTCTCTCTAACAGCTTCATTTGGTCTCTCTCAGTGGACCGACTCACCTACCCACATTGAGGGTCATGCTCTTGACCTTATATTCTGCCACTCATGCTGCCCATCCAACTTAATTAACTCTCCCTACCCTCTGTCTGACCATCATCTACTCTCCTTTCAGATACTGCTTTCATCTGCACCTTCACAACCATCTCTCTCTACCCACATGTACAGAAACCTTAATGCCTTTGAACCACAACAATTATCAACAGTATCAGCACAATCCATCTCTCATATTAAGACTCTCTCCTGGCAGCTTCTCTCTACAATGATGCCCTTTCAACAGCACTTGACTCCCTTGCACCTCCTACCACCCGTCATAGCCGGCCAGCTAAACCCCTACCCTGACACACTGGTGTAACTTGGGACCTCAGAAGATGTAATAGATCAGCTGAGCGACGGTGGAGAAAGTCACAAACTGATCCTGACTTCATCCACTTCAAATTCATGCTCTCCTGCTATAACCGAGCTCTTTCATTAGCCAAAGAACAATACTTCTCTTATCTAATATCTACTATGTCCTCCAAACCACAGCAGCTGTTTGCCACATTTAGCTCACTCCTATGCCCCCCTCCACCCCCTCCACCTATTAATGTTACCGCCCAAGACCTTGCTCATTTCTTTAATGAAAAAATCGATCTCATTAGGCTGAGCATACCGTCCGACAACAATCTCAGACCAACGTGCAGTCCACTCACATCTACTTTGCACTCCTTCACCCCTGCAACTCTAGATGAAGTTAGCAAACTTCTAGCCTGCTCAAAACCCACCACCTGCTCCCTTGACCCCATACCCTCTCGCCTCCTCCACCCAATCTCTGATACACTCTCTCCTGCACTTACCCACCTATTTAATCTTTCACTCTCTACTGGTACCTTTCCATCATTATACAAACAAGCACTAATCACTCCTATACTCAAAAAACCTTCCCTTGATCCCAGCTCTCCCACTAACTATCGACCGGTCTCCCTTCTTCCATTCGCATCCAAATTACTAGAAAGGCTTGTTTACAAACGCCTGATCCAGCATCTCACTCACAACTCCCTCCTCGACCCCTTGCAATCTGGCTTCCGCCCATCACACTCGACTGAAACTGCACTCACCAAAGTAACCAATGATCTTCTATTGGCAAAGTCTAAAGGTCATTATTCCATTCTAATCCTTCTAGATCTCTCTGCAGCCTATGACACAGTTGACCACACTCTCCTCCTTGACATTCTACACTCATCTGGCATTCGGGACACTGCTCTTTCATGGTTTACATCTTATCTGTCTGACCGTTCCTTTAAAGTTTCCTTCTCTAACTCTACTTCTACTACTTTCCCACTCTCTGTTGGAGTTCCTCAAGGCTCTGTTCTTGGCCCCCTGCTGTTCTCGCTCTATACAACTTCACTAGGAAAACTCATTCAGTCATTTGGACTTCAGTATCACCTTTATGCTGATGACACCCAACTCTACTTGTCTACTCCTCATCTTTCTAATTCTGTCCTTTCCCAAGTCACAGACTGTCTCTCTGCTGTCTCCTCCTGGATGTCACACCTGAAACTGAACCTTTCTAAAACAGAACTCATTATATTTCCTCCAAGATCTTCTCCTGTCCCTCAGATATCACTCACCGTAAACAACACCACCTTTCATTCCACCACACAGGCTGCCTAGGAGTCATCTTAGACTCTCATCTGTCTTTTTCACCAACATTCAAACACTTGCAAAATCTTGCCGTATTCAACTGCGCAACATTGCTCGAATACGACCCTATCTCAGTTCAGAATCAACTAAAACACTGATTCAGTCTCTCATCATCTCCCGCCTTGATTACTGCAACTTACTCCTCACAGGTATTCCAACAAGTCACCTTTCACAACTCCAATCTGATCTAAACGCGGCCGCTAGACTCATTCATCTATCTCACTGCTCAACATCAGCTGCTCCCATATGTATGTCCCTTCACTGGCTCCCAATCTCTTCTAGAATCAAATTCAAATTACTTACACTCACATTCAAGGCCCTTAATAATGAAACCCCTCCCTATATTTCATCCCTGATCTCCAAATACTCTCCTTCACGAAACCTACGCTCTGCTTCTGATCTTCCCTCACTTCTCCTCTGGTCACTTCTGCCCATTCTCACCTACAAGACTTCTCTCAGGTTTCTGCTTTTCTCTGGAACTCTCTGCCACAAGCTGTCAGACTTTCTCCTTCTTTCCAAACTTTCAAGCGCTCCTTAAAGACCCATCTGTTTAAAGAGGTCTATTCGATGTACCTTAATTAATCATTGCTGTATCAAAAATGACAAAGTGTTTATACAATCCTAATGTCTCAATTGTACCCTAACCTTTTAGTTTGTAAACTCTAATCTCTAGGTCCTTCTAACCCTATTGTATTCTGTAAACCTTGTTTGTTATCCACCATTTATTCCCTGTTTGCTATAACTGCAGTAAAACACTGTGTATCTTGACAGCGCTATATAAATAAATGATGATGATGATGATGATGATCTTTAAGTTACACACCAGGGAACCTAAAGGTTTGAATATGAGGTATGACCTTACAAACCTATATTAATTTAACTTCATTTTTTCAATACATTATTCTACTATACTTCCCCCTACTTATGATTAATAGTGGTATATATGACTTCACTATATGTCCCCTTAATTATAATTTTGATTAACAGTGTTTCTCTACATATACAGTGTCAGACTGGCCCACCAGGATATCAGGAAAATTCCCGGTGGGCCCAGTTCCCTATGGCAATTCCCTATTTCTTTATGGCAATGAAGAGGCTTAAAGGAAAACTATACCCCCAAAATGAATACTTAAGCAACAGATAGTTTATATCAAATTGAATGACATATTAAAGAATCTTACCAAACTGGAATATATATTTACATAAATATTGCCCTTTTACATCTCTTGCCTTGAACCACCATTTCGTGACTCTATCTGTGCTGCCTCAGAGATCACCTGACCAGAAATACTACAACACTAACTGTAACAGGAAGAAGTGAGGAAGCAAAAGGCAGAACTCTGTCTGTTAATTGGCTCATGTGACCTTACATGTGGTTTGTATGTGTGCACAGTGAATCGTACGATCCCAGGGGGCGGCCCTTATTTTTTAAAATGGCAATTTTCTATTTATGATTACCCAATGGCACATACTACTAAAAAAGTATATTATTATGATAATGGTTCATTTACATGAAGCAGGGTTTTACACATGAGCTGTTTTACTCAGTATCTTTTAATAGAGACCTACATTGTTTGGGGGGTATAGTTTTCCTTTAATAATGGAAGAATGGAGAATAGTATGTAGAGAAAAGAGTCTAGGAGAATAAAGAGGTTGAGTGAGCAGAGGAGGTATAATAGGTTGGAAAGTGGGTCCTCAGCCTAAGGTTTTTTGGTGGGCCCCTCACATCCCAGTCCAACACTGTACATATATAATTCATAGGCACCAGCTCCACTCAAAATATACCTTTTAACAGCTCATTGTGGCCTTAGCCTTTTTAAACAAACATAATAAAAATATAATTTTAACTGATATTTGGGAATTACATTCTGAGGAATTTAACACATTATTATGTATGTATTTTAAACTGTGATTTAAATATTGCCCAGTAGATGTCACTGTTATATTGTCTATTTAATGAAATGCTATTCTCTGACCTGTCAGCCTATGATTAAGGAAATCTTTTTCTGAAATGCGTTAGGCAATGTGGATCCATCTCTTGTTGGAATAAATACTCCTTATTTATTTTATCCAGAGTGCCGCCTATTTGTTTCCATATATCACGGCTTAACACATGGCAATGTGACGGAATGTCAGCTCTTGTTATGGAACTGTCAGTTCTACCCCGGTTGCTTCTCAGCCTTTTTGTTGTGATCTGATCAGAATCAGAGGTGTTTGTGTGGCCCAGACACTCGGCCTTGGACTCTTGAGTTCTTGCTGCTATAGGGTGGAGGACTTTCCACACATTCAAACAAGAGGTTTCTGCTCTTGACTCTTCCATTCTTCCTTAAGTGTTTGTTGGGCTGCTGCTATTATATACTAGGCATGTTCTTGTCCTTACTCATGTATGATGGCTTCCCAGGTGCCCCCTGATGCACCACATGCAATTCGGCTGTTTATTCCCTTTGAGAAGAGACAAAAAGATTATTGAAGGAGATCTCGGGATGGCATGGGAATCCATCTTCTGTGTCCAAGCCTTCCCACTGCAAAGATTTTATGATGTTTCTTTCTTCCATGAAACCCTACTGCAAACCTGCTACCAGCGATATTTGTTAAAGGAAGAGCATGCGGATTTGAATGGTATCCGGTTCATTATGAACAAAGCAAAATAGAGAGTGTCAATCACAGTTCACATGTTTAACCCTTCGTAAGAGATGAGGAAATCCGAGTCTTCTTAAGGAGATATTGTGTCTCCAGGTGAGAAATAGGATTTTTTTGGGGGAATTTTAATGGGCAGAGAAGGTTCTGGGTAGAGCTAATCAGAGACAAAAATGGAATCGGGGGGATGGCAAAAAAGGAAAAATTTATTTTGATGTTTGTTTTTTTTCCTTTTTTTCCCTCTTATGGTTCTTAAAAAGGCTCTATGAATGTCAGGAGCATCAGATCGTTGCTCAGAAGAACTGCAATTTTAAAAAAATCTGTCATCTTTCAATTTTGATGTTTTGTGTTTACAGGAGAGATTCCTGACAGAAGAGCCAGATGGGAATCCGGATGATGTGTTTGATCCACTAGTATGGAAAGTTGGTGTTATGTTTAAAAATAAATCTTTTGTTATTTCTAAAGTTTTCATATAATCCAAGGGAGAGTCCTATTAGTTCATTTTCATTTAATGACCAAGAATTTAAGTTAATTAATGTGTATGCCCCTACAGATAGAAGGGAAAGGTTTAACTGTTTAAAACAACTAAATGTTTTCCTAGTGGGCGATTTCAATTATATAATTAATGCTGGTGATAAAGAAGGTGGGAGGGATGGAACTGGAGGTTTGGATAATTCTAGTAAGGAATTAAAAGATATCTTAAAGGGATCCTGTAATCGCAAAACATGTTTTTTTCAAAATGAATCAGTTAATAGTGCTGCTCCAGCAGAATTTTGCGCTGAAATCCATTTCTCAAAAGAGCAAACAGATTTTTTTATATTCAATTTTGAAATCTGACATGGGGCTAGACATTTTGTCAATTTCCCAGCTGCCCCAAGTCATGTGACTTGTGCTCTACATAGTAACATAGCAAGTAAGGTTGAAAAAAGACACATGTCCATCGAGTTCAAACCTTTTTTTTTTTTTTTTATTAACTACCTATCTGCCAATTTGCCTTAGAGGGGGAAAAATTCCTTCCTGACTCCAAAATGGCAATCGGACTAGTCCCTGGATCAACTTGGACTATAAGCTATTTCCCATAACCCTGTATTCCCTCACTTGCTAAAAAGCTATCCAACCCCTTCTTAAAGCTATCTAATGTATCAGCCTGTACCCCTGATTCACTTCCCAGCTCTCCCTGTAACACCCCTTTCCCTCCTGTAATCTCATTGGCTCCCTCCTGTCTGCTGGGAGGAGCTACTGGTGAATAAAGCATCCGACCCTTCCTTGTACCTATCTAATGTATCAGCCTGTACCCCTGATTCACTTCCCAGCTCTCCCTGTAACACCCCTTTCCCTCCTCTAATCTCATTGGCTCCCTCCTGTCTGCTGGGAGGAGCTACTGGTGAATAAAGCATCCAACCCTTCCTTGTACCTATCTAATGTATCAGCCTGTACCCCTGATTCACTTCCCAGCTCTCCCTGTAACACCCCTTTCCCTCCTCTAATCTCATTGGCTCCCTCCTGTCTGCTGGGAGGAGCTACTGGTGAATAAAGCATCCGACCCTTCCTTGTACCTATCTAATGTATCAGCCTGTACCACTGATTCAGGAAGAGAATTACACATCTTCACAGCTCTCACTGTAACAAACCCCTTCTCAATATTTAGGTGGAACCTCTTTTCTTCCAATCGGAATGGGTGTCCTTGTGTCAGCTGGAAAGACCTACTGGTAAATAAATCATTAGAGAGATTATTATATGATCCCCTTATATATTTATACATAGTTATCATATCACCCCTTAAGCGCCTCTTCTCCAGAGTGAACATCCCCAATTTGGCCAGTCTTTCCTCATAGCTAAGATTTTCCCTTTAGCAGCTTAGTTGCCCTTCTCTGTACCCTCTCTAATACAATAATGTCCTGTTTGAGTGATGGAGACCAAAACTGTACGGCATATTCTAGATGGGGCCTTACCAGTGCTCTATACAGTGGGACCCCCTCCTCCCGTGACTCTCTGCCCCATTTAATACAACTCAAGACCTTATTTGCCCTTGATGCTGCTGACTGGCATTACTTGCTACAGACAAGTTTATTATCTACAAGGACTCCAAGCTCCGTCTCCATTATGGATTTGCCTAGTGCAGTCCCATTAAGGGTATAAGTGGATATTGTTACATCCCAGGTGCAGGACTTTACATTTATCAACATTGAATCTCATTTGCCACTTAGCTGCCCAGATTGCCAGTTAGTCAAGATCCTGTTGCAAGTGCCACATCCTGGATGGAATTAATTGGGCTGATAATTTTGTCTCATCTGCAAACACTGATACATTACTTACAACACCCTCCCCTAAGTCATTAATGAACAAGTTAAATAAAAGTGGCCCCAATACTGAGCCTTGGGGGACCCCACTAAGAACCTTACTCCAAGTAGAGAATGTCCCATTAACAACCACCCTCTGTACCTGATCCTGTAGCCAGTTTCCTATCCATGTGCAAACGACTTCATTAAGCCCAACAGACCTTAGTTTAGAAAGCAGTCGTTTGTGGGGCACAGTATCAAACGCTTTGGCAAAATCCAAATAGATCTACTGCCCCCCCACTATCCAGAATCTTACTTACCTCATCATAAAAAGCAATCAAATTAGTCTGACATGACCTATCCTTCATAAAGCCATGCTGATTGCTGCTCATAATGCCATTCATTAGGACAACATTTTGAATGTGATCCCTTAACAAGCCTTCAAATAATTTGCCCACCACAGATGTCAGACTTACTGGCCTATAATTGCCAGGCTGAGGTCCTAATCCCTTTTTAAATATTGGAATAACATCAGCTTTTCTCCAATCCATAGGCACCATACCAGATGACAGTGAATCTGATATACTTCAATCACTCTTTACTGCTGTACTGCAAGTTGGAGTGATATCACCCCTCCCTTCCCCCCCAGCAGCCAAACAACAGAACAATGGGAAGGTAACCAGATAACAGCTCCCTAACACAAGATAACAGCTGCCTGGTAGATCTAAGAACAACACTCAATAGTAAAATCCAGGTCCCACTGAGACACATTCAGTTACATTGAGAATGAAAAACAGCAGCCTGCCAGAAAGCATTTCTCTCCTAAAGTGCAGGCACAAGTCACATGACCAGGGGCAGCTGGGAAATTGACAATATGTCTAGTCCCATGTCAGATTTCAAAATTGAATATAAAAAAATCTGTTTGCTCTTTTGAGAAACGGATTTCAGTGCAGAATTCTGCTGGAGTAGCACCATTAACTGATGTGTTTTGAAAAAAACATGTTTTCCGATTACAGGATCCCTTTAAGTCTACTAGAAAATCATATAAATGTGAAATAAAGCCAATAGGCTGGTTTTGCCTCCAATAAGAATTAATTATATCTTAGTTGGGATCAGTATAAACAACTGTTTTATTATCACACAGAAAAGGGGAATCGTTTTTATAAATTTGGATTATTTAGATAAAATGGAGTCTATGGGTCTACGGTCTTTCTGTAATTCTGAGCTTTCTGGATAACGAGCTTCCGGATAACAGATCCCTTACGTGTACAACAACTGGGGTACAAGGACTCACACTTGGAAGTTGTGTTGATGATTTTGAGCTGAACCAGAACCTTATTATAAAAGAAGACCATGAGACAAGGTGCTTCAGCATTACACATGTTTTATTGATGAATTAAATACACAGTCATGTCTAGAAGCTTTTTCTAACACAGACGCACAAGTGTAATGTGTCACAAACAGCTTCAATTTATTATTTAGATTTATAGGCAACACCTTACATCACGTATACAGGTTACAGGTAAGGAAACCCCCCATAGATCAACAGTAGTATTCCCAGAATATTCCATAATATCAGCATTTGTTATTTCTCTCAAGCTTCTGATGATAATAATTGTAATAATAATAATAATGATAACAGCGTGTGCTATTATGTGGGATTTACACTAGTCATTGATATCTTCTGCTTGTACTTTTATTAAGATGCCATATTTTATATATTTTATATATTTTATAGGTAAATTACCTGCTCATCTCAGCTGACCTTAGGTTTGTCTTTATAGGGGACACATGGGGGGATTTCAGGAATGTCATTAGTGAGGGTCTCAACAGCTACAGGTCAATTAAACTAGAGGAATGAAAAACAAACAAGTGCCTTCAAGAAGATCATTATAAAGTAAACAAGCAAATGTACAAACCAAAAAAACAAAGTTGTTTTTCTAAATATTGTTTAAGTAGACCTTACGGGATTGTACCAATCAGGCTCTTGCATTTCCCCTTCCTTCCCTGCCCCCCTCCTCTCCCCTCAGGATTTGGGGTTTGTAAATTGTCCTCTGTTTGTAGGTACAACTCTCCTCCTCATTCCAGCTAATCCTGTTCCCAAATTCTTCACCAGAGGCAAATAACTCTGGAGTCAGTGTTACACCCATTGTGGATCTACACTGTACTTCCCACAGAAGGATGTAAATGACGTGTGTCCTCCTCGTTATCTTCTGATGTCACATTCTCGTCTGTGTCCTGTTTCTTGTCTGATTCCTCCGTCGCTAACTCACTTGTGTCTCTGTTCTGTTGGTCAACTGATCCCATTTCTGATGCCTTATATATCTTATCATCTCCTTTAGAAAGAACAGAGGGAACTTTTAGTATTTGGGAAAAACAAGGAAAATCACAAACTCTGTTGTTTTATTATTGCTGTATGTCTGATAGAGGTAAGTACCACAATTATTTCCATATCAGAGCAATACGTTGGGGAGAACGGGCAGTGAGGTACCGTGAGTGTAGGGAAAGATGAATGAGTGTGTGACATCCTATGAGGAACCCCCTGGTTTTGAACTAGGGGCCTCTCGTGTTCCAGGCACCGCTCCTCCTGCTTGAGCCACAGGCGGTGGTGTGGTGGTGGCCTGTATCTAAGATACATGTTGCTTTGCTGACTCCAGGCCAGCCTTACTGCAAACAACCCCCCGATCCAGCTGAGGGCAATTATGAATTTGAGGGCTATTTAAGCCTGTTCCCCCCCCTACACCCTGCGTGGGATTATTAGCTCAACTGCTACTCCAAGCCTTGTGATCCTGATTGCCTGTCGTGTTCCTGAAACCTGTTTTCCTGAATATATCCTGGTAATCTTGTCCCTGCCTTGTTCCTTTTCCCTACTATCCCTCCTCGCTCTGTTTTTGGACTTCCCAGTTTTCATCTCAGCCTGATATTTGACTTTGAATGAGTTCTGCCCGTCCTGATCTTTTTGCCTGTACCTCATTCTGTTTTGTCTGCGCCTGCCCTTGAATTTCAGCCTGATTCTGGGCTCGTGTTTCTTGCTTATGTCGCTCTGCAAAGGTCTGTAATTGTTTTTTGCTTAATAAATACCTTTACATTACCCAGCACCTTAGCTCCTGTCTGTGAATCCTGACAGTCACCCTAACACATCCCCCATATAAGTGAGTGTGAGTTTTCTCCTCTCTGTACTTGGAGTATTGTGGATATAAAGGCTGTTGTGAGACCCTTTGGGCAGTTATTTATGTCTTACAATTCCCCCCTCATGTCCCAGGGACCGGCCCCTATTGCTCTGGTTCTACTGTACCTGCTTCTGTTTTATTTGCACGTTCCTCTGTAGCTTGTCTGTCTGTCTGTCTGTCTGTCACTTGCATTTCCACTACTACAGACAAGAGACACAAATATTTTAAACACAAAAGTTCTGATATTGTTGGTTTCCCTACAGAAGTGAATATAACAATAATATCAGCATGTCTGGGTATTTGAAGGGATTCTGATTTATATGGTGTCGTTTATTTTTGATTGTGTTTACAGAATAAACAGCAGATTTTGATAAAAGCTGCACAATTAATCAATATTCAGCTTTCTGAGCAAAAGTAATTGAAAGAATAAAGATATTGATATTAAATGGTGATGCCATCTATACATTTTACGAAATAAAAAGACAAAATACATAAACAACATAAAATCATCATCATCATCATTATTTCTATAGCGCTGTCAAGATACGCAGTGCTTTATAAAATACACAAGGATCTTAAGCAAAACATTCATACAGCAAAGAATGAAATGTCATTAGAAAACTACATTCTATGAACATAATGGTTCAACCCCTGCAGTTTAGATTAGATTTATAACAAGAGTCAAATAAATCCCAGAAAATGTACCAAGTTCCAGTAAATTGCTAGAGACGGGGTTCTGCTGATTTTATCCTTATTGCTTCTTGCCAGCAGAGGTGATGTAAGAGGGACAGAATATCTGTTAATGAAGGGGTGGAATCTGCCGGACAATTTAAGAACAGTCATTTCTTTGTAGAGTCCGTAAACATCAAAATTAGATGAAACAAATAGATCACTTTGTGAAATGGAAAGCTCCTTCAAGGAGAAGGAAAGGTCATTTTTTAAACCCATCTTTAAATGTTGCTTGGGTGCTCCCCTCCTGAACTGCATTACTTTCCCTGCCCAACTTCAATTTTCAGATACCAAGTATGTATCATATTTACTAATGGAAAGCGAAAGTTGGGCAGGAGTAATATCAGAATGTAAATACTCAGACCACTTTTGCGCCACTTTTCTCAGCGGATGATTTTGTCTAATACCTGAATACCAGCGTTTTTGAGAGATGAGGTTAATGCTCATTAAAGGGATACTGTCATGGGAAAAATGTATTTCCAAAACACATCAGTTAATAGTGCTGCTCCAGCAGAATTCTGCACTGAAATCCATTTCTCAAAAGAGCAAACTGATTTTTTATATTCAATTTTGAAATCTGACATGGGGCTAGACATTTTGTCAATTTCCCAGCTGCCCCTGGTCATGTGACTTGTGCTCTGATAAACTTCAATCACTCTTTACTGCTGTACTGCAAATTGGACTGATATCACCCCCCCCCCAGCAGCCAAACAACAGAACAATGGGAAGGTAACCAACAAGTGTATTAGATCTACCAGGCAGCTGTTATCTTGTGTTAGGGAGCTGCTTTCTGGTTACCTTCCCATTGTTCTGTTGTTAGGCTGCTGGGGGGGAAAGGGACGCGGTGATATCACTCCAACTTGTAGTAGAGAGAGACTGAAGTTTATCAGAGCACAAGTCACATGACTGGGGGCAGTTGGGAAACTAACAATATGTCTAGCCCCATGTAAGATTTCACAATTAAATAAATAACAATCAGTTTGCTCTTTTGAAATATGGATTTCAGTGAAGAATGCTGTTGAAGCAGCACTATTAACTGATATGTTTTGAATAATAACATGTTTTCCCATGAGCAATGATGATCAAGTGTGAGACATGACAGTGTGCAGGTGAGTCTGTGAGTGCTTAACATTATCTCTGAGTGTGAGTGTGAGACAGATCATATAAAGAAGTGAGTGTGTATTTCTGGGACATTAGCAAGATGTGACAATTGTAAATCCTCTACTAAAGGTACAAGTGTCTCATGTGATATAAAGAGGGGCACAACACAGGCACAATAACTGAAATCTCTCTTCCAATGTTGCCCCATCTGTAATTAGATTATTGCAGGTATAAAGGCTGTAGTGAGGCCATTTGGGCAGTCCCATTGAGTTAATAATAGTGAATAGGAGGGAACAGAGGGAGAAAATACTTCAATTTATTGGTGAATTGGTTTCCATGTGTAATTAGGTCTTCTGTAGAGAACTAGGGGTGCAGTGGGACAGCTTTATGGCTCAGTTTAGTGTCCCTTTAATGAGGCAGACTCACATCATTAATCTCTCTGACCTCAGTCTGTCCTGTAGATTTATGATTCCAGGTCAGTGGGAAAGTGAAGTCATGTGATGGGATTGTGACATAACAAAGCATTAAATGTCTCATCATCATTACCCAGAATCCCTTTCCTCCCTTCAGTCCCACCTGTATTACATAGAGACCCCATACCTTTTGGGTGAATGTCTCTTTTCCCAGTGTGTCCTGTAGATTTATGGTTCCAGGTCACTGTCAGTGGGAAAGTGAAGTCATGTGATGGGATTGTGATGTCACTCACAGCATTAAATGTCTCATCATCATTAACCTGAATCACTTTGTGGGATGGAATTATCTCTTGGTGATGATTGTGGGAGCTGGTTCTGGTCCAGTCTATATGAATATCTTTGGGGTAGAATCTGGTGACAATGAGAGAGAACACAAACTCCTTCCTTGAGTCACTGATGGACAATCTCACAGGCTCTGGGTCTCCTGGTGCCACTGAAATAGAAAATAAAGATCAGGAGGTGATTGGGTGATAGATTATTGATTCTCTACAAATAAATATTTTTGGTCAGCCACATTGTTCCCTTTGCCATATTGTGTATCTCACCATGCGTACATCTTCACACAGACCCTTTTGTGGTTTAATAGAAAAATGAATGAGAAGCAACTGTCACTTTGCCTTTTGTCTGTCTCCTGAGGGCTGAGACCTGGAGGGTTCAAGTTGGAGCACAAGACTCAACAAGGCCAAAATAAAGGCTTGTAATGGGCTTTGTAGGCTGGAGACACCAAGATGTCATAAATAAAACTGTGTTACCCAAAATACAGGACTTACTGCAAACTTTTACATTAAATTACAGTTATACAAAATGTTTATTTTCCCTGCTTGTTTAACAACCAAGATGGAATGAGTCAATTACATGGTGAGAGTTGACATAAAGGCTTCTCATGGGCACTACAAAATGTTCCAGACAAGGACTGAGATCTGGAAGGAGTAAGAGATAGATTATATCATGTTCTTATTAATATACGTGAGGAATAATATCATTTAGCAATTTGAGAACAGAATCATTTGTACAGACTGAGCGACTGTTGCACCTCCACATGTAGAACAAGGACCGGGGTGGTACTGACCCCATGTAATGAACCAGGGACCCCTCATTGCTCCAATTAACTGCAAATACTGCAATGGATTTATATTGACAAGAAATAATGTGTGTTGGCTCCACTTGTTTTACTTGGCAAGAAAAGTCCATTATATTTATATAATTCCAGAATGAGCTGCTACAATGGGTTGTTAGTGCCACTGTGGGACTTTCTGACCTAATTCTGATCTAATAACAGTATATGCCAATAAGTGAGCCCCTGCCCAACTATTTCAACTGAATAAAATACCCACCAATACAATCAAACATCCACAGGTGGCATCCAACCTTCAACCAATCATACACCTGTAATTCCTTCTAATTCCCACAGCAACACAACAACACACACATTATAGTGTAAGAGACTCACCTGTTATGTGTAAGGCCCCGGTGCCAATGTCTATGGGCTGTGCCAGGCTGGGATGTGCCACTCTGCAGACTATTTCTGCCCCTTGGTGGGAAAGTATTGATGGGATGAAGTGCAGATACTCAGTACTGATATATGTCCCACGTGGGGTCTTTTTTGGTTTATTCTCCATCCTGTAATTGTGTTTATGAGTTGGCAGGATTTGCTCTTCATGGGCAACCTTCCTTAGTAGCCAGGTCAGTGTCAGGGCATTGGGGAAATAGTCAGAGATTTCCCACTGTAGTGTCACCTCTCTGCCCAGTGTAAGGGTTGCTATGGGCTTCAGTGACACCTGGGGGCGCCATGGGAAATCTGCCAATAAGAGAAAAGGAAAAGTTAAAATGAACCAAGTCAGTTCCTGACGTGGAACAGTAAATGGAAGGTGATAAAAACCTGTGGTACCATACAGCAGGGGTACCATACAGCAGGGGTACCATACAGCAGGGGTACCATACAGCGGGGGTCCCTAACAGCCGGGCCACAGCCAACTACCGGGCCAACAAAATGAAACACTGTGGAAATTTGTCTTTTTATTACTTTGATATTGTAAAAGTTATTTGGTTCAATTTGTCATTAAATGTAAGAAGTAAAACATGTTAATGTAACATGATTGTGTATCAAGTCACAGCTTCTGTATATCAGGTATTGTTGTGTTTGTAATTGTTATAATTCCCTCACCCGCGAAGTAGAGGCTTAAGAAGTTGTTGTTGAAATGCAGGGCCCTCGCTGTGCTGAACAGATGATGATGATGGTGCAAGTCAGAGGTTGAGGACAGAGTACATAGCAGGGCACTAACAAACACATCAGGAATATCAGTTTATATTTCTATTAAGTTGATGATACAGATATCCTCAATTTATCCTGCTTCTGATGTGGCAGCTTTTATGCAAAAATAATTCACAGAAGAAGTATTGAAGGGAAGTCCAATTGTACCACTTGTGCCGGCTGTTGTGCAGGCCACTGGGATTCTTCCCTCTCTCACCAGTAAGTTGCTTCTTCCCAGTGATTTTCCAGCACATCCTCCAAACTTGTCTTGTGTCTTGTGATGTCAATAACAGATCACTCTCTCTGCTTCTCACAGCCAGCATCTGACTGGGCTCATGAGCCCCACCGGCCCAGATCCACTCCACACAGTGTGACATCCGCCCTGTCTGCTCCTAATCTCCGCCCACTTGCCCCACCCACTCTGCACCTCCACCCACTTGCCCCATCCACTCTGCACCTCCGCCCACTTGCCCCACCCACTCTGCACCTCCGCCCACTTGCCCCACCCACTCTGCACCTCCGCCCACTTGCCCCACCCACTCTGCATCTCCACCCACTTGCCCCACCCACTCTGCACCTCCGCCCACTTGCCCCACCCACTCTGCATCTCCGCCCACTTGCCCCACACACTCTGCACCTCCGCCCACTTGCCCCACCCACTCTGCATCTCCGCCCACTTGCCCCACCCACTCTGCATCTCCGCCCACTTGCCCCACACACTCTGCACCTCCGCCCACTTGCCTAACCCACTCTGCACCTCCACCCATCTGCTCCATTCATTCTGACCACTTGCCCCACCCACAAACAAGTGTGAATTAGGAATGCTCTTTAAATGGGGTGGGAAAGGGCTAAGGGGGGTTTCTGGGAAGGGGTGTCCTTGGGGGGGTGTGGGGGCCCTGACCCCGCAGTCTGACCCTGCTCACAGCAGAGCTTTCCTCCTTCTGCCTCCGATGTCTCACCAGTCCCAACTGATTCTCCTCGTTCTTCCCATGCTCCTCTACTAGAATCAACAAGCTCCTCCCCCAGTCTCAGGCTGACAAATCCAAGAAGCTAAAAACTCACCAATTTATACTTGTGGAGGAATCTGAAGAGAAGCTCCAGAATGGACTAAATGATACCGACAGCTGTCAGTATTTACAGTACAAACTGAGCAACACCTCCACATCTCTCCATTTGAGTGAACCAGACCTGTTGCCTCTGGGCATCTGAGTGAGCAGGAGAGGAGCGAGTGGCTTTTAAAGTTGCTTCTCCGCTCCCCCCACCGGAAGTGCTGCAGATTCTTACATTCTGTGCCTCTTACAGGGTTAAAGGATAAGTCAAACTTGCACAAACTATTTCACTATTGCATCATTTATTTTACCATGATTATTGTGGGTTTCAGCAGCGATGAAAATGTACTCAAACCTCTGCTAGAATTTTCACAAATGTTTCGGCAAAGAGAAAAAGTCAGTTTGACTGGTGACTAGTGGGCTATTGAGTCCTGGCAGGCTGTGCGGCTTCACTCAATATGAACATTGAGTATCAACATCTTCTGTGTTGCTGATAAACAAGGAGTGAGTGTGAAAGGAATAAGTATAACAACTCATGTTACTGGATACATTAGTCAGTGCTGGCTGTAAGGTTACAGGTTTACAAGACCCCCATCCCAATTGCCCCCCACAACTCCCCCAGCTCACACGCAGCTCATGCACCAAATCCCCTGAATTACAGACAACTGAAACTAAAGGAAGGCAGGCAAGTGCCCATTAGCCCCCAACTAGGGTTGCCTCCTTCTCTAGAGAAAAATACTGGCCTTCCTATATATTTATCTTTATTCCCTATTAATAACATTGGGATCACTGACCTTCCTATATATTTATCTTTATTCCCTATTAATAACATTGGGATCACTGACCTTCCTATATATTTATCTTTATTCCCTATTAATAACATTGGGATCACTGACCTTCCTATATATTTCTCTTTATTCCCTATTAATAACATCGGGATCACTGACCTTCCTATATATTTCTCTTTATTCCCTATTAATAACATTGGGATCACTGACCTTCCTATATATTTATCTTTATTCCCTATTAATAACATTGGGATCACTGACCTTCCTATATATTTATCTTTATTCCCTATTAATAACATTGGGATCACTGACCTTCCTATATAATTATCTTTATTCCCTATTAATAACATTGGGAGTAACCATCATTTTTACTGGCCAGGTGGCAACCCCCAACTACTGTGCCCTGGGCAAGTGCCTCTAGTTCCAGCTCTGACATTAGTTTTCTCTTTTTATTTGTGCAGTGAGTGAAGGTCAGAAAGTCTGGTCCCAAGAAGAAATGAAATAGTGACTGTTCAGTCGTTACACACAGTTATAATACAGACATATGACTGGCTCTCCAGGTTCTCTGAATGGACTGGATTCTCTGTATCAGTGAGTTAATTCAGTTCCAGTATTGGGGTTACCTGGGTCTGTGGGGCTGATCTCTCTGGATCCAGAAGTTTCCGTGGCCGGGTGGTTCCAGGTGACTCGGATCTTACAGTCTGGGAGTTGGAGCAGATTCTCAGCTACTGAACATGAACTTGTAACATTAAAGGTCTGGTCAGCATTGGGCTGGTACTGAGGTTCTGAGAGGAGACTTTCTTGTTGTTGTGACCCAGTCAGACAGATCCATGTGACTTCTATGGGTTTGGGATAAAAGTTGTGCAGACTGAGGGTACAGAGAGCTCCCCCTTTATCACACACAGACCATTGCACTGGATTTGGCTGCTTGGGGGCCGCTGGGAAAGAAAAGAAAGAGTTAAAGTGAAGGTTCTCAGAGTTCTGGATCCAATTCCCATGAAACAAGAGAAATCACTGGACCAGTAACAGTAACACACGGGGCAGAGACTGAGCTTTATAATAGGAATAAAACAAAGAGATGAATTAGGGAAAAACACACTCATAGGGTTTTGGTAACATCTTATTTAGGACGAGACAAACTGTACAAAGTGCTCTTTTCTCTAAATGATGATTTTAACTCATTCTCATTCTCCATTCTGAATGAATGTGCCCCTTTGTGTGTACTTTGTTTCACATCTTTTTCTATATTCTCACTACTGATATGTCTTTTGAATTGTAGCCAATTGGATGTGTGCTGAATTGTAATTGGATGTTCCATCTTTTAATATAATTGGCTAAAATTCCTTTAAAGGAGACATATAGGATAAATAAAAAAAAACTAATTTTGTAGGCAATTATAAGTAATATATGGTGTTGCTTTTACATGGTGCTAAAAATAAATATTAGGGATGCACCGAATTCAAGATTCTTCTGCCAGGCCGAACAAAATCCGAATTTGCATATGCAAATTAAGGGCAAGGAGGGAAATCACGTCACTTGTTGTCACAAAACAAGGAAGTAAAAAATGTTTTCCCCATCCCACCCCTAATTTCCATATGCAAATTAGGTTTCCGATTCGGTTCGCTATTCGGCCAAAACTTTTGCCGAGGGGTTTCCTGAATCCAAAATAGTGGATTCGGTGCACCCCTAATTAATATTATCTTAAAAAAAGGGGGACAGCCAATCACAGCCCTGCAGTCACACAAGCACAGACAGGCTTCAGTTCCCTATCAGGTCCTGCTAGCTGCTGATTGGTTCCTGTCCTACAGTGCAGTGAGCTGAGTGCACAGCCTGGGAATTCAGGGAGCAGCAAGTGGAAGAGAAGGGAGGGATTATTAGGGTTTTTGCAGAAATATTCAATAAATCAGCCTGAAACACTACTTTTCCCAGCACATTTCTTCTGTATCTAAATGAGTATAATGTTTTTAGGGTTTCCAGTTTCAACTTCAGATCTGAATTAGTGTCAGTCAGTGTTAAACCTGTATTAGTGTCTGAGTTAAACTGCAGGTCTGGGGCAAGTGAACCTGGAGCCAATGTTACAGCAATAAGTGATCACCCCCTTTAATAACTGGTTTATTTGTATAATGTCACTGGTGATGCCTGCGCTATAGCTCCATCATCTCTCTTATAAACATATACAGTAGAACCCCCATTTTAGGTTTTTCAGGGGACCAGAAAAAAAGGGAAAACTTAAAATCAGGGGATGTAAAATGGGGTTTCTACAGTATATCAGTTTGTTCAGCACTGGCCATTATACAGATTTGTTTTAACCCATTAAGCACAAAAAATACTTTAATAATTGGATCTTTATCAACATTGTCAGGTAACAGGTGACATATGATTCACTGCAGCCAAGGTGCCCAACACAACAACACACACATTATAGTGTAAGAGACTCACCTGTTATGTGTAAGGCCCCGGTGCCAATGTCTATGGGCTGTGCCAGGCTGGGATGTGCCACTCTGCAGACTATTTCTGCCCCTTGGTGGGAAAGTATTGATGGGATGAAGTGCAGATACTCAGTACTGATATATGTCCCATGTGGGGTCTTTCTTGGTTTATTCTCCATCCTGTAATTGTGTTTATGAGTTGGCAGGATTTGCTCTTCATGGGCAACCTTCCTTAGTAGCCAGGTCAGTGTCAGGCCATTGGGGAAATAGTCAGAGATTTCCCACTGTAGTGTCACCTCTCTGCCCAGTGTAAGGGTTGCTATGGGCTTCAGTGACACCTGGGGGCGCCATGGGAAATCTGTCAGTGTAGGGATAGAAAAAGGGAAAGTTAGAACAAGTGTAAATTGCATTTCTGTGGAATAAGAAACCTTATGGATAAGGGAATTCTATATTTATTTATAGTACTGGCAGAGACAGATTTATATATTATCTCTGTATTGTCTCTGTATTGTCTCTGTATTGTATCTGTATTGTCTCTGTATTCTCTCTATATTGTCTCTGTATTCTCTCTATATTGTCTCTATATTATCTCTGTATTGTGTCTGTATTGTCTCTGTATTGTCTCTGTATTGTATATGTATTGTCTCTGTATTATCTCTGTATTGTATCTGTATTGTCTCTGTATTATCTCATGTATTGTCTCTGTATTGTCTCTGTAGTATCTCTGTATTGTCTCTGTATTAACTTTATATTGTCTCTGTATTATCTCTATATTGTCTCTGTATTATCTCTGTATTATCTCTATTGTCTCTGTATTGTATCTGTATTGTCTCTGTATTATCTCTATTGTCTCTGTATTATCTCTGTATTATCTCTATATTATCTCTGTATTGTCTCTGAATTGTCTCTGAAGTCTCTCTGTATTCTCTCTGTATTATCTCTATATTGTCTCTGTATTATCTCTATATTTTCTCTGTATTATCTCTGTACTATCTCTGTATTATCTCTATATTTTCTCTGTATTGTCTCTGTATTATCTCTATATTGTATCTGTATTGTCTGTGTATTATCTCTGTATTGTCTCTGCATTGTATCTGTATTATTTCTATATTGTCTATGTTTATCTCTGTATTTTCTGTTTTATCTCTGTATTGTCTCTGCATTGTTTCTGTATTATCTCTTTATTGTCTTTGTATTGTCTCTGTATTATCTCTGTATTATCTCTGTATTGTCTCTGTATTGTCTCTGCATTATCTCTGTATTATCTCTATATTTTCTCTGTATTGTCTCTGTATTATCTCTATATTGTATCTGTATTGTCTGTGTATTATCTCTGTATTGTCTCTGCATTGTATCTGTATTATTTCTATATTGTCTATGTTTATCTCTGTATTTTCTGTTTTATCTCTGTATTGTCTCTGCATTGTTTCTGTATTATCTCTTTATTGTCTTTGTATTGTCTCTGTATTATCTCTGTATTGTCTCTGTATTGTCTCTGAATTGTCTTTGTATTGTCTCTGTATTATCTCTGTATTATCTCTGTATTGTCTGTGTATTGTCTCTGTATTGTCTCTGCATTATCTCTGTATTGTCTCTGTATTATCTCTATATTGTATCTGTATTGTCTGTGTATTATCTCTGTATTGTCTCTGCATTGTATCTGTATTATTTCTATATTGTTTCTGTATTATCTCTGTATTGTATCTGTATTGTCTCATTATCTCATGTATTGTCTCTATATTGTTTCTGTATTATCTCTGTATTGTCTCTGTATTATCTCTGTATTTTCTATGTATTGTCTCTGTATTGTCTCGTGTATTGTCTCGTGTATTGTCTGTGTATTGTCTCATGTATTGTCTCGTGTATTGTCTCTGTATTGGTGCCATGAGGGTTACCTGGGTCTGTGGGGCTGATCTCTCTGGATCCAGAAGTTTCCGTGGCTGGGTGGTTCCAGGTGACTCGGATCTTACAGTCTGGGAGTTGGAGCAGATTCTCAGCTACTGAACATGAACTTGTAACATTAAAGGTCTGGTCAGCATTGGGCTGGTACTGAGGTTCTGAGAGGAGACTTTCTTGTTGTTGTGACCCAGTCAGAGAGATCCATGTGACTTCTATGGGTTTGGGATAAAAGTTGTGCAGACTGAGGGTACAGAGAGCTCCCCCTTTATCACACACAGACCATTGTACTGGATTTGGCTGCTTGGGGGCCGCTGGGAAAGAAAAGAAATATAGGTTAAAGGACAAGTCTCCCCCTCATTATATCGGTGCAACTGTGACTCTCACCTCTACTAATAAAAACGTATTTATTATTAAATATATATTTCTATTTACTGAACATTTCTTACATAAACAGCACAGACAGGGGAACACTACAAATTATGAAATAAATAAATAAATAAATATATGTCCTAATGACACACACATGGCAAAAAGGCTCTTTATTGTTACTGAAGGGTTACCTTTATGTTACACAATGCTACACAATCAATGTATGTGCTGTTCTGAGCATAACATGTTGTTTCTTCTGTGCAACTGTTACTACTTATTGATAAGCGATGTATCCTGTCACAAGATGTGTCTTGCTCCAATGCTATAGATCATATTCTTCTTATACATCAAAGTGTTCTTTGTCTTTGTACTCAATATAAGCTGTTGTAACACCACCAATAAACTGAACTTGTTATGAGTCTCACTGCTTGCTCTCTCTGTACAAGCTCCTGGATCCGACGAATGTACGGACGCGCTGCCTTAGGGACCCCTGGGCGTCAGTAGCCGGTTACCCCAACAGTTACATGTGGGTCCAATACAGCAGGTTTCCAGATACAGCAAGTACATACCCAACAAAATCACACAACTTGTGAACCTCGGCCAAGAATTGTCCATCACCTGCTGCTCAAACAGTCCCAAGTATGTCCTCCACTTCCAGCCCCAGACAGGAATTTACCTGGTGTCACCTCCCTCTTTCAGCCTGACACCCCTCAGTGTCCTCTGACCTTTCTGGGTAGGAATTTCCTTTTCCTCTGGTACTCACCATTGTGCCCTCTCTAACCCTAACCCTAATCCTAATCCTAATCCTAATCCTAACCCTAATACACCATTGTGCCCTATCTGTGTCACCGCTTCTAAGTCTCTTCATCCTCATTGGGGTTCCAGCTACTGTTCTCTCTTGCTCAGGTAATGCCTCTACTTATCGAGACCTTCACTAACTGCACCTGCTTGATATGAAAGGCCACTCCCTGACTGTAGCTCCTCCCTTCTATACCTTATGTCCTCCCTCTAGTGGTGGAGGTGGGTATTACAACTAACCTTTTTCCTTGCTGCCACCTAGTGGCAATTTCACCAAATTACATTTAACACATTATTTTACTCAAACTTTTAAACATTATCCGAAATTTCCATACATACGTCCAGTAGTCATACAAGCACTTACACTCATTCCCACTAACATCACAGTCCACCCCCTTACAAGTGGGTGCCAGTGGGTTATTAGGTGCTACTCACCCCTCACATATAATGTCCCTGTGCGTCTCTCTATCTCCTCCCCCAGGCTGGGGTGTTTGACTCTGCAGATAAATTGTGTCCCATGTTCCTCAGTCAGTGATGGAGAGAAAAGCAAACGTGCCGTACAGGTGAGAGTCCAATCAGGTTGGTACTGGGATTGGATATCTGGGATCTGGTACCTCCCACCATTGTTAACCAGTTCCTCTCTGCCATACTCCTTCTTCTTATACCAAGTGACAGTGAGTTTATCAGGGAAATAACCAGAGATGTTACACTGGATTTCTGCCTCAGTTCCCACATACATATCAGTAGTGAGTATCTCTAACATTACTGGGCGCCAGGGGAAATCTGTCGAATAAACAAGAATCATGTTAGGGACTGACTGACTAAGCACAGCCAATACAAACCCATAGAATAAAAACCAAATAGTATTGATGGAGCTACCAGACTGGTTGTTGGGAATTTAGTAAAACCTTTCATAAGAACAAAGTTGGGAAAATCACTCACAGCATTAAATATCTCATCATCATTACCCAGAATCCCTTTCCTCCCTTCAGTCCCACCTGTATTACATAGAGACCCCATACCTTTTGGGTGAATGTCTCTTTTCCCAGTGTGTCCTGTAGATTTATGGTTCCAGGTCACTGTCAGTGGGAAAGTGAAGTCATGTGATGGGATTGTGACGTCACTCACAGCATTAAATGTCTCATCATCATTAACCTGAATCACTTTGTGGGATGGAATTATCTCTTGGTGATGAATGTGGGAGCTGGTTCTGGTCCAGTCTATATGAATATCTTTGGGGTAGAATCTGGTGACAATGAGAGAGAACATAATCTCCTTCCCTGAGTCACTGATGGACAATCTCACAGGCTCTGGGTCTCCTGGTGCCACTGAAATAGAAAATAAAGATCAGAAGAGGAAGAAGTGGAATGTTATTCTCATGCGTTGGTTAATGAGATACTAGGGACATGTAATTAATTGGAGTTGGCAGAATCCAGATTCAGAAACTATTGGTCTGAAAGCAAAGACTAATATGAGCTGAACCAAACAGAACCATCACCTGAGAAAGGACAAACTGTTTAGTTATTGAGAACTTTAAAGTCAAAGTGTTTCCTCAAGTCAAATCCAACATGGTGGGATCCAACCCCAAAGCAATCGCTTGACAGGACACATCCCTATTGTATTATGTGCATGTAGCAGTTTCCCTGTAACTATAAGGCAGAGAGGCATGCTGGGTAAGGAGGAGGGGACAGGAAGTGACATAAGAGCAGGAGAGAGGAAGCAGAGGAAGGAATGGCAATTGTATAAGGAATAATTGGCATGTGTGTGACACAGTGTGACTCCATTTTGTGCAGCAATAAAACTGATGTGATGAACAGTCTCCACACTGAGTGGCCTGGAGGAGTTGAGTGCAGTTTGCAATGGCGGTGCCTCTAAAGTCAAAGCAACAAGGAGCAATTGGGAGACTCTGGTTGGCGAGAGAATTGTGACTCCTTCACTATCCAAAGCCCCCGATGGAGTAATGGTAATGTATGTGTGATGTTGTCATGAAGTGTTTGTAACGACACTACTAATAATTGGGTCAAAGTGCTTAGTATAAAGATGCTGTGGGAAGCGCCTGTGTTTTATATGTTAATCACATGAGTGACTTCCATGTTATCACTAGTGCCCCATGGAGTGATACTTATGTGCTGATGTACTTGTCAATCACCTGTAACACTGATAAACGTTGCCCCTTCATATTTCAGCCTTAACTATTGCTCTTAAATATTGAGACAATTGCCAGTTGGATTATTTGCCCTTTAAGAGGAATAAGTTGCTATTAAGTTTGGTGAACTTTGGGCCCATCTTGTATATAAATCTGGATCAACTGCCGACTCAATAACCCACTCACACACCTGCATTGTATTAATCCTTAGGAATTGGGACAATGGTTGTGTAAATCTATAAACTGATGCACTGGTTTTGCCTTTATATGAATTAATAGATTGGGGAAGTAAATACCGTGTCAGGTTTATGTGACATTTTGTAGGGGGAGCTGTTGATTTGTTTTGTACTTACTCACCCCTTGTAACTACAAGTAGACTTACATATAAACAGCAGAGTGTGTGGCCATTCATATATTTTTGTTTTTACACATTGTCTGACTCTCTAAATAAAGTCCCCCAGTTAAAATGTCAGCTCCGCCTCCTCAGTAGTGTTTATCCCCAACACAACAACACACACATTATAGTGTAAGAGACTCACCTGTTATGTGTAAGGCCCCGGTGCCAATGTCTATGGGCTGTGCCAGGCTGGGATGTGCCACTCTGCAGACTATTTCTGCCCCTTGGTGGGAAAGTATTGATGGGATGAAGTTCAGATACTCAGTACTGATATATGTCCCACGTAGGGTCTTTCTTGGCTTATTCTCCACCCAGTAATTGTGTTTATGAGTTGGCAGGATTTGCTCTTCATGGGCAACCTTCCTTAGTAGCCAGGTCAGTGTCAGGCCATTGGGGAAATAGTCAGAGATTTCCCACTGTAGTGTCACCTCTCTGCCCAGTGTAAGGGTTGCTATGGGCTTCAGTGACACCTGGGGGCGCCATGGGAAATCTGTCATTAAAGGGAAAGGTTACTGCAAAAATGTCATTTATTGGCACAACATGTTTCCAGCTGTGTATATTGTATTCTCTGTATATTCAGCCTTTCTTTATAACCTTTTTTATTCTATTTGAATTGACACATAAGGCAGAGACGTTCTACAACAATTGGCTTCTTATATACCTTAGTGTTTGCTCATTATTTATACATTGTGTACATTTCTGTGTTCTTATATAGTGATGTGAGTTCAGTATATTTATACCCCACACCCGGCCTCCCCCAGCTTCAACCTCAACCACTGAATCACCAGGAGTTTTATACCTGTGCCTCACCTGCCCCAGTGATGTCAGAAGTGATGTCAGAAGTGATGTCAGAGCACTGAGTTACAGATACATCACTGGGAGCTTGTGACTCCCCTGATTGTCAGTTATCACTGGTTTTGTGACACTTGCGCAGTGTAAGGAACTGAATGTATTAGGGATTTCTATAGACTGAAAGATCAACATACACAGAATCTCCCATAGTGGTTGCTATTCATATTAAATTGATCATTTATATATTGGAACATGTTCTAATTATAAAGATAGAATTAGGTGGCCTGCACTTCTCATAAATAATAAAAGTCTAATAACAGAGGGCTGCAGGGAAATCAAAGCAGCCATGCATATAACATGTTTAACCCACCTTTTAAACCATTGCTTATTAAAGAAGATTGCTGGAAATAATATAGAGATGCTAAAGCTAACGGGTCACTTTCCTTCTTACATGTGTGATACAACGATACAGTATTGGGGTTACCTGGGTCTGTGGGGCTGATCTCTCTGGATCCAGAAGTTTCCGTGGCCGGGTGGTTCCAGGTGACTCGGATCTTACAGTCTGGGAGTTGGAGCAGATTCTCAGCTACTGAACATGAACTTGTAACATTAAAGGTCTGGTCAGCATTGGGCTGGTACTGAGGTTCTGAGAGGAGACTTTCTTGTTGTTGTGACCCAGTCAGACAGATCCATGTGACTTCTATGGGTTTGGGATAAAAGTTGTGCAGACTGAGGGTACAGAGAGCTCCCCCTTTATCACACACAGACCATTGCACTGGATTTGGCTGCTTGGGGGCCGCTGGGAAAGAAAAGAAAGAGTTAAAGTGAAGGTTCTCAGAGTTCTGGATCCAATTCCCATGAAACAAGAGAAATCACTGGACCAGTAACACACGGGGCAGAGACTGAGCTTTATAATAGGAATAAAACAAAGTGATACGTTTAGTCATTGTTATATATATACGATACGTTTTTGCTGATGATTATGGAAAAACACTAAGGTTTCAAGTTTTCAAAAACATCTCTTTATCAGAAATACTATAGGGGTCTTTTATGACGGGACAGAGAACATTGCACTGGGGCAAATTAGTTGTAGAAATGAATATCCCATTTATATTCTCTATGGCAACTCCCCCCATTACTAACATAACAAGTAACCCAGAGGAACCCAATCACCAACAGGAGAATATACAAACCCCATTCAATTAATCTAAGCCCAAAATAGTTGGTGGGTTCAATGCTGCCATGTGTCCTGTGAGACTGTAGTTCTGATCCAGAGAGACTCTCCCTGCCATAAAGCAGAACGTGAATATGATATGTTCCCATTAGGATACACACAATCCCATAATCCCGTAGGTTAGTCTCACCTTTAAACTGTGGGGTCCCAGTGCTTCTCTCTATTGGCTGCTCCAGGCTGGGATGTTCCACCCTACAGATGAATTCCAGATCTTCCTCTATACGTGAGGATGGTGGGAGAGACAGTTGGGTTGTGTAGCTATAAGTCTTATCATTCCTTCTCTCTGGCTTCATAGCTGAGATTTGGTACTTCCCATACGTAGATACGGGATCCCTTCCCTTTCTCTTCTCCATCCAACTCACAGTCAGAGCATCAGGGAAGTAGGGAGAAATCTTACAGTACAGAGCCGTCGCCTGGTCTTGGATCCAGATAAACTGGGATATCTCTTCTATGGTTGGCCTCCAGGGGAAGTCTGAATGGGAATAAACACAAATGTAAATACAAATAATGCTTTACATTTATATTGGAGAACATTAAAGCTCTTTATAAGATGTATGAACATGATCTTATGAACAAGGCAGTTTATTGCCATTAGATTAGCCACAACAGTGCAAGCTAGAACGCCATTTTTATTCTTTAGAATGCTTTTCCACACCTGAGTAAACAGCTCTAGACACTGTCTCTGTTTGTTTAGGATAGCAACTGCCATATTAGCTTGGTGTGACATCACTTCCTGCCTGAGTCTCTGCCTGCTCACTCATAGCTCTGGGCTCAGATTACAGATTGAGGGGAGGAGAGAGGAGCAAACTGAGCATGCTCAAGCCCTAGCCCTGGAGGTTTAAACTGAAAACAGTTAGTCTGATACAGAAGCCCATGAGTACACAATAGAAGGAAAGAAATGACAGAGGACTCAGAGCAGCATTACTTTGAGGGTTTACTGGTGTATTTATATAGACCTTTGTGATAAATCTTACTTAGTTTAATCCTTTCCTTCTCCTTTAAAGGTGCCTTGCTGTGAGATCTGAAAGGATAATTCTAATTCACTTTACACATTAGGGAATACTGACACTTCTGAAGGAGCGGGAGGTCTAACAACAGAACTTATGGGGCCAGTAACACACACGACTGCTCAGTCTGATAAATGACTTTTAAGCCAAAAAAAATCCTAAAACTTTAACCTAATAAATAATGTCATTTCTTACTGCTGAGCTCATGGAATAAAAGCATAATATTGAACTGGCACCAGATAGACCATATTTTAGACCATAATTCTCTGACCCATATGAACTTACCTGGATTTCGCAGTGACATTTCTCTGGATTCCTCTTCATTCATTGACTCATGTTTCCAATTCACTTTCACTTGAAACTCTGGATCATTAAAGAGATTCCCAGGAATTGTACATGTGCTTTCCATGTCGTACGTCCCATCATCATTTTCTTTATATATCTTTTCTGATGGTTTTGTCTCTTGTGATTGGCTGGATCCACAGATCCAAGTGATGGGAATCTCCTTGGGATAAAAGCTCAGCACAAACAGGGAGCAGAGAACCTCCCCGGAGTCACTAATGGAGAGCTTTATGGGTTGTATGACCTGGGGTTTGGCTGGAAGGGAAACACATGAGATAATCAGGGGATGGGAACCACCAACTAATAGAGAGCTCTATGGGACAAACAGGGAACATAGGACAGGCCCAGAGTCTCACATATGATTGGGGTATTTTGGGGGGGGGGGACCCATATAAACAGGTGATAATAAGGTATAAGAGCAGCACAAACACCTCTAAATATTCATTGATGTCTCCATAGACTGTATGACCTGGGCAATAGCTGAAGCACCAATGTATGGACCTTAGCAAATGCAAGTTCAGCCCTGGGATGGGGCACAGTCCCTCTATATAATCCCATTCGCACCCACCTTTCACATGTATTGGGCCTGTGCTCTTCTCTATCGCCCCCTCCAGGCTGGGGTGTTCCACTCGGCAGATGAATTCTGTCCCATTGTCCTGGTTGAGTGATGGAGAGAAAAGCAAACTTGCTGTACAGGTGAAGGTTTTATCCTCTTGTTTTTGGGGACTGATTTCTGGGATCTTGTACATGTCACATGGAGATATTGGGGTTAACTCCTGCCTTTCCTTCTCCTTCTTATACCAAGTGACAGTTAGATCAATGGGGAAAAAGTGAGCGATATGACAGTGTAGGGCGGCCTCCTTGTTAAGGTACACAATTGGTTTGGATATTTCCTCCATCACCGGCCTCAACAGGAAATCTGCATTACAAGAAATACATGTCGATATAGGGTTAATTGTGGTCTGTTTGTAGAAATACAGCTACACAAATGGCGCCAGGAGTACAAATGTAGGTGAGACTAAACTGTCATCTTGGAAACCACTGTCAGCAAATAATGTGCCCTCCTCCCATATTGTGCTGTAGGTCCCCATGTGCCTGGCATATAATGTGAGTGCAAGAAGAAGACTAAAAGGGATGTTTATAACTACAAGTTATTGTGGTTGTGATAAATTGATGCAGTTGTTGCTCTTACCAGTCATTCCAAAAACACTCCCTGTGCTTCCATATAGTGCCTGACTATTGCACCTGTGTCTTGGGTCTATTGACATTGGGGAACCCTGAAGAACTGGCACCCTGGATATGGTGGGGGAGCAGGGGTACAACATCAAGTTGCAACAAGAGGAGCACCAAATTAGTGCCAAAATAGACAATGGAAAATGCCACTTTACTGCAAATCATTTGTGTTCATTACGATTTGTCTGGAATTGAGGGAATCAGTGTGAAAGCTGAATGTATAATTGGGAACTGTGGCCCTTAACTGTGTCCTTCATCAAATCAACTGCCCCATAATCACTGCTGATATAAATGCCAGAGCCCAGTGGATTTGCTGACAATTTATATTTTCTTACTCACTTCCATGTTCCCCTATAGACTAATGAGTTGTCGTAATACAAACAATACGCTCACTTTCAAAATGTTATTATTATGTTTTATTCCTAAATATGGTCCTAAGCCATGAACTAAAGAAATAACCATGACTGGCACTGGGGAGGGAGTGGAATTCTTCTGGGTAAAGATATTGACTGGACAAAAGGTTACAAAGAAAATGATCATTGGACGAGTATGAAGCCCAGTTACTCTTACACATAGAATCGGCTTCACTACCAGGTCAAGTTATTACTATGGGTGACTTCAATTATCCAGACATTGACTGGGGTAATGGGGTTGCTAAGACAGAAAAAGCTAGTAGGTTTGTAAATATGCTGAACGACAACTTTTTATTCCAGCTCGTTCAAGAACCTACTAGGAATAACTCTCTTTTGTACCTGTAATAACTAACAATACTGAACTCATCTCTAACATTTGTGTGGGTGAGGGGCATTTAGGGAATAGTGATCATAACATGGTCTCCTTTGAGATTCTGTTGCAGAAGCAATTCTATAAGGGACCAACTAAAACACTACATTTTATCTGTGCAAACTGTGCCAGTATATTAACTGTGAAATGTTTTTCACAGGGTTAAACATGGAACAAAAATGGGAAGTCTTTATAACAAATCTGCATGTCAGCATATTCCACTTGTAAGCAAGGAATGTCATTGCAAAGCAAAACCTTTTTGGTTCAATAGAAGCGTTGGTGTTGAGGTGGGTAAGAAAAGACCTGCTTTTACGTTTTTCAAGTTAGCTGGGACAGCCAAATCATTTATAAGGTACAAGGAGGCCAATAAATCATGCAAAAAAAAAAAATATTAGTCAAGCTAACATCCATATGTAAAAGTATATTGCAGCAAGCAGTAAAAAGAATCCAAAATTATTTTTTAAATATGTAAGTACAAAAATGAAGGAGGAAGGTATGGGACCCATAATATCAGAGGGGGTCAGCTGGTTGATGAGAACAGAGAAAAAGCTGAGATTCTGAACTGTTATTTTTTATCTGTCTACACAAATGAGGAACCAGTTAATTGAGATTTTCTTCTTAAAGGGATACTGTCATGGGAGAACATGTTTTTTCAAAACACATCAGTTAATAGTGCTGCTCCAGCAGAATTTTGCACTGAAATCCATTTTTCAAAAGAGCAAACAGATTTTGTTATATTCAATTTTGAAATCTGACATGGGGCTAGACATATTGTCAGTTTCAAAGCTGCCCCAGTCATGTGACTTGTGCTCTGATAAACTTCAATCACTCTTTACTGCTGTACTGCAAGTTGGAGTGATATCACCCCTCCCCCTCAGCAGCCTAACAAAAGAACAATGGGAAGGTAACGAGATAACCGCTACGTAACACAAGATAACAGCTCCCTTGAGGATCTAAGAACAGCACATAATAGTAAAAGCCAAGTCCTATTAAGACTGATGCAGTTATATGAAGTAGGAGAAATAACAGCCTGCCAGAAAGTAATTTCATCCTAAAGTGCAGGCACAAGTCACAAGACTGGGGCAGCTGGGAAACTGACAAAATGTCTAGCCCATGTCAGATTTCAGAATTGAATATAAAAAAATCTGTTTGCTCTTTTGAGAAATGGTTTCCAATGCAGAATTCTGCTGGAGCAGCACTATTAACTGATGCGTTTTGGAAAAAACATGTTTTTTCATGACAGTATCCCTTTAATAGTCCTTATTCTACTAATACAACTAATGATGCATGGATCACACATGATGAAATTCAAAAGAGACTAGAACATGTTAAGATAAACAAAGGTCTGGGGCCAGATGGTATTCATCCCAGGGTAATTAGCGAGCTTAGCTCTGTGATTGCCAAACCTCTTTACTTAATTTTTCAGTATTCTTTGAGATCTGGCATAGTGCTGAGAGACTTGTGAATTGCTAATGTGGTGCCTCTATTCAAAAATGGATCCCGTTCTCAGCCTCAAAACTATAGGCCAGTTAGTCTGACGTCAGTGGTAGGAAAGCTTTTCAAAGAGTTAATAAAGGATAAGATACTGGACTTCATAGCAAATCATAATACTATGAGTTTATGCATAATAGTACTTAGACTTTGCTAAAGCATTTGATACAGTGCCACACAGAAGGTTACTGGTTAAATGAAGGAATGTTGGCCTGGAACATAGTATTTGTACCTGGATAGAGAACTGGCTAAAAGATAGACTACAAAGAGTGGTGGTAAATGGAACATTTTCTAATTGGACCAGTGTTGTTAGTGGAGTACCGCAGGGCTCTGTACTAGGTCCCTTGCTTTTCAACTTGTTTATTAATGACCTGGAGGTGGCCATTGAAAGTACTGTTTCTATTTTTGCAGATGAGACTAAATTGTGCAGAACTATAGGTTCCATGCAGGATGCTGCCACTTTGCACAGTGATTTGTCTAAACTGGAAAACTGGGCAGCAAACTGGAAAATGAGGTTCAATGTTGATAAATGCAGGTTATGCACTTTGGCAAAAATAATATAAATGCAAGTTCTACACTAAATGGCAGTGTGTTGGGAGTTTCCTTAAATGAGAAGGATCTTGGGGTCTTTGTAGATAACACGTTGTCTAATTCTGGGCAGTGTCATTCTGTGGCTACTAAAGCAAATAAAGTTCTATCTTGTATAAAAAAGGGCATTAACTCAAGGGATGAAACATAATTGTGTCTCTTTATAGGTCCCTGGTGAGGCCTCATCTGGAGTATGGGGGCAGTTTTGGACTCCAGTCCTTAAGAGGGATATAAATGAGCTGGAGAGAGTGCAGAGACTAAGTGCAACTAAACTGGTTAGAGGGAGGGAAGAGTTAAATTATGAGTGGAGACTGACAAGGTTGGGGTTGTTTTCTCTGGGGGAAAAAAGGCGCTTGTGAGGGGACATGATTAGACTTTACAAGTACATTAGAGGACATTATAGACAAATAGCAGGGGACCTTTTTACCCATAAAGAGAATCACGTACCAGAGGCCTCCCCTTCAGACTAGAGGAAAAGAAGTTTCATTTAAAGGAACAGAGTAGGGGGTTCATCACAGTGAGGACAGTGAGGTTGGGGAATGCACTGCCGGGTGATGATTCAGTTAATGACTATAAGAGGGACTTGGATGATTTCTTGGACAGACATAATACAAAGGCTATTGTGATACTAAACTCTATAGTTAGTATAGATATGGGTATATATCATTTATGTGACAGTAGGGAGGGGTGTGTGTATGGGGCTGGGTTTTACTTTGGAGGTTTTGGACTTGATGGACTTTGTCTTTTTTCAACCCAATTTAACTATGTAACTATGTAACTATATAACTATATTTAATTGTCTAATACTAATATTCCTTCATTCATCAGACACATTTACTTGTTTAATCATATGTTTATGCTATAAATGACATAATACAGACAATGGTAACAATTAGAATTTCTATAATATTTACTTTCACATCACATAAAAGTGTTATAGTCCCACTCCAATAATAACGCAGTGCCTTTCCCTTCACTCCTGTAATACTCATTTATATTATAATTCTCTGCTTCTTATAGTATTCAATTTATTCCCTTCTCTTTCTTTCATAAATGTTTTCTTTGCATCTTTCATATAATGACACTGTCATTCCTGTAATATTTATGAATAATTATAATTATCCTGTAATAATGAATCTATGAATTATAAATTGATGACTTGTTACAATATTCACTGGTTTATTCTTTCAGATATAAAATAACATCATTCTTTCCTCCCTCTAATATCTTCATTCCTAAACTGTATTAAATAAGACATAAAGTCAAAAAATAAAAATGTAATTAGGGGTTCCCCACACAAATATCCTTATCTCTAATACACATAAGATTGTACTGTTCTCCCCTGGGGGGATTCACTGGCCGTGCTCCCTAAAAACACTGTAGTAATTTAATTTTGTGCAACATGAGTGCAATGAATAGACTTGTGCTGATCATTAAAGGGACAGTATCCCCCCCCTTGTACAACATGAGTGCAATGAATAGGCTTGTGCTGATCATTAAAAAGAGAGAGTATCCTCCCTTCCATTCTATTCTTTAATTTATTATATATTTCATAAGGTACAATATGTTCCCATTTAGCTGCTATACAGCCACCCCTAAACAGCCCCAGCCCACCGCAGTATCACTTACATTTCTGATATTCCTCATTATCACTGTTCCATTCCTTATAAACCGGCTGCTTCAGTTTTGCATGTTGTACGGTGGCCCGGAGGGAAAAGGCCTCATTCCTATTCACTTTATCTCTCAGGTGCTCACAGGTGCTGGTGGTGTTGAAGCTGCCATCTTGGTTGGCAGTCATGACAAGAGAAGAGACAAGAGGTTGGTACCTTGCGCTTCCCACCGGCTGTGACACTTCCCATGAAATGGTGATTTCTTTAGGGGAGAAATTGTCTGCGTCTAAACTAAATACTCCATTGTCTGAGCAAACCATTTCTCTCACCTTTGGTTGGTCTGTAACACAAGAAGCATCAATCTTAATAAAGTTCTGCCAATATACAGTATCTTGAGGGTAACAGACTGGGGGACACAGGGGCTGGTGGGTAACACACTGGGAAAGTCAGAAATGGAAGGGTTGAGCACACAGAATATTAATGTTATACAGATAATATATAAATGATAAATAATTACACATAATGTACTTACCTTTCCTCTTCTGTATAATATGATGTAAGACAATAAATACGACCCCAGCTATAAGTAGGGAAACAATAGCAGCAATGTACACTGCCCACCTGTGCTTCACAGTCAGGTCTGTATTGAGACAAGGACACATATAATTATATATAAATATGCGGCTCTGGATCCTGTGAGTACATGGGACATTTATATTTATCAGCTACAGGTTACACAATAATGACATTAATGGTGATCAATGTGATGTCTCCTCCCTATAATTTCTTATATATATTTTCTAGATCTGTTTATTCCTGGGCTTTATATTGTATATTAATGTGTAGTTCATACTCAGTGTCCTGGTCTCTTTGCTGTAGGGAGAAGGGTTTGTGTTACCTCCTCATGGTAAAAGCTGTTCCTGTCTGCCCTGTTGCACAGCTACTCCCAGTCCACTTCAGGCTCTATTCCTGTGCCAATGTCACTGCATCCAGAATAATTCCCCCGTCACATTCCCTTGGTTCTCCAAACTCTCCTTTGCCAAACCCCAGTCACAGAATGAGGCTGAATATTATTATTATTATAATTAACAAGCATTTGTATAGTGCCAACCTATTCTCTTGTTTCATTTGGGCAACATACAGATACACTGGTGCACATATAGGAGATAACAGGTGGGCCCTGCTCATCAGAGCTTACAATCTACATGAGCATAGAGAAAGCACAGTCGTCTCTATAAATCTATATACTTCTAAATATTATGTTTTCTCGTTCCTTCTGTTAAATACAAGTTCCTATCTCTGCTGGCTTGCTTGATGATAATACCCAGGACTTATTCTTTTTGGGAGTTTGGGAACATTGTGTTTCTCTCCATTAGACTGGCTGGTAAATCAGAGACCTAAAGGTCCTAGATCAGTAGGATTAAAAGTGAAAATGGTGTAAATTTTGGTCATAATTGGTGTAATCTGCAGTGTCTTATGGACATAAAGAGCAGAGACCAAAGCAGGGAGACCCTGGAGACCTTCCCTTTGAGCTCCCTATAGGAAATCCCAGGGGTGGCAAACTACCAAGCTTTGGGGCAACTATGGCAGAAGTCCACTGGCACGGGAACCTTGGTGCATTGAGTGAGGACAGAGATGAGCCTGTGGAAATGAACAGGTTTAATTTGGGTTCTGAGGTTGGAATTTGGAGTGTTGTTATCCAACTTATCCCCCTGGTGGAATGGACCCCCAAAAGCTTCACAAGTAATAGAAAACAAGGATAGGATTGGTTGCACAATAAAAAACAAAAAAACATGGTCTCCACGGTAAAAACTGTACAAGGACCCCAAGACGTCTCACCTGGGATTTGCACCAGCAGTTTGTGCAGCAGGGGGTCCGTCAGGGTCTTGTGTTGCACCTCACAGCTCAGTTCTGCTCCTCTGCTCTCAGCTTTTGGGAGGAACTTGAATTGCGACTCCACAGCAGAACTATTAACTCTCCGAAATGTAGCACTTTCCACCCGGGTCCCATTCACAAACCAATTCACTGCAATGGATTCTGGGTAAAACCCCCACACTCTGCACGTCAGGATCTGCTCCACATTCAGTTTAAATGGTTTATATGAGATGGCAGCTGAGGGAAGAGCTGAAACACATAGAGAATTACATTCCTCCAGCCATAGTGATCATTTTGGAGAAATGTGAATGAATTGGGGTCATAGAGCAATAAGGTGACTTCAGATATCAATGAATTTCATTTCTATTGAGAAGAAAATGTTATTCTTTATTAATGTATTCTGTCTGTCATATGGGTGATACGATTAAGTAATATATATATATATATATATATATATATATATATATATATTGAAGAACTCCAATAGGTACACGCACATCGTTATCGTATTTAGAAAGGTAATAAACATTGCATCTAAGTTTTATTTTAGAACCTTTCTCAAGATGCCATACTTTGTGTTGCTATACTATTGTAGATACATTATACAGGGGTTGGTTATGTATTTGTGTATGAATGTACTGAGATACTGAAAGATACTCTGCACCTTTGTCTGGTGCTGCACCCAGATCTGTGTTTGTTCAGCCCTGAACTGGGAGACACAATATAAAACAAATAATTGACCTGCAACTCAACATTCTGGTCAGTCCTGCAGTAGATCAGTCCCACCTCTGCCCCGGCCTGAAGGTTAATGCACTAGAAGTGGCCACTGTGCATAGGAAACTCTATATATAAAATGATATTTTGGCTACAGAGGAACCAGCCATTATTAATGGGCCTCAAGCAGTTCTATAGTTTTGTGTTGAGCCCAATAACAATATATTCCTCTCCAAGCAAAGCAAATTCTATATCCATGGAAATGTTAGAGTTGCAGCAGTTGCACCATGGGAGGGGGCTCATTCAGAATAATATGTTAATATCTGTGATAGCCCTGCCCATTGCCTGTAGGCGGAGTTTCTGCAGACTGTCAGGTACAGTTAAGTTCTAGAACTTTTTTTGTTATTTTTGCTCCTATATGTGTAACAAGCAGAAGGTGGTGTTGCTGGAGAAACCAAAGTACTATTTGGGTTATGTCCATCTATTATTCTATCTCTTCTGGTACCAATAAACCAGAGATTTACCCATTACAGAACCATCATTACCTCCATAGATCAGCTGGAAATCCTCCCGGAGAGGGACAGTAAGAGACTCATGTTGGACCCGGATAGAGAAGTTCTGGTTCCGGTTTCCCTCGGTGGGTACAATGGTGAGTGTGCTGTTGACTCGGTATGTGCCATCTGCATTTCTCTGGGGGGTGATCACAGTTCCACCAGCCAATATCTCCCCCTCCCTGAGCCACTTAATGTCAATGTCCACAGGGTAGAAGCCGGTGATGGAGGCTCTCAGGATACTTTCCTGATCTTTAATTACAATATTATTACTGACCGTGATCCTGGGTGGAGCTGTGTTGGGAGAGAAGTAAATCTCAGGTTAGCTTTCAGATATAATATATTTATTTTGAATAAATCTGGATTCAGCCAATGAATTATTCTGAAGATAGTTGCACAAATTAGGGGTTCATTGTTTCTTGTGGTGGGTGAGGTAGATCATTCATTGATGATTTATTCAACAGCACCATTTTGCCATAAGTTCTTTTTCTTTGAGCATAAGTTTTGTAAATGAGACCGATAATTCATAAAGGATTAGAATTATAGTAACTGGGGAACCTTAAGGAGTATATGTGACATTTAAAGTTTTCATTCATAAAACTTCATTTCTCACCTTGAATATCAAGTCGGACCTCCTTGTACTTCCTGTCTGGACTGTAAAGCACTGAGCACCTGTACAGCCCACCATCTGATATCTCAATGTTAGAGATAGAGAGGGAAGCCACTCCATCCTTGATGGCACCTTTGTTTATGGACAATCTGGGATTAGATGTCCCCACTGTACTTGTGCTGTTAAGGATCTCCTTATCCTGGAAGTACCAAAATATTGCCAGGTGTCTGAGGTCCACAGCTGGGGTATCTACTCGGAATGTGCAGGGGATCACGGCATTGGTTCCTAATGTTGCTTGGTGGGAGGAGGGAAGCGTCAGCTCTAGAGCAGCACCTGGAATCAAGGAAACATTGAGATACGGGAGGAGCCTTCTCTAAACTGTGATTGGTGGGGAGGTTTGGAGACCTTGAGGTGGGTGATATCGGGTCACAATGATGAGCATGCATGCAGTCGAATTAACAAAAAGATGGGGTTCTTGATCTGACAGGATTTTTATCCCTGCTTGATCCCAACTGTTGGCCAGATATCGATCGGAAAGCCTGTCTGAGGGCCCTGAACACTGGCCAATTTGTCGGCAGGTTATATCTGCCAGTGTATTGGGGCCTTAACTCTTTGTTTTTGGGCAGGTTTGTGTAGGATTATTTATAATCTTGGGATTATTGCACAAAATACAGGACATTTTCCCAAGGGCTGCAATGATAGGAATAGACACCCCAAAATAACTCTTTAGTTGTTTACATAATAATTTTGGATGTTCCAAGAAAGGGTTTCTGGTGCTATTCCTGGTTTATACCTATGTCCATGCATTTAATGATGTGATGGGGCTTTTTGGCTTATTTTGACCTTTCTGACCAGTTATTTCCCTAAGTCACCCATGGTCAGCATTCACCAACGGGTTAACTTCCCCCTGCAGGCCAGCGGACAGGACCTCCCACTATCAATTTAAAAGTTCCACCTCTTCCCTTACCCCCTAGTCTTTTTTGTCCTGTCCGGGCCAGGGAGAGGATAGCCTGTTGGATGAAGAAACAGGACTACTAAAAGAGGATTCGGTAAGGGCCTAAGATTACCTCCCCAGAGAAGGGGTCAGCAGGGGCTTACTTACATGCCCGTGTCTCTCCTCCCGTGTGCGGGTCAGGGGGATGCGGAGGAAGCATGGCCGTGATTGGCGATGTTTGGGGCTAATCCTCCGGCTGTGCTGGTCAGGTGAAGTCTGAAGACGGAGTGTAAGGGCGCCATTAACTGCACGCCACTTACTGTAGGATTAGGAGAACGCCGTGGACCGGAAGTGACGTGGCGGAAGTGACGCGGCGGCCATTTTGGATGAGGGCAAGAGCGCAAAAATTTCAAGATGGAAAAAGGGAAGTATGGAGGCGGTTTTTGGCGCTAAAACTCCAGCGTCCTAGCCTGGAGAAGGCTGAATACATTGGTGGGGCAGTCAGTGAAAGGAAAAGATTGATATATGCAGGAGTCTGACCTGCCCTATTTAAAGCAATACACACTTCCTGTGGGTGCCATTTTGCCATCAGTTAAGCTGAGCATTTATGCACACAGGTACGTGGGGGATATCAGCTGAGTTTTTCTTGTATTCTAAGACCAGTGGCTGATTACTTTTTTATCTATTCTCTTAACCAGTTTTTCCAATGGAACCTGGTATGACGGGAAAAGCCTCTCACCCTAAAGGGAAAAGGTGATGTATGAGGTCAGAGAGAATATGGCAGGGATAGAGGGCTCAGTTTCTAACAGTGTTGTTATTTTCATGCAGCCTTCCTGCCACAGATGTAAGAAAAGACAAGTCTCCAGAGAAAACGATTTCTGCAGAGAAACAACAGGAGCCTGGATCCTCTGTTTCACAAGAAAATCAATGGGAATCCTTAGCCTTGGTGATAAAACAGGCAGTTATTCAGGGATTCCAGGAGGTATCAGGCACTAAGAAAAGATCAAGACACCAGCATGGAAGACAAGGGGAGTCTTTTTCAGATGTATCAGAGGGAGACCTGTCATTTGACTCGGACGTCCTCTCTCAGGCAGGATCAGAGGAGGGCGAGATTGATTCGGAAGAAGAATCAACATTTGATTTAGCGGTGATTGACCCGTTAATAAAAGCAGTCAGACAGACTCTAACTTTTCCAACAGAAATGACAAAGTTATCATCGGCAGATAAGCTCTTTCCATCATCAAAAAAGAAATCCGCATGCTTTCCTGTACATTCGTCTATCAAGGAGATTATTGCGTCAGAATGGAAGAAGACTGAGAAAAGGGCTCAGACAACAGGGAAATTCAACAAGAAGTATCCTTTTGACAAACAGGATTCTAAGACCTGGGATTCACCACCTAAAGTGGATGCGGCTGTGGTGAGGCTGGCTAAGAAGACCACACTTCCAGTAGATGATGCGGCAGTCTTCAGGGAGCCAATGGAGAAAAAGATAGAATTCAATCTAAGGAAAGCTTTTGGGGCCGCAGGGGCAGCCTGTAAACCAGCTGTTGCTCTGACTTCAGTGTCTAGAGCTTTGAAGGTGTGGTTGTCGGAACTTGGAGAAGCGATATCTTCTAATGTAAAGAGACCAAGGCTTTTGGAAATGTTGACAGATTGTAAAATGGCAACAGAAAATAATATCCGAAGCTTCGATAGACCTAGTGCATTTTTCGGCAAGATCTATGGCACTGTCGGTGGCAGCCAGAAGGGCTTTATGGCTGAAGACGTGGGCGGCGGATACAGTTTCAAAAACTAATTTGTGTCAGTTGCCTTTTGAAGGTGAGATGTTGTTTGGAGAGAAGCTCGACGCAATTATAAAGAAGGTTTCAGGTGGAAAAAGCGTGTTTCTGCCACAAGAGGGTCAAGCAAAGAGACCACGCTTTGAGACGAACTACAACAAACCGAAGGATAAGTCATTCAGGACGTCTAAACAGTACAAGCCTGGTAGAGAGTATTCCAGGCAATCTTCTTGGAGATCAGGACGTCCAAGTTCCAGAGGGGCAGTGAAAAAACCGGGGTTTTTTTCCTCAGCCCCATCTACTTCCGGTCGACAATGAAGGTGGCAGGGCCCAGAACATGGTGGGTGGCAGGTTAGCCGATTTCTCTCATGTCTGGGCCAAAACCATACGAGACACATGGGTACGAAACGTGGTGGAATCAGGGTTTTTCCTAGAATTCAAGACGTTACCCAGAAGAGATTTTTTCATAAAGTCTGTGGTCAAGGAGACAAAGTCAAGCAGAGAAATAGCCCAGGAGTACTTGAAACAGTTGTTCGAGTCGGGGGCAATAGAGATGGTCTCTCCTCAAGAAAGACACACAGGCTTTTATTCGAAACTTTTTTTAGTAAAAAAGGCATCAGGCGCATTAAGACCGGTGCTGGATATGAGAAAACTGAACAGATTCCTGCAAGTGAGAAAATTCAGGATGGAATCCTTAATGTCAATCATGCAAGTCATTTCAAGAGGAGATTGGCTGACGAGCATAGATTTAAAAGATGCGTATTTTCATGTTCCGATCGTACAGGTGCACAGAAAGTATCTAAGATTCTCAATAGACGATGTACATGTTCAATTCAAGTGCCTTCCGTTTGGTCTAGCCCAATCCCCGAGGGTGTTTACAAAAATATTGGTTACTCTCATAGCGGAATTAAGAAAGGAGGGCTTGGCGGTGTATCACTACCTAGACGACATCCTGGTGGTAGCAAGATCAAAGGCAGAAGCAGAGATTCATACTGCCAGAGTAAAGGAATTTTTGCTAGATCACGGTTGGATAGTGAACCTGGAGAAAAGCAGTTTAATTCCCGCTCAGACCCTACAATATTTAGGGGCTTTGTTTCAAACAGACAGAAATTTAGTCAGTGCATCATTGTCTGAAAGTGCTGGGATCCATGTCGGCAACTATACAGATAGTGAGATGGGCAAGATGGCACTTAAGACCCTTGCAGATATTTCTTCTAAGAAATGTAAGTCAGCCTCATCTACATTTACAGAGGAGGCTGTTCGTACCACAAGAGGTAAAGAAGACCCTGTTATGGTGGTGCAGACAGAAGAATCTGGCAAGAGGAATGCCGTTGGAAGAACCAGAGTGGGTGATATTAACCACAGATGCGTCAAGCGTGGGATGGAGAGCCCACATAGGCGAAGAGGTTGTTCAGGGCACTTGGAAGGGAGAGAATGTGCAGTCAAATCTTCTGGAGTTGAGAGCGATAAGAGAAGCCCTCACATATTTTTCACACCTACTGAAAGGAAAACAAGTAAAGGTTATGTCGGACAATACTACAGCAGTCGCTTATTTAGCAAAACAGGGGGGCACCAGAAGCGTGTCCTTGCTAGAGGAAGTAGAACCACTATTTCAGTGGGCAGAAGGTTGGCTAGAAGGGTTGACCGCGATCCATCTCCCAGGGAAGGAAAATTGGAAGGCCGACTTCCTCAGTCGGACAATGTTGGACCCAGGAGAATGGAGCCTACACGATTGGATTTTCGAAGACATGGTGAGAAAGTGGGGGCATCCAGAGATAGATGTGATGGCATCCCCACAAAACCGGAAGTGTCAACGGTTCTTTTCAAGGTTTCCCTGCAAAGAGGCAGAGGCGGTGGACGGCCTGAGTCAAAGTTGGTCAGAAGGCATAATTTATGTGTTTCCGCCATGCCCGTTAATTTGGAGAGTCTTGAAAAAAATAAGGAAAGACAGAGCAGAGGCCATTGCAGTAATCCCTTTCTGGCCCAGAAGGCCATGGTTTCCTCTTCTCCATAGAGAAGCCCATGCAGATTCAGAGCTTTCCAGGTTGGCTGACGCAGAGATCAATCCAGATCCAAAGGCACAATCATCTAGCCTTGATGGCTTGGTGGTTGAGAGGGCAAAGTTAACACAGTTTTTTCAAAAGGAGGAAGTCATAGACTTTCTGTTGAAGTCAAGGAAACCAAGCACTTCCCAGCAATACTATAGAGTATGGGAGAAGTTTGTGGAATTTGCTACAGAGAGGAAAGAAGACCCTTTGTCTCCATCAGCTCCAGTGCTGGTAGAATGTTTGTTCTCAGGGTATAAGAAGAGGTAGCATTGTAGCACACTGAGGGGACAGGTGTCGGCAATTTCGGCATTAACAGGGAAGAATTGGGCAGAGAAACCGCTGGTGAAAAGATTCTTTAATGCCCTAGTAAGGGTAAGACCAACGAAAAGAAGTTGTCTTCCCCCATGGGATCTTCCCTTCGTCCTGAAGACCTTGTCTGAGTCTCCATTTGAGCCATTGGAGAAGGCCTCCGTTTGGAATATGACGCTAAAGGTGATTCTTTTGGTGGCAGTAACATCAGCCTGTAGAGTGGGAGAGTTGGCAGCTCTGTCAGTTTCGGAGCCACATACAGTGATATTTGAAGATCGAGTTGTGTTGAAACCGGCATTCGGGTTCCTTCCAAAAGTCATGTCCAAGTTCCATATGGACTTAGAGGTCATTCTGCCTGCTTTCTTTCCAGACCCAACATCTGCAGAGGAAAGGATGTGGCACACCCTGGATTTAGTAAGGGCTGTGAAGATTTATGTGGAAAGAACAAAAACATGGAGGAAGTCAGAGCATTTGTTCATAATACCTAACGGGTATAGGAAAGGTCAAGCCCCAACGAAGAGAACTATTAGTTCCTGGATTGTGGCGGCCATAGCAAAGGCATACAACGTGGCAGGAAGGGGAGTACCTAAAGGGTTGAAGGCTCATTCTACCAGGGCATTGGCAAGTTCCAGGGCGGCGTAAGCCAGGGAGTCGCCAGAGAGCATCTGCAAGTCGGCAAGATGGTCGTCTTTAAATACATTTGTTAAACATTACAAATTGGATGTATTGTCTTCCCAAGAAGCTAAATTTGGGAGAAAAGTTTTACAGTCTGTAATGTCTTCCACAGATTAAAAGTTCTGTTAAATGCATTTTTTGTCCCGCCCTCTGTTTTTAGCTTGGGTATGTCCCGTTGGTGAATGCTGACCATGGGTGACTTAGGGAAAACAGGAAATTGTTTCATACATACCGTAATTTCTGTTTCCTGGTCACTTCCATGGCAGCATTCACCAGGGAGTTTCCCACCCTTCATAAGGGACAGCTTTAATACTGAGACTAGGGGGTAAGGGAAGAGGTGGAACTTTTAAATTGATAGTGGGAGGTCCTGTCCGCTGGCCTGCAGGGGGAAGTTAACCCGTTGGTGAATGCTGCCATGGAAGTGACCAGGAAACAGAAATTACGGTATGTATGAAACAATTTCATGTTTTCAGACAATTACCCTGCAGTCACTTTATACCAAACTGGGTGGAACATTGGGCAGGAGAAAATGATCCAGTGAGTCTCACATGAGATTGGAAGAGCAGATTGTGGAACCACATCTCCCACCAACCACTGTTCATATCGGCTCATGAATATCAGCTCTAACCAGTCCTGTTTTATTGGGACCTATCCATTTCTATTTAGCTACTGCTTTGCAGTGTCATACAGGGTTTTATTTGGAGGGATACAATTAAAAAGTTATTTATTCTAGAAACAATGGCATTTATTGCAGAGATACAGCCCTGAGGAAATAAATGATGTTCTGCCTGTTTTCCAGAGACACAGTCAGTGATCATTCATGGGTTAGGGGTATTTGTACTATTAGGGTTTATTACTAATACTTTGAGGGAAGAATAGTCTGCTGTGTATAATACAAAGTGCATTGCTCTGAGGTATAAAAGCACAATTATCAGATCCCACGTTGGGCCTTAGATATCATTATATTGCTGATTACTGCTTTGACCCTTGTTTAGATAATATATACAGTAACTTTGTCTTATCTCCTACTTGTTTATTATTTATGTGCAGATTATTCTGCAACTTTATGATATAAGAGAATAAAGAGGGAAAAAAAGCATTTCAGAAAGAAGTCCCTGATAATGCTCAGGCAGAAAAGTGACTATAAAAACCCAAATTTAAGGCAACTGTTTCCAAACACCCTCCTGCACTACTGCATCAATGTGCCCATCTCCTCCCCCTGTAATGATGTAGTGCAACTTCAACTATAGCCACTTGGTAATCCCACAGTTACTGACACCAGCTGGTCTCACCTACGTTCCCTTAGTGGGTTGTGTCAGTGGAAACACAAGAATTGTGCCAAGTCAATTGGGTGTTTTAAACTCACACTCCAGTAGTGACACAACTCCCAGTCTGATAAAGCTACACACAACTTGTCACAATTCTATCGGTTTTAACAACACATCAGGCAGATGCAACTGCAAGTGCAGCCTCAATCACACTGGAATTATGGGAAAAAGGCACATTTATGAGGTCAATAAATAAAGTGCACGAGTCTCTGCAAGCCGTTCCTCCTTCATGGCTACAGAGGGTCTTAGTGACTTATCTCTGACACGAGCCCCACTGCTCAACGACTGATGCCTGTCGCTGACACTCTATCCAGAGGCAGTTGGTGCCAAAAGCACAGATGGCAAAGAAGAACTTTTTGATGAGAAAGTGGTTTACTTGATGCAGTACATAGAAACAGTAAGTCCTGAATTGCTAAAAATCCCTAAAGAATGATATCCCCAAATATATATATAGAAACAAGAGCCAACTGGCTTCCATGAATATTGGCCAATGAGTCATTCATTCTCAATAGTAGGTGAGCCCAAAAGTTTCTCAGACTGACTATATACTGCACCCTAATGCCTACAGTGCTCCGAAGCAAGCACCAGACTGGTTATACGGAGGCCTGGGATGTCCTGGGACATTGATGGTGGTGGGGTCTGCAGTCCGTCAAGAAAACACGACCAACCACAAAGAGACTTGGCTGTCACATGATATACCTGAACTTTCATGGTTGACATGCAAATCTAGTCCTGAAACCTCTGGATAAAAATGTGCACCCCATTATTGCATAACTCTGGTCTGTCTGTGCAAGGCAAGGCTTCCCAAGGGAGATGGTAAGAGATCATGAGTCTATTCCTGGGCCTATTGCCATTCCAGCTCTACTGCTGATAGGAGAGGCTTGAGATGGACCCTCCATGGTGCCTAGAATATTTTGTAGCGGGGGGGAGAGTGAGGAGAAACATGAAGAACACTTCCCAAGGATGTCCTCCTGCAGTCATTATGGAGCCGACAGTTTAACCACCTTGTAACAACTTGTCTTCAATTTATAGTCTCATAAACCTCCTCTTTTACCCACCTCACCTCAACCACTACAGACCCAACCACAGAGCACACAGACCACACAACATTAGGAGTGTCAGAAACACAAGAGCTTGTTCTTTTTCTCACTATGGAAAAGTCCTTTGCTTCTCAGCCCTCACCTTTGCACCTGCACCTATATTTGAGCCGTTATAGAAATGGGACTTGCAAGCAAAGTATTTAATAACTGTCATTTCTGTTAAAAATTGCCAGGGATCAGTTTGTTTTTTTACCCTGTTTGTACCTTGAATAATCAGAGTTTATTGGAAGGGAGATAATGAGCACATTTGAATAAGGGAGTGACACTGAAATGCACTGGGACAAAGTGTCAGTTTTACTCCACCATTTGCTACAACTGATAGTAAGAGCCCCAGAGTGTGACAGGCCCAATTGGATTAGCCAGGGCAAGAACTAGGGGCAATAGAGTCACATGACTCAGTCACTATGGCTGGGGGGGGCAGTTAGATCTTTCTGCTTGTAGGTACCCCCAGATATAAACAGAACAATATCATGAATAAGATGAATAATCCCCAAATATAAAGTTCTATTGTTTTATACTAATGGGGACTGGAAGGAGAATTATATCACTGAGCCCCCCAGTCCTATAATGAGAAGATGCAGATGTTGATCACATGGTCTTCTAAGTCCATCCAATCACTCCCAACCTTCACACACACACGGGGATAACAAGTGGAGCTTCCCATTCTCTACACTGGGGGGCGCTAGACTGGGCACATTTATTATTGTCAGTGTAATGGGCACATGTATGTTCAGTGGTTTGTGTGTGTGATTATATGTTAGTTTTACAGTAATAAAGATATACAGGTGTATAATTGCCCCTCCCCCAGTTTATAACAGAATTTATTATTATTATTATTATTATTATTATTATAAGCGCTGGTCTGTCTCTAATCCTTGTGCTGAACGTCTGAATCACAGGACAATCCCCCTCATTACTGTGTCCAACCAATCCTCATGTGTCCTGTCTATAGTCAGTCTATCAAGCTCTCAGGGGATGCTGGGATTTGTAGTACAACAGGAATGAGTGCTGCTGCTGTGTATACTTGGGTTACACTAATATACATGTCATGGAATGTTGTAACTTGGGACCAATAGTGACCAATCAGCTGCTCTGTTACAGGGATCTGAGCTGTTGGTGCTTTCATTTTAGAATATTTATATCTAAATTCTGAAAATAAAACAATATAAAAAACCTTGAATCTTTCCCAGTCGTATTATCTCTACTGACTATCACATAATTACATATATAATTCTTATGTACTGGGGGGTCCATGAGACGTTAGAGAGACCGTGGGACATTATTGTCTGTAGAACACAGAAATGTGACTTGTATTTGTACACAGACAGACAGACAGACAGACAGACAGAGAGGGGACACTGAACAGTCTAATCTATTGTAACTGTAACCCCTGTTTCTGTTTGTGCCTTGTAAAGCTCGGCCTACATCTGCAGTGCTCTATATATACATATACGTAAATATATAAATACATAAATATATAAATACATAAATATATAAATACATATATATATATAAATCTACACAGACAAACATTTATATCTCCCAGGATCTATCACTGAGAACCACAGAAGCTTTGTATAAAAACGACTCCTCCCACTTACAGTAATGTGCCCCTCCCCCACTGCATACCCCACAATATACACATTATTATATACAGATTATACACACATTATATACAGATTATATACAGGAGACTTACCTGTCTGTAGCAGAAAGAATAAGAGTAAGAATAGAATTGATGTCTGTGCCATGTTGTTCTGCCGAGTCCCTTTCACTTTCATTTTCACCGTCTTTTTTGTCTCGAATGCCCCCCCCCAGTGAAACATTAACCTCTTCCTGGCAGCCAATTCTTATTTGTGCCCCATGTTTGTCTCATCCCTGTTACTTATTAATAATTGTAACCTGCTGCCTCTATATCCAGAAATGATAATGGGGAGGGGGAGGCTGAGGTGAGGAAGGAGAAACATCCAGAACTAACCCTATTATTATTATTATTATTGTTACTATTATTACTATTATTGTTATTATTACTATTATTATTATGATTATTATTATTCATATTATTATTGTTACTATTATTACTATTATTATTATTACTATTATTATTATTATGATTATTATTATTCATATTATTATTGTTACTATTATTACTATCATTATTGTTATTATTATAAGTATTATTAGTATTAGTATTACTATTATTCATATTATTATTGTTACTATTATTACTATCATTATTATTAGTAGTAGTAGTATTATTATTACTATTATTCATACTATTATTATTATTATTCGCATGTATAAATACAGTAGAAACATATGCCGCAGTGCTGTACAATAAACAGGCGCTTCCATTGATCAGATTTATATACAATAATTACTGGTATCTGATACAAGACATAAAGAGGCCCTGCACAAAAGAGCTTACAATCTAAAGCAGTGGCTTGTGGTTGTTGTATTGTGTCCCATTAGCTGAACAAGCTCAGTGTATTGCAGTGATACAGACAGACAGACGGAGGGGCTGCAGTAAATATGGGGCCCTGCTATGGGCTGCACTGAATATATGGGTGTCAGTGAGAACAGACAGTGCACCCCACAGTGCAAATATTACAGGACAAAGAGGTTGTTTAAGGGCTGGAGGGGGAGGGGCTAATATGCACCTGGTTTCAGGTAACAGAGTCAGTCTCTTCTGATACCCCTGCCCTGTCTCTGTCACATCCCCCCGGCCACCTGTACTGGCAGCCCACTCCATGCCCCCACTACTGCTGCCAATGGGCCAATCACAGCGGCTAAAGATCTTTCTGCTTGTAGGTACCCCCAGATATAAACAGAACAATATCATGAATAAGATGAATAATCCCCAAATATAAAGTTCTATTGTTTTATACTAATGGGGACTGGAAGGAGAATTATATCACTGAGCCCCCCAGTCCTATAATGAGATCACATGGTCTTCTAAGTCCATCCAATCACTCCCAACCTTCACACACACACAGGGATAACAAGTGGAGCTTCCCATTCTCTACACTGGGGGCGCTAGACTGGGCACATTTATTATTGTCAGTGTAATGGGCACATGTATGTTCAGTGGTTTGTGTGTGTGATTATATGTTAGTGTTACAGTAATAAAGATATACAGGTGTATAATTGCCCCTCCCCCAATTTATAACAGAATTTATTATTATTATTATTATTATTAGCGCTGGTCTGTCTCTAATCCTTGTGCTGAACGTCTGAATCACAGGACAATTCCCCTCATTATTGTGTCCAAACAATCCTCATGTGTCCTGTCTATAGTCAGTCTATCAAGCTCTCAGGGGATGCTGGGATTTGTAGTACAACAGGAATGAGTGCTGCTGCTGTGTATACTTGGGTTACACTAATATACATGTCATGGAATGTTGTAACTTGGGACCAATAGTGACCAATCAGCTGCTCTGTTACTACATATATAATTCTTATGTACTGGGGGGTCCATGAGACGTTAGAGAGACCGTGGGACATTATTGTCTGTAGAACAGAGAAATGTGACTTGTACTTGTACACAGACAGACAGACAGACAGACAGACAGACAGGCAGACAGAGAGGGGATACTGAACAGACAGACAGACAGACAGATTCATTAGATTTAGAAATTCATTATTTCCATCATATAAAGCTGATATTAAAGGGGATATTCACCTTCCAAACAATTGTTTCAGTTGATTTCAGATTGTTCCCCAGAAATAAAGACTTTTTCAATCACTTTCCATAAATTATTTCTATTATTTACTGCAGACTCTGTTCCAATTAGTTGATCCATTAGTTGATCCATTTCTCAGTAGGATCTATGGGGAATATAAGTGTAACTATTGGATCAAGTCTAACAGTTGCCTTTAATGTCACTCAGGGATTCTGCTCAGCAGGGACAAACACATGGACCAACTCATGGATCAGATACAGGGTCGCTGACCCCCCAGGGCCGGAACTAGGGGTAGGTAGAAGAGGCAGCTGCCGAGGGCGCATCAATTGAGGGGCGCTGAGCAGTTACCTCTTCTGCCTCCCCCTAGACCAGACTTTACTACTCGCCAGACTTTACTTTCACTTACGGGAGGGTCGGCGTCACGCAGAGCATAAGCTTGTGTAGTCTGTGCGCACTTGTGTGTAATCATGTGACTGCGCAAGTGACGGGGGAAGTGAGGGGAAGGTGGCCGGCTGGGTCCCCTGAGTTGCCCGACTAGCCTGACCCCCCTCTGCTGACCCCCCTCCCACAGCTGCTTCACAAACACATAAGAAGGGGAAACTTTACACTTCAATATTGGTCACAAATAAAAAAGAGAGATAGAGAGGCAGATACTTGGGAACCAATAATCAGCAGAGCAGAGAGACACATCTCAGTTTAAGATGTAACAGCGCCATCTACTGGCATTACATTAACAGTAAATACATAACACCCCTCCCCTCCTAGATAACATAATCCTCTAGGTGGCGGGGCCTTTGAATGTCCCTTCTGGGCCGCTCCATTGGGACACTGATGACCTCTCCTTGTGGATTGGTCTCAGTATCTGCTGGTAACCCCTCAGGTACATCTACTGTCTGTTCAGCTGCAGGAATCTCTTCCTCTGGAAAAGCTAGAGGAGTTAAGTCACCTTGCAATCCAAACTGGCCATGGTTACCCTCTGTATTAGGACAAACATTGTCCCCTAGTCTGCTCCGCAGCTGATCAACACGTCTTCGAATGACTCGGCCATCCACAGTCTTAACCTTGTACGAGACAGGGCCTGTCGCTTCAACAATGACTGCTGGTATCCATTTTGGTCCCAGTGCATAATTTCTGGCATACACACTATTGCCTGCTTCAAACATCCTCACTGTGGAGGTCTGGGCATTTTTATGGAATTTATCTTCCTGTTTATTTTGTACATCAGAAGCCAAGTCGGGATGCAGTCTGTCTAAACAGGTTTTAAGCCGTTGGTTCATCAAAAGTTCTGCAGGACTGCAGCCAGTACTAGCAGAAGGGGTTATGTGCTGCTGCAACAAAAATGTTGCCAGTCTATAATTCCAGTCACCATCAATTATCCTTTTTAATGCATCCTTTGTAGTCTGGACCATGCGCTCAGCTTGACCATTTGAGGATGGATGGAATGGTGCTGTTGTAACATGACGAATAAGGTTACTTTCCATAAATGCTCTGAAGTCTGATGATGTCAACTGTGCTCCGTTATCAGATACAATAGTGTCTGGGATTCCCTGGGTGGCAAACAACTTCCGCAACACTTGAATGACTGCATGGGTGGTTGCAGATGCCACTGGAATAACTTCCAACCATTTGGAAAAGGAATCAACCACAAGGAAGAATGTCTGACCTTGAAAAGGCCCTGCAAAATCGATATGAAGCCGTGACCATGGGCTCCGCGTCACCTTCCATGGATGTACCCAGGCCTTAGCAGGGGCATGTCGGTTGGTCTGGCAAGGGACACAACTTTTTACACATTTTTCAATACATTCATCCATTTTAGGCCACCAGACATAACTTCTAGCAAGGGCTTTCATATTTACAATGCCTGGGTGACTCTCGTGTAGGGCTTTAAGAACATGGTTTTGCCCTGCTTTGGGAATTACCACTCTATTTCCCCACAAAAGGCAACCTTTGTATGCAGAGAGTTCATGCTGGTGTTTCTCAAAAGGTGTGAACTCTTCCTTTAAACTTATTTTTGGCCACCCCCTCCATACCCAGTTCAACACTTGAGACAATACTAGGTCAGTACTAGGTCAGTCATTCGGGCAATATCTGATGCCTGCAGAGGGGGACTAGGTAATGACTCTAGCATGAGGACCTCAAACAAGGCCGGTACTTGAAAATCAGGAGTGTTTACAGGTAAACAGCTTAAAGCATCTGCATTACTTATTTCTTTTTCTGGGCGGTACTGCAACTCATAGTCATATGCATTTAGCAATAAACACCATCTCAGCATGCGTGGAGAAAGTATCTGCGCAGTAGGCCCATTATTTTTAAACAGACCCAATAATGGCTTGTGATCAGTAATTATAGCAAAACTTCTGCCATACAAGTACTCATGGAATTTCTTTACCCCTGCCACAATGGCTAAAGCTTCCTTATCAATCTGAGCGTAATTCCTCTCTGTGGTACTCATGGTCCGAGAATAGAATGCAATGGGAGCCTCACGACCGCCACTTACAGTATGACTTAAAACAGCCCCTATTCCATAAGGAGAAGCATCACATGTGAGGTTAAGAGGTTTATGCAAATCATAATGTACTAGCACACTGTCTGATGATAAAAGTCTCTTGGCATCCATGAAAGACTGCTCATGCAGGGCTGACCACTTCCAGGTAGAATTTTTGTCCAGTAGTCTGTGTAGTGGCTCAGCCACAGTAACTTTGTCTTTCAAGAAGGAATGGTAGAAATTTAAAAGGCCGAGAAATGCTTGCAGCTCCTGTTTATTTTTGGGAACTGGAGCTTCATGAATGGCTTTTACTTTTGCATTTGTTGGATGTATTCCATTTGCATCAACTTTGTATCCCAGGAAATCAACACTTGGTACTCTTAAAACACATTTTTCTTTCTTAAGTTTTAACCCAGCATCAGCAAATGGCTGTAATACTGCTCTTACCCTTTCAGTTAATGATTCCATAGAGTCTGCTCCAATGAGGACATCATCAAAATATGGCACCACCCCTGGCAGCCTGGAAAGGAGGTCATCCATCAATTTCTGGAACACACCTGGTGCCATGCAAACTCCAAATTGCAACCGTGTAGCTTTAAATGCTCCTTTTTGTGTGATAATTGTTTGTGCATCAGCAGCTGCATCATCCACCGGTAACTGCTGGTATGCTTGAGCCAAATCAAGTTTGGCAAATAACTTTCCTTTAGCCAAGGTGCTGAGAATCTGATTGACAGCAGGAATTTGATATGGATGTTCCTGTAATGCCTTGTTGATTGTACATTTCTAGTCAGCACATATCCTCACTTCTCCATTTGGCTTCAGTACAGGCACTATTGGGGTGGCCCAAGTTGGGCGGGTTACTGGAATTAGCGCTCCTTGTTACACCAAGCGATCTATTTCGGCATCTATTTTTGGACGGAGAGCAAATGGTACAGGACGTGGCTTCATGCGTATTGGGGCAACTTTGGGATCCAGCAGGAATGATATTGGTGAGCCCTTAAATTTGCCAAGGCCTTCTTCAAATACACTGCTGAAGTCTTTGAGGACACTTTGCAAAGAGTCTGTCGTTGCATAATTTACTCCAGTTAATTGAATTCCTAGGGGCTCAAACCATTCTACTCCTAATAAGCTTGCTCTGTGTCCTTTTGTAATAATGAGGCGTAGTTTTCCTCTGTCTAGTGGACTTTAACAAAGCAGGCGCCCACAATAGCCACAGGCTTTTTATTGTAATCCACAAGTCTAACTTCACATGGTAAAATAGGTGGGCCATTAGTGGGCCATAATGCATGGAAAGTTTCCTCTGAAATTAAGGAATAGACACAGCCTATATCTACCTCCATTCTACATTTAGATCCTTGTAGTATTACATCAGTGAATTTCTTTTTGTGCATTGGCTCATTTTCAACACTATTTATAATTTCTGAGACATAAATACAGTGGTATGAAAAACTATTTGCCCCCTTCCTGATTTCTTATTCTTTTGCATGTTTGTCACACTTAAATGTTTCTGCTCATCAAAAACCGTTAACTATTAGTCAAAGATAACATAATTGAACACAAAATGCAGTTTTTAAATGAAGGTTTACGTTATTAAGGGAGAAAAAAAACTCCAAATCTACGTGGGCCTGTGTGAAAAAGTGATTGCCCCCCTTGTTAAAAAATAACTTAACTGTGGTTTATCAGACCTGAGTTCAATTTCAAAGGTTATAAAGCCATTTCTAAAGCTTTGGGACTCCAGCGAACCACAGTGAGAGCCATTATCCACAAATGGCAAAAACATGGAACAGTGGTGAACCTTCCCAGAAGTGGCCGGCCGACCAAAATGAGCCCAAGAGCGCAGAGACAACTCATCCGAGAGGCCACAAAAGACCCCAGGACAACATCTAAAGAACTGCAGGCCTCACTTGCCTCAATTAAGGTCAGTGTTCACGACTCCACCATAAGAAAGAGACTGGGCAAAAACGGCCTGCATGGCACATTTCCAAGGCGCAAACCACTTTTAAGCAAAAAGAACATTAAGGCTCGTCTCAATTTTGCTTAAAAACATCTCAATGATTGCCAAGACTTTTGGGAAAATACCTTGTGGACCGACGAGACAAAAGTTGAACTTTTTGGAAGGTGCGCGTCCCGTTACATCTGGCGTAAAAGTAACACAGCATTTCAGAAAAAGAACATCATACCAACAGTAGAATATGGTGGTGGTAGTGTGATGGTCTGGGCTTGTTTTGCTGCTTCAGGACCTGGAAGACTTGCTGTGATAGATGGAACCATGAATTCTACTGTCTACCAAAAAATCCTGAAGGAGAATGTCCGGCCATCTGTTGGTCAACTCAAGCTGAAGTGATCTTGGGTGCTGCAGCAGGACAATGAGCCAAAACACACCAGCAAATCCACCTCTGAATGGCTGAAGAAAAACAAAATGAAGACTTTGGAGTGGCCTAGTCAAAGTCCTGACCTGAATCCTATTGAGATGTTGTGGCATGACCTTAAAAAGGCGGTTCATGCTAGAAAACCCTCAAATAAAGCTGAATTACAACAATTCTGCAAAGATGAGTGGGCCAAAATTCCTCCAGAGCGATGTAAAAGACTCGTTGCAAGTTATCGCAAACGCTTGATTGCAGTTATTGCTGCTAAGGGGGGCCCAACCAGTTATTAGGTTCAGGGGGCAATTACTTTTTCACACATGAAAATGTCGATTTGGATTTCTTTTCTCCCTAAATAATAAAAACCCTCATTTAAAAACTGCATTTTGTGTTTACTTGTGTTATCTTTGACTAATAGTTAAATGTGTTTGATGATCAGAAACATTTTGTGTGACAAACATGCAAAAGAATAAGAAATCAGGAAGGGGGCAAATAGTTTTTTATACCACTGTATCTGTTTCTGCTTCCTTCTCAGTAGTGTCATTTTGGATGTGTTGCATCCCCAGATGGAGTTGCTCTGACCTGCTTGTGTCTCTGAATCATCAACTTGGCGGCAGACTCTCTGTATGTGACTGCGGCGCTTGCATTTGTGACACACAGCATTTTGGAAATTACAGTTTCCACGCAGGTGACCTCCCCTGCAACTGTGGCACCTTAATTTTACTGTATCTGATACCTGTGCTGATGCTGGCATTTTATACACTTGATGCAGCTCTGGTGCAATAACTGAACTGGCAGAGGCCTGTATCTCCTTGGAATGTGCAGATGCAGCTTCATAAGCAAGTGCTTCCTCCTGGGCCAAAGCAAAGGTTAGGTTGTGCTCTGCTAGAAGCCTTCTTTGCACTGCTGCATCCCTGACCCCACACACAATACGATCCCTTAGCAAGGATTCCAAGCTGCTGCCAAAATTGCACTTTTCTGCCAAACTGCGCAGCTCTGCTATATAAGCAGCAATACTCTCACCTGACTGCCGGCTGCGTCTGTGGAACCTCTTAACAGTTTCAGATGTTGTGGCTGCAAAATGAGTTTTAAGCTGCTTAATAATTTCCTCAAATGAGCAGTCACTGGGTTTAGTGGGGGATACCAGAGAGCGAACAATCTCATAAGTCTTTGAGCCTATAACACTCAGCAGAACTGCACGTTTCTGCACAGGGTCTGTCACCTTATTTGCTTCTAGAAAGAACTGCAGTCTCTCTGCATAGGAATCCCAGGAGGATGGCCTGGCAATGTCACACTCCTCTATGTGGCCCAGGGACACCATTATGGAAATAATAAAGTCTCTTAAATTCCCTTTTACTCACTGGGATCTTGTAGTTGTAGATTTTTTATGGGTTATATCTGAATCCTCGTCGCCAGTATTAAGTTCTGAACCCTGTAGTAGTACACAAAACGTTCACAGTAGCTGGGAGTAGAAGAAACTTTACTAGGGAGGAAAGCATGGCTGAACTGCCGACAAGTTAGGAGAAAAGAGAGATAGAGAGGCAGATACTTGGGAAACAATAATCAGCAGAGCAGAGAGACACATCTCAGTTTAAGATGTAACAGCGCCATCTACTGGCATTACATTAACAGTCAATACATAACACAGTACATGACACATTTCGATATTCTATTTTTTGAATTTTATTCAAATTGAAATTGGACTATTCCCTAGTACACAAAAAATAGCTCGAAATTCAAATTTTTTTCATTCAAAAATTCACCTCAACCTTTGATAAACCTGCTCCTAAGCGTTGGAAGGTGAAATTGCCCTTTAAAGGTTGATTTTCATACCAGATCTCCTGTAAAGCAGTCACTTTAAGAACTAGTCTTTCACTTAACCGTTTCTGTGCCAGGGCCATAGCAGGTGTGATACAATGGAGATTAAAGGGGAACATGAGACAAGAGAAGGTGCAGTGGCTGAAAGAATGACTATTTGTGTCTCACTAGTGTCACATTGTCACACCCTTATGTGTTACTTTGTCACAGTCTCTCACCACTTGACTCCACTGACTTATGTTAACATTCGGCTGAACTCCTGAATCCTTTGTTAAAGATTTGGCCGAATACTGAACCGAATTGGAACCCTAATTTGCATATGCAAATTAGGGGTGGGAAGGGGAAACATTTTTACTTCCTTGTTTTCTGACAAAAAGTCACGTGATTTCCCTCCCCACCCTAATTTACATATGCAAATTAGGATTTGGATTCAGTTTGGCCGGCCGGCCCAAAGAATTCTGCCGAATCTGAATCCTGGTGAAAAAGGCAGAATCCCGAAGCGAATCCTGGATTTGGCGCATCCCTAACTGACGTACATTGAAGCAATAACTCATTTCTTTCATGTAAGTAGAAGTAAGAAATGGTGCCGGACTGCACTGAGGAAGGAATATGTGAAAGTTTCTTATCCAGGGAAAAGGTACCATTGCTTTTATTATCCTTATAATATAATATAATATAATATAATAACATTTGCACTATGTCTGTGTAGGACACAATGAATAATGGATGAATCACTTCTATAAAAAGATGAAGCAATGGACTTTAATGGATTAATTGAATATAATTGGACTCATTACACTCGTTATACTAATTGATTTATGTTCGCTGAGGGGGCGGGGTCTTGTGTGGGACACTCCCACTCAAAGAGGGTTAAATAGTTGGTACATTATTGTATCAGCAGATTATACTGAACAAAGACACACACATTAACCTGTTGCCCAAATAAATCCTTCTCCTGATTAACAACACAAACCCCAAACTGTGACACTTAATTCCCAAATTTCCCAAGACTTCCCGGACTCCTGGCTGAATATCCGCTCCATTCCCAGGCCCATATACGAGTACTTGTGGTTTTGTTATTGGCTCCCTGTGGGGCCCCGTGAGAAGAGAATTCAGTTTTGTGTCCTTTAACCCCTTCCCTGCTGGGACCCTTTGATCAGAAGAGGCTGTAAACATAAAAGTGATAAGGACTGATCTCTGGAACTGAACTTTGGATGATATGGAAAGAGATTTCTGCTGGTGTCATTAGTTGTGTGAGTTGTTTGTAATCCTGGTGCTGCTGCTTTATGGCGACCTGGTACTTGTGTAGTGTCACACGTCTCATACAATATACCAGTGTGTCACTATATATATATACAGTGTATATGTCCAGCCTCGTGCTAAACTGTAAGTGCCCCTGTGTAATGACACTGAGCTGCTGGGGGGCTGCATTACACACCCTCCTGCTCTACACTCAACTGTTTAACCAGCGACTGACCAGACTGTGTCTCTAGGGCTGAGAATAAAGGGAAAGTAAGTGTGGGTGCAACATAACAAGTGTAGGAAATGACACAACTTTATTCATGTAAATCCCAAAATGTGCAGCTCACAAACACAACACAATTGTGGCAATTCTCCCCCACTATAACTTTCCTGTTCCTTCACATGGCACTGGGTTTCTCCCCATCACGTGACAGTAATGAATAAACAATCCATTTGGCTCCCACTAGCCCATCCTCATTTGCTATTATGTGAGTTCACCCCAAGACTATGAGGGTCTCTGGCTGCAGCTGCTGAAGCTCCAGGACTGGGGGTCTGTACGTGTGGGACTGTGGCTTGTGGCTAAGTGTGACTGGAGGATCTTTAGAGAAACACTTGATCCTCTGGCAGGGCCAGACCGGACTATTGTGCCACCTATGGGGGTTCCACACTCACTACATATTGTACAATAGACTTTAAAGTGATACTGTCATGGGGAAAAAAAATTTCAAAATGAATCAGTTAATAGTGCTGCCCCAGTAGAATTCTGCACTGAAATCCATTTCTCAAAAGAGCAAACAGATTTTTTTATATTCAATTTTGAAATCTGACACGGGGCTAGACATATTGTCAATTTCCCTGCTGCCCAAAGTCATGTGACTTGTGCTCTGATAAACTTCAATCACTCTTTACTGCTGTACTGCAAGTTGGAGTGATATCACCCCCTCCCTTTCCCCCCCCCCAGCAGCCTAATAACAGAACAATGGGAAGGTAACCAGATAACAGCTCCCTAACACAAGATAACAGCTGCCTGATAGATCTAAGAACAACACTCAATAGTAAAACCCATGTCCCACTGAGACACATTCAATTACATTGAGAAGGAGAAACAGCAGCCTGCCAGAAAGCATTTCTCTCCTAAAGTGCAGGCACAAGTCACATGACCAGGGGCAGCTGGGAAATTGACAATATGTCTAGCCCCATGTCAGATTTCAAAATTGTATATAAAAAAATCTGTTTGCTCTTTTGAGAAATGGATTTCAGTGCAGAATTCTGCTGGAGCAGCTCTATTAACTGATTCATTTTGAAAACATTTTTTTTTCCCATGACAGTATCCCTTTAAGCTTTTCTAAGAATTCTCCACTCTTGCCTTTTGGTGAGAACATTTTCTATATTTGTCTGCAGACACTATAGCACTTCTTTATTCCAGCAGTTATTTCTATTTGTTTTTATATCTTGTTTTTTATATCGTTTCTCACAGGTCCTGGTGACACAAATACAGTCATTTTGGGCTCTGCCTCCAGGCCAAGGATTTGGTGCCCCGGGGGGAGCTTTGGTGGAACTCGGGGTACAGGGACTGTCCATAACCATGAGGTAAAGGAGAGTGTGAAGACCTTTGCCCCCTGCCTGTGGCTTCTGTGCTGGGGGGTCGGGGATGGTGGGGGTCACACTGGCTCCATCAGTGCCTTTGTCCTGTGGCTCTTACATATTTAGTAGCCCGTGCCCTTGTGATACGACTCACTGGGTGACCCCCACACTCAGCACTTTGTGTGTAACAAGAGCACAATCCTTTGCACAATGGCCTTTGTTGCCTCTCCGTCAGTAGCAAAGCCTTTGGGCAATAACACAATGTTTCCCTCTATGTGACACTAAAACAACAATGTGTGTGAGTCTCTCCTCACTGTCACTCACAAAACTTCACTGATTCTCATCAGGAAACTTCAGATGATGCTGGAATACAAAGCGCGGCGTGTGCCATACTGCAGGTGTTATTTCATTATAGCCAGCGCAAGACAGAGGGAAGCCAGGCAACTATATCTCCCCGAATCTGCCCTTACACATGGATGGTTATACTTTGAGGAAAGTTCATACTCCAAGGAGAGGTTGTGCAACCTAATTAAATTCCAGTCGACTATGACTCAGGGTAGGACTCGACGTGAGATCCGACGCGCTGCGCAAAAACACAGGCGTCACGTCAGATGTGACGGAAATAAGGTAAGTAATAGCATTGTCTGATGGTGTCGCTTCGTTGATCCGAGGGGACACGAATGTTGGATGCAGACGCTCCATGCTGAGACATTTCCATATCTTACCTTATTTCTGCTGCATCCGACTTGACTAGGCAACTAGTTAGTAGGAAGGAAACATGTTCATTGGTTTAGCCTAACTAACTGCTAGTGTATCCAGTTATTCTTATGTACTAATAGTTGCATGTCTTTTCACATAATCCTATTCACATGGTAACATTTTATTATTCTTATACCAAAAACATTATGATCTTTATTCTATGTTCATTTTCAGTAGATTGTCACTTCCATACTACAACTTTCCTACATTTTGGACAATACAAATGCGTGGATTGGATGGTGACTGATGGTAATCGGCTCTTATGTACGGCCATTTTACCAGTGACAAGTATTGAAATTGGTTGTGATCCATCCTATAAATGAGATCTGGTTACACTCAGAGAAAAGCAGAAGCCTGAGAGAAGTCTTCTAGGTGAGAATGGGCAGAAGTGATGAGAGAGAAGAGAGGCGAAGATGAGAATGGGTAGAAGTACAGAGAGAAGTCTTGTAGATGAGAATGGGCAGAAGTGATCAGAGGAGAAGTGAGGCGAAGATCAGAAGCAGAGTGAAGGTTACATGAAGGAGAGTATTTGGAGATTAGAGATGAGATATAGGGAGGGGTTTCATTATTAAGGGCCTTGAATGTGAGTGTAAGTAATTTGAATTTGATTCTAGAAGAGATTGGGAGCCAGTGAAGGGACATACATATGGGAGCAGCTGATGTTGAGCGGTGAGATAGATGAATGAGTCTAGCGGCCGCGTTTAGATCAGATTGGAGTTGTGAAAGGTGACTTGTTGGAATACCTGTGAGGAGTAAGTTGCAGTAATCAAGGCGGGAGATGATGAGAGACTGAATCAGTGTTTTAGTTGATTCTGAACTGAGATAGGGTCGTATTCGAGCAATGTTGCGCAGTTGAATACGGCAAGATTTTGCAAGTGTTTGAATGTGTGGTGAAAAAGACAGATGAGAGTCTAAGATGACTCCTAGGCAGCCTGTGTGGTGGAATGAAAGGTGGTGTTGTTTACGGTGAGTGATATCTGAGGGACAGGGGAAGATCTTGGAGGAAATATAATGAGTTCTGTTTTAGAAAGGTTCAGTTTCAGGTGACGCTGTGACATCCAGGAGGAGACAGCAGAGAGACAGTCTGTGACTTGGGAAAGGACAGAATTAGAAAGATCAGGAGTAGAAAAGTAGAGTTGGGTGTCATCAGCATAAAGGTGATACTGAAGTCCAAATGACTGAATGAGTTTTCCTAGTGAAGTTACATAGTTAAATTTAAATTGGGTTGAAAAAAGACAAAGTCCATCAAGTTCAACCCCTCCAAATGAAAACCCAGCCCCATACACACAGCCGTCCCTACTGTCACATAAATGATATATACCCATATCTATACTAACTATAGAGTTTAGTATCACAATAGCCTTTGTATTATGTCTGTCCAAGAAATCATCCAAGTCCCTCTTATAGTCATTAACTGAATCATCACCCGGCAGTGCATTCCCCAACCTCACTGTCCTCACTGTGATGAACCCCCTACTCTGTTCCTTTAAATGAAACTTCTTTTCCTCTAGTCTGAAGGGGAGGCCTCTGGTACGTGATTCTCTTTATGGGTAAAAAGGTCCCCTGCTATTTGTCTATAATGTCCTCTAATGTACTTGTAAAGTCTAATCATGTCCCCTCACAAGCGCCTTTTTTCCCCCAGAGAAAACAACCCCAACCTTGTCAGTCTCCCCTCATAATTTAACTCTTCCCTCCCTCTAACCAGTTTAGTTGCACTTAGTCTCTGCACTCTCTCCAGCTCATTTATATCCCTCTTAAGGACTGGAGTCCAAAACTGCCCCCATACTCCAGATGAGGCCTCACCAGGGACCTATAAAGAGACACAATTATGTTTCATCCCTTGAGTTAATGCCCTTTTTTATACAAGAACTTTATTTGCTTTAGTAGCCACAGAATGACACTGCCCAGAATTAGACAACGTGTTATCTACAAAAACCCCAAGATCCTTCTCATTTAAGGAAACTCCCAACACACTGCCATTTAGTGTAGAACTTGCATTTATATTATTTTTGCCAAAGTGCATAACCTGCATTTATCAACATTGAACCTCATTTTCCAGTTTGCTGCCCAGTTTTCCAGTTTAGACAAATCACTGTGCAAAGTGGCAGCATCCTGCATGGAACCTATAGTTCTGCACAATTTAGTCTCATCTGCACAAATAGAAACAGTACTTTCAATGCCATAAGGCTAAGAACGGGATCCATTTTTGAATAGCAGCATCACAATAGCAATTCACGAGTCTCTCGGCACCTCACTTAGTATTAAATGTATTATCAGCAGTTCCCAGAATTCCTTTGTTCCCACAAAAACTCTATACTTATTACATATATACCCCCATACCTTTTGGGTAAATGTCTCTTTTCCCAGTGTGTCCTGTAGATTTATGGTTCCAGGTCACTGTCAGTGGGAGACTGAAGTCATGTGATGGGATTGTGACGTCACTCACAGCATTAAATGTCTCATCATCATTAACCTGAATCACTTTGTGGGATGAAATTATCTCTTGGTGATGATTGTGGGAGCTGGTTCTGGTCCAGTCTATATGAATATGTTTGGGGTAGAATCTGGTGACAATGAGAGATAACATAATCTCCTTCCCTGAGTCACTGATGGACAATCTCACAGGCTCTGGGTCTCCTGGTGCCACTGAAATAGAAAATAAAGATCAGAAAGTGAATGAACCATCTAGACAAGTTTCTTTACTTCAAGGAACAGTTATTGGCAAAGTGAGCCCAACCATCTCAGTACAGGCACAGACCAGCGGAGAGTCTCTGGACTTTCTCCTGTTTAGAGACATGTGGTCTCCCAATTTGCATAGGTTCCTCAGAGGAGGTGGAAGGGTGATTGCGAAGGAGATCTTGGAAGAAGAAATTTCTGGTTCTAGTATAGGCTGGAATCTCTGTCTCTTTCTGTATCTGCTTTATGCTCTCTAAGGGGGGCATTCACCATGATGCCATGGCAAGGACAATCAGATCCTCTAGCTGTTCATTCCAGCACATTACCCTCAAACATTTCATGGTTTATCCCACTTTGGCCCACTATGAAGCATAATGGGAGGCTGTAACTGAAACAGCTGTGATGGTTACAGCCGGGCATTCTCTGTGATCTTCCATTTGTATAAAAACACTAACAATTTGGAATTCTTGGTAGCCAACGGTGTACGGCAGAATGTATCAATCCCTATTCTGCATTTGCAAAAGGGGCTGTTCCCTTTCTGGCTTCAAAGTTGGCTACCAAGAATTCCAAATTGAATAGGCAACTTCCAGAGGGGGCCCATTTCATTACGTGTGGGTTATTATAGGGACCAAACCAGCCCTGAATTGTGATAGGGCCAATCACAGGTAATACAGCTGGACCAATGGGGTGCCATTTGTTGAGCATGCCCAGTTTAGTGTAAGTTTGGGTTCCAGACAGACACTAGGGGACAGTACTTAGAGGGGACTTGGGCCCAACTATGTGTATTGTATTACTTATCACACAGAGGGTCCTGGCTTCTTTGCCCTCACAATGGGGGTCAGTTACTCATGAATGTGGGACTGGCTACACTTTACATTAACCAGATAGACCAAAGGTTATCAGTCAAAATATTTGGTGGAACATTTAGGAAAGGGGTGTTGAAAGACATCTAATCATCTATACAAAATGTTATGTAAAAATGTGTTTTATCACAGTGTATATTTGATATTCTGTGTGGGGTCATTACCTGTATGGCGGCTGGAATTAGTGCATATGTCATTATCTGTGTGGTTATTATTAGAGATAAATCACTGGAGAGATGTTACTCCTAAAGCTTTTCATCAGATATTTCATGGGACATATTGATCTTGATAAATTATAATTAGCGCTCACCTGTAGTTCACTTCTACTGCACCGGTGGTGCTGGTTCTCCATAGACCCGACAAGGTCCCTTAGCAACAGCAAACTTTGTTAACGGATCCGCACACACACACATTTTCTGCAGTCGGGAGCTCATCCCTTTTATTTGTGTTACCACAGTATCAACGTTTCAGACGGGGCAAAACCTCCCTTCATCATATTGGTCTTGTCCAGTACTGATCTCTTATGCTCAGTGTATCACGACTTGGTGCCATCAGCGGTTCAGTAAATGCATTTTTACATTACCACTTACAAATGGTCCCTTGTTGTTGTTGACTTTAATATAGTGGCATTGAGTGGGTTTGTGGGATCATTGCATCCCTGCAGTTAGTGTTGTCGCTTTGGGTTTATTTTGTCGCAGTTGTTTATGCAGTGCCGGTGGCATCAAGGAACCCACTACTCCTGTTCTTGAATTACTCATGTCGCTGGGTTTGGGTTTTAACGCTCGGTTATGAAGATGGTGCCGGGTAATATATGCACTTTGTGTAAGTAAATCAACCTTTTCCCCACAATGAAAAGTTTTTTCCCCAGAATTGCAGCATTGTATCTGCATGCTCTGCATTTGGGACTGATATTGCCCCATAGATGCTAATTAGCTTGACCTTGTAATTGGAACTATACATTATGGGGCAGATTCACTAAGGGTCGAATTTCGAAGTTAAAAATACTTCGAAATTCGACCCTCGAATTGAAATCCTTCGACTTCGAATATCGAAGTCGAAGGATTTAGCGCTAAACGTTCGATCGAACGATCGAAGGATTTTTCGTTCGATCGAACGATTAAATCCTTCGAATCGAACGATTCGAAGGATTTTAATCAAACGATCAAATGAATATCCTTCGATCAAAAAAAGCTTAGCAAGCCTATGGGGACCTAACATTGACTTCGGTAGGTTTTATCTGCCGAAGTAGGGGGTCGAAGTTTTTTTTAAAGGGAAAGTACTTCGACTATCGAATGGTCGAATAGTCGAACGATTTTTACTTCGAATCGTTCGATTTCGATCTAATTCGAACGTATTTAACCAATTCGATGGTCGAAGTACCCAAAAAAAACTTCGAAATTCAAATTTTTTTTATTCGAATCCTTCACTCGAAGTTAGTGAATCTGCCCCCTATGTATATCAACACAACAACACACACATTATAGTGTAAGAGACTCACCTGTTATGTGTAAGGCCCCGGTGCCAATGTCTATGGGCTGTGCCAGGCTGGGATGTGCCACTCTGCAGACTATTTCTGCCCCTTGGTGGGAAAGTATTGATGGGATGAAGTGTAGATACTCAGTACTGATATATGTCCCACGTGGGGTCTTTCTTGGTTTATTCTCCATCCTGTAATTGTGTTTATGAGTTGGCAGGATTTGCTCTTCATGGGCAACCTTCCTTAGTAGCCAGGTCAGTGTCAGGGCATTGGGGAAATAGTCAGCGATTTCCCACTGTAGTGTCACCTCTCTGCCCAGTGTAAGGGTTGCTATGGGCTTCAGTGACACCTGGGGGCGCCATGGGAAATCTGTCAGTAGGAAACAGAGAGTTAGAATATGTACAAGCTGTGAGTGAGATATTTCCACAGAACTTGAGCCAATAGCAAAGAGCTTGAGCCAGTTATGAAGGATCATGTTAGTGGGAGCTGTAGTCTGATGAAGCCTGTACCACCGCATGTGCTGCCCCTGTAGTTAATAGTTGTTTAAAACATGTATCATATATTATATTTTGCATTTGTTTTGTTATGTTGTCACCTTGTGACCAAAGTCTAACATTATAACTTGCTAAATGTCCTTTGTCTGTAACTCCTCCCCTTCCTTATGTGTGATGTAAGCTCCTCCCATCCCCTTATCCTCTTCCTGTTCTCCATGTGTGAGGAGGTTCCACCAAGGTTCCATTTGTCCATCCACCCCAAATAAAGAACCTTTGTAGATTCCAGGTGTTGTGGTGGGTTTAGCTGTCATTCCTTATCTTCTGCTGAGAGAGAGAAGGTGTGTGTAGTACAAATGATTACTGTAACAATCACATAGATCTTGTTTTGCTGTTATGCTACAGTTAGTAATCCTCTGGTACATGTGCAACAGGGAGAAGGAGGGGGTTCATCTATAACTCAACTGCTGAACCAGTAGCACCAGTGTTGCATTGGAACCCTATCCAACTGATGGGCCCTCACTGGAAGTGTCTGGAGAAAGGGTGAAGTCTTTAAGCTGAAACTTAGATGTAGTGATAGTTTAAGAAACTGCCATCTTGGACAATTTCCCAGGAACCGGCATCCTGATGTAAGAGACATACCTGGTGGACTAGTGGGGGGGGGGGGACGGCGGGGACGCCCGTCGCGTCGTGCGGGTTCGGTTAGGCCGCAGGTGCCGGATCGCGTGGGCGCACGTTAGGCCGCAGGCGCCGAATCTCTAGGGCGCGCGCGCCGCGCCTCTGTGATATTTAAAGACGCAGGCACGCTGACGTGTGACGTCAGCGCGCAAAGGCGCGAAATTGAAATAGTATAAAAGGCCCATTCAGACTGCTGACTGATGCCCGTGATAGAACTTGTTTCTTGTGGTTCCTGAGCCTTGTGCGGTTGATCTGTTCTGTATCTAGTCTGTTTGATTACCCGTGTTTGACCCAGCCTGTTCCTGACTATTCTGCATTCTGTATTCTGACCCTTGCCTGCCTACGACAACTCTTCCTGCTTAACCCCTTGATTGACAACCCAGTTTGACCCTTGCCTGCCTGACGATTCTTGATATCTGCCTGCCTCGACCCAGCCTGTCTGACGATTCTCTTGCCTGATCCATTTGTACCGTGACCTTCGGCCAAAAGAATCTGCTAACAGTCGTGCCCCTTTGCCAGCCAGAACATCTCGCCTTGTACCCCTCGTTAAGTCCAGGTGGCACCCAAGTAAGCTGAGGGCTCCTCCAGAAGCCCAACGGTGGTCACACTACTGGTGAAGCCGAACCGAGACCAGGGTGCTTGGCATTTGTTCTGGTATCGGGTGCCGGCCGTGACACCTGCCTTCCACCCAAAGAAACATTATCCATCTCAGGGTTTCCTGTGAATTGTAGTTGAGCTGTTTGTTACAGCAGCTATAAACTCTATATGCAAGAAACTCAATCTACAAGATTCTCTTTATCATCCCCCCAACTAACAAGTTACATGCTGGAGTTGGGCAGGTACTGGTGAACCTACATAGGTGTGAACAAAGGACAGTAGTGAGGGGGTACATGTGAGGAGTGAGAGGGATGAGAAGTGATGGACAGACTGGACTGATGACCCAGAGGGAAGCCATGATGTACCTGCTGGAGACAAACAAATTGACCTCCAGTTATGCTGTTGGTCAATGTAGAGCATGTATTAATCCTTAACTGTAAATACTGCAAATATTGTTTCATTTGAAATATTCATTCAATATTGTAACATTTATTTTATTACTTAATATATATATTTACTTTAATATACAATAATTGTAGTGTATTATTTCTCAAAAGTAATGTAACCCTAGTAAGAGGGACAATATTTTTATTATTATATTTTGAATATTATAAAATATTATGATAGCACATATAAAGGGCACCTATGGTTCTTAAAGACTGAAAAATTATTTTTGTATCTTGGCACAATAATGGACGAGGCGATAAATTCAGTAGTTCACCAACCGGTACCATAATAGGCAGTCGCACCCCTGGTGTCAGTCCCGGCATTCTTGATGTCCAGTGATAATCCAAAAGACTGTACTTTATGATGATTCCTTGCACAATGGAGACTCTACTCTGGCGGGTGATGCCTGAGGAATACTAACCCTTTACTTACCCTCAGGTGAGAACAGGACTGCCCTGATAATCTTATATCCCTATTATGTACTATAACAAGAGCTAGGACGTCAGGTATCAACTTTACTAAGACTTGGGTCCTAATTCTTTATACTGGGGCCTTCTGCTCCCAATCTCCTCAGCACATAAGAAAGAGCCACATACTCCCTCCTATTATATGAACTTCAGGCAGGTCACAGTATGGCCAATATGGGAAACCACCCTCTCAAAGGGCACAGGTAACAAAACTGGGAATTTCTTACCCTGTAGGGGCAGTTAATGCAGATACATGTGAGAGTTTTGGAAGGTTTCCAAGATTTTAAAAAGCTTTCACACTATGGGGCATGTTTACTAACATTGGAGATAAATATCTGGAGAGATTTCTGGAGATGTTGCCCATGGCAACCAATCAGCAATTAGATTTAAACAGCCACAGCCAAGTTAGAAAACAAAAGCAAAGATCTGATTGGTTGCTATGGGCAACATCTCCAGAAATCTCTCCAGATATTTATCTCCAATGTTAGTAAACATGCCCCTATGAATCATAAACAAGCAAAGCAATGAAGCTGCAGAGAGAGACTTGACTCACTCAGTGGATATTTTTGGTACATATGGGTTAATCTAGCTAAGGAAATGACAGTTGAAGGCAATTTGAGGTGCAAAAATATGAGTTCTAGTGGAGCTTATGGTTGAAGTTAAGCTGTAGGAGTAATTGTTGGAAGCTGGTAAAGTTTTGGAACTGAAGAAGACTATAGAAGAAGACATACAAGTCAAAAAAAGGAGATTGGGAGCTGAGTGTAGGGTCCCAGTATCAGCTACCTGCTCTGCTACCGACTGCCTAGCGCATTCATTGCAAGAAGATGGTGCAAAAAGAACATTTGATATATTTTGCAAATTGAGAGACAGAATAAAACCACTTTATGTGAACAAAGGAAATTAGAATTCACTGTTGAGTTTTACAACATCAATGTGTCTGGGTCCAATGAAACTCATAAGTCTCAGCTCATTTAATCTCTGTCGTAGGCGCCTCCATGTTGTAGTAGAATCATTTGTTTGAAGGAATTGGAATATTTAAAGACATTCTGGTACAACTACACATGAATTGTGCTTTGAAACCAAAAATACAATCTCATAGGAGAAGATATTACTGCTAATATCTGTTTTTGTCTAGTGCAGTGTACACACAGTGTTTAATCTCAGTCTATTCTCAGTTCATTGTTTGTTCAATAATTATTGCTTTGTACTCCTGCAGTTTATAGCTGGATATATTGGATATATACAGATATCACTTGTGATATAAATTACAGTATTGGGGTTACCTGGGTCTGTGGGGCTGATCTCTCTGGATCCAGAAGTTTCCGTGGCCGGGTGGTTCCAGGTGACTCGGATCTTACAGTCTGGGAGTTGGAGCAGATTCTCAGCTACTGAACATGAACTTGTAACATTAAAGGTCTGGTCAGCATTGGGCTGGTACTGAGGTTCTGAGAGGAGACTTTCTTGTTGTTGTGACCCAGTCAGACAGATCCATGTGACTTCTATGGGTTTGGGATAAAAGTTGTGCAGACTGAGGGTACAGAGAGCTCCCCCTTTATCACACACAGACCATTGCACTGGATTTGGCAGCTTGGGGGCCGCTGGGAAGGGAACAAATCAGATACAAATCAGGTAATGGACCAGGTCTGCTATTGTATCAGAGTAAACAAGTTTACAAATCCAAACAAGAACCATGTGCAAAGAATAGCATTAACAGAAACAGTGGAATTAGATTGTAAGCTCTTTTTAGCAGGACCTGCTTTACTCTTGTATCACTATTGCCAGCTTTGTGGGTAAATCTGTATGTTCAATATATGCACATTCGTTTCAACAAAAACAATACAACTACTACCAATAGTAATTTCAGCAATTTCTATACTTTATTATGACAGATCTACAGAGAAGGGTCTGTATTACTCTCCAACTCTCTAATGTCACCTATTTTTGTTCCATCCTCAGTCATGGCCTTCAGACAGAGAAGAATTACATTTTGCCACATGAACATAGAAGTTCATACAAGGACTTTCCCCTGGCAGCCATAATCCAGCCTACTCAACATTTCTCAGCATCTCAAATAGGTTGGGGTTTTGGCAGAAACTCTTTTCCCTGGGCAACCATCTTCAGTCTTGCCAACAAACCAGACACAGTAGGACCACAAAATCTGCCTGTTTTGTAGCCCATTGGATTGTTTGTGAACAGAATGAAACACCTACTGGTTAATAAGGTGTCTGGTTATCCAGCAAATATCTTTACTACTTCTGCTTAAAGTCAACAAGGAGCAGAATGAAATGGATTGGCCTTTCCTCTGCCTGCGTTGCCATACAGGTGGCGAATACGTCTAGCTTGCCACTGGCCAAAGCAGATATGCCAAGACAACAGTATGTTACAACCAGGTAAGAGAAAGTCACCCCAGCCTGCTGGTGGAATACAAGGGGGCAAATTCACCATTGGCCGAAAATGCGCTAGTGACGACTTCACCGCACTTCGTCAGACGTAGTTTCGCATGGGCTGCTCAAATTCACTAAAATCCGAAGTTGCGCCCAGGGAGACGTAAGGTAGCAAAGTTGCACTAGTGTTAATTCGTCAGGCAACGCAAAGTTACGCTAATTTGCATACGGCGCCAAGTTAAAGTACAATAGACGTATATGTAGCAGCAAATACATTACACTACACAAGCCTGGGAAACCTTCATAAAATATAATAAAGTTGTTATTTTGCCCTATACATGTGCCCACTGTATAGTTTAGGTGCCATATGTTAGCATATATAGTGATCTTTTTCAGCCTATCACCCTTTAAAAAAGTAAAAGACGCCAGCGTTTTTTTTGGGACTTAGAATTTTTTTTAACTTTTTTTGAAGCAAGCCCTATCTACTCGATTGCACTTCACCTGGTCTGAGGTGTCGAAGGCAAGTCTGGCGCAAGAGGTAACGTTCACGAAAATCCACAAGTTAGTGTATTAGCGTAGTTACGTCCATTCACCAGAGAGCAACTTTGCCTGGCATTGGGGTGTGAAGTAGCACTAGAGTTTGTCTACTTCACTAGCGAATTTACACCAGCACCCGTTAGTAAATTGGTGAAGGGGCAAAATGATGTCACGCTACCCAAGGTAGGAAAAGGGTAGTGACAAAGGGGGATGCAAAATAGTAGCACCCTCATTTATGATCCTCTACACCTTAAAGCAACAGTGTTGTGTGTTAAAATACTCAAAGAATGAATAGAAGGGTTTGGCACAAATATAATTTCCCCTTATTGTAACTATAAATTCATAGGGGCCGATTCACAAAGGTCGAAAAAGTGAGCGTTATGTATATCATGCCTTAAAATTGTCATCACTTCTTATATTTTTAGAATTAACGATAGATTCACTAAAAGTTCACTTGATTAACTTAAAGGAACAGTAACATAAATTTTATTTTTAAAAACATTTGTTAGTATAGATCGAAAAAAAACAAAACACCAAGACAAATTAAAATTTAAAATAGCAAAACGTTTATTAGGAAATAACTTACAGAAACTCCACTTCCGGTCCTCTTCAGAAAAGGCGACAGGGCGACCATCCATTGTACAGTGGCAGTGGTGCAGCCTTTGAAAGTCCTGTCAGTGAATCACTTTCATTTTCTTGGGTCCCAGGTGGAGTTGAAGGCAACACTGGAGTAGGAGCTGACATGACCCGGGTGATGATGATGCCCCAGAGCGACTGCCTCTTCACAAGTATGCCGGCAGCCACGCTTCCCCCAATGGACAGAAGAGTCTGGGCTTCTCAGGGGACACTCTGTCAGTGGAATAGCCAGGAGGAGAAATCAAGCGCCGCAGAACGGATGGTCACCCTGTCGCCTTTTCTGAAGAGCTCAGAAGTGGAGTTTCTGTAAGTTATTTCCTAATAAAGGCTTTGCTATTTTACATTTTAATTTGTCTTGGTGTTTTTTTTTCGATCTATACTAACAATTTTTTTTTTAAATTTCTTTGATGTTCCTGTTCCTTTAAGAAGTGATATTTTTAGGTTCACTTTAGCTGGATTGTGTGCGGTATTCTATAGCATGCGTTATTTTGTGTGATTGCCACTGGCAGAGTAAAAGTCTCATTTTACAGTATTCTAGTCGTCCATTCCCTGGGAAACTTAATATAATTCCATGACACAGAACGTAGTACATTGTGGATCTGCCCAAGGAATCATGAGAATGTGTTAGTGGCTGTAGGAAAGTCTCCAGCTCCTCATAAAGGTCTTTAATTGCTGCCCTACAGCTTCTCACTACATCTTCCTCTATTAATCCATCTGATGTTTAGTAACGACTACTCCTGGGAGCTGTTTAATATCACAGTAATTATCGCACTATTTTATGCTTTTATCACTTAAAAGATGTTGGTGAATAATGCGTTATGATTAATTCTATTGTATAAATATCACAATGCGATTAGAATACCGCTGTGCAGAAATGTAGCATTAACGCTTGCGATATGTCTTTTAACGCATGCGAAAATACTTTGATGAATCATGACTTAAATACCGCGTCTTAAATACCTCACAAAACTGCGCATTATGGACTTTTTGTGAATCAGCCCCATAGTATTTCTGAATGTTGACCACCTACCACTGACATTTCAGCATAACCTCTGGGGTCTGTAGAATGGTGTTTTTGGGTGTTTTATCACCCACGTTGGACATGATTTTGCACAGGCAACATCATGCCCCATCTGCCATTCCCAAAGGATTATTTATAGTTAAAGCGCAAGTATTAGGACTAAATAATGGGGCTCCACCACAACACCTTTTACCTTGGGGCTACTGCTTTGATCTACCACTTTAATTCAGTGGTCATTGGGGATATTCATGGAATCACATCCCTTTCCAGGGGAAAGAGCAAAGACTGGGGTAACCTGTCACCCACGGCCCTACCTATTACTTATAGCATATTAGACAATAGCCATACGAGTCATATACTGGCCTCCTAACCTGTGGGTGATATAGTTGGAGGTAATATAATCTAAAATCAATGTGCAACACTCCTACCAGTACCATCATGCCCTTGGGATATGGACAAACATGGAGATTAGTGGCCTACAATAAATCCCCTGTACTGTGGGTGCAAATGCTCTCCCACCAGCATCAATGTAAAATGGGGAAAATGTATGTGTTGCTTCAGTTTCCTGAATTGGCCCAAGTTTCATCATGAGGCAACATCGAGTTACTTTGGTGCCCTTACATGGGTTTTATTGAGGCTTATGATTTAAACCAACGAGTTGTAACCTACTGACCTTTATCATTTCATCTGCTTGCGGGTCCCCCCAACCAGTAAATAAAACATATATTATTGCATTCTGGGTACCTTTCTGGAAAACAAAAGTCCTCTAAAATGACCCAACCTTTGGGCAAAGGAAGATTCCCACCAAGGTGTTTCTATTAGTAATTCTTATTCAGTGTGATGTACAACAGTTGGAATCTAACGAAAAATAATGTAGTAATATATATTTATAGTCTCTATGTTAACACTTTTTGGCCATCACCATAGTCCCCAAAATCCACTAACTTTGATTGGATCTCACCTTTAAACTGTGGGGTCCCAGTGCTTCTCTCTATTGGCCGCTCCAGGCTGGGATGTTCCACCCTAGAGATGAATTCCAGATCTTCCTCTACACGTGAGGATGGTGGGAGAGACAGTTGGGTTGTGTAGCTATAAGTCTTATCATTCCTTCTCTCTGGCTTCATAGCTGAGATTTGGTACTTCCCATACGTAGATACGGGATCCCTTCCCTTTCTCTTCTCCATCCAACTCACAGTCAGAGCATCAGGGAAGTAGGGAGAAATCTTAAAGTGCAGAGTCGTTGCCTGGTCTCGGATCCAGATAAACTGGGATATCTCTTCTATGGTTGGCCTCCAGGGGAAGTCTGAATGGGTCATGAGAATAGCAAAGGTGTAATAATGGCACAGGAACATTGTTTTATAATAGGGAAATAGTAGGTATAAAAGCTTCATGAGCTTCTGAACACTCACTTCAAGGGTTCAAGATTTTTGTACCATCCCCATCCCCAGCACAGAAATGTAATTAAACTCTTACAAATAAATATACCATTTAATATGGTCTAGTTACCACAGTGCAGAGGTTTTTAGATCTTTAGTAGTCAAGCCCCCTCTTAAAGCCCAACACTTGGGGCTTCAAACAAGGTTACATGAAAACATTGCTGCATTGGTAATTCAGCCATAGCTCAAGTTCACCTATGGCAGCAAATAAGTGCTAATATCATATATCACCAGACTTGACCTTCACGTTTTCAAGTATATTTGAACCACTATATCTCCCCAACTCATGATGTGTCCTCCAGCCATTGTTATCTTCCAGCAGTACAGTTTGGGAACCTGTGATCTAAACTGAGTACAGCAGATCACTTTCCCTTCCATGTTCGATTATATTAGAGCCATAGAAACTTTATAGAAGCCTCTTCATTTTCATTATATACATTTTGTTTAATGTATCAGTGCTCCTTGAGTGGAATCCTGAAATAAAATCGTTTTTTCCAAATATCAAGCAGATTTTTTAATATTTAATTTTAAGATTTGGCATAAGGATAGACATGTTCTTCACTTCCCAGGTGCCCTCAGTCATGTGACTTGTGCTCTGATATATTTCATACATGCTTTACTGCTGGACTTACATCACCCCTCTCCCATCCACCCCCAGCTGTTTATTAGCAGAACAATGGGAAGTTAACGAGATATCAGCCCCCTGATACCATTCCTGAAGGATTCAGCTGTCTGAACTGTTCTCCATGTTTCTATGCTGCTGCCCCTGCTCTGCTTTGGGCTAATAGCACTGCAGGTGGAGCACCTGTCCTCTAGTTTAGAAAGTGGGGAAACAATCATACTACTTCCCATTTAGGGTGATGACACAAGGGGGGATAAGTTGCCCAGGGGAAATCTTTGCTACCCACTGGTAATAAATCTCCTAAAAATGATTTTGCATTAGTGTCAATGGGAATCTCTAGAGCTAAAACATATGAATAACTGATCAATATTGTCTGCTGCTGCTTTCATGGAAAACCAAACATGGCTTCTTATAATATAAAATATCCTGGGGCTGCTGCACACACATAGAGGAGGCCTCACTGCTCCATGTTCCTCACTCAATGTGCTTTTCATTTAATATTATCAGGAGTGGCAATGGGTCATTTAACTGCCCTGATGACCGATGGATAAAATGCCCTAATGGCTGATAAGACTTCTGGAAACCTTTTCAAGTTACATGTTATACTTGCCCACTTACCTGGCTGTTTGAGGGACCTTTCTTTGGAGTCAATATCTTCCATGGTTACATGATTCCAGGTCACCTTCACTTTAAAGTCTGGCTTCTTTAAACAATCTCCAGGTATTGTGTATGTGCTCACCACATTGTATGTGGAATCTGAATTGTCTTCGTATCTCTCTCCTTGTATTGTCTTTTGATTCTCAGCAGGTGAACCAGTCCATATGATGGAAATCTCCTTGGGATAAAAGCTCTGAACAGACAGGGAGCAGAGAACCTCCCCGGAGTTGCTAATGGAGAGCTTTATGGGTTGTAAAACCCAGGGTTTTGCTGGAAGACAAATATATGCAATAATGTGGGGATGCGAAGAAGTATTGATAGGTCCAATGAATGAAAAGTTTCTTGGAATAAAAGCAAAAGCAGAGAGCAGAGCATTTTCCAGAGCCACTAACCTACTGGCTAAACACTCCAGTGGTTTATTATATTCAATTTACCCCTAATGTGTTATAGTCCCCAAATGTAATAGTCCCATGCCTCCTGTAAAAGTTTCATTAAACTAGGATAATCCTCTTAATGAGTCAAGGGGTATCATCCAGCACATGTTATAGTCCTGCACATTTCTCTATGAGCAACTCGAGTGTAGGGTAATGTACTCAATAAGTCAGTAGGTGCAAGTCCAATGGTATAGTAAAATATGCTCACCTACCCTTCATTATACAACAGCCCTATGTTCCTCTTAGTAACCACACTTCTCTGGTGAGTACTCACCCCACACATGTATTAGTCCTGTGCTCCTCTCTTGCGCCTCCTTCAGGTTGGAATGTTCCACTCTGCAGATAAATTCTGCTCCATCCTCCCCACTCAGCGATGGAGTAAAAGCCAAACATGCTGTACAGGAGAGAGTCGTATCTTTCTCTTTCTGGGGTGCAATATTTTGGATCCTGTACTTCCCAACTCCAGTTACTGGAACCAAATCCTTTTTCCCTGAATCCTTCCTATACCAACTTACAGATAGATCATCAGGGAAATAATCAGAGATCTGGCACTGAATGGTGGCCTCTTTCGTAGGGTAGAAAATCGGTTTGCTTATTTCTCCAATCACTGGCCTGGACACTAAATGGAGATGATAAATATATAGTTTTATTATGGATTATTAAACATGTTTTAAACATTCTAATACGACCATTAGGGCAATAGCTGATGGGGAACTTTGTTGCCTGTTGGACATTGTGCCCTCAAAGCAGCCCATAAATGACACAAAGACCCTGTTTGCAATGATATGAGCAGCAGAGAATGTAATAGATGACAATACAGCTGCTGTAGGCTCTACATCTGTTGCTTCACACTTTTATACACTGAAGTTAAAGGGCTTGTTCACCTTTAAGTAATGATTAACAGTGGTGCACAGTATTATGTTTTGACTTTTATAGCTTATTTTCATCAGCTCTACAGTTGACAATCTCAACAATGTGGTTGCTAGGATGAAAAGTACCATAGCAACCATGCATTCATAGAAATAAGAGACTGGAATATCATGATAGTCTGAATGATAACATAACATACTTCAAAGGGGTCAACCACCCCTTTAATTGACTATTTAAACATTTGTACTCTAGTGGGGAAATGGTTAATAAATGTTTGCCATTTTGTCAATGTTACAGCTGCGCTTAAGTATCTACTACACAAACAAATAACAATCCTGGAAACATAAAATCCTCTAATGGAAAACAGGAGCAATATTTAAGCAAAGAAGTGAAATGCTAAAGGGGAAATGAGCTATTTAGCCAAATGAGAATAATGTGGATAAAAGAAGTAAGATAATGTTTTGCATTAAAGTGGACTTACTTCTCCAGGCTGTGTCACAGTATGGACCTTCCAACCCTTCACAGACCTCTCTGCCCATAGTGTCCACAAGTCGGCGTTCGAAAGGCTTGAGCCTCAAAGGTGGAACTGGGCCTCCGTCGATCTTCTGGGCCTTCGCTCTCTTGGCAGCTAACTTCGCCCGTATTCAACGGCTTCAAGTCACTGAAATGCTTGTACACAGTGTTGTGATCTCTATGTACAGCACCTACAGTGTTAACTCTGTACGTTACCTGATGGCAGATTTTTTGTCGTCTGGCAGCATTGATGTGATGGGACTGACTTCCAAACTACACATCCCATTGCGCGATGACTTCATTGATCAGTGTTACATTCTCATCACTGGTAAAGTGTTGCCCCATTCGCCCACTGGGGACCTCATCGCCATCATCCTCCTCCTACTCCTCCTCCTGCCTCCTCTGTGAGGAAGGTGCTGGTCCAGCCTCCTCCTCCATGCTGGCATGCCTCCTCCTGGGGGTGCTAGTCCCAGCCCTGGTTGAGGTGCAAGACCTGCCAGGTGTCCCTGATGTTGTAGAGGACATGTGGTGCACCCTGGTGGAGGCCCTACTTCCCCTGCCTGGGGACCTGCTACATGTCCCAGATGTTGCGGGGGACACGTGGCATGACCTGGGGGAGCTCCTACTCCTGCCACTCCCAGACCTCTCTTACCCCCCTCTATGGGACCCTCCGCCTGACATGGTCTTCTCTCCTTCCACCCAGGAACCCCTCCCTCTGACACTCCAGCCCCTTTCCCCCTCTCTCCCCCTCCTGTGCTGACTTACATGCCATGTAGTGTGGGGTGTAGCCACCCTGGGCACCTCATCAGGGCTGGAACAACATTCTCCTTCATTCTCCTCACTTCTTTTAGCCATTTTTTTCAAAGCACTTTGGCAGCCTCCTCCACCTGGCTCATCCAAATAGCAAGTGCGCATTAAGGGTGAAAATTCACCTAAAATGGCCTCCAGAGGACTTCCTGTTTGAAAAAATGGCATAAAGGAAGTGGGGCATGAAAACCTCAAATCGATTCAAATAGAAGTGGGGCAAAGGCCACCTTCGATCATCTTTGACTATTCACTACTTGAATCAAAGCGTGGAATGGATCGATCAATCAAACGATTTTTACTTCGATCAAAAACGGCCGTATTCCATCGAAAACAGCCTTGGACTATCGTAGTACACCAATTCAATGGTCGAATGTCAAAATATTTTAAAATTGAAATTGGACCCTAGATAAATCTGCCCCTTAGTCCCTACTTCTGGGCAATTAGTACCCGGGATCTTAATCCCACTCACAATCCTCGGATAGCTCAAGGCTCCGACGAGGAGAGTCTGAAGGATTAAGATCCCGGGTACTAATAGCCCAGAAGTAGGGACTAAGTGTATAGGAACAGGGAAGATGGATTCCCCTCAGGTTCCACTTAGGGAAAAGGCTGAAATGCACAATGCTTTACATTTATTTATAACAAAAGACTCTAATGATGTCGCCCCCTTACCTGCCCAGTGTTTACTCCTTTCACATCACATCGGGTCGAGGGGGGGGGGAGCACAACTGCACACGTCACACGCATGTCACATCAGTAATGACAACACCCAGAATTAGAAAAGAGCAATAGGGTCTGATTAGTGTCCGAGCACAATTATAAGTGTGCAAATTGTAATACATTGGATGAAATTGTGTCAGACATCTCCCCTGCATTCTGTATGGTGATGGTGTCACAATTATTTTGCGTTTCGCAAATTTTTCGCCATTTTGCGGCACAGATTCGGGACTAATTAGGGACATTGTATAAGTAAAAGTGTCAAATCTGAACTGCGCAGTTCCTTGGCCAGCAGCAATCCAGGTACATGTCATGCAATAATATAATTAGAAAAATAGTATTTTCCTTAGAGTGAGTTCAGAATTTTTCAACAAGACTGAGCTGCTGAACTCCATCTACCAGTGGGTCACTCAGCTGCTTTACTGAGCCACATATGCCACATTAATCCATGAGTAGTCTCTGCTCTCTCTGTTACACTGACAAAGCTGCCATAGTGATGAAATGGAAGTTATATAAACCAAGAAGCTTATAAAGCCTACTCATATAATGCAAACTGTGTGTGAGTCCCCATTGTCTGGAGTAGAGAGGTTCACAAATGAGCAGATCTTGACTAAGTGTGGCCACTGGGTGATGTTCGGCTGATCTGATCGTGGGCCCTAGGGACCACTTGGCTTTTATCAGACCATTTATGTCCACTTTTAATTAGCCACTCCACACACTGGGGACTCACACACAGTCTGTATAGTATGATGTGTGGGCCTTATAAGCAGTTTCTTAGTCACATAATAAGCTGTAGTTTAACTACTACATAACTTCCATTTTATCACTATGGCAGCTTTATCACAAGCAGTGTTACAGTTTGGCATAACTGGATATTACTGGGTGCCACAGCTAATTACTTTTCAGGGCCCCAAAATGTTTAGAGGTTGACTTGTTTTACCAATATTTATTGAAACTGTGTATGAATTAGGGTCTCATGGGGCCCCTGCCACTCTCTGTAGTTCCAACCCTGCTTCTGGTACATTTATTACAACATGGCAGGTGGGTGTGGCCTGTCCCATTATTGCTCTCAGCTTAGACAGGAAGAGGAAACAGGAACAGGAGTGAATCATAAGACAATGGGAAACAGCAGGAATGCCCTCAACCAAAATGGCCACACAAGCAGGTTACGACAATAAGAATAGCCATATCACCTAAAATGATTATGTAGCGCTATAGTAAATTGAGTGCACCTTACTCTACTATAAGCTTCACTCCTAGTACATATGCTCCAGATGAGACCTTAAAATCTTAGGGAGTGAGCCTTCGCATTGAGGTGGAAGCAGGGTGTAGTGCAACTGTAACTGTATTCGGGGTGCAAATAATTGGACGCCAGTGGTTCTTATAATTTAACCATAGAACAGATTTATTGAGCACAATATACAATCCTCAGTGGAGTGTACATAAATCAGAACGTTTGCAGGTTCATACAATACATTGAATAGGCAGTACTCACAACACCAGACCAGGACAAAATGGACACAGAAAGCATGGCTTCAGAAGCTTTTATACTTTAGCACAATGCCATCTACTGGTCACTGTGAGAAACAACAAGGGACATAGCTTAAAGCAGAAATAGGAAACAGTTACCCCTCCCAACTGAATTTTAGGACCCAGTCAGGTGTCTATAACACTAGGGGACTGCCTGCTAAATACTACTAGGGGTGGCTATTCTACACATCCCTACAATTATATTTATGTTTTGCATACTTTTCTTTCTCTACAATCATTATAAGTCCAGCATTATATTTATCAGCCATTTGAAGAACTTGAACCTGTAGTGTTTGGTTATGTGTTTTGTATGTTATGGTTATTTTATCTGTTTTGTGAAACAAAACTTTCATTTTGTGGAAAGAATGAATCCTGTACTATAAAATCTTGCTTTCTGTCACAAATATCTATTTTGTCAGTCAAATCTAGCTTGTCATGCACTAGTTACTTACACTATTATATATTATGTCCAAGGTTGTTTTTACATAATTCATTCTGTAAGTAACTTTGCACATAAGTGAGTCCGTTACATGGAGGTTATACATTTGTGAGACAGATTGCTTGTTAAACTGTACAGAATGAAGTTTGTGATATAATGACATCCTTTTGTGCACTAACCAGATTTTGTTTTCATTCTTTAATAGAAATAAGTCTTTTGTCTATTGTTTTATCTGTGTATTGTCACAAATACTTATATACCATGAGAGAAATTCATTCTGTGTATTAGGGATAGTTTTGTATACAGAATGTATTTGGGACAAATCAATCTATAGAATTTAATATTCCAGTACCTGTTCCTACAGTTTCTAATACAGTATCAGATCATTCTCTTTTTTGCTTGACATTATAATTTTTTTTTATTTGTACTAGGGAATTTAACTGAACATTCATTCTTTTGGATTGACTTCCTACTTTTTCACATTTAGAAGAGATTTGTACTAAATCATTTTTGCTAGTAATATTTGGTGTATTACTAAAAATATTGTATATTCAGTAGGGATGGGCGAATAAATTCGCCATGGTTAAATTCGCGGCGAATTTCTGCGTTTCGCCGCGGGCGAATTTTTCGCGAAATTGCGGCAAAAATTCGCCTCGCGACTCGTTTCGCCGCGCGTCGAAATTTTCGTCGCGCGACGAGCCTCGACGCCGCTAATGCGCGTCAAAACAAAAAGACGCGCGACAAACTAAACATCACCCACAGCAGCCAATAAGATGTGAGCCATCCCTGAGCCAACCCACTGGCTATATAAGGAGCTGCAGAGGCGGCCATTACTCGTGGCGTTTCTGGTAGAGGTAGAGAGAGCAGGATAGTGAGAGATTTGTGTGTGATTTAGCTAGTGGAGTTTGTGTAGAGAGCTTTTTTTTTTTCTGAGTCAGTGCAAGTGGAGGTTGTGGATTTCAGTTTACTGTTTTCCCTCTTCTGCTTGCCTGCTCACCACCCAATAGCCCTTTTTAGGGCTAACTGTCTTTGTCTTTGTCTGTGCTGGTGTGTGTACTCCTTGTGGGTGCACACTTCTGCTGAGGGGATTTAGTTGAGGGTTTTATTTTTTTCTCCTTTCCTTCCCCGAAATATCCAAACCCCCCCCTTATATATATATATTTTTTTTTAAGTTTAGTTGCCCAATATGACGGGCCGTGGGAGAGGGGGGATGGGTGGTGGTGGTGGGAAGAAGGGTGGGTTAGGGATGGGTGGTGGTGGTGGTGGGAAGAAGGGTGGGATAGGGAGGGGTGGCCGAGGAAGAGGCCGTGGTGCTGGCCGTGGGCATCCAACCCCACAACAGCCATGTGCCATGCCCAGTCTGGGCACTGTAAATCAGTCGCAGCACAAGCTGCCATCAAAGCAGCTGCCATCACAGCAGCAGCTGCAACAACAACAGCAGCAGCTGCAACAACAACAGCAGCAGCTGCAACAACAACAGCAGCAGCAGCTGCAACAACAGCAGCAGCAGCCGCAACAACAGCAGCAGCAAATGCCACAGCAGCAGGTGGCTGTGGGTCGCAGCAGCGGGGCAACTGGTCCACGTAGGACTGTGCCCGATTTTTTTGCCACTGCTTCGCGACCCATACGGTCGCAGCAGGCAGAGGCAGTGGTAGACTGGCTGACCCAGGCTACCTCATCTGCAGCAGGCACCAGTGAGCGGCAGGAGGTGGCATCACCTGCTAGCTCAGTGTGGGATGACACCCCATCCCTCTTATTTGATCCTGAGGTGGACTTGGGCCCAGACACCCTGGATCTTTTTGATGATCAGGCAGGAATGGGGGGGGCATTCATGTCTGATGAAGAGGAGGAGGTGGTCATGTCACAGCCCACATCAATAGGGGATATTGGGCAGGGTCCCCTTATGGCAGGGCAGCAAGTTGCTGGTGTGGGGTCAGACACCAGCATGCTGGATGTGGGTATTGATGCCATGTATGAGGCAGGGTCTGGTCTGGGGGAGGACAATGACAGGGACAGACCCTGGGAGCCGGCTCCAGAGGATAACAGCAGCAGTTCAGGGGGGGAACTGTTTGTTATTGATGAGGATGATGAGCCGGCTCCACCGACCACTGCTAGGGGGGGCAGGCAACAGGGCAGCACTGCGCCTAGGTCCAAAGCCTATGTGCGTACGGGTGGGGACCATCCTCAACCCTCCACAGCAGGCAAGGCAGTGGCCCGCACTTCAGCAGTGTGGGCTTTTTTCACGTGCCAGGCAGAGGACCAGGCAATAGCAGTGTGCCAGCTCTGCCGGCAGAAGGTTCGAAGGGGGCAGGCAGGGTCACATATGGGAACATCAGCTTTAAGTTCCCATATGAAACGTCATCACAGGATGACGTGGGAGCAGCACCAAAGTGGCAGGGCACCGGGGGGCAGCGGTGCTTCCTGTCCACCTCCTCCCATTCCTCAGGGAAGAGGTGCTAGCTCCCCAGACCCTGCAGCAGGTGAAGAGGATTCTGGGGCTCACAGTCGGAGGCAGCCACTGTGTAGCTCAGCCTCTTCTGCAGCCTCCTCCTCCTCAATGCGGCCCCTGTCCCGCCAGGTTTCCCTCCCCCAGTTCCTCAGCCGCAAGACGCCTCTCTCCCCCAGCCACCCCCAAGTGCAGAGGCTTAATGGCTGCCTGGCAAAGCTTCTGGCAGTGCAGCTGCTGCCCTATCAGCTAGTCGAAGCAGCCCCCTTCCGACAGCTGATGGCTTGCGCTGCCCCTAACTGGCGGATCCCCAGCCGCCATTATTTTGCCAGGAAGGCTGTCCCTGCCATCCACCAGCATGTGGTTGAGAATGTGTCCCTGTCGCTGGATCATGCTGTTGGCGGCAGGGTGCACTGCACCACTGACACGTGGACCAGCAGGCATGGGCAGGGGAGGTACATAACCTACACTGCGCACTGGGTCACCCTCATGAGTGCTGGGGAGGGTGCAAGCCGGGGCGCTCCCCTCAGGCTACAGGTGCCTCCCCGTGGGGTACAGGGCAAACCCCACATGTCCACTTCCTCCTCCTCCTCCACTATGGATGAGCCACCCCTGAAGCGTCCCCGCAGCTACGCTTCAGTGCAGCACAGGCGATGTCAGGCTGTGCTGCAACTCCTCTCCCTGGGCGAGAGGAGTCATACTGCACCTGAGCTCATGGCTGCCTTCCAGACTCAGGTGCAGCGGTGGTTCACTCCCCGCCAGCTCCAAGCAGGTAATATTGTTTGCGACAACGGTCGCAACCTGCTGGCCGCCATCCGCCTAGGGCACCTGACCCACATGCCTTGCTTTGCACATGTCCTCAACCTTGTGGTGCAGCGCTTCCTCAAGAGCTACCAAGGGTTGGGTGACATGCTGGAGAAGGTACGTAGGGTATGTGCCCATTTTCGCAGGTCCCCCACCGCCAGCGCGTCTTTGGCACGGATGCAGCGGCAGCATAGTCTGCCACCCCACCGGCTCATCTGTGACCTGCCGACGCGCTGGAATTCCACCCTGCACATGGTGGAGCGCCTCGTAGAGCAGCGCTGGGCGGTCAGCAATTACCTGCTGGAGCACAGTGCCAGGGGTACTCAGGGGGCGGATTTGGGGTACTTTAGTGCAGAGCAGTGGCAGCAAATGAGGCAGCTCTGCCAAGTACTTGCCCCCTTTGAGCAGGCGACACGCTTTGTTAGCAGGGACAATGCGTGTCTTAGCGATGTCATACCCCTGGTGTTCCTCCTCAAGCGCACGTTGGATGGGCTGCTAGAGGAGGGTGACGTGCCTGAGGAGGAGGAGGAGGAGAGTAGGCCCCGTAGGCAGGCAGAGGGGGCTGAGGAGGAGATGGTGCCTGATGAGGAGGATGAGGGAGAGGAGGACTGGGTGCCTGTGCAGCATGGGGAGCAGGGCACATGCCACCCAACCACCCCAGCTATTGTCCGCGGCTGGGAGGGTACAGAGCAGGGGCAGGTCGAGCCAGATGACCTGCTGCATCTGGAGGGCAGTCAAGAAGAGGTTGGTCGGGGGCACCTCTTTTACATGGCTGCCCATATGCAGACTTGCCTCCGAAGCGATCCCCGGGTCTGTTCTATCAAAGACCGGGAGGATTATTGGGTGGCTACTTTGCTTGACCCACGGTACAAGGGAAAGGTGGGGGAGTTCCTTGTACCCAGCCAGAGAGAGAGGAGGATGGGTCAATTGAGGAAGGCTCTGTGCTCAAAATTAGTGGAGGCCTTCCCCCAGTCTGACACTTCTCAGGCCTCCACTACTCCACACACCCAGCAGAGACAGGGGCCTAGCAGCAGCAGCAGCAGCAAGGGCGGAGATCTCATGGGTGTGTGGAAGAGCTTTTTCGAGCCTCAACGGCCAGCAGCAGGCCCAGTCAGCACCCAAAGCCACCACCAGCAGCGGGTGGAGCATATGGTGGCTGACTACATGGGGTCAGTCAGCGTGCAGGATGCCATTCGCCCTGACGATGACCCCATGCATTATTGGGTCTCGAGGCTCGACCAGTGGCCAGAACTGGCACAGTACGCTCTGGAGGTGCTGGCTTGCCCCCCTGCCAGTGTCCTGTCAGAGCGTGTCTTCAGTGCCGCAGGTGGGGTGGTCACTGAGAAGCGGACACGGCTATCCACTGGCAGCGTGGATAAGCTGACATTCATTAAAATGAATGAGGCATGGATAAGCGGGGATATCCAAGTGCCCATTGCAGACAGCAGAGACTAGCCTCCTCTCCTCCTTCTCCTCCACAGATTTATCCTCCTCTCTCCATTGCTGCCCATACTCTCCTCCTCAGTAGTATTGCCCATTCCCCATCTGTCTGCACCTGCTGCCCTTGCTGCTGCTGCTGCTGCTGTAGCCTGCTACTAGCCCTAGTAGTACTGTTGCTGTGCTGCATTGTCGGCAATTTTTTTATGGTGGGGGCCTATAAAAGCTCCTACTGCTATCGTAGATACTACTGCTGCATTGTCGGCAAATTTTTTTAGTAGTTGAGGCCTAACATGGCCTCTAAATATGTTTCTTCGAATACTGCCACATTGTTGGCTAATTTCTTCTGGTTGAGGCCTAACATGGCTTCTAAATATGTTGCTTATAATTTTGCCGCTAAGTTGGCTAATTTCTTCTGGTTGAGGCCTAACATGGCTTCTAAAAATGTTTCTTCGAATACTGCCACATTGTTGGCTAATTTCTTCTGGTTGAGGCCTAACATGGCTTCTAAATATGTTGCTTATAATTTTGCCGCTAAGTTGGCTAAATTCTTCTGGTTGAGGCCTAACATGGCTTCTAAAAATGTTTTCTCAAATACTGCCACAATGTTGGCTAATTTCTTCTCGTTGAGGCCTAACATGGCTTCTAAATATGTTGCTTATAATTTTGCCGCTAAGTTGGCTAATTTCTTCTGGTTGAGGCCTAACATGGCTTCTAAAAATGTTTCTTCGAATACTGCCACATTGTTGGCTAATTTCTTCTGGTTGAGGCCTAACATGGCTTCTAAATATGTTGCTTATAATTTTGCCGCTAAGTTGGCTAATTTCTTCTGGGGGTTGAGGCCTAACATGGCTTCTAAATATTTTTCTTACAATTTTGCGGCTAATGTCTTCTGTTTGGGGCCTGCCTCATTTAATTCTTCTGGCTCTAATATTGAGTTGATTAAAAGTTACAAGTTACAAAATGACTGTTGCTGCCACTGCTGTTGCTATTAATGCCTCGTTATTTGGCAAAAGTCTTCTCTGTTTGGGGCCTGCCTCATTTAATTCTTCTGGCTCTAATATAGAGTTGATTAAAAGTCGCAACATGACTGTTGCTGACTCTGCTGTTGCTGCTAATGCCTCGTTATTTGGCAAAAGTCTTCTCTGTTTGAGGCCTGCCTCATTTAATTCTTCTGGCTCTAATATAGAGTTGATTAAAAGTTACAACATGACTGTTGTTGCCGCTGCTGTTGCTACTACTGCCTCATTATTTGGCAAACGTCTTCTGTTTGGGGCCTGCCTCATTTAATTCTTCTGGCTCTAATATAGAGTTGATTAAAAGTTACAGCATGACTGTTGTTGCTGCTGCTGTTGCTACTAATGCCTTATTATTTGGCAAACGTCTTCTGTTTGGGGCCTGCCTCATTTAATTCTTCTGGCTCTAATATAGCGTTGATTGAAAGTTACAAGTTACAAAATGACTGTTGCTGCCACTGCTGTTGCTATTAATGCCTCGTTATTTGGCAAAAGTCTTCTCTGTTTGGGGCCTGCCTCATTTAATTCTTTTGGCTCTAATATAGAGTTGATTAAAAGTCGCAACATGACTGTTGCTGACTCTGCTGTTGCTGCTAATGCCTCGTTATTTGGCAAAAGTCTTCTCTGTTTGAGGCCTGCCTCATTTAATTCTTCTGGCTCTAATATAGAGTTGATTAAAAGTTACAACATGACTGTTGTTGCCGCTGCTGTTGCTACTACTGCCTCATTATTTGGCAAACGTCTTCTGTTTGGGGCCTGCCTCATTTAATTCTTCTGGCTCTAATATAGCGTTGATTGAAAGTTACAACATGACTGTTGCTGCCGCTGCTGTTGCTACTACTGCCTCATTATTTGGCAAACGTCTTCTGTTTGGGGCCTGCCTCATTTAATTCTTCTGGCTCTAATATAGAGTTGATTGAAATTTACAACATGACTGTTGTTGCCGCTGCTGTTGCTACTAATGCCTCATTATTTGGCAAACGTCTTCTGTTTGGGGCCTGCCTCATTTAATTCTTCTGGCTCTAATATAGCGTTGATTGAAAGTTACAACATGACTGCTGTTGCCGCTGCTGTTGCTACTACTGCCTCATTATTTGGCAAACGTCTTCTGTTTGGGGCCTGCCTCATTTAATTCTTCTGGCTCTAATATAGAGTTGATTGAAAGTTACAACATGACTGTTGTTGCTGCTGCTGTTGCTACTAATGCCTCATTATTTGGCAAACGTCTTCTGTTTGGGGCCTGCATCATTTAATTCTTCTGGCTCTAATATAGAGTTGATTAAAAGTTACAACATGACTGCCGCTGCTGTTGTTACTAATGCCTCATTATTTGGCAAACGTCTTCTGTTTGGGGCCTGCCTCATTTAATTCTTCTGGCTCTAATATAGAGTTTATTAAAAGTTACAGCATGACTGTTGGTGCTGCTGCTGTTGCTACTAATGCCTCATTATTTGGCAAACGTCTTCTGTTTGGGGCCTGCCTCATTTAATTCTTCTGGCTCTAATATAGCGTTGATTGAAAGTTACAACATGACTGTTGTTGCCGCTGCTGTTGCTACTACTGCCTCATTATTTGGCAAACGTCTTCTGTTTGGGGCCTGCCTCATTTAATTCTTCTGGCTCTAATATAGAGTTGATTAAAAGTTACAACATGACTGCCGCTGCTGTTGCTACTAATGCCTCATTATTTGGCAAACGTCTTCTGTTTGGGGCCTGCCTCATTTAATTCTTCTGGCTCTAATATAGAGTTGATTGAAAGTTACAACATGACTGCCGCTGCTGATGCTACTAATGCCTCATTATTTGGCAAAACTCTGGTGGGTGTCTATCAAGGCTCCTACTGCTGTGGCTGACACTACTGCTGCATTGTCGGCAATTTTTTTTGTAGTTGAGGCCTATCATGGCTTCTAAAAATGTTTCTTCGAATACTGCCATATTGTTGGCTGATTTCTTCTGGGGGTCGAGGCCTATCATGGCCTCTAAAAATGTTTCTTTGAATACTGCCACATTGTTGGCTAATTTCTTCTGGTGGTTGAGGCCTAACATGGTTTCTAAATAGGTTGCTTGTAATTTTGCCGCTAAGTTGGCTACTGTCTTCTGGTGGTTGAGGCCTATCATGGCTTCTAAAAATATTTCTTCGAATACTGCCATATTGTTGGCTGATTTCTTCTGGGGGTCGAGGCCTATCATGGCCTCTAAAAATGTTTCTTCGAATACTGCCATATTGTTTGGCTAATTTCTTCTGGGGGTTGAGGCCTAAAATGGTTTCTAAATAGGTTGCTTGTAATTTTGCCGCTAAGTTGGCTAATTTCTTCTGGGGGTTGAGGCCTATCATGGCTTCTAAAAATGTTTCTTCGAATACTGCCACATTGTTGGCTAATTTTTTCTGGGGGTTGAGGCCTATCATGGCTTCTAAAAATGTTTCTTCGAATGCTGCCACATTGTTTGGCTAATTTCTTCTGGGGGTTGAGGCCTATCATGGCTTCTAAAAATGTTTCTTCGAATACTGCCACATTGTTTGGCTAATTTCTTCTGGGGGTTGAGGCCTAACATGGTTTCTAAATAGGTTGCTTGTAATTTTGCCGCTAAGTTGGCTAATGTCTTCTGGTGGTTGAGGCCTATCATGGCTTCTAAAAATATTTCTTCGAATACTGCCATATTGTTGGCTGATTTCTTCTGGGGGTCGAGGCCTATCATGGCCTCTAAAAATGTTTCTTCGAATACTGCCATATTGTTTGGCTAATTTCTTCTGGGGGTTGAGGCCTAACATGGTTTCTAAATAGGTTGCTTGTAATTTTGCCGCTAAGTTGGCTAATTTCTTCTGGGGGTTGAGGCCTATCATGGCTTCTAAAAATGTTTCTTCGAATACTGCCACATTGTTGGCTAATTTTTTCTGGGGGTTGAGGCCTATCATGGCTTCTAAAAATGTTTCTTCGAATACTGCCACATTGTTTGGCTAATTTCTTCTGGGGGTTGAGGCCTAAAATGGTTTCTAAATAGGTTGCTTGTAATTTTGCCGCTAAGTTGGCTAATTTCTTCTGGGGGTTGAGGCCTATCATGGCTTCTAAAAATGTTTCTTCGAATACTGCCACATTGTTGGCTAATTTTTTCTGGGGGTTGAGGCCTATCATGGCTTATAAAAATGTTTCTTCGAATACAGCCCCATTGTTTGGCTAATTTCTTCTGGGGGTTGAGGCCTATCATGGCTTCTAAAAATGTTTCTTCGAATACTGCCACATTGTTGGCTAATTTTTTCTGGGGGTTGAGGCCTATCATGGCTTATAAAAATGTTTCTTCGAATACAGCCCCATTGTTTGGCTAATTTCTTCTGGGGGTTGAGGCCTAACATGGCTTCTAAAAATGTTTCTTCGAATACTGCCACATTGTTGGCTAATTTTTTCTGGGGGTTGAGGCCTATCATGGCTTATAAAAATGTTTCTTCGAATACAGCCCCATTGTTTGGCTAATTTCTTCTGGGGGTTGAGGCCTGCCTCATTTAATTCTTCTGGCTCTAATACAATTGATTACAACAATGCTTGCTGCTTGGTTGTCAAATGTATTCACAGTATTATTACCCCTGAAACGACTGCGGCCAAAAGTCCTTTGCCTCAGTCATTATTCTTTCTTTTGAAATGATAGGAGTGCTCTAAAAAATGTATACAGGGAGGGCATGTGTGTGTAGCAGTAACTGAGTGGAACATAGGTGTGAATTGCTCTTCCCATTGATTCCAAAGCAAAACATGACATATATACATTCATCACTGTGTACAAAAGTAAGGGAAATGTTTTAATGGTAGCCCCAAAGCCATGTCTGGTCTGGGAGTCAAAATAGGCCCTTGCATTCAAATTACACAGAGGCCCAAACAGGCCCCAAACATCAGCCCAGTAAATTTGACTGGAAACCAACCAACCTGGCAACCCTGGGTGACACAAACATAGCCATAAACTCTACTTAAATTCATGCTGTAAGTAATAATTTAGATTGAATTTGTCCTCTATGAATGCTTTTGTCCTTGAGTTAAATAAACGAGACAACACAGTTTGCTTAATGGAAAAAGGAATTTCATTCCTAGATGATGTCCATCTTACATCCCACTTTCAGCTGCATCTGCTATTTTGCAACTTTCAACTTCACAAGCAGTCTTGTCCCAGTTTGCTGTCCATAACCTTCAAAGAGAACACACGCCATCCTTTGTTTCCAAACACTTTACACAACGTATTCATAGATCCAGTGCAAAGCCCTTAAAGGGGTGGTTCACCTTTAAGGTAACTTTTAGTATGCAATAGTATGGCAAATTCTAAGCAACTTTTAATTTGGTTTTACTTATTTGCCTTTTTCTTCTAAGTTCAGACTCTTTGCAGCTTTTAAATGTGGGTCAATGAGTTTACCCCAACTAAAAAGCAAATACTATGTCAGGCTACAAATGTATTGTTAGTCATTGCTACTTTTTTACATTTAGGCCTCTCCTATTCATATTCCAGTCTCTTATTTAAATCAATGTATGATTGCTAGGGGAATAATGTTACTTCTAATAGTGCCTAATTGCCAAATATAGTGTGACTTAATATCATAATTTATTTTAAAAAATCAATGTATTTGAGTGTTACAGTAGTCAATTTATCAATTTCGTCGCCGTCGCGACGAGGTTCGTCGCCGTCGCGACGAGGTTCGTCGCCGTCGCGACGAGGTTCGTCGCCGTCGCGACGATATTCGTCGCCGCGCGACGAGGTTCGTCGCCGTCGCGACGATATTCGTCGCCGCGCGACGAGGTTCGTCGCCGCGCGACGAGCCATATCAAAAATGTGACGCGCGTCGTGTGCGCGCACGCGTCATGTGACGCGCGTCATGCGCGCGTCAAAAATGGGCGTCGCCACTATAAATAGCCCCGCCCGTGCTTACATTTTTAGGAGTGCAGTTTGAAAATGGCAGGACCTGGCATGATGAACCGAGACCAGCTGCGGTACTTTGTCAGGTACCTGCACCAGGAGGGATACGACAATATCCCTCCTGGAGTGAGAGGAATCCAGGCGCTCCGGAGGAGCATAATGGAACGGCTGAGGCGCAGGCTGCGGAGGGAGTACCGCCTGCGCTTAAGTCTGAGGGAGCTCCAGAGGATCTGGAGCGATCTCAAAAGACGCCACAGCGCATTTGTTGATGAGCTGCGCGTGGAAGTGGAAGGTAGAGTTATTTAAAAAGAAAACATCTTATAATGATTTGCTATTTTACAGCAAAAATGTATTTAAGTGAATACTGTAATTAGGATTGGAACAGTTGACTTTGACTGACTGACATAATTGCAGACAAGTTAAATAACAAGTAAATGAGCTGTCAAATGGAGATTATTTAAACAGATTATAATAGATTTATTTAAATGCAATACATGAGTTTCCCTTCTTAACTACAATAAAGCCACTTGATTCCCATTTATTTTGGTATTTTGCAGCAAATGTGTAATTGTTTAGGCCTGTGACAAGGCTAATAAGAATTTTACTTCACTTAAAGGTAGATTTATTTAAACGTAATAAATAGGTTTCCCTTCTTAACTACAATAAAGCCACTTGATCAGGCTCGGATCTGTGGAAAGGCCACCAAGGCCCGGGCCTAGGGCTGGAAGATTTTAGGGTGGCGGCATGCTGTCCAACCACACCCATATTGGTTCAGAAACACTGGGGATGCACAGGAGATACAATAGTTTCCCATGCAGCAATCCCCATTGCTCCTGTCCAGATGATAAAAATTTTCCCGAATAAAGGGGAGGGGACAGGGGCGACGAATGGCAGTGGGCCTAGGGATGCCTACTATGTAAATCTTGCCCTGCACTTGATTCCTATTTATTTTGGTATTTTGGAGCAAATGTGTATTTGTTTAGGCCTGTGACAAGGCTAAGAAGAATTTTACTTCACATAAAGGTAGATTTATTTAAACGTAATAAATAGGTTTCCCTTCGTAACTACAATAAAGTTAATTTTCCTGTAGTTACAACATGACACCTTATCCTGTATAATGTATACTGTACAAATGCAATTGGTGTGTTACTCAAACTGAAATTTATTCATTGCCAGCTGAGTGGATCCAAGATGATCCTGATGATGATGATGATGGGGAAGTACCAGCACCACCACCACCTGACCAGGCAGCACCGCCTGTACCTGATGAGGCAGCACCGCCTCCACCACCTCACCAGGCGGCACCACCACCTCACCAGGTGGCACCACCTCACCAGGCGGCTCCACCACCTCACCAGGTGGCACCACCACCTCACCAGGTGGCACCACCACCTCACCAGGCGGCACCACCACCTCACCAGGCGGCACCACCACCTCACCAGGCGGCACCACCACCTCACCAGGCGGCACCACCAGCGGACGACCAGGGGCTCAGTGTAGGCACTCAGACAGTGCATGCCTACTACGACCAGACTGAGCTCCTGGTCACCCTAGTTCATCAAGTAAATGCCATGCGGCAGGAGCTGGGAGAGGTTAGGGACATTGTTGACAACCTCCAGAGGGTTGTTGCTCCTCCTCCTCCTCCTCCACTTTAATTTATTTATTATTTGTTACAGCACCAGTTGTGCTATATGTTGTGAATTAAAAAATTTTTTTATATCTCTATATTTTGAGTTCATTTTTCATTTGACTAAACTAATACTCACATGGTACTTGGAATTGTTTGGATTCTAATAACACAACGATGACTATTCTTAATCGGAGTCATTAAAATTACATTACATAGTATTTCAGAATCATTACAATTACATGATGTAAATATAAGGTTCATTCACATAAACATATGGTTTATTCATTTTTATCTGAGATACAAAGCATCCAGATACTATCTGTTCAGATTTATTAGTTGTACTTGTGTTAGTAATCTACTATTAGATATTTGAAGTACAGATGGTACTTTTTGGTTAAACAGAGATATAGAGTAGTAGTAGATACCATTACCAGTTGACCAGAGGTAATGTGAAAAAATCCACAAACGTTAAAAGTTTAAGAAACTTGCAAAATGGGAGCCATTTTTTCAAGATAGGAGTCGTGTAACAATGCAGGGCATGTGTGTAGCAGTATACTAAGTGAAACACGCATGTGTATTGGTCTTCCCATGGAGTCCAATCCAATTCAGCACATTCAGACACAAAGCAAAAGATACCATGTTCATTTATCATCACAGACTACAAAGCTTGAAACTAAGGGGAAAATTTTTATTTGTAGGCCCAAAGATGAAAAAAGGTTATACAAACAAAACACCCATAGAAGATGGGCTTCATCAAATTGCACTGCGCGTCAAAAATAACGTCGCGCGTTAAAACACATACTTGCGTCCGCGACAAAATATTTTGACGCGCGACAAAATCGGGCCGCGCGACTCGTTTCGCGAATTTTTCGCCGTTTCGCGAATTTCGCTGGAAATTCGCGAATTATTCGGCGAAGCGAAACGCGACAGATTCGCCCATCACTAATATTCAGCTCTTTAATCTATTCCACTAACTTCAGTATTATTCTGACACTTTGGTGGATTACATTTACTGGTAAATTACAACATTTAATATCCATTTGATTGTGCAGTAAGATCGCTCCATTATCAGTTTTTAATACATAATACTGAGAGTATCTTGCACTTTGGTGGGTCGTCACACTTGACTCCCAATGAACGGTACGGTAACATTGCTTACTTGGTTTACAAGTAAAATTGCCTTGTGTTCTATTATTTGTACTGTTGCTCTATCTCCATTTCACTTCTGATCTATTGGTGTTAACAAGTATATTCCAGCAGTAGATGTGTCCAAAGGAAATCCATTTTGCATTATCATCACACCGGGAAACCACATCATCAGAAGGCATATCATGTGTGGGTTGATCAATAAAGAAACTGATTTTATTATTCTCATAAATAACATTTCTCTATTGGGACATAATCCCCTTTTCCTTTCCTGGTCTCATTACAGTACAACATTATTCTTTCCTGGTGCAATTTCCTCAGTGGATTCTGGTGGTTTGTTTGTTTGGATGTTGTATCCAAAACTTTGCTCCAAAACGTTTATCACCTCATATAGTTACTTATGCTGGAGGATATCTTTTCATGACTTGCCCAGAATACACTGACATAATTATTATTTGAGCAATGCAATTGTAGGGGACTTGAGAAATCCTTCCCCTGTTTTTCTGTCTGTGACATCATCCAGCCCAGTTACAGGCTGGAGAGCAACCCATGTGCCTGATTTTGGAGCCTTTTGCATAGGGTCTCTGACAGAGTTTCATCCAGCCAGAACCAAGTCCTGTAAAGCTGTTCAAGCTGTTAAATGTGTGGAAGTACAGAGAGAGGTCATCCAAGCTGCTAGAGACTCAGAAGGAGAAAGGTGCCACTGGTGAGATTGATCCTGCTGCAGAGCTGCCTGTAATCTCCAGTGTGATTTCCACTGAGCGCACCCCAGTGAGTGAGCCACCCAAAGGAGGATACTGGCAATGATACAAACAATAAGTGCATTATTAGACTACAATTTACATAAATATAAAATATAATTACAATGCAGATTAAGTGCTCAGTGTCAAGGAATCAAAAGGCTAGAGGACCCTACCCCGTAGAGCTTACAGTCTAAATGGGAGGGTAACATACAGACACAATTCAGATTAAGGTGCTGTGGGTTACAGTTTGTTACACTGTTATATAAGTGTCAGTTCAGTCCAGGTGCTCCCAGAGGGAGTCTTTGAGTTTTGTTTTAAAAACACTGAAGGAGGATTCTCTCCTGAGAGATTCAGGAATGACATTCCAAATATAAGGAGTCGCAAGAGAGAAGGGTTTGATACGGGAAACAGCAGTAGTAGTGGGGGGTACAAGCAAGCGGTTGCTCTGAGAGGAGCGGAGGTTTCGGGCAGGAACATATAGAGAGACAAGAGATGAGATGTAGTGAGGTGCAGAGGAATGAAGGGAAGGTTATGAGGAGGAGTTTATAAGTTATTCTTTGTTTTATAGGAAGCCATGATAAGGACTTCAGCAGCGGGGGAGGGGCCTGTACCTTTTGGATGAGAGGAGGAGAATTCTGGCAGCAGTGTTTAATACAGACTGTAGAGGGGAGAGATGGCAGTTAGGGAGGCCAGTTAGTAGAAGGTTACAGTAATCTAGTTGGGATAGGATGAGAGCATGCATGAGTGTCTTGGATGTATCAGGTGAAAGGAAGGGAAAGATTTTGGCAATATTGTGTAAGAAAAAGTGACAGGTTTTGACAGTGGTGTTAATATGATCAGAGGAGTCAAAGATTCCCCCCAGACAGCGAGCTGAGTTGACAGGATTAATGAGCCATCAATAGAGATAGTAAATAGGGGAGTAGGACCAGGCTTAGGTTGAAAGATGATAAATTCAGTGTTAGGTTGAGTTTGAGGTGGTGCTGATTCATCCAATTTGAGATAGCCAGGAGGCCGTTAGAGATCTGAGCCTCTGTTTCAGCTGTTAATGAAGGGGTGGATACATATATTGGGGTACATCAGCATACAGATGATAATTAAAGCCAAATGATAGGATGAGATCTCCCAAAGACAGAGTGTACAGGGAGAACAACAGAGGACCAAGTACAGAGCCTTGCGGCACCCCCACATTAAGTGGAACTGGAGATGAGGTTTTGTTATCATAGGAGACAGTGAATGATCGGTTAGAAAGGTAAGAAGAGAGCCAAGATGCAGCCTGGTTACGGATGCCAAGTGAATAGAGAATCGGCATCAGGAGAGGTAGTATCCCACATATCCCAGTGCAGGAGTGCTTTGTGTATTGGATTGCCCAATTTCTTTATTACTGTTTATATTTGTTTCATCTGCAAACTGTGCGTTGTTTTATTCCTAGTGGAATCCCCCTGAGGTGTGTTCCTCATTGTTCCTTAGGTGGAGGCACTGCGCTGTAATTCCCAGTACTTTTGTACGCATAATTGCTATTTAAAGAGACAGAAACCAAATTAGTTTTATACAATATTTTGCCTATATAATCTGCGTCAATAATCAATAAAATATTTTGATCTCTCCTTGATAATCTGCATCAATAACTCCTCTCAATACTTGAATACCTTTAATAGAAAACCCAGAAAAAAACCCCTAAAATGTTCTGGAGGTATCTACATTTCTATTCCTGCTGCAAACTTGACACTACATCATGATGTGACATGAAACAAATACACACAGCACACACAATGGAAATAGCACACCAGCAATAGCTCAAGACAAAATCATCACAAATTCTCTGTAATTGGTCTGTTATTTAATATTTGCAAAGAACTTTGTAAATTATCTCTCCAGTTTGTATAAATCTCATGACCTTGTTTCTGGAATTTCTCTTTTAGTAATCCATTAATTTACAACTATGAACATCAACCTGATATCAACCATCAGATAAATCTAATCACATTCTGTTTGCCCTATTACTGAATCCTGATCCTTTTTAAATCACTGAGCTTGAAAACCAAAAGTATCCTTGGGACCCCAATCAACCAACTTTAACACCTTCCATTTCCTGGACTTACATTTTACACATCGTACTATAGCAAATGCAGGGCTGCCATCAGAAATCACAGGGCCCCGCACAACATTTTATGGGCCGTGTTGGACTGGCCACACAGGGATACCAGGAAAAGTCCCAGTGGGCCCAGGTGTCAGTGGCCCCTCATGCTGCTAAACATTTGGCCTAGTTCATGGCCATTCCCTATTTCTACGAGAACAAAATGCTAAATAGGTGGAAAAGATTATAATATGTAAAGAAAAGAGACTAGGAGAATAGAGGTTGAGTGAGGAGAGGAAGAAAAATAGTACTGGGTAAAAGTGTGGGCCCCTGGTCTAAGATTAATTGGTGGGCCCCTGGTCAAAGGTTTTTGGGTGGCCCCCTGGTTTCCCAGTCTGACACTGTTTATGGGCTCCCCCTTGCCACTCCTTACTCACCCATCAGTAGGATGGTCACACAAGACACATGCCTTAAAACAGTAAGTGCCCCCATATAAGTTAAAAAAACAACTTTGGTGCCTAGGGCCCCCCTTGCCTCAATTGGTTGAAGTACAGCACCACAATTCTTTTTTTGAATAAAAATGCCTTTATTAGGGACACTGGCAGGACCTGGATAAGCGACGTCTCAGGCTACACAGAGGCTTTTTTCAAGCTCACCAGACACTTCAACAACACAGCTTTTTATACAGAAACATATTGCTCCATCTGCTGGCTCATTGTTACAAATGAGTTAAATTTGTTTATTACATTGTCACACGGCGATATCCCGATAACTTTTAAGTGGTTGAACAATCACAAGTTGCTTTTTCTGAGGAAGTGGTGGGACGCCACGAAATGCGTCATGCGTGGGGTATTAAGTCATATTCATGATATGAACTAATGGTTTTAGCTATTCTCAATAAATGAAGATTTTATTACTCCAGCCATCGTGTGTTCCGTACAATTGCATCAAGTTCGTCTAGTTCCGGGGACATGATTACCTGTTGGTTACCATGTTGGACCTGTGGAACAGGTGTGGGTGAGTGCTCACAGTTCAATTGTCTCTACATATTCTGTATAAGAAGTTGTATTGTTGAGTGTGTTGTAAGCTTGAAAAGAGGTTCTGTGTAGCCTGAAACGTTGCTTATCCAGGTCCTGCCAGTGTTCATAATAAAGGCATTTTTATTCAAGAAAATAATTGTGGTGCTGTACTTGAACCAATTGATGCAAGAGGAGTGGCCATTCAGGGTACGTGCACCAGGACCCACTGATTTGAAGTTTTGTGAACTGATTTTACCAACCAAACCTAGGGTCCCCCTAAAAGTTTTGGTGGTCAAGGCCATACAAGTTATAAAAAAAAATGTTGGTGCCAGGGCCCCTACAAACATGTTTGTATTTGTATCACAAACTTACAACTATATGAATTGTGCAATGAGAAACCCATAGTCTAAAGGCTGGTGTAAGGGTTGTGTGGATTTTGGATATGGAGGGATGAGAGCTCAGGGTGCCAATGTGATGATGTACTGGATACAGATGATGGAGAGATGATACAGCATACCTCCCAACATTTGGAAAATAGAAAGAGGGACAAAAAGATTTGTTGTGCATATTGCACTTTCTTCTTCCAAAATGGGTATATTTTAGGGTCTGATGGAAGATTTAGTAAACATTCCTTGTGCATTTGATTGAACAGGGTCAGAACAACAAGGCCCAAACGCCACAGACATGTCTTCAGTCTCCTTAATGAGTGCACCACATTTGATTTTTAAAAAAACATTAGTGGAATTCCAGACAAACATATAAATTGGTAGGTGAACCAAAAGCAGGTATGAAATCCTAGTGGGAAAGTCAAGGCAACATCATGGGTAGGTACACTCAGATCACTTACCGTTCTACATTATAACATAGAATAATGCCCACACACCAAAAGTAGATGATAAAAAAATGAGTCAAGATGTTTTGTTTAAAGATTTCAGATCTGTAGAAACACAAGGACAGATAAAAGGGCTTAGAACAGCAGACAGTTGTGTTTGGCAAACAGATTTTGGGGGTGAGATAAGCTTTCACCTACTATCTGAACTAGATGATATATACTAATTAGATGCATTTTCAGCCCTAATGAATTATTGAGGAATGTTTATTGACCTCAATAAGCCTATGGTACATCATGCACTATAGGTTACCATGGTGCCGTCAGAGAAATCCACCATTCTCATTTTTAATCAATATCCATTAGTGTGTATGAGCGGTGGCTCCATTACATTAGCTCGATGACATCATCAGATTATCATACCTCATTTCTCAGATCCCAGTCACATGATGTCGTAGCACCTTTAGTCCATTACTTAGGAACACAATTTTATTGATTTCCCCTCATTACAAATGAATACATTTACGGGGATAGAAAAATATTAAGACAAAAAATATTCTGCTTTCCAAACATTGCTTTTAACCATTTTGGCTCATTTCAAATTATTTCTAAGAATACTGGATTACATTTCCCCGCACCTCCCATGACATTTTCTAAACTGCCCAAGACTCTTAATTTTCTATGGGAGGCTGATGAATTTGTTTTTTGGTAAACTTTTGTAACAAAAACTTTACTTTATCAGAATGAAACAAAAGCAATTGGATGAGTGAGTTTTTTTTACGATAATTATATAGTGTCCATCTGTTAAAAGAGTGTTTGAGTTTTAAAAGTATGTTGCTGAAATATCATTATTATTTGGCAATTCATAAATACAGATGGAGTTAACATTGTGGGCACAGTACCGCAATCTATATTAATGCATTTATTGCAATGGTGGAGTTGAGATGACATTGTAGGCCATGGAGAGCCATCTGAACCAAGATCATCTTGTGATGCCACACTGGTATAAGCTCTTGTACTCTACTCTCTATTTCACTTAAAAGAAACATTAGTTTGGCCTATTCTGGAACCATCATTACCTCCATTGATCAGCTGGAAATCCTCCTGGAGAAAAGCAGAGAGAGACTCATGTTGGACCCGGATAGAGAAGTTCTGGTTCTGGTTCTCCTCGGTGGGTACAATGGTGAGTGTGCTGTTGACTCGGTATGTACCATCTGTATTTCTCTGGGGGTCGAGCACAGTTCCACCAGTCAATATCTCCCCCTCCCTGAGCCACATAATGTCAATTTCCACAGGGTAGAAGCCGGTGATGGAGGCATTCAGGATACTTTCCTGATCTTTAATAACAATATTATTTGTGACCATGATCCTGGGCGGAGCTGTTTTGGAATAAAAGAGGAAGGATTTGTATGCTAGTAATATAATTAAACCAACTATTTCATATTTTAATTAAACTCATTTTGTAAGGGATGGAATTTTAATCCTAGTAAAAAAAACTAAATAATTGGGCTTTATTTTACTGTTGGGCATTGATAGGCATGTGTGTGTGTCATGTTTTACATTTCCTAAACACTTGTATTCCAAGGCATGCTATATTAAGGATTAAGGATCCCAAAAGGATTCCAAACTCTTTCCCACATATCTAAATAGAAGTTGGCCTTTAGTACAAGTTGATCCAATGACTGCTCTGATTGCATCTTGGTGTCAGGAAGGAATATCTGTTTGTAAAGTAAATGAAAGAGGCTTCAGGCAGATGTTTTTTTTGCCTTCCTCTGGATCAACTAGCAGTCAGGCAGGTTTTATATAGTCATAAGAGATTAAACATGATGGACATGTGTATTTTTTCAACCTGATGTATGTATAACAATGTATTTTCTCAATTTAACATAATAAGTTTAAAGACACCGTCCATTAAGTTAAACCCCTTTCTCATACATAACCTGATTAATTGCAACTTGATTTGAGGCACAAACTTAATTTTTATGAACAACCCCCTTAGTGTCTTCCTTTTATGTCAAGAATGGGCATGGCCAAAGCAAAGACTAAAACCTGAACTCTTCTAGTAATTGGATGAAATCTGCTGGGATTATCATTTGGTACAAATGTAATGAGCAGATACTGTGCCAGATAATAAAACCAATATAACATGTTCCTCTATCTGTTTAATTGAAGCAAAAACCATTACCATAAACCCAGAAGTAGACCTTCCTGTCCCTTCTCTCCGGTGTATAAAGCACAGAACACGTATACTTCCCTTCATCAGATACTCGCACATCAGCAATGTCCAGAGAAGCCAACCCATATTTTGTAGCATCCTTGTTTATGGATAATCTGGAGTTAAATGTCTTCACTTTGGTGTACATTTTGGTGTAGTTCAAGATCTCCCTATCATTTAGGTACCAGAATATAAGAAGGTACTGAGGATCAAAAGGTGGGTAATCTATACGGAATTTGCAAAGTATTGAGGTATTAGTTCCCAGTGTCGCTCGGTGGGTGTGAGGAACAATCACATTTAGGAGAGACTCTGTAATCAAAGAAATGTTATTAAGAAAGTCAAGGATAGGTTAGGGGTGTTGTGGAGGTAGAGGAGGAAAGGTGAGTCCTTGAGGCAGGGACTGTAAGTCTACAATGAGCAGATGAAAGTTGAACTTGACTGGACAGGACAGAACAAGCATAGAAGAGGACTGGACAGGACTGAAGCCAGAACAGGACTGGAGCAGGGATAGGACTGGAGCAGGAACAGCCGAACAGGACTGGAGCAGGAAGGCAAACAGGACTAGAAAACAGAGCAGACATGATAAGGCACGGTACTGTACAGGCAAGGTAAAAACAGGACAAGGCAGGCAAGGGAAGAGAGAAAGAGCAAGAGTTAGAGCAAGGTACAAGGGAAAAGGCTAGGATACAATGCCAAAGCAATTGAAGTCACCCATAGTAATAACTTCACCAACTTGTGAAGCTGCTTCTATTTGTAAAAGAGTAGCTGGGCTTCATACTCGACACTTATACCAGGTGGTTTATAACATACACCAATGATAATTCTCTTTGTTACCTTTTACCCAGTCAAAATCTCTACCCAGAGGGATTCTACACCCTCACCAGTGGCAGCTATTGTTATTTCTTTAGCGCATGGCTTTAATTCAGGCTTTACATACAAACACACTCCTCCACCCGCTATTTAATCCCTCTGTCCCTCCTAAAAAGGGTGTAACCATTTAAATTCACAATCCAGTCACATGTTTCATCCCACCAGGTCTCAGTGATACCAATTATATCATAATGTTTAGAGCAATTAATTCCAGGTCTCCCATTTTACCTGACAAACTCCGTGCATTTGCAGCATACAGCAGCGGTTACTACTTTTACTTTTGAAATGTGCATTACTTAGTGAAGAATTATACGTTAAGTTAGTATTATTCTGTTTTCCTTGTAACAGAGGGACCTCCTTAGCCGGTAAACTGTATGCCCCCCTCACTCCTCCCCCATGACCCCTTACTAACCCCACTGCCCTGTCTACACTAACTTCCCCATAATCCTTTATCTCACCCACCCCCCCCTTGCCTAGTTTAAACACTCCTCCAACCTCTTAGCCATTCTTTCCCCTAGCACCGCGGACCCCCTTCCATTGAGGTGCAAACCGTCACGACTGTATAGGTTGTACCCCAAGGAAAAATCAGCCCAGTGCTCTAGGAACCCAAACCCATTCATATGAGCACCTGAGGAAGGATCACTCGATCCAAAACATGTGCATTTTTCAAATAAAGTGATTACCGGCTAGAGAAATCGGTTCTCCGGAGTGAAATCTACAATTTGGGTATGTTTATTGCATCATTAAGTTCAGTTTTCTGAAAGTTTTAAATCAGACAGCCCTTTCATAAACAGAGATGTTCAGTTGAAAACCACAGAGGTGGCAGCCCTATCTCTATCTATATTCTGCCTGATGAGTAAGTTCAAATTTGTAATTACAGGTATAGGATCTATTATACAGAAATCAGTTATCAAGAAAGCTCTGAAATCCAGAAATGCTAATTGAGAAAAACTATTTCTTACTTTTGATTGATTGATTGGACATTGGTCTTTTTTCAACCCAACTTAACGATGTAACTATGATTTGCTTTTTATTGTTTCTGTAATGATAAGAAATGAACTGCACTTGTATATAACTAAGCCACGCTGATGTTTTTATTCATTGGCCGCATTATTGTTTGGGTTTCACAAGGCTGAAAGCCAAACAAAAAGTTCAGACCCGAAAGAAATGCAACAAATTGTGATATAAAAGTGTATAGAGTGTTAATAAGGATACAAAAGGCTGAGGGATCCCGAGTAACATCGATACAGTGAATGTTCCTGTACCACTGAGAGATTTTATTCACTTCTTTCTATAAATCCCATAAAAGAAGATTTTTGGATACAGAATTATGTTGGAAATGAGTAAAATGTGTGTATGGGGGGAGGGGAAATAATGCAGCAGAATCATCATGAGACGGTAGTGAGTGTCCCACTGTGTTGTACCAACATGATATACAGTATATATAATACATAATATAAGATAATATAATAATATAATATAATACATCTCCCTGTGTCTGTCCTTATATACAGTAATGGGGTCTGTGCCCCCCAGCAGGGAAATGACTCACTACAGACGCCCAGACACAGACAGAATCTCAGTCCCCCCCCCGATATACACAGTAATATACACAGTAATCCTGCCCCCCCCAGCTTGTGCCCCCCCAGCTTGTGCCCCCCCATAATAAAGAGATGTTGCTGTTACCTGATTGGGGGAGGAATGAGAAGAGGAAAAAGAGGAGAATGTGTTGTTGCTCCATGTCCTGCAGCTTCTCCTTCCTTTCACTTTCTATTTCCACTTATTCACTCACATTCCCATAATAACCCACCCCACCCCTGTATATAAACTGCAGCACATCTGTGTGTGTGTAATCAACTCCCCCTTTGTGTTAATATTATTGTGTTAATTAGGGACACTAAACCCAAGCGTATAACCCCAGAAACGGAACTAGAGGGGGGCAGACCCTGGGGCAGGACACGCAGCCGGGCCCCCACCCCCCTCCGTACACCCGGAACTGGCCCGGAAATATGTGTATCGAAGCGGGGGGCCCTGAGGGGGTGCAGTGCCTGGCCCGCGCGCACCCCCTGCTCCCCCCGTAGTTCCACCCCTGTATAACCCCATATAACTGTCACCCCTACTTCTCTATAGAATCTGACAAAAAACCTAATTGTACATGGAAATCAATTAACCAATGAGAATTCTACTGAGAAAAAACTTCATTATAAATGCAAGAGAAGTGACCAATGAGAATTCAGATTCCCAGCACTGTGTCAGCCATCTTGCTCTTATGTTACATACACACATTATTTTATTTATTTCATTATATGACACTGGAATGAGACATGGGCATAAAGGACAGACTTGTTCACTGAAACTGGGCTTAATGTTTCCAACTCCAGTTGCAGAACAAAGGGTTAAATGCAGGAGGATCACTTACCATATAAAAGGACACTAAACCCTCCTGCTCTGCTCAATGACACTTTACTCAGTTCTTGCTGGACTACAAATCCCAGAATAATGTCACATATAATGAAGGTTACGGAATGCTGGGAGCTGTAGTCCAGTCTTAAAGCAATATTACTCAATAAAATTCCCTCAACTCTCTAGGGCCCAAGTCACATGACTGGGGGCAGTTGGGAAAGTGACAAAATGTCTAGCCCTATGTCAGATTTCAAAATTGAATATAAAAAAATCTGTTTGCGCTTTTGAGAAACGGATTTCAGTGCAGAATTCTGCTGGAGCAGCACTATTAACTGATGCGTTTTGAAGAAAACATGTTTTCCGATGACAGTATCCCTTTAAGCCCAGTTTCAGTGAACAAGTCTGTCCTTTATCCCCATGTCTCATTCCAGTGTCATATAATGACATAAATAAAATAATGTGTGTATGTAACATAAGAGCAAGATGGCTGACACAGTGCTGGGAATCTGCATTCTCATTGGTCATTTCTTTTGCATTTATAATGAGGTTTTATTCTCCTCTTTTTTTTTTTTTTTAAGCCAGAGATTGTGCTTTCATTCACCCATAGTGCATAGTGCAATAAAGTGCAAAGTGCAGGTGACCCAGTGAGTCCTACCAAAAGCCTTGATAAAGGGCCCAGACGCGTCCAAAATGTTGCCCTTTTGTGATGTATAAATGGGCTTAAATAAATCAGTTTTGGACACAACTTCAACAAACAGGTGTGCAACTGAATTTTTTGCTATTACTCCACTGACCCCTATGCAAGGGAAGGGTCTTCTGGGTAAGCAACCTGCACTTACAACAAGTGTTCATTTTGGGATTGGTTTGAGCTCTCCATTTTCTTTCATTCTACCAAAAGGCTTGGGCTCCAAAATCCAGAAGCCCCAGACTAAAAGGTTACAGGACCGACGGGCTACCTTCACCTGAGGGTTAGTGTAAGCCCCAAATCCCTACCCCCCCACCAAAAGGCACAGGCGGGGCAATGGTCTTCAGACTCTCCTTTACGTCACAGCCAGGGACAGTCCCTTTAACCGGAGGTTCTGCAGAAGCTTCTCCCTGGGCACCAAAACCTGGGGCAGGGTCCAAAAGGACTAACTCCACCCCCTGCAGTGAAAAAGACTCTATGTACACATAAAAAAGTGACACCCATATAAAAACATAAATAAGTGCTAAAAATTAGTTCCATAAAGTGCATAAGTGCAAAATAAGTGCTCCGGTGGGAGGCCAAATAAAGAATCTTCTTGTTTCTCCAAAAGGCCAGAGGAAAGAAATAAAGGCATCAATAAAAACCATAAAGTGCATAAAACATTGTGAGGTTCCTCCTGTAGGGGGCACTGCACCTCATTCCCAGAGGATAAAGTGTTTCTCAGAAGAAACTAAACTTGATCTTAGCCAGTTTTTTCTCTTTCTTTGTTCACTAGATTTCTGCTCTCAGTTGGTCTATTTATTACAGCAAGAGACAATAATGAGTGGGATCTCTGCCCTTTTATTATAGTGAGACACAGACTGTGGAACTCTGGGAAGGAATATAGTGTTTGTGCAATGGTTCCCCTATACATATAATGTTGTTTTGTCTATACACGTTCTGGCACAAAGTCCTATACAGGGGCTGCTGGTTGGAAGGCTCAGCAGACTGGGTTACACCGGGTTAGTACAGACTGGGGGCTTCTCAATTGAAACACAATGTCCAGTCATTTGGTTGTGTAATTAGTTAACAACCCCACACATCTCTCTCCCCGACTCTTGCACTCATGTCTCCATAGACTGGATACAACACAGACACACAGGAGGACTCATTAGAAGTCAGGGCAGTTATTGTGCAAGAGCTCACAGTTTAATAACATTCATTTGTGATATCGGGTACATTGAATTTATTCCGGATTGTACATTGTAATACAGGGGTTTAAACTGACTAATATTGTAATTATATTTGCACTTTTTCTGTTTGTTTTGATGCTGTTTGGAGTATTGTGAAATAAAGGGACACAACTGAAGGACCTCAGACCAGTCTGTGATTTGGTATCAGTGTACCCAGCAACATGATACTTTTGTTTTTCTATTTTTAGCAATATTCAATTGTTGGGTCTGTAGCACCCCCTATTATTGGGGACCTGGGATTGTACCTGTGCAGGTATATACAGTGCTGTACAATGATTAGTACAATGGGCGACATTACTGTAACATCAGGCTGTTCATTCATTTTCTTTGCCCAAAGAAATAGGTGTCAAGGGTCACAAAGTGTTTTAAAGCCCTGAATGTAATATCTACTCGCTAGATTTTTCTCTCACAATTACTTGTCCTTTACAGCATCTCTGAGCATAAAACAGGCAGTTGTTAGGGGTCCCTGGGAAGCCTGCATTGTAGGGCTGTCACCTTTCCCCAGTAGTAACTGGGCTGGGGGCGGGGCTGTGACACAACAGGGGAGGGACAATGATGTAATAGGTCAGTGTGATGACGTAAGAGACTGGGCTATGACTGGAGATTGCAACTGCCCGATCTCCAAATCAATCTTGGGGAATCCTATTGGTTTTCCTTATTTGGAAAACCCAGACAGGCAGTTTTGACCCAGTCAGCCCAGCAGGCAGTTTTGCCACCTAACAAGTGGCAACCTTAATGCATTGGCGGGATGCACTGGATGGGGCATTATAAAGGGTGTAGAGCTGCTCCGAGGGAGCCAATCAGGAGGGACTGGAGTCGCCATATGGATACTATATACAACATCTCTATGTGGATATTGCCGTATACAGGTCACTTGCTATTCAGGCAACTACATTAGTTAGTACTTATCTATAATTTCCTTATTCCTCTCTGTACCTTTCATTGGCAAAACTAAAGGGCACCATTCCTCTACAATCCCATTTTTCCATAAATTCGTTCTTTTATTGTTCATTCTGTTGATGGCATTTCCCATTATTCCCATTGCGTCCTAACTAATGATTCTCAACCAGCCATCTTCCCTCCACACAGAGAAAGCAACATGAAGGGGCTCAGTGAATTGGGCAGTGAAGGTGTGTAAGTGTCTGATTGGCTCACTCAGCTCATAGAAGGACAGACATCCAGCCTCATAGTCCAATGAGATCCCTAATCTCTGGCAAGATGGATCCTGGGACAATTTGGTCTCTTTACCCTGATGTCTCACTAGATAGTAATTACTCCATCTATACATGCACCAGGATTTGCCATTATTCCCAATAACTGACTGGCATCCTCCCCTCTCTATACTGGGATAGGCTGCTCCTACTAACCAGTACCCACACTCGCTGCCCTCCACTTCCCAGTAATGTCGCCCTGATTGGAAACTCCTGCTGCTTAAAACTTGGCATTCCTCAAATCTCTCTGGGGTTTGAGGGCGACATTGTTTTTTTTCTGTACAGGACACAGTTCTCTTGTCCCCAGAAACCAAAACACTATTCCCAGCGGTGTTTATATCCAGTACCAGGTCTGTGGCCTCCTGCCCATAGATCCTTCCTTTTGCCCCAGTCACAATCCCAGCTAATCCTGTGAGTAATGTCTCTGAGATCAGGCCTACAACAGAGACCTCACTGTTATCTCTTTCTTCTCCCTCATTACTGTCATTAACAGCCCCACAAAACTCAGCTCCATCTGATGCCCATTCCTGTAGGACAGTGAGTGGATCTGCCATGTTGCACAGCTCCTCAATGTGACGGATCTTCCATGTCAGCTCTTCCTTCTTTATTTCCAGCTGCTCCATCAGATCAGTGAGTGTGAGTGAGAGCTTCTCTTGTTCCCTGGAGATGTCCCTCAGGAGTTGCTTCTCTAGGGCTTCCAGCTGTTCCCTGATGTCTCTAAACAGGGCAGTGACTCTCTCTGTCTCACCGGCTGCTTTTTCTGCCACTTCTCTCCTGCGCTCCTGCAGTCTCTGGGCTCCTCTCTCAGTCTCCTCTCTCTCTGGCCTCAGTTTCTCCAGAATGTTCCCCAGTTTCTCTTTCTTCTTCTCAGAGGCCTCACTCAGCAGCTCCACCCTGTGGCCCCTGTGCTCTCCGGCCAGGCAGCAGGACACACAGATAGGGGCCCCATCCTCACAGCAGTAGTATTTAAGTAGTTCCTTGTGTATTGAGCATTTTGTATTCCTGAAAGAAACAGTGGCCTCAGTTAAAATGTGTCCTTCAGACTTGCTGTGCACCTTGACATGGGCCTCACATATAGAAGCCTCACACAGGAGACAAGATTTAGCAGCAGGTGCAAAAGAGTGAATGCAGTAAGTGCAGAGGATCCCATGTTCCCTCGGCTTTGGGTGAATAGTCAGAAATTTCTCTGCTATGTTCCCTAGAGTCCTGTTCCTGGGCAGGGTTGGGCGCTCCTCAGACTCCTCTCTGCATTCAGGGCAGGAATAAGGCCGAGATCCCTCCTGGACACCCAGCACCTTCTCAATGCAGCCCCTGCAGAAGTTGTGGCCACAAGGCAGCAGTACAGGGTCTGTGTAAATGTTTAAGCAGATGGAGCAGCTCAGCTCTTCTCTCAGAACAGCCAACATTATTGCAGAAGGGAAGGAACGAGAAACGAAACTGCAAGTTCCCTGTTATCTCAGGAACCTGTTTAGCCACTCCCAACCTGTGGAGTCACCAGGAACAGCTCAAATTCCTAACTTTAACCCTCTACATTGCTCCACGAAGCACAATCATTATTTCTAATGCTGGGTGGCACTCACTTGCTGCATCAAACTGTCAGCTGAAAGGCTCGGAGATGGATAAACAACTTTAAAGGAGCAGTGAAAGGGGATCCCTGTAAATCAAATGTAGAACAACATGTGCTGAAGAGAGATTAAATCCTTCAAGAAATATTAGAGTTGTTATTGCTTTTGAAACAAAGGTTGGGACGGCACATTTCTCAGCACATGAGTGTAGCTCTAGAGCAGGGGTGTCCAAAACATAGACCGGGATCTAACAGTAGACTTTCTGCTTGTGAGCTGCACATCTCAAGACACTGTAGGCAAACAGCACTAATGTGTCATAAGAAATTGTTCTTTGTTAAATATGGCAATAAACATTTTATTAATATTTAAGAAATATTTTTCATGGAACAGAATGCTAAAAATGCCTTTATGGATGTAGATCATAATGGGAAAATATCACTAAAAGTAGACCTCACATTAGCAAAGTATGGGCCCTCCTGCTCTAGAGACTCCTGTAATATTTATTTATTTGAGTTCCTCTGTGGCACTCCTGAAGTTACAGCAACATGGGGGGGGATGGTATTAGATATGAACAGCTAATGCCTATACAGTAGCAACTCCGATCCAGTTCTGGTCCCATGATCCATGGCAGTGATCTCTAAGCACAAGTGTGTGCATGGGAAGCCAATACCTAGTTGTGCATGGGGTGTGTATGGTGCAAGTCAGGACTTGCTTGTGCACATTGTATCCACCATTTATATATATATATATATATATATATATATATATATATATATATATATATATATATATATATATATATATATATATATAACAGTCCACAGGATAGGCAGCACTCTTGAAAATATGTTTTAGCTTGCCTGGGTGCAGTATCAAAAATTATGATATGTAGTCAGCAAGTAAGATCCGCACTCTCAGGTTGTATGTACAAAGTAAAAAGTTTTATTGTTACATATGAAACTAAGGTTTCGGCCTCCTCCGAGGCCTTTCTCAAAGTGTTTGATTGTTTGTAAAAATGCCATCCATGCTCTCAGAGCACCCTTCTTATTTGGGAGGGTTAAACTGTCACCAATCATCTCTGCAAAGACGATCCAAATATGATCATTATTATCCTTTATTTATATGGTGCTGTACAGAGATTTTACATCATGCACACAGTCTCTGCCCCAGTGAGCTTACAGTCATATAACTGTGAAGGCAGATGAGTACTGTTACATATACAGTTGGGCACTTTATAGCAGTTCGGGTCGGGTTCAGGAGTTGAATGATATCTATATAAATAGTGGCCTTTTGTTTTGGATGCTGTTGGGAGGTTATCTGGTGGGACATTTGCTAAAGTATCTATATTTATTAATCATATAATAATACAATATAATGTATACAGTGAATCCTCAATTTTACATCACCTCATATTAATTTTTCTTGCATTTTACACTGTTTTTATTTGTGGTCCCACCAATTCATAATGCATTTCAATGGGTGCATTTCGCTGATTTTACAATATTTGCATTTTACGCCAAAGATGTTCCCAAAAAATGCTGTTTGTTCATCATATGGGGGGTTAAAATAACAACCAGATGTGACAATGTAACATTAATGCTGCAATTGAATCATCCTTTTCATTAACACAGTAAATATTGTCTCTGAAAGTAAAGTAGACTTGTGCTTGTATCCTTTCAGTACTTGAAGAATAAGTTGAATATTGCCATGATTTTACATTTTCCTGGATTTTACCCCTGAAAAACATGAAATAGGGGTTCTCCTGAATATTGTTTAGTTAAAATAAGCATGTATTACTGTTACAATTGCTTGATATATTTACTGTGAGATATACTTGTTGGTGTGGATGATAATCCCTTTCAATGGGGATTTGGAGTAAAGAGAAGGACAAACTAGAGTTTTTATACAATATAGTTAATCATGTCCCTCCAGGTTTACTAGAAGGAAATTAATAACTATCTAATTTAATTATCCTAAGTTCCTTCTTCCCTGAGTTTATGTTTTGCACAAACAAAAAGAATTTCCATACTTTCTGCCTTGTTTGTCCAGTTCAGAGTTGCAGAAGAGCTTACATGTCATCAAAGTACAATTCAGCTTATACATTTCATACAAGTCTTCCTAAAAGTGTTCTTCATCTTTCCAGTTCATTTACTATAAATACGCCGGATATAACAACTTTTTGACAAAATACTGCTGAATTTCTTGAGAATAAATTGCACTGAAGAACTTCTTACCCCTAGTAACAATGAATTCTGTTTGTCTCATGTAACCTCTTTATTATAATAATCCTGGTAATTAAGACTATGAGCTTAGTGTTGTTGCAATCAGAAGGGTTAATGGGAGAGGGGTTCCTGCCAATGGGGGCTGAACTGTACGTCCCAGACACAGGCAGATAACAAGGCTAAGTGGGAGGTGGAGCTGATGGTGCGGAGTTGGATAATAAGTCTCTGTAAATTTGTAGGTGGTTTGGGAGTCTCATAACTTAAGGGTTACATAGTATCATTATGAATAACTGTGGGTGTTTTATGATTTTGCTAAAATTTACCCACAGTACCCCAAAATTCTCTTTCTGAATGTTTGATTATTAGTGTCTTAGTAGAACCTTTCACATTTGCTTTTCACAGTACCTTAATGCTAATTATTATACCTTAATTATTATACCTTAATTATTGTACCATGAACATTCATCATCTGAACCACAACTAAAAGTTATGTGTTTTTGTAAAAAGGACTAATATCAGGGGGCACATGGCTACAATGATGCTGGGACACTGGGTAAATTGTTGCATTATGAGAGGATTGAAGGCAAATTGTTTGGAATCTCTCTTGATGGCTTTAGTTATTGATCATGTCTCTATAGGAACCCAACCAGCAGGCACCCAGTAGAGGAAAGTGGTCATTACCCAATAAATACACAGTTTGTTTGGAGATATACAACAGCCATTAGTCATGTATTACATCAACAATAATAATATTGCCAAGAGAGATTATTACACACGGCTTTGCCCTTATACTGGAAAGTGAAAGTTGTTTCAGCAGAAGCTCCAGGAGATGGAACAGCGAGGATTTGTCTCCGTTTTCCTGTTCTTACTCCTGCCCCACTCAGGTAACATTTATATACACCTCGTTATTATTGGGTATCAGGCGAGGGGGCACAGGGACATGAGGGGGTGGTGGTTCAGAAGTGGATACATTGAGTTTGTACAAAGGTTCTTAGTGACAAACCAGTGTTGCTGTATAGGAACCTCTTCTTTTCAAGGGCTACAGAGCCTTTCCCTAAGTCTCTATGTGGGTAGTGTCTCTATTTATGTGGGTAGAGTCTTTATTTATGTGGGAAGAGTCTCTATTTATGTAGGAGTCACAGAGATAAGGCTAGAGGAAAGAGTTTAGGAAGATAAACCACAAGTTTATGTTTAGGGTTGGCAGTTTTTGGATGGAGTCTGCCTTTCTCTGCTGAGTCTTTAGGAGAATGTATAGGGGCGAGTGATCCAGTTGTGTAAAACATGGACATTTAATAATAAAAACTGGTCTCGTCAGCAGAAAGTCAGAAGCTCTATGCGGATGTCAGCTTTGTACTTCTGTTATCTTTCTTAGTCTAGTTGTGCTAAAGGCTGTGTTTACTATGGGATAATGATGTAGCAATACATGTATTCATTAATTAATGTGCAACAATGAGGAACTGAGTGCATGGGAAATAATACTATGTAGCCGTTAACAAGAGTATCGGGAGCAGAGGAACATCTAATGGAGATGAAAGTTGTTTAAATTAAATGCAAATACAGGAGTCAAGTCTGTCCAGAGCAATTTCTTCATAGATTTGTGTCTGCCATATTCCTACATGGGGCCCATCTGGGACCTGACTGTGTAACCTGTTTGTGTCTGTCCCTTCTTGCAGGTGCTGAGTTAGAGGTCCATGCTCCCCCCACACACACCATCACTTTGGGATCTGATGTGACTATTCCCTGCAAGTTCAGTGTGGGTCCAACACAAGTGGATCTACAATATCTCGCAATACTTTGGTACTTCCAGGACACACAAATTCTCATCTTTAATGTTCATAAGAATGAATCAGAAGCACGGGTGTCGATCAGGGAGGAGGATGCTGGGAAAGGAATTGCTTCTCTACATCTTGCCCGTGTCACACTATCTGATTCCGGGTTGTACAAGTGTATGGTCATCTACATTCCCAGGTCCCAGACCAAGGAGGTGCAACTCACTGTTCATGGTAAAAAATACAATGCAATACTAAGCATGGCAAGAACCTTATCCGAGATGGCAAATCACACTGTTTTTTCTGATTGTACTCTTTATACTAGATATCCAGCCTCCCTATCCCATTGGTGTATAGGGCATAACCGTGGTGATGGGCATTTTCCCCGTTTCTTTGTTAATGTGTGTCATTTATCTGGGCCAAGTGCACTTACTAGCCAACTGGGGTCCACCTGTATGAACCCATGAATGAGTGAGAAAAAATGCACATTTTATATGTGTTAAGGCATAAAAGATGTAGATGTCTGATGAATGATATAAAATAAATAATATATGGTGCATGGTTTCATCCTGTGTTGAAAAAGATGTATTGGACCCATTGCTGGTGCCTTGTCAGTGTTTACATGAGAGATGGACAAGCCTAACAGCTCTCGCCCAGAAGCATAGCAGAATGTGGGAAGCCAATCAGAGCTCTGGCTTAACCCAGAGAATGAGATATTTCAGTTTCCTGTCAGGTCCACCTAGCTGCTGGCTGGGGATGGGGATTGAGCAGCATCTTCCAACGCTAAGTGCCACTAACTCTACTGAACAGCCCAGGAAAGTATATAACAGCATAGGTACTGGCATGTTTGTGGATCAAATCCTAAAACAACCTTTAAGTGCATAGAGGTCCCTAGCTCATAGAGATTACAATCTAAGTCAGTTGGTAAAATACTGTACAATCACAAATAGATGGATATTAAATTCAGCATTGTGCAAAGTTTGAGTATGGTCCTTAAATACTGGATTTGATACTTTGCTAGAGCTCTATCAGGTACAAAATGGAAGGAATTGTTTCTCCAGCACAATCAACTTTGTCTTTATTGAACAATCTCACATCAACAACCCGACTTCTATTTAGGCCTATGGTTTACCCCAACAGTTACTTCTGTCTTTTAACTAATCACTGCCAGAAATGCCCAGTATCTTTCATTCCTTCCCTCTATTTGCTCTTTTATTCCATAACTTTATACAGAATGAACAATTCTTATACAGTAAGTATTGCAAAGCAAGCAACGCATATACAAGGTAGATTCTACGTTTCGCTTAGAAGAATGATCCCTATGGAGGAATTCAAACATAGAATCTACAGGGAAGGAGTAAAGAGATTGAAAAGTTGCCATTTTCAGTTCATAGGTTTCCACAGGTAGTTTGCTGTCATGACAAGAAAGCTGATGCATCTTCTAGCATTTGGTAGATCTATTCCATAACAATGGTGCTTCCCCATTGAGTAAGATATTGTTCAAACATGGAAACAGATGTAGGGTAAGGGAAATTGCTCATCACGTATTTGTGTTTTATGTGCAGCCGTTCCAACAATCAAAGAGCTGGAGATATCAGAGGAGGACATGGATACTTATAGGATTCTCTGCTCCGTGTCTGGGTTCTACCCAAAGAACATTTCTGTCACTTTAATGAAAGATGGAAAAGCTGTGGATAATTCTACGCTCTCTAATTACACCCATAACTCTGATGGAACATTCAATATCAACATAACCCTGATGATAGTGGCCTCTGAGATCCCAAGAATATTGTCATGTGTTGTCAACCATGGATCTCATGCATGGCCCATTCAAAAAGAGTTACAGCTACAGTATGGAGGTAAGAAGGAGATTGGGGGTTCCTCTATGGAACATGATGTAATATCTCTTAATAATGTCACTATCTTGGCTGACTCTGTATTATACTGTACATTAACTCTAAGAGCATTTCAGGTCACATCCCCACAAGGTTTTTTATGTAGTTTTTTCAATTTCTAAGTGAACTCTTTTATGGCCCCTATCAAGTAATTAAACTGATAAAGCTGCAGTGCAATTAAACAAATGCTGAATGAGGAAATCTCTCCAGTCAATATATTGGTTCAGTACAGGTGAGGCTTGTACATCTATGTGTTGATTTAGCCAATAAGATTTAGCCTCTGCTATCAGCACTTATTTTCCTATAATTAAATGTAGGAGATACACAAGCTAATGTTAGAGAAAAGGGGACACATAATAAACATCAGAATACAATCAGGCAATGACTGAAGTAGAAATTCACCTGATTACAAGCTTTTTGCTTCCCTGTGTTTTTCTTTTTTTTTTTCACTAGTGTACGGTGATAGCAATATGGCTGCCGTGTATGGGGCCATTGGTGTCTGTGCTGTGGCTCTTCTGATTGTGATCCTCGCTATAGTTTACATCAAATGCAAACGAAAAAAAGGTAAACACTGAGCCCAATATGTGGCACCTCCTCTGTTTCTAGAATGATATGGAATTATTCTCAGTAATTACAATAAAGACTATGTGATTAATTTGTTATTTAATTCTAAGGAGAACTGAGTAGAGAAACTGAAGGGTGTAATGAAGACTGAATAAACTAAATACTGTATGTAGAGATGAGGGAGCTCTGTTAGGTTCCATCACAGTGACAGTGGCATGTGCCAAATGTAATAATAACAACTCTCAAGAAGGTAGGTCCATTACAGGTAACAGTGAAAATCAGAGATGGACTGGCTTATTTCATGATTATACTGGGCTCTTACTCATATAAGTGATAATGTGAAACAGTTTTATTTTCTATTCCTATTCAGGTCTGGAGATGTTTATGGGTGACATTCAGGGGCCTCCAGTTTGGACAGATGGGGAAAAGCTCAGCCTTTACTGTACAACATCCAACTGTTCTCATGATTCCAAAGTCACTTGGATTGTAAAGGCACAAGATGGCACAGAGAGTGAATTCTCAGAGGCTGGTACTGGGGAGGCAGAGGAGGAACAGCCTCTTATCTCTAGAGAATATATTGTATCTAAAGAGAAAACCAACAAGTCACAAAAGAATGGCCTCTGTGATTATTCCAGCACTTTCTGCTTCATTCCATCTGTATCCAGGCACCTTGGCACATCCATCTCCTGCAAGTTTGTGTGCGGTGGGAAAACCCAGGAGAAGACCTTTCAGTTTAAGTCTATTCAAGGTAAGAGAAAGATTCTCATAAATGCAAAACCTGGGCCAAATCATAGTGGCTGATGCCACCCCAAACTTAACTTCATCTTGCCACCACAGAGAACAAGGCCACAGCTTTATTAACACAGATCAAATGAGTTGTAAAGTAACAGACATAACACAAGACTTGAACTCACCTGCAGTGTCAGCCACCTAGGGCAGCCATGTTCATATGGGCAAGCCTGGGACCAATAGCCAAGGAAGTAATCAAGCAGCAGAGAACAGGGAATACCCACCCCTATCACTCTAGCATTTAACCCACATCCCCATTTCCCACAGCTGTGACAACAAATGAAGCTTTACCAACCAAGAAATTGCCCCAACCAAGAAAATTGCCCCAACCCACTCCTCTACCACCTATAAGAGGCAATCTAATAGAGCAGGAGGGTGAGGTATACTGTAACACGAGCAGGAAGAAGTTTTGGGCAACCAAGAACAGCCCGACCTGCACATTCACAGAATTCCACTGACAACATTCCATTTGCACTAATAATAATGAGAATAAACAGTATCTGGTCGTAATAAGTCTAAATCAATTGGTGATGTTGTTGTGAAATGTATCATTGAAAATATAATTCACTGATTTATTACCTCTATGCATCTTCTCTTGCAAAACCAAACTGTCCTGAGGTAATTTTCTGCAGAGCTTGGTGCTGCCATCTTTTTCCTTGCTCCCAGGTACCACCACTGAGTGTATGGCCAGTATAGTTTGTGCTGAAGAAGTTCTTAAAGGAAAACTATACCCCACAAACAATGTAGGTCTCTATAAAAAGATATTGCATAAAACAGCGCGTTTGTAAAACCCCTGATTCATGTAAATAAACCATTCTCATAATAATATACTTTTTTAGTAGTATGTACCATTGGGTAATCATAAATAGAAAACTGCCAATTTAAAAAATAAGGGCCGCCCCCTGGGATCGTATGATTCATGGTGCACACAGACATATCAAACAAACCATACATGTTAGGTCACATGAGCCAATTAACAGAGTTCAGTCTTTTGCTCCCACACTTCTTCCTGTTACAGTTAGAGCTACAGTATTTCTGGTCAGGTGATCTCTTCCTGTTACAGTTAGAGCTACAGTATTTCTGGTCAGGTGATCTCTTCCTGTTACAGTTAGAGCTGCAGTATTTCTGGTCAGGTGATCTCTTCCTGTTACAGTTATAGCTGCAGTATTTCTGGTCAGGTGATCTCTTCCTGTTACAGCTGCAATATTTCTGGTCAGGTGATCTCTTCCTGTTACAGTTAAAGCTGCAGTATTTCTGGTCAGGTGATCTCTTCCTGTTACAGTTAGAGCTGCAGTATTTCTGGTCAGGTGATCTCTTCCTGTTACAGTTAGAGCTACAGTATTTCTGGTCAGGTGATCTCTTCCTGTTACAGTTAGAACTGCAGTTTTTCTGGTCAGATGATCTCTTCCTGTTATAGTTAGAGCTGCAGTATTTCTGGTCAGGTGATCTCTTCCTGTTACAGTTAGAGCTGCAGTATTTCTGGTCAGGTGATCTCTTCCTGTTACAGTTAGAGCTGTAGTATTTCTGGTCAGTTGATCTCTTCCTCTTACAGTTAGAGCTGCAGTATTTCTGCTCAGGTGATCTCTTCCTCTTACAGTTAGAGCTGCAGTATTTCTGGTCAGGTGATCTCTTCCTGTTACAGTTAGAGCTGCAGTATTTCTGGTCAAACAATAACTCCAAACATTGCCTGATTATATACAGTATATGGGAAAATTATATGTTATTGATATAGAATGAGAGGTTTTATAGGATGTCCCATCACACAGAAAGGCTGAAAATACCCCTTGACTGACTCACATAGTACATGTCTGCCTGGATGGGAATCTCCTGCAGTTGAGAAGTGATGGACATCTTTATGACTTGCCCTTTAAACTATTGATGGACAATACAAATGTGTGCTCTTATGTTACAGCCAAACCCAAGTTTATTGAGCCAATATGTATGAGCCTTTGTGATTCTGGGAATGTGCAGCTATTGGCCACCCTGGAGAGGTTCTACCCTAAGGAGAGAATCAAGGTCACTTGGAGATGTAACAAGGACAAGTCACTAAAGACAAATGCACCAATTGATGAATTTATTACACATCCGGATAATACATTTATTGTGAGAAGCAAATATGAAATTCCTGGGGATCGATTTAAGGATCCAGACTTTAAAGTTTGTGTCTCATGGAAACATGATTCTATGGAGAAAGTTGAGTCCAGAGAAGTGAGTGTTAAAGGTAAGACGATGATATTGCACAATCACTAATGCTACTGATTGGAGAAAAATCCTTGGGCTTTATCATTAAAGACATTATTCAAGCATATAAAGCCAAGCCATTGTGCATATGAATAGAAAACCCTCCAGTAGAGGAGTCTTCTGTGACCAATGATACTACTTTGTCTTTTAGTTTGTAAACCCTATTGTATTCTGTAATCCTTGTCTGTTATCCACCATTTATTTCCTGTTTGCTATAATTGCAGTAAAGCACTGCGTATCTTGACAGCGCTATATAAATAAATGATGATGATGATGATTATGTGTTAGACAGTTACTTTGAGTAAGAGCATTAACAGATTCAGCATCACAACATTCCATGGCTGTGCATTCCCCAAACTCACTGTCTTCATTGCAAAGGACCCTCTACTTTGAGTGAGACTTCCTTTCCTCGAGTTTAAATAGGGTCCTCTGGTGTGTTGCTCTTTTCTATTCAAAAAGATCTTTCACTTGAAGCAATGCAAATAGTTGTTTATAATGAGGGCATGTGCATCTCGTAGAGTTCCATTGGACTTCTGTGTCTCTACTTATCATTATATGAATGTACCAATAATTCTGGGCAATTGGATTCCTAAAGGAAAGGAGAACAATTCAGATGTTGTTGCCCAATCACGTACTGTAGCTTTCCACAATGGCCCACAATGGCCGCCTGTACCACTGCCCCAATGGTTTTAAGAAATACAAGTTTATGAATTTGATCAGTATATAAAGCTATTCATTAAAATATTTATTTCTAAGCCTCTGTGATTCCAGGGTAAAATAGACCTGATCTGGATTTCAGAGACTTCATTTCATTTCATCATAAATGGCAAATGATTGTTATATTAAGATTTATCAGATAATAAAATTATTACTTGAAAAACTTTACACAACACCCAACCACTACTCTTACTTATCAAGATGTGTTATGAGTTCTTTACAACCAATGCAAATTTTACATTTACATGTGAGTTGAATAAAATAACCTACATTGTAATATAAATTTGTAATACAATATGCCTTGGATTTTACTGTCTGAAACTCCTATAAGTTCTTACTGTTCTCCCTTGTTTCCCTTGTTCAGACTTCCCTTGGCACCCGACTATCGATGACATTCCCTTACAAAGTGAGAGAGAGAACAACAAATTAAGACTGAGCTGTAATATCTCCAATTACTTCCCTGATGCTCTCACTGTCAGTTGGTTTGGGAAGAAGAAAGGAAGTCAGGAACTGTTTCCTGTATCTAAAAGTGACATTTATGACATGCAAATGCCCCAGTCCCAAAGGGGAAAAAATCACACATATAAGTGCCAAGTATGTTTGGTTATCTCAGCGCCACTAAGCATGGAGCAGGAAATGGAATATATCTGTAGAGTGGAGCATCCAAGCCTGAAGGAAGCAATACAAGGAGGCACTGTGCTAATAAATAAAAATGGTAGGTTTACGAAAAATAAACATTAAGGGAAAATACAATTAAACCCAGCTGCACATTTGGAAACACCCCCCCCCCAGGAAGGAATCCAGAGTTTTTAAATTTTTTTAACCTTCATTAATCTTCTACTTCCTCTCAATCTAAATACTCTTATGTAGACCTCCAAAGCTCCAAGCAGTCCCTTCCATGGAAATCCTTTTTGTTATCAATGATCCTGTAGTACTCTACCTGCTACTTGTCAAGTGCTTTTCCCTAATGTTCCTAATAATTCTTCAGCTTTCCTCTGCAATACTCTGTTTAATGCTTCAGTATACATCTCAGAACATCTGAAGCATGGTGCTTTTATGCTTATCCTATACTATGCCACAACACCAAAACAACTTCCCATCCCATGCAATGCCAATAACTCCATGCTGTAAAGTTGTCCATACATGAGATTGTCTTCTGACTTGACCACTTCAGACCATATGGGCAGATATTTATCTGTATATGGGCCCAAAAGGACCTCCTGGCCAATATCTGGAGATCATCTATCATGCAGGTTTAAAAATCCCATCCATACTGTGTCTATCCTGATGGATATATTGGTTCACCATAAAGGGAAAGGTAGAGAATTGTGCAAGACCCACAGAATCAATAAGACTTTGCACTTAGACACTTATAGATCTTTGTTGGTGCAGAACTACAACTCCTTGTAATTTCTACAAGTTTCATAACAAAAATACACAGTTGAAGATCAAGAATTTCCCATCATGTTAATCACTTATAGCACATTCTTAGGACTATTCCCTCATCATTGTCACATTTTTTCTTTTTACCTTTTCAGATTTGGCAGAGAAGCAAAGCTTCATTGTACATAACATTCAGGGGCCACAGAGATGGCAAGAAGGAGAGAAGGTCACTCTGTATGGGACTGCCCTGTACTGTAAGAATGATGTTCAGGTGACCTGGATGGTGATCGAGATGGATGGGACCATATGGGAAATCCCAGACATTACCAAGGAGAAGGATAAAGAGGAGTTGAGAGCCAATGACTATGTGGCTTGTAGGGAGAGAAGCGATGAATCAGACCGTGAGGGACTCATGGACATTACCACTTCCCTGAGCTTCACTCCTTCAGTCTCCCGGCACAGATCCATGAGCCTCAAATGCAAGTTTGTCTGTGATGGGAAATCCACTGAAAAACTCTTCCAATATAAATGTCTCTATGGTGAGAAGTCACTTTATGATCGCTATCTCTGTATAGTAATTAAGTAAAAATAATATATTGTCTTTATAATCTGCTTTTATCCAATCTGCATTTTAAAATCTCTTGTTTCGAGGATCAGTGACCATAACTTCCCAGATTTTCATAACTTATCTTTCATTTAATTATGTATTTTCTAGTTAGTCCTTCTCCTGGTTAACTTCTAGTGTGTAATTCCAAGGTTATCAGGGGTCTAAACTGTACCCTAGCACACATATAGACTTTTACTATAAATTCCAAACTGGGGGTGTGGCCACATATAACAGGGGTGGGCTTGCCTGGGGAGGAGCCATAACACACACACTTACATTTAAAGACACCTTAAAACAAATGTGTAACTGTTGGAAAACGTCTCCTGAATGAGGGGAGCACGCCTTCGATTTTATTGGTCTACTCTTCCTAAAACAGCTTATCATTATAATATTAACTATGTATAATAATAATAGATAATAATAATAATAGAAAGAGGCCAAGTTGGGGAAATCAGAAATATTTCAACTGTACTTTAGGCCTTTTTCATTTCTGATACAATACAATACTAATTAAAATATAACATTAATTACCAAGTCTTAAGAATTCTTGGACCAAGGCAGGGCAATGCAGTACATCAATACAATACAAACTCACATGTGTGACAGAATGTAGGGTAGGGTTACAATACATGGATTTATGATGATGATGCTATACTCACTGTGTTTATCACTAGGCTCTGGGACATCATTGTGTATCAGTACAGAATTTTATTAACTATAACAAGATGTTAGTAAGGATTTTACTGCAATACATGTGCTATTGGATTTGACAGACAGTTGAACAGTTTATTTTTTTACTGTTTCCCATTGTTTTGCAGCCAAACCCAAGCACTTGAAGCCAATAGAATTCTCTCTCCTTGAGAATGAGGAAGTGCTGTGTTCTCTCAGCTTGCAGCAGTTTTACCCTAAATCCATGAGGATCAGTTGGAGTGCTGGGGTCCCCCCTTCCTATGACAAGATGGAGTCAGATGAGGAGGTGACAGACTCGGGGATCACGTATGATCTTCTCAGCAAATGTAGAATTGCAGGGAGGTTTCTCCGAGATCTTAATTTTACTGTCAAAGCTTCTTGGAAACACGAGTTCATGAGTGACTGGGAATCCACCCAAATGTCCATCAGAGACCCAGGTAATAAGCTTGTGAGTTGGTCAAACGACTGAAATTATATGGGGTATACAGTGTATTGATGTATTGGTTTTTAAATGACTTATATCACACTCTGCAGGTTTTCCATGGAAACCAGTTATCCAGAACATTCCTCTTCCCAATCTCTTTGTGAACAATCCAGTGACACTGATGTGCCAAGTATCTAATATCTTCCCTGAGTATATGACTGTGAAGTGGTTCAGGAGGGAGAAGGATGGAGAGGACTTGTTCCCAGTGTCTCATAGTGAGAAGTACAAGATCCCAGAGGTTAAACTGGAGAAACAAGAAGACAAGACATTTCAGTGTCAAGCTCGTTTAACCTTCACCCCAACCATTAGCTCAGAGCAAGGAGCTGAATTCATCTGTAGGGTGGAACATCCAAGCTTAGAGAAAGCTGAGGAGAGGAGAACAGGTCCCCTCCCGATACAAGGTAATGAGATTGAATTATTTCTCCATTGTAAAGTGTCCACTAGGCATAATGTATATCACAAAAGCATTATTCTATAAAAAGTTGTCTGCCCATTATGGTGACATGAAACCTTTTTATTTTGGCAGAGGAGAAGACATTTATTTCAGTAGAGAAGAAGTTGATTGTGAATGACATTCAGGGGCCAGACAAATGGACAAAGGGAAGAGAAGTAACTCTCTATGCCATGGCTTCTTACTGTGCCAAGGATATAAAGGTGATATGGATTATTAGGGAAAGAGATGGAAAAGTGTGGGAGATCTGTGACACCCCAACAGAGAGAGGCAAGAAGCCCACAGCCCAAGGACTCAGCAGATATGTGGCAACTAGAGAAAGTACTGATACATTAGACAAAGAGGGGCTCCTTAATGTGTCCAGTTCCATAAGATTTACCCCCTCTGTATCTGCCCACTCTGGGGTGAGTCTCACGTGCAGATTTGTCTGTGATGGAAAGAGCAAAGAGAGAGAATTTAAGCCAAGAGTCATCTATGGTAAGTAATGTATCTGTGATCTTCAGTCTGTATCATGAGCAACAGTGGTCACCAAGCAGAAAGCCACTGAGGTCCCATGGAGCGGAAATTGGTGCAGTTATTGGTCTATACTTATTCTATTCTGGGGTGCCAGACAGAACAGGTCAGAATAATCTTTGATCTGTAATGACTCAACAGTTTCTTTTCATTCTTCTATTTTTTTCTTTTCAGCATGAAATAAAAGCAATATAGATTTATAAATAAATGATAATAAAGAAATTAAAATATAGAGAAAATGACCGGGACATATCTCATGCTGGTGTTAGTTCTGATATTTTGGCAGGGTGGGGTCCATAGAATTTGTGAACCACAAAAGGGATGGATCTTGTGTTAAGTGTAGTAGGGGTTTGGGCATTTGGCACTTCTGTTAATAATGAAACATGAATAAGGCAGATCAGGGGTGTGGTCAAACCCCATCAGTTGGGGTCCCATCCTACTTTTATTGTAGGGCCCTCCACCAAGGCGGCCCAGACCAGTGATGAATTAATAGCAAGGCCAGGGCATGTTAGGGTGAAGGGCACTGTTACCTAATTAGTATGAGGCCACATTATATTCAATGACACAATTTCCAAACTCCATAATATGTGCCCAGAATGGAAACAATACCATGTTCCGGTAAAGGACATGATCATGATTTGCAGTCAATAGAAGGTCCAACGTTCAGGAAAAAGGTGGTGACCTGAGTATGGTAATGATAAGAAGTATAATTAGACACAGCATCCAAATTTTCTGCCTATGACTAAGTGCTGGGTAAGCATGAAACGCGTCAGGCATTAGAGGGTATACTCTTAATGTTTTTTAATCATTGATGTGAATAAAATATATATTTTTTACTAATCAGCATATTTTGGAGAAAAGTTTTTTGTATTTGCAGTTTTACCTCTGTTTGGTCACTAGAGGTCTCCAATATGCGTTTCTATAGCATTTACTGATTCTGCTCCCAATTTGATTTTTATAGTCCACAGCATCCAAATGGCTCAACATGGGGAGAGGAGACTATTTCAAACTTGATAATATTGAATATATTTCAGCTAAACCCAAGCTCTTGGAGCCTATAAAGCCGGAATGGTGTAACTCTGAGAAAGTAAAATACTCCCTGAACCTTGGGGGGTTTTACCCAAAAGACATGGAAATCACCTGGACGTCTGGAGTGGGAGAGTCTCAGAAAAAGAAGAAATCATCTGACCAACTGCAGGAGAATCCCAACCGGACATTTAACATCCAAAGTGACTACACAATTAACCAGAAGTTCTTCCGCGATCCAAAGTTTAAGGTGTGTGTGAGCTGGAAACATGAATCCATGGAAAATCCACAATCCAGAGAATTTTCTCTACAAGATTTAGGTAAGAAAACAGATCAGAGTTTCCCTATAGACATTTAATTTTATGGTTTGTGTATGTGTATATGAGTTTATAGGGTCTGATGAAGGAAACCCAAATGGCTAAACCCCCAGATATAATCATCATCTTAGTAAACAACGGGACGTTTGTCAGTTATTTCCTTTCCTCTTCTGACTTGTTGCAGGTTTGTGGCACATCAAATACTCTGAGCAGGTCCATTTTAATAAATGGGCAAAAGGGGCATCATTAAAGACTCACCTGTATAAAGAAGCTTATTCAATGTACCTTAATTAATCAATCTTTCCTGTATCATAAATCACAAAATTGTTCCTAAAATCCTAATGTCTCAATTGTACCCTAACCTTTACTTTGTAAACTCTAATTTGTAGGGCCCTCTAATCCTATTGTATCTGTAACCCTTGTTTGTTATCCACCATTTATTCCCTGTTTGTTATAACTAATGTAAAGCACTGAGTATCTTGTAGGCGCTATATAAATAAATGATGATGATCTGCCCAAAGTTCACTGATTTTGGGGCCCACTGTGCCACTAGTTCTTCAATTTTACTTTTAATTGAATTTTCATACTGATTATTCATTTTCTAAAGTAATTATACTAGCACTAGAACTTGGGGATTATATTGGCATGTCTGGGGTTAATATGCTCATTATCCATTTTCTGTATTATTTATAATGGCGCTTCTGAATTATATTTTGTCAAAATGCAAATGGTATTTAGGGCTGTGGCCAAAAGTGGCTTGAACATGTTTGCCTGACAGGATAATAGGGTCCTGCTAGTTGTTTGTCCAGGGCCCATTAAGGTTTAAAACTACCCTGTGTCTGAGGGATTTAACACATTATCCATTTTCTGTATTATTTATAATGGCGCTTCTGAATTATATTTTGTCAAAATGCAAATGGTATTTAGGGCTGTGGCCAAAAGTGGATTGAACTTGTTTGCCTGACAGGATAATAGGGACCTGCTAGTTGTTTGTCCAGGGCCCATTAAGGTTTAAAACTACCCTGTGTCTGAGGGATTTAACACATTTAAAAACTGTTTTTGCTTGCAGCACAAGAGAATTCACAAAAGTGTAGGAAACATTTTCTTGGTGTACAAGAGGTGTTAAAATTGGTGTAAATACAATCAGAAATTGTCACGGCCGGCACCCAATACCAGAACAAATGCCAAGCACCCTGGTCTCGGCTTCACCAGTAGTGTGACCACCGTTGGGCTTCGGGAGGAGCCCTCAGCTTACTTGGGTGCCACCTGGACTTAACAAGGGGTACAAGGCGAGATGTTCTGGCTGGTGAAGGGGCACGGCTGTTAGCAGAGTCTTTGGGCAGAAGGTGAAGGACAAGGTGTCTGGTGGAAACAGGACAGACTGGATCAGGACAGGCAGATAACAGAATCGTCAGGCAGGCAAGGGGTCAAAACCAGATAATCAGGCAGACTGGATAAGGCAGAAGGATGGTCAGACAGGCTGGGTCGAGGCAGGCGGATATCAGAATCGTCAGGCAGGCAAGGGTCAAACCGGGTTGTCAATCAAGGGGTTAATCGGGAAGAGTTGTCGTAGGCAGGCGAGGGTCAGGATACAGAATGCAGAGTAGTCAGTAACAGGCTGGGTCAAACACGGATAATCAGTCAGGATAGCAAATTCAGGAACAGGTAGCACAAAGCTCAGGAAACAACAGGATAAGATCCTATAATGGGCACTGGCTACAGGTCTGAATGGGCCTTTAATACCGTCAGATTTCACGCCAAAACGTGCGTCAATGAACGCTGGCGCATTAGAGGTGCGCAGGCACGCCGCGCCCGCCCTAGGAAACAAGATGGCGTCGGCAAAGGCAGGACAGGAGCGGCGCAGTGGGCATCCACGCCAAGGACGCGGCATGGACATTGCTGCCCACTAGACCACCAGGGTAGGTTTCTTACAGAAATACAACAGAAATCTTCCAAAACAACTTCCGAACTGCCACTTTTCACATTTTGGTGAAAGAAAGAACAGTTACAGACACTTTTGTGCAGTGTCAGACTGGGACACCAGGGGCCCACCCAAAAACCTTAGATCAGGGGCCCACTCTCAATACTATTAGAATTCCTCTCCTCACACAACCTCTATTCTCCTGGTCTCTTTCCATCTATTTAGTCTCTTTGTTCTCATAGAAATAGGGAAGGACCATGAAATAGGCCAAATGAAATAGGCCAAATGTTTTGAAGCAGGAGGGGCCACTGACACCTTGGCCCCCGGGACTTTTCCTGGTCTCCCTGTGGGTCAGTCCAACACTGCTTTTGTGAATATGTAAGATTTAAGTACAATTTCTGCAGACATTTTTAAACCAGAGTAAAACTCAGTGTAACCTGTGTGAGCTCTGCATTGTTTCCTCCATTTATTTTCCATTAGGTGCAGTATGGGGGAGTCATTAGCATATTCATGGGGATCAGCAGCCTATTGTCAGGGTAAAAGCCCTGTTTTCTGTATAATCAGGAGGTTTACAAACAAGAAAAACAGTATATTTTATAACATTTATATGTATAACAGTAGTTTATTGATAACATAAAACAGGTGACCAAATCATGTTTTTACCTTACATTTGCATTATTTGGCTATTTTTTGATAAATGAATGAGGCAATGTTGGCATTTTGAGTAAATATTCAGTATATTATATATTATAGATCTTTATTTAAAGGGGGATTAAAGCCACCCTGGCAAATGTTAGTTTTGGTACCAGTACCCCCTCATTCCCAGAACTACAGAGCTGCCCAGCAGTGTTGGCCCCACATGTATCTGTGTCCCTTCTGTTCCCAGCATGCATCTTGCTGATCAGTGAGTGACACATACACACTGGCAACTAAACTGCCATTTTGTCTCACTGCACATGTTCCCATGTGAGATAAATAATGACAATGGATATGAGATAAAGATTGTGCTCTCCCATATTGGCTTATTAAAGGGACAGGGAATTCTTCTCTGAAAGGCACAATCATTAGTATGAGGCACAGGTACAGTGAGAGGCACCTGATGTCAAACTAAGGGGAGGGGCTAAAGACAAATTCAGAAAAAAATTGTTTGACATGTTGTGTAAAAGACAAAATCTGGAAACTGTAACATAGTAGCATAGTAAATTAAGGTTAAAAAACCCCTTCCCAATATTTAGCTGGAACCTCTTTTCTTCTAATCGGAATGGGTGACCTTGTGTCAGCTGGAAAGACCTACTGGTAAATAAATCATTAGAGAGATTATTATATGATCCCCTTATATATTTGTACATATGTAACGCTTTCTTGGCCTATTCTGCCAATTAGGAGTTAAGGGTGACCAGCTAGGTAGTGAGCATGGGTTACATTGCGAATCCTCACCCAGGGCAGAGCCTTCACCAAATGGAAGCTAAACTGTAGTTGAACTACAACGCACAGGCATATAAGTACAAAAATAGAATAATGGACGCCAGGAGGTTCTTTAAAAAGGTAAACAAAAGCAGGATTTATTATGCCAGAGGCAAATGACCACAGGTTTACTTACAATATTTCTGAGGCCACAGCAGATGGAATCACTTTGGACAATACAAGGCTCACAGTCAAACAGATGCGACTCCCAAAGGATATTGCAGATAGGTGTACATCAAATCCCAGTTCAACCGACGTTGCACAGTGAGGGGATCGGGATCTATCAGGTAGGGGTCAGGTAGTCCTTTGCTCACCTACTGCCCTATCAACTGAGTTCCCTGCTCTAAAGGCAAACAGGCCTTGTGGGAAGCTACTTCCTCCTATAAATCCTCGTTGGAGCGACAACTGCTCTTTCTGCTGCACCTCTCTGTCTTTCTCTCCTAGAGAGTCTATTACAAGATCTTACTATTTTAGCTGGTCCTCGTTCACGGGGTTACCTGGTCCCCGACTTAGCACCAAAGGTGTCAGGTCCCTTTGGGGTAAAGGCTTACTGGGGCCTATGGTGATCCCAGGCTCAATGGAGATTCACCTAGCAGCAGCACCAGGAGCCAAAGAGGAAGACGACACTCCCTACACTCTTTGTCCAATAGGTGTGGGTGTTACACTTTACCAGTTACAAGGGCTTGGCCCAATAACAAGGGAAAAGAGAACTACATACAAAAGGTAGGGGATTAACTCTATAGGAATAGGATATCCTATAGGTCCCTACACATAGTTATCATATCACCCCTTAAGCGCCTAATCTCCAGAGTGAACATCCCCAATTTGGCCAGTCTTTCCTCATAGCTAAGATTTTCCCTTTACCAGCTTAGTTGCCCTTCTCTGTCCCCTCTCTAATACAATAATGTCCTGTTTGAGTGATGGAGACCAAAACTGTACGGCATATTCTAGATGGGGCCTTACCAGTGCTCTATACAGTGGGACCCCCTCCTCCCATGACTCTCTGCCCCATTTAATACAACTCAAGACCTTATTTGCCCTTGATGCTGCTGACTGGCATTACTTGCTACAGACAAGTTTATTATCTACAAGGACTCCAAGCTCCGTCTCCATTATGGATTTGCCTAGTGCAGTCCCATTAAGGGTATAAGTGGATATTGTTACATCCCAGGTGCAGGACTTTACATTTATCAACATTGAATCTCATTTGCCACTTAGCTGCCCAGATTGCCAGTTAGTCAAGATCCTGTTGCAAGTGCCACATCCTGGATGGAATTAATTGGGCTGATAATTTTGTCTCATCTGCAAACACTGATACATTACTTACAACACCCTCCCCTAAGTCATTAATGAACAAGTTAAATAAAAGTGGCCCCAATACTGAGCCCTGGGGGACCCCACTAAGAACCTTACTCCAAGTAGAGAATGTCCCATTAACAACCACCCTCTGTACCCGATCCTGTAGCCAGTTTCCTATCCATGTGCAAACGACTTCATTAAGCCCAACAGACCTTAGTTTAGAAAGCAGTCGTTTGTGGGGCACAGTATCAAACGCTTTGGCAAAATCCAAATAGATCACATCTACTGCCCCCCCCCACTGTCCAGCATCTTACTTACCTCAACATAAAAAGCAATCAAATTTGTCTGACATGACCTATCCTTCATAAAGCCATGCTGATTGTTGCTCATAATGACATTCACTAGGACAACATTTTGAATGTGATTCCTTAACAAGCCACCACAGATGTCAGACTTACTGGCCTATAATTGCCAGGCTGAGATTGTAATGCCTTTTTTAAATATTGGAATAACATCAGCTTTTCTCCAATCCATAGGCACCATACCAGATGAAAGGAAATCAGAGACAATCAGAAATAGGGGCTGGTCTAAAACTGAACTAAGCTCTCTTAGAACCTGAAGAAAAGAACTGATTTAGCACATTTGTATTTTCTGTATCTGTTACAACCATGCTGGTACCATTATTTAAAGGAGCAATATTCTGTTCTGTTCAAAAGGCAAATTCACAGAAGAGGTTTGTGAATATGGACAATTCTAACTCCACTTTTATTTTGTATATTGGTACAATGACAGCTTAATGGCACTTCTCCTTGCTAGTATGTGTTTCTTTTGTTTTTATTTATTGATTTTATAGGTCACATTTGGCGCCCAATAATGGAAGAAATTTCCCCCCATCAGATACTGGTGGGCCGGCAGGTTGCCCTTCAGTACAAGATCTCTGGTTATTTCCCTGATGCCCTGACTGTCAGTTGGTATAAGAAGGAGAAGGGGAAGGAAGAGCTGATTTCTGTTACTGGGGAAGGGAAGTATCAGATCCCAGATTCCATAACCAAGGAGCAGGCGGATAAAACTCTCACCTGTACAGCAAGTCTGGTTTTCTCTCCATCACTGAGTGAGGAACATGGAGCAGAATTTATCTGCAGAGTCAAACATCCCATTCTACAGAAACCCATAGAGAAGAGCACCGGCCCATTGTTTGTCTGGGGTAAGTACAATGCAGCAAGGAATGCAGGGCCGGATTCCTGAGGCCTCTTTGCGCTGCAGGGTCCTAGCACCTGTCAATTTTACTCTCAACCCCCTGCAGAAGCGTGCACGCTTGCACCAAAATGCTGGCTATTAGCACCTCTTAGAATGCGGCTGGGCAGCATGTTGCCCCTACCGTCTTGCCGCCCTAGGCCACAAAACCAGGCCTGACGAAATGGGTAGGGGGTTACAAATACATTATTCCAGGGTTGGAACTAGAGGTAGGCAGAAAAAGCAATGGTGAGGGCCTTTAGACACACACTTTTTCTGTCTCACTACCTCTAGTCCAGACCCGTGACCCTCCACCGTCACTAGTCACCTTCCTCCACCAGGTGCTCCCCCCTGGTGTTATCAGTACTGTGAGTGTGCTCATTCACAAGTGAGCAGGGGAGGTGGGCTGAGGTGGCTGGTCAGGTTGTCTAGGGCACTAGAATTGGCCCAGCTCTGCACTATCCCTCCAAATAAAAAATCTCCTTCTGGATACAGGAACATGTATCTGGTGACCTACTTTCCTTCCATTGTCTATGAGACTTACTGAATGTGATTTATTCCTATCCCAGTGTCAGACTCAGCTTCCAAGGGCAAACCAGAGACCTGACATCCAGATCCCACCCTCAATAATGAGATGGAGACAGTTGCCCATAGTGGTTAGTCTAGCCCCCCACAGAGGGTATCCGGGGGGCTAGACTGCTTTTTTTTTTTTTTGTAACTTAGATTTTTATTAACAATCAGAATGTTACAAGACAATATGAAATACAATTACGCCATCACGCGTGTAGCACAATACACAAAGCGTGTAGCAAAAGTTAACAGAATCATACAGACATCAGAAAAAAAAAAAAAAAAAGTGTAACAATATAAGAAAAGTAAAGCAATCATGTGGGAGAAGGACATAAGGCAACAAAGAGAAGATAGCCTCATGATCCAGTAAAGTTCAGTCATTAGAGTATAATAACACCCAGGGAGACCACGTTGCGATGGATTGGGGAACCCGATTGTGCAATATTGCTATGCCCTGTTCAAATATTCTATTAGCCTCCACCCTCTTTTTCAACTCAGTTAAGGATGGGGGAATAGGAGATTTCCAGTGAGATGCTATAGACAATCGAGCAGCTGTAAGAATATGGTTAAGTAAAACCTGAGTAGATTTCCGCACCTTAGGAAACGGTTTGCCTAACAAAAAAGTGCTCAAATCAGCCAATATAGGCTCTTGTAAAATTTTACTTAGGACATCCGACACCTCAGACCAAAATGGTTGTAGTACAGGGCATGTCCAAAATATATGAGGTAAAGTGCCAACTTCACCACAATTCCGCCAACAAAGTGGAGAATGGTCTGGGAAGAAAGCATGAAGAGTGGCAGGGGTATGGTACCAAAACATAAGAATTTTATAAATATGCTCTTTTTGTCTCGAGCACATGACAACACGTTTCGCATTATCCCAAATTGATACCCAATCTTGGTCTGAAAGAGGTTGTGGAAGTTGCATATCCCATTTAACCATATAAGGATGTCGAGGAGGTGGTTCTACCTGTGGATCGGATAACAATTGATATATTTTAGAGATGAGCCCTCTTTGTGGGAGACCCCTCATGGCAATTAATTCAAAACACGTACGCCCGGCCTTTTTTGCATTGTCGCTATACGGTTTAACAAAATGTCGCAATTGAAAAAACTCAAAGAGTTTCAAAGGCCGCTGCGATGTCTTTTGAAGAAGAGTGCCATAATCCAAAATCTCATTAGATAAGGGATCCAATAAGTCTCCTATCGTAGTCATGCCAGTATCTTTTCACTTATCAATGAAATCAGGTTGGGTCCCTGGTTGAAATTCCGGGTTACCAAGAAAGGTCGCGTTAAGCGATTTAGGTGACATAAAATGATATTTTCGTCTAATTGCATACCAGATAGATAATGTGTGTTGAGTCGAAGAGAGGAGCGAGGATCTCTCAATTGTTCGGCCTTTCCCTGACCATATGACAGAATTCAAATGATACTCACTAGTCATGCAGTTCTCGATATTGCTCCATCTAATATTTGGGTACCACCCTGCCCAAGCTAAAAGCTGCCTAAGATGGGCAGCCTCATAGTACCTACGAAAACAAGGAACTCCCAGACCCCCTAGTCTACAAGGTGTAGTAAGAACAATTTTGGAGATTCTATGTCTCCGATTACCCCAAATAAATCTATGACATGAAATTTGGAGATCTTTGAAGGTCTTCAGTGAAACTAGGACAGGGAGGGTCTCAAATAAATATAAAAGTTTTGGCAGGATCGACATTTTGATAGCCGAAATTCTACCAAACCAAGATAAAGAGAATTTGGACCAGGTGTCTAACAGAGATTTAATTGAGCGAAGGAGAGGGGTAAAATTACATTTAAACAGATCTATATAGTGTGAAGTGATTTGTATGCCAAGATAGGAAATGGAAATGGGTTGCCATCTGTAGGGAAAGGTATCACGAAGCTGCGTCAATAAGACCGGTGAGATATTTAAAGGGAGAGCTTCAGTCTTGCTGACATTGACTTTGTAATAAGAAAGCTCACTATAAGCGTCCAAAATTTTATGTAAATTGGGAAGAGAAATCAGTGGGTTAGTCAATGTCAGCAAGACATCATCAGCAAAAAGTGAGATCTTATAGGTGGAATACTTAAGGTCCACTCCGGAAATATCTGGAGATTGTCTTATAATCGCAGCTAAGGGTTCAATGCTTAACGCGTATAGAAGAGGAGACAAAGGGCAACCCTGTCTAGTACCATTCGTTATAGTGATGTATTTGGAGGATTGTCCTGACAGTTTTAGTTGCGTAGTGGGGCAGCTATACAGACTTTTAATAGCAGTAAGAAAGGGTCCAGAAAAATTAAGATGGGATAGCAGAGAAAATAAATAGGACCAATTTAAACGGTCAAAAGCTTTCTCTGCATCCAAGCTTAAAATGATCGCCGGGGTAGATCTTTTGTTTAGGATCTCAACTAGATCTATAGCTCTTCTGGTATTGTCCCCAGCCTGTCTCCCCTGTATGAAACCTACTTGATCTTCATGTACCAGTCTAGGAAGTAGGGGGGCAAGTCTATTCGCTAAGATTTTGGAAAACAATTTGAGGTCCGAATTAAGAAGAGCTATAGGTCTATAGCTAGAGCAAAGATTGGGATCCTTCCCCTCTTTAGGGATAAGTGTGAGATGTGAACCCACCATCGATAATGGGATAGGGGATCCTGCAAGAAACTCATTATAGAGTTTCAGTAAGTATGGACTGAGTATATGTGAGTATAATTTGTAATATTTATAAGTGAAGCCATCAGGGCCTGGCGATTTCCCATTCGGCATGTGCTTAAGGGCGGAGGCTAATTCTTCAGGGGAAATAACACTGTTTAAGGCATTGTTATCATCTTCAGACAATTTAGGTAGATTGGCTTCCGCTAAAAAATCATCGAGAGGGGCTGACCCCTGATTTAGGGATATGTTTGCAGAATTGTTTGAGCCTAGATTATACAGACGAGAGTAATACTCATGAAACATGTCACCTATTTTTTCTGGGTTATATGTGAGTTGGCCAGAAGGGAGTTTCATCGAAGTTATTTGGGCTCGAGTTTTTTGCTCTTTAAGTTTCCTAGCTAATAAAGTGTGTTGTTTGTCCCCCTGTTCATAAAACTTTTGTTTCGTCCATAAAATCGCCTTTTCCGCATCTCTAAATTTAAGCAGTGAGAGTTGACGTCTTAATTCCAAAATCTGCGTTAAAAGCTGGTCTGAGCGGGAATTACCATACTGCACTTCAAGAGTTAGGAGTTGATTTTGTAAAGTCAAACATCTGGATTGGGACTGTTTCTTTTTACGGGAGGTAATAGCAATAATATGACCTCTAAACGTCGCCTTATGAGGTTCCAATAATGTAGACAAATTTTGTACCGAACCATCATTCAGACGGAAATAGTCTTTAAGGGCTGTTTCAATCTGCTCAAAGGTGTCTGGGTCATGTAGGATCGTTTCATTCAGACGCCAATGAGGTTCCCTCAGAGGTAATTGCACTAAATCTAAAGTTAGAGAAATGGGGGAATGATCAGACCAAGTTATAGAGTAAATCTCACTGGTGTAAGTTAAATGGAGACAAGCATGTGACATGAGAAAGTAATCTATACGGGAATGTGTCTTGTATACCGGGGAATAAAACGTAAATTGAGTATCCCTTGGGTGGTCTGTACGCCAGCTATCAAAGAGAGCAGATTGATGAAGCAGCTTCCTAAATTCACGAGAGTGAATATGTGCGGAGTGGTCTGGGGAAGGGCGATCACGGTCCCTAACTTGAGAGAAAACCAAGTTGAAATCACCACCAATCACCTGATAGGTAGGGCTGCAAGCTGAACATTTATTGATGATATTACGTAAAAACCTAATCTGATGGCTATTAGGAGAATAAATATTGCATAAAGTTATCGGGGTGTCCCTATATTTTCCAACTAGAATAATGTAGCGTCCGTTAGGATCACATTGAGCACGGTTTACTACCAGCGGGCAATCTTTATGGATAAGCGTAGCAACCCCTGCCTTTTTGGAAGGCCCAGAGGCATAATACACAGTAGGGTAGTATCTGGATTGCAACTTATATGGTTTATCCCTATGAAAATGGGTCTCTTGAATAAAAGCAATATCCGCTTTCAAGTTTCTAAGTTCCTTTAGCACCAAATAACGTTTGCTCATCGTGTTCAAACCTTTGGCATTAATGGAAATTATCTTAGCCATAATAAATCGCTATGAAAAGTGTAGCTATAATAACCACCAAAAACTGAAATGACTCATCCGAAAGCAGATAAGCATTGTGGTATATCTTCCATCCGAATTTAGTCATAACGTCAAGCCTTAAAACAAAAAAACAAGTAGGTACCATTCTACTCCCACACAAATTGAGCATAAAACATAAAGCGTAAAAAAATGAAAACCAAGTAACATATAAAAGCAACAAAAAAGTAACAGACTTTACAAACAGCCTTCGAGAAATTTTGAGGGTTAGTGCAATGTAGACCCCCTTAAACTGTAAAGGTAAAAATGTAAAGGTAAAAACAAAAAGTAACCAGATCCAATCGTCGAGATGGTAGACACGAATGGGTCCGAGAGGAGACTCCAGACTCCCATTACGGGGGTATCCACGGCGAATCATGGAAATAGAGAGTCCCAACAAAAGATCGAGAGCCAAGGCGACCAAGCCTTCCAGTTAGTACAATAAGAAAAGCCCAACTCTGGTAGCAAGTCCGATGATAGGTCAAATGAGAGTAGCGAAGCACATTCATGGAGGGTGATCCTCTCTTTGGGGAGAAGGTGATAATGCCAGAGTAGGAAGCCGAGGAGAGCCAGGGATTTTAACCCATTGTGGGTTAAGAGAGGTCTTAAGCGGTGACATCCCATCTGATCCCAGATTGTCCTTAGACCGTAAACCCAGAGCCTTAAGCAGTTTATAGCTGTTCCGAGGATGGGTTAAAGTGTGCGTTTGGCCTTTGTAGCTAATAATGAGCTTGAAGGGAAATCCCCAGCGATATGGTATTTTACAGTCCCGCAAGATCTGGGTTACAGGCTTTAATTCCCGCCTTTTGGCTAAGGTAACTGGCGACAAGTCAGAGTAGATTTGAATCTTGTGGTTGCGAAAGTCAACTGAATGAACAGACCTCGTTTTGGACAATATGATTTCTTTGCTTTCATAATAGTGAAAGCGGGTAATGATGTCACGTGGAGGTTTAGTAGATGGAGGCTTAGAGGCCAGCGATCTATGTGCTCTGTCCAATTTCCACAAGTCCAGTGGAGTATCGGGGCAGAGATGCACAAATAAAGCAATCAGATAGTCATTGATATCAGGGCCCAAAACTTCCTCCGGGATCCCCCTGAATCGCAAATTCTGCCTACGGGACCTATTTTCAAGGTCTTCACAGGTCTCTTTAAGCTGGTCTATTTCCTCTTTAAGATCATGATTATCTTGTTCCAAATTGGCCATTCTCTGAACCATATCATCAGTGTAGGTTTCCAACTTGTCAGTGCGATCTCCCAAATCAGTGAGATCCCTTTGCAAGTCCTTTACAGCCGCAGCTACTGCTGTAGCAATGGACTGTGTGAGAGAGGAATGCAGCTGCGTACGTAACAGCGCCAGCTGCTCCTGTAGTATTCTAGTAGTAACCGGTGCCTCTTCAGGTGTATGTGTCTGAGAGGGTAAATAAGAAATAGACAGACCTGGGTCACGGGCGAGTTCCGTCCTCGCAGGCGATCCAGTTTGCGAAGGTGTCGCAGTTCCTGATGGAGGTGAAGCAGAGGAGACGCTATGCTGACAGGCGCCATCTTGGCTGTCTTCGCAACTTTCCGCGCCAGCAGTTCTATGAAGGTAAGGAGAGAGTGTAGATTTCTGTTTCTTCTCCTTTTTTTTCCCCATCGTCATGCACCAGAAGGCGTCTTTGCTTTGCTGACAACCAGAGTCTCAAATGTAGGCGGATAATAGCTTAATTTCGGGTGAAATATAGGCTTTAGTCACGGAGCCTCAATCAGTTGCGTGCGTCTCGTTCCATGGCAGGCCACGCCCCCAGACTGCTTTTTTTAAGTCATGATATAACTCCATGTAAATTGTCCGTTGGCATGTAAAGAATGTATAGTGAGTTACCTGGACTTGATAAGATTCCCTTAGTGCTTGCTATATATTTTTAAACAGTAACAATGGTGAGTGAATATTTTAATATCCAGTGAGGTTAGATAATTTGTGGATAATATTGTTTATAGATAGGTCTGTGGGCTCCAGAAGAAAGCATAGAGACCTGCAAACTGTGCCTTGAATTGAACTCGTGCCCAATAACCCCAACTGATGGTTAAGAAACTCAGTCTATAGTATGCTAAATTGAAATAATTAAAAAAGAAATCCAGATTTTTAGATTTTTATTAAATTATCTGTGATCCCTTCAGGCCTGAGCTAAGATTTCGTATCTAGTGCCTCTTGTGCAGCTGGAAAGGAGAATTCTGGGTGCCTGGGTGCCATAATAGCACATGGTCTTTATTTTTCAGTAAATACTGTATATTGTTAAAGCTCTGGCATGTCTTTCTATTCTAGTGCTACCATATAATAACGTTTATTCCATAACTAATATCACCAATCACCTTTTAGCTAAACCCAAACCCGTGGGAGATATAAAGTCAACCCTCTGTGACTCAGGAGAAGTGATGTTGTCCTTCAGCCTTGGGAGCTTCTACCCAAAAGATCTGGATATCAGTTGGACCTGTGGGGTGGGAGATTCTCAGCAAATACAGGAATCCACTGACCAACTGCAGGAAAATCCAGACCTTACATTCAATATCCACAGTGACTGTAGAATTCCCAGAAATCTCTTCAACAATCCAAGGTTTAGAGTCTGTGTGACACATGGATCCATGGGAAATCCTGAATCCAGGGAATTTTCTCTAAAGGATTTAGGTGAGTACAGGGAGACATTTTCCAAAATGGACAATTGTTTGTGGGCACAGTAACACCAGCCATAATCATGGGAATTCATGAAAACTATGACTTCTCTACAAGTTTTTGCTATGGGGAACTACTTAAAATACTATAAAATAGGAATTGGCCCCTGTATAGTGTTAGCTATGGCACTGGAAAGCCACATATAATGAGCTTGCCCCATGCTGACATGTGCTTCCAAAGTGTAGGTGTGGATACAAAACAGCTCAGAGGTTCTGCTGCAAATGTGCCTTTATTCACAAACACAACATGTTTCAAGCACTAAAGCTCTTTATCAAGTGTATGTAAGTCAAACCAGTGTACAACATTAAATTCAATAAGTCCCTCCCACCATTCATGTGATTGGTCACTTCAGCCACTGCTGAGAGGGTTTGCAGCCTGACTGCTGAAGTGAATGAGTCCATAGGAATCCCAAGTGATGACATCATAGTCCATGCCTTTAGTCCATGTGAAGAACTGCTCCACCCCCAGGTACAAGCAGGGCCTATACAAAAAACAAACATCAAATAGGGGCAAATTCACTAAGCGCCGAAGCGCCTAATGCTAGCGTCAATTCGCTAGCGTTGGTTATTTTCGTTACTTCGCAAATTCACTAACGAACGCTGGCGTAAATTCGCTAGTGTTACTTCGCACCTTTACGCCTGGCGAATTTTCGCAACGGACGTAACTACGCAAATTCACGCGCGCATTGTACTGAACGCTACCTTTTACGCTAGACTTCCTTCGCCACCTCAGACCAGGTGAAGCGCAATAGAGTAGATAGGGATTGCGTTAAGTCCCAAAAAACGCTGGCATTTTTTTCTATATTATGGGTGATAGAAAGAAAAAGATCGAAAAAAATTTTGGGGCTCCCCTCCTTCCTCCCTACATTTCCTAACTCATGGCAACTTAACTATACAGTGGGCACATGTGTAAGGCAAAAAAAAATTTTATTTGATGTTTTGAAGGTTTCCCAGGCTTGTGTAGTGATTCTACGTATTCCTCCATTGAAATTTGAATTTGGCGCCGGATGCACATTAACCATCGGTAGCGTAACTTCACTTCCCTTAGCGAATCAACGCTAGCGCAACTTCGCAACCTTACGCTACCCTGAGCGCAACTTCGGATTTTAGTGAATTTGTGGAGCGCTGGCGAAACTACGCCTGGCGAAGTGTGGTGAAGTGCAGCGAAGTTACGCCTGGCGCAACTACGAATCTTAGTGAATTTGCTCCATAGAGCCTTAAGTCATTGTGCATTTTCTGATGTGTGAGCTGTAAAATTCAATAAGAACTATTTACAATTGGACCTCTGCACTGCTATATAAAGTCTGCTAGAGACAATGTTAGTCAAAACATAGAACATAGAGGTCCAAGTGCAGAGCTTTATATAGCAGTGCAGACTTATTGTATTTAATGTTGTACATGTGGTGTTTGTCAATAAAGGCACATTTGCAGCAGAACCTCTGAGCTGTTTTGTATCCACACCTACACTTTGGAACCACATATTGATGGCTTTGGATGGAAGCAAGGTGTTGCGATACCAGAATTAATAAACAAAAGAAAACGTACCAGTTTATTGCATTTACTGCATGCTGACATGTAGTTTTCATCAATGCCCTGGGCAGTTATTTCTGTGGCTGATGCTCAAGTTTCCTATTGGTCTCCCTTTAATAATGCCCCTGACACTGATGATTTTTGCACCATGAAATCACATTCAATGGAGCCATCCATGTGTGTTTGACACATTTATTTATGGAGGATGTTGTTCCAAAGAGCTGAAGCTAATATAAAAGAGAAGTTGACAGATGGAGCTTCCATTCCAATCCATGTCTGACCTCACTCACAATAAATCAGAGACCCCCCAGCCCCACAAACCCACTAAATTTGCTCACAGTGGAAGTGATGGGGAGTTTCATGCCATAGGGCAGATACACTAACCTGTACTCAGGTACTGCAGTAAAGTAAATATGTTCCCTTTACCAGCTTAGTTGCCCTTCTCTGTCCCCTCTCTAATACAATAATGTCCTGTTTGAGTGATGGAGACCAAAACTGTACGGCATATTCTAGATGGGGCCTTACCAGTGCTCTATACAGTGGGACCCCCTCCTCCCGTGACTCTCTGCCCCATTTAATACAACTCAAGACCTTATTTGCCCTTGATGCTGCTGACTGGCATTACTTGCTACAGACAAGTTTATTATCTACAAGGACTCCAAGCTCCGTCTCCATTATGGATTTGCCTAGTGCAGTCCCATTAAGGGTATAAGTGGATATTGTTACATCCCAGGTGCAGGACTTTACATTTATCAACATTGAATCTCATTTGCCACTTAGCTGCCCAGATTGCCAGTTAGTCAAGATCCTGTTGCAAGTGCCACATCCTGGATGGAATTAATTGGGCTGATAGTTTTGTGTCATCTGCAAACACTGATACATTACTTACAATACTCTCCCCTAAGTCATTAATAAACAAGTTAAATAAAAGTGGCCCCAATACTGAGCCCTGGGGGACCCCACTAGGAACCTTACTCCAAGTAGAGAATGTCCCATTAACAACCACCCTCTGTACCCGATCCTGTAGCCAGTTTCCTATCCATGTGCAAACGACTTCATTAAGCCCAACAGACCTTAGTTTAGAAAGCAGTCGTTTGTGGGGCACAGTATCAAACGCTTTGGCAAAATCCAAATACATCACATCTACTGCCCCCCACTGTCCAGAATCTTACTTACCACATCATAAAAAGCAAAATCGTCTGACATGACCTATCCTTCATAAAGACATGCTGATTGTTGCTCATAATGTCATTCACTAGGACAACATTTTGAATGTGATCCCTTAACAAGCCTTCAAATAATTTGCCCACCACAGATGTCAGACTTACTGGCCTATAATTGCCAGGCTGAGATCATAATCCCTTTTTAAATATTGGAGTAACATCAGCTTTTCTCCAATCCATAGGCACCATACCAGATGAAAGTGAATCAGAGAAAATCAGAAATAAGGGCTGGTCTAAAACTGAACTAAGCTCTCTTAGAACCCCGGGGGTGTATGCCATCAGGCCCTGGAGCCTTGTTTACATTAATTTGTATTAAAGCTTTATGAATCATATCCTGAGTCAACCACTGACTAGATTGAGCTGAGCCATTAGTGCAGCTATAAAGTGAGCCTGGGAACTCACACTCCTCTATTGTATACACTGAAGAAAAGAACTGATTTAATACATTTGTCTTTTCTGTATCTGTTACAACCATACTGGTACCATTATTTAATGGAGCAACACTCTCAACCTGCATCTGAGCTCTTGTCCCCTTCAATAGCTTCTTCCCCACAGAGTCTGTTACTTAAAAAATTGTCCCTGGATGTAACACTGATCTATCCATGCTGAGTAACACAGCAGAGTTCTCATGTTCCATATCTTTGGATTTATTCGCTAAAGGATCAGCGACTCTGAGATTTTTTGCATGTGCAGTTGGAGCCAGTCCAATATCCGCACCAATTGCTCATGCGCCAGAGAGCTCCATGAATCATGGAAAGGATTGGATGAGAAGATAAAGAAGATGGAGCCATGAGAACTCTGCTGTTCTGCTCTACATGGAAAGGTCACTGTTACATCCAGGGACAGTTTTTCAAGTAACAGACTCTGTGGGGAGTAAGCGGTGGGGGGATTAAAAGGAAGGGTTAGGGGGAAGTGTATGGGTTTTTTTTTCTTTATCTGGGTTTACTTTTCCTTTAAACTAGGACATACCATAGGCACCATGCCACAGAAAAAGGAAAAATTATTTTATAATTATCAATGGGAAGGTATAATCACTGAGGGAGCCAAATGTTACAGTAGGTGCCCTAAATAGTATGGGCAGGGGCTTCTGTTTGCTGAAATCTGCACCAGCCCAGGGCACTTCTAGGAATTTACCTCCACTACTTTGAACTTCTCTTTGACCTGGACTGGGTGCACATGCGCAGTACAATGAGAATTCAGCTTTTTGTCATTATAATTACTGTGGGTGTTTAATTTTTATCTCTTTTGTTCTTTTTTAAAGTAGATTATTTACAGGAAATATCTGGGCAGTAACATATTTTATTGTATTTATTTCAGGGCCTTTAACTCAGCCTGTACTTATACCTCAACTAGAGACTGATGAAAAACCACTGCCTATAGTTATACCCCAACCAGAGACTGATGGGAAGCCCCAGCCTGTAGTTCTACCCCAACCAGAGACTGATGGGAAGACATGGATGAAGGAGACAAGAGAGAAGGGTGAGAATTAGGCTCTACCATGGAGAATATCTGCCACCCTAATCTAACAGCAGGGTATCTGCTTGTACAATGTCTCGTTTTAATGTAACTTTCTCTTTCCTAAATTTCTGGGGGTGTCTGTAATTGGTAAGGGGGAAAGGAGGAGGTTGAGGGGGATCCCTTTATCTCAGTTCATTCATCTAATTACTAAGGAAATTTGGGTCTTCTAAGCTACACATTTTGGTGGTCTCCCAGACTCTAATATGTGAAGTTATACAACTGGTCTGCATTTACTATTGTTGAGGGTTTTAAAAGGGTCACTAAACACTGCTGCGCTGCACTGGTCAACCACACTTTACTGAATTGTTGCTGGACTACAAATCCCAGAATAATGTAACATGTAATGAAAGTTGTCATGTTGGAAGCCGTAGTCCAGCAATATCAGGGTTTTATTCTTGAAGCAATATTACTCAATAAAACTTCCCCCAACTCTCCAGGGCACAGGAATTAAAATGCAAACTAATCCTCCAATGAGAATCGCAGTTGATGTGAGTAAATGTGACTCCATGTTGTTTGTTCTGCAACTGGAGTTGGAAACATTAAGCCCAGTTTCACTGAACAAGTTTGACCTTTATTCTTTTGGTCAGTAGAATTCTTGGTGATTTTTTTGCATCCAGAATTATATTTTTCAGCAACTTCTACATAAAATTAGGGGACACAGACGGGAAGTGTTATAGTTGGTTTTACATCCACTTTAAATGATATAAGTAGTTCTGGAAGCTGCACTGTATTTTGCTGCTAGCACTTAGGGTCGCAGACCCCACATCACAACAGGCAGCAGTGGAAATAACACATACATAGTTGATATTTAGGGGTAATTTAGCAAAGGTCGAGTTTTAGAGGTTTTTTACACCTCAGATCAGTGCTCCCCAACCAGTAGCTCGTGAATAACATGTTACTCCCCAACCCCTTGGATGTTGCTCCCAGTGGCCTCAAAGCAGGTGATTATTTTTGAATTCCAGGCTTGGAGGCAAGTTTTGGTTGTATAAAAAACAGTTGTACTGTCAAACAGAGTCTCAATGTAGGTTGACAATCCACATAGGGGCTACTAAATGGCCAATCACAGCCCTTATTTGACACCTCAGGAACATTTTTCATGCTTGTGTTGCTCCCCAACTCCTTTTACTCCTGAACGTTGCTCACGGGTTCAAAAGGTTGGGGATCCCTGCCTTAGATGAACTCACAACTCGAATATTTTAGAATTTATTAAAAAACTTGAATGTAAAAACTCAAATCAGTGTAGTAAGAAAACTCAAATCGCTTGAATTGACGAGTTTTTGGTTGAAACCCTGATGGCTATTAACATCTTCAAATGGTTCAAGGACCTCTGTCACTGACTTCTACATGACCTCGACTAGTTTTTGATGGAGTATTTTCAGATTTTAGTTATTTCTCTAAAAATTCCAGTTTTTTTAACCCAAAAATTCGAGTTTTGACTGAAAAATACCCTGGAAAACTTGCTTTTATGGGTAAAAATCAAATTGACAATTGATTAATAACCCCCTTAAAGTATTAAATATGAAATTTCCATGTGTCTGACATATTGACATTGTCACAGAGATCTCACCCTGTGTTATTAGGGACATAATGATGAAGTGCTGGATATATTTAGTCCTAATTCTAAATGGGAACATGAAGGGGGCTCTGAAAATCCCTGAAGTGGATCATTATATGACTTGATATCAGGATATATAATGATTTCAGGTAAGTTGGAGAAAGTGAGGAGCACAAAGTTCATTCAAATGCCCCAGGGTGAGACCATTACCCTAAAAGAGGGGAGTAAATTAATGTTACAGGAGACACAACATCTCATTGGGGGATGTGATTAATGAAGTGTCACACAGGTCTATTATATGTATTTAGTGGGAAAACTAGTTGTATATAAAACATTAAGAAAAGAACTTCTGGCTTTATTTCATGAAAGAGATTTATCACACTCATGTTATATTTACACTGAATGATAATAGATATGGAACAGTCACTAGAGATATTTATCACTGATTATTTTCCCATTTGTCTCTGTAATGTTGTGTTCCAGCCCAACCCCTGATGCCCCAGCCTGTGAATATCACCCTCTGTTGTGACTCCGGAGAAGTACTTTTCTCTCTGAAACTCCTGAGTTTTTATCCCAAGGAGATACGGACTGAGTGGCATCTCATAACAGGACCATGTAAAAATAAATTATCATCAACACCAAGTTTGACCCAGAATTCTGATGAGACTTGGAACATTGAGAGTAACTGCAAAGTGTCAGGAAACAAACTGAGAGATCCAAAGTCCAGAGTGTCCGTCACCTGGAAACATGAAACCATGGAAGGTCCAGAAACAAGAGAAATATCAGCTCTAGATCCAGGTAAGGGAACAAAAACACAGAATTCCTAAACTGTAGAATGTAAAAGCAGGAACTATAAATTAAATTATCAATCTCTCCATGTTGGTCACAGCAGAGAATGATATTATAAATAAAACTTGTATTTATTGATACTGTAGTTAGGGGGACTGACGGATACTAACCTCAGTTGGCCAATACAACAGCCACAACCACAAAGAAGTCATTTTATTTCTTAGGAATCATAACAGACATACTAATTTGACTTTATTCTGCAGGTTTCCCTTGGGCCCCAGAAATCGGGGAGATAGTGACCCCCAGACTTGTCCCTGGGGAAGAGGCCACATTTGAGTGTAAGATCTCCAGGTGCCTCCCTGCTGCCCTTACAGTCACATGGTACAGAAAGGAGGAAGGAGTCCAGGAGGGGTTCGCTGTGAGTCCGGGAGACAAGTACAAGATCCCCAAACTCAGAGAGGACTATAGACATTTCTCCTGCACTGCCACTTTGTCCTTCACTCCTTCCCCACTCACTGACAATGGGGTGGAATTTATCTGTGTGGTGGAACATCCCACTCTACAACACAGAATATGGAGAGGGACCGGCCCACTGCAAGTGCAGGGTAAGTTCTGTGCAGGTAACCAGTGGGGGGATGTATATCATGGAGATTATTAAACTGGTTACAGTATCAATAGATATACAGCAAAGAGACATTTACATGGGTAGGACAGATACAGTGTGAATTTTATATACAGGGGGATCACACACTCTGCCCGGCCCCCACAGGTGACTCTTTCAGTGGACCAGAGGGGGTCCGGGGGACCGAGAGGACAATAATGCTCTCTGCAAAGCATTTGTTTGGTAGATGGAGTCAGTGACCCCGGTTTAAAGCTGGAAAGAGTCAAATGAAGAATCCAAAAACTATATGACAAAAAGTAATCCATTTCTATAACATACTAAACGTTAATAAAAAGGTGAAGGGACAGTTACACATCAATTTTCATAAAGTTTCCATCACAATAAGTGTGTAGTGTCTGTTTGTTCAAATAGTCCAACATCCCATCTATAGAATATCACTCTAAAATGATATACAGTTATGGCATCTGTTAATAAAGCTTCAAATTACAGAAAGGCCGCCTCCCATTTTATCAAAATTGATCCAGATTTTATTAAAATAGTTTCCCTTTTCTGTGTAATAACAAAACAGTCGCTTGTACTTGATCCCAACTAAGATATAATTATTCCTTATTGGAGGCAAAACCAGCCTATTGGCTTTATTTCATGTTTATATGATTTTCTAGTAGACTTAAGGGATGAAGATCCAAATTATGGAAAGATCTGTTATCCAGAAAACACCAGGTCCCGAGCATTCTGGATAAGAGATAAGATACGTGTATTGATATATTTCCCAGAAGCAGCCGTTCCATTGTTCATGGGGGTTCAGTAATAGTACTGAGTATGGTGCATAAAAGAATAAAAAGATCCATTGCCTTAGAGAACGGTCTCATATAAGGCTAATGCCACATGGGATGTTCCATCAGCCATTTTGGAACCAGTGTATCAGCCATATGCAGAAAGGCGGTGGATTTCCCCTGTGAGTGTGATTGGTACAGTCCAAGCCAAGTGCTACACCAGCTGACTCAATAGGGACAGTGTAGGGGCACATTGTATCAATAGCCTTATAGTCTAACACTTGGGCCACACTGAATAGTAAGAAATATGGATACTCACAGCCCTAGTCAGTAACTGACCTCATTTCTTTCTGTATTAATAGCTGCCCTGGGTTCAGAGTAGAAATTCCAATCAAATAATTAACTCTAATTTTCAGGCAAATCAGACAAATTGCAGGTTATTTTGAATTTGCACAAACAAAGACACACACTGAAACACACAGTTGCATCCTGTGAGTAAAAACAGCAGCAGTATCTCCATTTTGTATTGACAGGGAACTCCCACTTTCTCCTGACTCCTCCCCCACAGTCAGTGTAACCATGGCAACTCCAGTCCCTACATCATTACATCAGGACTCCCGCTCTCTGCTGATCTGGCTCCTCCCATGTAGAGGCGTGTCCAGTCAGCAGCAGTCAGTTCAGTGACTCCTCCTCTGTCAGTTCTACTCAGATCAGTCCTACTCTCTCTCCTTCTTCAGCTCCTCCCCCACACTGAGTGTTGAGTGACAACGTGTAAGTCTTTCTTCCCCACAGCAAATTCTTCCAGGGAGAGGAGGGAGGAGCTGAAGAACGAGAGAATATGAATATATCAAACAGGGGCAATACTGAGCTACAGAAACTGACTCCTCACAGCTGAAGACTGACAGCACTAACAGCCAATGAGAATGAAGCTGACCTCAGAGGTGACCAATTAGGAGAGCACTAGATCGTACCTCCCAACTGTGCTGACTTTCTCTTTCATCTCCTGCACTGAACAGCCAGACAAAGATACAACGTTTTCTTAATTGTCTTGGCAGAGAGCCCAGAATACGTGGCAGCTGCACTTAGATACTTATGTAACCATTTAGGAAAAGCAAGATACAAATGTAACAATTTAAGATAATCAGACATACAAATGTAACAACATAAGATAAGCAAAGATACATTCATAACAACATAAGATAAGCAAAGATACTGTTGGGGAAAAATCCAAAGACCAGAGATCAGTTGAGGTGAAAGGGTTAATCCAAGTTTATTATTAATATAATACACGAGCTTCGTGGATCCTGTACTCAAGTGAGTCAGAAGACAGAACAAAGGATTGACCAGACATTATATTCCCTTTATATATGAAACTTCATGAGAAAGGAATGATTTCAGTGTCCAATTAAGTCATGTGAAAAAGAAAGAAGTAGTTGTACAAGAGCTCAGGGACGATATTCCGAGGCACAAGAATACAAACACAATACGGGATACTCAGAAGAACCCACTCAGCAGATCTTACACCTTCATACAGTTTCTACAGGGGCCCCATGGGCACTTTGGAACTGTTCATTCCACTAAGGGGGCCAAGAATAACTTTTCCTCCACAATACAAATGTAACAACATAAGATAAGCAAAGATACAAACGTCACAATTTAAGATAAGCAAAGATACAAATGTAACAACATAAGAAAATATACAAATGCAACAATTTAAGATAAACAAATATACATTTGTAACAATTTAAGATAAGAAAAGATACATTTGTAACAATTTAAGATAAGCAAAGATACAAACATAACAATTTAAGATAAGCAAAGATACAAATGTAACAACATAAGATAAGCAAAGATACAAATGTAACAACATAAGATAAGCAAAGATACAAATGTAACAACATAAGATAAGCAAAGATACAAATGTAACAACATAAGATAAGCAAAGATACAAATGTAACAACATAAGATAAGCAAAGATACAAATGTAACAACATAAGATAAGCAAAGATACAAATGTAACAACATAAGATAAGCAAAGATACAAATGTAACAACATAAAATAAGAAAATATACAAATGCAACAATTTAAGATAAACAAAAGATACATTTGTAACAATTTAAGATAAGCAAAGAAACAAACGTATCAATTTAAGATAAGCAAAGATACAAATGTATCAATTTCAGATAAGCAAAGATACTAACTTAACAATTTAAGATAAGCAGGTCTCTTGGGAGAACTGAGACTCACAGCTTAAAGGAGACATATAGGATAAATGAAAAAACCCTAATTTTGTAGGCAATTATAAGTAATATATGGTGTTGCCCCTTTATTGGAGCTCCCTATACATGTTCTCTGGTTGCTGTTTCAAATGAGGGGTGGGCGTGTCCCTGCCAGAAGCACAGTAGGAGGGGGACAGCCAATCACAGCCCTGCAGTCACACAAGCACAGACAGGCTTCAGTTCCCTATCAGGTCCTGCTAGCTGCTGATTGGTTCCTGTCCTACAGTGCAGTGAGCTGAGTGCACAGCCTGGGAATTCAGGGAGCAGCAAGTGGAAGAGAAGGGAGGGATTATTAGGGTTTTTGCAGAAATATTCAATAAATCAGCCTGAAACACTACTTTTTTAAGCACAATTCTTCTATATCTAAATGAGTATAATGCACTGGTACATTCTTATTTTTTACACTAAATATTTATTTTGAAGGGTAATTTGATTTCATTAACAAAACTGTAATAACTCATAAAACATGGCACTAAAACTCCCAGAAATGTGTTCAAACTTTTATACCCTGACAAATTTTGTAAAATGGACATAGTAATTAGGGGTGTGGTCACAAAAGGGGTGTGGTCACAAAAGGGGTGTGGTCACAAAAGGGTGTGGTCAGAATGTTCTCTCTTTTGGGAGGTGTGCCAGCGGGACTAACAAAACTGACATATTTTTTTACAACTGTAGACAATTGATAATAAATTATATTTAGAGACTTTTATCATTATGATTCATTTCTGTGATTATTGATTTCATCGTTCCCCTCCCAGAAATAGCAGAAATAGCAGAAGCCCCTGATAATAAGCTGAGGGTTTTTCACCTCCCCTCATTGGCTCAGCTCCCCTGTGTGTCTTGTCCCTTGTGTAGAGAAGTGTAATATGTAGAGTAATAAAGTGTATCACCTTGTGAGTTGGGTGCAAACAGCCCACAATCCCTACAGAGACATACCAGAGAAAACACTGCTGCAGAACCTCTTTGTTGTTGCCAAAAGTGAAAAGTTGGATTTATTAGATCTGACATCCAGGCAACATTTCAGGCTTAGTCTCATCCTTTCTGAGGCTTCAGATGATATGTGACTCCTCACCCTCAAAAGGACTGGAGGAAAGTCTTCAAGTTCAACTATAACTTTCTTCATAAAGAATCTCAGGTGTCTGTGGTTCCTCATAATGAGCAGCAGATTTATTGAGTAACCACATACACAACAATAACAATAAAGATGCAGCAACTCAGTCGCCTCCAACACATGTGCCCAGACCATATAGGAGACAATTGGCACAGTCTCATCACTAGGCTACAGTCTCTCCATACTATGTATATATATATGTATATGTGTATATGTGTATATATATATATATATATATATGTACAAGTGCAGCACATACACTATATACTGTATATATTTTAGGGGGGGGGGAAACATGACAAATTGTATCTAAAAAACGCAGGTCCATTGGCTGCACAAAATCTGCTAAATGATTAAGGGGCTTATTTACTAAAATCCAGTTTTATTTCATTTTTTAAATAAAAAAAACTCATTCCAAACTCCAATCCATGATTTTGCCGTATTTATCATTAAAATAACTCGGATAAATCAGATCGCAAAACAACTTGATAAAAATGAACAAAAACCTGAATAATACAATTTTTTTCAGATTTATTCCCTTTTTTGCCTGAAAACCCTGAATTTTTCAGATTATTGGGTGAAACCCAGAGCAAACCCCAATGTCTTCCAATTGGTACAGGGACGTCTGCCATTGACTTATATATGACCTCAAAAGGTTCAGATGGTGGATTCAGGCTTTTTGTAGCACAAGGGCATAATAAATCTAGAGAAATTCTATTTTTTTTCACTAAAAAAAAAAGTTTTTGCCCCAAAAAGCCCAACCAGAAAAAAAATTGAGTTTTAGTAAACTCATTATTCACAATAAAATTCCCCAGACACACCTCATTGGTAGATAGGAACCCCCAAACTCATTAAAAGGCCTGACTAGGAATAAAAAGTAACAATTACAATACAAATTGTTTAGAAAAGTTGCTTAGAATTAGCCATTCTATAACATAATTGATTGTATTTAGAAAGCTTCTTATTTTAGTAGGATGAAGCTTATATTCAATTTTTATTTTCGCAATAGTTCCCCTGTAAAAGTGAACCATAACACACACAGGGGCACATTTACTAAGCTCGAGTGAAGGATTAGAATAAAAAATACTTCAAATTTCGAAGTATTTTTTTGGCTACTTCAACCATCGAATTGGCTACTTCGACCTTCGACTATGACTTCGACTTCGATTCGAAAGATTCTAACTAAAAATCGTTCGACTATTCGACCATTCGATAGTCGAAGTACTGTCTCTTTAAAAAAAACTTCGACCACCTACTTCGCCACCTAAAACCTACCGAGCATCAATGTTACCCTATGGGGAAGGTCCCCATAAGCTTTCTAAACAATTTCTGATTGAATGAAAATAGTTCGATCGATGGATTTAAATCCTTCGAATCATTAGATCGAAGGATTTTTCCTTTGATCGTTCAATCTAACTATTTGCAGTAAATCCTTCGATTTAAAGGGTTTTACTTTGACGGTCGGATATCGAGGGTTAATTAACCCTCGATATTAGACCCATAGTAAATGTGCCCCTATAAGTTAACTTAAAGGGGAACTATCATGAAAATGAAAATGTAATATAAGCTTCATCCTACTTAAATAAGAAACTTTCTAAATACAATTAATTAAATATTTTTAGAGCTCACTCAACTGATTCCAGTACAAACAAAATAACTGCCTTTTGCACAAATCCTGCATGTAGAGAGACATGATGTCTGGTGAGTTTAATAGAGTGACCTCTAATACATCTTCTAGGCAAAAGGAGCCCCCCTATAAGATATATTGGATGTAACTGTCAGTGAATATCTGACACCCAACTGCTGCATGAAGAGACAATGAAGAGAAACAGATGCTGAGAGAGGAATAGTGAACATAAACTTGATTATTTCAGAAACAATACAGAATATTTAATTGATTGTATTTAGAAAGGTTCTTATTTCAGTGTGGGGGAACTTATATTATATTTTCATTTTTGCAATAGTTCCCCATTAAAAGTGAACCACCCCTTTAATAAGATAAAGGGGAAGTGTGACCGGCACTTTGTATTTCCATGGTTACACACTTAGCGGAGAGGAGGAAGGGTCATTACATGGGACTCTAGGGTTTATTTCTTATTCCCTGGGGTGCAAGTGCTGGAGTGCGCCCCTTTATTGCTCACTTGCACCCTGGGAATGTGTCTTATACACAGAGAAACCTTCTTCTGTTATGAATCCTAAATAGAAATAAATACTGTTTCATTAGCACTGGGTGTGTATCAGATACAGCTCATGTCACACAGAGACACACAGGGGCTCATTTATCAACACTGGGGCAAATGTGCCCTTGGTTACTATAGTGAACTGCCTATGGGCAATTTGCCCAGTGTTGATAAATGAGCCCCACAGACTTTATTAGAATTGAAGTGAGGGCTAAATTGTATGTTTATGATTTACAGAGCTGCGATATGAAGCCTGTACAGCACAACTGGGAGACTCCGACTGGGAATCACATGCTGAGCCTAATGTGGAAGATTATCTGATAGATACTCAGTAACACTATGGAGAGAAACTCTAGGACACTGGGGATTGGCCAGTTTATGGGAGACGCTATTGCTGTGCTGCTATTCTTGTGTCTCCCCCTGCTCTATTAAATGTGGGTGCAGTACAGAGATGGGGTGAAGGGTCAGTATGGAGGGTCTGTACTGGGGGGGGGGGGTGCAGGGGACACTTGGGACACAGAAGTAAATGGCAGCGCAGCACTTGCAAATAAAGTTCCCTGGGCTGGAGGGAATGTGTTCACTAGTGTAACTGCATTAGATTTGTAAATGTGAACTGCTGATTGGTTGCTATTGGTTACTAGACCTGCAGCAAACTCACTGCCATTACATTCCTCTATAATATATATACTATACTATATTATTGTGTGCAGTGTAATTACACCACTAATTCATCTTCTGTCTCTGAATTGTCTGTTTTATAATAAAGTCTATAAATGTGTCAGTGTTTGTGCCTAATTCTACCCAAATAAATCCAAACTGCCCCACTTGGACTCATCCCCCCCAGTTTGTCACCTTTGTCTATTGGAGACTGGAATGTTCCATTCTTCTATGGGGGGCGCAGTGGTGGGTGGGGGTCACTATTACATTTGCACACACAGTACTAATTGGCTTAATTAACAATATGAGATAAAGTGGAGGTGTTTACTTGTGTGCAGTGTGTAAAGTGTTAATTTCAGAAGTGATCACCTGTTTTACCCACAATGCAGCATTTTCCCATAATTCCAGTGCAGTTGTGATGGAGCGACGCACAATAGCGATTGTTTTGATGCGACTTTCAAGCAATTGTGGTTATTATTGTGTATTTTTAGAGCACTAACATGTTCCCCAGCGCTGTATAATAAATGGGTTTATACTAAGAACATGTGACATTACATAGAGACCAGTAACCCACACAACATGTGACAAGGGAATCATTTCTGAGGCTGGTATTGGTCACTGTGAGACCCCTGGTGCCACCACAGAGTGTCCCTAAACCAATGGGAGATCAATTCAGAACAGGACACAGGATTGTGCCCAGAGCCCCCAATTGTAGCAGTAAGGAGATACAAGGAGCGTTTGGAATGATTTAGTTAATCCCGGCCAAGCTGATTCCCACCTTTAGTCTTTCTCTCTGTACAACTGAATTAACAGAACCAGAATCTGTGATAAGAACAGAAGATATTGACTTTCTATTAACTGACATGATCTGTGGGGTTGGGGGTTTGATTCTCTGCAAGTTAAAAAGGGGGACATTAAGGAATAATGGAAAATGGGAATTAGCTTGTAAATAATATTAGTGGCGTTATTAGTGATACCCCCTATTTTACCCAATATAATCCTTCCCTATGATTGTTTCATCCCATGTTCCTATTTTCCCCCATCTCCCACCCCACTCCCACCATCTGGCCCCACTCCCACTGTCTGACCCCACTCCCACGGTCTGACCCTACTCCCACCATCTGGCCCCACTCCCACTGTCTGACCCCACTCCCACTGTCTGACCCCACTCCCACCGTCTGACCCTACTCCCACCATCTGGCCCCACTCCCACTGTCTGACCCCACTCCCACTGTCTGACCCCACTCCCACCGTCTGACCCTACTCCCACCATCTGGCCCCACTCCCACTGTCTGACCCCACTCCCACTGTCTGACCCCACTCCCACCATCTCCCACTCCCACCATCTGACCCCATAGTTCCTACTATTCTGTTACTGCCGAACCCTCACTAAAAATTCTGTTTATTCCTTTACTGAATTATCTTTATTGAGATCATAGAGCTGGAAAAAAATCTGAAATTGCCTGTAATTATCATGTTAGTAACTGGGGGGGGGGTCACTTTTTTTTACTACCCCCCCATATCCCCAAGGTAAATAAGGGACAATAAACTGGGTTCAGGCAGATAATGTGGAAATGTGACTTTTATGTATTTGTGGTTTTGCTGGTTATTGTGTGACACTCAGTCAATGTGTAACTAAACTCAATGAGAAGAGTCAGAAAGAAAGTGAAAGGACCTTCCCCTCGTGGGTGTGAATCAGTATCAGGTCTGGGGGGGTAAGTCCAGTAAGTGAGTGAGTAATGGAAGTGGCTGTTGAATAAAATTGATAAATATGTTCCTATATGTCACTGGGGGACCTGTATTTTCTCTTAGCGTCAGACTGGGGGGTCCAGGGCAGTCACTTCAGTCTCTGCATCGGCTTCTACCAGAATAAAATCCAAACTAATGCCCCTGACATTCAAATCACTTCATAACTCTCCCCCACCTACATCTCTGTACTTACCTCCAGGCACTCACCAACCCACTTATTACCCCCGATACTGATCTTCTCCTCAACAACTCTCTATTTCCCTCCTCACATACTCCTTATTGGGCTGCTCAGATGATGCAGATTAAAGGGTTCATTCAATTCTGTTATTATATATATATATATATATATATATATATATATATATATATATATATATACCCCCCCCCCAGCACAACGTACAGGAGACAAACAGCAAATCAATTGGGATTTTAAAGAACTGGGGTTATTGAGGCCATTGAGGAGAGTTGATCTTCCTGACCCTGATTCTCTCACCAATATAATCACTTTATCAGCACTGGGGGGGGGGGGTCACTTCCAAACTTGTTAAACTCATCATTTGAGTTCCAGTCAAACAGGGCCGGACTGGGAGTAAAAAGCAGCCCAGGCAAAAAAATCAAAGCAGCCCACATGTAAACACGCGAAGGTCTTGTACCCCATGGGCAGCAACCCCCCAACATCACTGGAATACCACATTATTGATCATTAGGGATCCACTATTTTGGATTCAAATCAGTGGTTGCTAGGGTAATTTGGACCCTAGTTACCATATTGATTATGATGCAAATTGAAGAGCTGCTGAATAAAAAGCTAAATAACTCAAAAAATTTCAAAAATAAAAAATGAAGACCAATTACAAATTGTCTCAGAATATCCCTCTCTACATCATAGTAACAACCCCTTTAAGTTAACTTTCAGTATGTTATAGGATGGCTCATTCTAATAAACTTTTCAATTGACATGAATTTTTTTCTCCTTAATAGTTTTTTAATTATTTGCTTTCTTTTTCTGACTCTTTCTAGTTTTCATATAGGGGTCACTGACCCAGTCTAAAAAACAAATACTCTGTAAGGCTACAAATGTATTGTTATTGTTACTTTTTATTCCTCAACTTTCTATTCAGGCCTCTCCTATTCATATTCCAGTCTCTTATTCAAATCAATGCATGGTTGCTAGGGGGATTTGGGACTTAGCAAACAGATGGCTGAAATTGCAAAGTGGAGAGCTGCTGAATAAAAAGCTAAATAACTCAAAAACCACAAATAATAAACAGTTAATTTAAAGGTGAACAGCCCCTTTAATTTGCCCCTACCCCATATTGGAGCCTTGGTTCCTAGCCATTCCCCTCCCCCATATTAATATGCCCCTCCCATAAAAACAAATATTCTAACAAGTCCCTGTGTCCCTCATATCAATATTCCTCTACATACTTATCCCTGAGCTCCTCTGTCCCTATATATAGATTATAGCCGCCCCTCATTATTACACTGCCCCTCTCTCCCCCACACACTAATATGCCATTTCAATAGTAACAGCTACCAGGGCTCTCCCCTGCACCCCAGTCTCCCCTCAGTATCGCTCAGACCCACCAGTACCTGCTCCATTCACCTCTCCACGTCACCCGTCACGTGATGCTATTAGCATTTCCCATTGCTAAGAGACACAGTGAGATCTGTTCAACCAATGGAAGCTAGGCTGTTGATGACGCGCAATAGCAAGCCACGGCCAATGGCTAACCAAGGGTGGTAACCGACTACTTTAAGATTGACGTGTCTATTCGCCTATGTATGCTGTCAGAAGGCGGGTGCTTATCGCTGGTTGGTTGAATGCTGCTTGACAGGGCAGAGACGTTGACGTAGTGGGTGGGAGCGGTAGAAAGCTGCAGCTGTACGCATCCCCATTCCCATTCTTTGTTTATTAGCGATCCCTTGCCTATTGTTTCCGGGTATCAGCAGAGAAGGCAAGGACAAGAGGTGTGTCACGTGGAAACAGCAGTCATTAGTGTGGGAGAGACACTGCAGAACCATTTTAAATTACGATCAGGAGTGAGCGGCCCACTTCAATGAAATATAAAGCAGCCCCTCGGGCAATTGCCCGAACAGGCAAATTGCCAGTCCGGGCCTGCAGTCAAACTATAAACACATCAATGACTTCCCCTGATGGTGCATTTCCCAGAAACACCAATGCCCCAGTTTTACTGAACAGAATGATCTTCTTGGCAACACAACATGATTGTTATAAATTGTATTTAATTTGTCCCTGATTTTAGTTCTTCTACTGAAAATGTAACTACAGGGAAACAGATTATTGTTCTAGATCATTCTAGGAATGTGTCCTTATTTAACACTTGTCTATAAATCTCTGATTTGTTTTTTGTATCAAACTGTATTTTTTCATTTTCAATAGCTTTATGAGGTTCCAGAGGTTCTGAGGTTCCACCTTCATCATCATCATCTGCAGGAAGATAATCAGAGCATTTCCCATGTGATATTCTACATACAAACAACATATCAAGCACTGGGCAGGGCTAATAGGATTTATAAGCAATTCCATCAAGTAGGATGATGAGAGGAGATATAAATGTAGGTAAAAGTTTTGAAGGAATTTCTCAGTCTTATTAGAGAAATGAGATGGTTCTGACCCATGATGAGGCATTGGAAATAGTGACAGTCCCACATCACAAATCACATCACAAATAGTGATAAACATGTGCCATAGAATCAATCAATACATATATACTCAAACCATATGTACTGTATGACAAGTGGATAATTATGAATGAAGTGAGATGCACCTCGCTGAGGCACTAGTGCAGTTGTGTGTGTGTAACAACTTTCACATTATCTACATGTGCAGGGCAATTAATATTTACACTAAGAGCAGAACTAGTAGAAGTGAAAATTGGTTTAACAGGAATATTCTCACCTGTTTTCTGTTCAAGCTTACGGTAAGTCTTCTTCTTCTTCCCCAATAAGCACCTCACAGTAACCAGTGACACTCTCATGACAATGAACAGCACAAGAACAACTGAGACAAATATAATAATGTGCTTGGTCCCTGCAGGAGACACAATACAGGACTCATTCCAGCCCAATGCAAATCTCACACAATCATTCCAAAGAGCCTCTCCCTTTATATTACCGATATATCATGTTCCAGGGGAGCTCAGACTCACAAAGAACTGACCAGGGAGATTTAAGTAAATCTGTCATTACACATTTGAAGGTCTATAGGGCTCATTTACTAGCGCAATTGATTGCACCTTCAATAATATACGTGCAATTTCTAGTGTCCCGTTTAACCAGAAATACAGCATTTTCCACATAATTTCTGCAATATCGCAGTCCAAAAGTGTTGATGCACCTGATGTGTTCAATTTCTTGCACGTGTGCCTCAACACAAAACAGACCCAAATTGTACTAAAAATCTTTTCCAGTGTTTGCAGTTAATTGACACGGGTTCTTGTGAGGAACCAGCTGCCTTTAGAGATGGATTCCTTTGGTTCAACTGGCTCACTATGCCCAATCTATAACAGGGGGTTGATTGGTGCAGAGCACAATTGTGTGTACGTGTAAGAAGCAACAACTGGAATTACACATCAGAAATGATCCTTTTTGTCTCTCTCTGGCCTCAGGTACAAAGTTTATTGGCGTTGGCAGGGAACACTGATTAGGAAAACACTTGCTTTGCAGATAAACAATTGGCACCTTTATCCAGTTTTAGACTTGGCCCAGGGTGATAAAAGGACCCGCATGTGACTTTAATGATCACTTCATATATATTAGGGACTTCTGACTGCCACCAAAATGTCATACTTTGCTGAATTGCATATTCAAACTGTGCTAAAGAACAACAATATAATGACATTTAGGTACAAATACCCTCTTTGGGGGATTCTAGTGGTTCTCACCTGTGAGTTGCACCTTTAGTGTCTCCACAAGAGGTTGGGTGAGGGCCTGATGTTCCACCACACAAGAGATCTCCATCCCCTGACTCTCAGCTGTTGGGAGGATCCGGTAGGAAGACTCCAGAGCAGAACTGTTAATCCTCTTTATTTCTGAGGCTTCCACACGACTTCCATTCACTAACCAACTCACAGCAATGGATTCTGGGTAATACCCCCACACTCTGCACATCAGTGTCTGTTCCTTATTCACATAAAATGGCTCATGGGTGATGTGTATGGACTGGATGGCTGGAAGGGACATAGTTATTTTATCATAATGGTATGTTATGAAAATTTGTTTTTATTGCAAAAAGAAACAGGCACCAAACTAGGTCTAGGCAACAGTTGGGGTGTGGGCAATGGTACTTGGTCATTTCACTTATAAGAAAACCACAAATTAGGAGCATTTCCTTGAACTAAACCTCAATTTTTTCTGGTCAGGCTTTTTGGGGCAAAAACTCTTCATGGAAAAAGAACTAATTGTTTGAGATTTTTTTTTGAGATTTATTATGCCGCGATGCTTCAAAAAGTCTAAATTCGAAAACCTGGCATCTCAAACCTGTCAAGGTGATGTATAAGTCAATGGCAGATGTCCCTATCCCAATTTGAAAATAGCGTGGCCTGTGCTGGGTTTAGCCCAATAATCTGAAAAATTGAGTGATTGAGTCTGAGAAATTCACAAGATTGAGTTTTCACTCAATTTTATTGAGATTTTTCCTGACCAGACCTTTTCAAGTTTTTTTTTTATTGATAAGATAAAATTGTGGATGGAAGTTTGGTCGAGCTTGTTTTAATAAAAATGTGAGATAAATTTGAGTTTTAGTAAATAATCCCCTAAATGTCTAGTTGCCTTTGACTTAATTCTACAGGATATTGTATGAAGCTCCACCCAAACATGGACACGGTTATCTGAGCTACAAATACAAGGGTTGTGGCTGTAGGATGAGAGGACTTTACAGCCCAGCCCTAGAGGAACAGCTGATATGTTGGTTTAGAAAGGACCATCATGCATCACTTCATCTTTTCCTGTAAGAAATACATATACAGATGAAGCCACTTAGATTTGTGAGTTAAATGCGTCATGACTCAGGGTTAATTGAAGAAACTGTGCTATCTAAAGTCATCTTAACTCATTTAATGCATTTAACCTTTTCATTAGCATACCAAAGCATCATTGTTCACAATGGTAAATGCTTTAATTAGATGGGATGTTGTGATGCAGTTTTCTGTGTTAAATGAGATAAATGGGATATCTGTGTTTAGTTATTCTGTGTCAAACAGACAAACCAATGTGGCTGCATCTGTAATATATATGGCAATATTGAGTATGTGCAGCTGTCTGCAGCCACTTGCCAGAGAAAATTTAGCTTGCAGTAATGGACGGCACCAATCATTGATTAGTTGTCTTAAAATGCCTTTATTGGGACATAGGCTCTGACCCCAAACACCCGGCAACGTTTCAGACCTTACACGGTCTTTTCTCAAGCCAGAAAATTTAGCAGCATGAGATGTTGCCCTCCATTACCACCCCCTGTCTCAAAAGAGACAAAAATATGGAGCATGTTTTGGGGTTAAACTGGTGCAGTTGAGGTAGGGGAGGAAGGGCTCTCTAGAAATAATACCTTTTCTCTATGGTTTTCATTCTACTTTAAAGGGAAGAGGGCACAGACTAAGGAAATATGGCAAAAGAAGTATGCACCCAGTGTTGTGCCTTTCTGCTTACCCCTAGTTCTAGTCTTGACCCACAGACCTGATTCCTCACATTGAACCAAGAGCTATTTGCCAAGATCCCTCATAAGTGCAATGTAACCCTACCCTCACCTTGTTCCATTGTGAAGTGATGAATTCTGGGGTTGCAGCTATTTGTGGCAAAATGTACCAAGTGTTCACTTTTAATATTTAATGATGAATGTAATGGTGAGTGTTATCATAAATATGCCCCTTGGGTGTTTATCGTTACCTGGATAGATGAGCTGGAAATCCTCCTGGAGAGGGACAGTGAGAGAGAAATGTTGGAGCCGGATAGAGAAGATCTGGTTCCTGTTCTCCTTGGTGGGTACAATGGTCACTGTGCTGGTTGTACTGTGGGTGCCATCTGGGTCTCTCTGGGACTTATTCACAGTAACACCAGGTAATATCTCCCCATCTCTCAGCCATTTAACATCAAGATCCTGGGGGTAGAAGCCAGTGATGGAGGCTCTCAGGACACTCGTCTTATTCTCAACCACATCTTTATTAGTGATTGTGATCTGTGGGGGGGCTGAAAAAAATTATTTATTTTGTATTTTTGTATCAGTCTTCCAATGTCACATTGTCCCTCACTATAACAGAACATTAAGAACCCATCACCCCCAGGAATTACACTAAGATATAAAATTCTATTTATACCTTGAATTTCTAGTATAATCTCCTTTTCTTGCTTCTCTGGGCTGTAAATGACTGTACAGGTATAAATGCCCCCATCAGATACCTGTGTATTAGACACAGACAGAGAGGCCACTCCCCATGATGCTGTATATAAGTTTAGAGAGAACCGGGGGTCCGTTGTGCTCACTCCATTGCCATACGTCAGTATTCTCCTTCCATTGAAATCCCAGTGTATGGCCAAGAGTTTGGGATCAGCAGGGGATTTATCCACATGGAATGTGCAGGGAATCAGGACGTTGGAACCCTTTGTAGAAGTTTGGGTGGTGGGAGATACCACCTCCAGAACAGCACCTGCAGGTCAAGGGAGTCAAAGCGACATATTATGAATATAATATATTATATTTATAATATATTATGAATACATTGTGTTACAAAGATGTTTATTGTTATTTACAATCAGTTTCATATTAAATGAAATTGAAGGTGGATCCAAACAGTAGGGATGTAGCGAACTGTTCGCCGGCGAACTAGTTCGCGCGAACTTCGACTGTTCGCGTCCGCCGAATGTTCGCGAACGTCGCGCGACGTTCGCCAATTGGTGTTCGCGTTCGATTCGAAGTAAAATTTCGTTCGACCATTCGACCATTCGACCATTCGATCGCTAAAATCGAACGATTTCCATTCGTTCGAACGATTATAAGCATTCGATTGAATTAAAATCATTCGATCGAATAGCTTCGATCGTTCGATTAGAACGAAAATCCTTCGATCGTACGAATAAAATCCTTCGATCGTTCGATCGAACGATTTTATCGAGCGTTCGAAGTTCGCGAACTGTTCGCGAACTGTTCGCTTTTTTGCCGGTGTTCGCGAACGGCGTTCGCGAACACATTAACGGCAGTTCGCTACATCCCTACCAAACAGGTCATGGTGTGATAGTTCTACTGGGGGGGGGGGGAAGATAGGGTTCAATGATCCAAAACCAGCTCTTCTGACAAGCAGAGAAAATGTACTCGCAGAACAACTCTTTACAACCCACTTACCTTGAATAAATATTCCTTATTAATGAAAGTTTCCGAACTCACAGAAGACATTAGTGTGGGACATCTCTCATATATACTGATACTCCCAAATATTATATACTCATAACCACTTCTCTGTGTTCCCTCTTTATTTCTGGCAACTCAATATAAAACAACTAGTCCTGAAACCCTTTTGGATACTTGAGATAAAACCTTGTTATATAATTAAATGAAGTAGAAACAGGGAATTCTGATCACTCCTTGATAGTGACTGTGGGTTTGACCTTAAATAATTCCTGGTGGATCTCCTTGTATTCAGCTTTACACACAATTTCTTTGTCTCTAATGTTCACTTTTATTTACCATTACAAGGCACGGCCATGGGAGCCCCATTCACACAAACTATATGATATATTGGGTGTTCTTAGAAAGGCTACATCACTTCATACATCATATTCTTGCCCAGTATTGCTACACTGACCTTCTGGATAAGTGAATTAATTCATAGAACTCTACTCTTAGTATTTGGTTGCCTTATTTACTTTCTCATATAGTTTAGAAAGACTAGATGTTTTAGCTAAATAATAAATGGTACCTCAGATAATTAGGAAATGACAGTTACCACTGCTACTCTGTATTATAGTAGCCGCCATATTGTTTCTACTGAATGGGCCATCCCTGTAGGGCAATTCATCTCCTGATTGTTACAGGTCATAGTGAAAGATTAACCAGAAATTTCAGAATGAATTTCCTAGTCATATAGGGTGAAATTCCTCTTTCTCTTCTTCAGGGAAGCAAAATGGATTTGAAATCTTAAAACCTTTGATTCTCATGGTCTGAATAAAGAACATTACTTGCAGCCAAACCTTATCAAAATCGTTTTGTATTGGTTTAAATATTTCCAGGCCTTCATCAAGAATCTGGCGATGGATAAGTGGATCTTTGATCTTGGATGAAAATGTTACCATTTATATTGTCTAATAAATGTTTTCTGGTACGAATATCAATTATTTATATATATATTTATAATTACTCCATTTTCTGGGGGTGCTGTCCGTAAGTAGACTGTTTATTTGATGGTGGGAGTTCAGTAGAACATTCATATTCCCTGTTAGGATTTAAGGAGAATGTTGGCTTCAATGGAATCAGAACCTTAGGTCCTGTAGACTTTATTAGACATCGACAGGGATAATCTGGGACATTCAATTCTTCTCTATACTGTATATCCGAGGAGGAGAAGGAGGAGGAGGAGGATACACATACAATACAGGAATTGGCCAACTCCAGACATCTCACTAAATATTTACAAGAGATACATCTCTGTGAGCCACACCACACGCCATTATGTCTTACTAGATTTATTTCAATGCAACTGGGTTATGGGGTATTACCTAAAGACCTAGATCTCCTAGAGACAAAGTTACAGGCAGATTTTAAAGGGATTCTGTCTAGGGAAAAAAAATCAGTTTAATAGTGCTGCTCCAGCAGAATTCTGTACTGAAATCCATTTCTCAAAAGAGCAAACTGATTTTTTTATATTCAATTTTGAAATCTGACATGGGGCTAGACATATTGTCAATTTCCCAGCTGCCCCTGGTCATGTGACTTGTGCTCTGATAAACTTCAGTCACTCTTTACTACTGTACTGCAAGTTGGACTGATATCACCCCCTCCCTTCCCCCCCCCCAGCAGCCTAACAAAAGAACAATGGGAAGGTAACCAGATAGCAGCTCCCTAACACAAGATAACAGCTGCCTGGTAGATCTAAGAACAACGCTCAATAGTAAAATCCAGGTCCCACTGAGACACATTCAGTTACATTGAGAAGGAAAAACAGCAGCCTGCCAGAAAGCATTTCTCTCCTAAAGTGCAGGCACAAGTCACATTACCAGGGTCAGCTGGGAAATTGACAAAATATCTAGCCCCATGACAGATTTCAAAATTGAATATAAAAAAATCAGTTTGCTCTTTTGAGAAATGGATTTCAGTGCAGAATTCTGCTGGAGCAGCACTATTAACTGATTCAATTTGAAAAAAATGTTTTTTCCCATGACAGTATCCCTTTAAGCAAAATATTTCAGCAATAGTAATATCACTAAGTGTCCACTAGGTGTCCTGAGAGAAAGTGACACTTATAGGGGGAGCCAAAAAAATTTTCCCGTAAAAGTATCCCTTTAAGATCAAATTTATTTTTCATGATCTGTTTAATACCATGAAATGTTGGACTATAAGTAAGAACACAAGATAAAGCCTCAGACCTACAGTATTTCTTGTTTTTTGGAGAGAAATCTCACATTGCCCAAATCCTACTAGAAACATCATCATCACAAAGTAAATATCTTGAAAAAGTTTGTCTGTTGGTTGAACCTGTTATTCGATTATTCCTGGATTTTGTGATCACAATTAAGCATTTTTTCTATTGAATATGTTTTTTAAAAAAAATTTCTACGCTTTTCTAATTTTGCACTATTGGGTATTACTATATAAATATATATTTATTAGCTTATATGTGATTTTACACTTGGATTTTGTAGGGTTAATTTTGTCCCTGATTATGTATGCAAATGTGGGGATTGACCAATCATGTTATGTGAGGGGGTTAAATTGTTTGCACTTACACATTTTTTTATGCTTGATAAAGGGGTCTCATCCCCAAAACGTTGCATGTTTGCAGAATAAAAACGCACGGGTATAACCCTGCTGTTACTTGCCTTTGAGTGCCAGTGTTTTCTTGGATAGTTTGCTGAGGAGGGTGCCGACCCCTCCAACACCCCCTGCACCAGGCGCTGAATCGTTGAAGGCCAGGGGTGTGCGAGTGGCTACAACACATTGCCCTTATAGGGACCAATCAGACCCTGAGTTGTAATGGTGCCAATTACAGGTCATACTGCTGGGCCAATGGGTGGCCAATGGGGAGCATGCCCAGTTTAGTGTCAATGTAGGACCCCACAGCAGTAATGCCCATATACCCCCAACACCACCCCTCACCAGTATGGGGGAATATGAAACTTACCTGTCTGGTGGTGGAGAAAAAGACAGAGAATTCCCAGGACCCGGAGGAACTGGATAAGTCTGGTATCCGTCCCTAATTCAGCCATTTCTTTATTCCTCAGTTCCAGCCCCTCTACATAACCCTGTGAGTTTAGAGTTGGGGTTCAGAAGTTTGTAGCCCCCCCTAGATAGACCAATATGTTCCCCACTTGGAACTTGAGATCATCCAGTCATGACAAGTGGACAAGCAGAAGAGAAATAAAATATCAAATAAAATCTTGTGTTGTTTCTTTTGTCCAACAGTCACTCCCAGATATTGTGTCTCCAATTATAATTTTACTTTCACTTTCTTTATGTCTATTATATTGTTACCCTCAGGGTGTGACCTGAATGTTCTAGTGAATTCTTATTGTATGTACAGTGATAATGAGTTTCTGATTCTGTCGCTCTCAGTGATTTCTCACATTTCTCTCAGTGATTTCATATGACACAGGGGGGTGATGACTAAACACACGGATATTGATTTCACAAAGACCTTGTTATTGACCATGTTTGCGCCATTTTTGACAAATTACAGACCTCAGGCAAATTTTTATTTACAAAGCTTTGCCTCCAAGATGAGGAATATTTTGCATTATTCTATATGTCCCCTTTAAATAAATACAGGAGTTGCACATGAGAAAGACTTCTTACTGTTACTGCTCACAGCCAACATGTTACTATGAATTATGTGACATAAAGGACACACAATCCTTAACGGAGACTCTGATTGAAACTGATGTATTTTATATACAGAACATTGCCATCCCCAGGATATTGCTGCCAAATTTCAAACGGCAGAAGCAAAAATATTCAATAAAAAAGAAAAGGTTGAAAAAGAGAATAACAACTTTGCTCTTCTGCTCATATTTAATTCTAAGCCACATTGGCTCCCCCTATAAGTGTCACTTTCTCTCAGGAAACCTAGTGGACACTTAGTGATATTACTATTGCTGAAATATTTTTGCTTAAAGGGATACTGTCATGGTAAAAAAACATGTTTTTTTCAAAATGAATCAGTTAATAGTGCTGCTCCAGTAGAATTCTGCACTGAAATCCATTTCTCAAAAGAGCAAACAGATTTTTTTATATTCAATTTTGAAATCTGACATAGGGTTAGACATATTGTCAATTTCCCAGCTGCCCCAAGTCATGTGACTTGTGCTCTGATAAACTTCAATCACTCTTTACTGCTGTACTGCAAGTTGGAGTGATATCACCCCCCTCCCTTTCCCCCCAGCAGCCTAACAACAGAACAATGGGAAGGTAACCAGATAGCAGCTCCCTAACACAAGATAACAGCTGCCTGGTAGATCTAAGAACAACACTCAATAGTAAAATCCAGGTCCCACTGAGACACATTCAGTTACATTGAGAAGGAAAAACAGCAGCCTGCTAGAAAGCATTTCTCTCCTAAAGTGCAGACACAAGTCACATGACTGAGGGCAGCTGGGAAATTGACAAAATGTCTAGCCCCATGTCAGATTTCAAAATTGAATATAAAAAAATCTGTTTGTGCTTTTGAGAAATGGATTTCAGTGCAGAATTCTGCTGGAGCAGCACTATTAACTGATGTGTTTTGGGGAAAAAAAAATTTCCCCATGACAATGTCCCTTTAAGGGAACACTCCAAAAATAAGAATTTGTAAAAAGAATCATTGCATCAAGTTATTAAAATGTCTAAATATAATGCATTAAAAATGTACAATTTAAAATCTATTCCCAGCTGCTTGTCTCCTCCCAGCCTCTGGCCAGCTTTGGAGTCAGGTTAATTTGCATAACAGCTTTGCCTCTCTCTCATTGGCTGTCAGTGCTGTCCATCCTATATTGTCAGTTCTAGGCAATTTATGTAATAAAAACTGATACATTCAGTTTGGTCATTTGGAGTACAAAGACATTTGTACCTTTTATTCATTTGTCAGAACGTGCACTTTACAAAAATATATGATTCAAAGATAAGGCAACTGTGAGTGGAATTTTGGCCTTGAAATCAGAAGATTTCTGGAGTGATACTTTGGAAATGTGGAAGTTTTTGACCTGTACAAGTGAGAAATCTCCATAGTTAAATGCTGAGATCAGCAGGTTTGTACAAACACAGAGAACAACTTTAGTTTAAAGGAGGTTCCAGGGCAAACAGTTATTGGGGGATGGTTTGCACAGGGGAGGGCGGGACTTTGCTACAGGTTTTGTGACATCACAGCCAGGTGTTGCCACTCCCACTCAGCAACTGCTTCAACTGGCTCTCAGAGAAACAGTGTGTAATGTTTTATTTTATATTAAAAAGTAAGCATTTTGGTAAACAAATATATATATATATTATCATTTCTGTCCATCTAGATAATTTCATTTATTTTAATAGTTTCCCTGTAAACATGAACTGAAAGTATCCCCCAATTTATTAAGTGGTCTCTTTTGGGTCTTGCATTATTATCCTTTATTTATATAGCACCAATATATCCTTCAGAACATTCCTGAGTTTATACATTGTTCCCATCCATCCCTGCCCCAATGAACTTACAATCTAATGTCCCTATCACATTCCCATCAGTCCCTGCCCCAGTGAGCTTACAATCTAAGGTCCCTATCAAATTCCCATCAGTCCCTGCCCCAGTGAGCTTACAATCTAAGATCCCTATCACATTTCCATCAGTCCCTGCCCCAGTGAGTTTACAATCTAAGGTCCCTATCACATTGCCATCAGTCCCTGCCCCAGTGAGCTGACAATCTAAGGTCCCTATCACATTCCCATCTGTCTCTGCCCCAGTGAGCTTACAATCTAAGGTCTCTATCATATTCCCATTAGTCCCTGCCCCAGTGAGCTTACAATCTAAGGTTCCTATCACATTCTCATCAGTCCCTGCCCCAGTGAGCTTACAATCTAAGGTCCCTATCATATTCCCATCAGTCCCTGCCCCAGTGAGCTTACAATCTAAGGTCCCTATAACATTCTCATCAGTCCCTGCCCCAGTGATCTTAAAATCTGAGGTCCCTATCATAGTCTGTGTGTGGGAGGGGCTTCCAGATATTAAAGGGGAACTTAACCCACTTGTTACTCACCAAACGAAATTGATGTAAAAATTAAACAAGAGATATTTATTATTACAACTAAACTAAATTAATTCATTAAACCTCTGCTGCCATCTAGTAGCGATTCACACAAATTACATTCAACATTTTTAAACACACACATTTTACAGGCAACCACATTTTTGTCACAACAATTTCACATATCACACTTTCATCTGGTTCACCCCCATACATGTGTTTGGGGGTTTCTCTTAAATCCGAGGGTCAATGTGTCTCTCTGTTTCCACCAGGATTTCCCACATTTATGTTGGTGCCTATTGCCCTTGCCTTGGGGTAATGCCCCACTTACTGACTCCTCTGACTTAATGTTACCCCCCAGCAGTGCTAAAGTGCTTGTGTTTGATGGATGTGTGCAAGATGTAGGCATGGGTCCCCGGGTAAGGCTGGGCATCTGAGTGGGTCAGGGCTTGGTTTGGGTAGATGAGGAGCTTGGGAGTAAGGGTCCTGCTTTTCACATTGGCAATGCTTTGATTTGGGCAAGTTGGACATTAATCTGTTATTGTTCTATTTCCCATATGCCCTTCGTCTTCTCTCTCCCATCTGGTTCCACCATGACAGGGGCCTGTAGTTCCACACTCTCCTGCTCACTCTTGTGTCTCTCCTGGTTCCCCTGCAAAAACAAACCAAATGGAGATAAATGAAAGATAAACTGTGTATATTCTGCTTATAACATTGACAATATCAAGAAATACCAAGTATGTGGATTGTGACATCATTCATATGACATGTAATAATTTATATTAATGTATATAGTATATTTGCACAATTACACATTGCTTATAGTGCTTATGACCAGAGAGTATAGAAAATGTAGTAGATTATCAAATGTGGGCTTTTTGGACTTCTTAGGTTCTTAGGTCTCAGGCACAGTATATACAGCACAGCATATACAGATAGGGTTAGTGACCCCCTCATTTGAAAACTAAAAAGAGTCAGAAGAAGGTGAATAATTCAAAAACTATACAAAATAAATCATGAAGACTAGTTGAAAGGTTGCTTAGAATTAGCCATTCTATAACATACTAACAGTTATCTTAAAGGGATACTGTCATGGGAAATTTTCCAAAATGAATCAGTTAATAGTGCTGCTCCAGCAGAATTCTGCACTGAAATCCATTTCTCAAAAGAGCAAACAGATTTTTTTTATATTCAATTTTAAAATCTGACATGGGGCTAGACATTTTGTCAATTTCCCAGCTGCCCCTGGTCATGTGACTTGTGCCTGCACTTTAGGAGAGAAATGCTTTCTGGCAGGCTGTTGTTTTTCCTTCTCAATGTAACTGAATGTGTCTTAGTGGGACCTGGATTTTACTATTGAGTGTTGTTCTTAGATCTACCAGGCAGCTGTTATCTTGTGTTAGGGAGCTGTTATCTGGTTACCTTCCCATTGTTCTGTTGTTTGGCTGCTGGGGGGAAAAGGGAGGGGGTGATATCAATCCAACTTGCAGTACAGTAGTAAAGAGTGATTGAAGTTTATCAGAGCACAAGTCACATGACTTGGGGCAGCTGGGAAATTGACAAAATGTCTAGCCCCATGTCAGATTTCAAAATTGAATATAAAAAAATCTGTTTGCTCTTTTGAGAAATGGATTTCAGTGCAGAATTCTGCTGGAGCAGCACTATTAACTGATTCATTTTGAAAAAAAAAAATTTTCCCACGACAGTATCCCTTTAAAGATGCACCACCCCTTCAACAAAATGTAGTATTGTGTCATAATTCACATGGATGTAAAACATAACAATAAACAGGAACATGCTTCATTTATACAGCACATAACCATTCATTAATATCTGGAATTGTGACATCACTCATACAGCATGTAAAGACTACACTGAAGAATATGAACTTATTGACTGATGTCAACAGACCCAAATGCAGAAGAAGATGACAATGTGGCGCTTCTATAGAAATACCCTGGGCTGGAGCAGTTTTCAGCTAACAGGAGCACTGGCCTTCGGTATCACGTAATCCCCAAGCTCTTTTACCTTTCTTTCTCCTTTACACTAATTACTATTATTATAAGAAATAATAATAATACATTTTCCCAGCACCAATTAACGACACATGCCATTTGGTTTCCTATTACATATATATAATGTGCAGATACTTTTTTATTTAGAGACTAGCACTGGCCCTGATGTTCCTTCACCTGATTCTTCACCTTCTTCGTCCCCCATGTTCTCCTCTTCCTCATTGGTCTGACCAGTTCCCTGGTTGGTTTGTGTTCCTGCTTCTGGTTTGGAGACTTGTTGGTCCCCATTGGATGTTGCCGTTGGATCTTGTGGTTCTCTGGATGAGTTTTCTTCCTCCAATGTGGCCTGATCATCTCTGGGATCATCCTGATGACTCTCATCAACATTATCCTGTGTTGCTCCTGGAGGTCACAGATATTTCCACTGAAATTTACATTTTTTAGTTTCTTCTCATTACAAATACTGTTATTGGCCAGTGTGTCATTACATTAATGTGGAATTCCCTTCTGCTCTTACCAGTTGGTTCTTCAGCCTCTTCACTTACTTGTGCCACAAACAGGCTCAACTGTTTGATGTCCACTAATTCCAAGTCTTTAGAAATTCCCATTGAAATCTATGGGACAAACTAACATTTGGGAGATTGAGACTTTGACAATGAGCATGTTTGGATAGAGGTGGGACTGAAGAGTAGTGATGGGCGAATTTATTCACCAGGCGCGAATTTGCACGTTTTGAAAAAAACAACCGGACGCCCGAGTTAAAAACGGGTGTCGGTGTCAAAAACGGGCGAATTTTTTGGCGAAGCAAACGGCGCGAATTCGCCCATCACTACTGAAGGGAACTGCACCTGAATGAGATATTTGGGGTCAGTTAGGGTGTCCCCCACCAGATTACATATTGCATGAGCCTTGTATATGGTACAAAAGACAACTTGGCTGTTTGGAAATCCAGTTCTAGTGTAAATACAACTGAACCAACGAGAAGCAAAAAGAACTTATTTAAAGAGTGAACCATTGCCATTTGACCATCTGCAACATGCTGTGTTTATTCCAAAGAAATTTAAAGGGGATTTACAATTCCTTGGTTATTAAATACAGAACTGAATGAAAACTTGTATTTGCCTATACAGTTCTCTCCTGCATGTGTGAGATCTTTTGCTTCTTGTCTGTGCCAGTGGCATTAGTGCTGTTCCTCAGGGGATGGACTATAAGCTCCTCTCCTAATAAAGCCACTCCCCCTGTGATTGTAGAGCTGAGTGCACCAGTTCTTTGTCTCTATAGTTGCTTTAAACTTAGCACCAATAGCAATGCATCAGATTATCTGGCAACAACTGAAGGTGCTTTTTCATGATGTTTTAGGTTGAAGAACACTAAGACCAGGTTCTGGATTTAAATTCTAAATTCTGTATAATGTGCACATAAATATTAAAGGAGAAATAAACTATCATTAACTCCTCTCTCCATTATATTGGCCATTGGAAGTAATAACCCTTGGTAAGTTTCTTAGACTCTAAATAGTTATTTCTGGAATTGTTGGAGGCAGAACTGTATAAGATCTCACTCTCCCTGTTTATTAGAATTTGATTCTGCTCATGGGTTTCTCCCACCATGACTCAGAGAAGATGGACAATTTCAGTGAATGCTCAGTGAGAACAACATCTGAAGGAGGAAAGGGGAAAGTCCAAGTTGCAGAAAAAGTGAAATCTAAAACATAACCCAACACTTCTTATAAATTCAAATGGTAGACATAATGGGCCATTTATGAAGTTTTAGATGTGGCACCTGCCATTGGGCAAAAAAGGATCAAATAAAGTTCTAAAAATGAGGAGAAGGTTTAGTTCTCCTTTAACATAACCTATAAAAGTTCTTCATTCAGTAGGTACAAGGTAAGGCTGGTAGATATGCTGGACTTACCCGGTGCATCTGAGATGGTGTTTAAAGGCTGATGTTCACTAATGTCACCACTCGGATGTTCATTTCCTTTGACAAATAAAAAGTACAAAAAGGATCACACTTTAGAGATGATAGAGATCAATGGTACATTATATTCATTTATGCTCTAAAGCTCTAAAAAAGATAACTAGGGGGCATTTAGCAGCTTATATAGTAAAAGTGACATTAGCCAACAGAGCTGACTCTTTAATGAGTGTTACTTTGTACCCAATGGAAAGAACTGCTGGAATGGGACTGGGGTTCATGGCATCACTCCTATCATTGGTCCAGAAAGGAATCAGCCCTGGGCTAAGAAGGGTTAATGCAGGAGTCTCAGCAGACTGTGGTTTATGGGAATTATGGGTATTCTGATATCATTGCCAACCCTAGTATTCATCATGGTGCATATGCCAACCCTATCCAGTTGGTCAGCTGAACAAATGAGCAGATCGGTTGGACTGAATCAGACTGATCACAACATTTGGCTCTTTCATTAGCAAACAAATCACATGGAGGTGACAGTAAAATCCCATTGGCTGTATATCACATACACACCAATATCTAGACATATATTCCCAGAGATAATACTGGTTGAAGACATAAACAAAACTGGGAGCAGCAGCTGGAGTCTATAAGCAGATGATGGGCAATAGTTCTACATGTTTGAAGACCTCGTCTACCAAATGCCTTTTGTGGCTACAGAAGCAGAGAGCAGTGGTACCAGGTGAGTGCAGTGTAGTATAGGGACTTTTCTAATGGATTTTCTAATGATTTTAAGAAATACACGTCATCAGACTGTCACATCCTATATAAAAAAACTCGGACTTTATTATAAACACATTGCACAGGAGATCCTTGGACCTTTCTCCAGGATGGCACAATGCTATTTGAAGAAACTTAAAAACTCTCAGCAATACATACAAACCAATCCACAATCAATATACAATTAGATCATTGTACAGTGTACCGCCTGGGTTAATTGAAACATGCTACAACATTCATATCACTTCATTTTCAATAGTTCAGGGCATAATACTAATTAATTGTATAATATCAACATCCAAGGCCAAAACAGTTTACATAATACCATGTTAATATAAAATCTCACCGTAAACACGTGAAAATAAACAATATAGGGCCCAAATAAATAATGTTTTATGCTCTTTAAAATGCAAACTAATCCTCCAATGAGAATCGCAGCTGATGTGAGTAAATGTGGCTCCATGTTGTTTGTTCTGCAACTGGAGTTGGAAACATTAAGCCCAGTTTCAGTGAACAAGTCTGTCCTTTATCCCCATGTCTCATTCCAGTGTCATATAATGAAATAAATAAAATAATGTGTGTATGTAACATAAGAGCAAGATGGCTGACACAGTGCTGGGAATCTGCATTCTCATTGGTCGGTTCTCTTACATCTGTAATTAAGGTTTTGGTCAGTAGAATTCTCTTTCGTGAAAAACAACAACATTTTCATCAGCAATGGCAGAACTTTACAGTTGGGTTGATTTCACGTTACACAGAGAAATGATAGTTCCTTTCTGCTCAGTACACTGCGACCCAGTCCCTAATCTCAGGTAACGTTCACTTATTGATTATTTTGGAATATTTGCTGGTTAAAGGGCAAGGATATATATACTGTATATATTATATAATGTGTATTTAGCTTCTCTTACCAATTAACTTCCTCTACTTACAGAATATCCATGTCACTATAATTAGGGGCCTCAGACAGGAACCCCTTGATAGGGCAAAGGCACAGAGTCTGGGCAAGACGGGTTACAGAGAACATTCATTCGCCCAAAAATCATTGAAATGTTACAAAGAGTTTTTTAATAGCCAAAAGGACTTGGTTTGGGCCTGGGTCCATGAATGTCTCCCTACCAGGGTTTCCAAAATAAAAGAGTTGTCTAAATGTCCCAGGGCTGTTTGTATTGTTTTACACTTTTTATGGAACTGATTTTATACTAAGAAACTTTAGAGAACTGTGAGTCCTTTATTAAACTGGTAGGGACTCTTCCAATGCATTGTACATCACAGGCCTATTTGATTTCATTATGTAAAATGAGAAATAGGTTTTAAAGAAGTTCTTTGGAAAACCAGAAACATGAGGCCCTCATGATGAATTAATTGACAATATGGGACAGAACATGAACGTTTATGCTGCTGAAGTGAATGGTGAAAACTTTTTAAATAATAATGTCTAATTTTATGTCAACAACCTTGGAAATATAATATGATCTGTATCTTTTAAGAAACACTGTATTCCATGATATTAGGTGATTATATTTTTGAATGATGTGTCATTTATGTTTTATTATGATTCTGGTTTCAATAAAGCTCTTTGAAACTGAAAAACCCAACCCATGAATCCCTTTAGTTACCTCTTCTGTCCCGTGTAGCTGAACGTCTTCCCTTTAGACACGCTGCTCCAAACAACAAGCAAAGAAGAACCAAAACTGAACCAAAAACACCAATTATTATTTTCTTTTTGATACTCCATTCAGCCACTGCAAGAAAAGAAGAGACACAATAAAACAAGTTACTTTATCAATTCCACTGAATGTTATATAATACTGTGAGTGACAGACGGGATATGGGAAATGGTTTATGTTGCCTTTAACTAGTGGGACAGTAAATCACCAGGAAGGTTTTTGCTAAAGAGAGAAATATTGGGATCTGGAAGCTGTGGGGGGGGGGGTGGAACAGCTGGTTATGACTCTCCATTCCACTGGTCTTCTATATATTGAAGAGGACTTGTCAGGGGAATATGTTTCTCATTGTGTCGGACCCAGAAACCCTAAAGCACCCAATGGGGTTTGAGGTGCTGCCAGCAAATAGTAAAGATCTATGTGTCTGTCTGTCTTTTGGCTGAGATGGGCTCCCTGTGATTTAATGTACAAAATTGCATCTAATGACTCCCCAGGGCTTCTTTGTTCTTGCCCACTGCACTTCATTCTGAATATTAAGCCTGCCTTGGGCTATTCAATTAATGAATCATCGCCCTGAAAAGGGCACCAAACCCTGCTGCACTGCTCAACCACACTTTACTCAGCTGTTGCTGGACTACAAATCCCAGAATAATATAATATAGTATATTGGTTAAAGGAGAAGGAAAGGCTAAATACACCAGTAAACCCTCAAAATAATGCTGATCTGAGTCCTCTGTCAAAAGAAACACCACATTTCTTTCCTTCTTTAGAGTCCACACGGGCTTCTGTATCAGACTTCCTGTTTTCAGCTTAAACCTCCAGGGCTAGGGCTTGAGCATGCTCAGTTTGCTCCTCTCCCCCTCCCTCCTCCCCTCCCTGCTGTAATCTGAGCCCAGAGCTATGAGTGAGCAGGAAAACTCAGGCAGGAAGTGATGTCACACCAAGAAAATATGGCAGCTGCTATCCTAAACAAACAGAGAGCTTCTAGAGCTGTTTACTCTGGTATGATAAAGCATTCCACCGAATAAATAGTGTTATAGCTTGCACTATTATGGCTAATCTATTGGCAATAAACTGCTGTGCTAGCTTTCCTTCTCCTGGGAGCTGTAGTCCAGCAACATCAGGTTTGTATTCTTAAAGCAGTATTGCTCAATAAAGCTTCCCCCAGCACTCCAGGGCCCAGGGCAGCATAGAAGGGATACTATGCCCCAACCATAAAGCTGTCCCACTGTGCCTCCTATAAACATTGAGAATAAACCTAGCATGGAAACCAATTCACCAATGAGAATTCTACTGACCAAAAACCTAATTACAGATGTAAGAGAAGTGACCAATGAGAATGCAGATTCCCAGCACTATGTCAGCCATCTTGCTCTTATCTTACATACACACATTATTTTATTTATTTCATTATATGACACTGGAATGAGACATGGGGATAAAGGACAGACTGGGAAACTGAAACTGGGCTTAATGTTTCCAACTCCAGTTGCAGAACAAACAACATGGAGCCACATTTACTCACATCAGCTGCGATTCTCATTGGAGCACTTTAACTTAGGGAAGTGGAACACCACTGCTCAGTGAGGGAACATGGGCCTAGGCTAGGGGTAGTCAACAGAGAAAGTAATGTTCCATAGGCCTCTTCTGCCTGATAGAGATCTTCTGTATGGCCCCGGTTTTGCAGAAAGATTAGTCCAGCAAGGAGATGTGATCCATAGGGAAATATGTTCTCACCTGTCAGTTGCACTTTTAGTGTTTGCACAAGAGGTTGGGTGAGGGCCTGATGTTCCACCACACAAGAGATCTCCATCCCCTGACTCTCAGCTGTTGGGAGGAACTGGTAGGAAGACTCCAGAGCAGAACTGTTAATCCTCTTTATCTCTGAGGCTTCCACACGACTTCCATTCACTAACCAACTCACAGCAATGGATTCTGGGTAATACCCCCACACACGGCACATAAGTGTCTGTTCCTTATTCTCATAAAATGGCTCATGGGTGAAGTTAATGGAAGGGGCAGCTGGAAGCAAAAAAACATAATTTGACAACAAAACCTCGATTCCAATTTTGTGATTAGAAAGATTTTTATAAAGTACAAAGCACTCCCAGTAATCCTTTACTGACCCCTACATAGACTCCCTACAGGAGGAGGAGAGTGGAAAATTTAGAGGACAAGGCCAAGAGTATATTGGACCAGGGGACTCATTTGGTTTGAGGGCCAACTCTGGTGATGAGCGAATATGTGTCGTTGGCTTTACTAATATTTTGTTGAACACTAATTATTTTTGGTCACGTGTCATTTTTGTAGCAAACTACATTAGAGTCTGGGCTTTTTTTTCATGGCACCTTGTTCCTGCTTTGGGAAGGAAAAATTACATGCATTATTCTCTCAGTGTCCTGCTACACATGTGCAAGAGAACTCCTATCCACTAGGCTACAACTGATTTTTCAATAGAAAAAAGCTTTTTTTTTTTTTTGCATTACTAGTACCAACTAACTGATTGTTCAAACTTCAAATAAGAGTAATTTTGTTTTGTTAATCACTAAAAATAACCCCCCAGTTAAATCATGTATATATTGCTTGGGGTGCAGGGGAAAATCATGGCTCCATGGGATCCTCCAGCCTCCAGAATCCACCTTACCATAAACTTTTAAAATAACCTATAGATGTCACCTCCATCGATTTCGGTATCAATATATGGTATTAATTGTACTAAAGTTTTCCTTACTACTAAGAGTAAATATGGAGAGCCAATTTAGGAATGCTTGAGCCTTCGTACTCAAGCATTTGGGTACTAAAACCAAGCAAGACTTCATGTGGGTTTTTCATTCAAATACCTTGGCTTCCTGCCAATAGGGTTTTTCCCCCAATCAGTTTTTTTTAGCCAAGGTATTTGAATAAATAAATCCCGTGAGAATTAAGTAACTTGCATGTAGTTTTAGTATCTGATTCTTAACTCAGTCCCCAAATATCAGACATTACCTTCATAGATCAGCTGGAAATCCTCCTGGAGAGGAGCAGAGAGAGACTTATGTTGGACCTGGATAGAGAAGATCTGGTTCCTGTTCTTCTTGGTGGTTACAATGGTCACTGTGCTGGTTGTACTGTGGGTGCCATCTGGGTCTCTCTGGGACTTATTCACAGTAACACCAGGTAATATCTCCCCATCTCTCAGCCATTTAACATCAAGATCCTGGGGGTAGAAGCCAGTGATGGAGGCTCTCAGGACACTCTCCTTATTCTCACTAACAACTTTATTAGTGATTATGATCTGTGGGGGGGCTGGAGCAGATCATTTACAGTTTCATTAAAGTGGAATAAAAGTGCTTCAAAATATTATAACAGACAAAGCTGAAAGCTGCTAAATTTCCATGGAGCTCCTCAATTGACCCTATGACCACTAAACTTAATCTGCCAGTTCTCAGTGATGACTTGAGATCAGCACTATGTCCTTATATCCAGCACTGAGTATTAGGCTGTCTCTCTACCATGAGAGAAGTTCAGCAGCCCTGCTGTTGGTCCTGAATCTGCAGTGTGTCGATGATAGGAAATCCAAGCAGACTGTCATGTATAAATCAACCCACTGTACTAATTCCATGTGCAGAACTCTGGCATGACCCTAGTGATGCTGTGACAAATACAACTTAAAATACATGATCATATATCCAATTTGTTGATCCAGAGCAAGGCAAAAACCCCACCTGAACCCTGTGCCAATTTTGCCTCAAGAGGGAAAAAATTCCTTCCTGGTCCCAATGGTGATTGGAAACATTCCCTGGATCAAGCGTTTGACACTCATTTAACATGAATTAATACAATGCTGACTCTCCCATTTATACTGTATAAAGATACCAAAACCACAATATAACCACAAATATAACAGCGCATCCAGGAAATCATCCACATTTGGTTAATAATAGATAATAGGAGAACATAACGATGAGAACCTTTGACATTTCACAAAATATGCAAAAATGGAGTGTTGGTGGGATGTTTCTAGTTGCTCAAGAAATAAGGAAGTGATCTGCTTCCTCCCGTGACATCACATCCTTCTATTTCTCAGGTCCCTTGTCATGGAGCCCCTGTGCTTATATCTCCATTCTCCAGGGCTTTGCTTTTAATCCTATATTCTCTATCTCCCAAAAATAATATGATGATGACATGTAATCTCTTTATAAATCTGTAAATTAAAATCATATTGTATTAGTACCTTGAATTTCCAGTAGGATCTCCTTATTTTGCCGGTCTGAGCTGTAATCCACTGTACAGGTGTAGGTGCCACCATCAGATACCTGTGTATTAGACACAGACAAAGAGGCCTCTCCCCATGGGGCTGTAGTTGAGTTGAGAGAGAACCGGGGATCCGTTGTGATCACATCATCATTGCACATCAGTATTAAAGAATTATTGAAATACCACTTTATCTCCAAGAGTTTGGGATCAGCAGGGGATTTACTCACATAGAAAGTGCAGGGAATGAGGGTGTTGGATCCTTTCCTAGCAATCTGGGGGGAAGGAGCAGTCACCTCCAGTAAAGCACCTGCAGATAGAGATAAAGTTAGAGATAATTGCTATAATACATTTATGTGATATGTTTCCTTATATAGTTAGGTTTCTTTAATATACTCCATAATTCTGTCTTTGCATTGGTTCCTTTCCATGTGCAACATATAATCCCCCAGAATTCTCTGCCAGGCTGGCTTGATCCCATGTGTCTCTGTAATTGCTCATTGTTCATTCTTGTTTTGGGTCACCTCACCTGACTATATGAGCAACCTGTACATTATGGGGCAGATTTATCAAAAAAAATTCAAGCTATTTTTTGTGTACTTCGACCAGGGAATAGTCCAAATTCGATTTGAATTTGAAAAAAAATAGAAAATTCTTTTCTAATTCAACCATTTGCCATCCAAAACCTGCGAATTGCTGTTTTAGCCTATAGAACCTATTTGGAGTCGATTGGTGAACTTTGGGAAAAACTTTGAATCAAATTTGATCGAATGCGCTATTAATTTGATTTGTACGCTTCGAATTTGGCTGAATATGGACCTATTTAATCAAAAGCAGCCAAAAAAACTTCAACTTAATTTCAGTTGGTGTTTTTGAATTAGAATTTTGAAGTTTTTTCAATTAGAAATTCAACCCTTCATAAATATGCCCCTATATGTCTGGCTGTAAGTTTCAATCTTGAAATATGTAAGAAAGAATTGTGAGACAGTGTGGGATAGGATGGTGAACAGAATGTTGACAATGTGTGGGATAGAATGGAGAGGATATTAAGCATAGAATTGTGACAGTCTACTGGGTAGAATGATAAGAATGCATAGGATAGAATGGTTTAAATGTATTGTATTGAATGTGTGGGATAGAATGATGAGAATGTGTAAGATACAATGGTAATAGTGTATTGAATAGATGTTGAAAATGTGTGGGATAGAATGGTTAAAATGTATTGTATTGAATGGTGACAATGTGTGGGATAGAATGATGAGAATGTGTAAGATACAATGGTAAGAGTGTATTGAATAGATGTTGAAAATGTGTGGGATAGAATAGTTAATAATTTTATTCAGTAATAAAACAAGCCAGCTAGAATAGGATTGTTAGGATTAAACTGGTGAGTTTATTAAGGTTAGATTGGTGGAAATGTGATAATAATAATAATAATACAAATAGATTGTTGTAAGTCTGTGAGATAGAATGATTAATAATACAGGACTCGTACTGAAATACTGGATCATACTGGAAATGTATGATGAGAAGACAGATGGAGGTGGTAAAATGTTTTAAACATAATATCAGAGACCTATTATACTATTGCATGCTGTAAATTGATTGTATTATTATTATTATGTTCTATGTATTTATCTGCTTATCTGTGGATAATTAGAACAGATCAGCTTTAATATATTCAGCTTGTAAATTCCAGTGCTATTCAGGTTTCAGTAATGGAAGGGAACCTGCATGATCTTCATTGACCAGAGCAAACCTGGCAACAAAAATAATTCCTACATACAGCTGCTCCTCCTAGAAACAGCCCTTCCCACTTATGCTCTATAATGACTCACTACATGACCATCCCTCCAGCCATTTATTGGACTCAGAACTCCCACAATACACCACAGCATTTCCTTTAAAGGCAAAATAGTCCTCCTCCCCAGTGTGACATGAGCTCAGTAAGTTGGAAAAGCAGTGTATGTATTAAAGGGAGGGCAGAAACACTGTCTGACCCAATGAACTATTTTCCAACATCCCTTAGGCTCACAGTGTCATACAGCATTGAGATATTGAGAGTTGTGGTGATTATACAACGGGCCTGTAGGTGTCACTTTACACAATAGTTATACTGTGAATACACTGTACTTTCCATACAGCTTAAAGGATTAGAGTTGATTAGTTGGCTGAAGTGTAATGGCTGCATGAACCTGCTAATAAAGCACTGTTATACTCTACACATCCTCAGCTACCAAAACATAACAGGAGTTGAAGTCCCTCTGCTTTCCCGAGAATCTGTGCCCACCAATACTGATCCTGAGCTGCACAATGTTTGGTTTCTGGTGAGAGCAGCCGAGGAATTGTCTTGTAAAGTTGTCTGAGTGTCATGGGGAGCGTTTCAAAAGGATTCGGCAGCACCGATTCTGAATGATGTTCTGTTTCAGTTGAGAGGGAATTGTTGTATGATCTGACTTAAACTGTCACAATAAATCTCCCACACTTAAAAACCTGAATTGTTACTTGAATATAAATAGAAAGGACACAACAGTAGAATGTATTGAGCCCATACAGTGCCAGGTACTGTATATGGAAATCAGCAGTCGGATTCAATCATCTCTTCCCATTCAGATGATGCTGTAAAAAGTGAATCTTGAGACATATAAGGGAACAAAAGAACTAATACTTAATTAGGGGTGAAATCATTCACATAAAGAATACTCCTTTCCCAATAAAGGGGAATGCAGAGAAGAGCCAAATTGCTCATTCACTGGATAATGCAAGCAATTATTATACTGAGAATTTAAATAGGTTTGATTGGTATCAGATCCCCTAAGCCTGGCACTGCCCTGACTTACTGCCCCTGCTAATGCCCCTCCGCCACTACTGGGAATATAGAACTTACCCAATTGGGGCAGGAGGAAAAGGCAGAGAATTCTGATAATCCTGAGGAATTGAGGCAGTTTAGTGGGACTTTTTGCTTCTCTCATCTTCTCTTAATGTGTCTCTATCATTAGTATCCAGGCACAGTCCATAACCATAGAATTCAGCTGTTATTGAGTATCCTCCACTTCTGGCTTCTCCCAGGATATACAGTATATATATACATAGTATTTCTAGTAACCAGCACCAGTCAGAGCTGAAGACTCCTCTCCAGCCCTTGTCCTGTCCCACAGAGCTGAACATTCACACTGAGAGCTCAGCTTTGTCTGTATGAATAGAAATGACTTACACAAGGCAATGACTAAGTATATTCACGGAAAGGAATGTGAAAGTATCTATAAAATAATCTGTAACATTTTCCTTTCAATCTTTTCCTGATTCCTTTGCCCCAGTAGTTAATATTCAAACTGTCACTGTGCTGAAATGGGTTTGTGCTTCTCTCTCCCTGTTTTACCCCAAATATAAGTGCAGAATAAAGGTGGGAGCAGCTCACAAGGACTTTATTATACAGTAGGGCTGTGCTCTCCCATCAGTAAACTCACTAAAGTGTGTGACAGAATTCAGTGTAATTAATGGTTTTGTCCATTTCCCCCAATACATAAATTACAGGGGCACAGGGTCCAACAAACAGTCATGTCAGCTTTTTAGGCAATCAGAGCCCTAACCTCCAACCAACTGAACCCCTATAGGATAAATTATCAGTGCCCAACGTTACTAATGGCTGAATGTAAGAAAGTCTCAGTGACAATGTTCCAACATCTAGAGGGAACCTTCCCAGCAGAGTTAGGGATGTTATAGCAACATAATTGAACCCCTATAGGATACATTTGAACCCCCCAACTGCGGGCCAGGCCTGATCCCAAAAATCAGTTTTAAACCTCACTAATGCTCTTTTTGCTGAAATGAATAAACTCCCACATTATCTAGTGGGAAGCTTTCTAGAAGAGCAGGGGCATTTATTGAACTAAAGGAAGGGCCAGTATAGCACCTCCTTATTAATTAATGCTTAGAGCTTTAGTCCAACAACTGAATGACTTTTGTTTTCCTGTCTGTCCTGTGTTCCTCTGAATGTAATTGGATCCTTGTTCTTTGCTAATTGGATCAGCACTGGAGCCATTAAACATATTCCTTCTAGCGCTAGACACTAAATTACTAGGATATATCATTGGGATAAGTGTGAGTGATCAATAGAAAGATCAGTTTCCTTTTCTCTTCTGCTCTGAGACGCCAGGTTATGGTAAATAGCAGTTTGTAGCAGTCTAAAGATAAATGTGTGACGTACAGTTTCTTTGTTCTTTCTTTCTTGAATAACTTGTTTGTGTACATTCTGTTATACACACCCTAGAGTGTCTATAAAAAAGTAGTAGTAGTATCGAGGTCATTGGAGCCCTGTTCTTCTGCTACGGGTGCAGTAGGTGCCAATTGTAGGGTATTAGGGAGCAAACCATAACCATTTTGCTCTGCAGTCTACATTATTATAACATTTATTTATTTATTTATTTATGGGTCCCTCATTGATATCTGACACAGATGAAATGGGCAATTAAAAAAAAAAAAAGAAATGGGCAAGGGTCTGGGTTCATTGTATGTATATGTATTTATGTGTATAGCGCTCCTTGAGGGCAAAGCACTATACAGCAAAACAAAAAATTAGTAGTTCATTGATGTGAAGAGAGCAACTGAACTCCATACCCTAGAAGAGCCAAGATTCCCATTGAAAAATTTGAGTTTCATCTCTTAAGTTAAAGCAGATGCATTTTGATGCCCCTACGGTTCTCAATTGGGATAGAAGTGGGAAATTAGAGCTCGGCAGAGTAACATTCCACCACTTTCTATTCATTCCTTTGGGATCTTTAGAATCATATTAATATTAATGTGTGGAAGTTAGAATTTACCACTTGATACTGTAAATATTGCTCTTAACATCCGCTGGGAATGAATAGAAAGTGCTGGAATGTTCCTGTGCCGAGCTCTAATTTCACACTTTTATAAATCTGCCCCTTTGTAACATGGTAAAATCAGCTCTGTGATTGCTCAATACTAGAGATAAGTCATGTTACCTCTCTGAAACTATAGGAACTAATACACCAGGTTTCCCTGTATGAGTGATGTCTGATCAGCTTAGACTGAGGACAAAGTGCTTGTGCTTTATAAAATATCCCCCAGGAGCTAAACAGGGGCAGTTTTGATGAAATGTGTTACAATTCATGTGTCCATCCTCTGACTTGTGTCTCTCAACCTCCTTCTCATGGAATTGCTGGGACTTTTCCTTCATGATGTAGGTTACGACACATTCCGGCTCAGCAGAAGTTGTACCTTCCAGATACACAAATATTTATACAACAACCAAAAGAAACCCTTTGGCTAAACACAGGGAATCTCAGTGTAACTAATGATGTGACACTCAGATATTTGCTTGAGTTTCTCCTGAATCCAATGATTGATTAATCCTTCACCGCCAGCATTTATTTATATTCCAACATTTATTTGGTGTCCATTGTGTTTTCTTTGTCGTCTGTTGTTTCCTTTGGGACAGTAAAACTTCTGGTTGTTACGAACTCTGTTCCTCTGGAAACACAAGGCAAATGCAAATTAATCAAAATATATAATTTCTTACTACATTGTCATTGATGGTTACAGGTGTAAAATGGACTTTCAAGACTACATGTCCAAAGTGTTCTGAATGGATCTCTTTGTTGGTGAAATGCGGGGACTTTCCAGTTCTATATATTGACTAGACTTCTCTGTGTTAGTTTTCTATAGATAGTGCTCTGGTCCCTGTGCCCTGGGGGTGAGTGTGATTTAATAGTGAGTAGCCAATCACAGCTCTTCCTTCACACAGAGGAACTTTACTGCACATGTCAGGATTAGTAAATAAGAATATTTCTTTTATAATGAGATTGTAATGAAGGTTCCCCAGGAGACACCCACCATACTCAAGAGGGTTAGTGAGTAAAAGCCTTTGAGACAAACTATGAGATCCTGGTAAACTGAGTGGAAACACCTTTGGTGTAAATAATATACCTGTGTGGAACTGTGAAATGTGATGATCTGCCATGAATATTCTATATACCAATAGGGCACATTTATCAAAATGCAAGATAAGAACTAGTCAGAGAGAAACTCACTTACTATTTTTACAAGTGTATTTATCAATGAGTGAGAGGTGAGAGGTGAGAGTTCACAATTAAATAAATACACTTGTAAAAATGAGATAGGAATTAATAGAAGGTGGTTGAGTTTTCCTCTGACTAGCTCCAATCTCGCATTTTAATCAATCTGCCCCTAAGGAGGAACCCTACTCCATTTCTTGTTCTTCAATAAACATAGTCTTACTGTTTATGAACCACTGGCGCCCGAGAATAATTGTGAATGAGGGGTATAGGTCAACTTTGGAGATTTTTCCTCCAATGGTTCTGTGAGGGTCCAGACAAGAGAGTAGCACTTAATAGTGACTTACAATAGAGAGGAACTTGAAAGTAGCAGCCCTGTGTCTATAACAACACACAGTTTGTGCACTTATTAGCACCTAGAAATAAATGGTGATGTGAAGCACAGATCAGTGACTTCTTTAAAGAAAACGTTGGTTCCCTCTTGTAACTGGGATGTACAATAGTACATAGTACATAGTTTTACGGCACTACCCTAGTGGGTTACTGCACTCGCTACTCCTTGTGCCCCTCTCTGTCTCCTCCTCCACTAATTTGAATCATAGGTGGAACCCAGTGGATAAGCACCTATCACCTCCTTCATGTTAGGATATTCCAGGTCTCTGGGAGGCTGATTCCTGCCATCGACTAAAAGGTGTTGGTATCAGTTAGGAGAAATTTCACAATTTTTATCATTTTGTTTGAATCGCAAAACGATAGCCAAAGTCACAGGGTCAGTGTGAGTGAGTTCTATTTACACCAGGAGCAACATTAGCACTGCAGCCAGAATAGAAATACTAAAACAAGAACTTACCTTCCTTCTTCTTTATACTTTATGATGTAAATAAATAAATAAATAATTGCACTATGACCAAGAGAAATGCAAGTGCGGATCCCGCTGATAGGAAAGCACTGCCGGGATCTACAGGGAGAGAGGAGACACCACACAAATTACAGCCTGATACAATGTATTGTTTCCCAGCAGTGGCTCTGTCCAATTACATATGGATAAATTAGTCATTTACAATCATTAAAGGGGCAGCATACATCTATATAAATCAACAAAACATCAACACAATATATAGGCAGTGAGGATGCCTACGCTTTTAATTTAAAAGTCAATTTTGATTAAAATTTCACCATCACTTCTCCAGCAATGAGAATAACTGAATTAAATAGTCTTGGATGTTCTGTTATTGGATTAAATTAATATCTATTCCTGGAGATTATTTCTGGTGGCCGGTGCTAAAGCCAAGAGCCAATCTGAGTAACTTACTGCTGTTAAAACTTTCATATCAATTCTTCTTTGGTCCCAAACGTCTGACTGACTGGCGCCCATCCAATTGCTCACATAATTGTAAAAAATAACAATAATCCCCCTCAGCAGAAAAATGTATTAACCAATCCTGTAATCGTACATAAAGATGAAAGTTTGCAATTTTGTTTTTTTTTTTTTTATTTAGCTGGGCATGTTATGATTGAATGGAAGATTATTCAAAAGGACCAACCATGAGGAGATCAACAACTAACCCTCCGGCCTTCACAGGTAATTGTCTCTATATCTCAGGCCCCACCTGCAGTGTTAGTTCAGGTAACCTCATGACACTCAATGCAATAAAACTTCTTAGGAACTGCCCTTTCACCCAAGGAGAGGTCAATAACTATTTTTTGTTCCCAAAACATTGATCTGTGATTCCAACATTGGCTGACATTCAGTACTACAGCCTACCCTTATGCTAGTGAAGCAACAATCTCGACAGGCTATGCCAAAGGAGAACATGTATTTATACTGGGGTTACCCATGATTCACGTGGATATGACTTTTCATATTGTTACATTTTACTGTTACTTCACTTTGTTCATTTACAAAGCTCAAGGATTTGTAAAGTCGCTACCATAACCTAGAGACTCCTTGAGTTTCCCATGGCCACCTTCACTTTGCCTTTATGATAAACCTTGTATCCATCCTTGTGGTGGTGCCATTAAGTATTCCAGTCCCTATCTCTGATTTGGAGAGCAATGATTTGTGCCTGACCTCTGTAGGGAGAAACACAGTAACCTTCTGGGATAAAATGTTGCATCGTGGGAAGACCATATGGCAATTAGTAGAGTTAGTAGAGTTTTGCCTTGTCCTCTTCTGTATTTATTTACTTTAGGGGCAGGGGGAACATGGCTTGATGAGATCTACCAGCTTCCTGAATCCATTTTATATTGTAGTACTAAAAAACCTTTAGATATTGTTGCAATTTCTGTATTAGTTTGTACTAGGGGTACCACTACTAAAAAAAGTAAAAACTAAATGTCCATCATTACCCCACTAGATCCCCTGAAAAGGATATTACTGTAAATATTATTTTATCAGTACCTTGAATTTCCAGTATAATTTCCTTCGCTTGCCACTCGGTACCATAAGTGATTGAGCAGGTGTAGGTGCCCCCATCAGATACCTGTGTATTAGACACAGACAGAGAGGCCTCTCCCCGTGTTGCTGAATTGGAGTTGAGAGAGAACTGGGGATCCGATGTACTTGCACCATCACTGTATGTCAGTATTCTCCTTCCATGGAAATCCCAGCGTATAGACAAGAGTTTGGGGTGAGCAGGAAACTTATTCAGCTGGAATGTACAGGGAATCAGAATATCAGATCCCTTTGAAGAAGTTTGGGTGGGGGGAGCAGTCACCTCAAGAACAGCACCTACAGATAGAGATAAAGCAAATAATATACATTATGTGCCTCATGTTGGGAACACAATTGGTATAATACGTCATCTACGCTAGGGCCAGACAATGGCAGGTATTACAGTTCTCTGAACCATTTTAGTAAATGAGTCTTCTACTCTTGTCCTCTTCTGTATAAACTGTATTCTTTGGGTAGAGTGAACCTTGGCCTTCAGCTTCCTGAATCCATCTGCTTTTAATTCAAGTGCTATAGGTAGTGTGAGTATATCATTATTAAAAATAGTAAAAGCTAAATATCAATCATTACCTGCATAGAGCAGATGGAAGTCCTTCTGAAGAGAAGCAGAAAGAGACTCATGTTGGACCCTGATAGAGAAGATCTGGTTCCTGTTCTCCTTGGTGGGTACAATGGTGAGTGTGCCAATCACTCGGTATGTACCATCTGCATTTCTCTGGGGGGTGAGCACAGTTCCACCAGCCATTATCTCCCCCTCCCTGAGCCACTTAATTTCAATGTCCTGGGGGTAGAAGCCGGTGATGGAGGCGCTCAGGGCACTTTCCTCATTCTCAAGAACAAAATTATTAGTGATGTTAATCTGCGGGGAGGCTGAAACAGATCATTGATACTTTTATTAAAGTGATATAAAAGTGATGTCATTTCAGAATATTATAACAGACAAAACTGCTAGTTTTCTATGGATTTTAATCAATATCCTTAATCTTATGTCCCTTCAGAATGAAATGAGAGTGTAATACACATCAATGCACGAAACTTTGGATCCGTACCTTGGATTATGAGTTTGATCTCCTTCTCCTGCCACTCAGTACCATAAGTGACTGTACAGGTGTATCTCCCACCATCAGATACCTGTGTATTAGACACAGACAGAGAGGCCACTCCCCGTGGGGCTGTAGTTGAGTTGAGAGAGAACCGGGGATCTGTAGTGCTCACATCATCGCTGTATATCAGAATTATTCTGCTATTGAAAGACCACTTTACATCCAAGAGTTTGGGATCAGCAGGGAATTTATCCACATGGAATGAGCAGGGAATTAGGATGTCAGATCCCTTTGAAGAAGTTTGGGTGGGGGGAGCAGTCACCTCTAGAACAGCACCTGCAGGTAGAGATAAAACATATATTATACATTATGGACCTCATCATATGAGTAAAACCAACAAATGGAGAAGGTTTGTGCTTTGATCTGGGGAAGGTTCAGATGTAGAATTCTCCATGTACATTTGCTTCATATCAATCCAGAGGTGATGCCCATTGGCCACAGTCCCTTTGTTGTTTGGCTTGTACCTGCAGGTATTTGAAATTGGGTCTTGTTCCACTTCTTGATTCAGAGTTTCTCCCTATTCCGTTCCTGTCTTGATAATTGGGAAATCTGTCCAGTGATGTTTTTGGGGTTGCAGGGATAATGAAAATGTGTGGGATAGAATGGTGAGAATGTGTGGAATAAAAAGGGAAATGATCATGGTGAGAAGATGAGTATTTGAATTCTAGAATGGAAAAAGGATCTTCTAGAAGGTTCTGTTTTAGAAAGTCACATTGTTTTATTTTTTTCCTTTTGCATGGAAACTTTAATTGCTAACTCACTGAATCCTACAAGCAAGGATTTAATGAGGACACACACTCAACGCATGCAGTCATTAAAATTGATCCGAATGCTCTACTGAGCACTTTTGCAAATGACATTGTAGGGATGTGTAAATAGCCACCCCTAGTATTTTGTGCAGGCAGTCCCTCCATGTTATGGACACCTAAATGGGTCCTAAAATACAGTTGGGAGGGGTACTGTTGACTCTTGCTGTTGCCCCTAGTGACCAGCAAAGGGCTGGGCTAGAGTATAAAAGGCTCTGAAGGCAGATTTCAGTGTCCATCTTGTGCTGGCTCTAGCCTGTGCAGGAGGCAGAGTTCGAGTTGGAACCTAGACAGGTCAGGTCTAGTAAGAATAGGCTACTCACATTTATAGATCACTCTAGGAGTGATAGTCAGTCAGTTTATATAGCTGAGCAGTCTGAGGCTCCTACGAGGATTGTAGTGGGATTAAGATCCCAGGGTACTCATTGCCCAGAAGTAGGGACTAAGTGTACAGACCTAGGGTAGATAGATTCCCCTCAGGTTCCACTTAGGGAAAAGGCTGAAAACTGGGTGTACCTCCTCAAAGCTGCATGTATTGTTCCTATCTCTGAGGAGAATTATACTGACCAAAGGTGTTGTGAGTACTGCCTATTCAATGTATTGTATGAACCTGCAATGTTCTGATCTATGTACACTCCACTGAGGATTGTATACTGTGCTCAATAAATCTGTTATTTGGTTAAGTTATAAGAACCACTGGTGCCCAATTATTTGCACCCCGAATACAGTTACAGTTGCACTACACCCTGCTTCCACCTCGATGCGAAGGCTCACTCCCTAAGGTTTAAGGTCTCATCCGGAGCATATGTAATAGGAGTGAAGCCCATAGTAGAGTTAGGTGCACTCAATTTACTATAGCGCTACAACATTAATTATTGTATTTTAAGATTGTAAAAAATTAGCAGTTTTTACACTGACTATATTATGAAAAGCATGTTAAGCATCTGAATATGATTCCTGCTTCAGCTGACTAAGCTTTTGCTGTTTCACCTGGCCTATACCAAAAACAGATAAGCTTTAGGTCCTGGATACACAGATGAGTGCAATCTCCATGTGGCCTGTTTATTGTCCCCCTTACAAATGGTTGAATCCCACTCATTATTAGCTATTGCAACAATGCCCATGTAGCTGGTATTATACACGTTTGCTTCTATGCATATAACATATGTAAATAATAAATATATATATATCTTTTTAAAACACATTAAATCCCATAAACTAAATGTTTCCCAGTTATTCCTCTGCTTAAAATGATAAGGTCATTGTGACTTCAGGTGGAACAGATCATAGGGACATTGTTCTACACCTTGTAGTTAGTGATGGGCGAATTTATTTGCCAGGTGCGAATTTGCTGCAAATTCCCGTGTTTAGCCGCCGGCAAATAAATTTGCGAAACTGCCGCGAAAATTCGCCAGTGAAAATTTGCTGGCGTCCAAGTCGTGAATTTCTCTGGAAATTTTAGATTTTTTTTGTGAAGTGAAGCTGGACAAATTTGCCCATCACTACTTGTAGTGCCTAAATAAACTCCCTTCTCTCACATTTGCATTTAGATTTGAGAAGAACCAGATGTTGTTGCCCAGACACACGAGTATGTTCAGATCACTGATCCTCCTGTAGAAGTGGCAAAATGGAGACCCACTGGTACTTACTATAGGGGTAAAACAACACGACTGTGTTAATTATAACATCACAACTAACAACTCTTTCCAATCACACTAAAGTGTCTCAGTGGTGCAGGTGGACTCCCCTAGTCTTGCAGTGAGGGCAGAGCCCCTAAATCACTTTCTCATGACACAGTGTAAAGACCAACCCTTTGTCCCCAACTCCCCAGGACAAAAAACCTGCAGGGGGCAAAGGTCTTCAGATTCCAATTTCTGCAAGGATAGGGGGGTCCCTTTATTGCCCTCCCTGCAGCCAAAGTGCATCAAAGGGTAGAAAGAAATAACAAGTGAATCTCCAGGGACAATATAAGAATCTACTGCCTTGAGTCCGTGAATAAAATATTACAAAAGTGAAAGGTGAAATAATGGAAAGTGGAATAAATGAATAAAAATAATAAAATGTGTCTGTGAGGAGCACAAACCTGCCGGCTGGATGACGTTTATTTCGTAACCGCCCCTGTACCTGCTAATGTCACTCCAGTCAGTACAGGGAATAGAGAACTTACCTGTTTGGTGCTGAAGGAAAAGGGAGAGAATTCCCAGAATCCTGAGGAACTGGTTCAGTTTAGCAAAGTTGTTTGTGCCTCTCATCTCCCCTTCTTCTTCTTCTTCTCCTTCTCCTTCTCCTTCTCCTTCTTCTCCTTCTCCTTATTCTTCTTTTTCTTCTCCTTCTCCTTATTCTTCTTCTTCTTCTCCTTCAGGTACAGGTCATTACCTTATGATTTGTGGCTGGAGATATCTGCTGTTGTCCCTCTGTATATTCCTGTGTGTGTGTCTTCTGATACCTACAGGGAATATATATATATATATATATATATATACTCACCGTCAATACAAACACACCTTCTGTGGATTTCCTTATGAATATTCATGAGTTATTACCGTATAAATACACTGTGGTATGGGAGTATCTGCGTAATGACATTTATTATTGTCATGATAAAAATAAACTGTACATGGAATTAATATTGGCTTTTCATTATATAATAATTGTACTGTGGGCTCCTCACATCACATTTCCCTGCCTTGTGTTATAAATCAAACTATTAATAACAGAGAGATCAGTCTGATTATGCTCAGAATCCCAGGGACATGACTGGCTCATTTTATCTATAAGGTTTGATTGACATCTAATCCACTAAGCCTGGCACTGACTTACTGCCCCTGATTTACTGCCCCTGACTTACTGCCCCTCACTTACTGCCCCTCACTTACTGCCCCTGATTTACTGCCCCTCACTTACTGCCCCTAAAGCTGCTAATGCCTCTCCAGTCAGTATTGGGGAATATAGAAGTTTGGTGCTGGGGGAGAGGAAAAAGAATGAGTGAGACTAATACAGGTGTTATTCTTCACCATTAATTTAACAAAAACAAAACCCACTTACACACTCACAACGTACACACTCACAACGTACACACTCACAACTTACACACTCACAACTTACACACTCACAACTTATACACTCACAACTTACACACTCACAACTGACACACTCACAACGTACACACTCACAACTTACACATTCACAACTTACACACTCACAACTTACACACTCACAACTAATACACTCACAACTTACACACTCACAACTTACACACTCACAACTTACACACTTACAACTAATACACTCACAACTTACACACTCACAACTTACATACTCAAAACGTACATACTTACAACTTACACACTCACAACTTACAGACTCCCAACTTACACACTTACAACTTACAGACTCCCAACTTACACACTTACAACTTATACACTCACAACTTACACACTTACTACTTACACACTTACACACTCACAACTGACACACTCACAACTTACACACTCACAACTGACACACTCACAACTTACACACTAACAACTTACACACTGACAATGTACACACTCACAACTTACAGACTCCCAACTTACACACTTACAAATTATACACTCACAACTTACACACTCACAACTTACATACTCACAACTTACACACTTACATTCTCACAACTTACACACTCACAGCTTACACACTTACAACTTATACACTCACAACTTACACACTTAATATACCAGGAGATTAGTAGCAAAGGCTCTAGGTCATCATCTCCTCCATACAATTCCCAAACTAACTAGGACAATTCACACAAATCTGACCAATTTATCCATAATATTCTTTATTATCAGCCTGAGCCTCTTATACACAGTGTGTACCAGTCATATTGATAGTGGTGTGGCCCTGTGCCACTCCAATGTGGAACTGTAAGCTCTTCTACTCATGTGATAACACAAACACCAGACTTATACACTGGCCATTTACTGCTCTGTGCCCGAAAAGACCCTTTAATGCCAATATGAAGAATTTGTGTTGTTACCGAACACTGCTGACATGTCATTGGACAACTAAATAAAGGACATATGGGGAATTATTTACTAATAAACATGCTGAACTGCACAAATATAGCTGATCTAGCAAGGAAAACATAATCTAAAATGTTGTGAATAAAGCACCCCCTACTGTAAATGATAAGGATATTAGAAGTCACTGAGGGGTTGTTCTCTGACCATATAAAGGCACAAGGCTGCAGGCTGAGTTATACAGGGAACTCTGAGTATCACTCATGTATTATAAGGGATAATGTACCCCCTACTGTAAATGATAAGGATATTAGAAGTCACTGAGGGGTTGTTCTGTGACCATATAAAGGCACAAGGCTGCAGGCTGAGTTATACAGGGAACTCTGAGTATCACTCATGTATTATAAGGGATAATGTACCCCCTACTGTAAATGATAAGGATATTAGAAGTCACTGAGGGGTTGTTCTGTGACCATATAAAGGCACAAGGCTGCAGGCTGAGTTATACAGGGAACTCTGAGTATCACTCATGTATTATAAGGGATAATGTACCCCCTACTGTAAATGATAAGGATATTAGAAGTCACTGAGGGGTTGTTCTGTGACCATATAAAGACACAAGGCTGCAGGCTGAGTTATACAGGGAACTCTGAGTATCACTCATGTATTATAAGGGATAATGTACCCCCTACTGTAAATGATAAGGATATTAGAAGTCACTGAGGGGTCTGTGGCCATATAAAGGCACAAGGCTGCAGGCTGAGTGCATTTATATAGGTCATGGAACTCTGTGATGGCTTTTAATATCCTTATATTTTACATTAATTCTTATAATACACAAGTTTCAGTGAATCATGTGACACATTACATCACATATATAAGGAGATCATTTACAGGATATTCGTGGCTCTTGTGTGTTATAAATAGAATAAACCACATCAGTTTGTGCATCGTGAGTGGGAGGAGCAATAAGGAATCAAAATTACGTAAGTTATTAGGAGGTTTCTAGAGGAAGTGGTTTCACTTACCTTGTTTTATTAATTACCAGTAGGTACAGCCCTGTGAGTATCTTCTGCTGTCTGGCCCAGTGTATCAGTATCTCGATGGTGCAGCTCAATATTACCCTATATATATATATACTGTGTGTATATAGCTCCCCTTAGCCTTCAGCCTTGTGCTTTTATATGGTCCTGGAACTCCTCTTTGGCTTATGATATTCTTATTATTCTTATATTTTACAATAGGGAGTAGTTTATTATTAATATATATATATTTATACTGTATATTTTGTTTTTTAATTTCGCTTTTATCGCAATTAAAAAGAAAATAATAACAGGCAACCCGGCCAGCCCTGGCGCCCCATCCACCGCGCGCGCAGGAAAAGTGATCACATGTGCGTTGACCGGCCGCGTGAACCCCTTCCGGTACACTCCTCCCCCTCCCCTCATGTGTGCGCTCATACACACACGCACAAATAATCCTGCTGAAAAAGGCGGCTGATTCCCGAACCAATTCCTGGTTATGGTACATCTTCCACTGCTTGTTTCATAGTTAAATAGCACTAGAATTCACAAAAAGAGTAGAATAAACACAGGCTCATGTATGAACAATGGTAAATTTGCTCCTGGGCAGTAACCCATAGCAACCAATCTGTGCTCAGCATTTTTTAGCCAGATGCAGGTTTAACAATAAAGGCAAGTTTGCTTGGTTGTCATGGGTTACTGCACAAGTGCAAATGTATCCACTGTTTATAAATGAGACAGTTTTTCCTTGATGCATATTGTCCCAAAAAGTAGTGCCAATAAGATGCATAATAAATGATATGTAAAAGTGGATAAAAAAGAATATACAAATAGCACAATAATATTAAGTGAACAAACACAATGTATAGTTTATGTTAAACAGTAATGAAAGCCTGAAGATGTTGTGTATTTTGTGTACTTAGTTCCACACATACACACAGTCATACAGTGATAATATACAACAGGTCTGGACTAGGTGTAAAATAGACCCTGGCATTTCAGATACATAGAGAACCAAACAGAACCACAGGGGCCCAATAACTAGTGAGTGTCTATGGCATCTTACACTACCCACAGATTGTCAGTCCAGGCCTGATATACACAGATATTGTCTGGCAGACACACACATACATAAGACATAAGTGAATGAGATGTGCAGTTGTGCACCCAGAAACACAACAGGGTCACACAGACCCACAACTGATGTCCCACATTTCCCCAGGGCGGCTCCTCTGCTCCTTTCTTAGAACATGAGGTTCTTATAAAACAGACAGAAATCAAATGGGCTGAATCACTTCAACAATGGAACAAACACACATATATTTACTAAAAAAATACTAAACATTATGTTGAAACATCACTGCATATTTTATCATAGGCAATTTTATTATATTTAAAGGGATACTGTCATGGGAAAAACATTTTCTTTTTTCAAAATGAATCAGTTAATAGTGCTGATCCAGCAGAATTCTACACTGAAATCAATTTCTCAAAAGAGCAAAAATATATGACCAGGGGTAGCTGGGAAATTGACAAAATGTCTAGCCCCATGTCAGATTTCAAAATTGAATATAAAAAAATCTGTTTGCTCTTTTGAGAAATGGATTTCAGTGCAGAATTCTGCTTGAGTAGCACTATTAACTGAAGTGTTTTAAAAAAACATGTTTTCCGATGACAGTATCCCTTTAAGTACATCAAGATACAAATGTGCTGCTGTAGCACTGACACTTCTCACAACTTCTGAATTTCACTGACACATTGTCTGCAGCCGCCTGGAGTTCCCTCCTCCTCTCTCCTCCTCCCTCTTTGCTCCTGCTCCGGGTGCTCCCTCCTCCCTACACTGATTAAGATTGATAGTGGCACTGTCCAATCAGCTTCTTGCTGATGCTACACAGCCTCCCTGTGGGACAGCTCCGTGTTGCTTAGAGAAAATACAGACAGGCTGCAGGTTTGAGGATTTTTTTTTCAAGATTACCTGCTGGAAATGTGATCCTGGTCTGCTAGTTTTAATCCACCCAATGACTGCGCCGGTATGCACAAACTTCTTTCGGCTGCTTACTTCCCCTCCTATACATACACAGCATCGGGCCCCATTGGAGATGGACCCTGGTGCAGTTGCACCATTTGAACCCCTGGTAGTTACGCCACTGGCTCAGTTCCACCAAGATACCTGTTAATCTTATTAGTTACAATTGTATCTCAGTGCAGGTTATAAGTGTTCTGGCCTCCTGCAAAAAGCTTCTTGTTAAATTGTTTCAGAAACTCTTATTAGTAACAATTGTATCTCAGTGCAGGTGATGAGTATTGTGGCCTCTCTGCGAAAAGCCTCTTATATAATTCAGTTTCAGAAACTCTTATTAGTTATATGCTGTTTGAAACAGGCTGCTGACTGAAAAAAAGCAACTAAAAGCAAACAAATCAACTGAAAAGGATAACTATTTGTTATTAACGGCTATTTTATATTAAGGTTTTATATTTAAATACTGTGGTTTGATTTTTTATATTTTTTTCTGTCTTGGGTAGTGATGGGCGAATAAATTCGCCTGGCATGAGTTTGCGGCGAATTCCATAGTTTTGCCACCAGCAAATAAATTTGCAAATCTCCTTTGAAAATTCGCCTGCGTCAATTTCCGTTTTTCATGATTATTTTTTTGTGAAAACCTTAAAATTTCATGATTTTTGAGTGAAATCCTTCAAATTTCAAAAATTTTTGTGAAAACCTTTGAATTTCACGATTTTAGATTTTTTTCGGGAATTTTCCTATTTCATGATTTTTTGCAAATTTTTCACCGTTTAGCAAATTTTTTGCCTTTTACCAAATTTTGCGGGAAATTTGCAAATTTTTCAGTGAAGTGAAATGGGACAAATTCAACCATCACTTGGGTGTTAAACAGCAAAGTTTGGGTGCTAGTGAGCTTACAGCAAGTTTGTCACAACCTGCATTATTTTGTCCTTAGTTTTCCCTCTGTTTGAGGGGGTGGGGTTTGATTAGTTGCACCTGAACAGACTGTATAAATAGAAACCCTGGGACTCCAGTGAAACTTGCTCTAGTGTTTAGCTGATCTTAAGTGTTGGCTCTTTAAGTGGGGGATCTGTAAGTGGAGTTATAAACACAGGAGTTTCAAACTAAAGGAGGTTCAAACTAGGTCAAAAGTTTATTCTAAACACTAATTTTTATTTTATTTATTTATTTATTTATTCCTGTTTTGATGTGTAACTGGGATAATGAGTGCTAGCAAGATTGAAGGTCTGATTCAGTGCACAGTCTGCCATATGTATGTTGGGAAAAAGAGATCCACAATACTTACCTCTGAGGTGGTTGTGAGCAAATTGCCACTTTGGAGGCTCACGTTAGAGTCACTAGACCAACAAATTGCAACATTGCGGTCGATTGACAATCTTGAAAGGAGTCTTTTGCTCACTGAGCAGGACCTAGTGGGGTCAGATAGTTTGGGGGGAACAGAACAGCATCAGGATGATGAGGCAGCTAGCTGGGTGACAGTTAGAAAATCTAAGGTGGGCAAAAGGAAAATGGAGGCTGATCCAGAGATTATACATCGCAACAAATTTGCCAGATTGTGTGAAGATGATGGGAGTATGAACTCTGGATTGGCAATTCTAGATGGGACTGATCAGTTTCTCTAGTAGTGGTGGGGAGGAGAGTAGAGTCAGGCCTAAGCAGATTGTGGTTGTAGGGGACTCAATTATTAGGAAAGTGGATAGGGGAATTTGTCATCCGGATTGCTACAACCGAACAGTTTGCTGTCTACCTGGTGCCAGGGTTCGGCATGTGGTTGATCGGATAGACAAATTATTGGGTGGGGCTGGGCATGACCCAACTGTCTTAGTGCATATCGGTACTAATGACAAAATAAATGGTAGATGGAAGACCTTAAAGAATGATTTCAGGGATCTAGGCTCTAAGATCAAGGAAAGGTCTTCCAATGTCATCTTTTCTGAAATTTTGCCAGTGCCACGTGCAAGTTTAGGAAAACAGCGGGAGTTTAGGGAGCTAAATGTGTGGCTCAAGTCTTGGTGTAGGAAGGAAGGGTTTGGGTTCCTAGAGCACTGGGCTGATTTTTCCTTGGGGTACAACCTATACAGTCGTGACGGTTTGCACCTCAATGGAAGGGGGTCCACAGTGCTAGGGGAAAGAATGGCTAAGAGGTTGGAGGAGTGTTTAAACTAGGCAAGGGGGGGTGGGTGAGATAAAGAATTATGGGGGAGCTAGGGTAGACGGGGCAGTGGGGTTAGTAAGGGGTCATGGGGGAGGAGTGAGGGGGGCATACAGTTTACCAGCTAAGGAGGTCCCTCTGTTACAAGGAAAACAGAATAATACTAACTTAACATATAATTCTCCACTAAGTAATGCACATTTCACAAGTAAAAGTAGTAACCTCGGCTGTATGCTGCAAATGCACGGAGTTTGTCAGGTAAAATGGGAGACCTGGAATTAATTGCTCTAAACATTATGATATAATTGGTATCACTGAGACCTGGTGGGATGAAACATGTGACTGGATTGTGAATTTAAATGGTTAGACCCTTTTTAGGAGGGACAGAGGGATTAAATAGCGGGTGGAGGAGTGTGTTTGTATGTAAAGCCTGAATTAAAGCCATGCGCTAAAGAAATAACAATGGCTGCCACTGGTGAGGGTGTAGAATCCCTCTGGGTAGAGATTTTGACTGGGCAAAAGGTAACAAAAAGAATTATCATTGGTGTATGTTATAAACCACCTGGTATAAGTGTCGAGTATGAAGCCCAGCTACTCTTGCAGATACAAGCGGCTTCACAGCTGGGTCACGTTGTTACTATGGGTGACTTCAATTATCCAGACATTGGGGCATGTTTACTAACATTGGAGATAAATATCTGGAGAGATTTCTGGAGATGTTGCCCATGGCAACCAATCAGCAATTAGATTTAAACAGCCACAGCCAAGTTAGAAAACAAAAGCAAAGATCTGATTGGTTGCTATGGGCAACATCTCCAGAAATCTATCCAGATACTTATCTCCAATGTTAGTAAACATGCCCCATTGACTTGATTCTGGGATGGCAGTGGATGTGATTTACTTAGATTTTGCTAAAGCATTTGATACAGTGCCACACAAAAGGTTACTGGTTAAATGAAGGAATGTTGGCCTGGAACATAGTATTTGTACCTGGATAGAGAACTGGCTAAAAGATAGACTACAAAGAGTGGTGGTAAATGGAACGTTTTCTAATTGGACCAGTGTTGTTAGTGGAGTACCGCAGGGCTCTGTACTAGGTCCCTTGCTTTTCAACTTGTTTATTAATGACCTGGAGGTGGCCATTGAAAGTACTGTTTCTATTTGTGCAGATGAGACTAAATTGTGCAGAACTATAGGTTCCATGCAGGATGCTGCCACTTTGCACAGTGATTTGTCTAAACTGGAAAACTGGGCAGCAAACTGGAAAATGAGCTTCAATGTTGATAAATGCAGGTTATGCACTTTGGCAAAAATAATATAAATGCAAGTTCTACACTAAATGGCAGTGTGTTGGGAGTTTCCTTAAATGAGAAGGATCTTGGGGTCTTTGTAGATAACAAGTTGTCTAATTCTGGGCAGTGTCATTCTGTGGCTACTAAAGCAAATAAAGTTCTTGTATAAAAAAGGGCATTAACTCAAGGGATGAAACCTAATTGTGTCTCTTTATAGGTCCCTGGTGAGGCCTCATCTGGAGTAACATAGTAACATAGTAAGTAAGGTTGAAAAAAGACACATGTCCATCGAGTTCAACCTTTTTTTTTTTTTTTTTTATTAACTACCTATCTGCCAGTTGATCCAGAGGAAGGCAAAAAAAACCATCTGAAGCCTCTCCAATTTGCCTTAGAGGGGGAAAAATTCCTTCCTGACTCCAAAATGGCAATCGGACTAGTCCCTGGATCAACTTGGACTATGAGCTATTTCCCATAACCCTGTATTCCCTCACTTGCTAAACACCATCCAACCCCTTCTTATACCTATCTAATGTATCAGCCTGTACCACTGATTCACTTCCCAGCTCTCCCTGTAACACCCCTTTCCCTCCTCTAATCTCATTGGCTCCCTCCTGTCTGCTGGGAGGAGCTACTGGTGAATAAAGCATCTGACCCTTCCTTGTACCTATCTAATGTATCAGCCTGTACCACTGATTCACTTCCCAGCTCTCCCTGTAACACCCCTTTCCCTCCTCTAATCTCATTGGCTCCCTCCTGTCTGCTGGGAGGAGCTACTGGTGAATAAAGCATCAGACCCTTCCTTGTACCTATCTAATGTATCAGCCTGTACAACTGATTCAGGGAGAGAATTCCACATCTTCGCAGCTCTCACTGTAAAAAACCCCTTCCGAATATTTAGGCAGAACCTCTTTTCTGTATGGGGGCAGTTTTGGACTCCAGTCCTTAAGAGGGATATAAATGAGCTGGAGAGAGTGCAGAGACTAAGTGCAACTAAACTGGTTAGAGGGAGGGAAGAGTTAAATTATGAGGGGAGACTGACAAGGTTGGGGTTGTTTTCTCTGGGGGAAAAAAGGCGCTTGTGAGGGGACATGATTAGACTTTACAAGTACATTAGAGGACATTATAGACAAATAGCAGGGGACCTTTTTATATCTATAAAGAGAATCACGTACCAGAGGCCCCTCCCCTTCAGACTAGAGGAAAAGAAGTTTCATTTAAAGGAACAGAGTAGGGGGTTCATCACAGTGAGGACAGTGAGGTTGGGGAATGCACTGCCGGGTGATGATTCAGTTAATGACTATAAGAGGGACTTGGATGATTTCTTGGACAGACATAATACAAAGGCTATTGTGATACTAAACTCTATAGTTAGTATAGATATGGGTATATATCATTTATGTGACAGTAGGGAGGGGTGTGTGTATGGGGCTGGGTTTTCATTTGGAGGGGTTGAACTTGATGGACTTTGTCTTTTTTCAACCCAATTTAACTATGTAACTATGTAACTATGTAACTATATAACAATTGTATCTCAGTGCAGGTGCTGAGTATTCTGGCCTCTCTGTCCAAAAGCCTTTTATTAAATTAAGTTTCAGAAACTTTGTATATTTTTTTACCATCAGAGCAGTAGATCAAAATGGAACTCGGGACATTTAATTAATAATCCGGGACTGAATGTCCTGACTCTGCTCAAAACTGTCCTGACACAACACCTGGAGCAGCACTGCCTCTGTGGATCTATGATAATTTAACCCTATAATTTTGTCTTTGACTATAAACTTTGTTGTGTTTATTTGCTGCAAGAACTTCCTGGTGACCTTATTTTATTTATTGAAGCACAGTAGCCTAAATGAGTTGTAGTTCAACTACATCTCCCCTTCATACCATGGCAGAGGCCCATTTCTGTGTCTTAGAGACCAGTGTAACATTTGTTCTGCTCTATTTAGCTGGACATAATCTATTTAGTCCAAAATAATGTGACACTTTATTCTTCTGTTCTTCCTGGAAAAGATCAACCCCACTCACGTATTATTATTATTATTATTAATAACATGTATTTTTAGAGCACCAACATATTGCACAGTGCATATCATTTCGGCTCAAAAACCTCCTCCAGAGAGGTCACAGGGTCAGAAGCAAATCCCTCATGCTGATTGGCCAGGCCGTGACGGATAAATGTCTCACCACAGGACAAGCAGCCGCCATGTTTTTGGTTGGCACAGATTGAAAGTCCCGGGGTTGTGTATTCAGGGAAAATCCCTACATGTGAATATTCCAGAGTCCTTTTGTGCACTCAGATGGGAATATGAATCCCCTCCAGATGATTGTTATACAAGTCAGTTGTAAAGTGTTTATAAACACTTAAAGGGACCCTGTCATCGGAAAACATGTTTTATTCAAAACACATCAGTTAATAGTGCTACTCCAGCAGAATTCTGCACCGAAATCCATTTGGGGCAGCTGGGAAATTGACAATATGTCTAGCTCCATGTCAGATTTCAAAACTGAATATAAAAAAATCTGTTTGCTCTTTTGAGAAATGGATTTCAGTGCAGAATTCTGCTGGAGCAGCACTATTAACTGATTCATTTTGAAAAAAAATTCCCATGACAGTATCCCTTTAAGTAACAAAATTTTTATCAAAATGAAGGGAATTGAAGAGAAATAAGGTACCTGTGAAAAAGTCATTTTTGGGACAATTGAATCTGGGCCAAACTCAGGCAGTGGCTTTTATTTATTCTGACACTCAATGGATTCCAATGAGAAGACAAAGCCTCTCAGTCTCCATCAGATTTGATTTATTCAGATACAGACACAGTGTTTCATCCCACAGGCCCTTGTGTTGGATTCCAGCACTTCATGTCGTTTGTATCAGTCCCATTATAATCTAACCCATGTGACTCAACTTGTAGCATCTTATTTGTCAATTTGACACCTTCCTACAGAATGTGCCGTGTAGCTGAACTGTAACTCACACACACACATACTCACTCACAGACACGTGTCTCAGTTCTAGTGAATGTTGTACTCAGTGTTTCAGTAACAATCCCAATTGACTTCTGTAAGTGACCCCTTGATTGGAACTGACTGTACAACGAGGTCTTATGTAGAAAAAGTGACACAACATCATATTATACAGAATTCAGCAACAGTCATATCAATAATTGGCCACTAGGTGTCAGAGGTAGTGAAAAGGCTGTTCACCTAAACTGCAATTTAAAGTTAACCTTAAATATGGTGCAAATAGCAGCATTATAAGACTTTATTCATTTTTTTACTGTTTTATTTTATTGAATAATTCATTTTTTTGTTGTGCAATTTTGAATTTAGAAGAAACAGCATATGTATTGTTATGGGCTCCTAGACCTGGGGCAAAGTTTATACTATTTATTATTAATACATGTTATTAATAATACTAATAATAATATTAAATAAATATAGTAAACTATGCGCCAGGTGTAGGAGGCTATAACAAAAGATCAGTGTGTTGCACTTGTGTGAAAGAAGATGCACAATTGGTTGCTATGGGTTACAAGATCAGGAGGAGGAGGCAGAAAACGTGATTACACTATCCATTAGAATGGTATGTGATTACCCTGATAATCAGAGCGCTGGATGAGTAAATCGGTTGTAGAGACACATTATTATATCTATAGTAGACATTACACTGGTTGGATAAAAGGAGTTTTGTATGAAGGGAAGACTAAGTGGATCGTATGGTTTGTATTTGGGCAGAGAGAAGTGGATCTGATCTGATGGACAGGGCAACTACATAGAGTGGAGATTAATAGTGATGAGCAAATGTCACCATTTTGTTTAGTCGTAAAATTTTTAAAACTAACAAAAAATTTGCAAAAAACATTGTCAATAGGCAACAAAAAGAAATGTGTCTGCATGACAAATTTTCTCCCTCCAAATGCTTTAAAGTCAATGGGTGTTTTTTTGTGGCGGCTTTTTTGTTCAATTTTGGCTGTGAATCCATGGCTGGAGAAAAAATCACTAGGGCTTGAGCATGCTCAGTCTGTTCCTCTCCAACTGAGCCAAGAGCTATGAGTGAGCTGGGAGAGACTCAGGCAGGAAGTGATGTCACACCAAGCTAATATGGCAGCTGCAGAGAGCTTCTAGAGAATAAATATAGTCTTATAGCTTGCACAATTGTGACTAATCTATTGGCAATAAACTGCTTCGGTAGCTTTCCTTCTCCTTTAAGTGCATTTCCTACTAGGGGCAAATTCACTAAGATGCGAAGTTGCGCAACTTTGCCGCACTTCGCCGCACTTCGCCAGGCGTAGTTTCGCCAGCGCTCCGCAAATTCACTAAAATCCGAAGTTGCACACAGGGGTAGCGTAAAGGTTGCAAAGTTGCGCTAGCATTGATTCGCTATGTAAAGCGAAGTTATGCTAGCGAAGGCTAATTTGCATACGGCGCGAAATTCAAATTTCAATGGAGGAACATGTATCTCCACTTCAAATGCCTAGAAAACCTTCAAATCAGCAAATATAAATGTTATTTTGCCCTACACATGTGCCCACTGTCTAGGTAAGTTGCCATGAGTCAGGAAATGTAGGGGGAAGGAGGGGAGCCCCAAAAATATTTTCGATCTTTTTCAGCCTATCACCCATCATGTAGAAAACACGCCAGCGTTTTTTGGGACTTAGAAAAAAATTGACTTTTTTTGAAACAATCGCTATCTACTCTATTGCGCTTCGCCAGGTCTGAGGTGGCGAAGGAAGACTAGCGTAAAAGGTAGCGTTCAGTACACTGCGCAAGTTAGTGAATTTGCATAGTTACGTCGCTAGCGAAAATTCGCCTGGCGTAAGGGTGCGAAGTAACACTAGCGAAACTACGCCAGCATTCGTTAGTGAATTTGCACAGTAACGAAAAATGCCAAACGCTAGCGTTCGGCGCTTCGTCGCTTAGTGAATTTGCGCCTAGGTGTCTCAAGTCTCCCTCAACCCACACTCAACCCTCCCACAACCCCTCCTGACTAGGGATGTCGCGGACTGTTCGCCCGCGAACTAGTTCGCGCGAACATCGACTGTTCGCGTTCGCCGAATGTTCGCGAACGTCGCGCGACGTTCGCCAATTTGGGTTTGCCTTAGCTGGCGCTTTTTTTGCCATTTCTCCCCCAGACCAGCAGATACATGGCAGCCAATCAGGAAGCTCTCCCTCCTGGACCACCCCCACACCCCCTGGACCACTCCCCTTCCATATATAAACTGAAGCCCTGCAGCGTTTTTTCATTCTGCCTGTGTGTGCTTGGAAGAGATAGTGTAGGGAGAGAGCTGTTAGTGATTTGAGGGACAGTTGATAGTAACTTTGCTGGCTAGTAATCTACTTGATACTGCTCTGTATTGTAGGGATAGAACTCTGCAGGGATTTGAGGGACAGTGAGTTTAGGTTAGTTAGCTTTGCTGGCTAGTAATCTACCTTCTACTGCAGTGCTCTGTATGTAGCTGCTGTGGGCACTGATCTCTTCTGATCTCATCTGCTGACTGCTGTAATAACCCAATAGTCCTTGTAAGGACTGCTTTTATTTTCTTTTTTGTTTTTTTACTTTGCTAGTTGCTACTATAAGCCCAGTGCTATTAGTCTAGCTGTGTTGGGGAGTGGGACTGGTGTGCTGCTCCTAGTAGTTCAGCACCAACCAGAGTAATTTTTTTTTTTTTTTTAATATATATATATATATTTTTTTTTATTTTACTTATCTTACTGTTCTTTAACGTGTCCAGTGCTGTTTGCTGTTCTTCATAGTAGTGCACCAATAGTAGTGCACTTGCAGGCATTGTTTGCCCAGTGTGTTCTTCAAACAACTGCCATCTAGCTGTGTGAGCTTGTTCACATTCTGTCTAAATATCAATAATAATACCGTCTCCAGAAACACCACCTGAGTGACGTTTTTCAAGCAGCAATAATTAGGGATGGGCGAATAAATTCGCCATGGTTAAATTCGCGGCGAATTTCTGCGTTTCGCCGCGGGCAAATTTTTCGCGAAATTGCGGCAAAAATTCGCCTCGCGACTCGTTTCGCCGCGCGTCGAAATTTTCGTCGCACGACGAGCCGCGACGCCGCTAATGCGCGTCAAAACAAAAAGACGCGCGACAAACTAAACATCACCCACAGCAGCCAATAAGATGTGAGCCATCCCTGAGCCAACCCACTGGCTATATAAGGAGCTGCAGAGGCGGCCATTACTCGTGGCGTTTCTGGTAGAGGTAGAGAGAGCAGGATAGTGAGAGATTTGTGTGTGATTTAGCTAGTGGAGTTTGTGTAGAGAGCTTTTTTTTTTTCTGAGTCAGTGCAAGTGGAGGTTGTGGATTTCAGTTTACTGTTTTCCCTCTTCTGCTTGCCTGCTCACCACCCAATAGCCCTTTTTAGGGCTAACTGTCTTTGTCTTTGTCTGTGCTGGTGTGTGTACTCCTTGTGGGTGCACACTTCTGCTGAGGGGATTTAGTTGAGGGTTTTATTTTTTTCTCCTTTCCTTCCCCGAAATATCCAAACCCCCCCTTATATATATATTTTTTTTTAAGTTTAGTTGCCCAATATGACGGGCCGTGGGAGAGGGGGGATGGGTGGTGGTGGTGGGAAGAAGGGTGGGTTAGGGATGGGTGGTGGTGGTGGGAAGAAGGGTGGGTTAGGGATGGGTGGTGGTGGTGGTGGGAAGAAGGGTGGGATAGGGAGGGGTGGCCGAGGAAGAGGCCGTGGTGCTGGCCGTGGGCATCCAACCCCACAACAGCCATGTGCCATGCCCAGTCTGGGCACTGTAAATCAGTCGCAGCACAAGCTGCCATCAAAGCAGCTGCCATCACAGCAGCAGCTGCAACAACAACAGCAGCAGCTGCAACAACAACAGCAGCAGCAGCTGCAACAACAGCAGCAGCAGCCGCAACAACAGCAGCAGCAAATGCCACAGCAGCAGGTGGCTGTGGGTCGCAGCAGCGGGGCAACTGGTCCACGTAGGACTGTGCCCAATTTTTTTGCCACTGCTTCGCGACCCATACGGTCGCAGCAGGCAGAGGCAGTGGTAGACTGGCTGACCCAGGTTACCTCATCTGCAGCAGGCACCAGTGAGCGGCAGGAGGTGGCATCACCTGCTAGCTCAGTGTGGGATGACACCCCATCCCTCTTATTTGATCCTGAGGTGGACTTGGGCCCAGACACCCTGGATCTTTTTGATGATCAGGCAGGAATGGGGGGGGCATTCATGTCTGATGAAGAGGAGGAGGTGGTCATGTCACAGCCCACATCAATAGGGGATATTGGGCAGGGTCCCCTTATGGCAGGGCAGCAAGTTGCTGGTGTGGGGTCAGACACCAGCATGCTGGATGTGGGTATTGATGCCATGTATGAGGCAGGGTCTGGTCTGGGGGAGGACGATGACAGGGACAGACCCTGGGAGCCGGCTCCAGAGGATAACAGCAGCAGTTCAGGGGGGGAACTGTTTGTTGTTGATGAGGATGAAGAGCCAGCTCCACCGACCACTGCTAGGGGGGGCAGGCAACAGGGCAGCACTGCGCCTAGGTCCAAAGCCTATGTGCGTACGGGTGGGGACCATCCTCAACCCTCCACAGCAGGCAAGGCAGTGGCCCGCACTTCAGCAGTGTGGGCTTTTTTCACGTGCCAGGCAGAGGAACAGGCAATAGCAGTGTGCCAGCTCTGCCGGCAGAAGGTTCGAAGGGGGCAGGCAGGGTCACATATGGGAACATCAGCTTTAAGTTCCCATATGAAACGTCATCACAGGATGACGTGGGAGCAGCACCAAAGTGGCAGGGCACCGGGTGGCAGTGGTGCTTCCTGTCCACCTCCTCCCATTCCTCAGGGAAGAGGTGCTAGCTCCCCAGACCCTGCAGCAGATGAAGAGGATTCTGGGGCTCACAGTCGGAGGCAGCCACTGTGTAGCTCAGCCTCTTCTGCAGCCTCCTCCTCCTCAATGCGGCCCCTGTCCCGCCAGGTTTCCCTCCCCCAGTTCCTCAGCCGCAAGACGCCTCTCTCCCCCAGCCACCCCCAAGTGCAGAGGCTTAATGGCTGCCTGGCAAAGCTTCTGGCAGTGCAGCTGCTGCCCTATCAGCTAGTCGAAGCAGCCCCCTTCCGACAGCTGATGGCTTGCGCTGCCCCTAACTGGCGGATCCCCAGCCGCCATTATTTTGCCAGGAAGGCTGTCCCTGCCATCCACCAGCATGTGGTTGAGAATGTGTCCCTGTCGCTGGATCATGCTGTTGGCGGCAGGGTGCACTGCACCACTGACACGTGGACCAGCAGGCATGGGCAGGGGAGGTACATAACCTACACTGCGCACTGGGTCACCCTCATGAGTGCTGGGGAGGGTGCAAGCCGGGGCGCTCCCCTCAGGCTACAGGTGCCTCCCCGTGGGGTACAGGGCAAACCCCACATGTCCACTTCCTCCTCCTCCTCCACTATGGATGAGCCACCCCTGAAGCGTCCCCGCAGCTACGCTTCAGTGCAGCACAGGCGATGTCAGGCTGTGCTGCAACTCCTCTCCCTGGGCGAGAGGAGTCATACTGCACCTGAGCTCATGGCTGCCTTCCAGACTCAGGTGCAGCGGTGGTTCACTCCCCGCCAGCTCCAAGCAGGTAATATTGTTTGCGACAACGGTCGCAACCTGCTGGCCGCCATCCGCCTAGGGCACCTGACCCACATGCCTTGCTTTGCACATGTCCTCAACCTTGTGGTGCAGCGCTTCCTCAAGAGCTACCAAGGGTTGGGTGACATGCTGGAGAAGGTACGTAGGGTATGTGCCCATTTTCGCAGGTCCCCCACCGCCAGCGCGTCTTTGGCACGGATGCAGCGGCAGCATAGTCTGCCACCCCACCGGCTCATCTGTGACCTGCCGACGCGCTGGAATTCCACCCTGCACATGGTGGAGCGCCTCGTAGAGCAGCGCTGGGCGGTCAGCAATTACCTGCTGGAGCACAGTGCCAGGGGTACTCAGGGGGCGGATTTGGGGTACTTTAGTGCAGAGCAGTGGCAGCAAATGAGGCAGCTCTGCCAAGTACTTGCCCCCTTTGAGCAGGCGACACGCTTTGTTAGCAGGGACAATGCGTGTCTTAGCGATGTCATACCCCTGGTGTTCCTCCTCAAGCGCACGTTGGATGGGCTGCTAGAGGAGGGTGACGTGCCTGAGGAGGAGGAGGAGGAGAGTAGGCCCCGTAGGCAGGCAGAGGGGGCTGAGGAGGAGATGGTGCCTGATGAGGAGGATGAGGGAGAGGAGGACTGGGTGCCTGTGCAGCATGGGGAGCAGGGCACATGCCACCCAACCACCCCAGCTATTGTCCGCGGCTGGGAGGGTACAGAGCAGGGGCAGGTTGAGCCAGATGACCTGCTGCATCTGGAGGGCAGTCAAGAAGAGGTTGGTCGGGGGCACCTCTTTTACATGGCTGCCCATATGCAGACTTGCCTCCGAAGCGATCCCCGGGTCTGTTCTATCAAAGACCGGGAGGATTATTGGGTGGCTACTTTGCTTGACCCACGGTACAAGGGAAAGGTGGGGGAGTTCCTTGTACCCAGCCAGAGAGAGAGGAGGATGGGTCAATTGAGGAAGGCTCTGTGCTCAAAATTAGTGGAGGCCTTCCCCCAGTCTGACACTTCTCAGGCCTCCACTACTCCACACACCCAGCAGAGACAGGGGCCTAGCAGCAGCAGCAGCAGCAGCAAGGGCGGAGATCTCATGGGTGTGTGGAAGAGCTTTTTCGAGCCTCAACGGCCAGCAGCAGGCCCAGTCAGCACCCAAAGCCACCACCAGCAGCGGGTGGAGCATATGGTGGCTGACTACATGGGGTCAGTCAGCGTGCAGGATGCCATTCGCCCTGACGATGACCCCATGCATTATTGGGTCTCGAGGCTCGACCAGTGGCCAGAACTGGCACAGTACGCTCTGGAGGTGCTGGCTTGCCCCCCTGCCAGTGTCCTGTCAGAGCGTGTCTTCAGTGCCGCAGGTGGGGTGGTCACTGAGAAGCGGACACGGCTATCCACTGGCAGCGTGGATAAGCTGACATTCATTAAAATGAATGAGGCATGGATAAGCGGGGATATCCAAGTGCCCATTGCAGACAGCAGAGACTAGCCTCCTCTCCTCCTTCTCCTCCACAGATTTAGCCTCCTCTCTCCATTGCTGCCCATACTCTCCTCCTCAGTAGTATTGCCCATTCCCCATCTGTCTGCACCTGCTGCCCTTGCTGCTGCTGCTGCTGCTGTAGCCTGCTACTAGCCCTGGTAGTACTGCTGCTGTGCTGCATTGTCGGCAATTTTTTTATGGTGGGGGCCTATCAAAGCTCCTACTGCTATCGTAGATACTACTGCTGCATTGTCGGCAAATTTTTTTAGTAGTTGAGGCCTAACATGGCCTCTAAATATGTTTCTTCGAATACTGCCACATTGTTGGCTAATTTCTTCTGGTTGAGGCCTAACATGGCTTCTAAATATGTTGCTTATAATTTTGCCGCTAAGTTGGCTAATTTCTTCTGGTTGAGGCCTAACATGGCTTCTAAAAATGTTTTCTCAAATACTGCCACAATGTTGGCTAATTTCTTCTCGTTGAGGCCTAACATGGCTTCTAAATATGTTGCTTATAATTTTGCCGCTAAGTTGGCTAATTTCTTCTGGTTGAGGCCTAACATGGCTTCTAAAAATGTTTTCTCAAATACTGCCACAATGTTGGCTAATTTCTTCTCGTTGAGGCCTAACATGGCTTCTAAATATGTTGCTTATAATTTTGCCGCTAAGTTGGCTAATTTCTTCTGGTTGAGGCCTAACATGGCTTCTAAAAATGTTTTCTCAAATACTGCCACAATGTTGGCTAATTTCTTCTGGTTGAGGCCTAACATGGCTTCTAAATATGTTGCTTATAATTTTGCCGCTAAGTTGGCTAATTTCTTCTGGTTGAGGCCTAACATGGCTTCTAAAAATGTTTCTTCGAATACTGCCACATTGTTGGCTAATTTCTTCTGGTTGAGGCCTAACATGGCTTCTAAATATGTTGCTTATAATTTTGCCGCTAAGTTGGCTAATTTCTTCTGGGGGTTGAGGCCTAACATGGCTTCTAAATATTTTTCTTACAATTTTGCGGCTAATGTCTTCTGTTTGGGGCCTGCCTCATTTAATTCTTCTGGCTCTAATATTGAGTTGATTAAAAGTTACAAGTTACAAAATGACTGTTGCTGCCACTGCTGTTGCTATTAATGCCTCGTTATTTGGCAAAAGTCTTCTCTGTTTGGGGCCTGCCTCATTTAATTCTTCTGGCTCTAATATAGAGTTGATTAAAAGTTACAACATGACTGCCGCTGCTGTTGCTACTAATGCCTCATTATTTGGCAAACGTCTTCTGTTTGGGGCCTGCCTCATTTAATTCTTCTGGCTCTAATATAGAGTTGATTAAAAGTTACAGCATGACTGTTGTTGCTGCTGCTGTTGCTACTACTGCCTCATTATTTGGCAAACGTCTTCTGTTTGGGGCCTGCCTCATTTAATTCTTCTGGCTCTAATATAGAGTTGATTAAAAGTTACAACATGACTGCCGCTGCTGTTGCTACTAATGCCTCATTATTTGGCAAACGTCTTCTGTTTGGGGCCTGCCTCATTTAATTCTTCTGGCTCTAATATAGAGTTTATTAAAAGTTACAGCATGACTGTTGTTGCCGCTGCTGTTGCTACTACTGCCTCATTATTTGGCAAACGTCTTCTGTTTGGGGCCTGCCTCATTTAATTCTTCTGGCTCTAATATAGAGTTGATTGAAATTTACAACATGACTGTTGTTGCCGCTGCTGTTGCTACTAATGCCTCATTATTTGGCAAACGTCTTCTGTTTGGGGCCTGCCTCATTTAATTCTTCTGGCTCTAATATAGCGTTGATTGAAAGTTACAACATGACTGTTGTTGCCGCTGCTGTTGCTACTACTGCCTCATTATTTGGCAAACGTCTTCTGTTTGGGGCCTGCCTCATTTAATTCTTCTGGCTCTAATATAGAGTTTATTAAAAGTTACAGCATGACTGTTGTTGCTGCTGCTGTTGCTACTACTGCCTCATTATTTGGCAAACGTCTTCTGTTTGGGGCCTGCCTCATTTAATTCTTCTGGCTCTAATATAGAGTTGATTAAAAGTTACAACATGACTGCCGCTGCTGTTGCTATTAATGCCTCATTATTTGGCAAACGTCTTCTGTTTGGGGCCTGCCTCATTTAATTCTTCTGGCTCTAATATAGAGTTTATTAAAAGTTACAGCATGACTGTTGTTGCTGCTGCTGTTGCTACTACTGCCTCATTATTTGGCAAACGTCTTCTGTTTGGGGCCTGCCTCATTTAATTCTTCTGGCTCTAATATAGAGTTGATTGAAATTTACAACATGACTGTTGTTGCCGCTGCTGTTGCTACTAATGCCTCATTATTTGGCAAACGTCTTCTGTTTGGGGCCTGCCTCATTTAATTCTTCTGGCTCTAATATAGCGTTGATTGAAAGTTACAACATGACTGTTGTTGCCGCTGCTGTTGCTACTACTGCCTCATTATTTGGCAAACGTCTTCTGTTTGGGGCCTGCCTCATTTAATTCTTCTGGCTCTAATATAGAGTTGATTAAAAGTTACAACATGACTGTTGTTGCCGCTGCTGTTGCTACTAAGGCCTCATTATTTGGCAAACGTCTTCTGTTTGGGGCCTGCCTCATTTAATTCTTCTGGCTCTAATATAGAGTTGATTGAAAGTTACAACATGACTGCCGCTGCTGATGCTACTAATGCCTCATTATTTGGCAAAACTCTGGTGGGTGTCTATAAAGGCTCCTACTGCTGTGGCTGACACTACTGCTGCATTGTCGGCAATTTTTTTTGTAGTTGAGGCCTATCATGGCTTCTAAAAATGTTTCTTCGAATACTGCCATATTGTTGGCTGATTTCTTCTGGGGGTCGAGGCCTATCATGGCTTCTAAAAATGTTTCTTCGAATACTGCCACATTGTTTGGCTAATTTCTTCTGGGGGTTGAGGCCTAACATGGTTTCTAAATAGGTTGCTTGTAATTTTGCCGCTAAGTTGGCTAATGTCTTCTGGTGGTTGAGGCCTATCATGGCTTCTAAAAATATTTCTTCGAATACTGCCATATTGTTGGCTGATTTCTTCTGGGGGTCGAGGCCTATCATGGCCTCTAAAAATGTTTCTTCGAATACTGCCATATTGTTGGCTAATTTCTTCTGGGGGTTGAGGCCTATCATGGCTTCTAAAAATGTTTCTTCGAATACTGCCACATTGTTGGCTAATTTCTTCTGGTGGTTGAGGCCTAACATGGCTTCTAAAAATGTTTTTTCGAATACTGCCATATTGTTGGCTAATTTTTTCTGGGGGTTAAGGCCTATCATGGCTTCTAAAAATGTTTCTTCGAATACTGCCATATTGTTGGCTAATTTCTTCTGGGGGTTGAGGCCTATCATGGCTTCTAAAAATGTTTCTTCGAATACTACCACATTGTTGGCTAATTTCTTCTGGTGGTTGAGGCCTAACATGGCTTCTAAAAATGTTTTTTCGAATACTGCCACATTGTTGGCTAATTTCTTCTGGGGGTTGAGGCCTAACATGGTTTCTAAATAGGTTGCTTGTAATTTTGCCGCTAAGTTGGCTACTGTCTTCTGGGGGTTGAGGCCTATCATGGCTTCTAAAAATGTTTCTTCGAATACTGCCATATTGTTGGCTAATTTCTTCTGGGGGTTGAGGCCTATCATGGCTTCTAAAAATGTTTCTTCGAATACTGCCACATTGTTGGCTAATTTCTTCTGGTGGTTGAGGCCTAACATGGCTTCTAAAAATGTTTTTTCGAATACTGCCATATTGTTGGCTAATTTTTTCTGGGGGTTGAGGCCTATCATGGCTTCTAAAAATGTTTCTTCGAATACTGCCATATTGTTGGCTAATTTCTTCTGGGGGTTGAGGCCTATCATGGCTTCTAAAAATGTTTCTTCGAATGCTGCCACATTGTTTGGCTAATTTCTTCTGGGGGTTGAGGCCTATCATGGCTTCTAAAAATGTTTCTTCGAATGTTGCCACATTGTTTGGCTAATTTCTTCTGGGGGTTGAGGCCTATCATGGCTTCTAAAAATGTTTCTTCGAATACTGCCATATTGTTGGCTAAATTTTTTCTGGGGGTTGAGGCCTATCATGGCTTCTAAAAATGTTTCTTCGAATACTGCCACATTGTTGGCTAATTTCTTCTGGTGGTTGAGGCCTAACATGTCTTCTAAAAATGTTTTTTCGAATACTGCCATATTGTTGGCTAATTTTTTCTGGGGGTTGAGGCCTATCATGGCTTCTAAAAATGTTTCTTCGAATGCTGCCACATTGTTTGGCTAATTTCTTCTGGGGGTTGAGGCCTATCATGGCTTCTAAAAATGTTTCTTCGAATGCTGCCACATTGTTTGGCTAATTTCTTCTGGGGGTTGAGGCCTATCATGGCTTCTAAAAATGTTTCTTCGAATACTGCCATATTGTTGGCTGATTTCTTCTGGGGGTCGAGGCCTATCATGGCCTCTAAAAATGTTTCTTCGAATACTGCCATATTGTTGGCTAATTTCTTCTGGGGGTTGAGGCCTATCATGGCTTCTAAAAATGTTTCTTCGAATACTGCCACATTGTTGGCTAATTTCTTCTGGTGGTTGAGGCCTAACATGGCTTCTAAAAATGTTTTTTCGAATACTGCCATATTGTTGGCTAATTTTTTCTGGGGGTTGAGGCCTATCATGGCTTCTAAAAATGTTTCTTCGAATACTGCCATATTGTTGGCTAATTTCTTCTGGGGGTTGAGGCCTATCATGGCTTCTAAAAATGTTTCTTCGAATACTGCCACATTGTTGGCTAATTTCTTCTGGTGGTTGAGGCCTAACATGGCTTCTAAAAATGTTTTTTCGAATACTGCCACATTGTTGGCTAATTTCTTCTGGGGGTTGAGGCCTAACATGGTTTCTAAATAGGTTGCTTGTAATTTTGCCGCTAAGTTGGCTACTGTCTTCTGGGGGTTGAGGCCTATCATGGCTTCTAAAAATGTTTCTTCGAATACTGCCACATTGTTGGCTAATTTTTTCTGGGGGTTGAGGCCTATCATGGCTTCTAAAAATGTTTCTTCGAATACTGCCACATTGTTGGCTAATTTCTTCTGGTGGTTGAGGCCTAACATGGCTTCTAAAAATGTTTTTTCGAATACTGCCATATTGTTGGCTATTTTTTTCTGGGGGTTGAGGCCTATCATGGCTTCTAAATAGGTTGCTTGTAATTTTGCCGCTAAGTTGGCTACTTTCTTCTGGTGGTTGAGGCCTATCATGGCTTATAAAAATGTTTCTTCAAATACAGCCCCATTGTTTGGCTAATTTCTTCTGGGGGTTGAGGCCTGCCTCATTTAATTCTTCTGGCTCTAATACAATTGATTACAACAATGCTTGCTGCTTGGTTGTCAAATGTATTCACACTATTATTACCCCTGAAACGACTGCGGCCAAAAGTCCTTTGCCTCAGTCATTATTCTTTCTTTTGAAATGATAGGAGTGCTCTAAAAAATGTATACAGGGAGGGCGTGTGTGTGTAGCAGTAACTGAGTGAAACATAGGTGTGAATTGCTCTTCCCATTGATTCCAAAGCAAAACATGACATATATACATTCATTACTGTGTACAAAAGTAAGGGAAATGTTTTAATGGTAGTCCCAATGGTAGTAAATGTTTAATGGTAGTCCCAAAGCCATGTCTGGTCTGGGAGTCAAAATAGGCCCTTGCATTCAAATTACACAGAGGCCCAAACAGGCCCCAAACATCAGCCCAGTAAATTTGACTGGAAACCAACCAACCTGGCAACCCTGGGTGACACAAACATAGCCATAAACTCTACTTAAATTCATGCTGTAAGTAATAATTTAGATTGAATTTGTCCTCTATGAATGCTTTTGTCCTTGAGTTAAATAAACGAGACAACACAGTTTGCTTAATGGAAAAAGGAATTTCATTCCTAGATGATGTCCATCTTACATCCCACTTTCAGCTGCATCTGCTATTTTGCAACTTTCAACTTCACAAGCAGTCTTGTCCCAGTTTGCTGTCCATAACCTTCAAAGAGAACACACGCCATCCTTTGTTTCCAAACACTTTACACAACGTATTCATAGATCCAGTGCAAAGCCCTTAAAGGGGTGGTTCACCTTTAAGGTAACTTTTAGTATGCAATAGTATGGCAAATTCTAAGCAACTTTTAATTTGGTTTTACTTATTTGCCTTTTTCTTCTAAGTTCAGACTCTTTGCAGCTTTTAAATGTGGGTCAATGAGTTGACCCCAACTAAAAAGCCAATACTATGTCAGGCTACAAATGTATTGTTAGTCATTGCTACTTTTTTACATTTAGGCCTCTCCTATTCATATTCCAGTCTCTTATTTAAATCAATGTATGATTGCTAGGGGAATAATGTTACTTCTAATAGTGCCTAATTGCCAAATATAGTGTGACTTAATATCATAATTTATTTTAAAAAATCAATGTATTTGAGTGTTACAGTAGTCAATTTATCAATTTCGTCGCCATCGCGACGAGGTTCGTCGCCGTCGCGTCGAGGTTCGTCGCCGTCGCGACGATATTCGTCGCCGCGCGACGAGGTTCGTCGCGCGCCATATCAAAACTGTGTTTGCGCATGCGCGCGCGTGCGTCATGTGACGCGCGTCGTGTGCGCGCACGCGTCGTGTGACGCGCGTCATGTGACGCGCGTCATGCGCGCGTCAAAAATGGGCGTCGCCACTATAAATAGCCCCGCCCGTGCTTACATTTTTAGGAGTGCAGTTTGAAAATGGCAGGACCTGGCATGATGAACCGAGACCAGCTGCGGTACTTCGTCAGGTACCTGCACCAGGAGGGATACGACAATATTCCTCCTGGAGTGAGAGGAATCCAGGCGCTCCGGAGGAGCATAATGGAACGGCTGAGGCGCAGGCTGCGGAGGGAGTACCGCCTGCGCTTAAGTCTGAGGGAGCTCCAGAGGATCTGGAGCGATCTCAAAAGACGCCACAGCGCATTTGTTGATGAGCTGCGCGTGGAAGTGGAAGGTAGAGTTATTTAAAAAGAAAACATCTTATAATGATTTGCTATTTTACAGCAAAAATGTATTTAAGTGAATACTGTAATTAGGATTGGAACAGTTGACTTTGACTGACTGACATAATTGCAGACAAGTTAGATAACAAGTAAATGAGCTGTCAAATGGAGATTATTTAAACAGATTATAATAGATTTATTTAAATGCAATACATGAGTTTCCCTTCTTAACTACAATAAAGCCACTTGATTCCCATTTATTTTGGTATTTTGGAGCAAATGTGTATTTGTTTAGGCCTGTGACAAGGCTAATAAGAATTTTACTTCACTTAAAGGTAGATTTATTTAAACGTAATAAATAGGTTTCCCTTCTTAACTACAATAAAGCCACTTGATCAGGCTCGGATCTGTGAAAAAGGCCACCAAGGCCCGGGCCTAGGGCTGGAGGATTTTAGGGTGGCGGCATGCTGCCCAACCACACCCATATTGGTTCAGAAACACTGGGGATGCACAGGAGATACAATAGTTTCCCATGCAGCAATCCCCATTGCTCCTGTCCAGATGATAAAAATTTGCCCGAATAAAGGGGAGGGGACAGGGGCGACGAATGGCAGTGGGCCTAGGGATGCCTTCTATGTAAATCTTGCCCTGCACTTGATTCCTATTTATTTTGGTATTTTGGAGCAAATGTGTATTTGTTTAGGCCTGTGACAAGGCTAATAAGAATTTTACTTCACATAAAGGTAGATTTATTTAAACGGAAAAAATAGGTTTCCCTTCTTAACTACAATAAAGTTAATTTTCCTGTAGTTACAACATGACACCTTATCCTGTATAATTTATACTGTACAAATGCAATTGCTGTGTTACTCAAACTGAAATTTATTCATTGCCAGCTGAGTGGATCCAAGATGATCCTGATGATGATGATGATGGGGAAGTACCAGCACCACCACCACCTGACCAGGCAGCACCGCCTGTACCTGATGAGGCAGCACTGCCTCCACCACCTCACCAGGCGGCACCACCACCTCACCAGGTGGCACCACCTCACCAGGCGGCACCACCACCTCACCAGGCGGCACCACCACCTCACCAGGCGGCACCACCACCTCACCAGGTGGCACCACCTCACCAGGCGGCACCACCACCTCACCAGGCGGCACCACCACCTCACCAGGTGGCACCACCACCTCACCAGGTGGCACCACCAGCGGACGACCAGGGGCTCAGTGTAGGCACTCAGACAGAGCATGCCTACTACGACCAGACTGAGCTCCTGGTCACCCTAGCTCATCAAGTAAATGCCATGCGGCAGGAGCTGGGAGAGGTTAGGGACATTGTTGACAACCTCCAGAGGGTTGTTGCTCCTCCTCCTCCTCCTCCACTTTAATTTATTTATTATTTGTTACAGCACCAGTTGTGCTATATGTTGTGAATTAAAAAAAATTTTTATATCTCTATATTTTGAGTTCATTTTTCATTTGACTAAACTAATACTCACATGGTACTTGGAATTGTTTGGATTCTAATAACACAACGATGACTATTCTTAATCGGAGTCATTAAAATTACATTACATAGTATTTCAGAATCATTACAATTACATGATGTAAATATAAGGTTCATTCACATAAACATATGGTTTATTCATTTTTATCTGAGATACAAAGCATCCAGATACTATCTGTTCAGATTTATTAGTTGTACTTGTGTTAGTAATCTACTATTAGATATTTGAAGTACAGATGGTACTTTTTGGTTAAACAGAGATATAGAGTAGTAGTAGTAGATACCATTACCAGTTGACCAGAGGTAATGTGAAAAAATCCACAAACGTTAAAAGTTTAAGAAACTTGCAAAATGGGAGCCATTTTTTCAAGATAGGAGTCCTCTAACAATGCAGGGCATGTGTGTAGCAGTATACTAAGTGAAACACGCATGTGTATTGGTCTTCCCATGGAGTCCAATCCAATTCAGCACATTCAGACACAAAGCAAAAGATACCATGTTCATTTATCATCACAGACTACAAAGCTTGAAACTAAGGGGAAAATTTTTATTTGTAGGCCCAAAGATGAAAAAAGGTTATACAAACAAAACACCCATAGAAGATGGGCTTCATCAAATTGCACTGCGCGTCAAAAATAACGTCGCGCGTTAAAACACGTACACGCGTCCGCGACAAAATATTTTGTCGCGCGACAAAATCGGGCCGCGCGACTCGTTTCGCGAATTTTTCGCCGTTTCGCGAATTTCGCTGGAAATTCGCGAATTATTCGGCGAAGCGAAACGCGACAGATTCGCCCATCACTAGCAATAATATATTCTGTATCCACTGCTGTAGTAGTGTATACGTTGACCTTGTAGGCATTGTTTGCCCAGTGTGTTCTTCAAACAACTGCCACCTAGCTGTGTGAGCTTTTTCACATTCTGTCTAAATATCAATAATAATACCGTCTCCAGAAACACCACCTGAGTGACGTTTTTCAAGCAGCAATAATATATTCCGTATCCACTGCTGTAGTGTATACGTTGACCTTGTAGGTATTGTTTGCCCAGTGTGTTCTTCAAACAACTGCCACCTAGCTGTGTGAGCTTTTTCACATTCTGTCTAAAAATCAATAATAATACCGTCTCCAGAAACACCACCTGAGTGACGTTTTTCAAGCACCAATAATATATTCCGTATCCACTGCTGTAGTGTATACGTTGACCTTGCAGGCATTGTTGTTTGCCCAGTGTGTTCTTCAAACAACTGCCACCTAGCTGTGTGAGCTTTTTCACATTCTGTCTAAATAACAATAATAATTCCGTGTCCATAAACATCACCTGAGTGATGTTTTTACAGCAGCAATAATATATTCCATATCCACTACTGTACACGTTGCCCTTGCAGGCATTGTTTGCCCAGTCTTTAACCAAGTGCCACCTAGCTGTGTGAGCTTTTTCACATTCCGTGTCCAGAAACATCACCTGAGTGACGTAGTGTGATTTCTGCCCTTTACAGCACAAAACGCAGCGCTGTGTCAACAATGTATTTTTCAGATACATTTTTGCCCTTGATCCCCCTCTGGCATGCCACTGTCCAGGTCGTTGCACCCTTTAAACAACTTTAAAATCATTTTTCTGGCCAGAAATGTCTTTTCTAGCTTTTAAAATTCGCCTTCCCATTGAAGTCTATGGGTTCACGACGTTCGCGAACCGTTCGCATTTTTTTCCAACGTTCGCTACATCCCTACTCCTGACCCAAACCCGGTTTGGCCCTGGGCAGCCCACTCCGTTCCTTCTATTTATAGACCTGTGCCCACCCTGTGGTGGGGTCACAAAAGGGGTGGGGTTGACATGAGTCTATAAATTCAGGCAACTGAAGCCGGTGACCCCAAGATTTTTTTCGGTAGCCTGGTTTACCCAGGGGTCCTACCCTGTGTGCCCAGTGCCAGGCACATACCATTCATATCATTTCGTGTACATGGGGGTGATACTAGAGGCCCTGGCCTGTGGCAGAAAGATTTAGAGGCAGAATCCCAGCTGCATTCACATTCAGGAGCACCGAGGACACACATTTGTGTAACTTTACCTGCTCCATAGGCAACTGCCACATGTGTGCTCATGGGGGGTCAGTGTGGGGGGCGGGTGCAGAGATCCTCTGACCTAGGGTTGACTTTTCTCTACCTGTGCTTTTTGGCAGCCCCTAATGAGAATCCAGATGAATTTCTCTAGATCCTTCCAACAGGTTCTCTTGTTAGTGTTTGGGGCCTGTTTGTTAGGGACCTATTTATCCTGCTGTGTAAAATGATTTACATCTCAGAAACAGTGTAAAAAACAATGTAAAGTCTGTAATGTGGGTATTTCTGCTTGTGTTCCTTGTCTTTCACTTTGCACAGATTTCACTGCAGGAACAACTGAAACCCCTTCTTACCAATGTCTCTGTATTCACTGAGGCTCAGGCAAGCGCTGAATGTAGGTGCAACTCAACTTACATTAAATGGCACGAAATAGAGTTAAATGGCTAATTCATAAAGTTATGTCTGTGTGTATTTATTTTAACTATTATATTTAAAGAGTTACAATTTAATAACCCATATAATAAATAGATTTCCACTGAATTTATTCTGTAAAACAATCACAGACAAATCAGCGATTAAAGATTGCAATTTTGTCATAAATTCAAGCAGCCGTAGTTTTTCTAATTCTGGAAAATTTATGGTGAAAATTAAACTGAGCTGAATTTTTTACACATTGGCCCCTTTTAGTGAGTTAGTTACCCGGGTCCAATATAAGTGTTTCCTATGCTGGGCCCAACCTCTGCCTCTTCCATAGTAATGTGCTTTCTGTGTATGACCCAACCTGTATTTACTTCTCATATCATTACCCAAGTACCAGGTATCTCCAGTGTATGAACTGACCCACTGACTTTTCCTAAACTCCTAGTTCCCTTCTGGGTCCCTTTATAACTGCTGAGTCCATCTGTCTGTTCTGAGCAGTTTTACCTCTAACCACTTCCAACAGTCACAGGGAAAGTAAATCCCATTCTATCAGCACCTACATGTACTCTATGCAGGAGAGTTTTTCTACACCCCCAGGGATTGAGTTGGGCAGCTGGTCCTGGTCCTTCTTTCCAGTAGGAGGGTGAGTAGCCCCAGAGGTTATAAAAAGTGATGTGCACATCTCTTTCTAGTGCACCCATTGTCTGGAGAAGGTGGAGGAGGTTGGGAAATACTATTAGGGACAGAGGTGGACATAGGCCTCAGTATAGGAGAAGAAAGTTTCAGCACAGACACTATTATAGATCACTCTAGAAGTGACAGTTGGGATCAGGAAGGCAAGTGAGCAGCTCATGCTCCAACAAGGAGTTTAATGGGGAGTTAGTTCCCTGCTTCACCTCTACTGTCATTATAGGGACCCAAGTGATCAGGCCCAGGATTAGGGAGATCCTGGAGTAATTCACCTCTGTGATCTTCTATTAGAGATGGGGAGTTGGTGACCAAGATGCAGCCAATGTAACCCAGGTTGAGTAGAAAGAGAGTTGTGATTATTCTGCATGAAATTGACCTGCTGACACTTGAAGTATTGATTTGTTATACACGTACCAACTGAGCACACCCCTGAAATCTGCAAGTGATTGGCACCCTGACTGTGTACCAACTGTGCAATACATTGATTTGTTATTTTTTTAATGGAGAACTAAACTCCATCCACAAAGCTAAATAGCCCCCCCATACTGCTTCCTCCCCACGAAGCACATTATTCCAAAAACTGTCCCAGAATATCATGCTCATGTATCCATGCAGAGAAGAGCAGCAAAGCCCATGGGCGAAATCTTCTTCAGAGAATTCCACATCTTCACAGCTCTCACTGTAACAAACCCCTTCCCAATATTTAGTTGGAACCTCTTTTCTTCTAATCGGAATGGGTGACCTTGGGTCAGCTGGAAAGACCTACTGGTAAATCAAGCATTAGAGAGATTATTTTATGATCCCCTTATATATTTATACATACCGTATATACTCGAGTATAAGCCGACCCCAGTATAAGCCGAATTACCTAATTTTACCTACGAAAACTGGGAAAACTTATTGACTCGAGTATAAGCCTAGACACAACTACAGCCCTGTCTCCCAGCAGCGCACATTCTGCCAAAGCAACCCCCCGAGCGATCAACCGGACTTCTTTGCAAAGTTGATGGTGACAGAGAATTGCCAAACAGATTACTGTGTGCATTGTCCCACTGTCCCACTCTCATGTGCAGAGGGTGCTGTGTGATATTGCCATGACTGTTAATCCTTCATATAACCAACAGAGGGCGCTGTGTGATATTACATTCACTGTAATTCTTTCATATAACCAACAGAGGGCGCTGTGTGATATTGCAGTCACTGTTATTCTTTCATATAACCAACAGAGGGCTCTGCGTGATATTGCAGTCACTGTTATTCTTTCATATAACCAACAGAGGGTGCTGTGTGATATTGCAGTCACTGTTATTCTTTCATATAACCAACAGAGGGCGCACTGTTATTCTTTCATATAACCAACAGAGGGCGCTGTGTGATATTGCAGTCACTGTTATTCTTTCATATAACCAACAGATGGCGCTGTGTGATATTGCAGTCACTGTTATTCTTTCATATAACCAACAGAGGGCGCACTGTTATTCTTTCATATAACCAACAGAGGGCACACTGTTATTCTTTCATATAACCAACAGAAGGCGCTGTGTGATATTGCAGTCACTGTTATTCTTTCATATAACCAACAGAGGGCGCTGTGTGATATTGCCATCACTGTTATTCTTTCATATAACCAACAGAGGGCGATGTGTGATATTGCAGTCACTGTTATTCTTTCATATAACCAACAGAGGGTGCACTGTTATTCTTTCATATAACCAACAGAGGGCGCTGTGTGATATTGCAGTCACTGTTATTCTTTCATATAACCAACAGAGGGCGATGTGTGATATTGCCATCACTGTTATTCTTTCATATAACCAACAGAGGGCGATGTGTGATATTGCAGTCACTGTTTTTCTTTCATATAACCAACAGAGGGCGCACTGTTATTCTTTCATATAACCAACAGAGGGCGATGTGTGATATTGCAGTCACTGTTATTCAACAGAGGGCGCTGTGTGATATTGCAGTCACTGTTATTCTTTCATATAACCAACAGATGGCGCTGTGTGATATTGCAGTCACTGTTATTCTTTCATATAACCAACAGAGGGTGCACTGTTATTCTTTCATATAACCAACAGAGGGCGCTGTGTGATATTGAAGTCACTGTTATTCTTTCATATAACTAACAGAGGGCGCTGTGTGATATTGCAGTCACTGTTATTCTTTCATATAACCAACAGAGGGCGCTGTGTGATATTGCAGTCACTGTTATTCTTTCATATAACTAACAGAGGGTGCTGTGTGATATTGCAGTCACTGTTATTCTTTCATATAACCAACAGAGGGTGCTGTGTGATATTGCAGTCACTGTTATTCTTTCATATAACCAACAGAGGGCACTGTGTGATATTGCAGTCACTGTTAATCTTTCATACAACCAACAGAGGGCGCTGTGTGATATTGCAGTCACTGTTAATCTTTCATATAACCAACAGAGGGTGCTGTGTGATATTGCAGTCACTGTTAATCTTTCATACAACCAACAGAGGGTGCTGTGTGATATTGCAGTCACTGTTATTCTTTCATATAACCAACAGATGGCGCTGTGTGATATTGCAGTCACTGTTATTCTTTCATATAACCAACAGATGGCGCTGTGTGATATTGCAGTCACTGTTATTCTTTCATATAACCAACAGATGGCGCTGTGTGATATTGAAGTCACTGTTATTCTTTCATATAACCAACAGAGGGTGCTGTGTGATATTGCAGTCTCTCCCAAGCGAACTGTTGGTATAGGAATGATTAAAAGTGTAAGCCGAGGTAGTCTTTTTCAGTACATTTTGGATGCTGAAAAACTCGACTTATACTCGAGTATATGTGTTAGTTATCATATTACCCCTTAAGCAGCTCTTCTCCAGCGTGAACATCCCCAATTTGGCCAGTCTTTCCTCATAGCTAAGATTTTCCCTTTACCAGCTTAGTTGCCCTTCTCTGTCCCCTCTCTAATACAATAATGTCCTGTTTGAGTGATGGAGACTCTGAGAGTGTTACTCTAACAGGAGCCCCCACCTCTATTTACAAACCTCATTTTGGGGTCCCTGTGCACTCACTATGATCTGACTTCCTCAGGGCCTTCCTTTACTGGGGCCTCATATCTCAGGCTTCCCATTTGGTAGAGGCCAAAGAGGAGGAGCCACATGCCCCCACCTACTTTATCACCACCCACCTGGGCCAATAGGGGATTCCCACAAGGTAATAGGGGTCCCAGGTACCAGGACTTCCAAACAATAATAGAGGGAAAAGTCTAATAGGGGATTTACCAAACCAATTGGGAATTTAACCCTATGGGTCCCTGCAATATTCACTGATTTTATACACACACTCCCACATATGGACTCTCATCTATTTCTCTCTGTCTCTTTTTAAAATTGTATTTAAAATGAATTACTGAACTTGCTGTAGTTCCAGGTCAGTCTGTTTCTTTTTTTATAATGTTCCAGGGTGTTTCACTGTGTATAGAAAGAATTTGGGTGGATATAGATCTTCCCACAATAACTTGTCCTACAGGTTTTACTTGTTTTGCACAAGTGAAACAATTTCCAATGCCAATGACTCAAGGGAATACATTTCTTATCATTTATATTTGTCTCTTGAAACTGCTGATACATCCATGTAAGCCCTTTGGTTGGGGCTCTGCGCCAATGAGGTGAGTTGAACCCCCATTATTATGTTCCTAAACTATTGACTTATAACCTGTTATACACCCACCCACAGAAGTAATTACAGAGAAAGTTACCTCCATACTCTACTTGGGGCCCAAATAGAACTGGTGGTCCAGGTTTATGAAATAATTAGTGATGGGCGAATTTGCGCCGTTTCGCCGAAAAATTCGCGAATTTCACGCGAAATTCGCGAAGCTGCGAAAAATTCGCGAAACAGCGCCGGCGTCTCGTTTTCGACGCCAGCGTCCATTTTTTCTAAAAAAAATTTTTTGACGCCGGCGAATTTTTGACGCGAATTTTCGCGGGAGTTTCGCGAAATTATTCGCTGGCGGCGAATCGTGCAAATTCACCGCGAATTCGCGCCTGGCGAATAAATTCGCCCATCACTAGAAATAATTGTTATTTGGATGTGTTGTCTGGGGCCAGGTGCTTCCTAAAGGGACTAGACCACAAATATACACTGACTTGTGCTCCTGTTCAGCAGTTATTCCCTACCAGATACATAAAGGGATTGTTTGTTATTAAACTTTACTTCTACTGTTACCTGCCTGTGTGTTTCTTATGTGCCCACAAACCAGTCAGAGGCACTTGTGACCAGACAACAATAAAGACAATGGTGGTTTATTACAAAATGAAAAGAAAAAAGAAGATATGGGACACTCCAATCATAGCAAAACCATAGAAAAGTGTGATTTATTTGTGCATGAATTTGCCCAGTGTTTATAAATGACCCCCTGTGACTTCTATTTTCCTCTAAGAGATGATTAAGGATTTCCTGCACAAGTCAGTGATGAGACAGTAGTAACTGTGTTGCTTAATAATTGTGTCAGTATATTAATGTCGGACAAAGAAAACCCAGCTCAAGTCTTTGCTTTCCACCATCTCCACTAAATCTAAAAGGTGGGGCTCAGATAATGAAATGAATTATGTGACATTGTATATTCAGTTATTGTGTTTAATACAGAGAGGCCACGGTGAGCTGATTGGTCCTATTATGGAATATATTTATTTACTCACTTAGACTATAAATATGAACATTTTGTGGGAGTTGTTTCTAGTATACTATAATGGAAGCTTTTAACAGTAATCATAAATCATCTGTCGATTTAGTATTAAGTATTCATCCATGTATCTGCCATGTCTTGGCTTCCACCAAACCTTCTGATCCCAATGACTGAGCTAAATGCAAGTGAGCCAGACTTTATCATTGTATTGGCTGGATAGAGCTGACAGTTGAGCTGGAGATGAGCTGACAGTGCCATTATCAGAAGAATAACCCAGTAACACACTGTGAAATCTCATGAAAGTTAATTTAATAGGTTGTACAAAATTGGGGGGTTGTGGAAGCACTCCTAAGGCTAAATCAAAGTATATTTAAGTATAATGGAAGTGCTACTTACAATGCACTTCCCTGGGTCCCTGTCTCATAAGCAATTCAGTATAAATGCAAGTACATGTGTTTACAAAGACAGGGGTTTTTTAGTTACAAAGTTATGATCATAAAGTTGAAAAGCCACCATACCACGTCAAGGTAAACCCCATATGGCGGTCCCTAACTTGTTTATTCTCAGGTCATAGTATAAAAAGACATTTCTCTGCATCAACTTTATGATCATAACTTTGTAACTAAAAAACCCCTGTCTTTGTAAACACATGTACTTGCATTTATACTGAATTGCTTATGAGACAGGGACCCAGGGAAGTGCATTGTAAGTAGCACTTCCATTATACTTAAATATACTTTGATTTAGCCTTAGGAGTGCTTCCATAACCCCCCAATTTTGTACATTGTATTAGCCTGAAGCTGTGGTTTAGCTTCATGTGGTTTTTAATAGCACCCCATACCCACCCCTATATACTAATGGTGGTCCTATGCTTTTAAATATGGGCGTTGGTTTGGGCAATCTCTCTCTCTTAAAAGCCTTAACTGGCGGGGGAGGATCTAGGCTCCAGAGTGAAACCAATGTTCCACAAACACTGAATACAGGTAATGCTATTATGCAGAGAAATGTCTTTTTATATTATGACCTGAGAATAAACAAGTTAGGGACCGCCATATGGGGTTTACCTTGACGTGGTATGGTGGCTTTTCAACTTTATGATCATAACTTTGTAACTAAAAAACCCCTGTCTTTGTAAACACATGTACTTGCATTTACACTGAATTGCTTATGAGACAGGGACCCAGGGAAGTGCATTGTAAGTAGCACTTCCATTATACTTAAATATACTTTGATTTAGCCTTAGGAGTGCTTCCACACACCCCAATTTTGTTAATTTAATAGGAACAAATATTACCAGCACACAAGACTAAATATAAATAATCTCTCCATGTTTATCCCTGTGTGATCAATAAAAATGAATGTTTCATTAGATGAAGGGAGGAATCAACAAAATATTTTCTTTGATTAGACACGCAAGGGTTAAACATATCTGTGTGTATTTAGTGTTGTGTGTCAGTAATATTTGTTACTTCACATCCACATGTCACTATAGGGAATGTGTAAGAAATCACTGGCACTCAAAGGGCAGGTGCAAACAGGGACAGTCCCTTGCGTTTATTCACAGAAAAAGCAACGTTTCGGGGTCAGACCCCTTTATCAAGGATAACATTTTTGTTGTGAGAAAAAGCTATTTAACACCCTCCTACGTGACATCATACACTCATCATCAATATTAGCATAATTAACGCAAAATTTAACCCCATATTTGACAATTAAAAAACAGGTGAATTATCCAATAATTAGCATAAAAATTTACATAAGAAATATGCATAATAATCTCAATTTATCACAAAGTGAAATAATCCCATAAAAATTAGTTTACTAAGCATAAAATTTACTTAGAAAATATACATAGATCATAGAAATCTCTGTTTAACCCAAAGTGAAAAAGTCCAATAAAAATTCATTTATTAGCTGGATAAAATCAATTGTAGAAAAACTCGATAGAAAATAGTACGAAACTGTACAGAAAAAATGTACAGAAAAACTTTGCCGAAAAAACACCACAAAAAGGTATTTATAGTAATGTCCAAGCGGAACATTTACAGAGCAGCCACGATTGTCCAATATACTGCAACAGTGTATCCAAGGAAGCTCATCTTAGCAACATATGTTTCTTACATGATGTGCGTTTTTCAGACTCAGGGAAAAATATCAAAATAACAAGGTACACTGATAGTCACATGGCATAAACCATAACATACAATATAACATTCATAATTATAGTAGCGACAAGCTAAATACAATGTGTCTAATGATCTCTTACCCTACTTGAAGGGAAGGGAAAAAGGAAAGCTGATCCTACCACTGCTGATAATCACCCGCAGCTTTATTATCTGAAAAAATAGATGAAAATATTAGATAGATTATATCACAGATAGCATGCCATATTGAACTCCTTATTTAACCCCTTGGGATATTTAGATTGAAGTAACCAGATCCAATAACATTCACGCTGTAAAAGCAATTTTTTAATCTCATATCCCTGTTTGTGCATCACCTTCTCAAGAATTCTCCATCTTAATTGGGAGACCCGATGGCCATGGTCAAAAAAATGTTTAGCCAGTAATGTTTCTTTCTTAAATCTCTCTTTACTAGTACCCTTTAGCTCTTTCCTTGTGTCAGTAGCTAACGGCCGGTAGTTACGTTTAATGGATTTGTGTTCATTCAATCTGAGTTTTATGGCTCTACTGGTTTGTCCCACATACACAAGCCCACATGGGCATTTGATTGAATAAATCACCTCCTTGCTATCACAGGTAAAATAACCCGTAATGGCAAGCTTTGACCCCTGCTGGGGATGTGAGACACTATTCCCAGGGATTATACCGCTGCAGTGACTGCAGTTTCTACAAGGATAAGTGCCCATGTTTCGTTCAGATAGAGCAACAGTGGGTTTTTTTCCCTGGTGATCTTAGGTTTTATCAGCTCACGGATACTTTTACCCCTTCTGTATGAAAACATAGGGGGTTGTTTAAATAGATGGGCAATTTTAGGATCTGCTTGTACAATCCCCCAATGTTTTAAAATGGTCTTTTTAATAAGTTTGTGGTTAGTGTCAAATGTTGATACAAACGGGATGCGCCGATTCTTTGTTACATTCTTAGATAATTTCTTTAGGGTAATATCCCTTTTGAGTTTCCCCACTTCCTCCCGTGTATTCATTAAATCAGGTAAATTGTAACCCCTTTCCACAAACTTATTCACCATCTTAAGAGATTCTTGTTCATATAAAGATTCCGTAGAGGTGATCCGTTTCACCCGCATTAACTGGCTTTTGGGCAAACCTTTCACCAGACCCTGTGGATGAAAACTAGTGGCCCTTAGTAAATTATTCCTATCAGTGGGTTTGCAATATAAAGAAGTAACAAATGAGGACCCTTGAACATGTACGAAAACATCCAAAAAATGTAATTCGTTTGTATTGATCTCAAGAGTAAATTTAATGCTGGAATGAACGCTGTTAAGATAGGATTTGAATTCCTGCAACATCTCCAGTGTGCCTGTCCAAATGAAAAAAGTATCGTCCACATACCTCATGTAGGACGATATAAATGGACTGAATTCAGCATTAGAGAAAATGTGTGCATGTTCAAAGTGATCCATGTATATATTGGCGTACGCCGGAGCCATGTTGGCCCCCATGGCGCAACCTTGTAACTGAAGGAAAAATTTGTTAGAATAAGTGAAATAGTTCTTAGTTAACACCATTTCAAGCAGTACACAAATTAAATTAACCTTATAGTCAGGAAAGTTCGTGGCTGACAAATATGCCCGTATGCATTCAATCCCTTCACTATGAGGTATAGAGGTAAACAAATCCTTTACATCCAGTGAGCATAGAAAGAATTCACCCGTTGGTATGGTAACACCAGATAATCTGTTAAGAAAATCAGTGGTATCAACCAAACAAGGTTTGAGCGTGGGTAAACTATCCTGTAGAAACATATCTATATAGATGGCTAACGGTTGCCAAAGGGAACCTACATTCGACACTATAGGTCTCCCAGGGGGGCTCTCCAAGCTCTTGTGTATTTTTGGGAGGAAGTACACGTAAGGTGTTCTTGGGAACTGTTGATATAAAAGTTGGTAAATCTCTTCTGTTATAATTCCTTCCATTACAAATGCATTCAAGAATATATTTAATTCATTCTTAAATGTATGTGTTGGATCTGTATCCAATTCTCTGTAATGGTTAACGTTAGTTAATTGATGTGCAGCTTCCCTATCATAATCACACTTGTTAAGTACAACAGTGCCCCCTCCCTTGTCAGCTTTAGTAATAACCACCAAAGGGTTCTGTTGTAAAGATTTTAAGGCATCTTTTTCAGCCAATGTGATATTCTGTGCACCATAGAAGTGATTAGAATTAAAGCTGTCCAATTTCTTATGTAAATACAATGTCACCATTGTTTCAAATATATCAATTGAAGGGAAATTCACAGGGGGTACAAATGAACTTTTCGTGTCCAATTTACTTTTTAATTGTCTCGTGAAGTCATCAGCCTTAAATAAGCTATCATTCTCACCAAAATAAGCTTTCAATTTAAGCGATCTAACAAATTTAAATAGATCAATAGTATAAGAAAAGATGCATTGGTGTGTACAGGGACAAACCCCAAACCCTTGTTAAGAACCGATAGTTCGTTAGTAGAAAGTTCATATGCAGATAAATTAAACACAGTGTTTACCTCCGATGTGAGCGTATGCCCCTGTGCTTGGTCAGTGGGTAATATCTGACTTCTGCCCTTTCCCCTCCGTGTCTTTTGTTTCCTCTTGTGCGGCCTGACTGTAAAAAAGGAGACCCAACAGAACTTTGTGAAGAGAGCGATGTAGACTGCTCCATATCGGTCAAGCGTGTAGAGGATCTGTCGGAAGGCGCTGTAAAAGAAGAGCGCTGCTTGCGGTAAGATCGCCTTACATCCTTCCATGTATAGACCTCTCCCCTCTCGTAGTCTTGGGTGTCTCGTTTGAATTTTTGCAACTTGGTCTGTAGGATCTCGTGTTGCAGAGTTTGAATCTTTGCGTCCAGCTCCTGTAGCGCGTTCCGGTTGGCTGGCTCGGGTATGGCTGTATATTCCTCCTCTAAGATGTATATCTGCTGTTTCAATTCTTTCGATCCCACGTGAAGCTGTTGAACGGTTAACGCAATCAGGTCCAGGCTGCAGCGGTTGAGAATTCCCTGCCATTTCGCCGTGAACGCCTGATCGTCTCTGAATAATGCCGGCTTCAGCGTGATCCTTAGACCACGTGGTATTCTCTGGGTCTTCGCATACTCGGCCAATGAGGAAGAATGCAGCGCCCATGCTGTATCACGGCGCTTTAGCTGCTCTAGTTTCCGAAAGATCTCCGCCTCAGACGAGGTAGGTGGTATAGGAAAACTTTGTGCCGACTGCAGGATTCTTTTTCTCTCAGTTTCAGTGAAGCCAAAAGGATCAGCTTTCCTGGTCGTTGTAGCAGCAATATCTGCAAATGACATATTCACTGAGGCACGATTATTGGGGTGCTGAGCAGAATGCCGAAGGCAATTGATTCAGATGAACAACTCTTCTCGCACTCCCTGGCCTTCGTGTTGATTGCCCGGTGCACGGTGACGGGGGGTCGGCACCCTCCAACATCAAATGGGTAAGAAATCACTGGCACTCAAAGGGCAGGTGCAAGCAGGGACAAGCCCTTGCGTTTATTCACAGAAAAAGCAACGTTTCGGGGTCAGACCCCTTTATCAAGCATAACATTTTTGTTGTGAGAAAAATCATTAGATGAAGGGAGGAATCAACAAAATATTTTCTTTGATTAGACACACAAGGGTTAAACATATCTGTGTGTATTTAGTGTTGTGTGTCAGTAATATTTGTTACTTCACATCCACATGTCACTATAGGGAATGTACCAGCGCAGAACTATATCTCTCCCTGTCACACACTTGTCTCTACAGCAATAAGAACTGGGCTAAAGATTCCAGTAATGGGTTAAACGAGCAGATTTACAGATGACTTTGTTAGCTTCTCACATACCACAAATAATGTTCATGATATGGAATAATTTGTACTACTAATTAAGAACAGGTTATATAATGGGTGGAGCAATAACCTGATTGGAGAGAATTGATGAACCTGCCTGTACAGGCTGGGCTCCATTCTTGTACTGAGTAAACTGTGTAGCTGTAGATCCCAGAATAAGACACATATACACAGAGTTACTACCTGCATCTCACTACATTCCAGCTGAGAAAGAGATGAGAAAGATGATGAGAGCTGCTGAACTGCATCAGATCCTCAGGATTTGGGGATTTCTTTGCCTTTTCCTCCTGTCCCAAACAGGTAAGTTTTATATTCCCTTGTACTGACTGGAGTCACTTGTCACTGGTGGTGGTGGTAGTGGGGGCAATGGGAACGGACTTCTTCTGCCTACTCCTAGTTCAGGGTCCTTGTCAATCATTAGATCAGTGGGGGGGTGTGGGTCTTGTCAATCAATGCCCCCTAGCTCATCACTGTCACTACATACACAGACAGGGCTGGAATCATGGGTGACTTACCTTGGGTGTCATTCCACTGTAGGGAGGTATTTCAGAATCCTTCCACTTATCCCTCTTTTATAACAATGGAGCTGGCACAGAGCCTGTATCTGTATCTCAGGGGAGGGGCAGCGGGTGCTGCTAACTAGTGTCTTTAGAAAAATAAAATCAGAATTATGGGGGAAAATGTATTGGTACTGACCTTTCCCACCGCCAGTTGTAAATGCTTTGAAAAAATTTGGAATGCCAATACTGTAGGGACCTATAGGATATCCTATCCCTATAGAGTTAATCCCCTACCTTTCTGTATGTAGTTCTCTTATACTTTGTTATTGTGCACAAGTCCTTTTAACAGTTTAAGTATAACCACCTCATCTATTGGTCAAAGGGTGTAATGACACTCCCCTGCCACACTGCTATATAGTGTTGTGCAGGGAGTGGCTTCTTCCTCTTTGGCTCCTGGTGCTGCTGCTGGGTGTTCCCCATTGAGCCTGGGATCACCTTAGGCCCCAGTAAGTAATTTACCCCAAAGGGACCTGACACCTTTGGTGCTAAGTCGGGGACCAGGTAACCCCGTGAACGAGGAACAGCTACTATAGTAAGATCTTATTATAGACTCTCTAGGAGAGTGAGACAGAGAGGTGTAGCAGAAAGAGCAGTTGTCGCTCCAACAAGGATTGTAAGAGGAAGTAGCTTCCCACAAGGCCTGTTTGCCTTTAGAGCAGTGAACTCAGTTGATAGGCATCTAGATGAGCAAAGAACTACCTGTACCCTACCTGATAGATCCCGATCCCCTCACTGGCAATGTCGGTTAACTGAGAATTGATGTACATCTGCAAATACCTAAAGGAGTTGCTTCTGTCTGACTGTGATCCTTATTATGTCCTCAGTGATTCCATCTGCTGTGTCCTGTACATGCTGTGAGTAAACCTGAGGTCATTTGCATCGGTGCATAATAAATACATTCACCTGTTTTACTATTGAAGAACCTCCTGGCATCCAATTCATCTATTTTCACACTAATTAGCCTGTGGGTTGTAGTTCTACAACATCTTAAAGGGGAAGTTTCCATTTAGCGAAGGCTCTGCCCTGAGTGTAGTTTCGCAGTGTAACCCATGCTCATACACTAGCTGGACACCTTTAACTATTTATGTGCTGAATAGCCCAAGAAAGCGTTACAATACCTTAATCAAAAGTGCAGTGTTCCCAAATTTTTTGAAGTGCTCAGGACACACAGGTCACAATCAAACATTTTGGGGCATCAACTGCCCTTCCTCAAGTGACAACCCATCACAGATTCCAACATTGATTATATATCAATATTTATAGAGCCTAGCCAGTCTATCTAGTGTGCAACCCCTATATTGTAAACAATGATACAAAGTATATAATTAACCCTTTAAATGCCACAGATCGTAGAATCTACGTTCTGTGGCAAAGGTACTTGAAATGCCACAGAACGTAGATTCTACGTTCTGCAGCACTTCCGGATTCAGGAGCGGAGGAGCGGCTGTTAGAGCCGCTCACTCCGTTCCTCCTCGATCCCCTGCCCCTAGGCAATGAGCAGAGCAGGGGATCGAGTGGCCCCTGGGGCGCGATCGCCCAGGGGCCCAAAAACAGCAGCAGGCACGTGCTACTTACGTGTCCTGCTGCTGCAGCCTGCACCGGATCATCGATCTCCGCCCCCACAGCACAGAGACAGGAACCACGAGGCAGATGTCTTCCAGGGGCTCTTCCTGATCACCTGCAACAGTCTCCAGCGATTTTTTCAGGTTAGTGCAACAATTACACACACAAACACACCAACACACACTTATTACAGTAATACACACTTAGATTCACACTTACACACACTTACACATACATTTTTGGGGATTGGGGGGGTCACTTACACTCACTGCACTTACACACATGTGCACACGCACACACGCGCACATAACATGTAATTTACCATTTGTACACACGCACACGCACATACATGGCATTGTGGCTTTTTTTTTTTTTTTGTTATCGCATCGTCTCTTTTTTTGGCTGTAAAAAATGTTTTATTGCCATTACCAATAGCGTATTCGCTAACAGTACTGTGCAATACCTTTTGTATGTTATTTCGGTGATTATATTGCAATTTTGGGTATTTTGGTGCATTTTTAGCCATTTTATTGAATTTTTAGCCATTTTATTGCATTTTCAGCTCTGCGTATGTTGTGTTCACTTTTTTCTAGCCGTATAACCTGTTTGGCCCAGCTAAAATATTCAAACTGTGATTCTGACGGCCGATAACACTAGTCTGGAAAAAAAAAACATTGATTTTTGTGGTTTTATTGGATTTTTTTGCATTTCACTCTTTACTGCCTTATTTTGTTTTGCCTTGTAAATTTTATCTACTATATATCCATTTGGAGGTCTCTGTGCACCACATAGTTTGGTATATCTATGCATATTGGGCATCAAAGTGTTCAGTAGACACCTGGTGTTCATATTTAGGATGTTTTATGCTGATACATTACGAAATGTGGGGCATATAATGGGGTAAAAGTCAAGCTTTCTGCCAATTTTCAGAAATTTGATAAAAACCGTTATGTTCAGCATTGCTTTGCAGTTTGGCAGTTTGCAGTAGAAACACATATTTACCCATATTGGATTCGTCAGAATGTGTACTTTCTGAAAATATATGGTTTTCTGGGGTCTCTGTACTGTTAGGGGGGTCTAATGTCGCATAATGCACACACCAGGTGCTTATATTGCAGCAGCCAGCGCGTCAGCCGTGAAAATGTATATACACTATTGTCATTTGGGGGTCTCTGTGCGCTACATAGTTTGGTATATCTATGCACATTGGGCATCAAAGTGTTCAGTAGACCCCTGGCGTTCATATTTAGGATGTTTTATGCTGATAAGTTACGAAATGTGTGGCATATAATGGGGTATAATTCAAGCTTTGTGATGATTTTCAGAAATTTGATAAAAACCGTTATGTTCAGCATTGCTTTGCAGTTTGGCAGTTTGCAGTAGAAACACTTATTTACCCATATTGGATTCGTCAGAATGTGTACTTTCTGAAAATATAGGGTTTTCTGGGGTCTCTGTACTGTTAGGGGGTCTAATGTCGCATATTACACACACCAGGTGCTTATATTGCAGCAGCCAGCGCGCGTCAGCCGTGAAATTGTATATACACTATTGTCATTTGGGGGTCTCTGTGCGCCACATAGTTTGGTATATCTATGCATATTGGGCATCAAAGTGTTCAGTAGACCCCTGGCGTTCATATTTAGGATGTTTTATGCTGATAAGTTACGAAATGTGGGGCATATAATGGGGTAGAATTCAAGCTTTGTGACAATTTTCAGAAATTTGATAAAAACCGTTATGTTCAGCATTGCTTTACAGTTTGGCAGTTTTCAGTAGAAACACTTATTTACCCATATTGGATTCGTCAGAATGTGTACTTTCTGAAAATATATGGTTTTCTGGGGTCTCTGTACTGTTAGGTGGTCTAATGTCGCATAATACACACACCGGGTGGTTATATTGCAGCAGCCAGTGCGTCAGCGGTGAAAATGTCTATACATATTGTCATTTGGGGGTCTCTGTGCGCCACATAGTTTGGTCTATCTATGCACATTGGGCATCAAACTGTTTAGTAGACCCCTATGTTTATTTTTAGGATGCTTTATGCTGGTAATGATACATGGACAATACGATACTGGAAAGTTGAAGCTTTGAGGCAATTTCCAGATATTTCACCCAAACCGCCAAATTTGGCAAAGCCTTGCGAGTTTGGAGCAGAAAGGCATGGGTACCCATTTTAGATTCTGTAGAATGTGTACTTTATAAAAATATATGGGGTTGGGGGTTAAACATATATTTCTGTGTTTTTACCCCACAAAAATGCAGTCAATGTGTTGATTTTTCATTAGATGAAGTTACCCACGGGACTGTTTGTATGCGCTAACTTCATTTTGGGGCCTCTAAATGCCAGATACTTTGGTAAACTTATGAACAATGGCCACCAAAATGTTCAGAGGAACCCTGGCAATCATATTTAGGGTGCTTTTTCTTAGTACGTAATGACACATGGGTGATATGGTGCTGGGAAGTTGAAGCTTTGAGGCAATTTTCAGATATTTCACCAAAACCGACAATTGTGGGAAAGCCTTGCGACTCAGTAGTTTGGAGCAGAAAGGCATGGGTACCCATTTTAGATTCGGTAGAATGTGTACTTTCCAAAAATATATGGGTTTTGGGGGGTAAACATATATTTCTGTGTTTTTACCCCACAAAAATGCAGTCAATGTGTTGATTTTTCATTAGATGAAGTTACCCACGAGACTGTTTGTATGCGCTAACTTCATTTTGGGGCCTCTATATGCCAGATACTTTGGTAAACTTATGAACAATGGCCACCAAAATGTTCAGAGGAACCCTGGCAATCATATTTAGGGTGCTTTTTCTTAGTACGTAATGACACATGGGTGATATGGTGCTGGGAAGTTGAAGCTTTGAGGCAATTTTCAGATATTTCACCAAAACCGACAATTTTGGGAAAGCCTTGCGACTCAGTAGTTTGGAGCAGAAAGGCATGGGTACCCATTTTAGCTTCAGTAGAATGTGTACTTTCCAAAAATATATGGGTTTGGGGGGTAAACATATATTTCTGTGTTTTTACCCCACAAAAAATGAAGTCAATGTGTTGATTTCTCAGTAGCTGAAGTAAAGTCCTGAACAATTTGGATGTGCTAACTTCATATTGGTGTCTCTAAATGCCAGATATTTTGGTAAACCTATGCATAATGGGTATCAAACTGTTCAGTGGACCCCTGGCAATCATATTTCAGGTGCTTTTTCTTGGTACCTAATATAGTTTGGGATATGCGGAGCAGCAAAATAAAACCTTTGAAATTATTTTTCAGAATTTTGAATTTTTTTATGAAAAACGCTATGTTCAGACAAGCTTTTATGTTTGGTAGTTGGGAGTAGAGAGACATAGTTACCCATTTTGTAATCGGCAGAATGTGTACTTTTCAAAAATGTATGGTTTTCTGGGGTAAACCTACGGTTTCAGGATTTTTTGCCTTGGAATCTAAAGCATGCCGTTTTCTGCCTTAGTGCTTTCAAAATTCGGTAATATACTGCCGGGAGTTTTTGAGGTACAGAAGTCCTAAATCTCCCCAAAACTATACATATCTGGTATTGGCACGTTCGAGAGACATAAGGCTTTCCAAATCAGTTGGATTTTCCTCCGTAAAATGAAATGTTTTTCTGGTATAAATTGATATACGATGAAAAATGGTAATTTTTCATTTTTTTTTGGTATTTAGCACTATAAATTTTTTTGCACAGGTGGAAATACATGAAAACTCAGGCAGATTTAGAAAGCTCAGTTTCTACCGAAAAAAACAATGTATAGTTTTCCTAGGTAAACTATAGGTTTCCCCTCAGAAAATGCCCCTAAAGTGAGAGAGCACAAAATGTTTCAAAAACGGCTGGCATTTCGCGTAACCAAAATGTGAAATTCTGCTGGCACTTAAAGGGTTAACATTCAGCATCCCACAATTCCCATTATAGTGACGTAATAGCTTCAGTGTAACCGCTAGGCCCCAAAGGTTTGTTCAATTAGTCCAAAAATAGATTCAAAAATGTGTTCCAAAATATGACAAAAATTTTCAAAATTATTTTCTAAATAAAGTGAATTCACTTGAGTCCATCACTGCTGGTTCTATAGTATAATTAGATGTGATATGTCGGATTTTCAAATAAGATGAATATTAACTATAAGAATATTCAGGTTTATTAATGATAACGTAAGATTATTTTACTCAATAGAATACATATTCATGATTGATATTATGCATATTTGATTAATCATATAGTGTTGAGTAATGAATGTTATATTTTGTTTTATATAAATGAATGTTTAGTTGGTAAGAAACTTCTGTTCTGAAAAGGATGTTTAACACAGGTGTATAACGTTTGTGCTTAAAGCAAATCTCAAAGGTTGTATAATCCTTCCAGGTGTCTATGTGAATAAGATGAGAACAACTTGAAGGATTTTATAAACTATCCACAGTATAGAGCACACCTGTTTGTTAGGGTAATAATTAATCAAGGACAGACCAATTTTGAATGGCTATATTGTATGTACCAAAAGTATTAAGGAGTTACACAGCATTGTTCTAGTCTGAAGCAATGTCAACAATAATGTGTAACATCAAATTAAGAAAGGTCAAAGGCTATTATGTATTTTTTAGATATTTTTAGGTCACAATGTTTGAGGCAATAGTACCATCTACAGGTAGTGTAGGACATCACGCCCAGGGGTCAATGATTGACATTTTACTAAATATTTCGATTAAATGGTGATAGTTTAACTTTTTGGAGACTACCCTTCAATTCCAATTGGTTAATTGATTAATCCCAGGAGTTGAGTTTTAGACAGAAAGGAGGGATAAATTAGGAGCTACTGGGATACTGAGGAAGGAAAAAAAAAAAAAAGGGGGATTAAAAAGAAACTAGAAGGAAGGATAAGAAAAGGAGGGCTGACTGGAGGAAAAGAATTAGAAAAAGAAAGAAAGAAAGAGAAGGAAGGAAATCTAAAAACTACTTGGAGACTCTCAACTATAAGAAGACTCATTCTCCAACTAAAAAGAAAAGAACCAGATGTTTTTAAAGATCCAGAAAGTGAGATCAGGTGACATCACAGGCCAATGAAAAATCTACATCTGGTAAATATACATTTTTGTTATACTTTTTCTTGATTAAGTTGTATGCTTGGATATTTATTATTCCTATGTGTATTATAGTCATACCCTAAACATTGACTTTCCCACAATTGCAAACTGGGAATAATCTGTTTCATTTGGGTCCATTTTATTTTTCATTAATATATATATATATATATGATATCCAAGTTAACAATTTAATGGGGAAATAAGAAAATTTAAGGACAGAATTCCTTAGCAAATCAAAATCAGTTATATAATCCTCCTTTGATTCTAATCTATATAATACCTTGTTATTAAGTATTAAGAAGTGAAAGTATATATTATCTTGTGGATACTTGCCGTTTATTAAGTAATATCTATTGGTCAATTTTCCTTTTGATTAATCATTGAATGTATATCAGGGAGTGTTTAATAGATTTTTTTTGTAAGAAGTAATAATTTAATTTTTTTTGTCATATTCATATTTAAATAAATTAATTATTTTGTTAAATAGTTGTCCTGATTTTTCACCCTTTGTACCAATTGATTGGGAAGGCTCGATATTGAATTCAGAGTTGGGCATACAGGTATATTATTTAAGACTCCTCCTCTTTATTACTTATAAGGAGCCTTAAATTCTTTTATATGATTTTTATCAAATATATGTTTAAATAGCCCGACAGATATACATATAGGGGCACATTTACTATGGGTCGAATATCGAGGGTTAATTAACCCTCGATATTCGACCATTGAAGGTAAATCCTTCAACTTCGAATATCGAAGTCGAAGGATTTACCGCAATTCGTTCGATCGAACAATCGAAGGAAAAATCGTTCGATCTAACGATTAAATCCTTCGAATCGAACGATTCAAAGGATTGTAATCCATCGATCAAACGATTTTCCTTCGATTGGAAATTGGTAGGAAAGCCTATGAGGACCTTCCCCAGGGGTGGCGAACTAGGTGGTCAAAGTGTTTATTTAAAGAGACAGTACTTTGACTATCGAATAGTCGAATGATTTTTAGTTTGGATCGTTCGATTCGAAGTTGTAGTCGAAGGTCGAAGTAGCCAATTTAATGGTCGAAGTAGCCAAAAAAATACTTCTAAATTCGAAGTATTTTTCATTCTAATCCTTCACTCGAGCTTAGTAAATGTGCCCCATAATGTTTTGATAATTATTTTTTTTTCTCCTTCACAGTAAGAAACAGAAGGCAAATATTAGACATCAATTCATAAGAAACATGTATAGTTAATTGCTTCATTAAGGCCCTTAGGTGCCAATGTAATTTCCAAATCCAATATGTTTCTCTCTGGAGAAGTTTCTGATTAACATTGTCTGATTTAGTCACCAGCTCCTTTATTATCATCCACCGTAGTTGTGAAATTGAATGGTTACATTTGGCCCAATGGCGACTTATGGATGTCGATTTAGTTTTAACATTCCGTATGGCACTTCTATGTTCATTGAGTCTTACACTAACCATCCTATTGGTTTTGCCCACATAAGCTTGTCCACACGGACATTTCAATAAGTTTATGACTTTGGATGACATGCATGTAAAGCTCAGTTTAATACTTGTTACTATATAATTAAATGAAACAGATATTTCAAGTTGGCTTTGTCTCTTTGTACCTGCAGATGCTGTTCTGGAGGTAATTGCTCCTTTCAAACATACTGCCAGAAAAGGATTTAATATACTGATTCCCTGCACATTCAATGTGGATAAATTCCCAGCTGATCCCAAACTCTTGACCATAGAGTGGGATTACTATGGAAGGAGAATACTGACGTATGACAATGGAGTGAGCACAACGGATCGCCGGTTCTCTCTCAACTCCAATTCAGCACCACGGGGAGTGGCCTCTCTGTCTGTGTCTAATACACAGGTATCTGATGGGGGCATTTACACCTGTACAGTCACTTATGGTACTGAGCAACAAGAGGAGGAGATTATACTGGAAATTCAAGGTACATATAGAGCATTATAATTCAGTAGGACTTAAAACCAATGGCACATAAAGTGTCTAATAGGTATGTATATTCTGAATATTCTAGAACTTTAATGCAAATGGAAATAATTTCTTTCAGCCCCTCCACAGATCACAATCACTAATAAAGTTGTTAGTGAGAATATGGAGAGTGTCCTGAGAGCCTCCATCACTGGCTTCTACCCCCAGGATCTTGATGTTAAATGGCTGAGAGATGGGGAGATATTACCTGGTGTTACTGTGAATAAGTCCCAGAGAGACCCAGATGGCACCCACAGTACAAGCAGCACAGTGACCATTGTACCCACCAAGGAGAACAGGAACCAGATCTTCTCTATCCGGCTCCAACATTTCTCTCTCACTGTCCCTCTCCAGGAGGATTTCCATCTGATCTATAGAGGTAATAATGGACACTTGTGGGGCCTGTGACCCCCTTGGCTGATAACCTGGCTATAACTATAACTTATTCCAATAAGAAAGCATGGATGGTTAACTTATAACCTCATTCAGTTCTCTATAGAATCCTTCAGAAGAGGAAGGACAAGAGCTCCACCAGCATGGTGGCATCTACGTACAGATGCATTTAATTGGGTTTAAAGCTGTGAGACAGGAGTGACATAGTAGAGACAGGAGTGAAAAATGAGTTAGGCAAGGTTTATTGCAAAAGTACATTAAGCATGGGCTTAATGTTGTGAAGTACACTGTTCAGCACTGGAATTTCCAACTGGGGAGCCCATATAGGAAATAAATATCACCCAAGTTTACACATTAAATGGTCAGGTTCAACCTCATTGGACTGCTCTTCAGTGTAGTTAGGGTAGTCAGCAATGGCCACCTGGAAGATAATGCTGAAGACCTGGGGAGTTCTCTGTAGCTGCTGTCCTTGCTAAGGCTGGACTTAGTCCATGAGGGGCTATATCTTGTTTGGATTATAGAGGACAACCAACTTCTTTCAGAGCAGTACAAACTAAAGACTGTAGATGGCGGAGGAGACATTGGGATATCAGGAGAAAGGAATAAGCCCATTTCAGTTTGTCCTGCCTCCATTATGGACATGGGCGTTTGCAGAAAACTTTACAATGGGGGAGCAAAGTTATCAACTAATAACAACAACATGTCTACCTCTCTACCAGCCTATTCAGTTTTGAATTTTATCTACATCTCTTGCTTGGCAGCTACATAAAAGTTATCATTATTGATTCACAATAAAATCTGCATCAGGAGAGGATATAGTGGGAGTCATGTAAGGGGGAGTCCTGTAAGGAGCAAGGTAGTCATTGGACAGACTGAATGGTGTGATATTTGGGCCTTCAATTGGGCAGGACTTGTGGAGGGAATGAGCAGGGCTTGATGGGCAGTAGGGGTCTTTAGATGTCATGAATGTAATTTGGTATGTGGTCAAACTTGCACTATAGGTACTGAGTAACTCTTTGTTGTCAAATCATCATTGAACATGGGCTAGAAAGGTGTTCTTGGTAAATGGGGCCAATGGGATGTATTTTGTTATGGTGGGTTCCCTTTCTACCTTTAAAAATTAATATCTAATCTTGATATTGATTATGATAAAAGCTAATATTCTGTTTTGTAGTTCCAGTTGCCCCCTTCATGCACATCAGCCATGAGACATTTTATAAGAATAAGGAACAGACACTGATTTGCCGAGTGTGGGGGTATTACCCAGAATCCATTGCTGTGAGTTGGTTAATGAATGGAAGTCGTGTGGAGGCCTCAGAGATAAAGAGGATTAACAGTTCTGCTCTGGAGTCTTCCTACCAGTTCCTCCCAACAGCTGAGAGTCAGGGGATGGAGATCTCTTGTGTGGTGGAACATCAGGCCCTCACCCAACCTCTTGTGCAAACACTAAAGGTGCAACTCACAGGTGAGAAACTATATATCAACACATTCTGCAAATGTTTTTTTTGGAATTGCTGAACAAGAACACAGTGATAGAGTACAGATAGACTCTAACACATTGAGCTGGTGGGTGCAGCTAAAATTTAGCATAGTGAGCTGTGGAGCAAGTGCTCTGGGGGTACTAGTGTATATCAGGAGGAGTTAAAATTTGGGTGACATTGTAAAGAATATAAGCAGAGGATATTCATTTTCATGGCTGACACTTGCTACTGTGAGATCCTTACAATGACTGTGTTCTATATGCTGGAAGAGACTCTAGAATAAGGAGGAGACAATATATTTTCGAAAAGTAAAAAGTGTGAATCCACAATGGGTAAATATGGCATTTCTGGAGATTGTCTCATAGCTAAATATTTATAGCACCTTATATATAAGGACACTGGATCTGCATCTTCACTTGATATTGGGGAGGGCAGCACTGGCGGGGGGTGCAGGAGATGAAGACAACAACAACAATGTTTTCCATGTGTCTTTATCTGTTCAGGGTCCCTAGAACCCCAGAAGCCACTTGTTTCCCCCCAACACTGCTCATTACATAGGGGTGAGTGGGTGAATGATGAAGGAAATGAAGCAAAGCTTGATATGATTTTTGGTGCATATTTGCCTGATATTCTATGTACTGTGTAAGCCTTTGATAGTATAACTCAGTAGGGCAGGTTTGAATCTTAGAATCTTATCTGCCATAACTCTATGTTTATTTCCCATTGGCAGATACAGGAATGGGATCCGTTATCTGGAAACCATGTATATATGATTTTCTAGAAGACTTAAAGGAATAGTTCAGTATAAAAACAAAACTGGGTAAATAAATAGGCTGTGCAAAATAAAAGATGTATCTAATATAGTTAGTTAGGCAAAAATGTAATGTATAAAGGCTGGAGTGAGTGGATGTGTAACATAATAGCCAGAACACTACTTCCTGCTTTTCAGCTCTCTTGCTTTCCACTGATTGGTTACCAGGCAGTAACCAATTAGATACTTTAAGGGGATCCGTCACTGCAAAAAAATATTCAAAATCCTATTTTATCACATTAGTCAAGCAAAATGAACTTTAATTACACTTCATAAATTATTTGAATATTGATTCCTTCAGTCTGGGAACTCATAATTATAACAAGCAGGCAGGAGCCATTTTGTGGGACACTGTTATTAAGACAAGTCTTGTATCATCTCAGAATCTTGTTTGTGCACCAGAATGGGGGACTTGATGTCCATCCCCATGTCCTGGTTACACAATTAAATGGTGAAGAGATTGGGGGGAATGTGGGGAGAGCAGTGACATGTAGGAAGTGCTGAATGGAAAGTGAAAGGAATTGCCTAAGGCATAGAGGAGGGGCAGACAATATATGATTGACAGCTGAGATATTTAAAAGAGTTTACAACAGCTATGAATGATGTATTTAAAAAAAGAATTTGGATTTCATTTTTAATTTGAAAAGGACTTTTATTATACAGCTTTTTGTGGGGGACAGGTCTACTTTAAAGGGGGAGCACATAACTGTTGCTTTTGAATCTGAGCTGAATGCTGAGGATCAATTACAAACTCACTGAACAGTTATGTCCCATGTGGCCTCCCTTATAGTCACTGACTAACTCAGAGTTAGAGAGCTGAAAAGCAGGAAGTAGTGTTCTGGCTATTATGTTACACATCCACTCACTCCAGCCTTTATACATTACATTTTTGCACAGCCTGTATATTTACCCAGTGTTTATTTTTACACTGAACTGTTGCCAAACAAGCGGATCTCTCCCCGATATGCCCACATTGAGGTAGGCAATATTGGGCTGATCCAATTGGGGGCCGTGAGGCTCAATGATTGGATAACAATATATGACATTCTGGTGGTCAGATCGTGGAAACACATCAACAAACAGACATCTGGCCAACTTTTGGCAATATATGCATCGGGGAGGCCTGTGGGAGGGCCCCATACACGGGCCAATAAGCTGCTGACTCATTCTGACAGCAGCTTTTATCAGTCCATGTATGGCCAGCTTTAAGGTATGAAGATCCAATTTATGGAAAGATCCATTATCCAGAAAACCTCATGTTCCAAGCATTCTGGATAACAGGTCCCATACCTGTAATAAATGCTCCTCTTCCTGCTGTTCTAGTCATACAAACTGTCTGAAAGAGCAGAACAAGAGAAAGATCTCCCTGACAGTCTACTGTATATTCTGTGGAAATTGGAAACTTTTATCCATTTAAAGGGCTATCATCAAATGTTTTCAAAATGTCAAATCTCACTTCTGTCATCTTTAACCCCCTCCCCAGTCAGGGAGGTCACTGCCCTAATGGGTTGTAATTACCCTCTCCATGGACAATGTTGCAAAGGAATCGGCGGCATCAAATGCAACTGTGAGTGTTTATTCCCAAACCTCTTTCCTCTATTGAACTGACTGTCACATATACACAGAGTGCTCTGACATACAGTCAGTGTGGGACCCTCTAGTGAAGGAGGACTGGGGGGATATAAATATAACTAATTCAGCTTGACAGGTACAAATATAAAAAATAATTGTTTTTTAAAAAAAATTAATTATTTTCTAAAGTTGAACTTCCCCATTATAAGTGATCATACTGAGCCTTTAGCTGCCACTAAATAAGATCAACTGCTGCTTCTTTACACTTATATATTTAAAGATGATGGTGATGCTGATAGTTTAACTTTAATGGACTTAATATATTGGGCTGTAATGTGTCTGTATTGTGTCTCTTCTCTCCCTGCAGATTCCAAGCGTATTCCCCTATTACTCATAGCGACATTGGTAGGAATTTTTGGGATAGCGGCTTTGTTGATTTTTTTCCTTTGCAGAAAATGTAGAAACAAGGTAAGAGCTTATTTATAATCATGTCCATTTCATCTTCTATTCTAGTGTTGCTCTTATTGTAAATTGCCCTGACTAACCATGTGACAGAAGGGGACAGATGTACAAAATCCTGTAGGAACTTACCCTTTATCCCTCACTGACTCCTTGTTTCACCCTCAACTCCACCCATATACACCCCATACCACCCCCTCAACTCCACCCATATACACCCCATACCACCCCCTCAACTCCACCCATATACACCCCATACAACCCCCTCAACTCCACCCATATAAACCCCATATTAGCCCTCGGCTAATTGGATGCTGCCAGGTCTTATTTGAGAGAGGAGCAAAGCTAACGGTTCTGGACGAGCAAAGGGGCACCATCGTCTCACCAGGATACTGGAAGGAAGAACCACCAGGAACAGACAGGCCAGGCCAGCACAGATAGAATAGTCAGACAGGCTGGAATCAGGATAGAGAGCGTAGAATAGTCGATGGACAGACAAAGGTTGGATTGGAGAGGTCAGAATAGTCACAGACAGGCAGGATCATGATTGGAGAGATCAGAGTAGTAAATCAGGCAGGCAAGGGTCAAAACACAATAGATCAGTCAGAATTCACAAGGAATAAACACCCAGGAACTTCTAAATAGATCCTAACAACGGGCAGTGTGCTGCAACCTAAATTCCCCTTTTAAACATTTGAATTTGGCACCATTGCGCACTGAGGTCACACGCCAGCGCAATGCACCTTTTAAAGACAGACGTGCGCACGGTGCGCCTTAGAGGAAGCCGGCACAGGAGAGAAGGGAGCAGCACAGCGGGGGTCCATACCGACGACACAGCAGTGCACCCCACTGCCCACTAGACCTCCAGGGTAAGGTTTCCTTACAGTGTGCAGTCAGTCAGGGAAACAGGTTGTAATGATTACAGAGCATTAATCTGCGAGTTCCTATATATATATATATATATATCTTAGCACATGATCTGTTCCCTTGTGGGCAGCCTGGCAAGGTGTGGGTTAACATTGTGGTACAAAGTAAAGAGGCCACACTTGTGTATTTATAATGAGAGTGAATGCAGAACTGTCTGTACATGTAAATCAGAAGTATGAACAAATACACAGAATATCAGTAAAGAACAAAGTAATCCAGTTATTAACCATTGATTAACCCTTGTGGTGCAGCACATAGAAGTGACAGTGTTGGGGACACTTTATGTTGGTGACACTTATCTGTAACCCTGGTGTTGCCTCCATGAATCCCAGTACATTTGTAATCAATGAATGTGTATCTATATAATATTCCCAGGGAATATATATATATATATAGCTACAGTGTGGCTCATTGGAACAGGAACCTGAGGGGCCTAAATTGCAATGAGAGTGAAGTCCTTCCCTGACTGACACTCACTGACACACTAAGTGGAACTGGCAGTTGGTGCAGCTTTCCCTGCACTTTACCAACTTTACCTCCGCGGGGATCTCTCTCCCCCTGCTGCTGTCAGACCTGTGTCTGCTCTCTCCTTGCCTTCCTGCCTTAAGGTGGCCATACACGGGCCGATAAAAGCTGCTGAAAGACCGAGTCGGCAGTTTATTGGCCCATGTATTGGGCCCTCCAAGGGGCTTCCCTAATCGTTATCTGGCCAAAAGTCGGCCTGATGTCAATCGGACGGGACTAAAAATCGCGTTGGATCACGGCCGCATCTGTTCGTTGATACCGTCCCACAATCCAACCACCTGTTTCCCATTGTTAGGATCCGATCATTGGGCCCTAGGGCCCACCATCGGATGAGCCCAATATTGCCCACCTCAAGGTCATATCGGGCATATCGGAGGGAGAGATCCGCTCATTTGGCGACATGTATGGCCACCTTTCCACTTTCCCAGCATTTCTCACACAGTCACATGGCATCAGCCTTACTGTTTCCCCATTGCCTAACACTGCCCCCTGCAGGCTGGAGGTGAGCACTGAACCTTCCTCATATATCTGACTATTACACTATACACATGAAGTCACTTTGGTCTGTGTGTTTAACACATAGGGGCAGATTTATCAAGAGTTGGATTCCAAAGTGAAAAAACTTCCAAATTGAACAATCGAATCGGTGTAGTACGATAGTCGAAGTCAACGTTTTTTTCCGCTAAATTTAAATCGTACGATGAAATCCTTCGAATCATTCGATTCGTACGATCGTAAGATTTTACAAAAAATCCTTTGATTTCTAAAAACGTAGCCAATGGCTCATATAGGTTATAGGAATTTCCCCATAGGCTAAACAGCAATTCCGCAGGCTTAAGGTGTCGAGGTGCCAAAGTTAAAGTCTTTTAAAGAGACAGTACTTAGATTTTTGATTGGTCGAATTTGTGAAGTATTTTCAATCGGATCGAAGTCGAATTTGGCCTATTTGATGGTCGAAGTACCCAAAAAAGTTTTGTAATTCGAAAATTCACTTTGACCTTTAGTAAATGGGCCCCATAATATCTAAACACATTTAAACCACTTATCCCATTAAACACAGAAAATTCCATCACAACGTCCCATTTAATTGAAGCGTTCACCATTATGAACAATCGTGCTTCGGTATGCTAACGAAGAGGTTAAATGCATTGAATAAATTAACACACAAATCCAAAAGGCTTCATCTGTATATTGCTTAGGCTAACATTTGAGTGAGTTCCCACAATGTACATACATTTTCATTTGAGCAACTCTGGGCAGGGGGTGGGGCATGTGACACCAGTGGGTGGGGCGGGTGATGTCAAAGACGGGGTTGATATCAGGGGTGGGTGATGTCAGAGGGGGTTATGATGTTAGTGATTGGCTGATCACCATGCCATTAACTTCAATGTCCTGTCTGGATTTCCTAATTAAATAAAGGTGTTTTTAAGAAAATGTTGGTTTCGAATGCTGTTTATGTACAACTTTGTTATGTCCCAGTGGACTTTGCCCTGCACCAAATTACAAGGCTGAAAGTTTGGTAAGTGCTGACAATTTGCAACATAGGGACATTCCAGACACTTTTACTGTTACCATGTGATTTATCTGCATGTGTTATGTGATTTCAGGAGAAATTGGTCAAAGAGGATTTGAATTATCTGAAATCAAGATGTAACGTGACCCACAGACAAACAGACTGTAATTGCAGAACTTATTAACATGAGGAACCCCTGTGAGTTTTCATGAGTCAATCCTACAAATGGAGGTATAAACATCTGGAAAGGTTTTAACACCAGGAGGAATCGTTTTTGGGATGTACATACACCGAGTAAAAGATAGACTACAAAGAGTGGTGGTAAATGGAACATTTTCTAATTGGACCAGTGTTGTTAGTGGAGTACCGCAGGGCTCTGTACTAGGTCCCTTGCTTTTCAACTTGTTTATTAATGACCTGGAGGTGGCCATTGAAAGTACTGTTTCTATTTGTGCAGATGAGACTAAATTGTGCAGAACTATAGGTTCCATGCAGGATGCTGACACTTTGCACAGTGATTTGTCTAAACTGGAAAACTGGGCAGCAAACTGGAAAATGAGGTTCAATGTTGAAAAATACAAAGTTTGGGGTATTTATGTATAACAGACTATTGGCAGTGTCATTCTGTGGCTACTAAAGCAAATAAAGTTCTTGTATAAAAAAGGGCATTAACTCAAGGGATGAAACATACTTGTGTCTCTTTATAGGTCCCTGGTGAGGCCTCATCTGGAGTATGGGGGCAGTTTTGGACTCCAGTCCTTAAGAGGGATATAAATGAGCTGGAGAGAGTGCAGAGACTAAGTGCAACTAAACTGGTTAGAGGGAGGGAAGAGTTAAATTATGAGGGGAGACTGACAAGGTTGGGGTTGTTTTCTCTGGGGGAAAAAAGGCGCTTGTGAGGGGACATGATTAGACTTTACAAGTACATTAGAGGACATTATAGACAAATAGCAGGGGACCTTTCTACCCATAAAGAGAATCACGTACCAGAGGCCTCCCCTTCAGACTAGAGGAAAAGAAGTTTCATTTAAAGGAACAGAGTAGGGGGTTCATCACAGTGAGGAGGACAGTGAGGTTGGGGAATGCACTGCCGGGTGATGATTCAGTTAATGACTATAAGAGGGACTTGGATGATTTCTTGGACAGACATAATACAAAGGCTATTGTGATACTAAACTCTATAGTTAGTATAGATATGGGTATATATCATTTATGTGACAGTAGGGAGGGCTGTGTGTATGGGGCTGGGTTTTCATTTGGAGGGGTTGAACTTGATGGACTTTGTCTTTTTTCAACCCAATTTAACTATGTAACAATGTAACTGTGTAACTATGTAACCCCCACTCTCTTGTAGCTAATTTGGCCAGATCAGTGACGCTCCCATTGTACTTATGTATTTTACTCAGCGTTGGAGACTTCCCACAATTCCCCTATTTTTGCCCAATCACTGTGAGCAGTGTCATTTACTTGTGGCAATTACAGTGTTAGCTAAGGACAAGGGATTTTCTGTGAGATTTGATACCGTCAGTATGTGAATGACAAATCTCCCAGTGGGTCATTGTACAATAAATGATAAATGTTGATCTCTGTAGTTTCCCTGTGGGCCTCTCTGCAGTCTTTGCACAATGAGCCTGAATCAGTAGCATCTCCCCATTCCACACAACAATATCATGAATGAGGCCACTGATGAGTGTTGTTCTGCCTGACCCTGTTTCTCCCACCGTCACAATCACCATATTAGCACTGATGGGGTTTCACTTCCAAACTGCCTTTTCTTAAAACTGGCACATGAGTCTTTGTTACATCCAAACTGTCAATAGAGCCATGGATTGTGCATTTCCCTAAAATTTCCCGGATGAATTCTGTTCTTGGTGAACGTAGTTTTCCTGCCACACTTCCTTCTCTATTATTGAGTCGTTTTTCATCTCCACGTGATGTTTTTTCTCGATAAAATCCATTAGTTCTATAAGGTCCCATAACTACTGATGCTCCATGTTGTTCATCATCTGTAGGAAGTCAATGAGAACATGATCAGATTAAAATCTACAGACAAATCTCATATCAAGCATAGTCATAGTCAAAATATGATCCGAAATCTGGAAAATCTGTGGATATGTTATTCAATTCAATCCTTGCTTGAGAAATACAGATGCACCACATGCAGGATTTGGCTTGGGATTCAGCTCAATCCTTAGGATTTTAGTTTGGTAGAATTGTTAAAAAAGGAGTCACACACACTTTGTTGTAAAGGGGATTGAACCCATCTATTCAGCTAGAGAAAGGGAAAAGAATAGAATTCCAGTGAACCAGACTCACTTTGTTTGGGAGATGGAGTGATAAAACGACACAATCTCAGTTTGGTAAAAGGATAAAACTCATGTCACTTCAAAGCTCGGCTCAACAGAATTCTACTAATGTTTGTGTTATCTCTACTCTGAAGATGTAAATCTTTTGGTTGGTTTGAATTCTCCATTGGGACAATATTTTGTGGAGGATTTAGTGCATCATTAATTAGAAACCTTTGGTGGGAACTTTACTCCATTGAATTGAAGTCACAGCATTCATCCCCATGGGAAAGGTGTGATTCTAGAAATGTTTTCTACATCTTTAGTTCTAAATAAAAAAAACCCCTGGAACACATTAGAAAGTAATACTTTAAATGCATTCTATCCAGGGTCAGACTGGTCCACTGGGAAACTGGAAGAAATTTCAATGGACCCAAGTCTTGGTGGATCCCATTGTCCAGGGCTCATCCATCTACATAGTGCCAGGGTATGTGCCAGCACTGAAGATGGTCATGGGCAATGTTCCCGCTAAGGTGTGAGCACACACAAATGTTGAGGGCAGTGCATACAAACAATTATGGTGCACACACAATTATTTTTTACTTTCATAGACGAAGAAGGAATTAGAGGGGACATTGGCCATGGGGTACAGAGTTAAAGAGGTTGAGTGTTGGTGACCAGGGTAGTGGTCATATATAATAACATGAGTGCGGTACCATGTCATTCTATTTTCCATATTAAGTTGCACCTGGGCAAGTTTAAGCATCTTTAGGTCCATATGTGGATCAGTAGCTTTTACAGCAACTAATACCCTTCTGCTTTGTATCTCCAGCCCTAGACAACAAGCAGATTTGCGCAACATTATCAGTGGAGATGAGTTACATATGGTAAAATGATATTCTTACCTGTCCTTCTCTTTAAGATGCGCACTGAATTCATGCAACCTTTATTCTTCATCATGATATAAAGGAATAAAGCTGCAAAGCTGGTCACAATAAAAAAGCCAATTGCAACAAATAAAATGAAAGATTGGGGAAACCCTCAGTATCTGCAGGGAGAGAAGAGACATGGGACACATTACAGCCCAATACAAACCTCACACAATCATCTCACAACTATTTATTGGCTGTAGGTACGTTGTTCCTCAGCACTGACTTGTACTTTCCAAGTTGTACTTTTATGTTTTTTTGCCTTGTTTTTTTGACACCCACAGACTTGTATGGCATTGTGCGTCAAAAAAAATATGATGCACATTAAAAAAAATTTGCAGCGCGACAACATTTTTTTAGATTTTAATGGGCGTTGGCGACATTTCGCTGGCTTCGAATTTGTGGCAAAACGAAACGGGTCAAAAATGGGCGAATTTGCGCCATTTCGCTTCGCCGAAAAAATAGAGAAATTGGCAAAACGGTGAATAATTGGCAAAACATCGCTGGTGTCGCATTTTTGACACTGGTGTCTGTTTTTGACTCCGGAGTCCATTTTTTAAATTTTATAAAATTTGCCGATCACTAGTTAACAGTTCCTTTTACAGAAGCACCGCATGTCCCTTCGTATGAGTGGCACTTACAGTAAGTACATGGACTTTGTTAAACCCCCCCATCTCAACTGAGACTCATCCTTATTAACACACACACAGGAGTGAGGGGACCTAAAATATAATGATGTAGAAACTGACCACAATCATATAGAATAACCAACTCAACATTCTCCAACTCACTCCAGTATCAGAGTTCTTCTTCCCCCCTACACCCAAGCTGTACCCCCAGTTGATAGTAAGGATGCACCGAATCCACTATTTTGGATTCAGCCGAACCCCCGAATCCTTTGTGAAAGATTCGGCCGAATACCGAACCGAATCCAAACCCTAATTTGCATATGCAAATTAGGGGTGGGAAGGGGAAAACATTTTTTACTTCCTCGTTTTCTGACAAAAAGTCACGTGATTTCCCTCCTGCCCCTTATTTGCATATGCAAATTAGGGTTTGGATTCGGTTCGGCCAGGCAGAAGGATTCGGCCGAATCCGAATCCTGCTGAAAAAGGCTGAATCCTGCCGAATCCCTGGATTCGGTGCATCCCTAGTTGTCAGTGTTAGAATTATCTGTAACCCTAGTCCCCAGCTATTCAGTACATTTTTTTCATTTTACTTACCCTGAAACTGGGGAGCCCATTGCAACATAAATGTTTCTAGTCGGGTACAACTACTTCTTTATAGTGTCCCTTACAGATTTTCAAAGCATATAACTACACATTCAGACTGATAGACCTTTTCTCACCTGTCAGTTGCACCTTTAGTGTCTCCACAAGAGGTTGGGTGAGGGCCTGATGTTCCACCACACAAGAGATCTCCATCCCCTGACTCTCAGCTGTTGGGAGGAACCGGTAGGAAGACTCCAGAGCAGAACTGTTAATCCTCTTTATCTCTGAGGCTTCCACATGACTTCCACTCACTAACCAACTCACAGCAATGGATTCTGGGTAATACCCCCACACTCGGCACATCAGTGTCTGTTCCTTATTCACATAAAATGGTTCATGGCTGATGACCACGGAGGGGGCAACTGGAAGTACAAAGCACATTACTTTACCTTTAGTGACCTGACCTATGCTGAGACAAAGTAAGCAGTCCAGTAAGAGACTAAAGAATTGTTTTTGCAAAATATTCTTTTATTGTTTTTAATAATCTTGTGGCACACATTGTACGCACATACAACTTAATCTTTTTAATCACACACAAACATACATGATTATGTAAAATTCATCACAAAAATGGAAGTCACAGGTATTATTATAAAAAGAGAAGATGGTGAAATAGGTACAATGCTGACACCTAGAGACTAGATTTGGAATTGAAACACATTGTTCGTTTGAATGTATTAGAAGACTCATTTGCATTAATTGATTGTTAATGACGTCATCTTGACGCCCACTTTTTTGTATTTAAACACCCACATAACCACTTGCACTTATCCTTGATAAAGGCCCTAATGTGGGCCGAAACGTTGGACACGTGAGTGATGTTGAAATAAACCATTTCTTGATTGAAGATTTGGAGTGCTGGTTCATTTTGAATATTGTAAACTTCGACTGACCAAGCACCCACCTTTAGCTAACAAGGAAGGAGTGCAGGTACTTTATGAACTTATATATATATAAGGTGATGAAAGATAAACCCTGTATGTGCTGGAATGTTCTGCTTCTCCATGAAAGCTCTGCATGGGTGGGTGTCTCTGGATATGTATTTACTGTATGTGGAACATGTGGCACAGGCTAAATGTGAAGTTAACACCATTACAAATATGTCACATATGGTAAATGTAATCATACAACATTTTCATAATAATCACTGCAAAAAAATGCTCTGTTCTAGTACTGCACCCCACTATCTGACTACTGTACCCCCACTCTCCAACACCCTATTCAATTTATCTGACATAATCTTTCCTTCATGAAGTCCTGCTGATTCCTAATCATTTGACATCCATATTGAGCATTCCTTGTTGATTTACATTAAATCTCTTTTTTCCTTTTAATGTCTACAAACTTCAGTCCAATCAAGGAGGGTTTCCCATCACTACCACTTAAAGCTGCTTTGGATAAAACATATAAAGTTACATTTCCTCAAATCTCTCAAATCTCAAATCTTAGCAAATTAACAATTAACTAAACCAGGAGGGCCCATACTTTACCCATGTGAGGTCTACTTTCAGTGATGTTGTCCCATTATGATCTACATCCATAAAAGTATTTTTAGTATTCTGTTCCATGAAAAATATTACTTAAATATTGATTTATTAGAAAATGTATATTGCTATATTTAACAAACAACTATTTCTTATGTTACCTTTGTAATAATAAATATCTGAATGAAAACTTGAAATATGAGGGTGATTTAAATAAACTGTTAGTTTACTGATCACCAGCTGAAGGTCTACTGGTAGATCCCAATCTACCTTTTGGGCACCCCATAACTAAACTAACCATAATGCCATTGGCCCTCCAGTTCTCTCTAATATAGTTTTTATACAGAAAGACATTCACCAATGAGATTCTACTGGACACAACATGATTATAGACGGATGAGAATTAAACAACTACAGAAAATAATCATTACCTCCATAGATCAGCTGGAAATCCTCCTGGAGAGGGACAATGAGAGAGAAGTGTTGGAGCCGGATAGAGAAGCTCTGGTTCCTGTTCTCCTTGGTGGGTACAATGGTCACTGTGCTGGTTGTACTGTGGGTGCCATCTGGGTCTCTCTGGGACTTATTCACAGTAACACCAGGTAATATCTCCCCATCTCTCAGCCATTTAACATCAAGATCCTGGGGGTAGAAGCCAGTGATGGAGGCTCTCAGGACACTCTCCTTATTCTCACTAACAACTTTATTAGTGATTGTGATCTGTGGGGGGGCTGAAAGAAATGATTTCATTTAACTGATATAAAAAAACACATATTCCACTGTCCCCCTACTGTGTATAATTATTAGACTCCAATATGAAATAGTACCCTTACTATATAAGAACATTAACTACCGATCACCCCTTAAATTAGACTAAGATTTAACATTTTGTAGGGGATCAGAGAAATCCTTCTCCTGTTTTACTGTCTGTGACATAATCCAGCCCAGTTAAAGGCTGGAGAGCTGTCCGATTGATTGGATGCCCCAGTGCATTCTTGGAAGAGAGGGTGTGCCTGACTTTGTACAGGGTCTCTGACAGAGTTCAACAGGGGTTGTATGCTGAAAGATCCAGCCAGAACCAGTTTTTGTGAAACTGTTCAAGCTGTGGAAGTAGAGAGAGAGCCTGTTCCCTGCCAAGCTGCTAGAGACTCAGGAGGTGAAAAGTGCCACTTGTAAGATTTATCCTGCTACAGAGCTGCCTGTAATCTCTAGTGTAACTGCCTCTGAGAGCACCCGGTGAGTGAGCCACCCAAGGGAGGATACTGGCATGGATACAAGTGTGGGGCCCCAATTTGAATAGGTCTTGTGTATTTACCTGCTACGTGGGAATGGCTGCTAAGTTCCAAAGGGAGAGGTATTTTGGGAAAGGTAGTGCTACCTGTGTATAAGAGCTCTGGGGAAGGGATATTCTATTTTAACTGAATTTGTGGTTATTAACTCCTTCCAGAGGATTGGGACTTTGAGTACATTGTGTATTAGTTTGCCCAAGTTCTTTCACTACTGTTTATATAAAGTCTATATCTGTTTCATTTGCAAACTGTGTGTTTATTTTTCCTAGTGGAACCCCCTTGAGGTGTGCTCCTCAGTGTTCCCTAGGTGGAGGCACTGCGTTGTAAACCCCAGTTCCTGGTACTTTTCATACACAAAGGGACTCATGGACCCTGGATTGTCAAGGGTTAATTGTAACAATAACCAAGTTAGGGTTACAATTTTATTTGTACCTTGGATTTCCAGTATGATTTTCTTTTCCTGGTGCTCAGTACCATAAGTGATTGTACAGGTGTAAATGCCACCATCAGATACCTGTGTATTAGACACAGACAGAGAGGCCACTCCCCATGGTGCGGAATTTGAGTTGAGAGAGAACCGGGGGTCCATTGTGCTCACTCCATTGTCATACATCAGTATTCTCCTTCCACTGAAATCCCACTGTATTTCCAAGAGTTTGGCATCAGCTGGGAATTTATCCACATGGAATGTGCAGGGAATCAGGATGTCGGATCCCTTTACAGATATTTGCTTGGAAGGAGCAGTCACCACCAGAACAGAACCTGTAGGTACAGAGAGACAAAATGATCCTTGTGCAAGAAATAAGAAGAAAGACTGAGATCAAATAGGTGGTGCTGATTAGAAGTGCAAATGAGTTACTATGGCATAATTATCTTGAAAGATCTGCATCAATTAGTAGTGCTGTTTCAGTACAATTCTGCATTGAAATCCATTTTTCAAAAGAGCAAACAGTTTTTTATATTTAATTTTGAAATGTGATGCGGGACTAGACATGTTTTTAATTTCCCAGGTGCCCTCAGCCATGTGACTTGTGTTCTGATAAACTTCAGTCTCTATTTACTGCTGTACTGCAAGTTGGACTGATATCACCCCCCCCCACCCAAGCAGTCTATCAATAGAACAATAGCAAAGCAACAGGATAACAGCTCTGAAACAACCATCTAGCATGACATTTGGAACCAGTAGCTGTTCTCTATATCTAGATTGCTAAATTATTATCACTGAATAGTGTCTTAAAGTTGACCTGTCAACTAAAAACATAATTCCAAATCCTATTTTATCATGTTAGTCAAGCAAAATGAACTTTAATTACTATATAAATTATTTGAATCATTTTTCCATCAGTCTGGGAATTCATAATTATAACAAGCAGACAGGAGCCATTTTGTGGGACACTGTTATTAAGATAAGTCTTGTATCATCTCAGAATCTTGTTTGTGCACCAGAATGGGGGACCTGATGTCCATCCCCATGTCCTGGCTACACAATTAAATGGTGAAGAGATTGGGGGACCTGATGTCCATCCCCATGTCCTGGTTACACAATTAAATGGTGAAGAGATTGGGGGACCTGATGTCCATCCCCATGTCCTGGTTACACAATTAAATGGTGAAGAGATTGGGGGGAATGTGGGGAGAGCAGTAACATGTAGGAAGTGCTGAATGGAAAGTGAAAGTAATTGCCTAAGGCATAGAGGAGGGGCAGACAATATTTGATTGACAGCTGAGATGTTTAAATGAGTTTACAACAGCTATGAATGCTTACATTTTAAAAAAAAAAGAATTTGGATTTCATGTTTAATTTGAAAAGGACTTTTATTATAAAGATTTTTATGTCTGAGTGACAGGTCCACTTTAATATATATCTCAAACGTGATACTAAAAGGTATAAAAACCTCAACAGCTTTATCTTTATGATCATTTTTATTTCGTACTTTCTGATCTCTAGGTGGCCATAGACGCAAAGATCGTTGCCAAACGAGCGGATCTTTCCCCGATATGCCATTAACGAGCATGGCTATATCTGGGGTAATCTGATTGTTTGGCCGTATGGTGCAATGGGCTCCGGCGGGATCAGTCGGGTCAAAATCAACCCTGAACAATCGACCAAACGACCTATCTCTGCCGGGCGAAAGATGTCTGCATACGCCATACACGATCCGAAAATCGTACGAATCCTCGATTAGTACCTAGGATCTGTGTGTCTATGGCCACCTTAAGTTTCCACTTTGATTCTGTTCTTTTTTTTCATTTAAGCATTTAACTGTGTGTAGATTTCACATCACTTTGATTTCATGTTTGTGACATTGGTTACATTGTTTGCAACAGCAGTGACATACCTGCATCATCTAAATGTAAGGGAATTTGCTCCTTTTTGCAAATGTGACCTGTAGATATAATTATATATGTATTTATTTAGCCATTAATTAGGGAGGTAGTCAGGTGGTTCCAGCCTGTATCTATTGGTTCCAACACCTCAATGTAGAACATAAGAGTTTCCAGCAGAAATAGACTGTCATAGGTTGGAAGGAGAATTTATTGCTCTAAGATGGTTATTCTTAGGGGGACAGAATCCATGAGTTTTGCCCCAGATCTTTCTTCTGCTGTTTATGGTCACATAATAGGAGAAAAAGCAGAGATGAAAGAGAGAGTTATGGTTCAGCATTATGGAAAATTCTGTGTGCAAGAGAGATTTGCTGGTAATTACTGTGTATTTGAATATGTTCCTGTGTGAATGTGTGACTGCTAGTGTCAGGGATACTGATAAGGGGTCACAATAACAGATAAAAGATCCCAGTCAGGCACACACATTTTTCCCTTGGAGACCCTTTGTGTATTAAAGGTAAAAGTGCAGCCAAATCCCTGTTTATGTTACATTGTATCCATGGCTGAGAGAACCAAGGATGTGTGAAAGGACATGTTCATGTGAATAAATCATAAAAGCTTTGTCTGGTCTCATGTGTGTGTTTGTAGAAGGTGAGGCAGGGACTGTTAATGGGCAGGAGGAAAGAAAAATGGCCCAAACCAACAGAGACAGAAAGTGCAGAGGGAAGACGAAGAAGTAGAAGAAGAAGACAACGATTTTTATCATGTTTCTACTCATGTCAGTCCATTGCAAAGTCACATTTTTCCACATCATGTGTAAATGTTGAATACTTTTTTTCCCATACTAAATTTCAGACTTGAGTGTGACTTTCCAACAGGCGCCTGTCTGAAGTTAAAAGAATGTGGTGGGGGATAAACTCAAGAGTAACATGGGATGGGGAATTGGGAAAAAAGATCCAATGTTGCAAAGCTGGTGAATAGTAATAGTAAGGTAAATTTACCAATACTGACAGGGGGTCCAGGTGCTCAAGCCCAGACCTTCAGCTTGGGGAGGTAGTATCAGACATGTAGAATTCAGTGGTAAGCTGGCGCAAGAACTAGACTTTACTCCAAAATAGATGCAAATTAAAAGTTTTATTATGCAAAAAGGAACATCTCAGAGGGTGGCCTTATGCGTTTCATGCCTCAAGGGCACTTATTCATAGGCTAGAGAAATTCTGTACAACCAGTGATAGGGGAATAAATTCTGTAGGTTTTCTATTTCAGTGGGACATTGGGACTCTAAATTTACAACAATGTTTCATTCAGATATTAGGGCAGATGAACAAATAAAATAGCCAAATACTAAAACCAGTAGTAACTGAATACTGTAGTAAATTATAGGTTGTGCAGACAGATCCCTGAATATGACAATATAAATTTCACAATAGCAGAAAATTTCCCACTTTTGATGTTTCTATACATGGAAATAGATTCCATACTTCTCCTAAACCATTACCAACCCCCAAACTAACGGTTACTTTTACCCCTTTACCTCACCTCCTCACTTTTCCAAACCTATAACTGCTTCTCCAACCCCATTCCCCTTTCCCCTGATTTGTTTTCTATAAAAATGGCCCTTCTAGTCAATTACATCACATTCGGACTTACTGCCCCCATTCCAGCTAATGGCACCAAAGTCAGTCCAGGGAATATAGAACTTACCAGTTTGGTGCAGGAGGAACAGGCAGAGAATTCCCAGAATCCTGAGAAGCTTCAGTGGTATGTGGGCCTGTCCTGTTTTCATTTCCATTTATTTTTTGTCCCAGAAATGGTTTGTCCTTTAGTTCCAGGCACTGTCCATAACCCCTAGAGATCAGAGAAATCAACAAGATACACCCCTTGTATATCCACGTGAGTTTCTCCTTGTGCTGGGGTCTTAGAGACAATATCCACTCAATAGCCCCTCATTGGGACACAAACAGTGGGAATGATCAGGCTTCATGTTCTGCTGACTCTCCTGTATAAAGACCTGTAACATTCATATTATTTATAGAGCGACATAACAAACCTGCACCATCTCCTTGGGAATGACCCTACACTCTGTTACTGTGTATAAGTGTAACTGCTGTGTATATATCTGTATGTAATGAACATTTCCATAGGATACAATGTTGCTGTCAGTCTAATAAAAACATTATCTGTTTCCTTGTATTGGTTAATGATTCCTGCAGAGAAAAAGAATAAAGAGTTTTATTGGAATTTTATAGGTTATAGTTAACAGATTGACTTTGTGGTTAAAGGAGAAGGAAAGGTACGAAGAAGTTTATGGTCAGTAGATTAGCCACAATAGTACAAGCTATAAGACTATATTTATTCTGCAGAATGCTTTACCAAACCTGAGTAACAGCTCTAGAAACTTTCTCTGTTTGTTTAGGATAGAAACTTCCATATTCACTTGGTGTGACATCACTTCCTGCCTGAGTCTCTCCCTGCTCACTTACAGCTCTGGGCTCAGATTACAGCAGGGAGGGGAGGAGGGAGGGGGAGAGGAGCAAACTGAGCATGCTCAAGCCCTAGCCCTGGAGGTTTAAGCTGAAAACAGGAAGTCTGATACAGAAGCCCATGAGTACACAATAGAAGGAAAGAAATGTGCTGTTTCTTTTGACAGAGGACTCAGAGCAGAATAACTTTGAGGGGTTACTGGTGTATTTATATAGACCTTTCTGATAAACTTACTTACTTTTAGTCTTTCCTTCTCCTTTAAAAAAGCATATACTTTGTTTCCCAGGGACAGAGGCAATAGAAAAGGAGGAGGGGTGTGTCTATTTGTTAGGCAGGATTTAAATCTAATATAAAGGAGGAGATAATGTTAGAATATGGGAGCGCACATTTGGCACGAGTACTAGTTTGGCATAGTTCAAAAAAACCTAAACCATGGATAGAGTTTTAAAAAGCTAATGTAGACATTCCGTTGGAGAATTTTTTATGGGTTAACAGAGACACGGCTATGGAATATATCCGGAATCATCCAACTATAAATCCAACACTAGATATCTGGTTCCAACATAGTGCTTAATCTTTCTCCTAAACCTTATACATTACAACCGCTGAATATGAATTCAGAGTTCCCACCTAGTTTAGATCATGGCGCTGGAAGAATTATAACACCACTCCTACCAAGCTTAAGGATTTTTTTAGGAAAGGGACATGATTGTCTCTGGCTCATATACAGAGGAAATGGGGAAGACACCCAAGAGATCTATGGTGTTATAATCAATTAGCCCACTATCTGAAATCACTCACCCTAAATGGTTGGGAATGAGAAAACACAATTTGGGAGAATATAATGGAAGCACAGCTTCCAATAAAGAAACCTTTTCCTCATAATACAAGCGCAACACCCCCTCCACTCACCTTGTCTTAAAAACTGGGAAAAAGAATTAGGGACAAATATCCCTAAAGAGACTTGGAATAAAATATTTAAATCTGTACATAAAAGTTCCATAGCATCTAGGACGAAGGAGACGATGTATAAGCTAATAACCAGGTGGTATTATGCACCAGTTCGCTTACATCAAATATACTCAACCAGTTCTAATCTATGTTGGAGATGTAATCTTTCTGAAGGTACTTACCGGCACTTGTGGATTGATTGTCCTGCATTAGGAGAGTATTGGACGTTGATATCCAAGGTCATATGGAAACTCACCAACATCAAAATTGGTACTGACAACCCTTTTCTTATATTATTTCACCTAGATGTTAGTTCTAATAGGGTGGTGCAAGATGAACTATTTCTTTCTGCTAAAGCACTGTACAAATGGAAATCCTCTTAACCTCCTAAATTTATAGACTGGATAAAGAGAAGAAATTATGAAACTTGAGGAAATTGCATACCTCTTGAGAAAAGAGAGTGAACATTATTGGTCTATATGGAAGCCATGGATAGATTTTACTATAAAGGAGAAAGATTGATGACATCTCAAAACCCAGTGAATTGCATCTTAGTTTGCCAATAACTGAATTCAAAATCACACTTCCCCAAAATCCCCCTTTTACATATAAACAAGGCTTGGCCCTACCTAGATAGATACAGCTGGTTAGATTAGATAACTATAGAATGGTTGACATGTGACTTGTGATTATATCATTATATGTCCAGTTCATCATAACAATATTAACAATGCTGTTACTTATTGCAGATACCTGTATTTGCTTCCTTACTATGATTCTAAATATATGCTTGATTGTTATCTTAATTATGTACAAGTACACAATGCTTTACTCCCCCCCCTTTTTCCTTTCTGTATCCTCCCCCCCCCAAATCTAGAAAACAAACAAAGATTATTCAAGAAAATGAGGGGGCAGAAGTCTTATGGTGGAGTTCTTCACCAATTGTAAAGAGTCCAGCAAATTAATTGTAGGGGTCACTAAAGACCCCCTAATGTAAGTGACGAGGAGGAGGAGGCAAAGCACCTGATGCAAATAGAAAAGGCTGCTAGTTTGGGTAAAGTAATGATAATGGGGGATTTTAATTAGCCAGATATTAACTGGAGCAACAGTACTGCCAGATCAGTTAATGGGAACAAGTTTATAAACTGTTACATGACAATTTTATGGCACAGGTTGTTGAGGAGCCAACCAGAAAAAATGCTATTCTGGATCTAGTGATCTCTAATGAGCCAGAACTTATATCAAATGTGCAAGTCATTGAAACCTTGGGTAATAGTGACCATAATGTTATATCATTTAATGTCTGGTGCAAAAAACAAATATATACTGGGGCAACAAAAACCATGAATTTCAGAAAGTGAATTTTAGTGCCTTGAGGGCTGCCCTACAGAGTATTGATTGGGCATTAAGTTTTCAGCTAAAAACACAGAACAGAAATGGTTGTCATTTACACTGATATTAAATCATTACTGTTCTCAATTTATTCCCTTAAGAAGTAAATATAAAAGCACTAAGGATCACCCCCGTGACCCCAGTGTCGGACTGGGATGCCAGGGGCCCACCAGAAAACCTTAGACCATGGGCCCACCGGAAAACCTTAGAGAGTGGGCCCACTTTCTAAACTATTATTCCTCCTCTCTCAACCTCTTTATTCTGCTAGTCATTTATATCTACTTACTGTATTTTTCCATTATTAAGCATTTTTCCCCATAAAGGAATAAGTAAGGACCATGAAATATGCTAAATGGTTAGAAGCAAAAGGGCCCACTGACACCTTGGCCCACCGGGAGTTTTCCTGGTATCCCGGTGGGCCAAGTTCCAATTTCACGCCATGCACATGACGTCATTGTGCCGGCGTCCCCACATGTCTTCAATGGGCACCACCATCTTGGATCCACAGACGGAGGTGCAAGATGGACAGACCGCCTCACATGGTCCTGACAGTTTGAAAGAGTTGCTCCTTTAAACAATGGTACCAGTATGGTTGTAACAGTTACAGAAAAGACAAATGTGCTAAATCTTTTCTAAATTTTTTTGCTAAAGTTCTTTTCTTCAGTGTATACAGGTTTGGTCTCCATCACTCAAACAGGACATTATTGAATTAGAGAGGGTACAGAGAAGGGCAACTAAGCTGCTATGAGGAAAGAATGGCCAAATTGGGAATGTTCCCATTTCAGAAGAGGCGCTTAAGGGTTGATATGATAACTGTAAATATGTATAAATATATAAGGGGATCATATAATAATCTCTCTAATGCTTTATTTACCAGTAGGTCTTTCCAGCTGACACCCATTTGACACTGTAGATCACCCTCTCCTTCTTCAGTCCCTCCATTTGCTTGGCCTTCGTGACACAGCCCTGTGCTGGTTCTCTTCTTACCTCGCCAATCGTTCCTTCAGTGTCTCCTACAATGTAGTATCATCTTTTCCTCTTCCTCTTTCTGTTGGGGTTCCTCAAGGCTCTGTCCTGGGACCATTACTATTCTCCCTCTATACTTCCTCCCTCGGCAAATTAATAAATTTGTATGGTTTCCACTACCACCTCTATGCTGACGATACTCAGATCTATCTCTCATCTCCTGATCTCAACCCAGAACTCCTAACTCTCGTCTCCTCCTGCCTGTCCGCTATCTCTACCTGGATGTCGCAACGCTACCTTAAATTAAACCTCTCTAAAACTGAAATGGTTCTCTTTCCTCCAACTAACACCAGTAACATCCCGGAAGTATCCATCATAGTTAACAATTCCACTATCACCCCCTCTCCCCAGGCCCGGTGCCTTGGGGTTATCCTAGATTCTGCCCTGTCATTCACTCCTCATATCCAGTCACTTATTAAATTATAGGGGTGATGAAGGTGCACTGAAAATACATGGGGAAATCCTATAGGAACAATAATAGACAAAGCCTCTATGGTGTATTATCCTTTGTGTGCAAGGCTGCTGTTGGATGGCAGTTCTACTCACATTTAGAAAGAAATCGTATCGCAGAAAGTTAAAGTACGTTGGATCTGTTGCCGTCGTTTGTGTGCCTGTTAGGTTAAGAATGCAGAATGGTGTAATACCTCACAGTATGTTTTGGAGATTTCACCGATAATGCGCTTACCTGGTATCGCTATGAGATTAGCGTGTAAATCAATGTCAGTGTGGATGTGGCTGGTAGCAGATCCCTTCAAGCCGGCTGCTTTAAAGTTGGTGCTCCTACGCTGACAGGAAAGGTTAGTTTTTTTTTAGTTCTCTCCCATGCCGACTTTGGCATTTGGGAGAAAAACCTGACCGCTACCTGAGAAAAACTAACCTTTCCTGTCAGCGTAGGAGCACCAACTTTAAAGCAGCCGGCTTGAAGGGATCTGCTACCAGCCGCATCCACACTGACATTGAATTACACGCTAATCTCATAGCGATACCAGGTAAGCGCATTATCGGCGAAATCTCCAAAACATACTGTGAGGTATTACACCATTCTGCATTCTTAACCTAACAGGCACACGAACGACGGCAACAGATCCAACGTACTTTAACTTTCTGCGATACGATTTCTTTCTAAATGTGAGTAGAACTGCCATCCAACAGCAGCCTTGCACACAAAGGATAATACACCATAGAGGCTTTGTCTATTCTTGTTCCTATAGGATTTCCCCATGTATTTTCAGCGCACCTTCATCACCCCTATGAACTTTTTTGAATCGTGGATAAGTGGATCCATTAACTGAATATTGGTGCAGCTCATCTCCCCTGGCACATTTGGACTAAGCGCAGTTTTTACCTCATTATTAAACTTATTAAATCATGTCACTTCTACCTAAGGAACATATCCAAAATACCATCATTTATCACCCAAGATGCTGCCAAAATTCTTATTCACTCTCTCATCATATCACGTCTAGACTATTGTAACTCTCTTTAAATTGGCCTTCCCCACCAGAGACTGTCAGCTCTCCAGTCTGTAATCAGCTTATATACCTCAGCAACCGCTCCTCCTCTGCCATGCCATACTGCCAATCCCTACACTGGCTTTTTTCTACTCTTCAGAATTAAATTCAAATTAATGACCCTGACATTCAAAGCACTTCATAACTCTGCCAAACCCTACATCTCTGAACTCATCTCTATATACTCACCAAACTGCTTACTATGCTCCTCTTCTAACCTGCTACTCAACTCTTCTCTCATTACTGATAAGGACACAAACAGTCCTGAGTATATCTATTCCCGTCCTGATTAGATTATAGGTGAACACCAGAAGAACCACACTGACACGAGCCGTTCAGTATAGGAAAAGCTTCTACTTTATTATGTGCGTGCAGTGCTATATATGGGTTAAGTAGAAAAAAGGTGAGAAGCCACAGTAATGAGACACTTCATTATCAGTTACATTCTTGTGTAGACTTCCTCGAGGTCAGTACAGACGTCAGATGATGTTCAGCAGAGATATCTTGGCACAAACAGTCGAGGAGGCTCTTATCTTAGTTACATTCTGTGCCAGATAATATATGTAGAGCTATAGCTGAGTAAGGGAATTATATTCAAACAGTAAAATAGACATTTTAGAATATAGAAATATGAAAATAGCTATAAATCCCCCATATTACCTCCTCATATGCTCACATTCAAGACTTTGCAAGGGCTGCACCCCTCCTCTGGAACTCTCTCCCACGGTCTGTCCCACTTTCTCCCAACCTTTCTGCTTTCAAGAAATCTCTTAAAACGCACTTATTTAGAGAAGCCTCCCCTCACTCTGCTTAACTACCAAATACAACACCACATACAGTACCACATTTCTCACCCACTTAATTCGATCTTGCCCACTCCCACACCTTGTGTATTACTCCCTTCCCTTTAGATTGTAAGCTCTTTCTGCACAGGGCCTTCCTCTCCATATGTTCTATGTATGTAATTCATATGATTTAGTTGTATAAACACATTTACATTACAGTGCTACAAAATATGTTGGTGCTATATAAATACATGTTAATAAGATAGGTATAAGAAGGGGTTGGACGGTGTTTAGCAAGTGAGGGAATACAGGGATATGGGAAATAGCTCATAGTACAAGTTGATCCAGGGACTGGTCCCATTGCATTCTGGAGTCAGGAAGGAATGAAGCAAATTGGAGAGGTTTCAAATGGGGTTTTTCGCCTTCCTCTGGATCAACTGACAGTTAGGCAGGTTATATATAGACTGAATTTTATAGACGTGTGTCTTTTTTCAACCTAACTCACTATGGGGCAATTCGCCAGCGATGGCTTCGCTCACATCGGCACACTTCGCCAGGTGAAAATTCGCTCTGACTATGCCAATTCACTATGGAGCGCAAGTTCATAACCGTTGCGTAGTTTCATTATTTTGGTGTGAAAACAGTAATGTAGTTACGCTAGTGTTTGTTTTGGTGCAAAAATGTACTTGCATAGTTGCGCTAGAGATCAATGAAATCTTTTTAAAGGGTATATAAGGAGCAGCTGGAGAGTTTACATTTTGGGATGCTGCTGAACTTGCTAGAAGACTTCTGCCTGTTAGCAGCTTTCTCCAAAGATGTCCAAGGAAGCAAGAGGAGGACAGTCACTTGCTACTACTGGTCCTGCTCCACAGGTTGACAAGATCTTTTTCTTGAACTAGTAATGTAACCTGAACCAGTTTTTCTGGTATTGTTGAGGAGACTTCTGACCCTGGTGGGGGTCCAAGTTCAGCAGTATCTCCTCCTCCTCCAGTACCACTTACTTTCTTTTGCAGAAAACACTGCATTAGTACATCATGTAGTGAGATGCTGGGACAAATTATTTGGCGAGGTAAAACTGTCTTATGGAAAGAAATTGTATGTGCAGCCAATGCTGTGCCAATGCCAAAATAGCATGAATAGCAAGAATTATCAGAAGTGTTTGGCTGATATTAAAAGGTTGGTGTATAATATACTTTTTTTACAAATATTTGCAAGGGTTATTTTGTTGTAACTTTGCTCATTTAATTTGTTTTAGTTTCAATTATTGTAAAGGACTTTATAATGTACCATAACATATTTCTGTAAATGTTTATCCCTAATCCTATTATTCCAGCTCCTGAAAAGCATTCTTTGGTTGCTATGGTACATGTACAGTAGTTTAGGAATTACATGCAAAACCATGTTTTTGCAAACAAAAATGATTAATTATTAATTTCTAACAGTTTTTGCAAGCGTTTGGATCAAATGTTGAACTACTACTTTCAGATATTTTAAAACACTTTTCTTAACATGCCCTACTAATGTAATTGTCACAATTTAGTTTGCTTTACCCTGCTGCTAATGTGTTCTACACGCTCATGGCTAAAATATTACTTGTATTGTTCTTCACTTAGGACCAGATAAGACACAGGACTCAAACCTGCAGCAGAGCCAAGAAATCCATGTGGAGGAGGAAGAATCCCAGCAAACACTACCAAGTAACTACTTTATTCAGCAGAAATTAAATGGCAATGGTACAAAAGGACATTTGTAAGGTTAAACTTAAATGGAAAAACAACCAATGCACAATTAATCTACAGAAATACAAAGCTGTGCATGTTGCATGCTGGATATAACCCTTTCTAGTTTTTTGTAGTGCTAAGAATATTATTTATTTTAACAGTTGTATATGATGATGATGATGTTATATTGAGTCTGGAAGCCATTCCAACTGAACTAGCTGAGCCCCCCCTGGAAGCCATTCCTAGAGAAGTAGCTGAGCCACAGGAAACCCAAGAGATGGAGCCTCAACAGCAGGAGGAAACAATCCATTATGAGGCCAAGCCATTTCATCAATCAGTTAAACAGCTGACTGCAACTCTCTCCTCAAATACTGCAGAATACAGAAAAAGTCAAAAAGAAATGAAACGAGCATTGATTGTGATACATCAGGACTTCATGTCACTAAATGACCATTTACAGCAGACAGCAAAAGGGTCATTGTTCTTGAGAAGGCAACACATTGATCTGACCCTCCATCAAAATAATCTTCTTAAAGAACAGAATCTGCTCATTATGGCTCAAAATCAGCTACTCAAATAGCAGCAACTCGGGGGAGAAAAGCAGCAGCAGTCTTTAAAGGGATACTGTCGTGGAAAAACATGTTTTTTACAAAATGTATCAGTTAATAGTGCTACTACAGCAGAATCCTGCATTGAAATCCGTTTTTCAAAACAAGAAATGGATTTTTTTTATATCTAATTTTAAAATTTGCTATGGGGCTAGACATTTTGACATTTCCCAGCTGCCCTCAGGTCATGTGACTTGTGCTCTGATAAACTTCAGTCACACTTTACTGCTGCACTGCAAGTTGGAGTGATGTCATTACCCCTCCCTCCTACAAGCTGCTGTAATGTAAATAGAGCCTTGTCTGCTGAGCCTGTCAATTGAACAATAGGCAGGAATCAAGATAAGCTCCTCCCACTGACACCACTTCAGCAGGACTGAAATAAGATAGTCCTGTGATCACTGCCCCCACTTACGTTTCAAAAAAATATATATATATATACACACACACAAACACAATTCATTTTGGACACTGGAAAAAATATTTTATATAGATCTAGTAACCAGTAAAACTAACTAGGAAGGCAGCAAGGAGAGAAAGTTCCCCCCTCCAAAGGAAAGCAGAGAACAAACTTACAGAAGGGGAGGAGCTTTGATAGTGTCTGTGGGAGGAGGGGCTGCTAGTGCAGCTGTAGAGCAGGACGTAGGAAAGTGAAAGTAATTGCTTCCCTGCAAACCATGTGACCTCTCTCCTCCAAACATCACACACATGGGCAGAGAGGGGAGGGGGAGGGTACAGCTAGATTCTCATGTCGTAGTGCAGGGACCTGGCTTTTCATTACAGAGCGGCTGCCTCCAAGCACACAGGTAATGCTGCGCCTGCTGTTAGAGCAGCACAGGATGAATGTGTAATGAGCACAAATGGAAGCCCCCATGACAAAATACAAACTAAAATAACTTATGCATGGATTTGTGGATTAACATTTTATTTGCCAGACAGTGTTTATGCATGTGTGTTTTTTCTAAAAATGCAAAAAAAAATTTTTTTTTTAAATGACGACAGATTCCCTTTAAGCTTAACAAATACAAGTATGGAGTCAAGTGAAGGACAAGCTGCCACTGCTTCTAACATAACTCCTGGTGCTTCAGCTTCTTCTAAAAGGGGTGGGTGTCCAGTTAGGGGCAAGGCTTCAAGGGGCCAAATAAAATAACCATTCATTTATGTATTACTGGCAGCCAGGTGCAAAGGCACAGCAAACTCTTTATTTAACATTTTCAGTCACTGTTTAAAAAATGCCAAAGAAATTGAGTGTTGGAATTTCAGTGTCCCAGACTTGCCAATGTGACAGACATTTTTCATAAATATACCCCATAGTAGGCCGGCTGATTCCCATTATTATATATATGACATGGTTGAAGCTGCCATTGGCTAGTAAAAAATAACAGATATTTGTAAAAGGGTTGTCCCTGAAGTTAAGGACAGGCCGTGATCAAGGGGTGGAAAAAATAGTACTGCTTTGTGAGGCATTTCTTGATTAACTAAAAAATGATTCTTTTATTATTATTAACATGTATTTATATAGCGCCAACATATTGCGTAGCGCTATGTTGTCAATATGTAATGTTTGGATTGTTTTAATTCTTTGATTAGTAAATGATTTTGTTAAGGTAAAAACCACCACATGCTACATAGTATTATAAAATTGTTCACCTCTTTATTTCAGCCAAAGTTGACCTCAATAGTACATGTAATTTAACTGGCACATGTTTTACTTACAATCTAATAACATTTGTAGGAAAATAACCTGTACTTACTGGAAATAAACATTTATTTAATATGGAACAAAACTTTAATGAGACTTTAATCTCTTTTAAGAAAAAAAAGTGGTTTTACCATTAATCAAAGTACATTTATACACTGTTTGAAGTGCAGTTAATGAATAGTAGTTAGTTACGAGTAAAACCGGAGGCAATTAGTTGGGTTCTAACTCACCTTCCAGCCTCTGTAGAATCTCCCTCTGTGGCTGTTTGGGGTGGAAATTCTGTCATGAAATCATCTGCGACCTCCATTCGATGTTTGACTACAATGTTGTGTAGGATGCAACACACTATTATCATGTTGGGTCACACACTAACCACCCTCCAGGCTTGTCCAGGCACCAGATTCTGGACTTCAGGACCCAAATGTCCATTCAGTAACACAAGGTGTTTTTCTATGTACAAGGTTGTACTGCATCTCTGTCTGGTTTTGCGTATTTAACAGTGGGGTCAGCATCCATGGCTGCCATATTCTGCATCCCCTGAAAAACACACAAGGTAAATGTCATGTGTTGTGATGTAACAAAAAAAAAGCAAAATGCCAAACACAAATGTTATGTTAGTTTCAAACTTGTAACATAACCCAAAAGAGGTGCCTTTATTCAAACGCTAAATAGATCTTTCACAACTATGAGTAGTTTGTTATGTTAGTTTCAAACTTGTGTTTGTTAAAAATATAAACTACTTTTCAGACACAAAACTCAAAGCTTGTTCTAAATCATCTATTACATGTTTGTACATTAACCATTAAAGGGCTGCAATGAACAATTTATGCAATTGGTCAATTTTAAACACATTTTCAGCTCGTCTTCATGTATTAGTAGTAGTTTTTTTTTCCTATTTGGCTTTTTCTTGACTATACAGTTTTCAAATGTAGGTCAGTGAGCCCATCTAAAATCAAATGGTCTGTAAGGCTACACATTTATTGGTGTTGCTACTTCTTAATGCACCTTTCTACGCAGGGCTATATGTATTGATATTCCAGTCTCGTATTCAAATCAGTGCATGGTTGCTAGGGTAACTTGGACCCTAGTAAACAGATTGCTGAAAACATAGGCAAGGGTGATTTTTTTTTTGTTTGGGTGGGCTAATGTTACATGAACAGTTTTTTCACCTGTGATTTTCCACCCGGAGGAGAAACATCTGATTCAGTCCATATTTTAAGCATTGGAAAAAGTTGTAATTCACCTGTCTGAGCACACAGGGAGATTTTGTCATTCCTGAAGCAGCAAGTGTATTTAGTTGTAATATTGGTGTGTAGGTGCATCTCAGCTCATTGTGCCTGGTCATGTGATTTCAGAAAGAGCCAGCACTTTAGGATGGAACTGCTTTCTGGCAGGCTGTTGTTTCTCCTACTCAATGTAACTGAATGTGTCTCAGTGGGACCTGGATTTTACTATTGAGTGCTGTTCTTAGATCTACCAGGCAACTGTAATCTTGTGTTAGGGAATTTTATTTAAGATTATTCAGATTTACAAAAATATATGTACAATGTCAAACAAAAGTATAATCTATAGCATCCAAACATAAGTAAAACACATTTACAGACTTTCCCACATTTTTTATATTGTTCAGAGTATTGACTAATAAATGTGATTTCTCTACATATGATCTCAGTTGTAATTTCAATTGATGTATTCAATTTGCCTGTAGTCATCCTATATCTCATGTGCCATAAGTAATACTGTATGATGGAAATAATGATGTACAGAATTATATTATTTTTACTACCGGCTCTATGACTTCTTATTATTCCCTAAGCAAATTCCAGGTACCTTAGATGTTTAATCAAGTCTAAATGGAGACGGTTTGCCACTTTTGCTCTTAAAGTACAAGATACTCAACAGTCCAACAAAAAATGTTCCTGTGAGTCCTCCACTCCACAACCCCATGGACACTCTCTGTCTGTGATACTTAGATATTTCATATTACCTCTAACAAATAGCTTTCCCTGCATTGATAGCCATGCATTGTCCCAATATTTCCTAGGTATTCTTTTGCTTGCCAGTAGTTTGATACTTTCCTCCAACTGCTCCTCTGTACAGTCTCTAATCCCAATTGGAGATAAAAAGTGAAGATCTTAAATCTTCTAATATAATATTTTCCTATGCTGAGTTCTCAACTCCCTCGAGCTGATGCTCCATTTTTTCAATATTTTGTGGTGGGAGTAAGGCCTCCTCTTATCCGAACCTCTTTCACTCTGCCACCTAGTAGCCAGTCCTGGATAAAAGGCAATGCCCAATCTCTAACACTAGATTCCCACAGAGATTCTCTCCCCAGCACCATCCATCCAAAGTTAAACTTCAAAAAGATGGTGCAGAAGAAAACCACTGGACATGTCATGTCCAGCCCTCCCCTTTTCCTCTGTAGGAATGTGATCCCCCTCTTTACTGGGTTGAGCCTATTCCCCCAAAGCATTTGGAAGAACAGGCTCTGGATCCGGCCCAGAGAGATTCAGGCAGCAATAAAACATAAGAGACAAAAAGAAAAAGCGGGATCAAGAAAGTCTTGATAATATTAACCCTTTCTCCATAAGTCAGCTTCCATGATTTCCAGGAATGAACTTTTGCTTGACCGGCATTTTGTTTTTCTTCCCAATTTACCTTTGCTAGATCTCCCTTCCTGAATTTGATTCCCAAGATTTTAATTAAACCTGGGGCCACTGGAAATTTTCCAAGCTTAAAGCTTGGTTCCTCGTCTAAAGTCCAAAAAGCTTCCAACTTTTCCTGGTTTATCTGAGACCCTAAGGTCTCAGATTAGCTTCTGATGTACTCCAAAACCTTTCCTTCCTTCTCAGGTTTAGATATTACAAGAGTGACATCATCCACGTAGGCAACAGACTTAAAGGATCCACCCAGAGGAAAAAGGGACCCCCCCAAGCCCACTATTCTGTAGTCTCCTCAGGAAAGGATCCAAAGAAAACACAAACAGGAGTGGACTCGGTGGACACCCCTGTCTCACACCAGCCTTCACCAAAAGTCTTTGCCTTTCCAACCATTAATACGTGGGAAGCTTTTCGCCCCCTTCATACAATACTTTAGTCGATTCTACAAATTCTTCCGATATGCCGTATCTACCCAAAACAGCCCACAGATACTCATGATTAACCTTATCAAATGCTTTTGCCAGATCCAAGGAGGGAAAGACAGAAAGTTAGTAAAAGAACTGCACCAAAGATGTTTCTACCGTCTACTGAACAGAATTGAGAGTCTGAGAGGATAGATCCAGCCAACATACCCAACCTTTGTGCAAGCACCGTAGCCAGAATCTTTCTATCACAGTTGAGAAGGTCAATTGGCCTCCAGTTCTCAATGTACCTTGAATCCTTTCCCTTTGATATCAAAACCAAAGATGAGGACTGCATAGATTGCGGGGGATGTTTTTCTAACAGGCAGGCATTAAACACTTAGGTTAACACTGGGACCAGATCTTCCTTAAAAGTGATGTAGAATTCAACTGTCAACCCATCTGGTCCAGGAGCCTTCTTTGTCTGATGTTTATCAATTGCCTGCCTTACTTCCTCCTCTGTTATTTCTGACACCAAAGGGAAAAAGTCCAAATTATTAGTATTCGAAACCGGGGTCACCTTTAGGAAAGCATGAATCTTTCCCTCATCCAAAACTTTTTCTTTGTAAAGATCAGCATAGTAAGCTCCCACAACCCCTAGGATACCCTCCCTTGATACTTCTAATTTATCCTATGAGTTATAAAGGCTCTCAACCTGCTTTTTCTTAATGGTCACCTTACAGTTCTGGCAAGGGTCCAGGCAACAAGATGTTCCAATGTCCCTCTCCAGAACCAGGGACCTAAGCCGGTTGTACTGATGTTGTCTCAACAAATACTTAAGCAGGTTCAATTTTTCCCCCTCCTCCCCTTTCAAAACACAGATTTCAAGTTTCCTTCTCAAACACTGGCTCTCTTTCTCTTTTGCCCTCCCTTTTTTAAAAGAGGCAGAAATGAAAAAGGTCCAGAAAGTATCCTTAGCCGAGTCCCACCATTCTGCGACAGAATCAAAAAAATCCAATCTTTAATTCTGTATTTCCAAGATATCTCCAAACCCTGCCTTTATCACCTCATCTTCTAAAACTTCCTTACCAATAGTGATGGGCGAATTTATTCGCCAGGCGCGAATTTGCGCGATTCGCCGCCAGCGAATAAATTAGCGAAACTCCAGCAAAAATTCGCGGGAAAAAATCGCCGGCGTCAAAATTTTTTTTTCGAAAAATGGACGCCGGCGCCAAAAATGGGCACCGGCGCCGTTTTGCGAAGTTTTCGCCGTTTTGCGAATTTCGCGCGAAATTCGCAAATTTTTCGGCGAAGCGAAACGTCGCAAATTCGCCCATCACTACTTACCAATCCTCCATAACCCTTTCCCAGGACTTAATATTCTTGACATACCAAAGTAAACAAAAAGGCCTAAATGGTCTGAAAATTCTACAGTGCATTCTTTGAAATTTGAGGTTTTATCTTCCCTTTTTACAAAAATAAAGTCAATCCTACTGCTCCTAGTTCCACACCTGTATGTGTGTCGACCTTTTCTTCCATCACAAGTTGCTAGATCTTTTAAACCATCATCATCAATTACATTTTTGAAAAATAAATACTTATTTATTTTCCCTGTTCTGTCTTTCTCACATAAAACCTGATTAAAATCTCCTGCAAAAATTATGGGAATTGAGGTGAAAAGAAAAGGCTTAATGTCATTTAACAATGACCTCCTGTCTGAGATTGCCTGAGGTCCATAAATGTTAAGTCTCAATAAATATCCTTCTATTGAAACATCTAATAATAGACATCTTCCCATTAATACATCTACCACCTTCTTAACTACAACATGTTTGTCCCCTTTAAACAAGATGCCCACACCTCCTGCTGGTTCTGTGGCTAAGGACCAATAAGATGAACCTTCTCTCAAATCCCTTTTGGCCATTTTAATATCATTTAAAGATGTTAGTCTAGTTTCTTGAAGAAACATAATTTCTTCTACGTCCCTCCATGTCAGTACACATGGGGCATTGCCCCTCCCAGACCTGGAGGTAGGACCTATAACATAGCCAATCAAAATGAATCATGACCTATAAGACCACATGACTTCCTCCTCACCACAGTTATTTTTGTCCTACTGGACAGGGAGGTAGGATCTCCCTCCTCACTTTTTATTTTTTTTGTTGAATTTTGAGAGAAATCAAACACAGTTTTTGTTTTTCTTTTGTGTTTTCTTTTTGTTTATTTATTTAGTTTTTTACCTCTGTGTAGACACAGAGGGATGATTCCCAGGTAATGGAGAAGATTTTACCTGATGCCTCAAGACGCATAATCTGTAAATTATCGCTTATTGGGAAGAAATGCAGGTGTGGGCATATCCATGGTCCTAGCCCTGTGCTAAAATAGCCCCCTCTGCCATATGCCCAGCGAGGCAAAAGATTCAATCTAGTGCTTTTTGGGAAGAGACACAGTTATGGGCTTCCCATATTACCTGTGAGCCTTTTGTTTTTTCTTCTGTATTTTTATTTATTTATTTATTTTTGCTTATTTTTTACCTCTGTGTGGACACAGAGGGATGATTCCCAGGTAATGGAGAAGAATTTACCTGATGCCTCAAGACGCATAATCTGTAAATTATCGCTTATTGGGAAGAAGTGCAGATGTGGGCATATCCATGGTCCTAGCCCTGTGCTAAAACAGCCCCCCTGCTATATACCCAGTGAGGCACAAGATTCAATCTAGTGCTTTTTTGGGAACAGACATAGGTGTGGGCTTCCCACATTGTTACCTGTGAGCTTTTTGGACTCCCCTTTTCTTTTGAGTTATGTGAGACTTTACAGAACTCTACAGAACTTCTGCAAAAGGGCCATGGGTATGCATATGGGCTAGTTATAACTGCCTGAAGCTGGTGAGTATGATTCTTCATTATCTACTGTGTATAGTGCACTGGGAAGTCTGCATGCTAATTAGCTAATTATGTCCCTCAGCTGAGAGCTATTGGGGCTTTGGCTGGAGTTTCCATCCAGCTAATTAGCCACTCTGATAAGGTGCAGGTGTGCCTTCGCCCCGTTGCTATTGCTGTTTAATATTTTAATCCTTGTATGGGTGAACCTGCAGACACAGAAGTTATATTGGCTCATGTTACTAAGGCACCTCCAGGAAGGGCTAGAGGTTGCACTGATCAAGCAATATGGCACCTCCTTCCTTCTTATTAGTCTGCTCTTAACAAGCAGTGTTCGACCTGGATATTCCTGCTAACAAGCCTGAGCTATCTGGTAAGGTGCCTGTGTTCCCCTGACTTCTTGTATTATCTGAAGTCTTATGTTGTGAGCTGGAGTCCTCTGTGCAAAATACAGTATTGGCTCTTGCTACACTTTAAGTACTGGCTGGTGAATCACTCTGCCTAAGCAGTGTGGTACCTGAATCCAGAGATTTTGATTTCTCCGTATCCATTGTGTATTTGAAACATTAATTTCACTGGTAAGTCTGCATGTTAATAGGCTTAATATGTCCCTCAGCTGAAAGCTATCAGGGCTTTGGCTGGAGTTTCCATCAAGCTAACTAGTCACTATCTGGTAAGGTGCAGGTGTTCCTTTGGCCCCTTTGCTATTGCTGTTTAATATAAGTTTTGTATGGGTGAACCTGCATCCTCTTGGCTGACACAGTGGTTATATTGGCTCATGTGCTCAAGCAGTATGGCACCTCCTTCCTTTCTTATGAGTCTGCTCTTAACAAGCAGTGTTCTACTGGACTGGATATTCCTGCTGACAAGTCTGAGCTATCTGGTAAGCTGCCTGTGTTCCTTCTAATATTATATGAAGTCGTATGTTGTGAGCTGGAGTCCTCTGTGCAAAATGCAGTTACACAAGGTACTAAGTCTGCATGTTAATAAGCTAATTATGTCCCTCCGCTGAAACCTATCCGAGTTCTAGCTGAAGTTTCCAACCTGCGGACTTTTCATTGCTATCAGGTAAGGTGCAGATACTCCTCAGTTGGCTACTGTTGTTTCTATTGTCCTCTGTGCAGACACAGGTTATATTTGCCTTTTATTACACTGGGTGCTTGCAGGGTTGGCTGGAGGCTTGCACTGCTGAAGCAGTATGGTAGCCCCTTCCTTCCTTACATTGAGTCTGCTCAGTGCTGTAACCTGAGTCATTGGGCCCCACAGCAAATTCATTTTAGGGCCCCTAACATATCCAGAGGTTGTGCTTTTTTACTTGTTCGGAGCTCAGTCAATATGTATTGAAATTGCTCTTTATTTGGGCCTCATGGGTCCCTATACCTTTTGGGCCCACCTGCAGCCGCAGGGTCTGCTTCCTCTTTAGTTACGCCCCTGAGTCTGCTCCTTAGAAGCAGTCTGCCACCAAGGATCTGTCTGTATTATTCCTACTGTCTAGCGCATATTATCTGGTTAGGTGCCTGTATTCCTCTGACTTCTTGTATAGTTGTCATCTGAGGTCTTAGGGTTGTGAGCCCGAGTTCTCTTTGCAGACACAGTAGGCAAGTGTGCTCTTATTACACCTGGTATTTCCAGGACCAGCTAGGGGTTTGTTCTGCTGTAGCAGCATTGTGCCCCATTTTTTCCTATGATGTTTCCACACTTAACAGGCCGTGTTCCGAGTTATATGGTGTCTTTTTGTGTGATGTAGGCCTTCTCTTAGATATTCTATTCCCATCTGGTGGCTTTTGTTGGGAGCTCAGTTATAGTTATACTACATCTACTGAGTTTTTGTGACTGTATGTTTCCCTTCTTTAATTGTTGGTAGATTAAAGGGCACTTACTGTTATGTCTATTGGCACCTTAACATGCTTGAAGCCAGCTTGTAGTCTATGGCCCTTTGTGTGGCCTTGGGCATCTCACCAGGAGCTGGGTTTGTGTGGCCTCTGGCTTTTATTATGGCCCTTGGCTTGGGTTAGAGCCCTTGTTTTGGTCCATAGCTTTTTACCATGGTCCTCGACTCCTGGGTCTGCTGGCCTTTTACAAGGGCCCTTGTTCTGCTGGCCTGTTGCATGAGTCTTTGGCTCATGTGGTCTTTTACCCTTGGCACATTTGTTTGGTTGTCCTTTTACCTGGGTTATTATGGCTGCGGGCCTGTTTTCATGGCCCTTAACTTAGGTGCTTGCTTGCCTTTTACCAGGGTTCTTGGGCTGTTGGCCTTTTCTGTGGCCCCTGGCTAAGGTGGCCGCTAGTTTTTATTATAGTCCTTGTGGGCTTGTGGCTGCCAGTCTTGGCTGTGACCTATGGTGCATAGGTCACCAGCCAGGCTGTGGCGGCTGATAGGCATGGTTACTATTCTTGCTGTGGCCCTTGGTGGGCATGTCTGTTTGCCTTGCGGCAATCCTTGGCAGGACAACAGCCATTGGTTTTGTCTTGTCTGCAATCCTTGCAGGTATGGTTCTGGTTACACCAGCAGTAGGCATGATTGACTATTTGGTTGGATCTAGCATGGGTTGTACCATCAGCTGGTGGTTGCTCTGAGTTTCACAGCCCATAGCTAATTTTGTTGCTGATTGGTATTCAGCAGCTGATGTTGGTCATATGTTGGCTTACAGCTAACCTTTTCTTCTGCCTTACATGCATTGTTTTTGGTCTTGTATGCCACTGCTTATTATCAATAAGGCTGGCTTGTGGACCAGGGTTTTGCAAGTTCAACAACTGACGTGCTCCGTTGTTGCATGTATGGAAATTGATTTTGTGTCAGGTGCCAGTGCAGTTGGTTACCTTGTCCCTAAGGGTGGCATTCACAATAGCTGGCTTATTTACTATTGCTTGTGTATTCAAATTCCACTCTGGTTTTTTGCAAACACTTCAGCTGACGGGCATCTTGGCCTGCTAGTGTGACAATGGCCTTGCACTTCTATGTTGGAATACATAATAGCTGGCTGGTCCACCACTGGTTGCATGTATGGTGGCTGGCTCTCTGCCAGTGGATTGTGCATCATTGCTGGTTGGTACCAGTTTTTGTAGGCTATAAGCTTCTGGCATGCCTGATTTTGGATTGTGATCCCAGCTATTGGCTGGTTCAGTAGCTTCTATGTATGGTCACAGGTTTGGTTCAGTTTTTGCATAAACTGTAGCATTGTGCAGCTTGAGCTGTAGTGGCCTCGGCTTTTGTTGGTGTTTTCTAGAACTGTAATTGGTTGGGTCCCATTGCTTGCTTGTGTAGCAGTTGGCTGGGGCAACAGCATAGCTTACTGGTAGATGGCTTTAAGTCACATTGGTTGGTTCAGCAGCTTATCCTTGTGCTGTTGTATACCCAGTTTAGATTTGGTGGTTGGTGGAGCTACTGGGCTGTACCAGCATGGCTCTACAATGGTTACAATGATATGCTGATTTGATAACCCAGAGTTGGTGTTCATTTAGTTAAGTCTTCATTAGGTATTATTAGCATGGAGTTAGTGGATCTTGGACTGATCTCTGGTGTAGAGGTGCTCCGGTCAGCACTGGTTTGAGCTGCTTCCATTAAGATGCAGGACCAGGCTAATGTGGGCCAAGTCCTTTTTAGGGCCACTTGCTATTGCTGAGGATCGTGTATTTCTCCAGCACTGGTGATAGATGCATTCAAGTTGTGTTTAGTTTCTGATCTGATTGATGTCCTGGTGGTTTCTAGGGTGTTTTAGTTCTGAGATGGCTATTTCCATCATTCTGGTTTTGTCCTAAGGCACCTTTTTTGTTTTAACAGTTGCAGGATTTTTGTTCTTCCCCAGGTGGGGTTTTGTCAGATAACAATATTGCAGGTATCCCTCTAGTCACTGAGGGAACCTTTTTAAACAGAATCTTGATCCTCAAGTACCGGTCTCTGTAATTTTGTGGTTGATTTTGTAGTTCTTGTTAATCGTTTACCATGTCCTAGGACATGTTGTTCTTGTGCCTTTTATCTACCCTTTTCAGGAGATATACATTTTATCAGCTCCCCTGTTGGATGGATGTGATGCTGGCCTTTTCTCAGGGCCTCCTTAGCATCAGTTTGGTTTTTGCATTATGTTGGTTATTCCCACCCCTTGTTTTCGGTGCATGGCTTGGTAGATCCCATGTGTACTGACATGGAGGGACGTAGAAGAAATAGAGAATTTTACTTACCTACTTGACGTAAATTCCTTTTCTTCTAGTCCCGACATGTCAGTACAGGGTTTCCCATCCCAATTATTTATTTTGGTTACTGTACTGCTATGGCAAAAGTATAACTGTGGTGAGGAGGAAGTCATGTGGTCTTATAGGTCATGATTCATTTTGATTGGCTATGTTATAGGTCCTACCTCCAGGTCTGGGAGGGGCAATGCCCCATGTGTACTGACATGTCGGGACTAGAAGAAAAGGAATTTACGTCAAGTAGGTAAGTAAAATTCTCTATATCAGCTGTTGTCTCTTTAAGATATTCATAAGCTATAAACCTTGTTTTCCGATTCTTGATACTACACACGTTAAGAGTGAAAAAATCAACTGACAAGTTCATTTTTTTTCTTTTTAGTGGGGACCTTAGTCTCTACTCCTGATCTTTTTACTTGAATTCTTGAACATAAATCTGTTTCCATTTCCTCCTCTCCCTCCTCTATCACATACACATCTTCAGCAGAGAAACCTAGAACTTGCTTTAACAGGTTTCTGGCAACAAATCTTCTACCTGGGAATTCCTCTCTTTCACCTTCCCATTTGATTTTAACCACATTCTTTCTTTTACCATATTCCTCCACCTCCTCCTGAAACAATTTCTTTTTCCCCCAAACACTTTCCCCTGTAGGCAGATTTACTCCATTATCATTATCAGGTTGTTTGGAATTTATCTCACCACTAGAAATATTTTCATTCACACAAAACACATCAGAGGTTTTGTCAGTAACAGACACATTTTCATTTGATACCACCATTTGATCACCTCCTCATCCACATCCTCTAAATCTTTATTCAAAAAAGTCAGTTCTCGTATAGATTTTGGTCTCCTTTCTCTATTTAGCAACGTTAAATCCCTTATCAGTAAATCAGTTGCTTTAGTAAGGGTGGATTGCTTTATCTCCAGACACTTTCATTTATTTAGGGCAGCAATAATCTTGTCATATTCAATCACAGCACTTCCCTCTCCTCCCCCACACTCATTTTCCATAGCATTTGTATTATCTGCTAGTTTTGAAAAAACAGTCTTTTGTCTAGTCTCTTGTGAGAGAGATTTCCCTCTGCAGTCTTTCTCCTTAAGGAGCAAAGTGTGAGTCTGAGATCTCCCTTCCCCCATGCTCTCTGCACCAGTGTCTCTCACAGCAGCACCCTCCATGTTAGGACTCACCCATGTGTTTTCTCTAACAGACTGCACCTCTGTATTCTGGTCAGTATTGTCTCCCAATGCATTTTCTGCCACCTTTTGTGCCACTGCTGATGTTGCTTCCTCCATTGCCGAGGTTTCCCCCAGTTTTTGCAGTACCTTCTGTCCTTTCGCCGCTGGGACTTCCTGATCTGGTTCCTCTGCCACTGCACCGCAGCTCCCCGCAGTCACACTAGCGCCTGGAACCTGATCAGAGCCACCATCCACTTTTTCTTCGGCTTCACTTTCCAAGGACAATTCACTTCCCGCTGTTTCTTTTACTGGGGATTTTGCTCTAGCACTTCTCCTGCTGCACTCAGTAGCCATTGCCATTCTGGATTCAGCAGCGCTCCTTCCATAGCCCAGACAGGATCGCTGGCTAACAGGGGCAGTATCTCCTTTCTTCCTCATTGTTCAGGTAGGAAGGAGTTTTTGTTTTGTTTTTTTCCAAAAAGAAACAAAAATAAAGAAAATAAACAAAAAAAAATCCTAGAGATTAAGGGAAGGGATAAGGGAAGGGTAAAATACCCAGATTTGGCCCCCAATTGCCAGGATTAAGGATGTTGTAAGATCCACCATAAAGGAGATGTTATCCGAGTCTAAACATATGACTAATTTAGAAAGCATCTCAAGTCCGGTGCATTCTTCCTTTTCCAGCACAGTTCAATTAGAAGAGTCAGATAATGATTCTGCAGTATCCTCAGACGAAGAAGAAACTATCTGTTTCCACATGACAGTACCTCTAGATTAATTAGGAGGGTCAGAACCACCATGGAAGCATTGGAGGGGGAGGACCCTAAGACTTCCTCATCACAACTTGTGGGGAAACCTAAGATTTTTCCTGTTCATACTATTATGAAAGATCTTAGGACCAGAGTGTGGAAGAGTCTAGAAAAAGGGCCCACAGTTACTAAACAACATAAATTACTTTTTCCCATTCAGGAAACACAGGTGAGTGCCTGGGGGTTGCCTCCCAAGGTGAATGTGGCGGTGGCCAGATTATCCAAAATGACTTAAATCTGGTCTTAAGGATCCCATGGATAGGAAAGCTGAAGGTATCCTGAAGTGTTGTTATTCCACAGCGGTAGCCCTGTGTAAATCTGCCCTAGCAACTTCCAGTGTGGCTCGGGCATCTAAATTCTGGATCAAGCAGTTGGCACAAGATGTGAATAATAAAGTACCCAGAGATAATGTATTAGAATCCCTATCTAAGATTGGGTCAGCAGTAGATTTTTGTGTGATACTACTATAGAGAGTATTAAGCTGTCTTCAAAGGCTATGGCACTGTCCATGGCAGCCAGAAGAGCTCTATGGCTTAGAACATGGTCAGCTGATGTCACATCTAAAAACAGCCTGTGTTCCATGGGATTTGAACCTGGGAGGTTATTCGGTTCAGAACTTGACAAGCTTATTGAATCCATTTTGGGCTCTAAGGGAGGCAAACATCTTCCTCAGGAAACAGCTAGGAAACTGAGAAATCATTTTTTTCATTCAAGAGGCAGAGCTATACAGAGTGCCTTTCGTCCATTCAGGAATACCCCTTCAGGGAAGATTGATAGAGGAAGTGATGGACAATCAGCCAAGAGGAAGAAGATTACCTTCTGACACCAGGTTCTCCCTGCTGGTGGGAGACTAACTTATTTTCTTCCAGAATAGGAAGAAATAGTTATAGAACCATGGATACTACAGCTCATTGCAGAAGAATATACCTTTTTCAAGAGTGGTAATTACTACTTTATCAGATCTCAAAAAGCAGAAGGCATTAGAACAGGCCATCTTAGAATTCATTGCACAATGGTTCTGGAACCTGTACCTACTTCAGAAATTGGTCTAGGAACCTACTCAAGAGTTTTTTTGGTCCTGAAGCCAGATAGGAAATTCTGAACCATAATAGATCTAAGGTTTGTCAACCAGTTTATTTACAAAAGGTCCTGTCACATGGAGACCATCAGGTCAGTCATAAACATCTTAGATCAAGGAGACTATATGGCTTCATTGGACTTAAAAGAGGCTTACCTCCATGTGCCCCTGTTTAAAGCTCACAGGAAGTTTTTGTGAATAGTAATTTACATCGGAGGTGCTCTACACCATTACCAGTTTACAGTTCTGCCTTTTGGAATAACCACTGCTAATCGAATATTTACGAAGATTGTACCAGTTGTAGTGGCAGTGTTAAGGAAACAGGAAATTTCAGTGATTCCATACCTAGATGACTGGTTTATTACAGCAATCTCAGAGTCTCTTCTGAAGAAGCACCTAGACAGAACTGTTCAGCTTCTACAAAGACTAGGCTGGTTGGTGAATTGGGAAAAGTCGGTGCTAATCACAGCAAGATCCATTCAATTTCTGGGGTTTATCCTCAATACATCAGAGATGAAAGTTTTTCTCCTCAGGAATAAGATAAATCTCATTCTAACAGAGGTTCAACAGATTATTCTTCACAATACTTCTCTTCGAGACCTAATGAAGGTTCTGGGGTTAATGACATCAGCGATAGATGCAGCACCTTGGGCCAGATTTCATATGAGACCACTTCAAGGAGAAATACTGTTGAAATGGGATGAAAAGCTGAGGATCTCCCTCCAGGGAGGTAGTCAGGATCGAGGAGGAAGCCCTCTTGAGGGAGCAAGGTCGCGGTGTCCAAAGGGTTAATCAAAGGAGTAGTCAGAATCCAGGCAAGAGTTCACAGGCAGGCAGATAACAGCAAAGTCCAAAGTCCAGGCAAAGGGTCAGGATAATAATCAGGAACAAGATTTCAGCAATAGCAGCTCACAGGGAACCCAGGATACACTCAGGAAATGTTTCCTATACTTGGGTGCCATTCTGGCGTCTTGGTAGCGTTTTTATATTTGAATTTGGCACCATCGTGACGTCATTGGCGTCCTTGCGCCGACGTCGGCGCGCTGACGTCATCGCGCCAGTGCCGCTACCCACGTGGCGGCCATGGGCACTGCCATTTTGGGAGCGACGCCGGCAGGGGAGGACACGCCGCCCGGAGCTCCTGGAACTGCTCTGGGCGGCGATCGTGACAGAGTGGTGGCTTTAGAGGAACAACGTATCATAGGGTCTCTCTTTTCGACAGACAGACTGGTCAGTACTTATGACCAATGCATCCCAAACACGGTGGAGAGCCCATTTGGGACAACACACAGCCCAAGGTCTTTGGAACCGCATGGAAGCCTCCATGTATTTGAATTTCAGGGAGTTGAAGGCAGTCTACAATGCAATCTCAGTCAGGATCGATTGAGAGGGAAAGATCTGAGAATCAAGTCAGACAATGCCTCAACAGTGATATATATCAACAAACAGGGGGGAACCAGAACGGGAGTGCTGAACAAGGATGTTTCAAAGATCCTCTCTTGGGCAGAGATAAATGTTCCCAAAATTTCAGCAGCCCATATAAGAGGGGAAGACAATATCCTGGCAGATCAACTCAGCAGAAAGAGTATGAGGCCAGGGGAATGGATGCTGGATCAGAATATTTTCCAGGAAATTTCTCATCGCTGGGTTCACCCTTGTATAAATCTGATGGCAACCAGACGGAATTGAGGGTAATCAGATTCTGTTCTCTGAACAGACAGGATTGGCCAAATTACCTGGATGCTATGTCATTCATACATTTTGCCCCCTCTGCTGATGATCCCAAGAGCCTTGCAGAAGATCAGACAAGAACAGGTGAATGCTATCCTTATAGCACAATTTTGCCCCAAGAGGAGCTGGTTCTCCCTTCTAATAAGAATGTCCAGGAATGACTACTGGATATTTCCCCAGATTTCCTCACTTCTGATGCAAAGGGTCCTATGGTTCCAGAATCTGCAACTACTTCATATGACTGCTTGGAGACTGACAGGTCCATACTAGACATCCAGGGGCTGTCTTCTGAGGTGATTGACATCCTAAATCAGTCCAGAAAAAGATCTACAAATGGAGTTTATCTAGAATTTGGAAGATCTTTCAAAAATGGGGTGCTGAACATGAGTTTGGGAATGAATTATCTTGCACCAATACACTCCTTAAAATTCTACAGGAGGGGTTTGACAAGGGGCTGGCAGTAAATACACTCAAGGTACAGATTTTGGTTCTGTCAGCTCTCTTCAACAAGACACTGTCTTCGTTGGCCCTCATTAAGAGGCTTTTCATGGCCATATCCAAGATTCACCCCAGACAGCTCCAACCTTTTCCTACGTGGGATCTATCACTGGTGTTAGAAAAGTTGTCTGGAAATCCATTTGAGCCTTGGAAGAATGCTCCCTAAAATGTCTTTCTTTCAAGACTTTATTCCTGGTAGATATTACATCAGCTAAGAGAATTGGAGAATTGCAGTCTTTATCCATCAAGGAACCTTACCTGATGTTTTTACCAGACCGAAGAATCCTGAGACCTCTTCCATCATTCAGGCCAGAGGTAAATTCCATTCCCAACAATAATCAGGAGATTGTGCTTCCATATATTAACTAACCAGGAGAAGAGCAAGAAACGCAATTGCTCCTCCTAGATGTTGGTTGATACCGAGCTATCAGGATTTATATTGATCGCATTATTGAGTTTAGAAAGTTTGAGAATCTGTTTGTCTCATTCTCTGGAAAGAACAAATGTATGAAGACAGCCAAACCTACCATTTCTAGATGGATTAAGGAGATGATTCAGATGATGTATATTAAGCTGGTCGCCTCCCTTCAGGATCAGGAGCCATTCCACCAGAAACTCCACATTGTGGGCAGAAGTAGCAGGGGTGTCTATGGACAACATCTGCAGATCAGCCACTTGGAGTACCCTAAATACATTCATTCAGCACTAGGAAAGTTCTCCAGAAGGCGTTGTAACTGGATCCCGTCCTTATCTTGCTAACTATCACAGTTGCTGCCATATGGGACATAAGGGAATGAGTACATTTTATACTTACCAAAATGTTATTTTCCCATAGTCTCTTCGGCACCAGATAGTTGTCCCACCATAATAAAATTCTTGCATTCTATTTGTGTACTTTTTTGATGTACTGGTGAGGGGGGAGTTAACGTATAATTATAGACGGAGTTAGTTAAATTGTGATTGGCCACTTGTCCTACCTAACAGTGAGTGAGTTAAATCTCATGGTTGCTGCCGAAGGGACTAAGGGAACAGTTCATTTCAGTAAGTATAAAATGAACTCATTGCATCAACTAATTGTAGCAAATTGTAACAGTTCAAAAGCTTAGCCTCCACCTATGCTATGGGGCAGTTGGAGTGAGTAATAATTGCCCCAGTGTAGGTGGAAGCTGTGGGGCAGTTGAAGGGAGTAATTATTGCCCCAGTGTAGGTAGAATCAGTGGGGCAGTTGGAGCGAGTAATAATTGCCCCAGTGTAGGTGGAAGCTGTGGGGCAGATATGGAAGCTGTGGGGCAGATGGAACAAGTAATAATGGGGGGCAGTTGGACTGAGAAATAATTGCCCCAGTGTAGGTGGAAGCTGTGGGGCAGTTGAAGGGAGTAATACAGTATATACCCGAGTTTCTCAGCATCCAAAACGTGCTGAAAAAGTCGACCTCGGCTTATACTTAGGTCAGCGGTACTCAACCCAAGTAGCTGAGATTGCAGTCACTTTTAATCATTCCTATACCAACAGTTCACTTGGGGAGAGACTGCTGGGAGATAGGGCTGTAGTTGTGTCTAGGCTTATACTAGAGTCAATAAGTTTTCCCAGTTTTCGTAGGTAAAATTAGGTACCTCGGCTTATACTCGGGTCGGCTTATACTCGAGTATATACGGTAATTGTCCCAGTGTAGGTGGAAGCTGTGGGGCAGTTGGAGAAAGTAATAATTGCCCCAGTGTAGGTGGAAGACAAAGAGCAGTTGGAGTGAGTAATTTCCCCAGTGTAGGTGGAAGCTGTGGGGCAGTTGAAGGGAGTAATAATTGTCCCAGTGTAGGTGGAAGCTGTGGGGGCACTTGAAGGGAGTAAAAGTTGCCCAGTGCAGGTGGAAGCTATGGAGCAGTTGGAGTGAGAAATAAATGCCCCAGTGTATGTGGAAGCTGTGGGGCAGTTGAAGGGAGTAATTATTGCCCTAGTGTAGATGAACACTGTGGAGTGAGGAATAATTGCCCCAATGTAGGTGGAAGCCGTGGGGCAGTTGAAGGGATTAATTATTGCCCCAGTGTAGATGAAAGGAAAGCTGTGGAGCAGTGATGCGAGTTATAATTGCCCCAGTGTAGGTGGAAGCTGGGGGCAGTTGGAGTGAGTAATAATTGCCCCAGTGTAGGTGGAAGTCACGGGACATTTGAAGGTAGTAATAATTGCTCCAGTGTAGGTGGAAGCAGTGGGGCAATTGGAGTGAGTAATAATTGCCCCAATGTAGGTGGAAGCCGTGGGGCAGTTGAAGGGATTAATTATTGCCCCAGTGTAGATGAAAGCTGTGGAGCAGTGATGCGAGTAATAATTGCCCCAGTGTAGGTGGAAGCTGGGGGCAGTTGTAGTGAGTAATAATTGCCCCAGTGTAGGTGGAAGTCACGGGACATTTGAAGGTAGTAATAATTGCTCCAGTGTAGGTGGAAGCAGTGGGGCAATTGGAGCGAGTAATAATTGCCCCAGTGTAGGTGGAAGCTGTGGGGCAGTTGAAGGGAGTAATTATTGCCCTAGTGTAGATGAACACTGTGGAGTGAGGAATAATTGCCCCAATGTAGGTGGAAGCTGTGGGGCAGTTGAAAGGAGTAATTATTGTTCCAGTATAGATGCACGCTGTGGAACAGTGGAGCAAGTAATACTTGCCCCAATGTAGGAGGAAGCTGTGGGACAGTGGGAGTGAGTAATAATTGCCCCAGTGGGGGTGGAAACTGCAGGGCAGTTGAAGGGTGTAGTTATTGTCCAAGTGTAGGTTGAATTTGTGGGGCAGTTGGAGCGAGTAAAATTGCCCCAGTGTAGGTGGAAGCCGTGGGCCAATAGGAGCGAGTAATAATTGCCCCAGTGTAGGTGGAACTGTGGGGCAGTAGGAGCGAGTAATAATTGCTCCCTCACATGACAAATAAATGTGCCTGGGCGGAGAGGGAGAGGAAGTTCAGTTTCTGGTTTATTCTCAGCTCCAGTGAGTTTCATTTCTCCCAGGGCCCCGCCTTCAGCACATAGTGCCATGAGTGTCCAGAGGTTGCAAGGAGTGTCAACACCGAATATGGCACCGTAAGTCATGCGTAAACAAGCCTTATTCCAAGCACATCCCTGACCCCAGTATTACCCAGCAGAGAGTGCTATCCCGAGCAGGAGACATGGCAGATGCAATGAGGACCAAGCTGACCCAATACACCCCGGGCTCACTCCTGGCTCTGGGCAACACTCACGGCTTCCAGCGAGTCTCCCTGCAGCTCTTTGGCTTCTATGGACACGGCAAGTCCTCCCTGATTAACCTGTGTGTGAGTGTCCTGCGGAACCAGCCCTACCAGAACATCGCAGGGGCGGGATGGTCCGATGGTTCCGTCATCCGTGAGAGACGCGACTTCCCCCTCACTAACACCGTCTGCATCACCGACAACCGTGGCTTCATCAGCCTCGACCAAGGGGAGGTCACTGAGGCCTCTGCCCAGCTCAGTAAGTGCCACCTCCAAATACTCTCTGCCAGCTGTGCCAGCCATTTATATATACCTGTACTTTGTATTTTTTAACTTTTAAAGCATGCTTTTTTATGTATTGACTGCTAATATTTACCTGTGCCATAGTCTGTGCCACCACATTCTATAGTCTGTGCCATAGTCTGTGCCATCACATTCTATAGTCTGTGCCATAGTCTGTGCCACCTCATTCTATAGTATGTGCCATAGTCTGTGCCATCACATTCTATAGTCTGTGCCATAGTCAGTGCCATATTCATCTATAGTCTTTGCCATAGTCTGAACCATATCATTCTATAGTCTATGCCATAGTTTGTGCCACATAATTCTATAGCCTGTGCCATAGTCTGTGCCACCTCATTCTATAGTCTGTGCCATAGTCAGTGCCACCACATTCTATAGTCTGTGCCATAGTCTGTGCCACCTCATTCTATAGTCTGTGTCAACTTATTCTATAGTCTGTGCCATAGCCTGTGCCACCTCATTCTATAGTCTGTGCCACCTCATTCTATAGTCTGTGCCACCTCATTCTATAGTCTGTGCCACCTCATTCTATAGTCTGTGCCATAGTCTGGGCCAGCACATTCTATAGTCTGTGCCATAGTCTGTGCCATCTCATTCTATAGTCTGTGCCATAGTCTGTGCCACCTCATTCTATAGTCTGTGCCACCTCATTCTATAGTCTGTGCCATAGTCTGGGCCATCTCATTCTATAGTCTGTGCCATAGTCTGTGCCACCTCATTCTATAGTCTGTGCCACCTCATTCTATAGTCTGTGCCATAGTCTGTGCCACCTCATTCTATAGTCTGTGCCACCTCATTCTATAGTCTGTGCTATAGTCTGTGCCATATATTTCTATAGTCTGTGCCATAGGCAGTGCCATATACTTGTACAGACTATGATATAATCAGTGCCATTTACTTATATAGTAAGTGCCATAGTCTTACAGTCGTATTACTTATATAGTTATTCCCTGTTTGCTATAACTGCAGTAAAGCACTGCGTATCTTGACAGCACTATATAAATAAATGATGATGATGATGATAGTAAGTGCCATAGTCGTATTACTTATATAGTAAGTGCCGTGGCTTGAGAAAAGACTGAGAATGGTCTGAAACTTTGCCAAGTGTTTGGGGTCAGAGCCCATGTCCCAATAAAGGCATTTTAAGAAATGAAATCACTGACTGGTGCCGTCAATAATTAATGAGCCATAGTCAGTGCCATTTACTTCTACAGACTGTTCCATAGTCAGTGCCATTTACTTCTATAGTCTGTGCCATAGTCGGTGCCAGGCCCAGACTGACAATCTGTCATTTCGGGCAATTTCCAGATGGGCCGCTCCATTTACCTGTGAAATGGGCCACTTCTGATTTGTGGCATCTGGGCAGGGGAGAGACTTACACTATTCACACTGGGCTTCTCCTTCACTCACACCAACAGCTGTGTGTTCCTCCTCCCTCCTCCCTCCTCCTATGATCAGTCAGGGAAAGGCGAAGTCCCTCTGATTGGCCAGCAGACGGGTTGGGAGGTGTCAGAGAGTTCCCCTGTTGTTTCACGAAGCTCCTAGGAGAGGCAGGGGGGAGGTAGGGGTGTCTGTGTGTCTTTTTGTGTGTGTGTCTCTGGGGCAAATTCACTAAGATGCGAAGTTGCGCCAGGCACAACTTCGCCGCACTTCGCCGTACTTTGCCAGGCGTATTTTTGCCAGCGCTCCGCAAATTCACTAAAATCTGAAGTTGCGCACAGGGCTAGCGTAAGTTTTCGAAGTTGAGCTAGCGTTAATTCGCCAAGCGAAGCGAAGTTTCGCAAGCGATGGTTCATTTGCATACGGTGCCAAATTCAAATTTCAATGGAAGAATACGTATCAGCACTACAAATGCCTAGAAAACCTTCAAAACATCAAATAAAAATTGTATTTTGCCCTACACATGTGCCCACTGTCTAGGTAAATTGCCATGAGTCAGGAGATGTAGGGGGGAAGGAGGGGAGCTCCAAAAAAAATTTCGATCTTTTTCAGCCTATCACCCATAATGTAGAAAACACGCCAGCGTTTTTTGGGATGTTGACTTTTTTTGAAGCAATCCCTATCTACTCTATTGCGCTTCGCCAGGTCTGAGGTGGCAAAGGAAGTCTAGCGTAAAAGGTAGCGTTCAGTACACTGCGCGCGTTAGTGAATTTGCGTAGTTACGTTGTTAGCGAAAATTCGCCTGGCGTAAGGGTGCGAAGTAATACTAGAGAATTTACGCCAGCGTTCGTTAGTGAATTTGCGAAGTGCCGAAAATGCCAAACGCTAGCGAATTGACGCTAGCATTTGGCGCTTCGGCGCTTAGTGAATTTGCGCGCGCGCGCGTGTGAGTGTTTACATGTGGCTGCTTTGTTTGTTTTTTGCCCAGCTGCTTTTTGCTCCCAGTCCAGCTCTGATCTGTGCCATATACCTTTATAGTCTGTGCCATAGTCTGTGCCATATACTTCTAGTCAGTGCCATAGACAGTGCAATATACTTCTATAGACTGTGCCATATACTTCTATAGACTGTGCTATAGTCAGTGCCATATACTTCTGTAGTCAGTGCCATAGTCTGTGCCACCTCATTCTGTAGTCTGTGCCATGTACTTCTATAGTCTCTGCCATATTTAGTGCCATATACTTCTATAGACTGTGCCATAGTCAGTACCTCCTCCAGCAAATCCCAGTTCTATACAAATCTCAGCCTCTCTCCTCTCCTTCCCTCTCCACACATGAAGTATATAAAGTACTCTGTTTAGCTACTCCACAAAACTCCTCCTTTTCATACAAACCAAGGACTTATAAATCCCACTCTCACTTAGTCTTTCTTTCCTTTCTATTACTGGCAGCTGGGGACATTTCCCCAAACCCTGGCCCTTACCCCATCCCAGTTATATCACGGCCACAAGCTCCTTCTCTCCGGAGCAAATTCCAACAGTACAGAACACTTACTCCTTTACCCAAAAACCCAGTTAATCTTTCCTGTGCTCTCTGGAATGTCAGATCTGTCTGCAACAAACTCACCGCTATACACGACCATTTCATTGCCAATTCCTTTAACCTACTCGCACTTACTGACACCTGTCTCTCTCCTACTGACACTGCCTCACCTGCTGCCCTGTCCTATGGGGGCTACACCTTACTCATACTTACTCATACTTACTCATACTTACTCATACTCCCACACCTGCTAACAGACCTGGAGGTGGGCTACGTTTGCTTCTCTCTCCCCGCTCTACTTTTATACTTCTTCCACCTGTTCCCTCTCTATCATTCTCCTCATTTGAGTCTCACTGCATTAGGCTCTTTTCTCCTGTTTCACTCTGCATTGCTCTTATATATCCACCACCAGGAGCAACTGCACAATTTCTGGACAACTTTGCTGCCTGGCTTCCTTACTTTCTTTCATCTAACATCCCATCCATCATATTAGGTGACTTTAATATACCCGTTAACAACATTAACAACTCTTCTGTCTCTAAACTTCTTTCACTAACCTCCTCCCTAGGCTTATCTTGGTGCTCAGACTCCTCCTCTCACTCCAATGGTAATGCTCTGGATCTCATATTTACCAGACTCTGTTCAACCACCAATTTTACTAACTCCCCATTTCCCCTCTCTGATCATAATATGGTCACATTTCAACTCTCACTAACTCCCTCCTCACCCCCTGCTATTCCCCAAACACGTACTTACCGTGACTTGCAAGCTGTAGACGTGTCACATCTCTCTTCTTCCTTTGACTCTCTTCACTCTAATATCTCAGCCATCTCTTGTCCTAATGTGGCTACCTCTGTCTACTATAGTCCTCTCACCACTGCCCTAAATGAGCTGCTCCTATAAAAACTAAACGTTCTAGACCCAAACCACTTCAACCTTGGCATACTGCTCATACAAAAGCGCTCCAAAGACATTCACGTGCACTTGAGCGTCGCTGGCGCAAATCCCGTTCAGAATGAGACTTTTGGAGCTACAAATCTGCCCTGCGCTCCTTTAACACCAGCCTCTTCCAAGCCAAACAAACATACTTTACTTCACTCATTAACTCCCTTTCTAAAAAACCAGCACAACTTTTCTCCACCTTTAACCCTCTCCTTTCCCCTTCTCCACCCCCTCCATGCACATCTGTCTCTGCTCAAGATATTGCTGAGCACTTCAAAAACAAAATTGACACTATCAGAAGGGACATTACACTACTCAACCCCCCTAGACTTCCACCACCCTCCCTCCACACTCCCCAGTCTCTCCTGTGCTCCTTCACCCCTGTCACTGATGAGGAAGTCTCAAAGCTTCTGGCCTCTTCTCACCTTACCACCTGCCCGCTTGATCCAATTCCCTCAAAACTTCTCCGCAATACCAATCCTTGTCTAATCAAAGCCTTAACTCACCTATTTAATCTTTCGCTCTCAACTGGACTGTTTCCTTCTCAACTAAAACATGCTCTTGTCACCCCCATTCTGAAAAAACCCTCTCTTGATCCCTCCAATCTTGACAACCTCCGACCTATCTCTCTGCTACCTTTCATCTCTAAACTACTTGAGCGCCTAGTCTACAACCGACTTACCTCATTCCTCTCTGACAATAACCTGCTGGACCCCCTACAATCTGGTTTTAAGCCACAACACTCCACGGAAACGGCCCTGACTCGACTAACTAATGACCTTTTAACCACAAAAGCCAACAATCATTTCTCACTACTAATACTGCTTGATCTCTCAGCCGCATTTGACACTGTAGATCACCCTCTCCTCCTCCAGTCCCTCCAGTCGCTTGGCCTTCGTGACACAGCCCTGTCCTGGTTCTCTTCTTACATCACCAATTGTTCCTTCAGTGTCTCCTACAATGGAGTATCATCTTCTCCCCTACCTCTTTCTGTTGGAGATCCTCAAGGCTCTGTCCTAGGACCATTACTATTCTCCCTCTACACTTCCTCCCTTGGCAAATTAATAAATTCTTACGGTTTCCACTACCACCTCTATGCTGATGATACTCAGATCTATCTCTCATCTCCTGATCTCAACCCAGAACTCCTAACTCGCGTCTCCTCCTGCCTGTCCGCTATCTTTACCTGGATGGCGCAACGCTACCTTAAATGAAACCTCTCTAAAACTGAAATGGTTCTCTTTCCTCCAACTAACACCAGTAACATCCCGGAAGTATCCATCATAGTTAACAATTCCACTATCACCCCCTCTCCCCAGGCCCGGTGCCTTGGGGTTATCCTAGATTCTGCCCTGTCATTCACTCCTCATATCCAGTCACTTATCAAATCATGTCACTTCCACCTAAAGAACATATCCAAAATACGATCATTTATCACCCAAGACGCTGCCAAAATTCTTATTCACTCTCTCATCATATCGCGTCTAGACTACTGTAACTCGCTTTTAATTGGCCTCCCCCTCCAGAGACTGTCACCTCTCCAGTCCATAATGAACACTGCTGCGAGGCTCATACACCTCAGCAACCGCTCCTCCTCTGCCTCGCCATTCTGTCAATCCCTGCACTGGCTTCCGTTACCTTTCAGAATCAAATTCAAATTAATGACACTGACTTTCAAAGCACTTCATAACTCTGCTCCACCCTACATCTCTGAACTCATCTCTATATACTTACCCACTCGCTTACTACGCTCCTCTACTGACCTCCTACTCAACTCTTCTCTCATTACCTCCTCACATGCTCGCATTCAAGACTTTGCAAGGGCTGCACCCCTCCTCTGGAACGCTCTCCCACGGTCTGTCCGACTTTCTCCCAACCTTTCTACTTTCAAAAAATCTCTGAAAACGCACTTCTTTCGAGAAGCCTACCCTCACTCTGCTTAACTACCAAACGCAACACCACATACAGTACCACATTTCTCACCCACTTACTTCGATCTTGCCCACTCCCACACCTTGTGTATTATTCCCTCCCCTTTAGACTGTATGCCTATGCATAGGGCCTTCCTCACCTTTTTGAACCTGTATTGATTGTGACGTTTGTTACTCCATATATTCTATATATGTATTTCGTGTGATGTAGTTGTATAATCACATTTACTTTACAGTGCTACGCAATATGTTGGCGCTATATAAATACATGTTAATAATAATAATAATAATAATAGTCAGTGTCATATACTTTTATAGTCTGTGCTATCATCAGTGCCACCTCATTCTATAGTCTGTACCATATACTTCTATAGTCAGAGCCACAGTCAGTGCCATATACTTCTATAGTCTGTGAAAAGAAGTAACTGGATCCTCATACACTTTATCCCCCCCAATTTTTTAGCAGTTGGGGAATATCCCCTTTTATTGTTCCTACTAACAAGATCAACATTTTGGGGGGGGGGGTAGGTTAACCCACCCTTCATCAGGATAACAATACATGTGCAGAAAACACCTTTATACCATTAGCCCCTCCCTTTTACCCATGGTTCCACATTTATGTGAAAAATTAACCATTTGTGTGTAGTCAGAAACATAGTATGTCCAAGTATTCAGTCTAATTTTTGGTATTGTCCATTTTCCTAAAAAGTTCATGAGAGTCCAATTCCGGATGGCAATCCCAATAAGTCTACTTTTCAAGAACCACTATAATAATATAATCTGTGAAAAAAAGAAGAGATGATCAGCATATATTTATAGATTTAAAGAAAACACGTGAAGCTAAAATTTTCTTTGAGACATTTTGGCCAGAGCGTTTTCAGTCTCCATATCCAAAAGGCCTCAAGTCTTAATAATGACCTTTTATTATCTTTACCTGCATCTTTATTTACCACCTCAAGAATCTGCCATTTTAAGATGGCCATACAGACCGAGTTGGCAGCTTATTGGCCTGTGTATGCGGCCCGCTGACGGGCTTCCCCAATTGAGATCTGGCCAAAAGTCAGCCAGATTTCAATTGGATGGGACTAAAAATCCCATCGGATTGCAGTCGCATCTGTTCAATGATGCGGTCCCACGATCTGACCGCCCATAAAGCCTCCTTTAGGATCCGATCATTGGGCCCTCGGGCCCATGATCAGATCAGCCCGATATTGCCCAGGTGGGCAAGGTGGGCATATCAGGGAGCAAGGTGGGCATATCGGGGAGAGATCTGCTCGTTTGTGTGTTTTACTTTGAAAAAACGTTTGGCCAATAAGGTCTAATTTTTGAACCTCTCTTTTTCTCCCCCATAACAGAGTCCACATGGGCACTTCAATAGGTAAATCACTCCCTCTGTCTCGCAAGTGGCAAAGATTCTGAATTTGATGTCATACCCTTGGCTAGGAGGCTTACACACCTCCCCCTGAGAATTCCATTGCAATGACCACAATTGAGGCATGGATAGGTACCAGTTCTATTGTATTTTATACACTGGATTGTGTTTTTCTTATAGTCAGTTCTAGTAATTCCGTCAGCTATGTCTTTACCTTTTTTGTAACTGAACATTGGTTTATCAGTAAAAAGTTTTCCAAGATTGGCCAGTGTTTTAATATAACCTTTCTTATAAAGGTGAAATGGGGACCGTATGTGGTTACACACACTGTATTTCGTTTTTTTAACTATTTTACTTTTTTCCTTTCAATCCTCAGAACTATACTTGATGTAACATTAAGGTAACATTAACTAATGACAGTTTTACCACTGACTTGTATAAAAAGCCCACTGACAGAAATAACCACTTACGCAAAGACAGCTTTCATCCTGTGAGGGTCACTAGCAGTGGCGGAACTACCAGGGGTGCAGGAGGTGCAGCGGCATCAGGGCCCCCTGCACCCCCGATGGGGCCCGCAGCCCAGCAGAGAAGATGTAATGTTGTATCCAATCCAGATCGCAGGTTATCCATGGCGCGCTCATCCGGCGGCGCGATGCGCATGAAAACATCTGCGGCACTCTGAGCGTGATGTCACCGGTGGCGTGCTGCGCCTCACATCATCAGCGGCACGCCACTTTCCCCATGAAACAACAGGAGAAGGCCAATATTATCTCTTTAATCACCAGTTATTAAAGTTGTGAAGCAAGCTCTACAGTCCAGCAAAGCCATGCTTCTGAAGTGCTATTAGTGTGGCCCCGTTGTGGGTAAGCAAGTACTGTAGTGTTAACGAGTAATAATCATTTGGCTAAAGTTCCTGTAATGAGCAAATCTAATGAGTCAAACCTTCCTAAATTACCCCATTATGGGATCTGATCATGCACCAAGTACGATGGGGGCGCTCATTAAATGGGTCGACTCAACTGCCACCCAGGGGATGGGCAGACAGGCCATAGAGTTCATTTATTTCAGCACAATGTAAATCTCCCTCCCATTCAGTAACCATGAAGGGGCATCGATAGCTAAGAGTAGACAGGGTGCAAGAATTGGTACGATAAATGCAGCAATTTACCCAGAATTCTAGCATCACTGTGCCCACTGCAAAAAGTGTGTGTATGCCGCTAGGCATAAGGGGTACATATTACTTGGTATTTGAAAATGACACATACTGCATATATGACACATACATGTTTTGTTGTGCATGTAATATAACTAGCAGAGGCCTTGCACATGCCCCCAATAGTGTAACATTAAAGGTGTGGTTCACATTCAGGTTAACTTTTATGTCACTGACCCCATCTAAACAACATTGACTTGTAAGGCTATACATTTAGGGGCACATTTACTAAGCTCGAGTGAAGGATTCGAATGAAAAAAACTTTGAATTTCGAAGTATTTTTTTGGGTACTTTGAACATCGAATAGACTACTACGACCTTCGATTCAAACAATTCGAACTAAAAATCGTTTGATATTCAAATTTGAAGGATTTTACTTTGAGGGTCGAATTTGAGGGTTTATTAACCCTCGAAAATTCGACCCTTGATAAATCTGCCCCTTATTGTTATTGGTACTTTTTTTTTAAATCAGGCTCTCTGCAATTCATATCCATAATCCCTCTCTGCACCATATTAAAGTTAATGTAAAGGTGAATGACCCCTTTAATGCTGCACTAATTAACCCTTGTCATTAACACAGTAAAAAATGTATTTCAGACTCCTGTCCTTTGAGTACAGGTATAGAACCTGTTATCCAGAATGCTTATGATCTGGGGGTTTCCAGATAATGGATCTTTCCGTAATTTGGATCTTCATAACTTAAGTCTACTAGAAAATCTTATAAACATGAAATACACCCTATAGACTGGTTTTGCGTCCAATAAGGATTAATAATATCTTAGTTGGGATCAAGTGCAAAGTACTGGTTTATTATTACAGAGAAAAAGGAAATCATTTTTAAAAAGTTGAATTATTTGATTATAATACACAAAAGCCATATATATTTTGAAAATTATATCCTTATAAACGGTGAGTTCTGATGTCATCAGTTATAAACGATGAGTTCTGATGTCACTTCTGTCACATGACTCACTGAAACTTGTGTATTATAATAAATAAAATACCCCCAGTTGCAAAATATGAGGAAATTAGCTACTTTGAAGTTCCATGACCTGTATAAACTCCTCGGTAATTTATAATATCCTTATAATTTACAAGAGGGGGTACTTTATTCACTATATAATGAAGTCTATGGGAGACTGTGTTCCAGTCCAATGCATGGGGGGGGGGTCGGTGTTGTGTAGTGGGGCCTAGTTGTAAATTTATGTACCAGGGCCCTTAGAGGTTTAGTTACGCCACTGGTCACTAGAGGACTTCCAAAGAGCCAATTCATCAGGGCTAGAAGGATCACAGATGAATTGTACAGTAACCAAGCTGACGAATTGGTCAGTACATTTTGTGAAAGAGGTTATGACAGGGGAGAACTGCAGACAACTAGCAGAGAGGTTCTGAGGATTGAGTGAAAAAACGAAATACGCTGTCTGTTACTACATACGGTCCCCACTCGGCCTTTATAAGAAAACTTATACTAAAACACTGGCCTATCTTACAAAATGATAAAACATTTTGAAACTTTTTACTGATAAACCAATGTTCAGTTACAATACAGGTAAAGACATAGCTGACAGAATTAATAGAACTGACTATAAGAAAAACACAATCCAGTGTATAAAATTAGGGATGCACCGAATCCACTTTTTTGGATTCGGCCGAACCCCCGAATCCTTCGTGAAAGATTCGGCCGAATACCGAACCGAATCCGAACCCTAATTTGCATATGCAAATTAGGGGTGGGAAGGGGAAAACATTTTCTACTTCCTTGTTTTCTGACAAAAAGTCATGCAATTTCCCTCCCGCCCCTAATTTGCATATGCAAATTAGGATTCGGATTCGGTTCGGCTGGGCAGAAGGATTCGGCCGAATCCCGAACCGAATCCTGGATTCGGTGCATCCCTATATAAAATACAATAGAACTGGTACCTATCCATGCCTCAATTGTGGTCATTGCAATGGAATTCTCAGGGGGGAGGTGTGTAAGCCTCCTAGCCAAGGGTATGACATGAAATTGAGAAACGTTGCCACTTGCGAGACAGAGGGAGTGATTTACCTATTGAAGTGCCCATGTGGACTCTGTTATGTGGGACAGACACCCAGGGCTAAATGAACACAAAAGTCTTATAAGAAATTTCAAACCAGACGTGAAAGAGGAAGGTAGTGAGATTGGCCGAAAAAAAGAAAAAGAGAGGTTCAAAAAAGAGACCTTATTGGCCAAACATTTTTTGGAAGTAAAACACATTTCTCAACTAAGATGGCAGATTCTCGAGGTGGTAAATAAAGATGCAGGTAAAGATAATAAAAGGTCATTATTAAGACTTGAGGCCTTTTGGATATGGAGACTGAAAACGCAATGGCCAAAAGGTCTCAAAGAAAATTTTAGCTTCACGTGTTTTCTTTAAATCTATAAATATATGCTGATCATCCCTTCTTTTTTTCACAGATTAGAATTGCCGGGGGGAATGCATAGAGAATTAATTCTAAGTAACAACCCCACTGGCTGTGAGTAGTTCATTTTTCTTATTATTAATAGTAGTCTTAGATTCACTGAAATTATAGTGGTTTTTGAAAAGTAGACTTATTGGGATTGCAATCCGGAATTGGACTCTCATGAACTTTTTAGGAAAATGGACACTACCAATAATTAGACTGAATACTTGGACATACTATGTTTCTGACTACACACAAATGGTTAATTTTTCACAGAAATGTGGAACCATGGGTCAAAGGGAGGGGCTAATGGTATAAAGGTGTTTTCTGCACATGTATGAAGGGTGGGTTGCCAAAACGTTGATCTTGTTGGTGGCACAATAAAAGGCGATATTCCCCGACTGCTAAAAATTTGTGTGTGCGGATCTGGTTACTTCTTTTCACTGTTGCTAAGGGACCTTACCTGGTCTATGGAAGTCCAGCACCACCATAAGCAGGGAGAGTGAACTACAGGTGTGCGGAGGCTACAATATATGAATTCACTTCTATTGTCTGTGCCATAGTCAGTGCCATATACTTTCTATAGTCAGTGCCACCTCATTCTATAGTCTGTGCCACCTCATTCTATAGTCTGTTCCATATACTTCTACAGTCTGTGCTATATACGTCTGTAGTCAGTGCCATAGTCAGTGCCATATACTTCTATAGATTGTGCCACAGTCTGTGCCATGTACTTCTATAGTCTGTGCCATAGTCAGTGCCATATACATCTGTAGTCAGTGCCATATACTTTTATAGTCTGTGCAATAGTCAGTGCCATATACTTCTATAGACTGTGCCATAGTCAGTGCCATATACTTCTATAGACTGTGCCATAGTCAGTGCCATATATTTCAATAATCTGTGCCATAGTCAGTGCCATATACTTCTATAGACTGTGCAATAATTAGTGATGGGCGAATGTATTCGCCAGGCGCGAATTTGCGGTGAATTTGCGCGATTCACCGCCAGCGAATAAAAATTTTTTTTTAGAAAAAACGGACGCCGGTGTAAAATACGGGCGCCAGCGTCAAAAAAACAGGCGTCAGCATCAAAAACAAGACGCCGGTGCAGTTTCGCAAATTTTTGCGCCGTTCCGCAAATTTCGCGCAAAATTCGCAAATTTTTCGGCGAAGCGAAACTACGCAAATTTGCCCATCACTAGCAATAATCTGTGCCATTTACTTCTATAGACTGTGCCATATTCAGTGCCATATATTTCTATAATCTGCACCATAGTCAGGGCCATATACTTCTATAGTCAGTGCCATATACCTCTATAGTCAGTGCCATATACCTCTATAGTCAGTGCCATATACTTCTATAGACAGTCTATAGACTATATACTTCTATAGTCAGTGCCAAATATTTCTATAATCAGTTCCATATACATCTATAGACTGTGCCATTGTCAGTGCCATTTACTTCTATAGATTGTTGCATAGTCAGTGCCATATTCTTCTATAGTCTGTACCAGCAGTGCCATAGGCAATGCCAAATGTCATGCAGTCAGTGGCAGTCAGTGCCAGTTTGCATTGGGCATTGGTTATGAGTGACTGACTTGTGAGTTGAGTGTGTGACATTGCAGGGGGCCTGCGGTTGGTGGATGAATCGGTGAATTGGGACCGGAATATGGAGGAAAAACTGGAGTTTCTGGTACAAAGATGTCACACTCCCCCCACTGATTTTGTTCTTCCACTCATTGTGTACAGGTAATGGGGTAACAAGGATAGCAGTGGGGTAACAGGGGTGGCAGGGGGCATTAATGATAGGAGTGAGGTGCTAATGGGGCATCTATGATAATTATCAGGAATAGAGACATTTTGCTAATAAATTGCAAAATGAAAGGAAAAATAAACTGGGAAACTACTGGTGTCTGATATCTAATAACAGTTAAGGTCCAGTTTGGGGTGAGAAGAGTTTAATTTTGCCAAAATAAAGGCGACACTGATGTTGGGAGACACTTGTATGTAGCATTTATAGGCTAATTGCCTATAGCAACCAATCAGCAGGCAGCATTCACTGGTAATGTGTAGGCAAGCTGATATCTTATTGGTTGTTTTGGGTAAACACACCTGAGCACACCTTGTGCCTATTATTACATAAGGGGGAAGGGCCTAAGCGTGTCAGTTCTCTTGTTCAGCCCAAATAAGCTGTGTAACTGTGTAGCAATTTGTCTGTGGGGGGCACTTACTGGCACTGGGAATAATATTATTGGCACTAACTGGGTGACTCTTCCCCAGGGGCACAATGAATCTCACCACAGAACAATCGGATCATATGAAAAACTTCATTGTGAGGAGCTTCGAGGTCACAGGTGAGGAACTCGGGAGGGATAATTCCCAAAATTCCATATTGTTCAATCCCACAGCTGACTCAAGGGGAAGACAAGTTTTAGTCTGGGAGGGTCCTGTCTTGTATACAGGGGTTATTGAACATCAAGCTGGGGGGTGTCATCAGTGGTGGTGGGGTCCCTTGAGCATAGGCCCTCCAGCAGTGGCTCCACTCATGTATGTCTGCAGGAGTATTTTATCCAGCAGAAAGTCTGGGGTGGAATAACTGCTCTGATACTGGAACAGCATTGGCTGAGGGTTGGTGTTTGGGGGGAGTTGGGGTACAGTATCTTCATGTACTTTATTTTATTGACCCATAACATTCTCTCCTTTGCCCCTTAGGGGTGTTCCCCATCGTTGTGCTGATTGAGTCTGGTGAGAGCCAGGAGAAGATCAGCAATAACTTCCACATGTTGGGCGCCAGCTATGTCTTTGCTTTGCAGAAGTTCCAGATGGAGCAGCCTGAGCGCAACAATGAGACTGACGTGGAGATTCTAAACATCCTCACTGCTTGTCTTGATGAGGCTGATAGGGGTATCAAGAAACGCCAGAGGCTGGGCAGGGAGGTAGAGTTCAGGCGCCAGGTCCAAGATCAGATAATGATGGAGTTGGAGTTGGAGAGGGAGAAGGTGAGGCAGAGGGTGAGAGAGGAGATCAAGCAGGAACAGGACAAAACCTCAGTCACCCCCACTATTGTTTCTCTAGCAACTGACTAGATTTACTTGGGCACCTTTTTGGCACATTGGCCAGGGACTGTTTTGATGACAGGTAACTGATGGGGGGTATTTATTGTTTCCCACCTCCAACGTGCACAATGAATGGACTGTGAGTCATTAGGTTTGGCCCATTATTTGGCCAAGTTCTACTTACCCCTCATTAGAATTGCTCTGTGTATGTCCCATATAGACCTGATGTTGTTGTGCCAGAAATGCATATAAAGTGCTGATCAGATAAATATATTGTTTGTCATTAATGTTCTGCTGGGCTGTTCCTGCTGGATACAGAGCACATTGATCATGTCCACCTGAGAGGAGCCTGGAGGGTGGGGAGGTCTGGTCTGTGATGAGCAGCTGGGGCAGTGGAAACAGTGAATGTAATTAATAAATGAACCCCTGGAGGGAATTGTGGTCACTGTTGTGGGGTACATATACAGTGCTCCCAGTTATCCTGCAGATAAAGCAGGGGGCAAAGTGTTGATACTCGTGTCTAACCATAGAGTGCACTGCCCTGGCAAGATCAGCCCATAGGCTTCCAAACAGGAAACACTTTCAACCTTTTATGTCCATTTTGTAGCCAAGTGACCCTCAGGTGCAGGGGGTGTGGCCAGGTAAGTGCTGACTCCATTGTAACATGGCACAGTCCCTGGGCACCAGCCACCAATGACTTTACCACATAACCAGCACCCACGACAAATAAAAAGCTTCTGAGGAACCTTTAGCATTAACAAAGGGGGTCATTATTTGTTTATTTTTTTGTTTATTGCATATATAGATTAGAATACACAAAAGCCATGAATATATTGTAAATTATATCCTTATAAACGGTGACTAGTGATGTCATCAGTTATAAATGATGAGTAGTGATGTCACTTTTGTCACATGACTCACTAAAACTTGTGTATTATAATAAATAAAGAACCCCCTGTTGGAAAACAAAATGATATTAGATGTAACCTCGGAGTTCTGTGAGGCCATCGTACTTTTATATGATTATGGAACTCATCGGGCACTTATAATATCCTTATATTTTATAATAGGGGGTACTTTAGTCACTATATATCCACTTAACGATGTATATTTCCAAGACATATAAATGTCTCAGTTTCATGACATATGCACAGCCTGAAAATACAAACTGCAGAGCTGCTGAGTAAAAAAGCAATTAACTCCAATACCACAAATCATAATTAATGAAAGGCAATTGCACATTGTCTCTGAATATCAATATGTCCATCATAGTAAGTGAACTCAAAGCAGAACAAGCCCTTTAAGGTACCTCTATTCTCTCTTTTACATATATAGACACTATTGGCTAATTGAACAAATTAAGTATTTACCCATGAGCCATTGCCCGGCATGTTTCCAGAAACAAACTTTTCCCTTAGGTCAGACTGTTGCAAGATGAAGGAATCATGGCAGTTACCTGGAAAGGCTGAGCAGACACTTAGGATTTGCATTTTGTAGTCGCACATCACTTGAACATTTAAGAAATGGGTGTTTTTGTGATTCCTAAACTGCTCCTCATGTGCCCTGAGTGGTACAATCATGACATGTGTGCAGTCTATGGCCCCAGCACATTGGCCATTCCCCCAAGCTGATAAAATCCTAGCTTAAGTGCTTGCCATGCTTTATTATTAGATGGGAAGAATATATAATTGGCTGTTAGCTTAAAGATGGGGGAATGATTGTACACATAGTAGGCTGGCTGATTTCCATGACTTGGGATATGACATGCTGGAAGCTGCCATTAGCAAGCGAATATAAGACAGAGAGTGTAACAACTCACCCTGGTGGTCTAGTGGGCTGGCGGGGACGCCCGCCACGCTGTTCCTCTGCTGTTGAAGTGCCGGTCTCTCAGGGCGCGCGCGGCATGCATGTCCTTGCTTTATAGGCGCATTGGCGCTGGCGTTATGACGACATCGCGCAATGGCACGAAATTCAAAACTATTTAAAGGGGACTTGGCATTTGTTTGATTGCCCATTATAGGTTCATCTCTTAGAGTTCCTGGGTGCTATTTCTGTCTGTTCCTGATATCTGACTCCTGTTTTGACCCCTGCCTGCCTGACTAATCTGACTTCCATGATCCCAACCTCTGCCTGGTAACCGACTACTCTGATATCTGTATCCCGACCCATGCCTGTTTGACCATTCTTGATTGATCTCCTGGCTTTGACCTCTGCCTGTTTGACTCCCAGGGCCGCCATTAGAAATCACGGGGCCCCGTACAACAAAATTTTTGGGGCCCCCTGGGCCCCGCCCACACTGACGACCAAGCTCCACCCCATTTCCCGCCCACTCCACATCGCAGTTAAAAGACCACACAGACATCAGCGCTAAAAAAGTAACCCCCCCACACAAGTTGTAAAAAGCTATTGATGGTCAGGGCCCCCTTATAAAAAATTGGGGCCCCAAAAAAAAAAAAATTAAAATTTTTTTTTTTTAAAAAAAACATTGGTGGCAGGGGCCCCCTTATAAGTTAAAAACAAATTGGGGCCCCAAAAAAAAATTAAAAAAAAAAAAAAAAAATTTTTTTGAAAAAAAAAAAAAACATTGGCGTCAGGGGCCCCCTTATAAGTTAAAAACAAATTGGGGCCCCAAAAAAAATGTAAAAAAAAAAAAAAATTTTTTGAAAAAAAAAAAAACATTGGCGGCAGGGGCCCCCTTATAAGTTAAAAACAAATTGGGGCCCCAAAAAAAAATTTGAAAAAAAAAAAAAATTTTTTTGAAAAAAAAACAAAAAACATTGGCGGCAGGGGCCCCCTTACAAGTTAAAAACAAATTGGGGCCCCAAAAAAAATTTAAAAAAAAAAAAAATTTTTTGAAAAAAAAAAAAAACAGTAGCGTCAGGGGCCCCTTACGAGTTAAAAAAAAATTGGGGCCCCAAAAAAACATGTTTTAAAAAAAAAAGATTGGTTGCAGGGGCCTATAGAATATTAAAATAATACATTGGTGGCCAGGAGATTAAAAAAAAAAAAATACACAAACTGGTGTTCAGTAGAATTGAACTCACGGCTTCAGTACTTCAACTTCACCTCCTTTCGTGACTTCGGGTCTTTTCACTGCTTCAGGACTTCGGCTTCGGCTGTTTTCGTGACTTCGGGTCTTTGCGCTGCTTCAGGACTTCGGCTTCGGCTGTTTTCGTGACTTCGGGTCTTTTCGGCGCTTCGTGACTTCAGCTTTTTCCGTGACTTCGGGTCTTTTCGGCGCATCGGCTTCGGCTTTTCGGCACTTCCGCATTCGGCAACACAGAGGCAAGACGTACGGCTCGGGCGCTCGTAAGGGGATCTTCAAAAAATGCAGCGCTGCCGGGCCCCCCTTCATGCCCGGGCCCGGTACGCTTGTCCCCCCTGTCCCCCCCTGATGGCGGCCCTGTTGACTCCATTTGTATTCTGCCTGCACGGACCCGGCCTGGTTTGACTACGCTTTCTGTCTGCTCCTTGAACTGTGACCTTCTGCCCAAAAGACTTTGCTAACGATCATGCCCCTCTGCTTATCCAGAACCCTTCGCTTGGCTCCTCTCTTAATAAGACCTGGCGGCATCCAATTAGCCGAGGGCTCCTCCCGAGGTGAAAGGCGGCGGTTAAAGGCGGAAGCAAGAGCTGAGACCAGGGAGCTTAGCATTGGTTCTGGATTTTGGGTGCCGATCATGACAGAGAGAAGTTTACAAATCCCTGGCACAGCATGACTTCTACCCGTCAACATCTTCACTTATATGAGCATAAAGCTCTAAAATTGCCTGACGGTTTAAGCAAAACACTGCCACAATTTTGCCATCTGACAAATTCTCGAGGAATGCCACTCTTTCATTAAAGGTTCTAGGCCTTCTGATGGGGGCAATAGGTGGCAATCTCACGTTACTCCAATGATGCTGATGCTTTCTTCTCCTCAATATTATAATTGCAATAGCAGCACCCAAAATATTCTCCTGAAAATGATTCATCTTCCTAGCAAATACACAAACCCAAAAAAGGAATGTTTGCTGGACACAGAAGGCACAGAAAGCAGTTTGCCAGGATATCTAAAGCCTTTTCAACTGCTTTGATGCAGGCGTCACGATTACTCACCAGCGTCTCCAATTCAGCATCTGCGCCCCCATTCAACACCTGCGCAAAGTCATCAGCGAGAATTGTCACTAAACAAATAGGCAACATTTTATGTTATCCAGTGTTGGACTGGCCCACCGGGAACCAGGAAAACTCCCAGTGGGCCCAGGTGTCAGTGGGCCCTGAGGTTGCTCAATGTTGGCCTATTTCATGGCCACTCCCTCATTCTATAAGAACAAAATGTATCAATTTAGATCAGTTTACAGGGTCGGCGACCCTTCTGCTTCAGAAGGTGAGATATGACACTTGACACTTCAATATTAGAAAAACAGTCACTCATAGAAAATAGAAAGTCATTGGAAAAAGTTGTTATTTCTGGTGATCTATCTCAAAACAACTAGTTGTTTGAAGGTGAACCACCCGTTTAATGGCTCTTACTGACGAGCGGTTGAAGCTGCGCTCCCCTGTGTTCCATTTTTCTGCGTTCAGCTGCAGAGGAGCGCAGGAATAGACGCATTACATTTTTTTCACACACGTAGGCACAAGCATTCACATGGGCAATGAGTTCGTTTAGAGCACAAGGACTAACGTATTAAATGATATTTAATATTTAAAAGAAACAGTGCATATGTATATATATAAATGATATTACAAAGATGACACACAGTTGCAAATACAGTAAATAAAATAAAAGGGAGTAAAAACACAAAGAAAACCCTTACTTTACCAAGTGTTGAAGTTGTCAGTGTATTTCCTCTGAGGCACGAGTTGGAAGCTGGACATACAATCCACTGAAAAAATGGAGCCTCCTTGTATGACAATGTGATATTGGGAATGTCACCTTTTTATTTCCTGCTGGGACACTCCCCTCATTACCTTATGCATGAGGTAGGAGTGCCCAGGAACATGTCATTTACGACCCCCTGCAGGGGGTTTGCTACTCTCAGGCAATATTCCCCAATATCCCTTAATATAATATTGGTACTTGCCAGTACCCAATACTATAATAAAAACATGGGCAGGCTGTGATTCATATGTGGGCAAGAAGAACAATACCAAACAATAATAGGTTCCCACTTTCCAGTCCCCTAGGAACCAGCCCTCCTAACAGGTGGGTATAGGCTAGCCCTGTTTGGTATTGTTAGGAAGCATGTGACCTCCTCATAACCAATATGTAAGTTATGAGGTTGTGAATCCTATGACACAGGAGATATGGATACTTTCCTATAATCCATCATTTTCTACTAGCTATCCCCCCTGCTGCTCTAGGTCCACAGCTCTGTTCTTTGATCAGTCGATCAAAGAACAGACTGGCCCAGCTTCCTTGCCCAAATGGTGTGGCTCCAGACCGTCTCAGATGACAGATATGGATGTCACCTTTCCACAGCCCCCTGGTGAGATATACAATAAAGGTCTCTGTGTGAGCCTGAGACTGAGTAATTAAGTATTAACTTTTAAAATGCCAGTGCAAGGTGGCCCTGGCATGACACCTCCCCCCTCAGGAATGGGTACAGAGGATGGCCTATCGGCCTTCCCCTGTGCCCACTAGCTCAGCACAGTCTCCCTGTCTGGAAAGACCATCTGCATTACCATGTTCACTGCCCTTTTTGTGCTGTATAGTGAAGTCATATTGCTGAAGGATTAAACTCCATCTGAGGAGTTTCCCATTATCCCCAGCTACTTTGTTTAACCAGCTTAGTGGAGTGTGGTCTGTGATAACAGTGAAATTGCGCCCATAGAGATAGGGTTGTAATTTCTGCAAGGCCCAAACTACAGCTAAACATTCCTTCTCTACAGTGGCATAGGCCACTTCCCTGGGTAACAGTTTCCTGCTCAGGTATATTACAGGATGTTCTTCCCCTTTACTGTTAACCTGGCTTAGGACAGCTCCCAGGCCATAGTTAGAAGCATCAGTCTGTACCACAAATCTGCGGGTAAAGTCAGGAGCTTGTAGAACAGGGGCACTGGCCAGGCTAGTCTTTAGAGTCTTAAAAGCCTGGTCACAATCGGCTGTCCATTCCACTAGACGGGGTAGCTTGTTTTTGGTCAGGTCTGTTAGGGGTTTGGCCAAGGCGCTGTAATTTGGGACAAATTTCCTATAGTACCCCGCAGTGCCCAGAAAGGACATTACTTGCTTCTTTGTCTTAGGGGTGGGCCAATTTGTAATTGCCTCTACTTTCCCCGGCTCAGGATGAAGTGTACCGCTCCCCTCTCTGTGTCCCAAGTACTGCACTTCAGTCATCCCTATTTGGCATTTCTCAGGCTTAATAGTTAAGCCTGCCCCCTGGATCCGGTCTAGCACTTGGGACAGGTGACCCAGATGCTCCTCCCAAGAGTTGCTAAAGATGGCGATATCATCTAGGTATGCCACCGCACAGCCTTCTAGTCCACCCAGTAGTTGATTTACCAATCTTTGAAACGTGGCGGGGGCGTTTTTCATGCCAAAGGGCATTGTTTGGAACTCATACAACCCAAAAGGTGTTATAAATGCTGACCTTTCCTGTGCCTCTGGAGACATTGGGATTTGCCAGTATCCCCTACTTAAGTCCATTATTGTAATGTACTGGGCGCCAGCCAACTGATCCAACAATTCATCTATCCTGGGCATGGGATACGCGTCAAAGGTGGTGACTAAATTTAGTTTCCTGTAGTCCACACAAAAGCTAGTAGTACCATCCTTCTTTGGAACTAGAACTACAGGGGAAGCCCAGGGGCTGCGGGATGGCACAATTACACCAAGCCCTATCATCTCCTCTATTTCCCGCTGCAGGTTCGCCTTTACTTCCAGGGATACCCGGTAGGCCATCTGCCTGATAGGGCGATGATCCCCGGTGTCTACATGGTGTATGGCTAGTGAGGTTCTGCCAGGCTTTCCGGAGAATGTACTGACATAAGAGTTTAGTAACCCCATCACCTGAGTTCTTTGGTCAACGGTGAACATGCTGCTGACCTGTGACCCTCCTATGCCCTCTGTTCCCTGGGCCATCGCAACTAAATCTAGTAAAGGATCAGAACCTGATTCCTCAGCCATACCACAAACTGGCATTACAGAGACCTCCCGCTCATAATGGGCCTTGATCATGTTTACATGATAGACCTTTTTTCTTTTCCCATCTTCATCTAGGGCAATTACATAATTCACATCATTAGCCCGTTCTAGAATAGTGTATGGGCCTTCCCAGGCAGCCTGTAGCTTATTCTGACGCATTGGCACCAGGACCCACACCTTCTGACCCGTTTCATAAACTCTTTCTCTGGCATGGCGATCATACCATTGTTTCTGGTAGGCCTGTGCCTGGGTTACATTGTTATGTGCCAATCCCATCAATGCCTCCATCTTTTCCCGGAATCTTATTACATATTCAACTACTGACACCTCAGGAGTATCTAGCTTGCCTTCCCATGCCTCCCTTACCAGATCTAAGGGGCCACGTACCCTCCGCCCATATAACAGTTCAAATGGGGAAAAGCCAGTGGATGCCTGTGGTACCTCTCTGTAGGCAAATAGGAGGTGTGGGAGATAACGCTCCCAGTCCTTCCCTTGGGATTCTACAAAGGTCTTTAGCATATGCTTTAGAGTGCCATTAAAATGTTCACACAGGCCGTTAGTCTGGGGGTGGTAAGGGCTGGCAATTAGGTGGTTCACCTGTATTTTCTTACACAGGCACTGCATCAGGTTAGACATGAATTGAGTCCCCTGATCAGTGAGCATTTCTTTGGGAAACCCCACTCTTGAAAATATGCTTAAGAGGGCATCAGCAACCTTGTCTGCCCGGATGGAGGATAGGGCTACTGCTTCTGGGTACCAGGTAGCATAGTCTACCACAGTGAGAATAAACCGTTTCCCTGAACTGCTGGGTATAGCTAAGGGCCCTATGAGATCCACAGCTACCCTTTGGAAGGGTTCATCAATAACTGATAACGGAACTAATGGGGCCCTTCCCATATCTCCATTTTTCCCCACTCGCTGACAAGTGTGGCACAAACGGCAGTAATTGGCAATGTCTGTACCCATGTTGGGCCAATAGAAATTATGTACTAAACGGGCCTTGGTTTTCTGTACCCCTAAATGCCCAGCTAGGGGGATTTCATGAGCTATTCTTAGAAGCTGTTCCCTAAATTGCAAAGGCACCACTAGTTGCCTGTCACTTACCCACTTCTCTTGTGTAGTTGTAGGCATGGATTCCCTGTACAACCTATTTTCATGCCAGTATATTCTTTCTTTATCAGTCTCAGCAGGGGGTTGGGCTGCAAGGCCTCTCATCTTTTCGAGGCTGGCATCGGTCAGGAGAGGTGCCTCAAATTCCCGACCGCTTGCCTCAAACCTGGGATCTGGGGTGAGTGTAAGCAGGGCCCCAGAAGCTGGAACCCCCCTGTCCTCTGGGTCAGGACACAGCAACGCTACAGGCAGGGGACTTCCTTCAGAGGGGCCCCCCTCCCCACTCAGTGACAGACCCTCCAGCCCTGTACCCCCAGTCTGATACTGGCTTGCCCTTACAGACTGCTGCCGGGTTACTGCTGCAACACAGGGGAGGTTTCCCCCTCCCACATCACAGTGGCTTGCTACTGGGAATCCCCCTACACTCCCTGCAAAATTGTTCTCCCCCCGAGATAGAGATGGGACATACACTTCCCCTCCCCCCAGGTCTATGCATGGGGATTCAGCTGGCTCTAATACAGAATTGCATGCAACCACATCCTGATTTCCCTCCCAGCCCCCATCACAATCAACATCATTATCAGATACCTGTAGATGAGCAGGATTCACGTAGGGCTCTGGTGGCTCCAGAGGGTCCCCTGCGGGCACATACTGTGACACCAACCTGCCCAAGTCAGTACCCAGTAACACATTAGTAGGGATGGTATCCGACACCCCTACCTCCCGCAACCCCCTCCCTGCTCCCCAATCCAGGTAAACCCGTGCCATGGGCACTGAAGGATGGACTCCCCCAAATCCTGTGACAGCCATAGTCTTCCCGGGAATAATATCCTCACAGTTTACTAGCTCTGGGCGCACTAAAGTCACCTCTGCTCCTGTGTCTCTGAGTCCCACAGTTACCTGAGTGCCCACGGTAACTGGCTGCAGATTGTCCTTGTGGCTCCCCTCAGTCCCAGCAACAAACAAAACAGAAGGAGATGGGCCAGGGGGTTTTCCAGGTGGTGTAGGTTTCCTTTTGTCAGGGCAGACATGACTAAGGTGGCCCACCTTATTACATATAAAACAGCGGCGTGCATCCACCTGCCCCGGCCTTACCCCTGGGCTTCCTGCAGGAGCAGCTGCAGATCCCCCCGGTTTGTAAGAAGGGAAGGAGGGGCTTCCTCCTGACTTTCCTCCTTTCCAGCTATGGGACCCTGGGTTTGGAATAGGTTTCCTGGCTGCTGGCATCCGGTTTGCAGTATATGCATCTGCAATTTGTGCTGCCTGATCAGCAGTTTTGGGCTCACGGTCAAGGACAAACTGCTGGACTTCCACTGGACAGATACACAGGAACTGGTCCAGTATCATCAGGTCCTCCAATTCTGTAAATGTTGAGACACTGCGACCCTGCACCCACTGATGGAAGGTGATTCTCAGCCTCCCAACCCACATCAGTGTAGCTGTCGTGGGCCCCACGCTGTAGACTCCTGAATTTCTTGCGGTGCACCTCTGGGGTGAGGTTAAAGTGCCTAATCAAAGTTTTTTTTATTTCATCATAGTCCCGATCATATTCTGGTGGAAGGTCCGCAAAAACTTCCAGAGCTTTGCCCTTAAGCCCTGGGGTCAGGAAACTTGCCCACTGCTCACGGGGTAAATGAAATTGCCTGCAGGTTTTTTCAAACCCCCTCAGAAAAGTGTCCAGATCCCCATCCTTCTCCATCACAGGAAAATTCTCCAGACGGGGTTTGAAGACATTGGCCTCCCTGGAGTCACTGCTGTGAGGTGGGGCAGTACCTTTTTGGAGCCGTGCCATCTCCAGCTGGAATTGTCGTTCTGCTTGGCGCTCAGCTGCCTCCCTCTCTGCTTGGCGCTCAGCTGCCTCCCTCTCTGCTTGGCGCTCAGCTGCCTCCCTCTCTGCTGCGGCCTGGCGTTCTGCTGCTGCAGCCTCGGCCTGCTGGTATTGCAGTATAAGTTGTATCTGTAAGTTAGGGTCCGATGAACCCAGCTGCTGCAAAACCAGTTGCAGAGAAGATCCTGTACCACTCTGCGAACAGTTGCTGCCACTCTCATCAGAGTGGTACTGGCCAATAGCAATATCCATGGTTTGGCCCACCTGCCCAGTGCTGGACTCTTGGTCACTTTCAAGCAGGGATGCAATAAGCCATTCCTTGGTCTGATTTGCTACTGCAATCCCTCTCTCCTCACAGAGTCTGGACAGCTGTTCCTTGCTCTGCCTCTTGTAGGATGCCATCTCAGAGGACAATTGCCAAATAAAAGATAGGAAAGAAAAAAGAAGGGAAGGGCACTACTGTTTGCAAGTATGTCTTTTCTAGACTATGCACTGCGTTTGTCCTTGAAGACTGTATATTCCTCGCAAGGATGTACAGTCCTTTAGTGCAAGGGTTAAACACTTAATCCAAGCACTAATGCTCTAATAAAAAATTAAATTATGCCACCGCTGCCAACCAATTGTCACAAAAACGACTCACTCAACCACACTTAACTCTTGGGTTTGGCTACAAGGGGTTACAATCAGTCTCTCGATCACCTTACACACAGGTTAGACTAACAACAGACACCCCAAAAACACACCAACACCCACAAAGTTCATTCGCTGCCACCATCTATCATTAACAGGCGATAGAAACCTAATGTGACTATTCCCCTGCCCTCTATAACAGGTAATAACTCACACTACACAATATATCAAACACTCTCTCCTATGGAAGTTACTCAGGGTAAGATCCTACTAGTCTAACAAGCACTCCAGCAGCCAAAGGGTTAATCTACATTCAAACACACTTTCCTGCTAGCCGTACTAGTTATCCAACATACAAATAGGCAACTTTCCCTTTCCACACATACGAAGAGTTCACACACGTAGGCACAAGCATTCATAGGGCAATGAGTTTGTTTAGAGCACAAGGACTAACGTATTAAATGATATTTAATATTTAAAAGAAACAGTGCATATGTATATATATAAAAATGATATTACAAAGATGACACACAGTTGCAAATACAGTAAATAAAATAAAAGGGAGTAAAAACACAAAGAAAACCCTTACTTTACCAAGTGTTGAAGTTGTCAGTGTATTTCCTCTGAGGCACGAGTTGGAAGCTGGACATACAATCCACTGAAAAAATGGAGCCTCCTTGTATGACAATGTGATATTGGGAATGTCACCTTTTTATTTCCTGCTGGGACACTCCCCTCATTACCTTATGCATGAGGTAGGAGTGCCCAGGAACATGTCATTTACGACCCCCTGCAGGGGGTTTGCTACTCTCAGGCAATATTCCCCAATATCCCTTAATATAATATTGGTACTTGCCAGTACCCAATACTATAATAAAAACATGGGCAGGCTGTGATTCATATGTGGGCAAGAAGAACAATACCAAACACTAATAGGTTCCCACTTTCCAGTCCCCTAGGAACCAGCCCTCCTAACAGGTGGGTATAGGCTAGCCCTGTTTGGTATTGTTAGGAAGCATGTGACCTCCTCATAACCAATATGTAAGTTATGAGGTTGTGAATCCTATGACACAGGAGATATGGATACTTTCCTATAATCCATAATTTTCTACTAGCTATCCCCCCTGCTGCTCTAGGTCCACAGCTCTGTTCTTTGATCAGCCGATCAAAGAACAGACTGGCCCAGCTTCCTTGCCCAAATGGTGTGGCTCCAGACCGTCTCAGATGACAGATATGGATGTCACCTTTCCACAGCCCCCTGGTGAGATATACAATAAAGGGTCTCTGTGTGAGCCTGAGACTGAGTAATTAAGTATTAACTTTTAAAATGCCAGTGCAAGGTGGCCCTGGCATGACAAGCCCCATTGGAAAAAATGTAATGCGTCTATTCCTGCGCTCCTCTGAAGCTGAAGGCAGAAAAACGGAATGGAGGGTCAGTAAGAGCCCTTAAACGGAACGGAGGGGAGCGCAGCTACAACCGCTCGTGAGTAACAGCCCTAAGGAAGACAAGGGCTTATGCAGCAGGAGGCAGAGCTGGAGGAGGGCCACCAACACCCCCAACATGCTCCTCAAGAAGGAGACCAAGAGCAGCAGCTGGAGGCGGCAGGAGAGCTGGAAGTAGCAGAAGGTACATTTTTAAGCAAATAGAAATGTCTGTGACTATCCCACTACATATAAAATGATGAGAAATGGCCTAGATTGACAGTTCATTGAAGTTTTGTTGGCCAAAATTAGAACATGTGATGCACTAGTATGTGTTTATATTTTTAAACATTGTGTTCTTTTCTTTGTCTAAATAACATTTTTACATAATTTTCTCTTAGACATGTGGGTGGATGAATTCAGCGGTTTTCCTGCAAATGAGCCCCACAACTGAAGGTAATTTATATTATGAATGTAATCCCACAAAAACAAAGTAGTGCTACACAAACACTCTCACCGCTTTTTGTAGCGTCGGATGCCGTCCGTGACTCTGTCTGCCCAGGTCTGATTCACGTACAAGAAAACATCGGCGTGCTGCCAGGGGCGTAACTATAGAGGAAGCAGACCCTGCTTAGAGTGCAACTGTTCACTAGCGTCTGTCTCTTTCACTAGTGATGTTACTCCTGTGGCTGTTAGTAAATCGGTAAAGCTCCAAAATGATGTCACGCTGGCGATTTTTCACCAGCGTTAGTCACTTCGCCCTTTAGTAAATTTGCTCCTATGTAGTTAAATCAACCTTTACTCATAAAAAAAATCTCTAACATATTTCATGGATTTAGAATGCCATCATCTTAAAGAAGTTACCTCCAAACCAGGGGGAAACTCTGGATTGGCCATAAGAGAGGCAGCTGGTTTATGAGATGAGACCAAATTAGCATCCGTTTAACTAGATAGAAAGTGTATGCAGTCAATAGCTTGTCAACCTTATAGTTTTTGATATATTTCTGATTGGTCCATCTAATTGACATGTCAACCTTCTGAAGCGGTAATAATTTTAGTTTGTTAACTGTATAGTCGAATTTTTTGCAGGTTGTTGAGACGGGGTTGACTTTGTCGATACTGTACGATTTTTTTCCTATAGAGAACAGAAAAAGTTGTGCTGTTTTTGATTGGGGGGGATACAATTCACCAATCAAAATGAGATATCTGCCCTACTTTCCTGATACCCCTGGATGGTTCTCCTATCAGGAGGAAACTGTACCAGTCCGGGATTCTTCCAGCGAGAACCACAGATCCATCGTCTTCTGGTTTCTTGTTTGCCTGGAATAAAAGTATTTAATCTCTGTTTTCCATTATTGAATTGATAATAGTCTTTACTTGAGAGATTGGGTAGAAATTACATTGTGATGCACTTGGTGTAAGAGCACCTGCAGCAGACTTCAAAATACAAGTATTATTTTTAAATAAAACCCACTAGGAACCCAGGGCTACAGATGGAGCAGCATTTACTTACAGTAGAGATGGGCTTAGAGTTTCTCCCAATATATTTTGTGGTCCCAGTAGACAAATACTGGCATTTGAATAATTTTTATCCTTTATGTATATAGCACCAATATAATCTGCAGTTCTGTACAGAGATTATTCATCAGTGATTACATAAAAGGAAGGAGGCACCAATAGTGCAGGTTATAATAAAAGAGGATACCATTTATCAGTGAGGCACAATGTCTGGGGAAACACTAGATGGAAGGTATATATCTCCCAGAATGCTCTATGAGACTCAGCTTCTTAGTTTTCTGGGCCCCGTGAAAAAGCTTCCCTTCTTTGCTCCCAAGTAGTGCTCAATAAAACTGACAAATAGTTGCTACCAGACAAATCAATCTTATCAATCTACTCTAGTGGGTAGAGAGAGGACAGATACTTCTGGGTCTGTAAGGAAACAAACATGCTGGTGGTTCCCTGTGCATTTTGGATCCATCAGTCCTTGGCCCAGTGGGTCTTGCAGGCCAAGGTACTTATCACAGTTACGCACGATGCTTATGGGAGTAAACAGGCGACTTGGAAGAAATCAGCATGGACACAGGGAGAACATACACATACCCTTTAAAGAGTGCCCTGGCTGGAATCAAACCCAGCTTCCAATTGCTTAAAGGGACCAATACAGACCATTGTGCCACAGTGCTGTCCATTTGTGTGAGTGGAAGGTAAGTGCATTAGGGGCACATCATTCTCTCTCCTGTTTTACTCTGCTGTCCTGAGGGAACTACAGATGAAGGACATTTTATCATAACAACATTCTTCCTCACCTTCTGATACTCCTCATCTTTCTATTCCATCTGTGGCTGCTCCCCAATAACTGACCCATCACCTTCTCCTGTATATGCCAGACAGTGGTTGGGGGTTTCTCCTGGATCCAGGGGTCAATTTGTCTCCTCATAAGGATTTCTTTATATTCCCACATTTATGTTGTCTGTCCATTGTTACTCATTTACCCACTTATCTGTGGGAATTGCCCCACTTTCTTTTCCACCATTCAATGTTCCCCTCTAGCACTGCAGATTTGTATGGGACAACATTAAATAAAAGGGTTTGTGCAGAACTGGAACCAGGGCCCACTCCCACAGCATACCCACTCCCACCCCACTCAGGACCCACTACCCTGCTTGGGTATTCATACCCTACCAACCTGATTTTATTGTTTAAAAAACAATAAAAAAATAAATAAGTATTGCTAATTCCCAGGATTCCAAAAGATTATATTCAGGTGAACTATCCCTTAAAGTGCTATTGTGACTCAAAAAGGGTCATTTACAAACAGTGCAGTTTGCAAAGTGCAATTTTCAGATGCAAAGTGCCATGTTTGTACCCACAAAGTAGCATTTTTCCCAGAATTCCAGCATGATTGTGGTGATTTGGTAGTTGCATCCTTCACAATTGTACATGATTTGTCTAAACACCTGTTCACAAATAGATGTAATTTGTGGATAGCACTTTGCAACCAATGTGTAGGAATGCTAAAATTTCCCTGGTAGTGAAGGGTTGCTCTAATTATTATTGTGACATCACGTGAACATTAGAATTAGCAAAGTATAGTGACATCATCCATATAGCATGTAATTATTAATATGTGTAGTATTGTGTCAGAATTGATATGCATTTTAAACATAAAAATAAACAGTATTATGAGCCATTCATGTAGCAGATAATTTGTGATATAAATATCAAATTGTGACATCATTCACAGCATGTAAAGCATTCTTATCATTTACAGTAGGGGGTACATTATCCCTTATAATACATGAGTGATACTCAGAGTTCCCTGTATAACTCAGCCTGCAGCCTTGTGCCTTTATATGGTCACAGAACAACCCCTCAGTGACTTCTAACATCCTTATCATTTACAGTAGGGGGTACAATATCCCTTATAATATATGAGTGATACTCAGAGTTCCCTGTATAACTCAGCCTGCAGCCTTGTGTCTTTATATGGTCACAGAACAACCCCTCAGTGACTTCTAATATCCTTATCATTTACAGTAGGGGGTACATTATCCCTTATAATATATGAGTGATACTCAGAGTTCCCTGTATAACTCAGCCTGCAGCCTTCTGCCTTTATATGGTCACAGAACAACCCCTCAGTGACTTCTAATATCCTTATCATTTACAGTAGGGGGTACATTATCCCTTATAATACATGAGTGATACTCAGAGTTCCCTGTATAACTCAGCCTGCAGCCTTGTGCCTTTATATGGTCACAGAACAACCCCTCAGTGACTTCTAATATCCTTATCATTTACAGTAGGGGGTACATTATCCCTTATAATACATGAGTGATACTCAGAGTTCCCTGTATAACTCAGCCTGCAGCCTTGCGCCTTTATATGGTCACAGAACAACCCCTCTGTGACTTCTAATATCCTTATCATTTACAGTAGGGGGTACATTATCCCTTATAATACATGAGTGATACTCAGAGTTCCCTGTATAACTCAGCCTGCAGCCTTGTGCCTTTATATGGTCACAGAACAACCCCTCAGTGACTTCTAATATCCTTATCATTTACAGTAGGGGGTACATTATCCCTTATAATACATGAGTGATACTCAGAGTTCCCTGTATAACTCAGCCTGCAGCCTTGTGCCTTTATATGGTCACAGAACAACCCCTCAGTGACTTCTAATATCCTTATCATTTACAGTAGGGGGTACATTATCCCTTATAATACATGAGTGATACTCAGAGTTCCCTGTATAACTCAGCCTGCAGCCTTGTGCCTTTATATGGTCACAGAACAACCCCTCAGTGACTTCTAATATCCTTATCATTTACAGTAGGGGGTACATTATCCCTTATAATATATGAGTGATACTCTGAGTTCAGTTTCTGCACTTTAGCATGGAACCTCCTTTCTCCTAATCTCAATGGGTTCCCAAACCATGTCACATCTGAGAGACCACATTGACACAAATAATAGTGAGTGAATAATAGTGAGGTAAACGGCTGCACAATTTGTACCTTTATTGTATTCGCTAAACAAGCTAGAAGGGTTAGTGTTTCAAAATAGTATCTGCATGGTAGAATATATATCAAACATCCCGAGTTTGTTCGGTGCACGTCTACTCTAACTAAGCATAACCTGAGAAGCATATTGTTTGTGTAATGTAGTTGTGAGAATGTTTTTGTTATAAAAAGGAAGCAGTGACTTAGTGTCTGTAGGAAATCGGGGAGGAGGAAGGTGAGGCTGTGCATGCGCCAACGGATGAGTCTGTTGTGGATTATCCACGCTATCACTGCTTGCGTCATGCCGCCTGCATGGAGGATGCTCGCCCCATTAAACACATCAAACATAGAGCCCTCTGAAGCCCCCTGTTCCCCGCCCGAGGCCGCAGGGTCTGCCTCTTCTGTTGTTATGTGCTTGGCTGCCTTCTCTGTGCAGCTGCCAGACAGTGAAGGGGCGAGTCAGTATTGTGGGAGTGACGCTGCCGCACAGGTTCTAATTAGGATCAGATATGGCCCACAAACAAAATACAAAAGCGGCCCCTCTGGCATTTGCCTGAACTAACAGATTGCCAGTCCGGGTCTGGTTTCAACGGGGATTTCCTAGTATGGTTACAGTAATAAACCCAGTCTCCTGGTTGAAGTCGATGAGGTTCCAATGGATGTTCATCAGGCTGAGTGGTTTGCACCTGTGTTTTAATCAAAGACATTTTGTGTGAGAGTTGTATACAGTACTGAGCTGGTTAATGAAAACAAAATAAAAGCGAAGATTCTGAACTCATATTTGTCATCTGTCTACACAAATGAGGAACCAGTAAGTGAAGGTTTCCTTCTTAACAGTCCCAATTCTAGTAATACAACTAATGATGCATGGTTCACACATGAAGAAATTCAAAAGAGACTAGAACATGTTAAGATTAACAAAGGTCCAGTGCCAGATGGTATTCATCCCAGGGTAATTAGCGAGCTTAGTTCTGTGATTGCCAAACCTCTTTACTTAATTTTTCAGGATTCATTGAGATCTGGCATAGTGCCGAGAGACTGGCGAATTGCTAATGTGGTGCCTCTATTCAAAAAAGGATCCCGTTCTCAGCCTCAAAACTATAGGCCAGTTAGTCTGACGTCAGTATTAGGAAAGCTTTTCGAAGGGTTAATAAAGGATAAGATACTGGACTTCATAGCAAATCATAATACTATGAGTGTGTGCCAGCATGGTTTTATGCGTAATAGATCTTGCCAGACTAACTTAATTTCTTTTTATGAGAAGGTAAGTAGAGACTTTGATTCTGGGATGGCAGTGGATGTGATTTACTTAGATTTTGCTAAAGCATTTGATACAGTGCCACACAGAAGGTTACTGGTTAAATTAAGGAATGTTGGCCTGGAACATAGTATTTGTACCTGGATAGAGAACTGGCTAAAAGATAGACTACAAAGAGTGGTGGTAAATGGAACATTTTCTAATTGGACCAGTGTTGTTAGTGGAGTACCGCAGGGCTCTGTACTAGGTCCCTTGCTTTTCAACTTGTTTATTAATGACCTGGAGGTGGCCATTGAAAGTACTGTTTCTATTTGTGCAGATGAGACTAAATTGTGCAGAACTATAGGTTCCATGCAGGATGCTGCCACTTTGCACAGTGATTTGTCTAAACTGGAAAACTGGGCAGCAAACTGGAAAATGAGCTTCAATGTTGATAAATGCAGGTTATGCACTTTGGCAAAAATAATATAAATGCAAGTTCTACACTAAATGGCAGTGTGTTGGGAGTTTCCTTAAATGAGAAGGATCTTGGGGTCTTTGTAGATAACAAGTTGTCTAATTCTGGGCAGTGTCATTCTGTGGCTACTAAAGCAAATAAAGTTCTGTCTTGTATAAAAAAGGGCATTAACTCAAGGGATGAAACATAATTGTGTCTCTTTATAGGTCTCTGGTGAGGCCTCATCTGGAGTATGGGGGCAGTTTTCGACTCCAGTCCTTAAGAGGGATATAAATGAGCTGGAGAGAGTGCAGAGACTAAGTGCAACTAAACTGGTTAGAGGGAGGGAAGAGTTAAATTATGAGGGGAGACTGACAAGGTTGGGGTTGTTTTCTCTGGGGGAAAAAAGGCGCTTGTGAGGGGACATGATTAGACTTTACAAGTACATTAGAGGACATTATAGACAAATAGCAGGGGACCTTTTTACCCATAAAGAGAATCACGTACCAGAGGCCTCCCCTTCAGTCTAGAGGAAAAGAAGTTTCATTTAAAGGAACAGAGTAGGGGGTTCATCACAGTGAGGACAGTGAGGTTGGGGAATGCACTGCCGGGTGATGATTCAGTTAATGACTATAAGAGGGACTTGGATGATTTCTTGGACAGACATAATATTGTGATACTAAACTCTATAGTTAGTATAGATATGGGTATATATCATTTATGTGACAGTAGGGAGGGGTGTGTGTATGGGGCTAGGTTTTCATTTGGAGGGGTGGAACTTGATGGCCTTTGTCTTTTTTCAACCCAATTTAACTATGTAACTAACTATGTAACTATGTATATCTAAGTATATCATCACTACAGGTTCTGAGTTCTGTAGGGACAGTCATGGCAACATTAGTATTCATCTTCCTACCAAACAAAATCTCATCTGGGGACAATCCATGTTTTGCTGTGGGAGTGCATCTGATCAAGGTGAGTACCAGAGGAAGGGCTTCTACCCATGAACATTCTAATGGTTTTTTTTTATGTCTTTGGATTTTATTATTAAGTATCCTTTGTTACGAAGTAGATTTATTTATGCATTACCTTGTCTAGACATAACTTCTCCTTTTTCTCCTTCTCCTTACATCAGCCAATGAATGGCCAGAGCTACACTGCTTCCTGTTACAGTTAGCGCTGCAGTATTTCCTGTCAGGTGATCTCTGAGGGACACACAGACCAGCACAAAATGGCAGATAAAGGGAAAATATGAAGGGGCAATATTTACTGAAATATATATGTAACCCTAATTTGGCTGAAAAAGGCAAATATCAACTAGAGGGGTAGAGAATGGGCTATACTTTCAGCAGGATGGACTTTCATTAAATGGAAAGTGTATGTGAGGCTGTTGCTGAACTACACCTCGATACTGAAATAAATACAAAATAAAGGAAAATGCATGACAGGGATTATTTGCAAACAAAATAACAAATGGTTTTATTTAACAGAGGCACCACAGGGTTAATAATACTAACAGCAATGAGGAAGCAGAGTATATAATGGCAGGTACAAATAAAGATGTAGCAGATATAGCATAGATGGCAGCACTGAAGGAATAGCAGGGGAAACGTATACACTTTCCAGGTTGTCAGTACCTCATGTGGTCCAGATCCCCTACAGTAGACTTGAAACAGTCAGTACTGTGGTCCCTTCACTACAAAGTAAAGCCTGGGGGAGAGCTACTCCCTTCTATCCTCCTTGGTGGAGCATGAGCTGCTTTTTATTACTAGCCTCACTGTCTCACTCTCTCTATAGAGTGCTAAAACAGGAGCGTCACTACACACTGACTTCACCTCATTCTCAGGGTCCCTGTCCCCCTGATTTCTCTAAAAGGGTTGTCCCATTAGGGCCTAACACTTCTGGGGCCTTGTTAATTTAAGGCTCAATGGGGCATCCTCCTGGTTCACCAGATGCAGGCCAAACAGGAAGGACTCGCAAGACACTATATTAAAGTAGAAAATGGTCATAGGCAAATGCCAATATGTAAATAAGCAGAAATGGTTACGTGGGGTTAACCCAACAACAAGGAATTGAGGCTCTGATAGGGAATCAAGCCATAGGGGCCATGATCCTATGGGTCCCTACATTTATATGGCAATTATGGAAGATTCTTTCAATTATTAGGAAATACATTTTTCTTTCAGACAATATTGTTTTCTTAAGAAAAAACCCCTCCCAGTGACTATGCCCATAGTTATCATTGTTATCCAAGAGCCGTTTACATTCCTGACACGAATAGCACTAATCTCAGCAGAACTGGATTGTACTTACCCCTGGGTCTAACAGCCAGAGAACTGAAGCACAACATTCACACCCACACGGAAAATGTTCTTTCACTTTCTTTTTGATGAGTTCATGGGGTTGGGTGAGAGAATTCTGTAGGGTTAGAGATTTACTGAGTGCCAATGAAACAAGGAATACGAGGAGTCTGTGAGCAGCATCAGATGAACAGACAGTCCAGTTATTGTTCACATATAAATACTCTGAGTAAAGCAGCATAAAACAAAAATAAAACAAAATCCTTGCCCCACTTGGGCTCTAACTAATACACAGGGTACTTTCTCTCTCTACTACCAGTCCCCTACTGGGATTCCCGGCCAAAACACAGAAGTACAGCTCCCCAGAGTCCCAATACCTTTACAATATCCTTTTTCCTTACGGAAAACAAACAGCCGCTCCAAATGACTACACAGATCCCAGCTCTCAGCCCTCTCAGTGTGAATCTCAAAATTATTCCCTCAAGATCCCCCTCTCTATCAGCGGCTGATCCAGCCTCCTAATTATTCCCCAGGTGAGACTTTCTAAGGGAATTAACCCACTCAGAACTGCTGTAAATATGGGAGTAAAACATGAACCTAGGGGAAATATATCTCCCTTCAACCTGTTCTCCAGTTACTTGTTCACATATTCCCCCCTCTGCTTCAACCCGTAGGGCTGAACATACTGCGCCTCCTGGCAATGAACCCTTGAGAGGCATCGACATTCCCTTGCAGTGCCCCAGATCTATGTTCCACTGGAAACTTAAAGTTTTGCAGGGCCAGGAACCATCTGGGGACTCGAGCATTCTTTTCTTTATTTTCAGACATCCACCTAAGGGGAGCATGATCTGTGACCAATCTAAACTTTCGGCCCAGCAGATAGTATTTGAGGGCCTCTAATGCCCACTTAATGGCTAGGCACTCCCTTTCTACAATAGAGTATCTACTCTCAGCCGGTGTAAGCTTTCTGCTTAAGTACACTACTGGGTGTTCCTCATCATTTACCATTTGGGAGAGGACAGCCCTCAAACCCACATTTGAGGTATCAGTTTGCACAATGAACTCTTTCTGAAGAGTTGGTGTTATTAACACTGGTTTCAATACAGAGGGAATTTTTAAGCTCTATGAAAGCCTTTTCAGCCTCAGCTGACCACGTAACCATTACTAAGCTCTTCCCTTTAGTAAGATCTGTAAGGGGAGCTGCAATAGAAGCAAAGTTAGGCACAAACCTAAGATAGTAGCCTATTATCCCAAGGAAGGCTCTGACTTCTTTCTTTGTGACAGGTTGGGGCCACTTTTGTATTACCTCCACTTTATTTATTTGAGGCTGTACTGCACCTCTTCCAATTACATAACCTAAGTAGTGATGGGCAAATTTATTTGCCATGTGCGAATTTGCAGTGAATTCCCATGATTCAGCGCTGGAGAATAAATTCGCTGGCGTCTGTTTTTTTAGGATGCCAGCGCATTTTTGCAGACGCTGGAGTCAAAAACGAGACGCCCACGCCGTTTCAAAAGTTTCTTTGCTATTTCACGAATTTCCTGGCAAATTTGAGAATAATTCCGTGAAGCAAAATTCCATAGATTTACCCATCACTAGACCTAAGTATTTGGCTTCCTCCATTCCAATCACACACTTTTTAGTGTTTGCAGTAAGCCCCGCCTCACATATAGAGACTAGCACCACCTGTACTTTTAGTAAGTGAGACTCCCAATCAGAGCTGAAAATAACCACATCATCCAAATAAGCTGAGGCATAGGGCTTATGTTGTTTAGGGAAACGATCAATTAACTTTTAAAAAGTAGCTGAAGCCCTGTGTCAACCAACGGTAGTACACTGTATTGGAAAAGACCCTCAGGAGTAGAAAAGGCTGTCTTTTCCTTAGCTTCTTCCATTAGTTGAACCTGCCAATACCCTGTTGTGAGATCTAGAGTTGTGAAGTACCTCACATGGCCTAGCCTTTCGATGAGTTCATCTACCCTAGGCATGGGATAGGCATCAAATTTTGAGACTTCATTCAGTTTTCAGAAGCCATTACAAAACCTTAGGTTTAGGGATCAAAACAATCGGGCTAGACCAATCACTGTGGGACTCCTCAACTACTCCTAGATCCAACATTTTCCTTACCTCATCAGAGACCGCCTGTCTCTATGCCTCAGGAAGTCTATATTACTTCATCTTAACTTTTACCTGAGGGGCAGTAACCACATCATGTTCAATTAGATTAGTTCTTCCCAGAAGATCCGAGAAGACATCCCTATTTCTCATGAAGAATTCTTTCACTTCTTGTTTCTGTGACACTGAAAGAGTTTTGGCTGTTCTGACTTTAGGAATGAGACTGCAGAATGGTCCAGTGGCTTAAGTAAATTCATATGATAAATTTGCACCTGTTTTCTCTTATCGGGTTGCTGTACCTTATAGTTCACCTCACCAACTTTTTCAATAATTTCATATGGCCCCTGCCACTTGGCCAGGAACTTACTTTCAACTGTGGGGATAAGTACCAAGACTTTATCACCAGGATTAAAGATCCTTACTTTTGCAGACCTATCATAAGTCCTGCTTTGGGCCTCCTGTGCTTGGGCCATGTGCTCCTTTACAATAGGTAAAACTGCTGCCATCCACTCCTGCATTTGAGTTTTATAGGGGGTAGCCTCCTGTTCCCAAGTTTCCTTAGCTACAGCTAGCAGACCCCTTGCGTGTCTACCATACGGTAACTCAAATGGGGAGAACTCAGTAGAAGCTTGTGGCACCTCCCTGATTGAGAACAACAAAAACAGCAATAAGCAGTCCCAATTGTTCCCATCTTTATCTACCACCTTTTTTCAACATGGCTTTCAAGGTCTTATTAAACCTTTCCACCAAGCCATCACTTTGAGGGTGGTAAACTGAGGTAGATAAGTGTTTGATACCTAAGAGGCGACACAACTCTTTGGTTACTTTGGACATAAACTGTAGATCACCCTCTTGGCCTTCGTGACACAGCCCTGTCCTGGTTCTCTTCTTACATCACCAATCGTTCCTTCAGTGTCTACTACAATGGAGTATCATCTTCTCCCCTACCTCTTTCTGTTGGAGTTCCTCAAGGCTCTGTCCTGGGACCATTACTATTCTCCCTCTATACTTCCTCCCTTGGCAAATTAATCAACTCGTATGGTTTCCACTACCACCTCTATGCTGACGATACTCAGATCTATCTCTCATCTCCTGATCTCAACCCAGAACTCCTAACTCGGGTCTCCCCTAACTCGGGTCTCCTCCTGCCTGTCCGCTATCTCTACCTGGATGTCACAACGCTACCTTAAATTAAACCTCTCTAAAACTGAAATGGTTCTCTTTCCTCCAACTGACACCAGCAGCATCCCCGAAGTTTCCATCATAGTTAACAATTCCACTATCACTCCCTCTCCCCAGGCCCGGTGCCTTGGGGTTATCCTAGATTCTGCCCTGTCATTCACTCCTCATATCCAGTCACTTATTAAATCATGTCACTTCCACCTAAGGAACATATCTAAAATACGATCATTTATCACCCAAGACGCTGCCAAAATTGTTATTCACTCTCTCATCATATCATGTGTAGACTACTGTAACTCTCTTTTAATTGGCCTTCCCCTCCAGAGACTGTCAGCTCTCCAGTCCATAATGAACACTGCTGCGAGGCTCATACACCTCAGCAACCGCTCCTCCTCTGCCTCGCCATTCTGTCAATCCCTGCACTGGCTTCCGTTACCTTTCAGAATCAAATTCAAATTAATGACACTGACTTTCAAAGCACTTCATAACTCTTCCCCACCCTACATCTCTGAACTCATCTCTATATACTCACTCGCTTACTACGCTCCTCTACTGACCTGCTACTCAACTCTTCTCTCATTACCTCCTCACATGCTCACATTCAAGACTTTGCAAGGGCTGCACCCCTCCTCTGGAACGCTCTCCCACGGTCTGTCCGACTTTCTCCCAACCTTTCTGCTTTCAAAAAATCTCTAATGGGGTCTTGGTGCTGCTAACTGACAATCTGGGCAGGAGTTACAATATCGCTTTATATCTCCAACCACCCCAGGCCAAAAGAACCTCTGTAGGATTCTTTCTGTAGTTTTATCGACTCCCAGGTGGCCGCAAAGTACATGTCTATGTGACGTATCTACTTCCACCTTTCTATATTGCTGTGGTACCACCAGCTGTTCTATAATTTCACCCCTTATTTTGCTCACATGATATAACAGATCCTGGTTCAGGGCCATGTGGGGCTTCTACCACTGGACATTGAGGTTCCTCATTTATAACTTTTATATTTTCTCTAGCATGGCTCAGAGTGGGGTCCCTCATTTGGACAGTTCCAAAGTTGTCTTTGGAGACCTCCATATCAGGTATCATGTCACCTGCTTCTACCCCCTCTTAAAGGCCTGCAAACACTTCTAGGGGTGACTGAACATCAGGGGTCACCCCTACTTTTACATCATTCTCAGGGTGTGTAAAGGGTTACTCTGCCTTGCATGAGGAACCCTTTTCAGAGTTACTCTCCCCACCCCACATTTGCCAGAACAATGGAAAATCTCTTCCCAATATAACAGCATGCATTACGGTTTTTACAACCCCCACTTGATACTTTAAAGTTCCATATTAAGTTTCAATCAGAACCAAAGCAGTTGGGTAGTCTTTAGTGTCCCCATGAATGCACACTACCCCAACCTGTGGGTGGGTAGAGTCAACGATGTCCACCAAACTAGCATGAACTAATGTTACCAAACTCCCTGAATCTGGGAGAGCTGTCATCCGGTGTCCTACCGGGCAAAACTGGTTACCAGTCTCTTCTTATAGAGAGGCCAGACATGCCGGCAGGGCATACAGGGATTCTTGTTTCCCCCAGCTACAGTCCATAGGCTCTGATATTAGGGGCAGTTGGCAGCAAAATGGTCAAACTCTCTACACTGCCAGCATTGTAACCCCTTTTATGTCTGTCAGTGGCCTCTTGACCCTGTCTGGTGGCCACCCTATCTTTGGCTCCAGTACTCAGTCCCAAAGACATATCAGAGGTTTTGTCCCTGTTACCTTGGGAAACCATCCCTTTAACAAAAGGAAAAGTCTTACCAGGATTTCCTTGCAGTTTCTGAGGCTTGATAGGGCACTGGGCAGAGGTTCCCTCTCCTAGGTAGCTCTCAGTAGTCATGTACCTCTCCACAAGTTCCACCTGATAATATATTTTTATATGAGCATATTTATATGAGAACAGCCTATTCCAATGAGGGACAAATGGTTATGTGTCAGAGTGTAAGAATAATAAAGTCTAATAACAAATGCCCCTATCATTCTGACTCAGCAATAACCACAGGGAAGGGAGGGGTGATGTTCCCCCATTTATTATTTCTCTTATTAATGACACCCAGTGATGAGAGTCCACTTTGTAAGTTACTGACAGAATTCAGAGTGTCAGCAGATACGAGATGAGACCCCTTTGTACACAAGTGTTTTCTTCATTTACTGATTCCTCCCTGTGTCTGATTTTAACTGATAAAGAACCACAAGGCTGAGGGACAGTTGTAAGCGGGAAACTATTTTCAGTTTCAATATCTGTAGATAAGAACATTCAGTTATTTTTCAACATTTACGTATGTATGTGTGTATGTGTACTCCCATTTTAATCTATAAAAGCTTGTGACAAGGGGAGTGTTTTTGGCAAAGCCTTGGTGTTACACTTCGGTGTCACATTTGACTGATTTCCCAAAGCAAAACCATTCTATGTTCTGTTGTTTAACTCAATAGACCTAATTCTATCTGAAATAGTCTTATCTTTGAGTTTTGCTTTACATATAATGAGGTCATAGCAATAAAATTAGAAACACACCATGTGGGTCATATCTTGGGGGTCTTCCTATCCAACCCATCGCTGTATATCCCGGGGAAGACCTTTCCGGTACCGGTCTACGATGATCCTTTCCACCACTTGATCAGCTGTGTTGACATCTGGTTGCAGCCACTTTCTTGTGAGACCCAGGAGGTCATACATTTGTGCACGTGCAGGCTTACCTTTGCTGTAAACCCAGTCATTGAACTTTTTGGCGTGAACCGCCGAAGTGCTTCCAAGGTGGGCCAGGATTTCCTCTTAACTTATTATAGTTATGAGAGTCCTGTTCTTTTAGGTCAAAGTACACCTGTTGGGGTTCCCCTGTTAAGTAAGGTGCTATCACTTCAGCCCAGTCCTCTGGGGGTAACTTTTCTTGTGTTGCCACTCTTTCAAACACTGCTAGGTATGCTTCGACATTGTCTGCTGGAGTCATCTCTTGCAGACTTTTTTGTACTGCTTTGTGGATATTTATAGGTAGTTGCCCCAGGGCCGCACTACCCTGTAATTTCTCAGCCAGTGCTTGGATCTCCTGCTGCAAATGCATGGTAACACTTATGTCGTTGAGCTAAGGTAACTTTACTGGCTTCCACTTGGGCATTAATTTGTGTAATCAGCAGCTGATTGGTGTCCTGTTGGGCCCTTAAAGGAACAGTAACACCAAAAACTGAAAGTGTTTTAAAGTAATGAAAATACCATGTACTGTTGCCCTGCACTGGTAAAATGGTTGTGTTTGCTTCAGAAACACTACTATAGTTCATATAAATAAGCTGCTGTGTAGCAATGGCGGAAATTGAAAAACGGCTAAATGGCACAGGATAGATAATGGATAACAGATAACACCATTAGACAGACAAAGCTTATCTGCTATCTGCTGTGTAACTTGAGCCTTTTCTCCTTTGAATGGCTGCCCCCATTGCTACACAACAGCTTATTTATATAAATAATAGTAGTGTTTCTGAAGCAAACACAGCAGTTTTACTAGTGCAGGGCAACACTGCATTATATTTTTATTACTTTAAAACAATTTAATTTTTTGATGTTACTGGTCCTTTAAGGCCTCCTGATGGGCTTGCTGCTGGGCACTTAAAGCTTCCTGGTGATTGGCATGATTTTGCTGCTGGGTTTGCAGCATCACCTTCAATATCTCCTCCATTTTAATATTTGTTGAAGTCTTCCCCTTTTAAACTGTCTGTCCCTTTAAATGTTGGTCTTCGCTATTTTCAAATGAAACTTCTGCCCATTGTATACCTCCACCAATTGTGAGCAGGATCAGACGAACAGACAGTTCTTTAACAGGGCAAAGTCAATTTATTGTTCACAAATAAAGACTTTGGGAGCAAAGCAGCATAAAACAAAAATAAAACAAAACAAAATCCTGGCCCCACTTGGGCTCTAACTTATACACAGGGTACTTTCTCTCTCTACTACCGGTCCCCTACTGGGGATTACCGATTCCCAAGTCCCATTCATCTGCCTGCACCCATCCAGTAGGGTTATCAGTCCCAAAGTGCAGGGGTGTCAAAATAGAGACCTGAAGGTCAGTCTATAACCTGCTATTTCTTAGGTGTAAACTACTCCAAGAGATTATTTATATTTATAATACAAATGAAATGTAATCAAGCTTTTATTGACTGAATGATGTGCTTATTAATTATATATCTCATGCTTAGAGTCACAGACAGGTATATTTTATTGTGTATTCATGTAATATATTAATTATAGATAATGTAACAATTAGCATATAAAGCTGCTGCCATAATGATCACAGAAGCAGAAGGTCTTTACATTTGGTTATAACATGACAAATACAGAGGATTAACATCAATTACTTTAATGAAGGATCTACTAGAGCAATGGATTTTCAAACCTGGAGTCCATTGTGAGCAGTAGAAACAGTTCTAGTGCTGGGGAATTGCACAGGTTCTCAGTGTTCAGCCAAGTGTTCAGCCAAGTGCCATTTCTGATACAGGAATTTAAAGAACCAATAATGGTATTATGTGAATTTCTTTCTTTTACATTTAAAGTTTACATTTATTGCTTGAGAAACTCAAAATATACAATTTCTTGGCAACAAATGTCCTTTATATAAAAGTGGGCTTGATTTTATTGCCTTATAGTAAGCAATGAATTGCATTTGGCCGTATTTATCTTCCTGGGTAAGAAATGAAACCATTCTACACAGCTCATCTATTAAACATGTTAAACATGTGCCCTATTGTCCTGTGTCCGCTAGAATGCCTACCCCCAGGGCTACACAGCACCCTATTTATATAAAATATAGGAGATTTTCTAGCAGCCAATCAGCAGGCAGCATTTACTGGCCATGTATTTGAAAATATTATCTGATTTGATAATTTGGTTGCTATTGGTTTCTAGTGCAGTTGCAAAAATTGTGACTTTTATTTTCCCCACTCCTTTAAAATAACAAAGTAAAGTAGATTCTGATTTCCACAGAACAATGTATGTCGTGCCATATAGGGGCAAATTCACTATGCGCCGAACCGCCTAACGCTAGCGTTAATTCGCTAGCGTTGGTCATTTTCATTACTTCGCAAATTCACTAATGAACGCTGGCGTAAATTCGCTAGTGTTACTTCGCACCCTTACCCCTGGCGAATTTGCGCAATGGACGTAACTACGCAAATTCACTAACTTGCGCAGTGTACTGAACGCTACCTTTTACGCTAGACTTCCTTCACCACCTCAGACCAGGCGAAGCACAATAGAGTAGATAGGGATTGTTTCAAAAAAAGTTCAATTTTTTTCTAAGTCCCGAAAAACGCTGGCGTTTTTTCTATATTATGTGGGTGATAGACTGAAAAATATCAAAAAAATTTTTGGGGCTCCCCTCCTTCCCCCCATCATTTCGTAACTCATGGCAACTTAACTATACAGTGGGCACATGTGTAGGGCAAAATAAAATTTTATTTGATGTTTTGAAGGTTTTCCTGGCATTTGCAGTGATTGTACATATTCCTCCATTGAAATTCGAATTTGGTGCCGTATGCAAATGAACCATCTCTAGCGTAACTTCGCTTCACTTAGCGAATCACCGATAGTGCAACTTCGCAACCTTACTCTACCCCTGAGCGCAACTTCGGATTTTAATGAATTTGCGGAGTGCTGGCGAAACTACGCCTGTCGAAGTGCGGCGAAGTTACGCCTGGCGCAACTACGAATCTTAGTGAATTTGCCCCATAGAATGTGGGGGGTGGGTGGGAGAGGGGGGTGAGGGGGAACATGCCTAGACTAGGGGTAGGTGAAAGAGATATGTGTCTAGCACACCCCCACCGTACCTAGGAACTTACCTCTTCTCCCTACCCCTAGTTCTGGTCCTGCACTGACTAACCCAAAGGGACCTATATAAGATTGCTCAGGTAAAAAAAACCAGAGAGGTAATGGGAGCAGAAAACACACAGGGGTTTGGGAACTCCCATGTATTTCAGCACCCGAGTGCTTGAGCATAAAGGCTGAAAGAAGCAATCTTTAATTGCCCCCCAATCAATGGAAAAATCCAGACAACAAGTAAATACCAATGTTAAAAGAGCTCATTGGAGAGACACAGCATTTCATTTCAGTCACTTCTTTCTAAAGCCAGAACTTTACACTAAGTTACGGCTTGATAAACACACCAAATTCTATGCAGGGATCCCAGTCACATGTATTTGATCATTACATGATAAATCGGCCCCTTGCTGTTTAGTCTAAACCCAAAACTTTAAAGTCACATGTAGCTTTCAAGCATTAAACTAACGTGACAACTGTTTCCAGATATACAAGTTCCATTGAGCTTGTTTATTTTAATCCCAAAATGACAGATTTGGTGCATTGCTATTACATTTTTATCAGTTTAGTCAGTTGTGGGTTCTTTATATCTAGTTTATATCAAGGTATTTGTAACTACAGAAGTATATTTTATATCTGTGTTATGTTTTGTTAGAAACCATCAGGTTGTGTCTGTGGCCACTGGGGGTAAACTCAGCCGATACATATGGTGCTACACATAATACTTTGCCATATTTCATTTGACTTTATCATAAAAACAGAAACAGGATCAAACGCTTAACCTTGTTCCCATAGGATCCATATTAATTCTGGGAATCACCTAAGAACCTGTTTAGAGTTAGTTTTGCAACGTATTCTACTAAAGTCTGTCTGTTGAAGGAAGAAACTACACAGTGTTAAAGCCCAGTGACTCAAATCTAATCAACATGGGAACTCTTTAGTGTTAGAATCCCTGCATAAAGTTATATGTGATATCAGCCTTAAAATAACCAGTGCACCCTCATTGTATTGTCTTATAAGATTGCACAATCCTTGTTTTTCTCTTTAATTCTCGTCTCTTGAAGTGCTTGCTCCAGATTTTTGTTCTTTTTCTCGAGCTCTTCGTTCTTTTTCCTCAGATCATTTAACTCACTTTGGCTCATACCCAGGTGTGTGTTAATTTCTTGGCCAAGCTGCAATTGCCCTTGCCTGATGAAGTGGTCCGGACGATTTATCTGGATTCCCCGCTCTGCCTCACTGATGCAGGTTTCTAAGAATTTAAGTATTTTCTTGTCAGTTTCTGGATTGCGATGGGTATTGTTTGTTGTGTAATTCTCCAGAGTGATCCTGTGCGTTATCCCCAGATCACAAAATTTCTTGCTAATATGACCTGTATTTGTAGAGTTTTCCTTGGTGATCACAAGGATTGGGTGGATTCCTGTTGAGTAATATAAGCATGCAATCAATGTTTAGCATTATTGCTTATTTTATTTATATAGAGCTGATGGAAAAGAGGGAAGGCATTTCAGAGGATTTGGTTTTTTAGTCAATAACGTTTTCGTTTTCCACCCTTTTAATTCATGGAAACTTGCTCTGGGAGTGTAAAACAGATGTGGGGGGGTCTCTAAAATGCAAATTTTCATGACTGGGAGGGGAAGGAGGCCAAGTGAACTGTTACGAGATATTTTAAAAGTATGTGTAATAAAGTCATTGAGGGCTTGGTCTCTATTTATTCTCCTCACAGGGCGAAAGCTGCTGGCTCTGCCTCTCCACTGTAAGTTGGTAATTTATTGGCCCATGTGTAGGGCCTGGCATATTTGAAAATTGCATTGGATTCGTAAATCTGATCATTGATACGGTCCTTATCCAACTGGCTTTTGTAGGCCTCAGTAGCTGATCCCTTCATTAACCAACAATGGGACCAAAAAGTGGATGGCCTCCTTAACCCAGAGGGAAAAAGTCCTGCATCCAAAGAAAATACATTACTGCAGATTCACTGGTAGATTTTAAATCAGTTCTTTTTTTCCTTACATTTTTCCTCCCTCTTTACCTACAATCCCAGCTGCATTTATATAAATTATATTTGAAAGAACCATAAAAGTAAAGCCATAGATCTGTAACATCCATAAAAACATACCTGTAATGCGAAATGTGTCTGTGACAAATGAAGATAAACTACTGAAATCTGCACCACTCAGAGGTGTTTCGGCACTAAAATGAAGCACATTTTATGGTTAAAGAAGGGGCCAATAACCTAATAATTACAAATTAAAATGGGGAAGCAGAGGAGCAGAATAATTCTGCAAGGGAGACTTGGGAGAGAGACAGAGAAGAGGAGGGGAACAGGGGTGAGAGATGGGGAGAGACAGAAAAGGGGTTGGGGCGATGAGCAGTGTCAATATGGAAATCTGGGACTGCCCTCAAATGTTTTGCCACATGGGATACAGGTGATCTATTTGCTTAAATGACCCTGTGGCCAGACACATGTAGGCCAAATCATGAAACCGGATTAAGGTACAAAAACTGTTGTATCCCATCACTTCTATGGAGCTAGACATGAGCAGTTTCAACTGTGTTGGCAGGTCCTGGAAGTAGGTAAGTGTCCTGCATGAGGAGGTAACGTTACGTGAGGCTTTTTGGATAAAAAAAATATAATAGCCTTGCCCCGTATATGTTTTAAATGACTCATTGGGGCAGATTTACAACATTTTCACCTTGGAAGGCTTCGCCAACATTAACATCGTCAGATACACTTTCACTTACGTAGACAAAATACGTTTACGTCTCTGCAGGCGAACACTGGTGTTAGCGAACGTTAGTGTTAATTTCTGCCTAGAGAAACGTCATTGGTACTCTTACGCTTAGATCAATTTGAATAGGGCATTTACATAGAGGCCATACAGTTGTGCTCATAAGTTTACACACCCTGGCAGAATTTATAATTTCTTAACCATTTTTCAGAGAATATGAATGATAACACAATAACTTTTCTTTCACTCATGGTTAGTGGTTGGCTTAAGCCATTTATTCTCAAACAACTGTGTTAACTCTTTTTAAATCATAATCACTACACAAACTACCCAAATGACCCTCATCAAAAGTTTCCATAGCCTGGTGATTTGGCCTGATAACCTGCACACAACTTGACACAAAAGGATTCGAATGGCTATTGAAGGTAACCATCTGTTTGCTTGTAATTGGTGGCTGTGTATAAAAGCTCAAGGACTTTCTGGACTCCTGCATTTTTCATCCACTGCTGCACTGATGTTTTTTGGATTCTAAGTCATGGGGAAAGCAAAAGAATTGTCAAAGATCTGAGGGAAAAGGGAGTTGAACTCTATAAAACAGGGAAGGGATATAAGAAAATATCAAAGGAAATGAGAATGCCAATCTGCAGTGTTCAGACTCTAATTAAGAAGGGGAAAATTGGGGGTTCTGTTGAAACCAAACCACGGTCAGGTAGACCAACTAAAATTTTAGCAACTACTGCCAGAACAATTGTTCGGGATGCAAGTAAAAACCCACAAATAACTTCAGGTGGAATACAAGAAATACTGGAGGAAAATTTGCTCATCAGCCAGAAGCTGCCATGGGACATACTTGGACATTCCAACATGACAATGATCCAAAACACAAGGCCAAGTCAACCTGTCATTGGCTACATCAAAATAAAGTGAAGGTTCTGGAGTCACCATCTAAGTCTCCTGACCTCAATCTCATTGAGCCACTCTGGGGAGAACTCAAACGTGCAGTTCATGCAGGACAGCCCAAGAATTTACGGGAACTGGAGGCTTTTTGCCAAGAAAAGATAAAGAGCCTCATCCACAACTACCACAAAATACTTCAAGCTGTCATTGATGATAAAGGGGGCAATACACTGTATTAAGACTGGGGTATGTAAACTTTAATCAGGTCATTTGGGTGGTTTGTGTAGTGATTATGATTTAAAAACACAGGGGCAAATTCACTAAGCGACGAAGCGCCGAACGCTAGCGTTACTTCGCTAGCGTTACTTCGCTAGCGTTACTTCGCTAGCGTTACTTCGCTAGCGTTTGGCATTTTCGTTACTGCGCAAATTCACTAACGAACGCTGGTGTAGTTTCGCTAGTGTTACTTCGCACCCTTACGCCTGGCGAAGTTTCGCTAGCGACGTAACTACGCAAATTCACTAACGCGCGCAGTGTACTGAACGCTACCTTTTACGCTAGACTTCCTTCACCACCTCAGACCAGGTGAAACGCAATAGAGTAGATAGGGATTGCTTCAAAAAAAGTCAAAATTTTTTCTAAGTCCCAAAAAACACTGGCGTGTTTTCTACATTATGGGTGATAGGCTGAAAAAGATAGAAATTTTTTTTGGGGCTCCCCTCCTTCCCCCCTACATTTCCTGACTCATGGCAACTTACCTAGACAGTGGGCACATGTGTAGGGCAAAATAAAATTTGTATTTGATGTTTTGAAGGTTTTCTAGGCATTTGTAGTGCTGATACGTATTCCTCCATTGAAATTTGAATTTGGCGCCGTATGCAAATTAGCCTTCGCTAGCGTAACTTCGCTTTACTTAGCAAATCAACGTTAGTGCAACTTCGCAACCTTACGCTACCCCTGAGCGCAACTTCGGATTTTAATGAATTTGCAAAGCGCTGGCGAAACTACGCCTGGCGAAGTGTGGCGAAGTGCGGCGAAGTTACACCTGGCGCAACTACGAATCTTAGTGAATTTGGCCCACAGTTGTGGGAAGTTACGCCTGGCGCAACTACGAATCTTAGTGAATTTGGCCCACAGTTGTTTTGACAATAAATGGCTCCAGCCAACCACTAACCATGAGTGAAAGAAAATTTATTAATTTATCATTCTTCTTAAGAGTCCCAATTCTAGTAATACAACTAATGATGCATGGTTCACACATGATGAAATTCAAAAGAGACTAGAACATGTTAAGATTAACAAAGGTCCAGGGCCAGATGGTATTCATCCCAGGGTAATTAGTGAGCTTAGCTCTGTGATTGCCAAACCTCTTTACTTAATTTTTCAGGATTCATTGAGATCTGGCATAGTGGCTAGAGATTTGCGAATTGCTAATGTGGTGCCTCTATTCAAAAAAGGATCCCGTTCTCAGCCTCAAAACTATAGGCCAGTTAGTCTGACGTCAGTGGTAGGAAAGCTTTTGGAAGGGTTAATAAAGGATAAGATATTGGACTTCATAGCAAATCACAATACTATGAGTTTGTGCCAGCATGGTTTTATGTGTAATAGATCTTGCCAGACTAACTTAATTTCTTTTTATGAGAAGGTGAGCAGAGACCTCGATTCTGGGATGGCAGTGGATGTGATTTACTTAGACTTTGCTAAAGCATTTGATACAGTGTCACACAAAAGGTTACTGGTTAAATGAAGGAATGTTGGCCTGGAACATAGTATTTGTACCTGGATAGAGAACTGGCTAAAAGATAGACTACAAAGAGTGGTGGTAAATGGAACATTTTCTAATTGGACCAGTGTTGTTAGTGGAGTACCGCAGGGCTCTGTACTAGGTCCCTTGCTTTTCAACTTGTTTATTAATGACCTGGAGGTGGCCATTGAAAGTACTGTTTCTATTTGTGCAGATGAGACTAAATTGTGCAGAACTATAGGTTCCATGCAGGATGCTGCCACTTTGCTCAGTGATTTGTCTAAACTGGAAAACTGGGCAGCAAACTGGAAAATGAGGTTCAATGTTGATAAATGCAGGTTATGCACTTTGGCAAAAATAATATAAATGCAAGTTATACACTAAATGGCAGTGTGTTGGGAGTTTCCTTAAATGAGAAGGATCTTGGGGTCTTTGTAGATAACACGTTGTCTAATTCTGGGCAGTGTCATTCTGTGGCTACTAAAGCAAATAAAGTTCTTGTATAAAAAAGGGCATTAACTCAAGGGATGAAACATAATTGTGTCTCTTTATAGGTCCCTGGTGAGGCCTCATCTGGAGTATGGGGGCAGTTTTGGACTCCAGTCCTTAAGAGGGATATAAATGAGCTGGAGAGAGTGCAGAGACTAAGTGCAACTAAACTGGTTAGAGGGAGGGAAGAGTTAAATTATGAGGGGAGACTGACAAGGTTGGGGTTGTTTTCTCTGGAAAAAAGGCGCTTGTGAGGGGACATGATTAGACTTTACAAGTACATTAGAGGACATTATAGACAAATAGCAGGGGACCTTTTTACCCATAAAGAGAATCACGTACCAGAGGCCCCTCCCCTTCAGACTAGAGGAAAAGAAGTTTCATTTAAAGGAACAGAGTAGGGGGTTCATCACAGTGAGGACAGTGAGGTTGGGGAATGCACTGCCGGGTGATGATTCAGTTAATGACTATAAGAGGGACTTGGATGATTTCTTGGACAGACATAATACAAAGGCTATTGTGATACTAAACTCTATAGTTAGTATAGATATGGGGATATATCATTTATGTGACAGTAGGGAGGGGTGTGTGTATGGGGCTGGGTTTTCATTTGGAGGGGTTGGACTTGATGGACTTTGTCTTTTTTCATCCCAATTTAACTATGTAGCTATGTAATTGTATAACTATGTAACTGTGTAACTTTAGAGCAAGATGGTGACCAGTGCTGCAGGTGGAGGCCTGATAGGAAAGAGGCAAGGAGGGCTGCGACAGGAATATTCTGTGGTTGTTATTCCCCTGTTCAGTACTTTCCTCCAATGCTTGATCTTGAATCTGCATCAGAAGTGTGGCAGCCTGTTTGGGTGGTCTGAAGAGAGTGCCAAGGTTCCTGCACTGCCTAAATAAGGAACAATTATGTATTCACAACACTCATATTATAGGGGATAATGTACCCCCTACTGTAAATGATAAGGATATTCGGCACTGAATAATTGACACAGGTCTTTGCACTCTGAAATGGAATGTAGAGGCCTGCGCCTATTTGCACAATGCTCCACACAGTGGCCAAAATGCAGGAAAATGGCCCAATGCCATGGTGAATGGCCCCTAGAAGAGCAACACAGACATCACTAACCTGATAACCAGAACTGGAACAAAGAATGCAGTACGAGGAGCAGTCATATTGGTTATGAATTGTTGTAATGTCTCCATATAGTTGTTTTCCCATGTGACGTCACCAATGTTCCTTAAGGACCCTTGTATAGAGAGAGAAAGATACAGGTCATAATGAGCTGCTTAGGAATGGAAGTGGCTGAGTACAGTAAATGTACACTAAATATACAGTAAGTATACAGTAAGTATATAGTAAGTGTACAGTAAGTATACAGTAAGTATATAGTAAGTGTACAGTAAGTGTACAGTAAGTATATAGTAAGTGTACAGTAAGTGTACAGTAGGTATATAGTAAGTGTACGGTAAGTATTCAGTAAGTGTAAGTGTAAGTATAAAGTAAGTGTACAGTAAGTATATAGTAAATATACAGTAAGTGTACGGTAAGTATTCAGTAAGTGTAAGTGTAAGTATAAAGTAAGTGTACAGTAAGTATATAGTAAATATACAGTAAATATACTAGGGGTGCCTCGGGTAGGAAAAGAGAGTGTATTGGAAGGAGTGAGTGGGCACTAAAGAGGAGTATATACTTAACTAATTTTCCAGAACATGCTTGTGAGTAAAAAAGTTTAGTTTATTACTAGGGATGTAGCGAACTGCCGATTTGATGTTCGCGAACGCCGTTCGCGAACACCGGCAAAAAATTCGAACGTTCGCGGACAGTTTGCGAACTTCGAACACCCGCTAAAATCATTCGATTCGAACGATCGAAGGATTTTAATCATTCGATCGAAGGATTTTCGTTCGATCGAAGGATTTTCATTCGAAACGAACGATCAAAAACCATTCGATCGAATGCTTACAATCGTTCGAACAAATGGAAATCGTTCGATTTTTAGCGGTCGAAGGAATTCGAATGGTCGAATGGTCGAACGAATCGAACGCGAACCCAAATTGGCGAACGTCGCGCGAACATTCGGCGGACGCGAACGGTCGAAGTTCGCGCGAACAAGTTCGCCGGCGAACAGTTCGCTACATCCCTATTTATTACATCTATCTTATAAAAAACATTATTAAAGATTCCCCTTATAGCCCATTACTCACAAGCATGTTCTGGAAAATGATTTAAGTATCTATGGTTGTAGGTCTGTTTGGTCACTGTTTGGACTCCAGCCTGCTATTAATATAGTCACTAAAGAAGAGGGGTTCCAAAGTGCAGGTGTGGATACAAAAGAGCGCAGAAGTTCCAAAGCTCTTTATCAAGTGTTACTGCTACACAGAGGAAAAAGTACCAGTTTATTGCATTTACCTCTAAAGAAGAGTAACAATATAAGTGGAAATAGAAATATCATTTACAGTAGATTTAATACTTACTCAGTTGAGCAGTTGCCTCCAACATTTCACAAGCATTCATTTTATTAAAACCACGGTTATCAACCATACTCAGCGTTTGTGTTAGTTCGTACTGATTTCTGGCAATTGTTGATGCAAAATCTGTATTACCAATTCCAGCCACATTCTGGTAGATGCAGTCCTTCAGCACACAGATACAGGAGTTAATAAGGGAACTCTTGCCATGTCCCAGCATGCCGAACAGCATGATAAATACCTGCGTGAACTGGTGCCTGACTTCGTTTATAGGGTTGGGTATAGTGTACGTACGCAGCCTCTCCTGACGATTATTTGGTGCCGGCTGTTCCATGGCTACACAACAGGAGCAGTGCGACAGAGACAGTTGTGATGGGCAAAGTGCTGGTGTATCAAATGGAACAGTGGTAACAATGGGATTGGGAGGAACCAGCAGGAATGAAAGTGAAACATATTCTGCTATAAAAACAATGAAGAAAGAAATAACAAAGTGATTTAAAAGGTATTCTGAAAAGACCACACCTGTCTGTGTCTGTACAGTTCCTTTTGTATCTTTGTAGTCAGGTTCTTCCCAGCTGCTCCTATAACTGCACAAGTGCCTCACCCTCTGCCACGGTTCCCCTGCCAGGTATTATCCAATGGAATTATAAAAGCAGCTTAAACCACAAAAGTAGCTTGGTCACATGAAAGAAGAGGGGACAGCAATTGCTGGATTCAAAGTGGGGGTGAGGCCCATTTCTAGTAAATCAGTAACTCCCCTTGGTACAGTCCTTTTAAAGGGATGTTGAAAGGGGAGACCTACAGCCTATGAGTAAGTGCCCATTCTGGCACGAAATACATTAGGCTTTTTGTCCTAATAAAGCCTTTTTGTTTTTTTTCTTAAAACTTGAGCTACTGATTTACTAGCAAATGGGCCTCATCCCACTTTGAATCCTACATATTGAAAAATTGATTGACAACCCATGGACTGGGGTTTGTCCTGGTCTTTTCTTTTTTTTTCCCCTTTTTCCTTTTGATTTATCATTTGTTCATTTCAAGGACAGAGCCACACACCACTACTTGCAGGTTTACCTAAGGGGACAGCTCTTGCTGATGGGTTTTCCAAAGCACAAATCTCTTTGTCCTTCAATGGGCCGGATTCAATGCACTAAAGTGGAAATAAACAAGAATGTCTCTACCCCCAAAATATCATGTCTTTCCAAATTCTTCTTCTTGCAAATTCATCTGTCGGAATGTGAGAAACAGACAAATTTTCATGACTACGTTACTGCTGTTTTCTTTATAGCAAAACATTTTAATGAAACTGTTCAAATCAATGTATGTTGTTCCAAATGATGGGCCAAGTTTACAAAAGGTAACCCCTATTCTATCCCATAAAGGATTCACTTCTAGTTGAGCACAATTTATAAAAATCTCTGAGCAGCCCTTTCTCTACTTGTCTCCTTAATAAAAAATAATGCTCACTAAATGGTGATTGTGGTCCAGGTGCTATGGCCCAGACCTTTCACTTTGGGAGGCCCCGACAATTGAAAACTAACAGCTCATTCATTTGGTCTCTCACCACTCTGAGCCTGTGGTCTAAGTGCAGCACCCCAAGAGAAGCGACAATGTCACAACATTAAGTGGACACTCACACCAGAACTTGCTTTCTCAGTAAAAAGAAGGCCGCGTTATTTCACATACTTTCAGTAACACATAATCATTTATGTATGTATATAGTTTTATTTGTATAGCGCTCCTCGAGGGCAAAGCACTGTACAACAAAACAATAAATTAGTAGTAACAAACAAGGGGTCATTGGAATAAAAAGTAACAATAAGTGCATTATTAGAAATACAATTCACATAAATATAAAATATAATTACAATACAGATTAAGTGCTCAGTGTCAAGGAAACAAAAGGCTAGAGGACCCTACCCCGTAGAGCTTACAGTCTAAATGGGAGGGTAACATACAGACACAATTCAGAGGGGTATTAAGGTGCTGGGGGTTACAGTTTGTTACACTGTTATATAAGTGCCAGTTCAGCTGTTATCCAGGTGCTCCCAGAGGGAGTCTTTGAGTTTTGTTTTAAAAACACTGAAGGAGGATTCTCTCCTGAGAGATTGAGGAATGACATTCCAAATATAAGGAGTCACAAGAGAGAAGGGTTTGATACGGGAAACAGCAGTAGTAGTGGGGGGTACAAGCAAGCGGTTGCTCTGAGAGGAGCGGAGGTTTCGGGCAGGAACATATAGAGAGACAAGAGATGAGATGTAGTGAGGTGCAGAGGAATGAAGGGAAGGTTATGAGGAGGAGTTTATAAGTTATTCTTTGTTTTATAGGAAGCCATGATAAGGACTTCAGCAGCGGTGGGGCCTGTACCTTTTGGATGAGAGGAGGAGAATTCTGGCAGCAGTGTTTAATACAGACTGTAGAGGGGAGAGATGGCAGTTAGGGAGGCCAGTTAGTAGAAGGTTTATGAGGAAGACTCACCCTGGTGGTCTAGTGGGCCAGCGGGGACGCCTGACGCACTCTCGGGGGGGGCGCTGATCTTTACTCCATGCTGCCGAAGCTCCTTATGGCGCGTGCGGCGAGCATCTCCTGGATTTATACACAAACGACGCTGGCGTGATCGCGCAATTGCACAAGATTTAAAGCTATTTAAAGGGACCTTATAGATTTTTTCACTGCCTGTTGTTTGGTTCCATTTGTGAATTCCTGGTAGCTATTCTTGTTATATTCTGTCCTCTGATTCCTGTTTTGACCCCTGCCTGACTTCTGTGATCCTAACCTTGGCCTGTTATTTGACTATTCTACACTCCGTTATCCGACCCGTGCCTGTTTGACTACTCTGATTGATCTTCTGGTTTTGACCCTTACCTGTCTGACTTGAATTCTGCCTGCACCAACCCGGCCTGTTTGACTGTTTTTATCTAACCCTTCAACTGTGACCTTTTGCCCAAAAGACTTAATGATCATGCCCCTCAGCTCATCCAGAACCCTCACTTGGCTCCTCTCTTTGAAAAACCTGGTGGCATCCAATTAGCTGAGGGCTCCTCCCAAGGTGAAAGGTGGCTGTTAAAGGCAGAAGTAAGAGCTGAGACCAGGGGGCCTAGCATTGGTTCAGGATTCTGGGTGCCGATTCGTGACAAAGTTACAGTAATCTAGTCGGGATAGGATGAGAGCATGCATGAGCGTCTTGGATGTATCAGGTGAAAGGAAGGGACAGATTTTTTTTTGAGTAAGAAAAAGTGACAGGTTTTGACAGTGGTGTTAATATGATCAGAGAAGGAGAGAGAGGAGTCAAAGATTCCCCCCAGACAGCGAGCGGAGTTGACAGGATTAATGAGCCATCAATAGAGATAGTAAATAGGGGAGTAGCACCAGGCTTAGGTAGAAAGATGATAAGTTCAGTTTTTGTTAGGTTGAGTTTGAGGTGGTTGATCCAATTTGAGATAGCCAGGAGGCAGTTAGAGATTTGAACCTCTGTTTCAGCTGTTAATGAGGGGGTGGATAAATATATTGAGGTATCATCAGCATACAGATGATAATTAAAGACAAATAATCAGATGAGATCTCCCAAAGACAAAGAGTACAGGGAGAACAACAAGGGGCCAAGCACAGAGCCTTGCGGCACCCCCACATTAAGTGGAACTGCAGATGAGGTTTTGTTATCATAGGAGACTGATTGGTTAGAAAGGTAAGAAGAGAGACAAGATGCAACCTGGTTACGGATGCCAAGTGAATAGAGAATCTGCATCAGGAGAGAGTGATCAACTGTATCAAATGCAGATGAGGTCAAGGAGGAGAAGGATGGAGAAGTGACCTTTGGCTTTGGCACCTGAAGATCATTTGTAACTCTGCACAAAGCAGTCTCAGTAGAGTGACCAGGCCAAGGGGGCAAGTTGTGAGTGGTGGGGACAAGAGAAGCTTGGAGACTTCAGACATTGTTATCGGAGGGAAGGAATTAAGACATGCAGAAGGGGCTTAGGAAGGAGGAACTAGTTAACATTAGTAGAGGTAGGGATCTGATTGTGGATGGAATGGACTCTACTTTGTCTTTAAAGAAATCAGCAAAGTCCTGAGGAGAGTGTGTCTGGTTGACTGATACTGTTGACGAGGGATGGAGAAGAGTATTGAATAGAGAAAACAGGCAACGTGGGTTGGATTTGTGATTGTTTATAAGGGGACTGTAGTTCTCTTGCTTGGCCTTTGACAAGGCAGAATTGAGGCAACAATAATAATCATAGCAATTGTTTTATACTGCAGATATTTGTTGTAAAGAATGTGTTGCTGAATAGTGATGGGCGTATTTGCGCCATTTCACCAGAAAATGTGTGCATTTCCTGCGAAATTTGCCAAACTGAGAAATATTTCACCAATTTATTCGCCAGCAGTTAATTGCGCAAATAAGCCGCAAATTCGTGGCTGCCGAATAAATTCGTCCATCACTATTACTGAAACATAAAATTTACCAGTCATATGAACATTGTCAACATGTTTATAAATGTGACTGTTTAATTTTAAAGGGTAAGTATAATTTTTTAAAATGTTGAATTTCAAGAGTAACTTCACCATTGTTCTTTTTTAATTTAGCATTTCAAGGGTAATGTCACCATTTTTTTTAAAATATGTTATCAAGCAGGGGGGTGGTGGTCACTACAAAAAATTCTGAAGGATTATGTCCAATTCCTTTATGGTTGCTGTGCTGCAACTAATTAGCAAAGTCCAAAAATAAACAAAAATAGGAACAGGAACTCCAGCAGTATTTACTGCAAAAAGTGGTGGTAACATGACATGTTTTGGGTACTATACCCGTTATCATTATTGTGTCATTATGATGTTTATAATACACAAAAGCCATGAATATCTTGTAGATTATATCCTTATAAATGGTGAGTTCTGATGTCATCAGTTATAAACGGTGAGTTCTGATGTCATTTCTGTCACATGACTCATTGAAATTTGTGTATTATAATAAATAAATGGTCATGAAACTCCTCGGTAACTTATAATATCCTTATATTTTCCAAGAGGGGGTACTTTATTCACTATATAATGTCATGGTTATACTGTGATGTCTATTTATTACATGAAGAGGCATGAGTATTTAAGGTATTTCCCTTTAAATTGATTAACCAGAATGCATCAAGCTGAACAGGTCGAAGTTGACATGAGCCCTAATTAGGTGCACTTGGTAATGGTCCTTTATTTGATTGATAAAGGGTATTGTACCCAAAACATATCATGTTACCATCACTCGGAATAAAAGTTTTGAAGTATTTTGCCACATTTCATATTTAAAATAGTGCTCACTCATCCTAGCATTGCAAATGATTTTCGTCTTAGTGACGATTTTTCTTTTTTTTCTTTCTTTTTTTTTTCACAACAAATCTTCACGCCTGTGTCCATTTAGAATCCTATTCTGTCATTACAACCAGTGGTTGATTGCTAGGGTTATGGACTCTAACAACTAGATAGCTGTTGAAAGTTCAAACAGTAGCTACGATGCAAGCAAAATATAGGAAAAAAGTACATATCATGCTAAGCCATGTTGTTAATCAATGTCAATGTACTGCTTAGGCTAGGTTATTATTGCATGCCAATGCAGTTTTGTAATAGTCTTAAGTATATCTAAAAGGCTTAAACATTCTTTGTTTAACTATAGGTATGAATGTTTATCCTATTTGTCAACTCCAATGGAATCTAACGCAGTCCATGTTGGCCCTGACCAGACAGACGGACACATTGAAGGTGATGTCAGTAAAGAGCCAAGGGAAACCCAAATTTAAAATGTGGTTCATTGAATTAAGCTAGGAGAACAAGGAGTTCTGCAAGTCAAATCAATCCACCATGATCAGAAGACAATATTCAGTCAGACCACAGGACTGTGAATCAAGTGGAAGATGAGGATAGGCAAAGAGGCCACATATTCAACAATGAAGAAAGTGACAAGTGCAAAACGTCCCCAGCACCAGGCAAGCAGCAGACTGTTCCACCACATGCAGAACCCAGCACTGGGCAAGCAGCAGACTGTTCCACCACATGCAGAACCCTAGCACCAGGCAAGCAACAGACTGTTCCACCACATGCAGAACCCAGCACTGGGCAAGCAGCAGACTGTTCCACCACATGCAGAACCCAGCACTGGGCTAGCAGTCAACCTCTCCACCACAAGCAGAACCCTAGCACCAGGCAAGCAGCAGACTGTTCCACTACATGCAGAACCCTAGCACCAGGCAAGCAGCAGACTGTTCCACCACATGCAGAACCCTAGCACCAGGCAAGCAACAGACTGTTCCACCACATGCAGAACCCTAGCACCAGGCAAGCAACAGATTGTTCCACCACATGCAGAACCCTAGCACCAGGCAAGCAGCAGACTATTCCACCACATGCAGAACCCTAGCATCAGGCAAGCAACAGATTGTTCCACCACATGCAGAACCCTAGCACCAGGCAAGCAGCAGACTGTTCCACCACATGCAGAACCCTAGCACCAGGCAAGCAGCAGATTGTTCCACCACATGCAGAACCCTAGCACCAGGCAAGCAGCAGACTGTTCCACCACATGTAGAACCCTAGCACCAGGCAAGCAACAGACTGTTCCACCACATGCAGAAACCCTAGCACCAGGCAGCAGACTGTTCCACCCAGGGGCGCACCGCCAATGAGGCGAGTTGAGAAACTCGCCTCAGGCGGCAATGCAGGAAAGGTTTCCAGGGCGGCAAAAAGCCGCTCCTGGTACCTTTAAGAGCCGAATTTCCGTTTTTTAAACCGGAAATTCGGCTTTACTATTGCGAGAGAGCGCAATTGCGCTCTTCGCATTAGTGTTCCTGACGGCGAGGGAGGGGCGGCATTGAAGGAGCCGCCTCAGGCAGCGCTGTAAGTAAAATCGGCGCTGGTTCCACCACATGCAGAAACCCTAGCACCATCCAAGCAGCAGACTGTTCCACCACATGCAGAACCCTAGCAGCAGGCAAGCAGCAGACTGTTCGGCATATAGGGGCCTTACGACAGATTACCCTATCCACCTTTCTAATAATTGAATCCCCTACAACTAAAACCTGCCTTTGCTTCCTTGCACTCCCCCCGCCACCCGTATTAGAGCCACTGCCAGTGGTTGCTCTGTGACCTCCTTTCCTCTCCCACATTTGCCCCTCTGTGCTGCAAGTTCCCCCCTTAAAGTCTGCAGTTCAGACACTTGTTATGTGATGTTACGTGACAATATTTCACCTTCAAGAGTTGATTAAAAAAATCCATTTACTTTTCAAGCATCTGCTATGTTTTTAGTAACAGCTATTAAAATGTCTTCAAATTAAACAAATATCAGTGTGCACATTTAGTGTTCCCCCGTAGTGATGGTCGAATTTTTTTCGTTTCGCTTCACCGAAAAATTTGTGAATTTCCCGCTAAATTTGCAAAATGGCGAAAAATTTTTGAAACTCGAAAATTGACTCCCGCATCTGAAAAGTTGGTCCTGTAAATTTTGACGCCGGTCTTAAAGTCAATGACCACCCGAATAGTATTGACACGAGCCAATTTTGATGCTGGCGACTTTTCAGACATCCAAAATCCAAAATGCGGATATTCGCGCCAGGCGAATTTATTCGCCCATCACTAGTTGCCTGCACTGGCCAAACTGGTGTGTTTGCTTTACAAACAATACTTTTGTCTATCTAAAGAAGCTGCTGTGTAGTCACCCAGGTGCCCATTCAAGCTGAATTAGGGCACGAGACTTGGTACAGGGAAAGAATTAGATTTGTCTAATCCAATTGTCACATCAATCTTATCTGCTATTTACTATGTAATCTGTGCCTTTTAGCCCTATTTCCTCTTCAATGGCTGCTCCCGTGTCTGCACAGCAGATTCTTTATACCAATTAGAGTAGCTTTTATGAAGGATATACAATATTTTTACCAGTGCAGGCGACAATGCATTTTATTTTCCAAATGTTGAAAGATTTTAAATACCTAAAGCATTAGAGAGATTATTATATGATCCCCTTGATATATTTATACATAGTTATCATATCTCCCCTTAAGCGCCTCTTCTCCAGAGTGAACACCCCCAATTTGGCCAGTCTTTCCTCATAGCTAAGATTTTCCCTTTACCAGCTTAGTTGCCCTTCTCTGTCCCCTCTCTAATACAATAATGTCCTGTTTGAGTGATGGAGACCAAAACTGTACGGCATATTCTAGATGGGGCCTTACCAGTGCTCTATACAGTGGGACCCCCTCCTCCCGTGACTCTCTGCCCCATTTAATACAAGTCAAGACCTTATTTGCCCTTGATGCTGCTGACTGGCATTACTTGCTACAGACAAGTTTATTATCTACAAGGACTCCAAGCTCCGTCTCCATTATGGATTTGCCTAGTGCAGTCCCATTAAGGGTATAAGTGGATATTGTTACATCCCAGGTGCAGGACTTTACATTTATCAACATTGAATCTCATTTGCCACTTAGCTGCCCAGATTGCCAGTTAGTCAAGATCCTGTTGCAAGTGCCACATCCTGGATGGAACTTTTTTTACTCTTTAATGTCTGGGTGTGGTGATTCTGAAATGAATGTTGATTGGTTTATATCAGTCAACAGGGAAAATAAAGGAGTAAGCTGTAACCTCTTTAGGTACCCGGGAAGCTAATTTCAACATAAAATAGGATAAGTTAAACACTTGGCCTGTCATTTGGAAAAATATAGATTACACAGAGTCCCCTATTGGCACAACTATGGAAGCTGTTTACTTTATTACTTTATGAGCTTTCATAACTAGTGATGGGTGAATTTAAAACACACTGAATGCAGAAATTCACTGCAAATTAGTCTGGCAAGTTTATTCGCCCATCACTGTTCACAACAAATTAATTTCTGACAAACCTGGCATTCTCTTCAGGCTCGGTCTTTAAAGGGATACTGTCATGGGAAAAAATTTTTTTTCAAAATGAATCAGTTAATAGTGCTGCTCCAGCAGAATTCTGCACTGAAATCCATTTCTCAAAAGAGCAAAAAGATTTTTTTAAATTCAATTTTGAAATCTGACATGGGGCTAGACATTTTCTCAATTTCCCAGCTGCCCCAAGTCATGTTACTTGTGCCTGCACTTTAGGAGAGAAATGCTTTCTGGCAGGCTGCTGTTTTTCCTTCTCAATGTAACTGAATGTGTCTCAGTGGGACCTAGATTTTACTACTGAGTGTTGTTCTTAGATCTACCAGGCAGCTGTTATCTTGTGTTAGGGAGCTGCTATCTGGTTACCTTCCCATTGTTCTGTTGTTTGGCTGCTGGGGGAAAAGGGAGGGGGGGATATCACTCCAACTTGCAGTACAGCAGTAAAGAGTGATTGAAGTTTATCAGAGCACAAGTCACATGACTTGGGGCAGCTGGGAAATTGACAATATGTCTAGCCCCATGTCAGATTTCAAAATTGAATATAAAAAAATCAGTTTGCTCTTTTGAGAAATGGATTTCAGTGCAGAATTCTGCTGGAGCAGCACTATTAACTGGTTCATTTTGAAAAAAAAATTTTTTCCCATGACAGTATCCCTTTAAATTCGGTGATTACTTTGCCCCTATTTTTCAGCAGATGCCCATGTTTCTCTCTAATCTTAGCACTATCAGACATCACACACTATTGTACAGAGACTGGACTTACCCACATAATGTGCTTTGTTTTAGTGCTGAACTACAAGTGTTTTATTTACATTTGCCACAGACACATTACATATTACAGGTATGTTGTTATGGATGTTTATTTTTACAGTTCTTTCTAAAATTATTTCGCTAAATACAGCTGGAATTGTAGTAAAGTTGGGGGAATGTAAGAAAATAAAAAAAACTGGATTTAAATCTAACAGTGAATCTGCAGTAATGTATTTTGTATGGATCAGCTATTGGGACCTAAGGAAGCCAGTTGCATGAGGACCGTATCAATGGTCAGATTTACTAATCCAACACAATTTTCAAACATGCCAGGCCCTACACATGGACCAATAAATTATCAACTTGCAGTGGAGAGGCCAAGCCAGAAGCTTTCACCCTTATCACTCAAACAGGACATTATTGTATTAGAGAGGGGACAGAGAAGGGCAACTACTGTAAGCTGGTAAAGGGAAAATCTTAGCTATGAGGAAAGACTGGCCAAATTTGGGATGTTCACTCTGGAGAAGAGGCGCTTAAGGGGTGATATGATGACTATGTATAAATATATAAGGGGATCATATAATAATCTCTCTAATGATTTATTTACCAGTAGGTCTTTCCAGCTGACACAAGGTCACCCATTCCGATTAGAAGAAAAGAGGTTCCGCCTAAATATTGGGAAGGGGTTTGTTACAGTGAGAGCTGTGAAGATGTGGAATTGTCTTCCTGAATCAGTGGTACAGGCTGATACATTAGATAGGTACAAGGAAGGGTCGGATGCTTTATTCATCAGTAGCTCCTCCCAGCAGACAGGAGGGAGCCAATGAGATTAGAGGAGGGAAAGGGGTGTTACAGGGAGAGCTGGGAAGTGAATCAGGGGTACAGGCTGATACATTAGATAGGTATAAGGAAGGGTCGGATGCTTTATTCACCAGTAGCTCCTCCCAGCAGACAGGAGGGAGCCAATGAGATTAGAGGAGGGAAAAGGGTGTTACAGGGAGAGCTGGGAAGTGAATCAGTGGTACAGGCTGATACATTAGATAGGTATAAGGAAGGGTCGGATGCTTTATTCACCAGTAGCTCCTCCCAGCAGACAGGAGGGAGCCAATGAGATTAGAGGAGGGAAAGGGGTGTTACAGGGAGAGCTGGGAAGTGAATCAGAGGTACAGGCTGATACATTAGATAGGTATAAGGAAGGGTCGGATGCTTTATTCACCAGTAGCTCCTCCCAGCAGACAGGAGGGAGCCAATGAGATTGGAGGAGGGAAAGGGGTGTTACAGGGAGAGCTGGGAAGTGAATCAGAGGTACAGGCTGATACATTAGATAGGTATAAGGAAGGGTCGGATGCTTTATTCACCAGTAGCTCCTCCCAGCAGACAGGAGGGAGCCAATGAGATTAGAGGAGGGAAAGGGGTGTTACAGGGAGAGCTGGGAAGTGAATCAGGGGTACAGGCTGATACATTAGATAGGTATAAGAAGGGGTTGGATGGTGTTTAGCAAGTGAGGGAATACAGGGATATGGGAGATAGCTCATAGTACAAGTTGATCCAGGGACTGGTCCCATTACATTTTGGAGTCAGGAAGGAATTTTTCCCCCTCTAAGGCAAATTGGAGAGACTTCAGATGGGTTGTTTGCCTTCCTCTGGATCAACTGGCAGATAGGTAGTTAATAAAAAGAAGAAGAAAAAAAAAAAAGTTGAACTCGATGGACATGTGTCTTTTTTCAACCTTACTTACTATGTTACTATGTGAGGATAGATAAACCAGAAAACAAGCCCTTAATGACTTTATTACACATACTTAAAATATCTCTAAACAGTAGGGATGAGTGATTTTTTTCACTGACTTTCACTGCAGAAATGATACCCACAGTCTCCAATTTGAGAAAAAAAAATTGCAACATTTCAAAAAAAATGTGTTGCCCATAGACTTTAATGCATTTTGGCAAATTTTCACCAGCGGCAAATGTTTGGTGAATAGAATCCCCAGCTGATGTCCCTCTCAAATGATGTTACATAATCAATCGGTGATGTATTCATTTTCTTACAATATATTATTCTCATTTGATATTGATTTGTTTGAGTGGGGTTTTTTTTCTATCCTGCACTTGATAAGTCTGCCAAGGGAAGCTCGGCAAGATAGCATGAAGCAAAACCAAATATTTCATCTGAAGAAAAAGAAAGAAAAGCTGGAGGAAGCACTTCAAGAAGAGAAGAGAATTCTAGAGAAAAAACAAGGATTGTGCAATCTTATAAGACAATACAATGAGGGTGCACTGGTTATTTTAAGGCGGATATCACATATCACTTTATGCAGGGATTCTAATGCTAAAGAGTTCCCATGTTGATTAAATTTGGGTCATTGACTTTAACCCTTTCCCTGCCAGCCGATTTGTCCTAAATGCGAACATCTACTGGCAAGCAGTTTTTAGACATTTTGTATTCTTTCACTTTAAAGGGCATGTAAAGTCTAAAATAGAATAAGGCTAGAAATGCTGTATTTTGTATACTAAACATAAACATGAACTTACTGCACCACAAGTCTAATCAAACAAATGATTTATGCTTTCAAAGTTGGCCACAGGGGGTCACCATCTTGTAACTTCGTTATACATCTTTGCAAGACTAAGACTGTGCACATGCTCAGTGTGGTCTGGGCTGCTTAGGGATCGTCATAAACAAAGCTGAGTTCTGCATGGCTGGGAAGTAAGGTGGGGGCTCCCCCTGCTGTTCATAAGTATGATTGTTTCCCTGCAGAGCAGTTAGGGACTGTCTGACATTCCTATCCACAGCAGTAAATGAAGGGGGAATTTCACTGCATACAGTCAGGTTTCTTATAAAAACGGTACACATTTTTTAGTTAAAGTATATTGGAGATAGGTTTCTTTTTCATTAAAGAAAGTAAAAATGGGGTTTAATTTTTTGCCTTTATATGCCCTTTAAGGGCTTTCCTGAGGGAGTCTTTTAGTTTAGCAAGGAAAACAATATATTGTTTTTTCAGGATAACCTGAGCTTTCAAATTTTCAAATATGCTGGAATGTTGGTGTAATTCCACTTCTGTAAAAAGATATATTCAAAGTGCCTAATAAAATAAAAAAAATCATGTTTCACATAGTACAATCACTATTGGTTATCAAGACAAATCACCCAAAATATGAAAGCCTGGGGTCCTCTGAACAGTTTGATGCCCAATATGTAAAGGTTTCCCTAAACACGTGGCATATAGGGGCCCCAAAATGCAGACCCCCTATGGTCTGTCATTTCAGATACTGCAAAATCAAAAACACAGTTTTGGGGGGGGCAAAGGTAGAAAAAAGTACGTTCACCACCAAAAACCATATATTTTTGGAAAGTACACACTCCCCCGAATCCAAATTGGGTATGCATGTCTTTCTACTCCAAAGCACCAAGCCACAAACCTTTACCAAATTCGGCAAATTTAGTGACATTTCCAAAAATCACCTCAAAACTTCCACCCTGTAGCATCTTATTTTCCCCACTTTATTAGGTATCAAGACAAATCACCCCAAATTTGAAAGCCTGGGGTCCTTTGAACAGTTTGATGCCAAATGTACATAGGTTAATCAAGTTTTATGCGGGATAAAAGGTACAAAAATTAAGGTGACCCCCCAAAATTATATATTTTTGCAAAGTACATTCTGTCAAATCCAAAATAGGTCATTAAGTCTTTCTACTCCAAACTACCATACTACAAAGCTAAGCTAAAGGCAGTGGTTTTTAGGATATTTCTTAAAGTCGCCTAAAAATATTGCAATTGGCCACATTTATCTCCACATTTTATAGACAAGTTTGTGTCTAATCCTAGACGTGTAAAAGCCTCATTAATAAAACAAGTAAAACATTGATTTAACAAAAAAGTGTATTTTATATAATTTGATATGTAAAACGTTTGTGACGCACACTTGTGTTATTTTACTAGTTTTATCTTAATGAATGAGTCAATATTAGCAATTTGAGTGAATATATCTAAAGGAAAAATAAAGCCTCCCAGCCATTTTTTTTTTTTGTTTTAACAGCAATTAGACACTTAGGGGCCGATTCACTAACTTCGAGTGAAGGATTCGAAGTAAAAAAACTTTGAATTTTTGTGCTCCTCGACTATCGAATTGGCATAAATTTGCCTGAGTAGAATTATTCAAATAGAACGAGCGCAAAAACGCTGCGACTATTCGCCCATTCGATAGTCGAAGTACTGTCTCTTTTAAAAATACTTCAACTGCCTACTTCGCCACCTAAAACCTACCGAATTGCTTTAAAAGCCTATGGGAAAGTCCCATAGGCTTGTTTTCCAAGTGTTTGATCGAATAAAAAGGCATTCAATCGAATGAAAATCCTTCGAGCAAATATTCGATCGAGCGCCTATTCGCCTGGTGAATATTCGCCAATTCAACTATTCGCCAGCGTGTAAATTTGCCTGAATTGCCTATTCGATTCTATTCGTTTCTATTCCCCAGTCGAATTTCGAGGGATTTAACCCCTCGAAATTCGACCCTTGATGAATTTGCCCCTTAGGGGCAGATTTATCAAGGGTCGAATTTCTAGTTTCCCATAAACTCGTTTTAAAAAAAACAAAGACAAACTATCGAAATGTATTAAAAATTTTTAAAAAATTTAGATTCGGGTGAATAGGATCGATCTCCAAACTCTAATCGAATTCGAATTGAACAACAATTTTTTTTTCAAAAGTCCACCAAACGACTCTAAATTGATTGTAGGAAGTTCCCCATAGGTTAAAACACCAATTCAGCAGGTTTTAAATGGCGAATAATCGAATTTGAATTCTTAAAGGGACAGTACATGATAAATTTTGAATTTCAGATTTAGAATTTTTTTTACTTGAATCGAATTTGGACTATTACCTAGTCGAATTGCACTAAAATAAACTCAAAATTTTAATTATAAAATGTAAATGATCAATTTGATCCTTGATAAATGTGCCCTTTTATCAAGGGTCAAATTAAGAGTTTATGGGAGTTTATAAAAACTCCCATGAAATCAAAATTAATCAAAAATTTTAAAAAAAAACTTGAATATCAGGAGTCCTTCAACCATCTCCAAATTGATCCCAGGACATCCCTCATAAGTTTTTTCTTAAAGAGACAGTACTTCGACTATCGAATGGTCGAATAGTCAAACGATTTTTAGTTCGAATCATTCGATTCGAAGTCGAAGTAGCCCATTCGATGGTCGAAGTAGCCAAAAAAACACTTTGAAATTCAAAGTATTTTTTATTCTATTCCTTCACTCGAACTTAGTGAATGGGCCCCAAAGTGTATACCAACTGGGGCATGATCGGACCAAGATTGAATGGTTATGAGAGTTGAGGTTTGTCTGTAAACATTATATCTATTATTGATGACTTTGCTTGTCTTGGTGATTTGATTCCAATTTTTGAGGTTTATGGGCTTAATAAATAACATATCAGCAAGTTATCAGAATCTGACATATGAGATGTTTATTGTGAACTTGAATTTGAATGTTACTAAATCTGCCCCTAAACTCAATGAGAAAATGATTTCCCCATAACCCCACATAGACGTCATAAAATGATTGTTGTCATCAAAAGCAGATTTCCTGGAATATGAGGCTGTTGAGTTTGTTGAATTCGAAAATAAGGTTGTTCTTGGTTTCTTGCACGTGAGAATTTTTGGCCTCTACTAATGAGTGAAAGTAGTTGCACTGTCTCTGACTTGATGTCAGTTGATTAGTTGAGGAATTAACCACAAAGCAAATTGCATTAATGTGAGAAGCAAATACAGTTCCATAGTTTCATCTCTCTATGTATCCCCAGTGGCACTAAACCCTCATGTATCAACAATGGTCCCAATATACTGGGAACAGCAGCTTGTTTATATAAACTATAGTAGTACTTATCTGTTATCTACTGTGTATCCTGTGCTTGAATGGCTGCCCCCATGGCTACACAGCAGCTTGTTTATATAAACTATAGTAGTACTTATCTGTTATCTACTGTGTATCCTGTGCTTGAATGACTGCCCCCATGGCTACACAGCAGCTTGTTTATATAAACTATAGTAGTACTTATCTGTTATCTACTGTGTATCCTGTGCTTGAATGGCTGCCCCCATGGCTTCACAGCAGCTTGTTTATATAAACTATAGTAGTACTTATCTGTTATCTACTGTGTATCCTGTGCTTGAATGGCTGCCCCCATGGCTACACAGCAGCTTGTTTATATAAACTATAGTAGTACTTATCTGTTATCGACTGTGTATCTTGTGCTTGAATGGCTGCTCCCATGGCTACACAGCAGCCTGTTTAAATAAACTATAGTAGTACTTATCTGTTATCTACTGTGTATCCTGTGCTTGAATGGCTGCCCCCATGGCTACACAGCAGCTTGTTTATATAAACTATAGTAGTACTTATCTGTTATCTACTGTGTATCCTGTGCTTGAATGGCTGCCCCCATGGCTACACATCAGCTTGTTTATATAAACTATAGTAGTACTTATCTGTTATCTACTGTGCTTTAAAACACTTATTTTTTGATATTACTATTCCTTTAAGAACTCCTGTTAGTAAATACAAGCACTTGCACAGATACTAAATGACTAGTGAAAAGGGGCATTGGGGAATGTGCATTGATGAACCCTCACTCTCTTGTAGCTAATTTGGCCAGATCAGTGACACTCCCATTGTACTTATGTATTTTACTCAGCGTTGGAGACTTCCCACAATTCCCCTATTTTTGCCCAATGACTGTGAGCAGTGTCATTTACTTGTGGCAATTACAGTGTTAGCTAAGGACAAGGTATTTTCTGTGAGATTTGATACCGTCAGTATGTGAATGACAAATCTCCCAGTGGGTCATTTCCCAAAGGTTTATCTGATCAACTTTGGCCGCTGTAGTTTCCCTGTGGGACTCTCGGCAGTCTTATAGATTAGAAGTCAGCACTCACCCTTAGGGTATATTAGATGAGGTGCAGGTCTCAGGTGGCCACTTCCACCCGTTCTGTGAACGAATTCAATGAATAGACGTGAGATTTATTCTTAAATAGCCTTAATTCCAAAAGGGCTTATTTCAAGACAGATAAACAGCAGCGACATTTCAGGCACAATCAACCTTTTTTTTTTCTTGTTATATATTTTTTATTTTCATTGTGAAAGTTGACATCATTTGTATGTCCTGACCGGAATCACCCCGGGGCACTGTTATCATTGTCATAGATTAATACTGATACATACATAAGGTATACATTAGCATATCCATCAAATTGTCAACAAAAAGGAGAAAGAATAAAAAAGGAAAAAGAAAACATGAATGCAAGTTATTCACTTAAGAAAAAAAGAGCTGTTGGTTAGATTTGTATGGCTTATCATCATAAACTGGTAGTAGAGAGGTCTAAGTTAACAAGCTTTGACAAATATGTCGGTAGGTTCTGTTATAAGCCTTGGATTGGCCGGTTTCAATACTAGTAAGTCTTTCCATTGACAGTAGATTGTCTAGTCTCGTTTTTACCTCCTGTAACATAGTAAGTAAGGTTGAAAAAAGACACATGTCCATCGAGTTCAACCTTTTTTTTTTTCTTTTTTTTTTGGTTACAAGCTCTGAAGCATAACTTGGAGGATGTAGGATAACCATCGTGCAACCTTCTCTGGGACCAGGTACCATTGCTGCAGCACCTTCTGAGAAGTCTCCTGTATGAGAACATTGACAGAGCACTTAATGGTGTTTTTAAAGATGTCCAACCAAGTGTCTTCACCCAGACATTGCCTTAGATCCTTCTCCCAACTTTGTACGAACCTCAGTGCTTTTATTGGAGTGATGTGGATCAAATGATCATATAAGTACAATAGTGCACCTTTAGTGTGATGTAGGCAAAGTCTTTTGAAAGCTGTCGGGGGGGGGGAGTATTTCATTCTTGTTTAGATTTTATGAAGTGCTCGATCTGCTGGTATCATAACCATTCCCTCTGAGGAGCTTTGTGTGTTTCCTGAAGTTGGGAAAATGATAGCACTTTATTAGTCCATGTGAGGGAGTAGATTGTCGATAGATGAGATTGTTCCCACCAAGCGAAAGCTTAAGACGACTTACCAGGGGGGAAGTCTACATTGTTATAAAAGAGGTAGTTTATGCAGAGAAAATAGGCCGTAAGCGTCTCTTGTGTGGGACCACACTTTCAGGGAATGTGCCACTATAGGGTTATTCAGAACTTTATTAGTAATCCACAGTATATTCCGTAAGTTAACGTCCTGGAGAGTGTTGTTCGATTTGAACCCATAATGGGGTATCGTGTGGCTGATGCCAAGAGACTATTTGAGTCAATTGAGCAGTAAAAAAGTAACATTTCAAGTTTGGGATTCCTAGGCCTCCTTTGTAGCGGACACAATGGCCTTTTTTCAAGCGACTGGATACAAATTAGTGAAAGCATTTTCTATCTTCTATCACAGCGCCATCTAGTGGCTAATGAGAATATCAGAGACATAACTGCATTCACTTACATCAGTAATAAATATATACATTGTTGTAACATCAATATAAAGAAAAACGGCAAGCACTCCTGGAGCCACTCTTGGGTAAAATCAGCTTTTTATTTCAGTCGGTTAAAAACATGGAATCCCAAGGATTCCATGTTTTTAACCGACTGAAATAAAAAGCTGATTTTACCTACGAGCGGCTCCAGGAGTGCTTGCCGTTTTTCTTCATATTTCCTCACTCACCCCAGCTACGGGTTCGGGGCGATGCACCCGGGCCACCCTGCACGTTCGGTGAGTGCTACTTCCATATTAAGCCGTGTTTGAGTTAATTGCGGGATTGAATTCATGTGCAGGACCCAAGGTTTCTTATACACCTGGGTCAACAGAGTTTAAGGGTGAGCTCATTTGAGTCAAAATTTCGTTCTCACCTTCCTCTGAATATTTTTTATAAATTTTTGCACATTTACAGAACGTTTTTTCTTTTCCCGTTTCTTATAATTAGATACAGGACTACTTGAGTCGACAAAAATTTCTTTTTGTAACATCAATATAAAACTTTGTGTCATACAAGTCCATCTTGATAAGTCACTGGGACCTCTCCAATGATACATCAATCCAACTGACTGGACGTTTGTCCCACATACTGTGAGCCACACGGGCAGTTAATCACATAAATCACAAATGTGGAAGAACAGGTAAAATGCCCCCTAATTTTTATTGGGGTACCTTTGTGTGAGTGATCGATCACTTCACCACGTTGCCAATTGGAGTAACAATTACAGTTAAACAGGGGAAAGTGCCATTTATTATAGGTCTAAGTACCTGTTGTGTTTCCTTCATATCCCCAATGTCTGATCTGACTAGACTCGAGCCCACCGTTTTATTCTTTTTAAAGGCCATCATTGGAGGTAACTTAAATTCTTGTATGTTCGGAATAACATCTCTAGTAACCCCCAATGTTTCTGCACAATCTTAGTAATATGTGAGGACAGGGAATTATATTTAGAAACAAATGTCAAGCGACAACCTTCTTTGGCTTTACCTCTGGTGTTGTGACTCCTATTGGGGGCTTCCACTTGAGCCCACTGTTCTCTTTGCACAATGAGCCTGAATCAGTAGCATCTCCCCATTCCACACAACAATATCATGAATGAGGCCACTGATGTTCTGCCTGACCCTGTTTCTCCCACCGTCACAATCACCATATTAGCACTGATGGGGTTTCACCTCCAAACTGCCTTTTCTTAAAACTGCCACATGAGTCTTTGTCATAGGCGGAGGGTGATTTCTCTCTTTGGGAAGGCTAAAGTTGCCCATACATGGGAAGACTTCAAATAGTTGTTCACCTTTAAATTAACATTTACTATCAGCAGACATTAATATTCTAAGATCATTTGCAATTAATCTTCACTTTTTATTTTGTATGTTTTTTTTTTAGTTATTTAGAGTTTCTTTCAGCAGCTCCCCATTTTGGTATTTCAGCTACAATCGGGTTGCTAAAGTCTTATTTGCAGCAACCAGGCACTGGTTTAAATAAGAGATGGCAACATGAGTAGTAGAGGGTCTGAATAGAAAGATATGTAATAAAACGTTATAATCGCACTAAAATTTGAACCTTGCAGAGCAATTATTTTTAGATGCCGGGGTCACTGACCAATTTCAAAGTTGCTAGGAAAGGGACATTCTATAACATAATAAAAGTTAACTTGTGATTGGCGAATTTGCAGACAAATTTGCGCGGTTCACCGGCTCGAAAGTTTTCCAGCGTCCATTTTTTCTTACGCCTGCAAATTTTCATCATCCGTTTTGTTTTGACGCCGGTGTCCGTTTTTTTTTGCGAAAATGTCCATAAAGCAGAAGCCGGCGTCCATTTTTGGTTCATTCGCCAAAAAAAACTGACACCGGCATCAAAAAACGCCCCCTCTCCTTTGTGCTGATTGGTCTATTTTACAGTCTGTTATGAGTGGTATGCTCTGATTGGAGAAGTTTGAAGGGGAAAGCTCCAATCAGAGTGCAGCTGATTTTCTATATCATCAGAGTTCGCTGGCATGGCAGGAGTTTTCCCCTGTGTTCAAAAATGTAAAATGTGCCCATGGTCTTTGTTACATCCAAACTGTCAACAGAGCCATGGATTGTGCATTTCTATAAAATTTCCCTGATGAATTCTGTTCTTGGTGAACGTAGTTTTCCCACTGCACTCTCTTCTCTATTACTGAGTCATTTTTCATCTCCACATAGTGTGTTTTCTAGATAATATTCATTTGTTGTATTAAGTTTTATAGGTACTGAGGCTCCATGTTGTTCATTATCTGTAGGAAGTCAATGAGAACATGATCATGTTATATTCTACAAACAAATCTCATATCAAGCAATGACCACAGACTGGACCCTACTGTCAAAATATGATCAGAATACTACACATCTACTAGAGATAAAATCGAATCCTTGCATCAGAAATACAGATGCAACAAATGAAGGTTGTGGCTTGGGATTCAGTTAAATTCTTATGGTCTCAGTTTTGTAGAATTACTAAAGACAGGAGACACACACTTTGTTGCAGAAACATATATATATATATATAGAATAATGAAGAAGCTCGCACTCACAGGACTTATCAAAATCAAAAAAGGTGTTTATTTGGATCAAAAAACAATTAACGTTTCGGCTCAATTAACGTTTCTCTTTGAGAAAGGCTTGAGTGCGAGCCGAAACGTTAATTGTTTTTTGATCCAAATAAACACCTTTTTTGATTTTGATAAGTCCTGTGAGTGCGAGCTTCTTCATTATTCTACTTAATTTTTGGGCTTATTGCACCCAGGCAACTATGACCTTCTGACGAGTTGTGCTGGCTTCTACACTTCTTTTTATATATATATATATATATATATATATATATATATATATATATATATATATATATATATATATATATATATATATGTGTATATATATATATATATATATATATATATATATATATAATATATATATATATATATACAGTTAATCAATAAAGAGATTGGAGAATCACAAATCTAAGATTACTTTGTTCCTCCAACCCTAGACAAAATGCAGATTGCAGCAATGTTGTTAGTGAATATAAATATAGTAGAAAATATATTCTTACCTGCCCTTCTCTTTGAGATACACAGTGAATGAATAGAACTGTTATTCTTCTTCATGATATAAAGGAATAAAGCTGCTGAACCAATCACAATAAAAATAACAAATGCAGCAGATAGAATTACAAATAGAGAAACATGATTGGACTCTGCAGGGAGAGAAAAGACACAACACAGGACACATTAGAGCCCAATACAAACCTCACACATTCTTATTCACAGATGCACAGGAGTAAGTGAACCTAAACTGGTAACACAACTGATTGTGTAGATTTTGCTACAGTCATATAGAATAACCAAACTCCAGTGCTGTCCAACTGGTGACCCTCATGTCTACCTTGTGCAGCTCCTACATGAATGTCAGGCTACTGTGAAAACTAAGATTTGAAAGGCATTAATACTGAGATGAACTGGCCCCTACATTCTTTCACTTCAGATTCAGACTGTAACCCCCTGTATTGTTTGTTAGTTATTAGGGGGTCCCTAGAATTATGTTCTGGGGGTTGTTGTGCTATCTGTGATAACCCAGTGCAGGGTGTTGCTGAACTGAAAAAAAAGCGCACAGAGATGCCAGACTGCAGGGTAGAAATCAGCTTTATTTCTGGCTGCTCTTTCCGTACAGTTTACATCTCCCCCTTCACTTGCCCTGTGTCCATAATATTTCTCATTACTCCACTCAGTGCTAATCTGCTAATGTGTAATTAAGCTGAACATTTAACATCACAGGAATAACATTACACTACCTATAGGGGACGAGGAGGCATATGGATTTATGGGTATGTATTAAAAAACTTTATTCACATATGAGTGAACACCAATTATTTGGGTTTTTGGTGTGCTTCAATTAAACAGAAAGCTTCAAATTTTGGACCTCCACCAACTAGGCCATAAAACTTCCGGCACTGACCTACACATTCAGACTGATAGACCTTTCCTCACCTGTGAGTTGCACCTTTAGTGTCTCCACAAGAGGTTGGGTGAGGGCCTGATGTTCCACCACACAAGAGATCTCCATCCCCTGACTCTCAGCTGTTGGGAGGAACTGGTAGGAAGACTCCAGAGCAGAACTGTTAATCCTCTTTCTCTCTGAGGCTTCCACATGACTTCCATTCACTAACCAACTCACAGCAATGGATTCTGGGTAATACCCCCACACTCGGCACATGAGTGTCTGCTCCTTATTCACATAAAAGGGCTCATGGATGAAGACCATGGAGGGGGCAACTGGAACACAAAGCACATTGTTATTTTATCTTTACTGACCTGTGATAAAATTTGCATGTACAGTCTATGGATATAAACACATTTCTGTATATTACAAAATGATAAAATATTGAAGTACGGTGCTTCTCATGATTGGCGTGTATCTGTAAAGAGAGTACCTGGCGGTCTAGTGTGGTGCCTGCATTTAAAGGTGCACACATGACTTCCAGGTTTTACATGCGCGGTGCCTGACGTCATTGCGTTGCAGTGCGAAATTCAAATATTTAAAGGGGCCTTTGACTAACATTCATTGCCCAACATAAAGGTAGTTTCTGGGTGCGATTTGTATTTAATCTGTGTTCTCTGACCCTGTCTGTTTTGACCAAGTCCTGTAAGCTGCCTGTCCGACCTCTGCCTGTACCTCACCACTCTTTTGGATTCTGTTTAGATTATATCTGGAATCACAGGCCAGATCAATACCAAATGGACAGCTTAGCACAATATCAGGAGACAATAGCGTAGTCGGGTTACAGGCCGGGTCAGAATACCAACTATTCTTCCTGTTCTCCAATTCTGTATAATGTGCGGTTCCCTTGCTTGCCTAGAGCTCTTCCCTTGGTCCTCTCATATTAAGAACTGGCAGCATCCAAGTAGCAGAGGGCTCGAAGCCAAAGGTGGTTTCTAAAGGTGGAAGAGTGAGCTGTGACCGGGACCTTGGGGTTTGTTCTAGGTGGGATACCAATCGCAACAGTATGTTGGGCCACACATTGATGCTGAAGGTGCTACAGCTTCCTCTGCTACCACGGAAGTGATTCTGGCAAGTCTACTACAGAATCTCATGGAGCAAAAGTCCAAGCAGGACCAAACTGTCTAGTGCCTGTAAACACTGTCAGCAAGACTGGACACCATTCAGCAACAAATGGTTACTCCATTGCCTGCTCCAGCTTTGTTAGGCAGGCTTCAGGCTGTACCATGACTCTCTTATTCATTTAGCCATCCAGATTGATAGGAGGCATAAGGAGAGAAGGCAAGAGGTTGATGCTGTGGTAACATTTTCTAATTTGACTCCAGATGTGCCCCCTAAATCTACTCTTTCAGCCCCTAGACCTGCTGAGGAATCCCTGCAATTGGGTTCAACCTGTCTATCATCTGAAGAGAAGGGTTGTAGGAGGGCTAACGGCTTATTCCTATACTGTGGGGATAAAGGGCATTTACGTGACACTTGTCCCAAGAGGCCTGGAAACTGTAGAGCCTGAACAGGTCTGGGGAGTCCAGTTCGGTTTATGCCATTTCTACTCCCCAATAATTTTCTTCTTTGCAAGTTATCCTCCCGGTCTTCTTAAATTGGGATAAGGGTTGCACACAAGGTGCTGCCTTCTACAACTCTGGTTAAAATAGATGGTGAAGCAGAGCACACTCCTCAGTGTAATCAATGACGCCCGGTGCTCAGGGTAGAGGGCTCGGCAACCCCCTCGGTAAAGGCTTCCAAAAAGGTACACTGGCACACAGGGCAATTGAAAAAGCAGGGTTACCCCTTGCTACATTTATTTAAGCGGACGTGCGACGTTTCGGGGTTCCTACCCCTTTCTCAAGCATACAAACAGTGACCATCGTGCAGTGTATAAAACAGGTGTGCAATTAACATAATTAGCATATTAATGACATGCTGTGTATATTCTCGAGGAACCTGATCCTTCAGCCAATGTGATTGGATTATAAACCCATTTAGTTTTAAAACCTAATAAAAGGATCCAAACAGATGCATAAAACATGTATAAATAAGTATACATTAAAATGTCCAAAATGTGCTAAATCCAGCTGGTGATAGTGCTGTAAACGATACTGAAAAAAGAAACAGTATAAAAATACAAAATTACAAAAAGAATTACTTATCACTAACATAATTTACACCAGTTAAACCGATACAAAAGATAAAAAAAAAAAAATCACCATCTGGCACCTTGATATTACTTAATCTGGTCAAAAAATCAGAAGTGTCAAGTTTGACCAGATTAAGTAATATCAAGGTGCCAGATGGTGATTTTTTGTTATGTTCTCTGGATGTCAAGGACTTATACACCTCAATTCCTCACAGTGAAGGAGTGGAAAGTATTCGATTGTACCTCAGTAAAGGTTCCCTTCCCAACCATATGATTGGGCTGATCTGTGATTTGTTGGAAAGTGTTCTTTTGAAGAATTATTTTCAATTTGAGGGCGAGTATTATATACAGCAGCAAGGCTGTGCCATGGGTGCCAACATGGCACCAGCCTACGCAAATGTGTTTATGGACCATTTTGAACAGAAGCACATTTTCTCTAACATCGATTCTTCTCAATATATCCAGGCATACATGCGCTATGTCGATGATACATTCTTTTTGTGGACTGGGACAAGAGAGGTTTTGGATGGTTTTTTAACTTTCCTTAACACTGCACATCCCACCATTAAGTTCACTATGGAGGTGAATCGTTCAGAGATACATTTTTTGGACGTAAACGTCACATATACGGATGGGACTTTTGAAACCACAGTGTATACTAAGCCAACGGATCGTAACAACCTGTTAAAATTTACATCCCATCACCCGCCTGGCTTGATTCAAGGCTTACCAAAAAGCCAATTTTTAAGGGTCAAACGAATCACCTCCAATGTTAACTTATATGAGAAAGAGTCCAATAAGGTTTTAAAAAAATTTTTGGATAAAGGATATGATAAAACACTGCTAGAGTCGGCTAGAGAGGAAGTGAAAAGCTTACCTAGGGCACAGCTATTGGCTAAAAAACCTACTACCTCGAAAAAAACGCAGAGGATACCATACGTCTCTGTGTATGATAATAATTCCAAAATTTTTCGTAGAATTATCATGAAATATTGGGGGATTTTAAGTTCTGATTCGAAACATGGACACTTGTTTCAGCAGCCACCACTGTTCTCTTACAGACGTGGGAAAAACATTGGGGACTTTGTAAAAACCAACAAAAAAGAAAGAAAAAGTGGAATTTTTCCTGTTAAATCTAATTTGAATGGCACATTTCCGTGCAGAAACTGTGGCCATTGTAATAGTATTATACTAGGGAATTATGTAACACACCCCCACAAAGGTTCCAAACATGCTATACATGGCTGTTTTTCTTGTGACAGTAAAGAGGTCATTTACTGTTTGAAGTGTCCATGTGGACTGGCCTACGTTGGTCAAACCTCCCGATCGATGAAGGTTAGATTAAATGAACACAAAAGCGTACTCAGAAATTATAAACCCCTGCCAGCTTTATCCCCAAAAAAGAAAAGTAAGGAGGAAGAAACAAGTAAAACAAAAAAAGAAACTTTATTGGCGAAACATTTTTATGAACAGGGCCATAGAGTGGCACAATTAAGATGGCAAATTTTGGAGAAAGTAACTGCGTTTTCTGGACAGGATAATAAACGTAAGCTATTACAGAGGGAATGCTTTTGGATTTGGTGTTTACAATCTAGACACCCGAGGGGACTCAACGAGGAATATAATCTATCATGTTTTCTATGAAGCAGAGTTATGCTTAGTAATAGATCCTCCTGTAATTTGAAGAATTGTATACAATAATTTTTTTTTCGCATTTTTTTCAGATGAGAACACTCTTGTAGACTCCAGGGACAGGTAACTGATCAATTTATTCCAGTAGGGCAAGTTTGTGGTTTGAAATTTGATACGTTGTGTCTTTTAATCTTTTATCTTTTGTATCGGTTTAACTGGTGTAAATTATGTTAGTGATAAGTAATTCTTTTTGTAATTTTGTATTTTTATACTGTTTCTTTTTTCAGTATCGTTTACAGCACTATCACCAGCTGGATTTAGCACATTTTGGACATTTTAATGTATACTTATTTATACATGTTTTATGCATCTGTTTGGATCCTTTTATTAGGTTTTAAAACTAAATGGGTTTATAATCCAATCACATTGGCTGAAGGATCAGGTTCCTCGAGAATATACACAGCATGTCATTAATATGCTAATTATGTTAATTGCACACCTGTTTTATACACTGCACGATGGTCACTGTTTGTATGCTTGAGAAAGGGGTAGGAACCCCGAAACGTCGCACGTCCGCTTAAATAAATGTAGCAAGGGGTAACCCTGCTTTTTCAATTCTACAACTCTGGAGCAGCATGGAATAGTTCAGTAACTGGGGCCACCTACAATATCAAGCAGTATTTTAAGTGCATGTCCAAGGGGGTCATCTATCTAGCAACATGCGGATGTGGCTTTGATCTGAACTCAGCTATAGCTAAGCATCTGGTGGAAAAGCATCAGGGTGAAGTGTGTATTAGTTTTCAAATAATAGACATGCCACCAAGAGATGTAAGGAAAGGAGATTTAGACCAAAAACTCTGCAGGCTAGAAGCTTTCTGGATCTACCAATAAAAAACCACTGAAAATCATGGGGGACTCAATTGAGAATGTGAGATTTCCTGCTATGGCGATTAGTGCATTTTCCTTTTTTGAAGCTTAAGTGTGGATTGATATTTTTGTCTACTGGACGACCCAACATATTAGATGGTTAATATAGAGGCATGAAACACAGGCTTGACCAAATCCCTTTATTATCATATTTAAATGACAGTTTTACTTGTTTAATGGTAAATGGAGGTTAATAAGTACCTCCTTTTTATCTATCTTTGTTATGATTATTATTATATGATCTGTAAAGTATGTAGTTAAGATATATGTGGTTTTCTTTCTGGTTGAATGTAAACATAATTTTCCCCAACTAGAATTTACTCACCAGGAGTTGTTTTGACTTCTGTTGCATTACCCTCCTATGGGAGCGTAATGGTTAATGATTTTATAGGGTGGGGTTAATGTGGCTATTTCAACTGGGATGAGGGGTTTGGATATCTTATGCTTTTGAGGAAGTGGTGAGACGCCACGAAACGCGTCAAGCGTGGGATACTGATCACATTCATATGAGCTGGATTTATGCTTTTAACTATATTCAATAAATGGAGATTTTATTTAATACATTGAGTGCTCCGTATGAACTATTGTATAGCTGTATTCCTAATCACCCATTACCGGAGGCGTGAATACCTGGCAGCACAGGTGTAATCAGGACCCGTTGAACAGGTGTCGATGAGTGCACGGTAATTTGTGTGCTTTTCACCCTCCCTTCTGCCATGTTTCTTGCCATCTCTTTCTCTCTTTTAGCTCTTTCTATCTAACATATTCAGGTTTCATGGGGCCCCATTGAACATCATTTTAGATAGAGGGGTTTAGTTTCTGTCTAAATTTTGGCAGGTTTTTTGCTCTCTTATGGGTACTGATTTGTATTTCGAACAAATGGCCAGACTGAAAAAACAAATCAAACTTTGGAATAATATCTCAGATGTTTTGTTTCCAATAATCAGTCACCCTGGGCAGTTTTTCTTCCATGGGCTGAGTTTGCATTCATCAATGCCACTCATTCATCCATGGGAGAGTCTCCATTCTTTACTGCTTTTGGCCTAGAGCCTTTTCATTTTCTGGTCTTTCCTCAGATGTTACTGCTGTCAACTCATTGTTTGATCACTTTGTTTGGAATTTGGAAAGGGGGCCAAGACACATTATTATCAGCATTGGCTGACCAAAAGAAAGCCTCTGATAAACACTTTAAGGTGTCACCCAATTATCAGGTTGGTGATAATGTCTGATTATCTTCTAAGAACATGTCTGAGGCAAGATCTTGGGTCCCTGCCTCTGATCAGCTTGTTAAGCAGTTTTTTCCTAACTAGCCTAGCGGTCCAGTGCCCCCCGCTGGAGGGGAGGTAATATAAAGTGAGTACCTGATGGTTTAGTGGGGTGCCTGTGGTGGGGACACCCACTGCAACTATTCCTTGTGCTCAGATGCATGCTCTGCATTAAAATATCATGTCATGTGAAATTCAAATATTTAAAGGGGCCTTGGGCATATATGCATTGCCCACATAAAGGTCTGTTAGTAGTTCCTGTGTGTGATTTCTGTTTATTCTGTGTTTTCTGACCATGCCTGTTTTGACCAAGTCCTTTAAGCTGCCTGTCCTGACCTCTGTTGTACCTGACCACTCTTTTACATTGTAACATAGTAAGTTAGGTTGAAAAAAGACACACGTAAATCAAGTTCAACCTTTTTACTTTTTTTTAACATCTGCCAGTTGATCCAGAGGAAGGCAAAAAAACTCCATCTGAAGCCTCACCAATTTGCCCCAATTTGAAGGGGAAAAAATTCCTTCCTGACTCCAAAATGGCAAGTCCCTGGATCAACTTGTACTATGAGCTATCTCCCATATCCCTGTATTCCCTCACTTGCTAAACACCATCCAACCCCTTCTTAAATCTATCTAATTTATCAGCTTGTACCACTGATTCAGGGAGACAATTCCACATCTTCACAGCTCTCACTGTAACAAACCCCTTCCCAATATTTAGCTGGAACCTCTTTTCTTCTAATCGGAATGGGTGACCTTGTGTCAGCTGGAAAGACCTACTGGTAAATAAATCATTAGAGAGATTATTATATGATCCCCTTATATATTTATACATAGTTATCATATCTCCCCTTAAGCGCCTCTTCTCCAGAGTGAACATCCCCAATTTGGCCAGTCTTTCCTCATAGCTAAGATTTTCCCTTTACCAGCTTAGTTGCCCTTCTCTGTCCCCTCTCTAATACAATAATGTCCTGTTTGAGTGATGGAGACCAAAACTGTACGGCATATTCTAGATGGGGCCTTACCAGTGCTCTATACAGTGGGACCCCCTCCTCCCGTGACTCTCTGCCCCATTTAATACAACTCAAGACCTTATTTGCCCTTGATGCTGCTGACTGGCATTACTTGCTACAGACAAGTTTATTATCTACAAGGACTCCAAGCTCCGTCTCCATTATGGATTTGCCTAGTGCAGTCCCATTAAGGGTATAAGTGGATATTGTTACATCCCAGGTGCAGGACTTTACATTTATCAACATTGAATCTCATTTGCCACTTAGCTGCCCAGATTGCCAGTTAGTCAAGATCATGTTGCAAGTGCCACATCCTGGATGGAATTAATTGGGCTGATAGTTTTGTCTCATCTGCAAACACTGATACATTACTTACAATCCCCTCCCCTAAGTCATTAATGAACAAGTTAAATAAAAGTGGACCCAATACCGAGCCCTGAGGGACCCCACTAAGAACCTTACTCCAAGTAGAGAATGTCCCATTAACAACCACCCTCTGTACCCGATCCTGTAGCCAGTTTCCTATCCATGTGCAAACGACTTCATTAAGCCCAACAGACCTTAGTTTAGAAAGCAGTCGTTTGTGGGGCACAGTATCAAATGCTTTGGCAAAATCCAAATAGATCTACTGCCCTCCATCTTACTTACCTCATCATAATTGGATTTTGGATTCTGTTTAGTTGATATTTAGTTTATTTGTATTCTATTTAGTTTAGTTGTATTCTGACCTGACCTGTGACCCTGACTACGCTATTGTCTCCTGATATTGTACTTGCTGTCCATTTGGTATTGACCTGGCCTGTGATTCTGACTACATTTCCTATTCTCCAATTTTGTATAACATGCGGTTCCCTTGCTTGCCTAGAACTCTTCCCAAGGACCTCTCATATTAAGACCTGGCATCACCCAAGTAGCGGAGGGCTCCTTCCAAAGCCAAAGGTGGTTGCTAAAGGCGAAAGAGTGAGCTGGAACATGTATGTATATATGTATGTATGTATGTATAATTTTATTTGTAAAGCGCTCCACGAGGGCAAAGCTCTGTACAGCAAAACAATAAATTAGTAGTAACAAACAGGGGGTCATTGGAATAAAAAGTAACAATAAGTGCATTATTAGAAATACAATTCACATAAATATAAAATATAATTACAATACAGATTAAGTGCTCAGTGTCAAGGAAACAAAAGGCTAGAAGACCCTACCCCGTAGAGCTTACAGTCTAAATGGGAGGGTAACATACAGACACAATTCAGAGGGGTATTAAGGTGCTGGGGGTTACAGTTTGTTACACTGTTATATAAGTGCCAGTTCAGCTGTTATCCAGGTGCTCCTAGAGGGAGTCTTTGAGTTTTGTTATAAAAACACTGAAGGAGGATTCTCTGCTGAGAGATTCAGGAATGACATTCCAAATATAAGGAGTCACAAGAGAGAAGGGTTTGATACGGGAAACAGCAGTAGTAGTGGGGGGTACAAGCAAGCGGTTGCTCTGAGAGGAGCGGAGGTTTCGGGCAGGAACATATAGAGAGACAAGAGATGAGATGTAGTGAGGTGCAGAGGAATGAAGGGAAGGTTATGAGGAGGAGTTTATAAGTTATTCTTTGTTTTATAGGAAGCCATGATAAGGACTTCAGCAGCGGGGGAGGGGCCTGTACCTTTTGGGTGAGAGGAGGAGAATTCTGGCAGCAGTGTTTAATACAGACTGTAGAGGGGAGAGATGGCAGTTAGGGAGGCCAGTTAGTAGAAGGTTACAGTAATCTAGTCGGGATAGGATGAGAGCATGTATGAGCGTCTTGGATGTATCTGGTGAAAGGAAGGGACGGATTTTGGCAATATTGTGTAAGAAAAAGTGACAGGTTTTGACAGTGGTGTTAATATGATCAGAAAAGGAGAGAGAGGAGTCAAAGATTTCCCCCAGAAATGAGCTGAGTTGACAGGATTAATGAGCCATCAATAGAGATAGTAAATAGGGGAGTAGGACCAGGCTTAGGTGGAAAGATGATTAGTTCAGTGTTAGGTTGAGTTTGAGGTGGTGCTGGTTCATCCAATTTGAGATAACCAGGAGGCAGTTAGAGATCTGAGCCTCTGTTTCAGCTGTTAATGAAGGGGTGGATAAATATGTTTGGGTACATCAGCATACAGATGAAAATTAAAGCCAATGATCGGATGAGATCTCCCAAAGACAGAGAGTACAGGGAGAACAACAGCGGACCAAGTACAGAGCCCTGCGGCACCCCCACATTAAGTGGAACTGGAGATGAGGTTTTGTTATCATAGGAGATGATAGAGAGGTAAGAAGAGAGCCAAGAGAGCCAAGATGCAGCCTGGTTACGGATGCCAAGCGAATAGAGAATCTGCATCAGGAGAGAGAGATCAACTATATCAAATGCAGATGATAGGTCAAGGAGGAGAAGAATGGAGAAGTGACCTTTGGCTTTGGCACCTAAAGATCATTTGTAACTCTGCACAAAGCAGTCTCAGTAGAGTGACCAGACAAGAAACCAGATTGCAGAGGGTCCAACAGATCATGGGTGTGTAGAAAGTTAGGAATACGGGAGAACACAATCCGCTCTAGCAGTTTAGAGGCAAGTGGTAAAAGGAAGACAGAATAGTAATTTGACAGGATGGGTCAAGTGTGGCCTTTTTAAGAATAGGCTTTACACAGGCCTGTTTGAAAGGAGAAGGGAAGGTTCCAGAAGCTAGAGAAGAATTGAAGATGTAAATAAGTACTAGAGTGTAAGCTCTGCAACACAGTGTTTGAGCAGAGAAGAAGGCATAGGGTCAAGGGGGCAAGTTGTGAGTGGGGAGGACAAAAGAAGCTTGGGGTTTGTTCTAGGTTTGGGATACCAATTGTAACAGAATCCTTCTCCATGAAAGCTCAGCATGGGTGGGTGTCTCTGTGTTTGTGTGCACTGTGTTTACTCTCACAGGTGTGTAACATGAAGCAGATGCTAAACGTGAAGTTAGAACCATTAAAAATATATTTCACAAATAGCACATTTATCGATATAACATTAACATAATAACCAAATTTTATTTTACTACCATTTTTACTGTGTACCTTCTAACATATTGTCATTGCCAATAAGAAAAAATTGGAGAAAAATGAATGTGCAGACAACTTCAACAAATGAATTAGATGCAAGAACTTCCAGAAGAGTTATATTGTGTCACACCATCCATAAACCATAATTGTAGTGTAGTAAAAGGGAAAGGAGAAATAGTGAAATAATTCAAGGTAGAGGAAAGTTCATGTGACTCTCAGAATAATTCATTGTGCATCATTTTCAATTATTTCATTTTTATCAAAACTGGTGAATCATTTGTGTAATTATTTTTTAATGAATTCAATTCAATAAAGTGTCTTGTGTCATTAATTGGGATAATTCATTTTTGAGACTTCATGTGTTAGGCTGGTATTAAAACGTAACATTTATTTAGTCCGTTAAAAACAATAAAACCTAGGTTTTATGTCCTAATAAATTTTCTACTTTTTTTAAAAAATATTCAGCTCTTGATTATTGGAGATCCTCACATTCTTCCTTTTGGATTCAGTGTCTTTTGCACCTTGGGACTGAGGTGAACTGCGAGTGGATCTCCTTGCTATTTACTTAACAATGACAATGTGGAGCAATGGCGAAATTGAAAAACGGCTAAATGGCACAGGATAAATAATGGATAACAGATAACACCATTAGACAGACAGAGCTTATCTGCTATCTGCTGTGTAACTTGAGCTTTTTCTCCTTTCAATGGCTGCCCCCATGGCTACACAACAGCTTATTTATATAAACAATAGTAGAGTTTCTGAAGTAAACACACCAGTTTTACCAGTGCAGGGCAACACTGCATTATATTTTCATTACTTTAAAGCACGTTACTGTTCCTTTAATTGTTTTTAACCCCATTAATTGTTCTATTGTTTTTAACGGACTATTTAATGTTAAGTTTTAATACCAGACTAACACATGAAGTCTGTTGAAAAATGACTTTTCACTTTATCAATTGAATGCACTTTATATTTATTTATTGTTCAATGAATTCATCAAAAGTTAATTACAGAAATGATTCAGCGGTTTTGATAAAAAGTAATTTATTGAAAATGATGCACAATGAATTATTGCATGAATTATCACATGAACTTTCCTCTACCTTGAATTATTTCACCATTTCTCCTTTCCTTTTTACTACACTACAATTATGGTATATGGATGGTGTGACACAATATAATTCTTCTGGTAGTTCTTCTGTATAACATAATAATCACTCTGTGCTAGTATTGCACCCTCATTCTCTAACACCTTACTTCTTGTATAATAAAAGGCTATTCAACTTATCTGACATAATCTTTGATACTGATTCCTATCCATTTGACATCTACATCCGTATTAAGCCATTCACTGTTGATTTCCATTAAATCTCTTATTTTATTTTTTTAATTTTCCCTTTTAAGCTTCAGTCCAGGAGGGGTTCCTATCAGTATCACATAAAGCTGCTTTGGAAATAACATATTCAGTTACATTTCCTCAAGTCATTGATACATTTTGCATATTACAAATAAACTAAAGCAAACCATAAAGCCATTGGCCCTCTACTTCTCTCTAATAGTTTCTATTCACCAATGAGATTCTACTAGGGATGCACTGAATCCAGGATTCGGTTCGGGATTCGGCCAGGATTCGGCCTTTTTCAGTAGGATTTGGATTCGGCCGAATCCTTCTGCCTGGCCGAACCAAATCCGAATCCTAATTTGCATATGCAAATTAGGGGCGGGGAGGGAAATTGCGTGACGTTTTGTCAGAAAACAAGGAAGTAAAAAATGTTTTCCCTTTCCCACTCCTAATTTGCATATGCAAATTAGGGTTCGGATTCGGTTCGGTATTCGGCCGAATCTTTTGTGAAGGATTCAGGGGTTCGGCAGAATCCAAAATAGTGGATTCGGTGCATCCCTAGATTCTACTGGACAAAACATGATTATAGATGGATGAGAATTAAACAACTGCAGTAAATAATAATTACCTCCATAGATCAGCTGGAAATCCTCCTGGAGAGGGACAGTAAGAGAGAAATGTTGGACCTGGATAAAGAAGATCTGGTTCCTGTTCTCCTTGGTGGGTACAATGGTCACTGTGCTGGTTGTACTGTGGGTGCCATCTGGGTCTCTCTGGGACTTATTCACAGTAACACCAGGTAATATCTCCCCATCTCTCAGCCATTTAACATCAAGATCCTGGGGGTAGAAGCCAGTGATGGAGGCTCTCAGGACACTCGTCTTATTCTCACTAACAACTTTATTAGTGATTGTGATCTGTGGGGGGGCTGAAAGAAATGATTTCCATTTGTATTTAACTGATATAAAAACAGCTCATATTGTACTGTCCCTCCTGTGATGTGTAGCCTGTGCCAGTAGCCAGGACCATGTATAAATATATAGTACTTAGTAGTACTGTGGTTGCAGCAGCTTCTGATCATCACAGTGAGGAGGGTCTGTGAACTGCAACAGCCAGTAGGGACCAACTCTATTCACTGGCCAATCAGAGGTGCTGAGGGTTTCAAGGATTTACCAGTTGGAGTTTTCAGTTAATTGGGGGTTACTCTGAGTTTTTAATAAAGAATTTTTTTCTTTCCCCCCTTAATTGTGGTTGCTGGAGTTTATTCACTGTACCTCCCGTGACAGAAAGTGGTGGAATCATTTTTATGCAGAGACTGTTGCCAGAACCACATATAATGGAGCATGAATTGGCTAAGCTGCGTTTTCCCATTCTCAAAGGTTTGTGTAAGAACCAGGGAATCAAAACTACTTAAAAGGGGGGTTGTGGGTGCACTCCTAAGGCTAAATTATAATATATTTAAGCACAATGGAAGCGCTACTGAGCTGGCCAGGTAATCAATGCACATTCTCTGGTCACCTGTCTAAATAATTCAATAAATAATGAATTATATTGAATACAAAGTTATGATCATAAAATTGATAATGGGTAAGAAATCACTGGCACTCAAAGGGCAGGTGCAAGCAGGGACAAGCCCTTGCGTTTATTCACAGATAAAGGGGTCTGACCCCGAAACGTTGCTTTTTCTGTGAATAAACGCAAGGGCTTGTCCCTGCTTGCACCTGCCCTTTGAGTGCCAGTGATTTCTTACCCATTGGAATTTGGAGGGTGCCGACCCCTCGTCACCGTGCACCGGGCAATCAACACGAAGGCCAGGGAGTGCGAGAAGAGTTGTTCTTTTGAATCATAAAATTGATAAGCCACCATACCACATCAAGGTAAAACCCACACGTTGGTCCCTAACTTGTTTACCTCAGGTCATAATATAAAAGGTCTTGTACCTCTCTGCTTAATAGCATTACTTGGAGTAATTATACCTGGAGGTACTAAGAAGGAGATTCCAGTGGCTCAAGTCAGTTTGGATGTTGTTCATGGACCTATACAACATACAGTTGGGATCCCTGATCATTTTCCTGCTCTAGTATTAGTGGGCAATGATGTTGGAGACATTTGCTGCAGTCTTACCCAAGGAGATGTGCAATGTATTTCCATAACACCTTCAAGAATGTCATCTAGCAACACATCAGAACAGGTAACTACAGACACTAACTTGACAGACTTATGTACCCAATTAACTGTACAAAAAATGATGCGACTCGCATCGGAGCTCACCCAGTGTTTCTGTGTCCTCCTAGCCGCAGCCTGTGTGAGACACCAGCCGCTTCCCGCCGGTATTCAATGTAAGACACTCGGTATTCTCATCACATTCGGCACTAGTCCAGGACACGGTATGTAGGCAACAGCATCGGTGCAAAATATTAGGCTTTATTTCAACACACACATGAATGAGGGTTACAGCGGTGGGTATACAGTCAGCCCTGTATACCCACCGCTATACCCACCGCTGTAACCCTCATTCATGTGTGTGTTGAAATAAAGCCTAATATTTTGCACTGATGCTGTTGCCTACATACCGTGTCCTGGACTAGCGCCAAATGTGATGAGAATACCGAGTGTCTTATGTACCCCATTAGATGACAAATGCAAGAGTACCCATTATCAATATATTAAGGACATTGAAACATATTGTGCCTTAAGCTATTAAAAATGCCTTCCACTTTAAACAAAACAGGGATTGTGTGTCCATATATTGCAATATCTTTAAGCTGTGAAGCACAGTGCTGCAAGGGGAATCTTGGTATCCTTCTTCCCTCCTTTCCTCTCGAGGATGATGCGCAATAGTGGGACAAGCGATTGTGAGATTTAGATGTGAGTATGGAGCGTTGAGCATCCGGTGTGGGAGGTGATCTATCACGGTCAGTATTTCTTCTATTTTGAACAGCGGCCTGCTGCAGAGTGGTGGGACGAACACGATTGCATAGCGATTGCTATACCACCAAGACACTGGGATCTGGATGTCCATTGGATGTGCATAAGGGACATTCCCCCTTTCAGCGCCTTATGTTCATATCATTTAGACTGAATTACTCTGGGCACCAAAGACTTAACCCCACACCGGCTCCGCCCTCACATACAGTTTGATATCTCACTACTCACTAAGTAAACTGGATTAACCATCTTCCTCGCCACCAAATTGAGCACCCTATTGGCGATTTATACTACAGCTGCAATGATTTATCGCTCTCCTCCTTTTATGAATATATAACTACGGATTTATTCAGATTGATGCAGTTGATCAAAAGTTGGTTGCAACTGAAATAATTGGAGGCTTAAATGTGTGCAAGTAGCCTCTCTTACTGCATTGTATATAATAGTGCAAAATAGGGATAATGGGATCCCCACCCCCCAAGCAGCGCTGCTTATTTTAAATGGTTTTAGTAACTTTGGCATGGTGATAATAAATATTGCTTTTTAATACTACTTGTATGGCCTTGGTTATCTAGTATTGGTTATTCGCATTTAGAGGCTAAGTCCCATATTGGTGTGGGTAAATATGTCAATGTAAAGTAAATGTGGACACCTCTTTAATGCGGGCTACACATTGGCAGTGACTAATTGTATGCACCTTGCTTGGGTTTAATGGGTACTTGATCTTTAAGCTAGCCAATTACATCAAAGTCATCCCATATCTGGCCAGTCCTTCAATCAACTTTCATCTGATTCATTAAGAATTCAATTGCTTCATTTTACATTTTACAAAGGGACTAAGTTTTACCTGCAACTTACTCACTGCTTTCAAAGAAAAACTCCCTAACTTGGTTGCCCTTTTATTAGCCACCTTTGGGATTGCCACACATCAAAAAAATGTTGACGCCCATAGACTTTAATGGGCGTCTGTGACATTTCACCTGCGTCAAATTTTGGTGAAACGAAATGGGTCAAAAAAAGCCATTCATTCCACCCCCTATCATCCCCAAACCAACGGGCTGTGTGAAAGGTTTAATGGAATTCTGAAAACTATGCTAAAGACTTTTGTGGAATCTGGTGATAAAAACTGGGAACATTATTTGCCACACCTCTTGCTTGCATATAGGGAAGTTCCACAGGAGTCTACTGGGTTTTCACCTTCCAAACTGCTGTATGGGCATCGAGTCCGTGGTCACCATGACCTGCTAAGGAAATACTAGGAAGGGGAAAATCAAGGAACTAGTGACCCGTGACCTGGACTAGATGACCTGTCTGGCTCATAAAAATCTCTTCACAGCTCAAGGTCAGAAAGCTTGGTATGACTGTAATGCCCATGAGAGAATATTCCTAGAAGGTGATCAAGTTCTCCTTCTCCTACCATGTCAAACTGCAAGCTGTATGGGATGGCCCTTATGAAGTAACACATCGGCTTCATGACACAACTTATGTGGTCTCCCAACAGCAATGCAAAACTGTGCATATTAATATGATGAAACCCTACTATAAAAAAGGTGGAATGGTTTCAATAGTTGGAAAAAAAGTGCTCCAGAATGATATATAAAGTGACTCACCGAATTGTGAAAGTGGTCCGGGTGTACCAGCCCCAGACCCCCAGCATTAGGGAGTGGTACAGCAATGAATATGGAAGCAGAGTTGAACAGCACTCAAACGGATCCACAGGACCAAAGGAATTCCGTTAAAAAATAATTTTATTCGTAGAAAAGTTAAAAGTATCAGCATCTTCATCTACCCTACGTGTTTCGCACCCATAAGTGGCCTTAGTGGTGCAAAACAACAGGAGCAACTTCATGAACTCTTGCAAGGATACAAATGCCTCTTCTCAACCAACCCAGGCTACACCAATTTTACAGAACACAGGGTCCTTACAGGAAATCATCCTCTGATCCGTGCCAGGCCTATCATATACCCTAATCAGTGCAGGTTATCATTCACAATGAGCTTTATGAAATGCTGGAAATGGGGGTTATAGTGCCCTCATGCAGCTCATCGGCTGCCCCTGTAGTGTTGGTTTCTAAAAAAGAAGGGACTATTAGATTGTGCGTGGTTTACTGGAAACTTAATTCTATCACATGGACAGTCATCAATGTGAAGTCTCTGTCATACATAGTTACATAGTAAGTAAGGTTGAAAAAAGACACACATCCATCAAGTTCAACTTTTTTTTTTTAATCTGCCTAACTGCCAGTTGCCTTCCTCTGGATCAATTGGCAGTTAAACAGATTAAAAAAAAAAAAAAAAAGTTGAACTTGATGGACGTGTGTCTTTTTTCAACCTTACTTACTATGTTACTATGTTATTATCTATGACAGAGACTTCACATTTATGACCATCCATAACCCCCTCAGTTGGCTGCAGTGAGTTTCAGGGAATAATGGAAGATTACAGGGCAAAAAACAAAAACAAAGAGTGGTATAAAGGTGATCTCTTTATTGACTAACTATGATAATAATTGCAACCTTTAAAGGGGACCTGTCACCCTAAGAAATAATTTCAAATTATTTTCTATCATGTTAGTTGAGCAAAATAAATTTACTTACACTGTATTTATTATTTAAATTTTGTTTCCTTCTGTCTTGGAATTATACAATCACAGCAAGCAGGCAGCAGCCATTTTGTGGACACGGTTATTAAGGGAAATTGTGTATCACCCCAAAATCTTGTGTATGCACCAGAATGGGGGACCTGATGTCCATGTGCAGTGCCCTACACAATTATAGAGCCTGAGGAGGGAAGGGGCAATGTGGGGAGAGCAGTGACATGTAGGAAGTGCTGAATGGAAAGTGAAAGTAATTGACTGCCCCTCCTCTATGCCACGGGCATTGAGGCGGGGCAGGTAATATTTGATTGACAGTTTAGATATTTAAACACCTTTATAACAGGTATGGATGTTTTAATGAAATTTTTTTTAATTTGCAAAGGACTTTCATTATGCAGCTATTTATGTGTAGGTGACAGGTCCACTTTAAGAATATTCTAGTTACTTGTTGACTATATATATATATATATATATATATTCAGCTTGAAAAAGGAACTAAAACATCCTGAAAGCTTGCTATGATTATCTTAGTTAGTAAAGAGATCACCTTTATACCACTTTTTTTTTAATTATTTTTGCCCTATAACATTTTGACAGGCTAACATGATACACCAACTTTAACCTAAGATCACACTAAGATATATCTTATTTGTACCTTGAATTTCCAGTATAATCTCCTTCTGCTGCCACTCAGTACCATAAGTGACTGTACAGGTGTAGATGCCACCATCAGATACCTGTGTATTAGACACAGACAGAGAGGCCACTCCCCGTGTTGCTGATTTGGAGTTGAGAGAGAACCGGGGATCCGTTGTGCTCACTCCATTGTCATACGTCAGTATTCTCCTTCCATAGAAATCCCAGTGTATGGCCAAGAGTTTGGGATCAGTTGGGAATTTATTCACATGGAATGTGCAGGGAATCAGGATGTTGGATCCCTTTTTAGATATTTGCTTGGAAGGAGCAGTCACCACCAGAATAGCACCTGTAAGTACAGAAACATTGTTCCCTAAAATAAATATCTAGGGTTGCAATTGTATAAATGATTGCATTATGCAAGAGCTGTTTCATATAGATATATATGACTATGAATATTTTCATTCATCTAGATCATTGTTTATCTACAGTATCTAAGTAATTCTACAGCAACTGGACTTGCTGAGTAATCAATGAAGACGTTTCACTACTCATCCGAGCAGCTTCTTCAGTTCAACTGACTGGTGTGGGAAGTTCTCGGCATATAAACTCTTCCACTAATCCAATCACAATGGCACATTGTAACTCTACAAAGTGATGACAAGTGAAACCCACAGGGGTGTTCATTCTGTAGCTCACAGGCAGGATTAGGATTATCCAATGTGTCATGCAACTCCTAGAGACAGGTGTTGCATGTTGGATGTGTGAAGTGTTCTGAAACCGATGGGGTGCAGATGTTAGAACAGCATTGTATGCAGCAGACAAGTGGTGTTGAAGCCCCCCCCTGTAGATGCCCATAGGGTTAATTCCTCTATTTTCTGAAACCACATGATGGAAATCTCCTGCCTGTGAGCTACAGGTTCAACCTAGAGTGTTGGGAGGGGCTAGAGCCCTATGCAGTGTGTCTGGCAGATACAAGAGCATGTTACAATGTATCGCTGTTGCACAACCTTTTGATATATACAGAGCCATGTGGGATGTCAGATTGTGGCAGGTGTACAATCAGTATTGAACCGGATAGCTGTGTTTCTAGATAAAGTATTACGTCCATATGTAAAAACACAAAGGTCTTTTATTTTGGATACCTCTCATTTTCTAAGTAAGTTACAAGCAATAAGGGAAGTAGAAGAAAAGATAATCTTGGTCACGTTAGACATTGAAAGTCTTTGCACCAATATACCCCATATAAGAGGTGTGGAGGCAGTGGAACATTGTATTGGTGAGGACCCATGTTGGCGTTTATTGGGTGTAGAATTTCCAAGCTCGAATATATTCCAGAGACCACCAAGACTTGCATACAAAAAAGCATGGAGAAGACCCAGAGAGGCCCAGAGAAATGGGAGTGAGGAAAAACTGCACGTTTCCCTGTTTATCATGCAAACATTGTAATAGTTGTTTAAAAGGGGATACCATTTATCATCCACATAGAGGTACAGGGATTAAGATAAAAGGTACCATACCTTCTTGTCCTCTTATGTAGTCTATGCTTTAAAATGTCCCTGTGGACTTATGTATGTGGAACAAACCACAAGACCACTAAAAGATAGAGTAGGTGAACATAACTCAGATATCAGGAGAAAAGTGAAACAAAGCCCTTTAGCCCAGCATTTTATTGAGGCGGGTCATTCTGTAGCACAGTTGTGTTTTCAAGTACTGCAGCAAGTTTTAAAACCCAGGAGAAGGGGTGACCGTACAAAACTACTACTAGTGTGTGAAGCAAGTTGGATTTGTAAACTTGAGACTCTAAGCCCTAAGGGTATGAACAAAGAATATGACTTAAGCACAGTAATATAGATTAGTCATTTGTTGTTTTTAAATAAGTATTTATTCTGTTTTAACTACCGTATATACTCAAGTATAAGCCGAGTTTTTCAGCATCCAAAATGTGTGGAAAAAGTCTACCTCGGCTTATACTCGAGATTGCAGTCACTTTTAATCATTCCGATACCAACAGTTTGCTTGGGGAGAGACTGCAATATCACACAGCGCCCTCTGTTGGTTATATGAAAGAATAACAGTGACTGCAATATCACACAGCGCCCTCTGTTGGTTATATGAAAGAATAACAGTGACTGCAATATCACACAGTGCCCTCTGTTGGTTATATGGAAGAATAACAGTGACTGCAATATCACACAGCGCCCTCTGTTGGTTATACGAAGAATTAACAGTGATGGCAATATCACACAGCTCCCCTGCACATGGTAGTGGGACAGTGGGACAATGCACACAGTAATCCGTTTGGCAATTCTCTGTCACCATCAACTTTGCAAAGAAGTCTGGTTGATCGCTGGGGGGGTCGCTTTGGCGGAATGTGCGCTGCTGGGAGACAGGGCTGTAGTTGTGTCTAGGCTTATACTCAATTCAATTAGTTTTCACCGTTTTCGTAGGTACCTCAGCTTATACTCGGGTCGCTTATACTCGAGTATATACGGTACTGTTTTTATTTCCTTATACTCCCTATCCCCTATAGAACATCGACAGGATATACCGATTGGTGATACAGAATAGACTGCTGAATGAATCATTGATATAGAAAATAGACTGCTGATTGAATCACTGCCTAAGATATAATATTGTAATCATTATGATTTAGGATTTGTATTAATATCTATAATCAGGTTATTAAATCCATGGGAGATATATTTGTCATGTAAGTAAAGTTACAATAATGATGGTATGATACATGATTATACAATGTATGCAATGCAATGTGATTGTCACTAGGTGTTGTGGGTATAAAGGAAGTGATAATGACACTTTGTTTTTAGCTTGAAAAAGGATCTGTTGTATCCGAAACGTCGCTATGCTATTGTTGGAATAAAAGCAGTTTTAATACCAAATTGGAGTGCTGCAATTCTTGTATATATTGAATGGAGGTATGTGAAGGTGAACATACTTTGTTGCGTGCACCCAAGTAAGTCAAAGGACTATTTAAGCATATAGAGTGCTGGATAACTGAAAATCATATCATACTTACCGAGATTTTCATTTCCTGGACTGGAACATGGCAGTGGGCACACAAAGGGTTAATCCCTCCTGTCGTGAGAAAGGCACAGGAAGTGACGAATAAAAGGACTTCCCCCAGCTCTGGCGCCCATTCTTTCTGACTGATTACAATACCCCTGGGAGGGAAGCCCCTGCCCACTGCCATGTTCCAGTCCAGGAAATGAAAATCTCGGTAAGTATGATATGATTTTCAGTTTTCCTGTTCCTTTCACATGGCAGTGGGCACACAAAGGGACTTAACAAGCTAAGCATTTAGGGAGGGACAACAACATAGACCAAGTACTGCAATTATACATTTATTCAGCAGTAGCCGCCTCCAAAATTGAATGCCCAAAACAGGCTAGATCCTTAGAATATGTATCAAACTTGTAATGTTTGGAAAAAGTGCAAAAAGATGACCAAGTGGCCGCTCTGCAGATTTCTTCTGCTGATACCTGGGCTCTGAGTGCCCAGGAGGCTGCCATCCCTCTGATGGAGTGTGCTTTAGGTGCTGGTTTAGGTGCTGACTGTAATGAATATGCTGTTACAATGCACTGCTTCAACCATCTTGCAATCGTGCTTTTAGCAGCTCTGTTTCCTGAATTATTACTTCCAATGGTCACCAAAAGGTAATCTGTTTTTCTGAAAGTTGCCACTTTCTTAAGGTAAATCCGTAAGCATCTGACTACATCCAAGGAGTGAAGCTTTTCTTCTTGTTGATTTTGTGGTTCCGGATAGAATGCAGGTAAGATCAGTTCCTGTTGCTGATGAAATCTAGATGGTACTTTGGGTATGAATCTATCTTCCGTTCTGAGTACCACCTTGTCTGGAAAGAAGGATAGCTTAGACGGTTTAATTGATAAAGCCTGCAATTCTCCTACCCTTCTGGCAGATGTGATGGCTAACAAGAATACTGTTTTGAGGCACAGATTTTTCAAAGATGCTTCCTCTAATGGTTCAAAAGGATGTTCCATTAACGCTTTTAAGACCAACGATAGGTCCCAAGGTGGAACTTCTGATCTGATGATAGGGCAAAGTTTCTTCAATCCCTGAAAAAATCTTTTCAATAGGATACCCGAAGCCCAGTGAAAGTCAGTGTGTGCTGAAATCGCCGTCACCTGAAATAGAAATACTTAAATTGCATTCCATGCCTGCTTGTAGAAATTCTATGATGGTGACTTCAGATATTCTGAGAGGGTCATGACCGCTTGCTTTGCACCAATCAATAAAGACCTCCCAAATTCTGGCGTACTTTATGTGTGTTGATTTTTTCTTTGAAGCTAAGATGGTAGATACTATGGAGTCTGATAATCCCAACCGATTAAGCTTTAGCCTTTCAGTTTCCAGGCTGCTAAGGCCCAATGGCCTGGGTTCGGATGTAACACCATTCCCTGGTGGAGAATAGTTGGAACTATTGGAAGGTGGAATGGCTCCTCCTGTTTGAGCTCCATCAGTGTCGGAAACCAAGCTCTTCTGGGCCACCAAGGTGTCACAATGACCACATTTGCCTTGTCTGTCCTGATTTTCTTGAGGACTTTCGGAATCACAGCTAGAGGTGGAAAGATGTAAGACATTTGAAATTTCCAGGGGAAGGAAAAGGCATCCCAAAATATCGTTTGGCTGTTCTTTCCCCAAGAACAAAATGTCGCGATTTTCTTGTTCTGAGATGTTGCCATCAGGTCTATGGAGAAGGGACCCCACTTGTTGTTGATCAGATTGAAAATTTCTTGACTGAGTTCCCATTCTCCCACTGTCGGGAATTTCCTGCTGAGCTGATCTGCTAGGCAGTTTTGGACTCCCGGTATATAACAGGCAGACAGACCTATTAGGTTTTCTTCCGCCCACGAAAAAATAGCTATGGTCGTGGTCAATAAGGTTTTTGATTTGGTGCCCCCTTGCTTGTTTATGTAATTGACCACGGTAAGATTGTCTGACTTTATCTGGACTTCTTTCCCTCTGACTATTTCGTGGAATCTTATCAGGCTTAGTAGGACTGCTTTCAGTTTCTTCAAGTTCTCTTCTTCTAACCACCAAGCTAGGGATAGTATAGTTTTCTCTGATAAAGAAATGGTCTGGTTCGACTCTGGATGGCCCTTGCTCCATTGTGTTAGGAATTCCATCTGTGGTGTTCTCCTATGAATCCTTCCCCATTTGACCGAGTCTATTGTGGAGCTCAGTTTCCCCAGGACTTGCTGGCAGAATTTCACTGAAACTTTCTGTTTTGCGCAAATCTGCTGTACTTGATATTGAATATCCGGTATTTTTTCTAGGGGGAGTCTCAGATGGCCTTCTTGTGTGTTGATTGTTGTTCCTAAGAACAATATTTCTCGAGTTGGGGTCAGAAGTGACTTTTCCCAATTTATTAACCAGCCCCAACTCTGTAAAGTAGTTACCACAATCCTTACGTGCTCGGTCAGCAACTGGCATGAAGAAGCTTTTATGAACAGATCGTCTAGATAAGCAAATATCTGAATTCCTTTCATACGAAGGTGTGCTAAAAGAGGCGCCAAGATCTTTGTGAATACCCTGGGACCTGTCGCCAACCCGAAAGGGACTGTCTTGTATTGAAAATGTTTCCCCAAAATGAAGAAACGCAGAAATTTCCTGTGTGGTTCCCATATGGGAATATGGAGGTAGGCGTCCATCAGGTCGATCTTTGCCATCCAATCTCCATGGGAGATATGCACCATAATTGTTCTGATGGATTCCATTTTGAATGTTCTTACATGGAGATTTTGATTGAGACTTTTCAAGTTGAGTATTACTCGAATCAAACCGTTGTGTTTCTGTCTGAGGAATAAATGGGAATATATTCCTGAAAGATTACTTCTTTTTGGAACTTCCTCTATTACCCCCTTGTCCAAGAGATCCATGATGACAGATTGGAGACATTCTCTGTCTTGGTCTGATCTCTATCTGATGATGACACAAATTTTCTTTGGGGTATATTCATCAGTTCCAATGCATAACCTTCCACAATCGTATTGATGACCCAGGAATCTTGTATATGTTGAGCCCACACTGTCCCAAACGCCCTTAATCTGCCACCTACTTGGGCCAGAGGGGCTCGCGCACCTTCATGCTGTTTTCTTCTCAGGTTTCTGATCTCTTTTGTCTTGGTTACGAAACCTGGATCTCCAGGGCTGATGGACAAAGGGCTTTCCTGGTTTGTATTGTTTGGTATCCCGGAATGATGGTTTCTGATTTCTGAAATTCCTTCTATGCTTACGGTCTTGCGGCAAAAAAGCCGATTTTCCCGCTGACGCCTTGGAGATTATTTGATCTAAACGTTCCCCAAAAAGGAATTCTCCTTTAAATGGCAGGGAGCAGAGGTTATGCTTGGACTGAGAGTCTGCGTGCCAATGACGCAACCACAGTGCTCGTCTGGCTGCAACTGCAAGGCCCATGGATCTGGCTGCCACCCTTGCTCCCTTAAGGGAGGCTTCAGAAGCAAAATTGTTTGCTGTTTTAATGTCTTGAATTATATCCAGAATTTTATCTTGATGTGCTCCTTCTTTAACCGCTTTCTCAACCTCAGATATCCAAATGCTGTTGGCTCTGGTGAGTGATGTGGTTGCTACAGTTGTTTTGCAAGCCTTTCCTCCTGCAAGGTACAGCTTCTTTAGAATGGCATCTTGCCTTCTTTCCATGGCATCTTTGAGGGAAACACCCTCATCTACTGGCAGTGTTGTTCGTCTAGCCACTCTGGTGATTGCCGCATCTACCTTGGGCACAGCATTCCATGATTTCACATCTTTTTCTGAAAAAGGAAACATTCTGTTAAACCTCTTAGATTCCCCCATTTTTCTGTCAGGGGTTTCCCATTCGGCATTTATCATGTTAGCAATCACATCATGGACCGGAAACACCTGTGTTTTCTTTTCTCTGGATCTGAACATTTTATCTTGTTTGGGTAGCTGTTCCTCTTCATCAAAGTCTAGTGTGATTCTCATGTGTCTTATTAGGGGCTCAATGAAATCAATATTGAAATCTGATTCCCCTGCTTCATCTGTATCTGTTTCTGATATTTCCCCTTCAGAGGAAATAGAATCTCTTTCTTGTACTGTTCTAGATGATCCGGCTGTCGTCCCTGCACTGGCAGCAGGTATGCATCCCTATTTACTCAGATTATGCATTACTTTACCAGTGACTTCATCTACCATAGTAGCCATGGACTGTTTGAAGGTGGATTGCATCCAGTCCATCATATTATTCAGTTGTTCCATGGGAGGATTGCTAGCCTCCATTAGGCATTTTTTGCACAGCCTTTTATCCAGCACGGCTGGTTCACCACATGCTATACACTCCCTTCTGGAACTTTTACATCTTTCTGGCTGATTTTCCTGTGATGGGCTCCTATAAATAAAAAAGGAGTAAGTTACTTACTTTTTTGAAAGTCTGTCCCAAAAAGCTCTCTCCTTAGATAATGCTTACCTCCTTGAGCCTGAGTGTGAACGCCTGTGACTCATTACAGACAGCCTGAAAGAGATATGTACACCACAGGTTAGTCATTTTACCAAACCTGAGCTCCCAGCGTGATTTAATCCATATCCACAGGTAACTACTTACACTTGGGACCAGCAATGCACTACTTCAAGCACTCTGCTTCTTTTTAACAGCAGTAAGACTCCAGACAAAACACAGCATAAAATGGTTGAAATGTTTGTCTAACCACGCCTCCCGTCCCTTTAAATCTTACCAGGAAGTGTGCACATGCGCAGTAGTGCTTCCGGGTTAGGCGTGACGTCATAGGGCGCATCAGCGTCTTATTGCACATGCGCCGTCTGAAGATCGGCATTGCGACTTAAAGCGCTGCAGGCAACGGATGGCCATAAGCCCGCCGGCTTCTCCTGCGGCTCACATGAGAACCTGTATCTCGGCCAGAGGAGCTTCAAACAGAGGAGAGCGGCTCTGCTGGTACATTGTGGGGGTATTGCATGACAGGAAGAAAAAGAATGGGCGCCAGAGCTGGGGGAAGTCCTTTTATTCGTCACTTCCTGTGCCTTTCTCACGACAGGAGGGATTAACCCTTTGTGTGCCCACTGCCATGTGAAAGGAACAGGAAAACGGCTGCGAAACGTGTATATACAGAGCCATGTGCTCACACTGCCAGTTCTAGTTTCACTTTTGATGCAGGATGGAGTGACTGTGTGCTGGGGAGCTGTAGGGCAAACTTCAGGCTATGGAGAGACACCACATGGCTGCTATGCCCTGTGTGGGCTCAGGGATAACTAGACTCTGATATTCGTGAGAGATGCTGCCCAGAATAAGAGAGATTCCTGGAGATGGACACCAATCAGATGGGCTTTTCAGTGCTCACAGTGTGAATAGGGTTGGAAACAATGTCCTAAAGATCCAGCAAGTTATGTGCTCGGCTAGGAGAGCTTGGAGCCTCTGCGGATTTATGCAGTCGGCCCTACCTGTCAGTGCAGGAATGTCTGGGTTTAATGTTCTCCCATCTAGAGGCAGGACAAACAGTGTCTTAAGTGGTAGCCCCTCCTCTTTCCCGTCTCCACTTCCATTCCTCAGTTTTTTGTTTGTCCTGTCGGAGGCATACATAAAATGTTATCCTCCTCACACAAAAATAAATCCCCTTTTTTCATCACCTAGAAGAATATTCAACATATGGTGTGCTCCCTGCTGAGCCCCACAAACAATGTGCTCCTAATTGAGCCCTACATTTCCCTACAAGTGTGCTCCCAGGTCAAGTCCTACCAATGCTTTGCCTGGTAAGTTTTGTTACTTTATGAGCCCTTACACAGCAGCACCGTGAGCTCCATTACTCATTGAGCCTATTACCACATAGGCAGGTGAGCACTTATGAGCTCCCACACCAGAGCGCTCCTTCCCACATGTGAGCCCTGCTACTTACATAGGTTGAGCCCTCACAAGCTCCCCAGACAAGTGTGCTTCATTCCCTCACATAGCACTATCTTCTATAGTTGCACCTGCTATTACGCGCACCTCTGTTTAATAGCGCTGACCACTCTACAAGTCCCAGAATCCTAACCACTGGTCACAAATGAAACGTGACGTCACTTCCCATTCATTGAACATGCTGAATGCTTATCCTTACAGCGTGATCCATTCTAGTGCCAGTCTACGGATCTAGCACATTATGGCGCCCCCTGCAGATCTTAAGACCTCACACAGGAGATTTCAGCAGAGCCAGTCTCAAGGCCAAAGAAAACTACAAGCAGAGCAGGAATATGGAGAGGTAAAAAGAGGAAGCACCTTAGATCAACATCATCAGACACCATTCGCATACTCCATGCCAGAGACTCTGAATTAGACTACCAGGTTTCAGATAATGGTAGCAACATTTATCCTACTCTGCTCACTACTACAGCTCTTATTTATCCTGAACCATTAGTGGCTAAGTCTCCTCAGGTCACCTCAAATCCTGCATCCTCTGATACACTGCTTCAGAGTAAGGCAGAACAGGAGCAGAACCAGTTTCCACAAATGTTGGACTGGCTCCAATCACATATAAGGCCATGCAATCCCATATGAAGCAAACCATTAAAACTAAGGAATTATATACAGATTCCAACTCACATTATGACTCCCAATCAGAATCAGACACTTGTAGTTCAGAATCAGAATCATTCACTTCAGATTCCTCACTATCTAACTCAGGCCCATCTTCTAAACAACCAGAAGAGGTCAAGATGCTCAGACTTTAGAAATAAAGGAATCTCAAGCACCAGTCTCCAAAGCAGATAGAGTGCTCTGCAGTAAAGCTAAAAAGACTATGGTGCCAAGACTTTAAGAAGAAATATCCACAAGCTCATGAGCTAGACAAGCTCGGTGCAGCTTTTACTTTCCACAGTGAAGCATCTCTGGAAATGGCAACGTTAGCAGCTAAAGCATCCTCTGATGCAGTCACGGCTAGACAGGCACTACAGCTTAGACAATGGGCAGGAGATACAGCTTCTAAACAAAAACTAACTTCACTAAAGTTTTTTGGCTCTGAGCTCAAAAAGATAATATCATTCATCACTGGAGGAAAAGGAGCCTTTCTTCCTCAGGGTGACAGACCCAAAAGAAAGTTCCACAAAAGGAACTATCACCACAGATCCTGGAATTCATCTCAGAGATCATCATACAAAAATCAATCAATCGACTTCTCAGACTTCCAACAGAAGATTCAAGTCATGGCATTGTCAGCCAAAAACACCAAATGGGCAGCTTCTGCAAAGCTGCAAGATTCCTGACTCAGACATACTTCACACCAAAAAAGTAGTGTGAGGACGCTTACTTCTCTTTCAAGAGATGTGGGAACAACCAGTGACCAATGGGTCCTCTGCATAATCAAATCACGTTACGAGATACCCTTTTGCATCCTCGATATCAGACCAACCACTGAAGAGGTCAGCTCTACAAAAAATAGTTTGCAAACTACTTGAGAAATGGGTCATAGTACCAGCTCCACCAAAACAGCAATTTTGCAGCTTTTACTCAAATCTTTTCCTAGTATAAAAAAAAGATGGTGGTTTTCTACCAGTCCTCAACCTACACCCGATGAACAAATATATCCTGTATCAGAGATTCAATATGGAATCCATCCGTTCCCATTCCCAAAGGAGCCTTTCGCATGAAGGCAGACTTACAGGACGCTTACCTGCACATTCCCATTCACGAAGATCATCAGAAATATCTAAGATTTATGATATTTCAACAGCATTTTCAATTCAGGGTGATGCTATTCGGCCTAACGCATTAAAAACATGGCAACAATGGGAGAGATCTCAAAAATACTCTCTTGGGCAGAATCCAGTCAAATTCACCAATTGGCAGTGTACATTCCCAGAGTTCACAACCATCAGGCAGACTACCTTAATCGGAATACTTTATACCCCGGACACCTCAGTTTTCCAGATGGATTTTTCTTCAGGGTCCAGGATCCCCTAGCAGAGGCTGTAGATGCCTTAACTACTCCCCGGACATGCAGGCTAGCTTACGCTTTTCCACAGATTCCAATGCTACCCAAAATACTGCTAACGATTCAAAAACAACAGGTCCCCAATATACTAGTGGCACCTGCTTGGCCCAGATGCACCTGGTTTGCGGACTTTGTGAACATGGCAGCAGAAGTCCCAATCAATCTGCCTCTCCAGCCAGGTTTACTAACACAAGGACCCATTTGATTCCCAGAGGTTCACAAACTACACCTAACTGCTTGGCTATTGAAAACCAGGCCTGGTGTCTAAGAGGTTTTTCCTCAGTCATTAATACTCTACTGGCATCCCGCAGACCGACCACAGTCATTCCAGCATTCCAGCAAGACTCTATACAGCCAGGAACCATAGATGTCATGACACTAGACCCTGTCAGATCACTAAAGACAAAGAGTGTCAGGAAGTCGAAAGCTCAATAATATCAAGTATACGCCCTCCATCACATCCAAAGGCACATTTGACTAGAAACATCAGTAAGGCATTCTACCACAATATATCTCCTGAGACCATTTGCAAGGCAGCCACTTGGACATCTTTGCATACTTTTGCCAGATTTTATAGACTCTTATAAACCTTCTACACAGGGACATTTTAGATTTTGGCAGAAAGGTTCTGCAAGCAAGTTATCTTTAGTTCAGCAAAATTGTACATAGTTTTAGTTCCCACCCTGGATTTGGACGGATTTGGGACTTCCCTAAACATCCTGCACTGACAGGTAGGGTTGACCTCATAAAGGAGATTTTCTTACCAATAAATCCCTTTTGCGTAGGCCCATACTGTCAGTGCAGCATCCCACCCTTTTTTGAGGATACTGTGTGCTGTCAGGCCATAGTTAGTGAGGTTAGTAAGGTGTTTCCACTCACAGGCTTTGAAACTAAACTGAGGAATAGAAATGGAGATGGGGAAGAGGAGGAGCTACCACTTAAGACACTGTTTGCCCTGCCTCCAGATGGGAGAACTTTAACTCCAGATGTCCTGCTCTGATAGTACGGGCCTACGCAAAAGGGATTTATTGGTAAGAATATCTCCTTTCATCACGTGGATGTTCTAGCTCTTATTTGAGTCTGCCTATGGGAGGGTAAAGAAAATGAAAGGTTCCAGCATGTCTGCTGTTTGTGATACAGGCTTTGTGTGTGCCGGCCACGTGGAAGCAAATTATCTCTGTCCAGCCGGAGAGGTATTTGGGCAGGTAGTGATAACTGGGGACAATAGTGTTCTTTGGAGAAAATGGACTGAGACTTTTTGTCTGGCAAAAGAGGAGTGCGGGACTGCAACAAATTCCCCAGGATAGTGGGTCATTTTTCTGTGACTGCATATATTTAACTGCAATGTTTACCTTTATATAAAGTTATATTTGTTATACAGCACTGTGTGTGTATATATTTTACTGTTTTCCTAATGGGGTCACCCACAGGTGTATTTCCGGATCCCATTAGGTGGAGGCACTGCCGGAAAAGAATTCCCAGTACCCTTTCACCTTGCAAAGGGGACTCAGGACGTGAGTTGGTAAGATGGTACAACTTTGGCACCAGGGGTGTATCCAAGATGATGTTACATAACACAAACATCACATAACATAAACAGTCCCGTTTCACACCCTCACTGGTGTTCACTTTACTCATGTTTGAGTTTAGCCCTCACTGGCTTTCAGCAGACCACAAATCCCAGAATCCTCTCTGGACACACTTGGGAGGGGTTTCTCTGGTCCTCTATCCAGACCTTAGGAGCTCTCTCCAACTCAGGGGAATCAAACTCTTGTTCCCTGGTGCTCACAAGCACATGTGGCCCCTCACCCTCCTCCACTCCAGGAGGTCTCTAGGGGAAGCAGCAGCGATTAAGGATCAGCACACTCTTGATTTCTTGTGAATGAAGTGTATTTATTTGTAACACAACATTACATCCGATGTTTCGGTCCCTCCTGGGGACCTTTATCAAGGATGATGTGCCCATACTGTATATTAGTTTAAATACCCACCCCCATTTGTGGATTTTGGCGCCCATATAGAGCCGGGCCAACCCGGCCAGGCGCCCTAGGCAAACTGGCCGGGCATGGCGCCGGCTTAGTGTGCGCAGGCGCATTTAAAACAGAAATTACCGACGCCAGTCAGGGAGACACGGGACCAGACATAGCGTAGGTGACAGAGCAGGTACGTGCCTGGCGCCCCCTCAGCTTTGCGCCCTAGGCACGTGCCTACTCTGCCTACCCCTAGTTCCGGCCCTGCGCCCATATGACGTCATCAGTCCGTATACAGTCTGTGGTTTCAAAAAAAAATCCTTTTTCCAGTGCATTACAGTATAGTTTCATATTTTGATGATTGGGTGTCAGTGTTGTACCTCTGTGCTATCCTAGTGAGGTCAATTGTGCATACAATTTTAAACCATTTTTTTGTTGCCACATAGAAATATTGAAACATTTAAAAACATGTTACTCACAGACTGCAGAGACTATTCACATGATTATTCATTTAGATACCACGTATACATTTCCATGTACAACTAGAATTTGCAGTTATAATGTGGTTATGACAATGTACATTATTTTGCCTGAATGCACAACTTTAAAGGGGACATATACCATCAATTTTTACAATGCAGAAAACCATGTAAAATAATGTAAAATAAAAGGAATTGTTTTTATATTAATACCTTTTGTGTCAAATATGACCATATAAGCATGAAAGCTGTGTTCAGCCCGCCCCTTTTCTAAGTTTGCTGTTTTGGAATCTCTGGTATGTGGCTCTGCAGCCGACGGCCGTTTCTCCTGTGTAATAGAGCTGCATCCAGTGAGGGAGGACTGGGCGTGCACAGGTGGGCGGTGCTGTTCATGATGTCACACAAGTCCGTCCCTGCATTCCTTCTACAGACTGGATCAGCTCCTTTCCCTTCTGCTGGATTCTTTCACTCTCTGCTCCATTTGTTTAACCCCTCCTCCCCTGCTCATTTGTCTCCCTCTGTTTGTTCCCTCCCTCCCTCCTTCCACTCGTTTCTTTCACTCTCAGCTGTGTTGGTTTTACTTCCGCCACTGCTCCTTTCTGACACTCTCTGCTCTATTTGTTTAACCCCTCCTCCCCTGTTCCTTTTACTCCCTCTCCCCACTGCTCCTTTTCTTTCTCTCTGCTCTATTCACTTAACCCTTTCTTCCCCTGCTCCTTTCACTGACTTTCTCTGTTTTTTCCCCCACCCTCCACTACTCGATTCTTTCACTCTCTGCTGTGTTTGTTTTACTTCCTCCACTGCTCCTTTCTGACACTCTCAGCTCACATCCCCCTCCCTCCCCTGCTCCTTTCTCTCCCTCTCTGTTTGTTTCCCCCCTCCCTCCACTGCTCCGTTTCTGCCACTCCCGCTCTATTTGTTTAACCCCTTACTCCCCTGCTCCTTTTACTCCCTCTCTGCTCATTCCCCCTCCCACTACTACTCGTTTGTCACTCTCTGCTCTATTCATTTAACCTCTACCTCCCTATGCCTCACTGTTCGCTTTTCTCCCTGTCTACCTTATTCTTTTGCTTGTCTCCCCCCTTACCAAATGCTTGTTCCTCTTCTTTGCGGATATTGGTTAAAAAAAAAAAAAAAGCAAACTATAACAAAAAGCTTTGAATATTTTTAAGTTTTCCTTTTTTTTTTTTACACCTTGCATCTGTTATTAGATGTTACACAATTCCAGAACATGAGCTGCATTTATCTCCTTACAACTCCCTGCAGCTGACAATAAACTGTTGCAGAACAGCTGACTTTCCCTTGCAACTCCCTGCACCTGACCACAAACTGTTGCAGAACAGCTGCATTTTTCACTTGGAACTCCCGGCACAAGATCATAAAAATGTTCCAAAAATGCTACATTTTTTCTTTGCAACTCACTGCACCTGGAAATGTTTTAGAACAGCAAATTTGTTTTCTCTTTATAGTTTGTATTAAACTCAACATCTCTTGCTTCATGCTGAGCATTTAAAATATACTGATAGGTTAAATGATCAGGCAACAGTGTAATGGTCCCCATAGACGCGACGATTCTTCTTGCGGAACGACCGATTTTAGGGAAGTCCGACCAATCCTTCGAAATTATCGTGCGGTTAGTGGTATTCGAACGATCGTACATCTTACGATTTTTCGGCCGACATCTGTCGGGAAATTGATCGGCCAGGTCAAAAAATCTTTGTCGGTCCCAGTGCAATGTATCTATATTTGCAGGGTAAAGCAGGCAGCTCCCCTTTGTTTTCCTGGCAAATTGGTCTTTTTAGTTGATGGTAAATTCGTAAGATCGTACGATCGTTCTGAGAAGATCGTGGTCTCACGATCAGGATCTGATCTTTTAAAAATCTCAACATCTATGGCCAGCTTAAGTCAGTTATGTACAGACTGGGACACACAGGACAGAGGGTGGGAGGGGAGGGGTTTGGCTGCTACAGATCAGGGGTTCAGCCTGTCAGTTAGTGCTGTGACCACTTCCTGTGAGAGAATGAACAGACACGCCCACTCTTCATTTCAGCTCAGCTTCTGACCTGAGAGGTTCTCATTGCAGCTCTGATATAATGACACTTTTAGCAGGTAAAATGCATTCAAAATGTTTTTTTTTTCTGCATCATTACATTGTTTGAGGAAAGATTCATCATATATCTGAATATGAAGGTTATGCAAAATGTCCCCTTTAAAGCACTGAGATTTACTGGTCTGCTGATTGGCCATATGCAAGGGCACAGGCTTCAAATACTTAAAATTGCTTCCAGTGAGTGACCTGTTGGATTGGAGGCTTCCAGAATGGCTGGTGCAGAGCTGCCTCTAGGTGGAGTGATCTTGGCAGCACACACCCAGTACTTTTGCAATTATTTATTTTTTAAATAATTACTTTTTTTTATTTTCAGAGCTATTTGTATTAACTGCCAATATAATGGATTTTGTTACACCAGTGTCACCTGCTGGCGAGTTCCTATAACTGTACAGTCAAAAAATGCACTTTCAGAAGAAAAATAGAGATGTGTTCAGATGTTGCTCTGCTCAGGAAGGAGAGGGGAAAGAATATCTGAGGCTTCTGATTTCTTTTTATTGGCAGTGAAAGGGGTGGTTCACCTTTAAATTAACATTTAATATGTTATAGAATAGCCAATTCTAAGTAACTTTTTCTTTTTTATAGTTGTTGAATTTTTTGCCTCTTTTCTTCTGAATCTCTCCAATGTTCAAGTGGGGGTCACTTACCCCATCTAAAAAACAAATGCTCTGCAAGGTTACAGATTTATTGTTATTTCTACTTTTTATTACTTGTTTGTATTCAGGCCTCTCCTATTCATAATTCAGTCTCTTATTCAAATCAACATGTATCTGGTCCAAATTACCCTAGCAACCATACTGCTGAAATTGCAAACTGAAGAGCTGCTGAATAAACTACAAATAATAAAAACACAATTGCAAGTTGTCTCAGAATATCACTCTTTACGTCATATTAAAAGTTCATTAGTCACGAGCTGAGATACACATATATATCTCAGCTTGTGACTAATTCCTGCACAAACACCAAGAATTAGTAAAATTAATGACAAAATTCATACTGATCATTTTCCTTTCCACAGTCACATTTACATAAAACGCATGGGGACAGCGACAGTTTGTTCCACAATATGCAAATCTGTTTAAGTTGAGGCTGAGGAGGGACTATATTTCATCCTGTGCTGTAAAACACACAATATCCCTCCACTCCATACAGAACACCCTAATAATCTGGGACATGGGAGAAGAATCCCAACCATGGCCTGCAGGATTGTCAAAATGGACAATGAAAAAGAGCTGAGCAGTAGAAACTCATGAACATTTTATGTTTGGACACAATACTCAATGTAGGACTTAGATAGTTGTCTAATTACCTATATTAAGAGGCGTCTGTACCAGTTAGAGCAAGTAGACTTTGTGGAGAACTAAGTTTTCCTCATTGATATTAAGAGGGATCTTGGGGTCTTTGTAGATAACAAGTTGTCTAATTCTGGGCAGTGTCATTCTGTGGCTACTAAAGCAAATAAAGTTCTTGTATAAAAAAGGGCATTAACTCAAGGGATGAAACATAATTGTGTCTCTTTATAGGTCCCTGGTGAGGCCTCATCTGGAGTATGGGGGCAGTTTTGGACTCCAGTCCTTAAGAGGGATATAAATAACATGTCTGTTGTCTTTTTGCTCCCTAATTACTAGAACACTTACACCTCTTTTATTGGTTCATTGCAGAGCCGGGCCAACCATGCCAGGCGTCCACTTCCTGCTTTGAACGGCGCATGCGCAGTAGGAGCATTTCACCGGTACCATCTGCTGCGCATGCGCGTGGCTTTTGGCGCATGCGCAGTAGATCTACCTACTAGATCTAGGCCTACTGCGCATGCGCCAAAATGCCGTTCACAGCAGGAAGAAGATCGCGTGGAAGAAGATGTCGTCTGTGAACTCCCTGGACTGGACCTGCGCAGAAGGGTAAGTAACAAGTTAGGGGCATTTGCCCAGCGGGACGGGTAGGCCAGGGGGGAGGGTGGGCAACAAACGGGAGGGGGGTTTGCGCCGACTAGGTTTCCTTCCCCTTTAAGTCTAAGCGATAAGTATTTATTATTAGACTAAGTATTTATTATTATACTGTTTGACCCCCTGTTTGTTCTATTCATTTATTGTTCTTCTGTACAGTGCTGCATAATAAAGCAGTGCTATATAAATAATATATACAAACATACTGTATATTGATGAGTTCAGAAAGGAGATCTCACCATCGGCATAGGAAGGGGTTCTTTACTGTAAGGGCAGTCAGGTTATGGGATTCCCTACCAAGAGAGGGGAATGAGTGATTCATTGGTGGGGAGGAAAGGAGATCTCACCATCAGCATAGGAAGGGGTTCTTTACTGTAAGGACAGTCAGGTTATGGGATTCCCTACCAAGAGAGGGGGAATGAGTGATTCATTGGTGGGGAGGAAAGGAGATCTCACCATCAGTATAGGAAGGGGTTCTTTACTGTAAGGACAGTCAGGTTATGGGATTCCCTACCAAGAGAGGGGGAATGAGTGATTCATTGGTGGGGAGGAAAGGAGATCTCACCATCAGCATAGGAAGGGGTTCTTTACTGTAAGGGCAGTCAGGTTATGGGATTCCCTACCAAGAGAGGGGGAATGAGTGATTCATTGGTGGGGAGGAAAGGAGATCTCACCACCAGCCCAGACTAAATCCATGGGCAGATGAAGTCCCTTGGGGCAGTGCTATATAAATACTCAGTAATATTGGTGCATAAATATCTGTACCCCCAGTGCAGGGCAATGACTTACGTGTCTGGGGCAGGAGGAGGAGGCAGAGAATTCCCTGGATTCCCAGGAACGAGATCAGTACAGTGACTCCTCCCAGGTTTCCTTTATTCCTCATTGTCCCACACACATTATCCAGTAACAGTCAGCTCTTGTGCCCCTCTGCTTAATCTTGTGTGTCCTTCTCCCCTGCCAGGTACCTGTGGGATAAATCCACTTATCTGCCCTTGGGGGAAATATCACTTCTACAAATCCAGTGTCTGTTCTGCAGAGCCAAACGGATGGATTGGGATTCCTTTCACTTATATAAAGTGACACACAGAGAATACACACCCACACCTACACACTTACAGTTACACCCACAAGTTTATCCCCAGTGCCTGGATGGCAATTGAATGTGGGCTAAATAAGTGCACTGTCATTATGTTTCCCCCAAACAGCCTGGTGGGCCCCGGGGCCCAGAGATAAGAACTGATTGTAGCAAAATAAGTGGGGTATTTTCATATACACTGCACTGCTGCCCTCTCCCTTACTGCCCCCCAAGTCCCCGTGTATCAAGCTGGGCACATGCACATTACATGGGAAACTCACCTTTAATGCACCTGACACACAAAGGGTTAAATCCCTATTTCCAGGGTCAAGTAGAGTTAAATGTGCAGAAGTATTTTATCTCCCAAGGGCCAATTACAGGCAACTTATTGTACCTCCCCCCCTATATTCTGTCACTGTTAACCATATGTCTGTGTGTGTCTGTCTGTCTGTGTCTGTCTGTGTCTGTGTGTGTCTGTCTGTGTCTAGCACTTACACTATAGGACTGACACCTACAGAAATATGAAAGGGGCCATGAAAGAAGAATAATTTCAGCCTGTATGAGGGGAAGTTACTGTCGAGTCTTCCAATACTCACCATTGTTCTTGTACTGACTTCCCATGACCTTCCTCATCACCCCCATCTGTTATATGGAGACTGCACCTTTAATTCTTCCCTATGTCTATTCAGTAATTACTGCCCCATCATTCTATAACCATATTCTATTCACCCCCCACTCACTCTTTTACCTTTTTAACCCACATTCACTCACCCCCAGTTTTGCCCACCATTCTGCAAGTGGGACCCCCATACATTATCTCTTAGTATTTGTTACATTGAGGCAGGTCCTCCAGTCATTTTCATTTACGATAAAATGCGTCAGTTCTTTATTAACTCTGTATAACCGGCTGCTGGGAAACTCTGCTTTAGGGACTATAGAATGGGACTTGTATAATCATTTGTCAGCAGTTGTATAATCAGTTTAGAGCAATTGCATTTGCACTTCAGTCCTTATCAGCTTATAGAGATAAGCAATAAGAGCAGATTAAAGGGGAAGTCAATGCCTATACCATGTGGGAAATGTGTTCTGCCAATTCTATTCATGAAATTACATTTTCCTCATAGATAATTGTTAGTACTTTCTCCTCTTCTCATCTTTTCTACTAAATTATTGGTTTAAATGGAGACAGTGAGCTCTGTATAAACAAACCCCTCCCTTCTCTCAGCCTCAGTCTATGTCGGGTTTTCTGTTAAGGAGGAATTAATTTCTCAGAAAAGTTATCTGTTTGCTGGTAATTGCAGTTATTGTTGTTTCTTCCTCCCACAGTTGCTCAGAAGAATCACAGGAAAGTGAAATAAGTTACAGTTCGAGTCTTTTTTTCAATGCAAAACCAGGAAATATTTCTTCAGCTGAACAATAGACAGGGGGATACTGTCCCTTTAATGATCAGCACAAGCCTATTCATTGCACTCATGTTGCACAAGTGTTATTGGTCTCCCTGTGTGTTATTATGTGACAGGGGGTAATCAGACTGGGTGTATTTTGCTTTGCCAGGAAAAAAAAAAACTTTTGCAATGTAATGAATTTCATTAGAAAGTGTTTCCTACTGGCAACTGGGTCATTAATGACTTTGGCAGGTTGGTATATCTGATTTAAATTGACTCAACCCTGTGCCCTTGGCCTCCTCATTCTTCAATTGAGATGAGACCTATTTCTGCCACCCCCACAATCTCAGCTCTGGGTTCCCTTGGGGAAGTCGGGCAAATCCTTCATTCTCTTCCCAGGCCCATGTGTTTGCTAAATATTCCCCAAAGTGTCTTTACCCACCCGCACTGCCTAACTACATGAGTAATAGAGATGTGGGAGAAGATGAGCCCCTCATTCCACCTCTGCTAATTGGAGATGAAGGTTTTACTACCAGGGGAAATGTGCAACAGAAAGAAGTAAATTAAATGTGTTTCCAGTACTTGTATCAATCACATTCACTCTCTGTTATACTGATCCAATACAAAACATTTCATAAGAAAATCCATTCCCTGCACAAAACACTTATCCTGATCCAACACCTGGATTGAGTACATCCCTGAATGAAACCTATTGGCTACAGGAATCCCATTACAGTATAAGGAGTGAGCCCCATTATCCTGGGTCAGTAGCTGTACCTGCCACAGACACTTCTCTGGATTCGGGGCCACCCATTCATCCATGTTCCCAGGTCGCTTGCACCCTGAAGGCTGAATCCTTAAAGGACAAGGAAAGTTAAACTAAAGAAGTAGGTAGAAATGTTGTACATGATGTTTTGTGCTTCTGTACCAGCCCAAGGCAACCACAGCCCTTTAGCAGTAAAGATCTGTGTCTCCAAAGATGCCCCAGTAGCTCCCCATCTTCTTTTCTGCTGATTCACTGATTCACATGCTCTGTGCTGCTGTCACTTACTGAGCTTATGGAGTCACTCACAATATACAGTACACATAGAATAGAAATGTCACAATATAAGGCTGATTAGTAATTAATACACATAATTACTACATGGCAGCACAGAAACCAGTGCAATTAGCATCAGAATTGAATAATCAGCAAACCTGTAGCATCAGCTTATATTACAGCCAGGGAAGCTCATTTTCTGCTGCTGGATAATTAGTGACGAGCCCTAAGCTTAGCTTCTCAACAGCCAATCAGAGCCCACTGAGCATGTGAGTGTCACAGACACTTTCCAAGATGGTGACCCCCTGTGACAAGTTTGAAGTCCTGGATCATTGCTGCTATTGACAAGCTCAAACTTTAGCCTCGTGCAATAAGTTCACTATAGAAAATAGGACATTTTTAGCTACATTCATGTTTAGGGTTTAGTTCTCCTTTAAAGAGATCCTTAGAGACACTATAAACACTTTAAATCTGAGTTTTCTCTCCAGTCTTTCTTGGAAGGTTGTTGTGTTGCCTTTCCATAGCCATCCTTTATCCTGATGTCTTTAGGGTAAAGAATCTGCAGGTTTAGGGTCAGGTCCAGATTCTGGGACCCCTGGAATGTGATATTTATTGGCTCCTGCAGATAAACAGAGCAGGAGAATTAGAGATTTAACCTTATATTCACTCAGTTGTGAACAGGAATTGTTTTACATCTGAGCTCCACCTACAGACTCACTTCTACAGCCATGGAGGCCAAACCAAATGGAAATGGAGGAGGGGTCAACAGAAGAAGCCACACCCATCAATTAGAGAAGAGAGATACGTTATGTATCAGACTATATGCTATATCCCTGATTTAAGTAGGTGGGACAGTCCATTACTGGGATGTGTTGAGACCTTGAGAATCCTGAGGGTTTGGTCCTGCATCTTTTGGTGGAAATGTTCAGCAGAGATAGAAGAGCTGACCTGCAGCAGCGTTCTGCCTCATGTATCTCTGAAGGGCTTTGCTGTCCTGGACACAGCTGTTTCCAAACCAGCATTTTATGTTCTGTGTTAGGACACTTTCCACAGTGTATAGGGAAGGGAGCAGTACAGGTGTGGGAATTGTTATCTGGAAACCCATTATCCAGAATGCTCCAAATTACACAAAGGCTGTCTCTCATAGACTCCATTATAATGAAATAATCCAAACTAAAATATAAATAATCCTTATTGGAGGCAAACTCAGCCTATTGGGTTTATTTAATGTGTAAGAGATTTTCTAGTAGACTTAAGGTATGAAGCTCCAAATTATGGAAACGTCCATTATCTGGAAATTCCCAGGTACCGAACATTCTTGATAACTGGTCCTATACCTGTATAGGCATATTTGCCTGTTTACCCACAGTAGCAGCAGTGCTATTAGCCCATAGAGCTCCTAACAGTTGAGGCAGCTGAATCCTTTAGCAGAGATATCAGTTGTTATCCACTTACCTGCCCATTGTTCTGCTGCTGGGCTGCTGGGAGGGAAAGGGAGGGGGTGATATCACTAAAACTTCACAGAGAGAATGACGTTTATCAAAGTCACAAAACTGATGGCACCTGGGAAACTAACATGTTTATCCCCATGGCAGATTTCAAAATTAAGCATTAAAAAATCTGTTAACTCTTTTGAAAAATGGATTTTAATGAAGGATTCTGCTGCAGCAAAACTATTAACTGTTGTGTTTTGAAAAAAAAAAAAAAGACATGTTTTCCCATGACAGAATCCCTTTCAAGCTATTGTTTTACTCGACTGCCTTATAAACATGTAGGTAATTATCTTTAAAGAACTATTTAATTGTATCCACATTCATATTCCCCACATTTCACAGAAGATCATATCTGCTGTGTTGCCTGGTGTAATATTGACATTTAGGGGCAAATTCACTACTAATAATAATACGAAAATACGATAAGCAGTTCGAAGTTACGCTAGCGATACCTAATTAGCATACAGCGTGCAGTTAAAGTACAATGGACGTATTTGCTGCAGCAAATATATTACACTACACAAGGCCAGGGAACTTTAATACAATTATATAAAGTTGTTATATTGTGCCCACAGTATAGTTTAGGTGCCATATGTTAGGAAATGTAGGGGGGATGGAGGGTACCTAAACCAAGTCTTATCTACTCTATTGTACTTCGCCTGGTCTGAGGTGGCATAGGCAAGTCTGGCGATAGAGGTAACATTCAGTAAATGTAAAATTCGCCTGGTGTTAGAGTGCGCCAGAGTCTATCTCCTTCGCTAGCGAATTTACGCCCTTAGTAAAGTGGCAAAGTGGCAAAATGAAGTAACGGCAGCTTTAGCCACTTCACCCTTTAGTACATTTCCCCCTTAGAGCTTCATCTGATATTACTAATATTAATATATCTATATATATCTTTATAGATCTTTTTTTTTTAAAGGTAAAATTTTGTTTTATAACACATAAAATATAAAACAAAGTATATGCCGTAAATGCAGTTGAGTTACCATTACAGAGCTTGAAATAAAACATGTACTCATCAATTCGTTTAGTAATGTGATTGATACACTCAAGAATTAAAACACAGTTCAAACAGTCGTACAGTGAGATGTGAATGTTGCCTCCAAGATTTCTATCATCAACATATTGGACAGTGACTAGATACAATTAAGGATTTCTGCCTTTTACAGTATAAATAAACGCTTCTTTTCATGTTCGGGAGCCCTGACCCCCAAGTCCCGCTTCCCACCATGGACTCCATATTTTCTCAAATTTTTGCAGTGAGCCTCTGGCTAGTAAGGTGAGTTTAATGAGAGGCAGATTCTGATTCACCAACGTTATCCAGTTTTGTACCGTGGGCGGTTGGGGACCCACCATGCCATAGCAATTACGTTCTTAGCATAGTACAACAGTGTACGTTATCTAACTCTGGCATGATTAGCGTATATGATTTCATCTATGACTCCTAATATGCACACCTGTGGGGTCTGCAGCCTAGGGAAATCTAATTTATCCGCTAAGATATCCTTAACTTTGGTCCAAAACATGGAGACTGGTGGACACGACCAAGCCATGTGTAAAAAGGTGGCCCCTTCAGCCCCGCACCTATGACATTTTGCAGTTGGGTTATTTTCCATGGCTTTTAAAGTGGACCTGTCACCCAGACACAAAAATCTGTATAATAAAAGTCTTTTTCAAATTAAACATTAAATCCAATTTCTATTTTTTATTAAAGCATTCATAGCTGTTGTAAACTCTTTTAAAAATCTCAGCTGTCAATCAAATATTGCCTGCCCCTCCTCTATGCCTTAGGCAATTACTTTCACTTTCCATTCAGCACTTCCTACATGTCACTGCTCTCCCCACATTCCCCCCGTTCTCTTTACCATTTAATTGTGTAGCCAGGACATGGGGATGGACATCAGGTCCCCCATTCTGGTGCATAAACAAGATTCTGAGATGATACAAGACTTGTCTTAATAACAGTGTCCCACAAAATGGCTCCTCCCTGCTTGCTATAATTTTGAAATCCCAGACTGAAGGAAACAAGATTCAAATAATTTATATAGTGTAATTAAAGTTCATTTTGCTTGACTGATATGATAAAATAGGATTTTGAATAATCTTTTTGATTGACGGGTCCCTTTTAATCGCACAGGGGTGATATAGAATTGATGAAGCCATTTAAATTGAATCAATTTGTCGCATACAGAGTAGAGATAACTTTATCTGTTGCTTCCTCCCACTCCTCGTCTTCGAGGTCTGGGATGTCGGCTAGCCATTTTTTATATGCTGCTTTAAACGGGGGGGGGGCATGTTTGTAGCAAGGTCTTATATAAGGTGGATCTAAGTCTTATATAAGGTGGATGTAAGTTTAGTTATGGTGGGAGACCATAACACAGTTTCAAATTTTGGTTGTGAGGTTTGTATTTCAGATCCTCCAAATTGTGCTAGAAATACTTGCCGCAGTTGGAAATACCGAAAGTGAGATAGATTGGGCTCCGCAAGTTTTTCTTTAAAGAATTCATATGAGCCAAACTTGGCACCATTTAGCACATCCTGTAATCGCCTAATGTATTTACGTGGTCAGTAGAGAAAATTGGAGAATTTATGGAATAGGGGAAGACGGGAGTTAGCCCACAACGGAACATTGGGTGTTAGAATGGAAGAACTCTTTGGATAAAGCTTGAGTGCTAAATTCCAGGCCTTCCTTGGGAGTTTGTCATAATCTGCGGTTGCTCTATACGGAAGGAGTCCTTCCCATGACCCCATAACCAATGCCTGAAGTGTTGTATTGGGGTTATAGGGATCAGGTTCAAACCACCATTTAACATAGTGTAGTTGACTGGCTAGATAGTAGAGGTATAAATCTGGCAAGCCCAGTCCCCCATCTTTTGTGGCAGGGGTAAGTTTCCGCCAGGCCAACCTGGGCTTTTTACCTCCCCATATAAACCTTACCACAATTTGATGGACAGTCTTAAAAAAACTCTTCAGAATATGAGTAGGTGAGTTGTGAAATATGTATAAAAATCGTGGCAGATATACCATCTTAAAAATTTTAATCCTCCCCCAGAGTATCAATGGAAGCTTAGACCACACAGATAGAGTAGTAGTGAGGGAGGACACAACTGGGTCCTGGTTGCAAAGTAAAAAGGTAGATAATTCTGGGTTAATGTTGATTCCGAGGTATGCAAATTCCCTCACCACTACTATTGGGATCTCCTGTGGCAAGGCAGGAAGGGGGGTTGGGTCTACTTGTAGTAGGACGTTTTTATCCCAATTGACCCGCAGCCCTGACAATCTCCCAAATTCTGTTATAATGGAGGCTAAAGTAGCTAACGATGGACCCGCATCTGACAGATAGATCAGCAGATCATCTGCATAAAGCGATATTCTCTCTTCCACTGGTCCCAAGCGCCATCCCTCTAATGTAGGAGCCTGTCTAATGTGGATTGCTAATGGTTCAATGGCCAAAGCAAATAGTAAGGGGGAGAGAAGGCATCCTTGCCTTGTACCCCTAGCCAATGGAAAGGGTCCAGATGTTGTGCCATTTGCCCTGACCCGTGCTACAGAAGCCGAGTATAGCATTTTGATCAATCTTATAAAGTTGGGTCCAATGCCAAATTTAGAAAGTGTTGCCCATAGATAATTGCATTCCACTGAATCAAAGGCTTTAGCTGAATCCAATGATAGTATTATTCTCGAGCCTGCATTATCATGTGTAGTTTGCAGGTTAAAGAACAATCTTCATAAGTCTGTGGTTTTGCCCGCCATGAACCCAGATTGGTCTGGATGAATCAGGTCTGGTATTACTAGGGCCAGTCTACTGGCTAGTATCTTGGCCACTATTTTAGCATCTGTATTGATTAAAGAAATTGATCTGTAGGAGCTACAGGATTGCGGGTCTTTCTGGGGCTTCAGTATCAGGACAATGATAGCTTCTAGGAAGGAAGGTGGGGGGATAAATCATGCATCACCGTTGTGAGAGTATTTAGTAGGTGGGGAGTAAGCTCATCCAAAAGACTTTTATAGAGATCTGCTGGGAGACCATCGGGACCCGGGGTCTTGCCAGGGGCTAAGGCATTGATGGCTTGCTGAATCTCTTGCATAGTGATAGGGGAGTCTATAAATGGGATCTTTATTCTGTATAATAGTCACTGGCTGAGCATTATCAGACAAGCAGAAGATCCCAAGCTGGGGAGAGACCTTTATTGGGAATGTAACCATTAAATGGGAATATAAAGAATTGGTTGTTGGATCCTCTTGAAAACAAACTTCAAACAGGACAATCACAGTCTCTGGATGGGGCATTAACTGAAATATTGATATTCTGCTTTTCACTAGAGATTATTGGCCTTCCAGTGTCCTGAAGAATTGTGTTGTGTCAGAACCTATTTCCCTTATACAGAGTTAATTTGTTATTGCCCAGTAACTTTTTAGCTCCAAATAGTACATTATTGGTTTTTATATGGATCCACTGGGACTACAGATCTGCAGGGAGAAAAAGAATGTATTATATTCTACTCACAAGCATTATTATTAACATTATTATTAACATGTATTTATATTGCGCCAACATATTGTGTAGCACTGTAAAGTAAATGTGATTATACAACTAAATCACATGAATTCTATACCTAGAACAAATGGAGTTACATACATCACAATCAATACAGGAAGGTGAGGAAGGTGCTATGCAAAAGAGCTTACACTCTAAAGGGAAGGGAGTAATACACAAAGTGTGGGAGTGGGCAAGATCGAATTAAGTGGGTGAGAAATGTGGTATTGTATGTGGTGTTGCGTTTGGTAGTTAAGCAGAGTGAGGGTAGGCTTCTCGAAAGAAGTGCGTTTTCAGAGATTTTTTGAAAGCAGAAAGGTTGGGAGAAAGTGGGACAGACCGTGGGAGAGAGTTCCAGAGGAGGGGTGCAGCCCTTGCAAAGTTTTGAATGCGAGCATGTGAGGAGGTAATGAGAGAAGAGTTGAGGAGCAGGTCAGTAGAGGAGTGTAGTAAGCGAGTGGGTGAGTATATAGAGATGAGTTCAGAGATGTAGGGTGGGGCAGAGTTATGAAGTGCTTTGAAAGTCAGTGTCATTAATTTGAATTTGATTCTGAAAGGTAACGGAAGCCAGTGCAGGGATTGACAGAATGGCGAGGCAGAGGAGGAGCGGTTGCTGAGGTGTATGAGCCTCGCAGCAGTGTTCATTATGGACTGGAGAGGTGACTGGAGGGGGAGGCCAATTAAAAGAGAGTTACAGTAGTCTAGACGCGATATGATGAGAGAGTGAATAAGAATTTTGGCAGCGTCTTGGGTGATCAATGATCGTATTTTGGATATGTTCCTTAGGTGGAAGTGACATGATTTAATAAGTGACTGGATATGAGGAGTGAATGACAGGGCAGAATCTAGGATAACCCCAAGGCACTGGGCCTGGGGAGAGGGGGTGATAGTGAAATTGTTAACAATGATGGATACTTCCGGGATGTTACTGGTGTTAGTTGGAGGAAAGAGAACCATTTCAGTTTTAGAGAGGTTTAATTTAAGGTAGCGTTGTGACATCCAGGTAGAGATAGCGGACAGGCAGGAGGAGACGTGAGTTAGGAGTTCTGGGTTGAGATCAGGAGATGAGAGATAGATCTGAGTGTCGTCAGTATAGAGGTGGTAGTGGAAACCATACAAGTTGATTAATTTGCCGAGGGAGGAAGTATAGAGGGAGAATAGTAATGGTCCCAGGATAGAGCCTTGAGGAACTCCAACAGAAAGAGGTAGGGGAGAAGATGCTACTCCATCATACATAGCTACTCCGTCATACATAGCAGTGCGCAGTAGTAATAACGATTATGTCACAAAAGGGGCGGGGCGAGTGTGTGTATAAAAAAGAATGGCAGAAGCCGGCAGTGAAAGGGTTTGCTGAAGTCGCCCAATCTGTGGCTAAACTAGTGGGTCCCGCAGGTATTGTGGCACCCCACATATCACTAGTGGCCAGGACTGGAGATCGGGAATAAGTGGCTACAAAAGTCAGCTACAAAAGTCATATACAAATTCATATACAAATTCATATACAAATTCATATAGAAATGCAAAGACAATAAGTGCACATGTTATTATAAGAAATCACTGGCCAATGGTGAGTAGGGTTGTCACTGGTGCAGCTGATTGCAGCCTTTTTTTTTTTTGCACTTTGCACACTGGGTCCTGCATTGTAAGTAACCCCTATAGTATGTATTAAAGGGACACCCTGATGCACTGTTCAACCACACTTGACTCAGTTGGACTATAAATCCCAGAATAATGTAACATATAATGAAGGCTGAAGCATGCTGGGAGCTGTAGTCCAGCAACACCAGGGTTGTATTCTTAAAGCAATATTGCTCAATTAAATGTCCCCAGTTCTCCAGGGCCCAGGAATTAAAATACAAAATAATCCTCCAATGAGAATCCCAGCTGATGTGAGTAAATGTGACTCCATGTTCTTTGTTCCTGAAGGGATTCTGTCATGATTGTTATGGTGCAGTGTTTATTACTTAATGAGACCTTTAAGCTGGCCATAGACGCAACGATTCTTCTTTGGTGAACGACCGATTTCAGTGCAGTCCGACCAATCCGTCAAATTATCGTGTGGTTAGTGGGATTCGAACGATCGTACATCTTACGATTTTTCGGCCGACATCGGTTGGGGAATTGATCAGGCAGGGTAAAAAATTTTCGTCGTCTAACGATGAAAATTGCCCATTGATGGGACAGACAGATTGCTATCGTTTACAATTTGTAAACTGCGCATGTGTGGGGAGGTGCTTGTGTGACACTGGCAACGAACGATCGTTCATATTACATTCATAAAACACAAAAAAGCAAATAGTACACAAAGTAAAAATATTGTTTTTAATGTTTTTTTTGCATGTTCAATAATAACAACAACAGTCATATATATGTATGCAGTAAGCATTCAAAAGAACACATTGACATTGGAACAATCATGTCCATAGCACATTATATAACATAATATATATGTGCCTCTTTTGTTAACACATAGGATGTTAATATATATATATGCACACACTGAGGATAGGTGAGTGCTTGGAGATAAAATTGAAAAAAAAGGACAATCTTGTCCATAGCACATTATTGAACATTATATATATAGGCCTCTTTTGTTAACATATAGGATTTTATATATATATATATACACAGAGGAGAGGTGAGTGCTGCTTCACAAAAGAATACTTGGAGATAAAATTAAAAAAAAGGACAATCTTGTCCATAGCACATTATTAACATGCTATATTATGTTATCAAAAGAGGCATATAAAGAAGAAAGACTTGGAGATAAAATTGGAAAAAAAGAAAAAAGGACAATCTTGTCCATTGCACATTATTGAACATCTTGGAGATAAAAATGAAAAATGAACAAACTGGCCCATAGGACACAACATCCTTTCCTTAAGGTAAAAAGAAGAAATTTTTATGGATAATTATTTTTTTAGAGCTGCAACTTTACTTTGTATTGCCTCCACCATCTCTAAAATGGCACCTAATCCAAATTAGTGATGGCAGCTTTGCATGTTTCAATTCTGTCAAGGATGTCGTGCACATTTTCTTCACCGACTTTATTGTCTGCTGCTGCATCCAGAAATAGCTGCTCTGTTGCTGGTACTGTCTGCTGCTGGGTGGGGCCATATAGCAGGTCATCATGCTCCTCTGTGGGTAAAACAACATAAAATACAATTTTGAGTGCAAACTTGTAAATGTGTACAAGGTGAATGTACAATTAAAAGTAGAGATACATACCTGTACTTGTGACCAGGTAAACTGGACTATTTGGAGGCACAGAAAGCATCTGTTCATATGCAGGACAAACAGGTACATTTTCACACGGATTTTCCTCTGCATCTAGCTCTATGTCCGACAGATCCACTACTGCTGTTTCTTTAATTGTGTCTTCATCATCAACAGCGATATTGTTATTAGCCTCTGGTATCATTTTCTTTGATGCTTGAGATCTCATTTTAAGTTGTGCAGTTTTCAAAGCCCGTCATTTATCCTCTGCAATTAAATGGATGTGGATTTTTATAGATAATAGACTTATTAATAGATGTACTACATATACATACCCCATGCATAAAAATGTTCTTGAATATATATATATACACACATACACATATAACAGCATTTATATGTATAGACACACCCACAGATACAAAAAGTACACACAAAGTATAATAGCACCTAAATAACGACTTACTTTTTTTTATGATCTTTCTTATTACTGTCAGCTGCTCCTTCTCTCGTAATTTCAGGTCTGACCATCTTTTCCTCAACTGATCTTTGGATCGTGTGATGCCATATCTTCTCTGCAGACCTTCTATAACTTTCTCCAAAATGGCGTTCTTTCTTGTATTAGGTCTTGTGTAATGTGCCAGCCGGCAGTCATAGTGTTGCCTGTCAAAAGCAGCCACCATATAGGTCATTTCAGTTTTACTTATAGGTGTTGCCTTCCTCCTGTCTCTCTCCTCTTCCATCATTGGCTGCTGTACCTGCTCTGCTGTCTGAACGTAATGGAATCCGACCGGAAGTGGGAGGAGCATATAGTTACCTTGGTATACAAACGAACGTTCGCACGTTTGTTGCGCATTTCTTTTGTGTGCTGGCTGGGTCTCTTCGGTCGTCGACGTAGTTTTTCCAGTTGTACAAACGAATGAACGTTCGCACGTTTGTTGCGCATTTCTTTTGTGTGCTGGCTGGGTCTCTTCGGTCGTCGACGTAGTTTTTCCAGTTGTACAAACGAATGAACGTTCGCACGCTTGTTGCGCATTTCTTTTGTGTGCTGGCTGGGTCTCTTCGGTCGACGACGTATTTTTTCGTTAAGAAACATCTGGTAAGTTTAGCACGAATGTTCTTTTGTAACGAACGTTTTAACCTCCCATTATTATTAGTTAACAAACATGCACACTGTTTTCTTGTCTTGCAGACTGTGTGTTTGGACAATATGCCAAGTGACAAATTTCTGAAACCTGACTTTCTTCGTGAATTTATTGAATTGTACCAAACATTACCTTCTTTATGGAACGTTAAGTCAGATGACTACTCCAACAGGAACAAAAGAGAAAAGGCATATGAACAACTTGTCACACTTTGCCGAACTGTCTGCCCAACTGCAGATGTACCTTTTGTCAAGAGTAAAATTTCTAACTTAAGAACAGTTTTCAGAAAAGAACTGAACAAAGTGCAGGCCTCAAAAAAATCTGGAGCCTCGGCAGATGATATATATGTCCCCAAACTGTGGTACTTTGATCTACTTTTGTTTACAGTACATCAAGAAGAATGAAACATATGTGGATGTTGAAGCACCAGCAACACAAACAACTGAGTCAACTGAGAGTACAGAGACCAGTACAGAGACCCAGTCTCAGGTAAAGACACACACACAAACAATTCATTAATAAATGCTCATGTTTTATGTTTTATATATTTTTTATATATTATGGTTGTTGTGCCATAGTTCTTTTGTACTATCAATCCAGATCATTGCATCTTGCCAATCCACTGCACCTTGTCCATTAAAATAATCTACATAGTTTTCCCTGTTTGTTTTAGCATCTACATTAGCATTACGTGTACCACCAGCTTGTAGTTCCAGCATTGCATTTGGGTCTGATTGCCAGTCCCCATAAACAAGAGAGCAATACTCAATGTCTTCTCTGTCCACCATGTTATTTGGCATATAAACATTTCCATTGGTACGCCGTAGGAAATTATGTAGAAGACAGCATGTTAAAACCACAAGATCTACCTTGGCGGTGAGAGAGTAATGGCTGTATGGAAGACTCTAAATCGATTAGCAAGAATTCCAAATGCATTTTCTACAACACGTCTTGCCCGTGATAGTCTGTAATTAAATATTCTCCTTTGCTTTGTCAGTGTTTTGACCGGGAATGGCTTTAGAATATGTTCCTGCAGTGCAAAGGCCTCATCTGCAACAAATACAAAGTTTAGACCTTCTGTAGTTTCATTATTTGTAGGTAGTTGTACTTCTTTGTTCTTTAGCTTCTGATAGAAGACAGTCTGTTCTATGGCTCCTCCATCTGATACTCTTCCATTTTTCCCAACATCCACCATTATAAATTAATATTTGGCATTTACTATTGCCATTAACACAATACTAAAGTATCCTTTATAATTATAATAGTAGGATCCTGAGTTGGCAGGAGGTTGTATTCGAACATGTTTTCCATCAATGGCCCCTCCACAGTTTGGGAAATTCCAATAGTCTTCAAACTGCTTTGCTATGGCTTTCCATTCTTCAGCGCTTTCTGGAAACTGAAAAACACATGTAAAACCATTGTTAAATTATTTTTTTTCAGACAAGTGTCAACACCAGTTCTTTGGATTCTACACAACAGACAAGCACTACAGAAGTTTCACACACACCCAACCGACCCAACCTTGGTGAAAAAGGAAAAGACTACAAACTGATGACAACACACAGAAATTAATAACTGATGCTGCTTCACTTTTATCCAAAAGAACAGATGAACATGATGCATTTGCATTTACTGTTGCCTCTAAACTGAGGCGTATGGAAGAAGAACATCGCTTGTTTGCTGAAAACATGATCACGCAAGTGCTACAGAAAGGCCTGATGAAAAAACTATCAGACAATACCACAATTAATGACCATAACCCGACATCAATACAATACCCACAACCATCCTGGTACTCCCCTGCTCACAGTTTTTACCCACCAGTGGCAAACTCCTCACAATACCCACCAACACCACATGAAAGCACACAGTATGAAAATTTGTAACTACTACTTATTTACACAACCAAACCGTGTTTTGCACTTTTATTATTATTATTATTATTGGTATCTGTTTTTATATATTTATAGTTTTTTGTTATTTTAATGGTTCATATTGTTATTTATGTGTTCACATTGCAGTGCACTTGTAGTACAAAGTATTTTAAATAAACTGTTTAAAATAACATTTTTTTTAATTAATTACCTTTAGATATTCCGCTTTCATTGCCTCAATAATTGCATTACATGTTTCCGGAATGATTCGGCCTAGACTTTGTGCAGAAATGCCGGTTGAAAACTTAAGATCCTCCAATGTTCTCCCAGTTGCCAGATAACATAGTGTTGCTATGAGTCTCTGTTCTGGCGAGATGGCCTGCCTCATACACGGATTTTGTTTGGTTATGGCTGGTCCAATTGCTTCAAATAGGTGTTCAAAATTTGAGTCAGACATCCGTAGGTAATTTCTGAAATCATCTGGATTATTTTCTTTCAGTTCTTTCAGAAGTCCCATATGAGAAAACTTATGATGGTGTAATAACCACTGTTTGCTCCATATTGATCTTTTCCTCTTCTTCTTCTGCTTTATGGAGGTTAGTAGCAGTATAGCTAGTGCAGCCCTCCTGCTATCATCCATAAATATGCTCATCTTCATGAACGATCGGTGAAAGAGATCCGAATGGACTCAGCGCGTCGAATGAATGTAACACAAAGGAACGTTCGTGGAAAAGCAGTTTAACGAAAGCATACACGTCATATCCTCTTCCGGTTTGGGCTGTTGCGGGACGATATCGCACGGCATATCCTCTTCCGGTTTTTGGGCTGTCACGGGACGATATCGCTGAAAATGATCGTTTTCGCTGATGGACAGATCGTATCTATAAACGATCGTTTAACCAATATTGTCGGTCGTACGATTACAAAAAATCTTATATAGATCTGCAGGTCTATGGGGACCTTTACAGTGCAAATAATTGACTGTACAATATAAAATGTCATTCCTGAAGCAGCAAGTGTATTTAGTTGTAATATTGGTGTGTAGGTGCATCTCAGCTCATTTTGCCTGGTCATGTGATTTCAGAAAGAGCCAGCACTTTAGGATGGAACTGCTTTCTGGCAGCCTGTTATTTCTCCAAGTCTTCATCTGCCTCAATAGAAGAATAGGCAGAGTCACCTGGGGGAGATAATCCTGTCTCATAGGCTCCAATATATCTCCACTCACCTGTATGAGAATAATAGGGACTTGCCGGGAGTCTGGGCCAATAGGGGCATAAAAGGAGCCCCCAGGAGAGACTTCATAGACAGTCTTCAGGGATAAAGGAAAGGGCACGTCAGATCTACTGCTTTACTACTGTTTAGAATTTGAATAGACCCATGTGAGACTCCAAAACTGCAATTTTGTTTTTGTATGAAGGGTTTGCTTCTGCTGTTTTTCCCTTGGACCTTACAAAATAAATTGGAAACTGCCACATGGTTACTTTCTGGTGTGTTTTATATACTTCAGTTATGTCATTTTCATCAACTCTTGCTCTGCTGTATAGCTAGACATGAACCCTTATTGGTCTACTGTAGACCACAATAGTGTTACCAGGGCTACTATGGGTAGGCAGAATAGGCACGTACCTAGGGTGCAACAATAGGGGGGCACTGGGCAGGTAACTTTTAAACAGTCATCTTCCTACCCTTAGTTCAGGCTCTCTTGCTCCTGCTGCCACTATCCTGGATCTGTCTGCTTCCTTACTACACCCACTATGTACAACATCATAGCACAGGCACACGTCACACATGTACTAACAGGGGAAGGTGAGGTGGCTGGCCAGGTTGCCTAGGACTCCCGGTTGGCCTCTGAGTGTTACAGAGGATCATGTTGCATTTACAGTACTGCTGCCCTGGTCCCTGGAGAGCTTAGGGAAGTTTTATTGGACAATATTGCTTTTAGAATACAACCTTAATGTTGTTGGACTACAGCCCCAGCATGATTTAACTTTGATTATAAGTTACATTATTATGGGATTTGTACTCCAGCAAAAACTGAGTAAAGTTTGGTTGAGCAGTGCAGTGCAGTAGGGTTAAATGTCCCTAATTACCCTAATCATCTATAAGTCACAGGGTAAGTTGGGGCAATTTACATTCCACTGAGAGGATCATGAGCACTGAAGCTGCAATAGACAAGATAATAAAACAAGCTCTTACCTTTCTTCTTCATTATCTCATATCTTATAAATTTGATAAAACAAAAAAGCCACGAAGAAGACAAACCAAAGAAATGCAAATACAGCCAATGGGGGGAACCCCTTGGTATCTGTTGGGAGGGAATAGAGACAATACAGGTACATTACAGCCCAATACAAAACTCACACAAGGAAAGTTGTTTTCCAACAGGACAACCAGTACTTTTATATTAGTCACATTTTGGTAACTCCTTTATTGATATTTTCAGCTATATCCTATCCAGGCCCATAGTTCTAGGTTTTAAAGTTCAGTTGTACCCTCAGCCCTTTCTCACCTGTGAGTTCCACCTTTAGTGTCTCCACAAGAGGTTGGGTGAGGGCCTGATGTTCCACCACACAAGAGATCTCCATCCCCTGACTCTCAGCTGTTGGGAGGAACCGGTAGGAAGACTCCAGAGCAGAACTGTTAATCCTCTTTCTCTCTGAGGCTTCCACGCGACTTCCATTCACTAACCAACTCACAGCAATGGATTCTGGGTAATACCCCCACACTCTGCACATCAGTGTCTGCTCCTTATTCTCATAAAATGGCTCATGGATAATGTGTATGGAGAGGGCAACTGGAAGGGCAAATCACACTGTGAAGATTATGTATTTGAAGGCACAGCTATGCACATAAATATGTTTATATATAATTACAAGATCATAAAACATATATGACAATTATCCTGGCAAATCATTTGTAAATTATCTGTCATTAGATCTTTATATTAACTGTGATTATACAAACAACTGCTAGTGATAAAGACTGTGTCCAACCATTATTACCTCCATAGATCAGCTGGAAGTCCTCCTGGAGAGGGACAGTGAGAGAGAAATGTTGGAGCCGGATAGAGAAGATCTGGTTCCTGTTCTCCTTGGTGGGTACAATGGTCACTGTGCTGGTTGTACTGTGGGTGCCATCTGGGTCTCTCTGGGACTTATTCACAGTAACACCAGGTAATATCTCCCCATCTCTCAGCCATTTAACATCAAGATCCTGGGGGTAGAAGCCAGTGATGGAGGCTCTCAGAACACTCTCCTTATTCTCAACCACATCTTTATTAGTGATTGTGATCTGTGGGGGGGCTGAAAGAAATGATTTCTATTTGTATAACTGATATTCAAAGAGTAAATGTAATTAGTAAGTAAGTAATATAATTATAAGCTATGTCTAAAATGATCAGCAATCCAATGTCCCTCTCTCATGGCCGCCATCAGGGGGGCACAGGGGGTACTACTGTACAGGGCCCGGACCTGAAGGGGGGCCCACAGAGGCGTCCACCGAAAAATTTTCAGGGGGGGAGAACAGACGCTCCAGCTGCGTGCGCTCTCTCTCCTAAGAAAGAAATACAGACTCGCCTCTACTCACTGATTTAAGAGGCTGCAGTGACAGCTCTGTCCGTGCTTCAAATACTGGTTGAGTTGCAAACTCCCTCCTCGCTCGATCCTCCCTCCTCAGCTCAGCCCCTCCCCTCTTAGCCCTCCTCCGTGCTCAAGGCTGACATGAAAACCTTAGCTCACAAGCTGAACACAGAGCACGGAGGAGGGTTAAGAGGGGAGGGGCTGAGCTGAGGAGGGAGGGGCTGAGGGCTAAGGAGGAAGGATCGAGCGAGGGGGGAGTTTGCAACTCAACAAGTTTTTGCAGCATGAACGGAGCTGTCTTAAATCAGTGAGAAGAGGCGAGTCTGTATTTCTTCCTTAGGAGAGAGTGCAGCAGCCGGGGCGTCTGTTCTCCCAATGTCCCAAAATGGATCCCAGGGTCTCCCCCACTCATCCCTCCTCCTTCCTCCCTCTGCCTCACACACTCACCCCTTTGCCCTTATGTACAGAGCTGGACTGGGGGGACCACCAGGACTGCCATCCAGGGCCCCCCGCTGGCCGTCCAGGCCCCCCCCTCGCCATCCTTCCTCCCCATCTCACCTATTGCAGTGCCCTGGGTTGGACTGCTGGACCTGGGGCCCAACAGGACTGCCGTCCAGGGCCCCCCCACCCCTCCTCACCTATTGCAGGGCCAACGGGCACACAAACGCTGACATGGCTGCCCAGCACACCACGCATCACTGTGCATGCGCGCACGTTGCCGCGCGTTAGGAAATTTTTATTTTCAAACTGGGATTGGGAGAAGGGGATCTGGCCCGACGGGGGCCCATGAGGGTTGGGGCCCACCAGGTTTTTTTCATGGTGTCCCTCCGGGCCAGTCTGACCCTGTCTATGTGTGGATGCCCATTGGAGCCCAGCTGTGCTGCCCTTTTTGAAATAGCAGGGCCCCCCTTGACCACGGTGAAGCCGTGCCACCTCTTCCATCTGAAAAGCCGAATAGCTGAAGTCCTGAAATTGGCGAAAAGACCCAAAGTCCTGAAGCGGCGAAAAGACCCGAAGTCACGAAATAAGGTGTAGTTGAAGTCCTGAAGCCACGAGTTCAATACTGAAGACCAATTTTTTTTTTACATTCCCTGCCCGCCAATGTATTATTGTAATACTCTATAGGCCCCTGCCACCAATGTTTTTTTTAAAAATGTTCTCTGGGGCCCCAATTTTTTTTAACTTGTAAGGAGAGGCCCTGGCGCCAATGTTTTTTTAAAAATATTCTCTGGGGAACCAATTTTTTTTTTTTTACTTTTAAGGGGGCCCAATGTTTTTTTTTTAAAAAACTTTTATGGGGGTCCTGGCACCAATTTTTTTTAACTTATAGGGGGGCCCTGGTCACCAATTATTTATTTTAACTTGTAGGGGGGCGCTGACCACCAATTTTTTTTTAAAAAAAACTTTTTTGGGGGGCCCTGGTGCCACAGTTTTTTTAACTTATAAAAAGGGGCCCTGAACATCAATAGCTTTTTATAACTTGTGTGTGGGGGGGTCACCTTTTTTAGTGCTGATGTCTGGGTGGTGAAGTGGGCGGGATCTGGGGTGGGCGGGGTCCAGGGGGCCCCGAAAATTTTGGTGTACGGGGCCCCGTGATTTCTAATAGCGGCCCTGCCCTCACTATACTACAGCAGCCATGTTTTTATAGTACCTTGAATTTCCAGTATGATTTCTGTCTCTTGTTGCTCAGTACCATAAGTGACTGTACAGGTGTATCTCCCACCATCAGATACCTGTGTATTAGACACAGACAGAGAGGCCTCTCCACATGATGCTGTATATAAGTTCAGAGAGAACCGGGGATCCGTTGTGCTCACTCCATTTTCATACGTCATAATTCTCCTTCCATAGAAATCCCACTTTATGGCCAAGAATTTGGGATTAGCAGGTAATATCCTGACATGGAATTTGCATTGAATCAGGATGTTAGATCCCTTTGCAGATATTTGGGGGGAAGGAGCAAACACCTCCAGAGCAGCATCTGCAGGTACAGAGAGACAAAGGTAAGTGACATATGTACCCAGTCCTACAATTGTTTCCTACAATCTGAAATGCCCAGTGACCAGTGACTGAGGTGACAGTGTAGGGGAAGGGAGATAAGTATTGCTTTCGCTTATCAGTTTGGAGTGACTGCTTAGAACTGGGCATGTCTACATAAAAAAGTGTGGGGATTCCTCTGTTCCAGACAACAACATAAATCATGGGTCCTGGGGGGTGCCCTAGGTATTTGTTTAAAAACATTTTATGTATGTCAGCCTATGATCTCGAGGGGTGAAAAACATGGAGATAAAAGTGTGTGTCCGACTCTTACTGCTTGTAGCCCAGATGCAGGGCTTTTAAATCAAACTGACTGTTGGGGAGTAAAGGCTGAGCAATTTGGGAACTATTTGCATGGTCAGGTCTTTGTGCTAAATAACAAAGGCTCTAAGGCATAACGGTTGCAACATATACAAAGTGGATGGAAAGTGTCACTGCTGAACTATAATTAGCGACACATCAAGAAATCTTTTGGTGCAGAGAAAATCAACTCACCTACAGTATTTGAGACCAATGTGGAACTCCCATTGGTTGTTCTTAATGGTGCAATGAAATAGCAATTGAGTGTAAATATATTTATGAAATAGTTTCTAAAAAGAGGATTGACTTCATGGTATGGGGGAGAATGAATTGGTGAATTCATAAAGTTGTGAGGCTGAGGACAGCGGATGAATTCCCAAGTCACATTTAATATTAATTGTGAGTAGAAATGCAGAGGGTTAGCTAGGAGATACAATATGTATTTGTACCCAGGTGTGTTTATAACACTTTACTCATAGGCTAAAGATGAACTAATGAAGAGAGATATTTAAAAGAATAATGATTTTAAAAAACTAGGTGCAAAGCTGAGGGCGAGGACTTCCAAAGTAATTTTCTCAGAGATATTCCCTGAGCCACGAGCAACACTAAGGAGACAGCGGGAGAGTAGGGAGATTAATGTGGGGCTGAGAGATTGGTGTAGGGAGGAGGGTTTTGGGAGAACTGGGCTGATTTCTCAGTCGGCTACAGGCTCTTTGCTAGGGATGGGCTGCACCTCAATGATGATGGGGCAGCTGTTTTGGGAGAGAAGATGGCTAGAGGGTTGGAGGAGATTTTAAACTAGGTGTGGGGGGGGAGGGTTCAGTAAAGGATTCAGTGGAAGACAGGTTAGATGAGATAGTGGGCAAAGGAAGGGAAAATGGGGGAGGAGATTTGGCTGGGGCTTAAGGATAGGGAGGAGCACATGTCATATGTTCAATATGGGACCAGTATTAAATGTATGTTTGCAAATGCAAGAAGTCTGACTGGTAAAATGGGAGAACTGGAGCTGCTGGTGCTGGAGGGAAAATATGATGTGATTGGCCGAAACATGGCTGAATGAGTCACATGACTGGGCAGTTAATATCAGTGGCTATACTTTGTTTCCCAGGGACAGAGGCAATAGAAAAGGAGGAGGGGTATGTCTGTATGTTAGGCAGGATTTAAAAGCTCATATAAAGGAGGAGGTTATGTTAGAAAATGAGGGGGCAAAAGTCTTATGGGTGAAGTTCTTCACCAATTGTAAAGAGTCCAGCAAATTAATGGTAGGAGTCACTATAGACCCCCTAATGTAAGTGACGAGGAGGAGGCAAAGCTACTAGTTTAGGTAAAGTAATGATAATGGGGGATTTTAATTACCCAGATATTGACTGGAGCAACAGTACTGCTAGATCAGTTTATGGGAATAAGTTTATAAACTGTTACATGACAATTTTATGGCACAGGTTAATATACTATTAAGTATATTAATAGTAAAAAGATGCAGTTTGAGAGTGTTGATCAGCCTGGCAATTATAGGCCGGTAAGTCTGACATCTGTTGGGCAATTATTCAAAATGTTGTCCTAGTGAAGGACTAATGAGCAGCAAACAGCATGGCTTTATGAAGGATAGGTCATGTCAGAGTAATTTGATTGCTGTTTATGATGAGGTAAGTAAGATGCTGGACAGTGGGGGGCAGTAGATCTATTTGGATTTTGCCAAAGTGTTTGATACTGTGCCCCACAAACGACTGCTTTCTAAACTAAGGTCTGTTGGGCTTAATGAAGTCGTTTGCACATGGATAGGAAACTGGCTACAGGATCGGGTACAGAGGGTGGTTGTTAATGGGACATTCTCTACTTGGAGTAAGGTTCTTAGTGGGGTCCCCCAGGGCTCAGTATTGGGGCCACTTTTATTTAACTTGTTCATTAATGACTTAGGGGAGGGTGTTGTAAGTAATGTATCAGTGTTTGCAGATGAGACAAAACTATCAGCCCAATTAATTCCATCCAGGATGTGGCACTTGCAACAGGATCTTGACTAACTGGCAATCTGGGCAGCTAAGTGGCAAATGAGATTCAATGTTGATAAATGTAAAGTCCTGCACCTGGGATGTAACAATATCCACTTATACCCTTAATGGGACTGCACTAGGCAAATCCATAATGGAGACGGAGCTTGGAGTCCTTGTAGATAATAAACTTGTCTGTAGCAAGTAATGCCAGTCAGCAGCATCAAGGGCAAATAAGGTCTTGACTTGTATTAAATGGGGCAGAGAGTCACGGGAGGAGGGGGTCCCACTGTATAGAGCACTGGTAAGGCCCCATCTAGAATATGCCGTACAGTTTTGGTCTCCATCACTCAAACAGGACATTATTGTATTAGAGAGGGGACAGAGAAGGGCAACTAAGCTGGTAAAGGGAAAATCTTAGCTATGAGGAAAGACTGGCCAAATTGGGGATGTTCACTCTGGAGAAGAGGCGCTTAAGGGGAGATATGATAACTATGTATAAATAAATTTCCTCCAAGATCTTCCCCTGTCCCTCAGATATCACTCACCATAAACAACACCACCTTTCTTTCCACCACACAGGCTGCCTAGGAGTTATCTTAGACTCACATCTGTCTTTTTCACCAACATTCAAACACTTGCAAAATCTTGCCGTATTCAACTGCGCAACATTGCTCGAATACGACCCTACAGTATCTCAGTTCAGAATCAACTAAAACACTGATTCAGTCTCTTATCCTCTCCCGCCTTGATTACTGCAACTTACTCCTCACAGGTATTCCAACAAGCAGGCCCTGACTGACTATCTGTTTATTCGGGCATTTGCCCTAGGGGCCGCTCCTGATCTATATGTTTATTACAAACTGCCTGTTGGCTCTAGGACTGCTCCTCCGTCCCACCTCCCACTGTGGCTCCGCCCCTTCCACTCGTCTCTGTTCTCATGCTGTGCTGTGTGTAGGCCTGCCTGCCATCAGGGGGGAACAAGGAAGATAGTCTTGGGCCAGGCAGGATTTAGGCTCAAAGGGGGGCCTGCTGTGCTGCTGTTTCAGGATTAGCCGCCCCCCCTTAGGAGCGTGGACATCACTGATGCCGACGGAAGTACAGGAACTGATGTAAGAAGGGGACTACATCACCAGCAGTCACTGTGCTTCTCAGGAATCTCTCACCTGCACTCTGTCTCTCTACTCTGTCTCTCTCTCCCCCTCTCTCTCTCTGTGCACTGTGAGTCTGTGAGTCTTTGTTTCTCTCTCTGCCTCTCTCTCTCTGTCCCTCTGTCTCTCTCTTGCTGCACTCTTACTTTCTCTCACTGCACTCTGCCTCTCTCTGTGAGTCTCTGTCTCTCTCTGCACTCTGTCTCTCTTTCTCACTGCGCTCTCTTTTTCTCTCACTGCACTCTGTCTCTCTCTGCACTGTCTCTCTTTGTGAGTCTCTGTCTCTCTCTCTCTGCACTCTGTCTCTTTCTCACTGCACTCTGCCTCTCTGTGTGAGTCTCTGTCTCTCTGTGTGAGTCTCTGTCTCTCTCTGCGAGTCTCTGTCTCTCTCTGTGAGTCTGTCTCTCACTGCACTCTGTCTCTCTCTCTGTCTTTTTCTCTCTCTGCACTCTGTTGCTCTCTGCATTCTCTCTCACTGCACTCTGCTTCTCTCTGCACTCTGTCTCTCTCTGTGAGTCCCTCTCTTTCTACAGTCCTATCTGTCCACCAATGAAGTTTTTTTTAACTTTTATGGGGGGGGGGCCCTAACCACCAATTGTTTTTTTTAACTTGTATGGGGGTCCCTGGTAACCAATGGGTTTTTAGTGTTTGTTTTATCTCCCATGTTTGTGTGGCTTTTTTTACTGTGGTGTTGGGTCTGGGACTGTCATCTAGATTATGTAGGTACCAGCAGAATGAAATGTATAAAGAACATGTTGCTACATGGGGGATTTTTTTATGAATAAACAGTAGCAAGTGAGAAACGTTTTCACTTGAAATCCATTAATTCATTCTGGAATACCTTTACAGTACACCTGATCACCAGGGTTATCTCAATTAGTGTTACCAATAAAAATATATTTCTATAATATTTTTTTATATCCTGCAGAAAGCAAGGATTTGTTTATACATACATTTTTGCAGTTTTACCCCTATATATGAGTGGATGTGTACAAGTCAGACCATCGCGTGTTTACATGTGGGCTGCTTTGATTTTTTTTTTTGCCAGGGTTGCTTTTTACCCCCAGTCTGGCCCTGCCAACAAGTCACCTTTCACAACTCCAATCTGATCTAAACGCGGCCGCTAGACTCATTCATCTATCTCACCGCTCAACATCAGCTGCTCCCATATGTATGTCCCTTCACTGGCTCCCAATCTCCTCTAGAATTAACGCCCTAAATAATGAAACCCCTCTCTATATTTCATCTCTAATCTCCAAATACTCTCCTTCATGCAACCTTCACTCTGCTTCTGATCTTCCCTCACTTCTCCTCTGGTCACTTCTGCCCATTCTCACCTACAAGACTTCTCTCAGGCTTCTGCTTTTCTCTGGAACTCTCTGCCACAAGCTGTCAGACTTTCTCCTTCTTTCCAAACTTTCAAGCACTCCTTAAAGACCCATCTGTTTAAAGAGGCCTATTCGATGTACCTTAATTAATCATTGCTGTATCAAAAATGACAAATTGTTTATACAATCCTAATGTCTCAATTGTACCCTAACCTTTTAGTTTGTAAACTCTAATCTCTAGGTCCTTCTAACCCTATTGTATTCTGTAATCCTTGTTTGTTATCCACCATTTATTCCCTGTTTGCTATAACTGCAGTAAAGCACTGCGTATCTTGACAGTGCTATATAAATAAATGATGATGATGATTGATGATGATGATAAGAGGATCATATAATAATCTCTGTAATGCTTTATTTACCAGTAGGTCTTTCTAGCTAAAACGAGGTCACCCATTCCGATTAGAAGAAAAGAGGTTCCAGCTAAATATTGGGAAGGGGTTTGTTACAGTGAGAGCTGTGAAGATGTGGAATTGTCTCCCTCAATCAGTGGTATAGGCTGATACATTAGATAGGTACAAGGAAGGGTCGGATGCTTTATTCACCAGTAGCTCCTCCCAGCAGACAGGAGGGAGCCAATGACATTAGAGGAGGGAAAGGGGTGTTACAGGGAGAGCTGGGAAATGAATCAGGGGTACAGGCTGATACATTAGATAGGTACAAGGAAGGGTCGGATGCTTTATTCACCAGTAGCTCCTCCCAGCAGACAGGAGGGAGCCAATGAGATTAGAGGAGGGAAAGGGGTGTTACAGGGAGAGCTGGGAAGTGAATCAGGGGTACAGGCTGATACATTAGATAGGTACAAGGAAGGGTCGGATGCTTTATTCACCAGTAGCTCCTCCCAGCAGACAGGAGGGAGCCTATGAGATTAGAGGAGGGAAAAGGGTGTTACAGGGAGAGCTGGGAAGATGTGGAATTGTCTCCCTGAATCAGTGGTACAGGCTGATACATTAGATAGGTACAAGGAAGGGTCGGATGCTTTATTCACCAGTAGCTCCTCCCAGCAGACAGGAGGGAGCCAATGAGATTAGAGGAGGGAAAGGGGTGTTACAGGGAGAGCTGGGAAGTGAATCAGGGGTACAGGCTGATACATTAGATAGGTACAAGGAAGGGTCGAATGCTTTATTCACCAGTAACTCCTCCCAGCAGACAGGAGGGAGCCAATGAGATTAGAGGAGGGAAAGGGGTGTTACAGTGAGAGCTGGGAAGTGAATCAGTTGTACAGGCTGATACATTAGATAGGTACAAGGAAGGGTCGGATGCTTTATTCATCAGTAGCTCCTCCCAGCAGACAGGAGGGAGCCAATGAGATTAGAGGAGGGAAAGGGGTGTTACAGGGAGAGCTGGGAAGTGAATCAGGGGTACAGGCTGATACATTAGATAGGTACAAGGAAGGGTCGGATGCTTTATTCACCAGTAGCTCCTCCCAGCAGACAGGAGGGAGCCAATGAGATTAGAGGAGGGAAAGGGGAGTTACAGGGAGAGCTGGGAAGTGAATCAGGGGTACAGGCTGATACATTAGATAGGTACAAGGAAGGGTCGGATGCTTTATTCACCAGTAGGTCCTCCCAGCAGACAGGAGGGAGCCAATGAGATTAGAGGAGGGAAAGGGGAGTTACAGGGAGAGCTGGGAAGTGAATCAGGGGTACAGGCTGATACATTAGATAGGTACAGTACAAGGAAGGGTCGGATGCTTTATTCACCAGTAGCTCCTCCCAGCAGACAGGAGGGAGCCAATGAGATTAGAGGAGGGAAAGGGGTGTTACAGGGAGAGCTGGGAAGTGAATCAGGGGTACAGGCTGATACATTAGATAGGTACAAGGAAGGGTCGGATGCTTTATTCACCAGTAGGTCCTCCCAGCAGACAGGAGGGAGCCAATGAGATTAGAGGAGGGAAAGGGGAGTTACAGGGAGAGCTGGGAAGTGAATCAGGGGTACAGGCTGATACATTAGATAGGTATAAGGAAGGGTCGGATGATTTATTCACCAGTAGCTCCTCCCAGCAGACAGGAGGGAGCCAATGAGATTAGAGGAGGGAAAGGGGTGTTACAGGGAGAGCTGGGAAGTGAATCAGGGGTACAGGCTGATACATTAGATAGGTACAAGGAAGGGTCGGATGCTTTATTCACCAGTAGCTCCTCCCAGCAGACAGGAGTGAGCCAATGAGATTAGAGGAGGGAAAGGGGTGTTACAGGGAGAGCTGGGAAGTGAATCAGGGGTACAGGCTGATACATTAGATAGGTACAAGGAAGGGTCGGATGCTTTATTCACCAGTTGCTCCTCCCAGCAGACAGGAGGGAGCCAATGAGATTAGAGGAGGGAAAGGGGTGTTACAGGGAGAGCTGGGAAGTGAATCAGGGGTACAGGCTGATACATGAGATAGGTACAAGGAAGAGTCGGATGCTTTATTCACCAGTAGCTCCTCCCAGCAGACAGGAGGGAGCCAATGAGATTAGAGGAGGGAAAGGGGTGTTACAGGGAGAGCTGGGAAGTGAATCAGTGGTACAGGCTGATACATTAGATAGGTACAAGGAAGGGTCGGGTGCTTTATTCACCAGTAGCTCCTCCCAGCAGTCAGGAGGGAGCCAATGAGATTAGAGGAGGGAAAGGGGTGTTACAGGGAGAGCTGGGAAGTGAATCAGGGGTACAGGCTGATACATTAGATAGGTACAAGGAAGGGTCGGATGCTTTATTCACCAGTAGCTCCTCCCAGCAGACAGGAGGGAGCCAATGAGATTAGAGGAGGGAAAGGGGTGTTACAGGGAGAGCTGGGAAGTGAATCAGGGGTACAGGCTGATACATTAGATAGGTACAAGGAAGGGTCGGATGCTTTATTCACCAGTAGCTCCTCCCAGCAGACAGGAGGGAGCCAATGAGATTAGAGGAGGGAAAGGGGTGTTACAGGGAGAGCTGGGAAGTGAATCAGGGGTACAGGCTGATACATTAGATAGGTACAAGGAAGGGTCGGATGCTTTATTCACCAGTAGGTCCTCCCAGCAGACAGGAGGGAGCCAATGAGATTAGAGGAGGGAAAGGGGAGTTACAGGGAGAGCTGGGAAGTGAATCAGGGGTACAGGCTGATACATTAGATAGGTATAAGGAAGGGTCGGATGATTTATTCACCAGTAGCTCCTCCCAGCAGACAGGAGGGAGCCAATGAGATTAGAGGAGGGAAAGGGGTGTTACAGGGAGAGCTGGGAAGTGAATCAGGGGTACAGGCTGATACATTAGATAGGTACAAGGAAGGGTCGGATGCTTTATTCACCAGTAGCTCCTCCCAGCAGACAGGAGTGAGCCAATGAGATTAGAGGAGGGAAAGGGGTGTTACAGGGAGAGCTGGGAAGTGAATCAGGGGTACAGGCTGATACATTAGATAGGTACAAGGAAGGGTCGGATGCTTTATTCACCAGTTGCTCCTCCCAGCAGACAGGAGGGAGCCAATGAGATTAGAGGAGGGAAAGGGGTGTTACAGGGAGAGCTGGGAAGTGAATCAGGGGTACAGGCTGATACATGAGATAGGTACAAGGAAGAGTCGGATGCTTTATTCACCAGTAGCTCCTCCCAGCAGACAGGAGGGAGCCAATGAGATTAGAGGAGGGAAAGGGGTGTTACAGGGAGAGCTGGGAAGTGAATCAGTGGTACAGGCTGATACATTAGATAGGTACAAGGAAGGGTCGGGTGCTTTATTCACCAGTAGCTCCTCCCAGCAGTCAGGAGGGAGCCAATGAGATTAGAGGAGGGAAAGGGGTGTTACAGGGAGAGCTGGGAAGTGAATCAGGGGTACAGGCTGATACATTAGATAGGTACAAGGAAGGGTCGGATGCTTTATTCACCAGTAGCTCCTCCCAGCAGACAGGAGGGAGCCAATGAGATTAGAGGAGGGAAAGGGGTGTTACAGGGAGAGCTGGGAAGTGAATCAGGGGTACAGGCTGATACATTAGATAGGTACAAGGAAGGGTCGGATGCTTTATTCACCAGTAGCTCCTCCCAGCAGACAGGAGGGAGCCAATGAGATTAGAGGAGGGAAAGGGGTGTTACAGGGAGAGCTGGGAAGTGAATCAGGGGTACAGGCTGATACATTAGATAGGTACAAGGAAGGGTCGGATGCTTTATTCACCAGTAGCTCCTCCCAGCAGACAGGAGGGAGCCAATGAGATTAGAGGAGGGAAAGGGGTGTTACAGGGAGAGCTGGGAAGTGAATCAGGGGTACAGGCTGATACATTAGATAGGTATAAGAAGGGGTTGGATGGTGTTTAGCAAGTGAGGGAATACAGGGATATGGGAAATAGCTCATAGTACAAGTTGATCCAGGGACTGGTCCCATTGCCATTTTGGAGTCAGGAAGGAATTTTCCCCCTCTGAGGCAAATTGGAGAGACTTCAGATGGGTTTTTTTTTGCCTTCCTCTGGATCAACTGGCAGTTAGGCCGGTTATATATAGACACAATGGCAGTGATTGGTAGGAGCGGAATCCAAATTATAATATCATTGCTGTTACACATACAGTACAAGTAACCCTGTTCCTCTCCTTCACATATAACTGAGGAGCTGCTTCTATGCATAATGCATTATCATGTATAAAATAAAGTCTATGGGAGATGGTCTTTCCATAATTCAAAGCTTTCCAGATAACAGGTTTCTGAATAATGGATCCATATACCAAATACAACATGAGTAATACAAATAGAACTTATGCTGACAATACATTCTGCCTTTGCCTTTGAGAACTAATCATTTTTTCATATAATTCAGCAACAGAGAATTGTTTTTCAGACTTACTATCTCACCACTAATTAAGAAAGTTAGTGTAAAGTGATCCTGACATGTTTGTTCTCTAAGTGCCCACTGGGAGTGAGTGGCAAGTTCCTAACCAGAGGCATGCTGGGAATTGTAGTTGCTTCAGGATCAGAAGGGCTCCTTTATCAAGGGGGCTGCATAGTTATATTCTACATTTGTGTGCAATATGAAGTGTATATACATATGTACAGTTTGTCCAGCTTATCTAAGAATTTAAAAATATTTTCCTTTTTCTGTGTAATAATAAAACAGTAGCTTGTACTTGATCCCAACTTAAGCATTTTTCGTCCGGCGGAGATCGGTCGTTTGGTTGATGGGACAGGTCAGAAGATTTATCGGCTGCTGATATTGTCTGTTTGTCGCCCATCGTAGGATTATCAGAGAGAGACTCACCAGCTCTGTCAGACATAAGTATCGTACGATTACTGTCAGGGGCAGAACATTGGCTCATCTCTTCTTTTACCTCTTTATTTGGTCTGAATTAGTGATGGGCGAATTTATTTGGCAGGCGCGAATTTGCGGTGAATTTGCCGCCAGCGAATATATTTGCGAATGCCAGTGAAAATTCGCGGCAAAAATTTGCCGGCGTCAAAAAAAGTTTTTTTCAAAAAAACAGGCGCCGGCGTAAAAAAAACGGGCGCCAGCATCAAAAACTAGATGCCCGCGCCGTTTTGCGAATTTTTCGGCGATTCCTGAATTTCACGCAAAATTTGTGAATTTTTCTGCTAACCTGAAACGGCGCAAATTCGCCCATTACTAGTCTGAATGGTAAGACTTTGATCTGAATGGTTAGTGGCAGGTTGGATCTTTGCGTCTATGGCCAGCTTAAGATATAATTAATCCTTATTGGAAGCAAAACCAGCCTATTGGCTTTATTTCATGTTTACTTGATTTTCTAGTAGATTTAAGGTATGAAGATCCAAATTATTGAAACATCCCTTATCTTTAAACACTCAGATCCCGAGCATTCTGGATAACAGGTCCCATACCTATACATAGATACTTCCGCTTTAATGGCAGGTATGCTGTTGATAATTTTATTGCTATGACCTCGTTATATGGAAGGCAAAACATTGAGATAAGGCTATTTCAAATAAAATGAGGTTTATTGAGTTTAACAAAGAATTTTTTAATGGTTTTGCCTTGGGAAAATGATCATGTTACACCGAAGTGTCCCACGAGCATTTTGCCAAAGACACTGCACTTTTCACAATCTTTTATAGATACATACGTTATATAACTTGAACCCTCCCAAAATGGAAGAGGACTGATGTTCTTAGCTACAGATATTGCACTGAAAATAGTTTCCCGCTTACAACTGTCCCTCAGCCTTGCAGTTCTTTATCTGTTAAAAGCAGACACAGGGAGGAACTCAGTAAATGAAGAAAGCACTTCTGTAGAAGGGGCCTCATCTACTATTTGCTGACACTCTGAATTCTGTCAGTAACTTACAAAGTGAACTCTCATCACTGGGTGTCATTAATAAGAGAAATAATAAATGGGGGAACATCACTCATCCCTTCACCTTTCCTGCCTTGGGCATTTGGTTATTGCTGAGTCAGAATGATAGGGGCATTTGTTATTAGACTTTATTATTCTTACACTCTGACACATAACCATTTGTCCGTCATTGGAATAGGCTGTTCTCATATAAATGTGCTCATATTAAAAATATATTATCAATGCTCAGAACTCCAGGGATATGGGTGTTGAATTCATCAATAAGATTGATTGGATCCTGATCAGTTAAGTCTGACACTGTCCCTGACTTACTGTATATCTGCTAATGTCACTCCAGTCAGTACAGGGAATATAGAACTTACCTGTTTGGTGCTGAAGGAAAAGGCAGAGAATTCCCAGAATCCTGAGCAACTGGTTCAGTTTAGTGACACTTTCTGATTCTCCCATCAGACTTGTGCTCCTTCTTCTTATTGATAATCTTTCTGTTTGTCTCCAGTATCCAGACTCCCCATAACCACATCAGCTCTGAACTGGAATTCAGCTGGTCCCTGTGTATATTGTCTGTGTTTGGTTCTTATAGAGAATACTCACTCCAATATACAACTCCAGCTGGGGGCACAGAATCCTTATCTGTCAGATTTTATGTTCCACGGAGCTGAATTACTAACCCTTTAGTCTTGTCTATAATAATGTTATTTATTTCACTTCCCTATTACTATCCCTGTAAACAACTTGCATTAGGGAGTGGCTTTTACCTGCACAATTACACTTGTCTGATATAAACACAACATTATCACTGGGAATGTTCTGTCACTGGCTACACAACTATTCTGACACACACTGTACTTACCTACTTACCTGCCCATAGCAACCAATCAGTAATTAGTTATCAACAGTCAACTAAAAGTTAAAAAAAAAAAATCAAAAGCCTAATTGGTTGCTATGGTTACACCTCTGTTAATAAATGAGCCCCATAATATTCACTCACTGTGCACTTTCATACATTCTGTACCATTTGAAATGTGATACTTGTACTGAGCACATTCAGCTGACAATCCCAAACTTATAGACAACTAAAATGTCATATACACACCCATATATACACATACATATATACACATATAAATATATATACACACACACAGATATACACACAGATATATTGGGTATGTCTAATTCCTGCTAAGTCATCACTCCTACTTCTTACAACTCACCATTCAAATCAATTTGTATTACCATTGCCAATTATTCAAGTGTGGGGTGTGTCTTAAATGTTATATTGATTTAAGTTTATCCAGCAACTTTCCTACTTGAGTGAAGGGTTGGTATGTCTATTTTATTGCCACATCTGCCTCAGTCCCCAAATCGAAGTCACATCTTGTCTCTTTCTCATTATTACTGTTACTTACAGCTGGGGACATCGCCCCAAACCCTGGTCCCACTCACTCATTCTTCCCCTCACCCATTCTCACTCTCAGGCATTTGACAATGTTTCCATTCTCTAAAACTTTACGCACTTCTAATCCTACAAACCTAATTCACATAAAGTCATCACCCTCCCTGCCTTTCTCATGTGCCTCTGGAATGCACCATCAATCTGCAATAAACTCACAGCAGTCCATGACCTCTTTATATCTAAATCCCTTCACCTTCTTGCAATCACTGAAACATGGCTCTCCCCCTCAGACACTGCTTCACCTGCTGCCTCTGATGTGTAGGCTTCTCACTTACTCACACTCCTAGACCTGATGGCCGTCATGGCGGTGGGGTAGGATTTCTTCTCTCCCCAAATGTAGGTTTCAAAATCTAACCAACAAAACAAAGTTCTTTCTCCTTCACTCCTTTTGAAGTCCACAGCAAACATTTGTTTTCTCCAATCTCTCTGCGTGTTGCTGTCATATATCGACCCCCTGGTCCCTACTCCACCTTCTTGGATCACTTTGCTGCTTGGCTTCCATACTTTCTCTCCAGTGAGACACCTGCTCTCATTTTAGGGGACTTCAGCATCCCCATTGACAACCCTGCTTCTCCTGCCACCTGTAAACTTCTCTCTCTAACAGCTTCATTTGGTCTCTCTCAGTGGACCGACTCACCTACCCACATCAAGGGTCATGCTCTTTATCTTATATTCTATACCCATCCAACCTTACTAACTCTCCTAACCCCCTATCTGACCATCACCTACTCTCCTTTCAGATAACACTTTCACCTGCACTATCACAACCATCTCTCTCTTCCCACATGTACAGAAATCTTAATGCCTTTGATCCACAACAATTATCAACAGTATCAGCACAATCCATATCTCATATTAATACTCTCTCCTGTCCCAATATGGCAGCTTCACTCTACAATGATGCCCTTTCAACAGCACTTGACTCCCTTGCTCCTTCTACCACCCGTCACAGCTGGCCAGCTAAACCCCAACCCTGGCACACTAGTGTAACATGGTACCTCAGAAGATGTAGTAGATCAGCTGAGCGACGGTGGAGAAAGTCACGAACTGATCCTGACTTCATCCACTTCAAATTCATGCTCTCCTGCTACAATCGAGCTCTATCATTAGCTAAATAACAATACTTCTCTTCTTTAATCTCCACTCTGTCCTCTAAACTCCAGCGACTATTTGCCACATTTAACTCACTCCTATGCCCCACTCCACCCCCTCCACCCATTAATGTAACTGCCCAAGATCTTGCTCATTTCTTTAATGAAAAAATCAATCTCATTAGACTGAGCATACCGACCGACAACAATCTCAGACCAACGTGCAGTCCACTCACATCTACTTTGCACTCCTTCACCCCTGCAACTCTAGATGAAGTTAGCAAACTTCTAGCCTGCTCAAAACCCACCACCTGCTCCCTTGACCCCATACCCTCTCACCTCCTCCACCCAATCTCTGATACACTCTCTCCTGCACTTACCCACCTATTCAATCTTTCACTCTCTACTGGTATTTTCCCATCATTATACAAACAAGCACTAATCACTCCTATCCTCAAAAAACCTTCCCTTGATCCCAGCTCTCCTACTAACTATTGTCCAGTTTCCCTTCTTTTTTTCACATCCAAATTACTAAATAGGCTTGTTTACAAACACCTGATCCAGCATCTCACTCACAACTCCCTTCTTGACCCCTTGCAATCTGGCTTCCACCCAACATACTCAACTGAATCTGCACTCACCAAAGTAACCAATGATCTTCTACTGGCAAAGTCTAAAGGTCATTATTCCATTCTAATCCTTCTAGATCTCTCTGCAGCCTGTGACACAGTTGACCACACTCTCCTCCTAGACATTCTACACTCAGCTGGCATTCGGGACACTGCTCTTTCATGGTTCTTATTTGTCTGACCGTTCCTTTAAAGTTGTCTTCTCTAACTCTACTTCTACTATGTTCCCTCTCTATGTCGGAGTTCCTCAAGCCTATGTTCTAGGCCTTTGCTGTTCTTGCTCTATACAACTTTGCTAGGAAAACATATACAGTCATTTGGACTTCAGTATCACCTTTATGCTGATGACACCCAACTCTACTTGTCTACTCCTGATCTTTCTAATTCTGTCCTTTCCCAAGTCACAGACTGTCTCTCTGCTGTCTCCTCATGGATGTCACAGCGCCACCTGAAATTGAACCTTTCTAAAACAGAACTCATTATATTTCCTCCAAGATCTTCCCCTGTCCCTCAGATATCACTCACCGTAAACAACACCACCTTTCATTCCACCACACAGGCTGCCTAGGAGTCATCTTAGACTCTCATCTGTCTTTTTCACCAACATTCAAACACTTGCAAAATCTTGCCGTATTCAACTGCGCAACATTGCTCGAATACGACCCTATCTCAGTTCAGAATCAACTAAAACACTGATTCAGTCTCTCATCATCTCCCGCCTTGATTACTGCAACTTACTCCTCACAGGTATTCCAACAAGTCACCTTTCACAACTCCAACCTGTTCTAAATGCGACCGCTAGACTCATTCATCTATCTCACCGCTCAACATCAGCTGCTCCCATATGTATGTCCCTTCCCTGGCTCCCAATCTCCTCTAGAATCAAATTCAAATTACTAACACTCACATTAAAGATGCTTAACAGTGAAGCCTCTCCCTATATCTCATCTCTAATCTCCAAATACTCTCCTTCACGCAACCTTCACTCTGCTTCTGATCTTCCCTCTCGTCTCCTCTCATCACTTCTGCCCATTCTCACATACAAGACTTCTCTCTATACTTCTACCCATTCTGATCTACAAAACTTCACTCTCATCACTTCTGCCCATTCTCATCTATAAGACTTATCTCGGGCTTCTGCTTTTCTCTGGAAGTCTCTGCCTTGACCTGCCAGACTTTCCAAACTTTCAACCGCTCCTTAAAGACCCACCTGTTTAAAGAAGCTTATTCAATGTACCTTAATTAATCATTGCTGTGTCATATATCACAAAATTATTTCTAAAATCCTAATGTCTCAATTGTACCCTAACCTTTAGTTTTAATTTGTAGGGCCCTCTAATCCTATTGTATCTGTAACCTTTGTTTGTTATCTACCATTTATTCCGTTGTTATAACTAAGGTAAAGCACTGAGTATCTTGTAGGCACTATATAAATAAATGATGATGATATATATATATATAGATATATATATATATATATATATATATATATATATATACACATAAATATATACACACATATATACACACACACATGTACACACACATATATACACATTTATACTGTGACAGACTCCACTGTCTTGCAGGAAAGTACATGGAAAAGAGTACATTTAAAGTGCAAGATGGGTGTTAATATCCCCTCTCTGACAGGTAATTAAGTGGCAGCTGAGAGAGGATCTACCTGACAATGTAAAAGGGCTGTGTGAGTACAACTCAGGGGTCTCCAGGGAAGTGAGGGGCTGTGAGAGACAGAGCTGGGCAGAAGAGAGTTCCAGAGGTTGGAGCCTAAATCCCTTGTGGGGAAAGAAAGAGGAAAGGACTGGCAGAGACTGGTGATTTTTTTCACAAATACCGATGAGTGAATCTGTCCCTTTTTGCTTTACTGAAGAATTTGCAAAACCGTGAAACACATTGAATTCAATGGGCATTATTTTGTTGAAATGTTTGTACAAAATCCATTAATGTCAATGGACATTTTTTTTATGATCAGAATCTTCTCAATGACATTTCTCCAGGGTTTTTCATGAAAATGTGAGAGAGAAACAGCAGTAAAAAATGTCAGTCATTACTATTCACAATTAACTTTTAGAGTGTGATTTATCAAGGTTAAAATTAAAATTTTTGCCACAATTCTAAGTTTTTTGCACAAAAACACAAATTATATAATAATATATAAATATAATTTATATTTTCAAAAAACTCAAATGTCTGCTATTTATTAAGCATGAAAAACTCGAACGTAAAAATTCAGCATCTAAAAGTCAATGGGAGGTGTCAGGTAAAAGGTTTTTTTTTATTCAAGATTTTTCGAGTTGTTTTTTTTTGTGAGCTTGTAAACTCACAAATTTGAATGTTTTTCAGCCTATAAACTCAAAAAATTCTAGGTGTTTTAGTTTTTCCATGACTGTATTTTTTGATCTTGATTTTCAAATTTTTTTTACAATTGGATGTTTTCACAAATAAGCAGACTTTAGCGTTTCTTTAAAATGACAGTATTTCAAAAAAATTCTTGCTGCGTTTTAGGTGGTGAGCTTTTTAGTGTTTTGTTTTGAACAAGATATGCAATCAGGAAAAAATGAATGTTCAATAAAGATAATTTAAAAAAATACAATTGTTTTTAAGAATACTCAATTTAAAAAATATATAGTTACCTGACTCCTTCATTTTAATGTTGTTATTGGTATATTTACCCACAATCAGTGGAGCAAGTTGCATTTATTAGATGTTTGTAAATGTGTCTCACAAATTCTCATGTTGTGTATATTAGGGTTTTTACTTAATAACCCTCAGCTCTCAGCAGGGTCAGACTGGACCCCCAGCCCCCCCCCCCGGCGTGCCGGTACACTGTGCAAATATTTTTGCCACGACTCCGCGGCAAACAGTGGTTGCGGCAGGAAGAGACTACAAAGTGCGGATCTGGGCTGGCGGGCCCACACGAGCCTTGGGCCCTCCGGGTTTTTTCCCGGTCTCCTGTCGGCCCAGTCTGACCCTGGCCCTCAGCAAATGCTTCAGGGCTCCTCACTCCATGTGCAATTTTGGCAGTACAACGATTGATATACCCCCACTCATATGTGTACGCAAATGGTACCCTGTTCCCCTAGACCCTCTGAAGTTGTGGGGTCTGTTCCACTAACAGTTATTTTACTTATATATGTGCTTCAAGGGAAACTCCCCCTCTCTAACTTTTTTTAGTAACACAATTCACATTAATATTACAATGTAAAACCTATTTGATATCATATATTAATTCTGGTTATGGTGCCCAATGTGAAGGAGGCATGTTGTGCTGACCAGAGAAGTACACATACTCCTGACCCCCCTTGGGAGAAGTGACCCGAACTGCAGTAAATACAAGTCAGTTTTACATTGTAACTGATAACAGAGGGGTGTTAGTACTACCTGAGGAGAAAATAAAACTATAAATAATCACCTGTCATACAGTCTATGAGGGTGGCAGTCAGAGACACAGAGAAAATGCAAGTACCTAACTGTAAGGGAAACAACTCACCAAGACATTCCTCGATCCAAGATGGCGGCGCCCTATCTACCCACATGGTTCCTCCTGGTCACAGCACTGTGACGCCAGGGCCATCTCGCCAGCTGATTGGATGGCAGCATCAGAATGGACACTGGCATCAGAACGGGCGACGATGTTGGAACCCCAGCGTCAGGACGCCAATGTCATGACGCCATTGTGTCCATTTTTGGTGCCAAAGGAAGCCTATTTAAGGAGCCTAAGGACTGTGAACATTGCCCAAATAAAGGTGTCAGGGTACCTGTGCGGCGGGGGCGCCCGCCGCACCGTTCTCCTCTCTAGCCGCGCCAGCGTGTCTTCGCTGGCTTCTCTCTAGGGCTCGCAAGGCGCGCCTCCTGGGGATTTAAAGGCGCAGGCGTGCTGACGTCATACATCAGCGCGCAAAGGCGCGAAATTCAAATAGTATTTAAAGCCCAGGGTTGCTGCTTGTAAATTGCCAGTGATAGGACTTGTTTCCTGGTGCTTCTGAGCCTTAGTGCATCTGTTCCTGTGTATTATTGATCTCCTGTTGTGACCTTGCCTGTTTGACCATCCTGATATCTGTAATCCGACCCAGCCTGTATCTTGACTACTACTTCTGCCTGATCCTATTTTGATTGACTACTCGGTTTGATCCCTTGCCTTCCTGACGTTCCTAGTATCCGCCTGCCTCGACCCAGCCTGCTTGACTAAGATTCTGCCTCATCCTTTTGTACCGTGATCTTCGGCCCAAAAAGACTCTGCTAAACAGCCGTACCCCTTTGCCAGCCAGAACATCTTGCCTTATACCCCTCGTTAAGTCCAGGTGGCACCCATGTAAGCTGAGGGCCCCTCCCGAAGCCCAACGGTGGTCACACTACTGGTGAAGCCGAGCCGAGACCATGGTACTTGGCATTTGTTCTGGTGTAGGGTGCCGGTCGTGACAATAGGTTCCATACGTGTTCCTGGGTGCGTTTTGTTGGTCACAGGGGGTCACCATCTTGTAACTTTGTTATACATCTTTGCAAGACCAAGACTGTGCACATGCTCAGTGTGATCTGGGCTGCTTAAGGATCATCATAAACAAAGCTGTTTGAGTTCTGCATGGCTGGGATGTAATGTGGGGCTCACCCTGCTGTTCATAAGTATGATTGTTTCCCTTCTCAGCAGTTAGGGACCGTCTGACAATTCCTATCCACAGCAGTAAATGAAGGGAGAATGTCACTGCATACCTATTGATTAGAGTATAACAGTACTTTATTAGCATGTTCATGCAGTCATTACACTTCAGCAGTAACCAACTCTAATCCTTTAAGCTGTATAGAAAGTACAACTATTGTGTACAGTGACACCTACAGGCCATTTGTATAAACACCACATATTCCCCCTATAGTAGCAAAGCATTTGGGCAAATGTAATAAACAGCAACAATTAAACAGTATGCATTTTAAAACAATATTATACATTCTTCACATCACAAAGTCCTTGGTCCATGCAGATAGTTTTCTGATTCTCTCAGTACACCTTATAGGTTCACTTTCTTCAGGCCTATTGCAGTTGACATCAAGAGTAGGAAAATTTCCTTCATCAAATGGAGCTTCTCCAAAGTCATATCTAACGGGAGTAAGTCGACTTGCATTCCATATGCGTCCATCAGACAGTTCATATGTGTATGGTCCTTGCTGGCGTCTCACTTCAAGTGGTATAGTAAATTTAGATTGTCCTTGTTTCAGTATTCCTGGTTTCTTAATTCTGACTAAAGATCCAGGCTGAAAGTGCACTTCTCTGGCACCATGTTTTCTGTCAGTATAAGCCTTACATTTGGATTGTTGACGTTTCACAATGTCAGCAGTAGATGATTTTGTAGGCACAGTATTTTGTGGACGTTTGATGTCTGCAACATGTAACTTAGTGCACCATAGGCAGCAGAAGATGGTTTTGGCTAGGGGGGCCAGTAAACGGAGAATAGGCAGCATGCGTAATGCTCCGCTGCAACATTTTTACCACTCCCCCTTTTGGTCACTCCCTTTAGACTCCACCCACTTTCCCATGTGCTTTCACTGAATTTTCAGGAAAATCAAACCATAGCAGTGGGGGCAAAAATTACTTAAAGTCTGGCACTGCAGGAAGGAGGTATTAACCCCACATGTACAATTGTAACTGAGAGCTGTGAATGCTGCACTACAAGCACATTATGGGGGAAAAGAATCTGGCAGCTAAAGTACATTACATGCAGAGACTGTGAGATACTCAGAAGTCATACAAAGGAGCAGTAGGTACTAATAACATAATATAGAGAAGGCCCCACAAACACTATAAAGAACATTATATAGTAAGAAGCAGAGGCACTGACACACCAAATACATAGAGAGCAATGGACAATGGCACCACGAGCAGTAACATATAGAGAATACTGACAGGCCAAGCACAATATACAATAAAACAAAGTGGGTATAAGTACAAGAATGAATTATATATATGTAAGAATCAGTACAGACACTCCAAGCCTATTATGAGTTCTATGACCTCCCCAGGAGCTGTAGGTCTGGAGCATTGTGTGACCTGTAGTAGGGAAAGCCATGCAGTGACTGTATTATGTGAAAAATTCTAATATCTCTCACTACATGGATCCCTTTTCTGCTAGTTACACAGCAATGTTGTACTCATTCTCCAATCCCACTGCATCAGCATAATAATTATATATACACATAGTAATTTAGGTTGAAAAAAGACACATCTAGATTTTTGGCCTAAATAAAACCTGACTAACTTGTAGCTGATACAAAGGAAGAAGAACAACCCCTTCTAAAGCTTCTCCAATTTGCATCAAATACAATTCTTCCTGACTCCAAGATGAAATTGGATCATTTTCTGGATTAACTTTGTACTAAGATCTTTAACCCTGTATTTTCTGTATACCCCCCCAACCAGAATCCCCCAGAATTCACAGCACAATGGCAACTTTATTAATAAATACCTCCAGAATTCATAGCAGAATGGCAATTCCATGTAGAAATACCCCCCGGACTCATAGCAAGATGGCATGGTGGGAATTGCATGTATAAATAACCCCAGAATGCATAGTAGGATGGCACAGGTGCAAATCCATGTATAAATACCCCCAGGACTTATATCAAGATGGCACAGGGGCAATTCCATGTATAAATACCCCAGAACCCATCAGCCACCTTTTCCTACTATAATGGCACATTCCATTTCTTCCATGATGGGGCAGTTCTCTCCTAAAATAATGGGATACTCCTTTCCTACCATGATGGGACAGTCATTTCCTTTTCTCCCACAAATATCCAATAGCAAATGGACAGTAAGACCTGTACTTCCATCAGGGGACCAGCGGCAACAATAAATAGTTATTTGCAGGCTCGGCGGCCCATTTCAATACTGTCTGCGGCCGGTGGTTGGGGAGCCCCTACTGCACTGATCTCCTTCTGTCCCATAGCCACCTCCTCACCCTCCCCTACATCCAGCCTCTGTAGTCTTGTCACTTTTATTTACACTCCATTCCTGCTCATTCTCTCTCTCTTTTTCACACTAATTCCCCCTCCCTCCCACAAACCAGCCATGAAAAAAAGCTTCCGTTTTACATCTCTGGTCTCAGCTCCCCCTCCCTCCCTCCCTCCCACAAACCAAAGGTGGACTCTGTGACTTTGACTTTTGAGACCGGAGTTGTAAAACTATCAAGCAGGGCCGGAACAAGGGGAAGGTAGATTAGACAAGTGCCTAGGGAGCAAAGCTGGGGGGCACCAGACACTTACCTGCTCTGTCACTTACCCCATGTCCTGTCCCCTCTCTCCCCAATTAAGTGTGACAGTTCAACATCTTCTTGCGTTACCGTGCATGCGCGCATTCCAATTTGCAAACTCGTTCATGCACACTAGGTCACCAATTCATGCATACATGCAGTCAGTCGTTGCCATGGTCAGGTAGGTTGCCCAGGGCATTGGCCAAGTATTCTGGGCTCTCTGGCAAAAGCCAATTAAGTTTTAGAAACTTTGTATCTTTTTCTGGCTGTTCAGTGCAGTGCGGGTTGAACTGTCAAAATCAAGGGACAATTGGGAGCAATGTCTTCCCAATAATCATGACATTGTCTCTATTTGTGCTAAAAATAATACCATCAGGCAGAAAATCCTACTTTTGACTCATGTAAAACGAATAATTACATACCTCCCAACATTTAGGAAACAGAATGAGGGACAAGAAGATTTAGCGCAATTTAGAAGATTTGGCCACGCCTGTTTTTTGTGACCACACCCCCTAATTACCATGTTCATTTCACATAAATTTGCAGGTTATGGAAGTTTGAACACATTTCTGTGGTTTTTATTTGTTATTATAGTTTTGCAAATAAAGGTGAATTGCCCTTTTAGCTGTGAGTCTACAACAGTATGTCAAGTATCTATTCTGGGCTCTCTGTCAATAAAGTTAGAAACGTATTTGTTTCCGGCTGTTCAGTGAAGCAAATCAAAGAGAAACCCGGGACTTACTGTATCAGGACAAATTTGTGCCAGTTAACTTAATTAGTTTACAGCCACAGTAATTATCATCATTTATTTATATAGCGCTGTCAACATACGCAGTGCATTAATTGCCAGTAACTTCCATTTGTCACAATAGGAAATGAAGAGAGCAATACATTTAGGGAAGAGATAAACAGGAACAGTGTAAGGGGCTTTGATGTTTTACCCTCCCTTCTGTCTGCGCCAGTGTAAAGAACTACATTTCCCAGCATTCTCCCTTGTATTCAGATACCAGGGATTATTATTACTTGTGCTGCTAACAGCGCCACCCAGCTGTCACTCCCAGTACTGTCCCTGGTCACAGACGTGTGGGATTCTGGGTTCTTTCCCCACTAAGGGTCAAATTCACTTAGATGCGAAGTTGTGCCAGACGCAACTTCACCGCACTTCGCCACACTTCTCCCACACTTCGCCAGGCGTATTTTCGCCAGCACTCGCAAATTCACTAAAATCCGAAGTTGCGCACAGGGGTAGCGTAAGTTTTCGAAGTTGCGCTAGCGTTAATTCGCCAAGCGAAGCGAAGTTTTACTAGCGATGGTTCATTTGCATATGGCGCCAAATTCAAATTTCAATGGACGAACACGTATCAGCACTACAAATGGCTAGAAAACCTTCAAATCAGCAAATAAAAATGTTATTTTGCCCTACACATGTGCCCACTGTCTAGGTAAGTTGCCATGAGTCAGGAAATGTAGGGGGGAAGGAGGGGAGCCCCCCAAAAAAATTTTCAATCTTTTTCAGCCTATCACCCATCATGTAGAAAACACGCCAGTGTTTTTTGGGACTTTTTTTGAAACAATCTACTATATTGCGCTTCACCAGGTCTGAGGTGGCGAAGAAAGTCTACCGTAAAAGGTAGCGTTCAGTACACTGCGCAAGTTAGTGAATTTGCGTAGTTACGTCACTAGCGAAAATTCGCCTGGCGTAAGGGTGCGAAGTAACACTAGCGAAACTATGCCAGCGTTCGTTAGTGAATTTGCGCAGTAACGAAAAATGCCAAACGCTAGCGAATTAACGCTAGCGTTCGGTGCTTCGGCGCTTAGTGAATTTGCGCCCAAGTCTTGTTTGTTGATTTATTCACTTCCACATTCCTATTCATCTCAGTCTGAAGAGTCACAAATCCAAATATTTTGCTTTCAGATTGTGACATGCGTCTCCGCTTCCTCTATTATCCTTATTATATATATTATATTATTACTTATCCATTCATTTGTATTTCAGACGGTGGATTCTGGATTATGAACCAGAATTTATTGGGCACCACAGCACCATTATTGTAGGACCCTCTGGGAATTATTAACATGAAGGGTGAGGGGTAATGTGTTTGATTGAAGGGCCTGATAATAACATTACAGCTATTGGCACTGAATCAGCCTGAGGAAATAGAAATTCCAGTTATTTGTCACTGCTGAACTCTGGGCTGAAATACTGGAGAATAAACAGACACCAAGGGTGGAACCCATCATCTCCCACTCTCTAGTTTCTATATAGGGATATATATGGGGCGTAGGAGGTGATTGTTTAGCATTCTGAGTGGGTCAGGCAGGTCTGTATTTCATTTTCTTATCCACAATCCTGTCCCTACGAGCATTGAAATGTCATATTGGAAGAACTTTGGGCTTCTAGAGACCCTCTGGGGTTGGTTTATTAACAAAGATGCTAAACAGCCCATAACAGCCAATCATAACAGCTAAACATTTTGCTATAAATAAAAAGCAGAGATGTGATTGGTTGTTACAGGTATCTGCTCTGGTGTAATTTAGCACCTATGTGAGTGAATAAGCCCCAGCTGTGCTGCTTTACTTCCCAAGGGGGCCGCATGATGGTGCCGCATTCCTAAAACAATCATGAGAAATGGCATGCTACTAGGCAAATACTAAAAGTCTTACATTTCATGTACTCACATATCCTGAGATTTCATTTATTCCTGGATATTCCTGGGAGCCCAACCCGAAGCCAATTAGGGAACACTTAAAGGAGACATATTGTGTGAAAACAAGAATTATGCTCTTTTAAATATAGAAAGAATGTGTTTTGGGTTAACTTATTCATTTCTGAAAAACCCTACTAGCCCCACCCATCTTGCTGCTGCCTTCTTACCCAGGCTGTGCAGGGGAGCTGGCACTCAGCTCACTGCACTGTAAGACAGGAACCAATCAGCAGCTAGCAGGACCTGATAGGGAACTGGTCTGTCTTTGCTTGAGTGACTGCAGGGCTGTGATTGGCTGTCCCCCTCTGTCACGGATATGGTACTTCCAGCTGCACGTGACTTTAGGTGGGACTATCAGGGGTCACTCACTCAGTCTCTCACTCACCTTGCACACAGGTTAGACTAACACAACAGCACCCCAAACACCAACCAACACCCACATAACTCATTCGCTGCCACCATCTATCATTCACAGGCGATAGAAACCTAATGTGACTATTCCCCTGTTCTCTCTAACAGGTAATAACTCACAATACACCAATTCATTAACACTCTCTCACTATAGTCAGTTAGTTCCTACTGATTCAACCAGTACTTCAGCATGCAGAGGGTTAAGGCTCACAGTTAACTCTTTCAGGCTAGGTTCGTTTAGAGCATCAAAGACAATCTTATTCAATTCTCTTTACTATTATAAAAGGTATAACAGTGCAATATACAAAAAGATGTTACAAAAAGAGACAGACATTCAATAATACAATTACACACAGTTGTAAAATAAAAGGGAAAACATGGAAAACCTATACTTGACTCCAAAGATATAGAATTCCTGGTCCTGGAGGCAAGGGGGAAACAAAGGGGATAACTTTCAATCGCAATTGGTCCTCCAAAGTAAATCCAAAGTTTAGTCAGAAGAGCTGACTATTTATTAGTGATTTCAGGGCATCATTTCTCACCACTTACTTCGATCTTGCCCACTCCTACACCTTGTGTATTACTCCCTTCCCTTTAGACTGTATGCCTATGCATAGGGCCTTCCTCACCTTTTGTACCTGTATTGATTGTGATGTTTGTTACTCCATATATTCTATATATGTAATTCATGTGATGTAGTTGTATAATCACATTTACTTTACAGTGCTACGCAATATGTTGGCGCTATATAAATACATGTTAATAATAATAATAATCAGGTAACTGGACACTCCCCTCTCCCTCAGGAATGTAAGGGGCGTGGCAAGCAGGACACAGATTGAGTGAGTATGAGCTCCTGTGAGTAGGAACTGGACCAAGAATATAATGACCATAACTCCTTATAGGAACATAGGAGAGAGATGATATAATATTCATTGGTTATTAATTCTCTCAGGGATTCCATAGATACTAAACATCAATACTGTGTGACCTGCCCCTGCCCAGATATTCACATCTAATACACAGAGTAACAAACCCAGTCATGTTTGGACTCATCTGAAAGCTGAAATTGCCTTGAGCCCATCACCAGTTTTTTATATTGTTGGTATAACAGGTCTGGGTTATATGAGGATAGATATGTTTCAGAAGGTCTTATATGTGACCTTTATTTCATCTGTGAGGGTCTTGCTGGGAACTTTAAGTTCTCACTCCTTGGGCTTCCTCCTCCCCATGGAATGGCTCTTATCAGCCAGGGCTTAAGTTGGCCATACATGTTAAGATTTTTAAAAGATCAGATCCTCATTGTGAGACCACGATTTTCTTAGAACAATCGTACGAATTGACCATCAACTAAAAAGACCAATTTGCCAGGAAAACAAAGGGGAGCTCCTGCTTGGCCCTGCAAACATAGATACATTGCACTGGGACCGACAAAGATTTTTTGACCTGGCTGATCAATTTCTGACAGATGTCGGCCGAAAAATCGTAAGATGTACGATCGTTCGAATCCCACTAACCGCACAATAATTTCGAAGGATTGGTCGGACTTCGCTAAAATCGGTCGTTCGGCAAGAAGAATCGTCGTGTCTATGGGGGGCTTAACAGAAGGGCATTACAGCTCTGACCCCTCTGACCATAGTGAAAAGAGACCTGTTATGTGTCTGATTTAGATGTTGGCACAAATATTTCTCATGATACCTTGGCCTGTTTTATTAACTATTACAGACACCCCCCTACTGTGCTTCTGGCAGGGACTGTTAGGACACGCCCACCCCTCATTTGAAATTCGGACAGGGACTATAGCAAATCTATTGGTGCTCCAATAAAGGGGACATTAATTTTAAGCCCAAAATCAACCCCACACCATATATTAGTCATTTTTGCCTACATTATTAGGTGGGTTTCACCACTCCTATAATTCTCCTTTATTTGTCAACCTTCGTTGTAGATATTTCTTCACCTTAATCAGCATGGCTTCTGCAACAATGTTTTCTGACTTTTTAATTTTGTTTTGAGGCAATGGGAACCCTGACCAAATAGTGAACCACAAAGAGGAACAGCTGAGTCACATTCTAAGAATCTTTAATTCCATTTCCACATCTCCCTGTGTGTCGCCAGACAGTGTCTCTTGAGTCAATTCAGTGATGAGGAGACCAAAATGTGACAATAGTGTTTGTTGTATTAACCTTTCTACAGCAAAATTGTGTTTTTTACCTTCATCAACTTGATTTGCCCTTCAGGTATGTCTTAGTTTGATTCAGGATTGCCCCAGAATACTTATTGTAAACGACCAGTTCCCTGGATCATCACTGCACTTTATTTATCAATGCCAGGAGCCTTCTTCTTTCTCACACAAAAAAGCATCTACCAGAAAAAACAAACATACTAAGTGAATCCTACAACACTATAGTTCTCAGTGAAGCAAAGTCACTTCTGACCACCTTAGGAAAGGTCTGTGGGTAAATAACATAAAATTAAATTATTTATATCGTCCCCTTAGAGATTTGTAAATAGTGGTCAATAGCAACTACCATGGTCATTCTTCCTAACTGAGACTCTCCATGTCCTTTGCTCAGTTGCTCTTCACTCCTTGCATTTCCATAATGTCCTTTTTGCTTACTGGATACCAAAATGCACCAAATACTTTAAACGTGACCTTACCAGCACTTTAATAGTGGAATTACATTGCCCCCTTTTTGGAGCAATGTCTTGCTGACCACCAATGACTTAACTTAACTAATTGCGAATAATCGTACGCTGCATATTTTTAAAACCCCAAATTCATAACCTTGTTATAAATGAATATATATATGAATAGCATCTGATACCCTTAGATACATTATTTTGAACAACCAGATCAGATAAATCATTAGTATCAATAATCATTAGTACAGAACTAATAATTAAAACAATTTATCTCTCAGTTTCTCCATTGCTGTTTTCTTTTTGGTTGGATCTGTTGTATTCTGGTCCTGCTCCACAGTTTGGAAATTCCTAGCGACAACCAAAGGGACGATTCTTCTCTCTACTAAATGCCCCAGGCTGGGGTGTCCCACTCTGCAGATGAATTCAGCTCCTTGGTCAGTCTTCTGGTCTGGGGAGAAGGTTAATTGTGTTTCAGAAGAAAATGTCCCATCTTCCTGCCTGGCAGATGTAAGATCTGAAACTTTATAGCGTTTCTCAGGAAGGGGGTTATCTGATTGGTCTCCTTCCCCCTTCCTGAACCAGCTGACAGTCAGGGCATCAGGGAAATACCCAGAGATCTCACAGCTCAGTGTCACTTTCTTCTTACCCAGTGTAGGAACTAGGATCTCTCCTACCTGTGGGCACCAGGGAAAATCTGCCAATAAAATATACGCATATATTTACACAGGTAAATCATTATACTATAACATAACTTCTATGTGAGCAAATTTAATCTAAGACTCAACATAGATGTATTATGCTCTGTTCCACCTCAATCTTTTGCAATTGCCACTACTTAATTACCAGGTATGTTAGGAATGGGTGCTTAATTAAAACTAGATAAGGCATTTGTATAATACCTCATTATGCCCCCTTAATAACCCTACCCCTAGACCACACCCATATATGACCCAGAGTTCTATAGTCACCTTGCCCAAGTCACATAGGTTTACGGTGGTATGTGTATATAGCTCTGTCTGCAAAACTGAAGCACTTTCCTAGACTTTACTATATATTTACCTGTTACTTACAATTCAGGGGCTACATAATCACATTACTTCATATACTGTAGGCTTCATATTGGGGATTTCCGTTACTCACAATACCCTAGAAACTTCTATACTCACATGGTTTCAGTTCACAACCCCAGTTACCTACCCACCAATTACCCATAGTTCCCTGGATTCAAGGGATTCCACAGTCACATGATTCCAGGTAAAATGGACTTCATACTGAGATCTGTGTATAACCCCCACCTAAATGATGTTCCTTTATTAACCCTACCACAGTTACCTACCCACCTGTTACCCACAGTTCCCTGGATTCAGGGGCTTCCATAGTCACATGGTTCCAGGTCACATGGACTTTATATTTGACATCTTTGAAGTTTTCCCCAGGAAAGGTGCACACACTGGTAACCTCATGTGTAAGATCTTCCTGTTGTGTTAGCTTGTTCTGACTTTGTTGCTCAAATTGTGCCGGGCTCTCTCCGTGGCTCCAGTTGATGTGAATATCTTGAGGATAGAAGCTCCGTAGGGTGATAGAGAACTGAACTCTGTTGTTATCAACAAGTTTCATTTCTATGGGCTCTAGGAGCATGGGCTGAGCTAGAAGGCAAATGAAAAAAACATATAATAATATTATTTATAAATATATAAATATAAGGGATCTATAACTCTAAAAAGATCAATTTCTGACAAATGGCTGCTTTGCTCTTAAACAATGACCAGAATTTATGAAAAACATCTCAAGGAAACAATTTGGCTTTTCCTACTGAAAAGGTCCTCCCTTCAGATATTTTATTCACCCAAAGAGGTGCTTTCTTTGGGTTATCAGGGGCGTAATGTCTCTGGACATTCACTATTCTCTGTGCACATGTAGTGATGAGTAGGCTTGGGAAAATTTGACCCGTTTCAGTTTTTTTTTGCGCACAATGCCATACAAGTCTATGGGCGTCATTTCCGCGGCAAAACAAGCCGAGAAAATTCGCCCATCCCTAGTGGACCTCCACTAAGAAATTCTCAAGTGGGTCACTTGTCACCCCTAGGTTTACATTCTAATAGATTCTTATAAGAGGTGGTTACAGGGGGTACTTTGACTGCTGCACTTTTCCCCAGGCAACATTGGCACATTATATAAGTCTGTACAAAGGTTCTGGATACTGGATGTGGTTCCTAAGTTCTAAGGCTGCTCTGTTGCTGTTGACTCAAACCAATCTCATCACGTGAAAACTCATGGACGAGATTCAATTCGAGGACAAAAAACTTTTCTCCAAATTCAGTTCCAGTTTTCCCATAGGCTTCAATAGAGTTTTCATGTGATAAACCATGAGATACATTTTTCTGAATTGAATTGCATCCCAAATTGAATATCACCCAATGAGTTTTCGTGTGATAAACCTTTTTCTTGTTGAATTGAATCTGGGAGGGATTAACTAATATAAATCTGTTTGTAGACTCACCCATGACATTGATGGTGCCAGTGTTTCTGTCTATGGGTCTGACCAGACTGGGATGTGCCACCCTGCAGATATATTCTGCCCCCTGGTCTCTCAGTTTGGGGGAGATGGTGAGACCTGCGGTGTAACTGTAGGTGTTATCTTCCTGTTTGCAGGATTGCATTTTGGGGTGTGTACTGGGCACTTCTGTTAGTTCCTCACTCTCTGCCTCTTTCCTCAGCCACGTCACTGTCAGGGCATCAGGGAAATACTCTGAGATGTTGCACTGCAGGGTGGTTGGGCTGTTATGGAGAAACTTAGTGCCCTGTATTGGTTCCACAATGGGGTCCCAAGGGTAATCTGTGAAAGAAAAGGATATGTCATACACTGCACATACACATATTGATTGTGTATGGATATCTGAACCAGTATAAACCAGTATAAAGAGGGATAGATCTGGAGTGGAAGAAAATTAGTTAACACATGGTTGTTACATAGGAATGAAAACTTAATGTGGGTAAATTACAGCATAATAAAAGGTTTCAAAATTCAAAGTAGATTGCAGTGTCATCAGGATGAGGGCCATAGCTGAACCCTACACTATAGGGTAGGGTTCAGCTATGGCCCTCATCCTGATAAAAGTTCTTCATGAATTCTTTATGACCCACAGTCAAAGAGATTCATAGACATCTTTGTCTTACATGAGTTTTATACAATCTGGTACATAAACATATGATATATGAGATAATCAGTGATGGAAACATTGCATAACATTAAAGAAGAACATGCCTAAATTACATTTTACTTGTATGATACATTCAAAGTAAGTCTCCCCAATCAGGTAATGTGAGAATCTCACCTGGATCCTGTATAGAGAAAGCTCTATATTCTGGTGCATCCAAGGATCCATGTTCCCAAGTCATATCCACTCGGAATGCTGGATCCTTAAACTGATTCCCAGGAATCCTGGCCTCACTGCACATATTGAATGTTAGATCTGAATTTTCTTCATATTGTTCTCTGGATTGAGTCTTCTCTTGGGAATCTCCCACCCCAAAGGTCCATGTGATGGAGACATCTCTGGGGTAGAATCCCCGCAGGGTGAGAGAGTACATGATCTCCCCAGAATCACACAGAGATGGGACCACTGATACCTGTGCTGGTTTGGCTGGGAAATAAAAACTGGCATTAAGGAGTTATTCGTTTATGAACCCAAACTGGATGTACAGGACATTATTTTAAACAATAGCGAACTTAATTCAATATGAATATATCGTCTATCCAACCAATATCTATTAACTCTGTAAAAACTCTATGATTATTGGGAAAGTTGGGATGTAAGAACTGTGTCCATGTAAAGGTCTGACCATAAAGTCTAAACAATTGACTCCTGGATTCAGCACATCATTGATTGAGAACTGTAGTTTATTGTTCTACCATTGGTTATATGGTACAGTAGAGAGAAATATTTTCTGTTCCCGTAATAATGTTATCCACTTTATATATTTTATCATCCTCTCATCTGTACTTTTAATGTGATTATGTATAACAGCACTTACCATAAATGTTTGTGCAATGGAATCTCTTCTCCTTAGTCTTCCCAGCACAGACAAACCTGCAGATGAGGGTCACATCTCTGTGTTTCCCCACATGGGGTACAAATCTCAGGGAAGAGCAGTAGCTTTGTAGCCCCTCTTTCCTACAGGTGATCAAGTAGGAGTCACCCAACAGTTGTTCTGCTTCCCCTGGGTCCCCTGAGTCCCGACACTGTGGTATCTCCCACTGGTCTCCTGACCTCTCCTCAATCCATGTGACCTGTGGGTCCCCCTGTGGGCAGTTACTGACCGTACAGTACAGAGTGGTCTCTTCTCCATCCAACAACTTCTCTGGCCCTTTAATCTCACTCACTGTCATACTCCGAGAAGCTGCTGAAACATATTATTGGTCAGTTATCATCATCATCCTCGTTAATTCATACAGAGCCTTCAAATTTTACAGTAATTTAACATAATAATTATAAAATAATTTCGCCAACATGGATTTCAGAATATGGAAACTGAGAAGGAAATCTGATCCCCAACTGATATGTATCATGGTGTACTTTGTTATTATTATTGTTCCATATTTCACTTTGACTTTGAGTCACCACATTTTACAAGTAGATATCTCAGGAGGATTCCACCCAACCTAATCCTAGTGTTTTTGGATCCTAAAATTGTATGCAGAACAATAAAACAACAGACAGACTAGAGACAGGTAACAAATGTTTTTATAGTACCAACACATACCTTTCATTTTGTGTTTCCAGATTATTGCAGCAATTCCCAATCCGGCTACAAGTAAAAGGGTCAGTGCTATCACCATGGCAATCCTGCTCCTCTTGTCTAAATGAATTGAAGGAAACTCATCAGTCTTAAACTCTATAAAGAACCAACCCCACCATATAGTGTATCTAATGGTCTCATATCACCCCACTTGTTTTACTGAAATAAATATATACACAGCTTGAAGCCAGTGCTAGTAAAGTCTGAAACATCTTGTTGCCCAAAATGTCCCATCAAAATCTATTTTAAGCTATACTCTATCATTCACAGACAGCGATTAATAAATCTGTCCAATTCCCTGTCGTTTTGCAGAAAAATTTGCAAAACTGCTTAAAAATTTGTAAAATGACGAAAAATGTTTTTGCCGCGTGACAATTTTCATTCTCACTTCAGATGTATTAAAGTCAGGGGCATTTTTTCTTATGCCGACATTTATATCTCAACAACTTTTTTGACATGGTGAAATTTTCCTCTGCAAATTTTCACCACAGTTTGGAAAAAACATTTGCAGACGGAGAAATGCGGAATTTCACCGCAAATCAATGATTGGCAATAAAATTCACTCATCGCTATTCAAGGATGTTCTAAGTTAAGAAAGCTAAAAATAATGTATATCCCTTCCAAGATCTATTAAGTATTAGGTTTCCGCATCTTCACTTAAACCTTCCCTTCCTTCTTTTCTCTCCTGTATATCACCTGACACCTGTTATGTTTGTTTAACTTCCAGTTAAAATATTGGGGCCAAGAACACTTACCTACAACCTTTAACACAACCTCCCCATCCTTTTTTTCTTGTCCGTATACAACATGACACCTGTAGATCCCTTCATCCTTGACGGACACGTTGGCCAGAGATAAGGAGGCATCTCCCATATTTGCTGCCTGTCCATTGAATGAAGTCCTTGGGCTGAGGGACAAACCTTTGTTATCATATCTTGCAATTTCCTTATCCTGAAAGTACCAGATTACAGTTGGGGGTTCATGGTTTTGGGATGTTTTTTCTATTTGGAAGTTGCAGTGAAGAAGAACATCAGAGCCAGCGAGTGCACGTTGGGAATTAGTAAATATGTCCAGAACTGCACCTGCACCAGAATAATACAACATTTCAAGTGCTGAACCTCCTCACCACTATATATTTATACTCTACATGGCCAAACATATCTGTCTCTTCTAATTAGTGGAATTGGCTATTTAAGACACACACATTAATCTGTAGCAAAATTATGTTTTTTTAGAAGTTTAGTTAAAGCTTTTAAGAAAAACGTTATTAGCTTTAGAAGCCACTGCCTGACACTGCCTAGAGTTGCACAGTCTGTTATTCACAAATTCCACAACCGTTTCTCAATCAATAAAAACTCCTCACAATTCTACGAAGTGTAAAACTAATGTAAGACTAGAGAAAAATAGAAAAGATCATGCTGACAGTTTAATTATACAGTATACTTAAAGAATTGAAGGGAAAGCCCCAAAATACTCATATAAATCTGATGCCTCCTTGAGAGAATTTTATATTCTTTTAAAAAATACATTATATTTGTTACATTTCTATGTCTTGGATCCAGATACTAGATAATAGGAGAAATGTACAATAAGGTGGGTAGTGTGTTTCCACTGTTGTAACCCATAGCAACCAATCAACATATAGGGTCAGATTAACCAATAGTTGAAATAATTTCCATCAATAATAGTATGTAGTACTGCAAGGTTCATTGATTATCAGCCTTATGAATTGATCTTTGGGGTGGGATGAGATTGATTCCTTAGAATACAACGTTAATGTTCATTTAATTAAGATTAAATGGATCTAGGAAACCTGTCCCATAATGATTGATGTTCTGCCTTTTACTTTTAAAAGTTATATTGGTTGTTATGGGTTACTAGACTTTGCACTTCCTGCTAATTTAACCCCTATTATGAATATGTTAGTCCAATTAATAATTTAATACTTTAATAATTTAATACACTTAATAAAAAGCTACTCAGTACAATCCTCCATGTTTTTACCAAATTGCAGGTACTTTCCCCAGAGTCCCAGTATCATTGTTCCCACTACACATTGGCAGAGATATTATGGGGCAAATTCACTAAGATCTGAAGTTGCGCCGGCGACAGCTTCGCCACACTCCGCTGCACTTCGCCAGGTGTAGTTTCGCCAGCGCTATGCAAATTCACTAAAATGCGAAGTTGCGCTCAGGGAGGCGAACGGTAGCGAAGTTGCGCTAGTGTTAATTCGTCAAGCAAAGTGAAGTTACGCTAGCGATGCCTAATTTGTATACGGCGCCAAGTTAAAGTACAATGGACGTATATGTTGCAGCAAATACATTACACTACATAAGCCCAGGGAACCTTAATTAAATAAAATAGAGTTATTATATTGCCCTACACATGAGCCCACTGTATAGTTTATATGCCATATGTTAGGAAATGTAGGGGGGAAGCCGGGTACCCTAAAAAAAAAATTTACGCACTTTTGCAGCCTATCACCCTGAAAAAAGGAAAAGACGCCAGCATTTTTTTGGGACTTAAAAAATTTCAACTTTTTTTGAAGCTATCCCTATATACTCTATTGCACTTCACCTGCTCTCAGTTGGCGAAGGCAAGTCTGGCGCAAGAGGTAACGTTCATGAAAATGCGCAAGTTAGTAAATTAGCGTAGTTACGTCCCTTCGCCATAGCGCAACTTTGCCTGGCGTAAGGATGCAAAGTAGCGCTAGAGTAGGTCCACTTCGCAAGCGAATTTACGCCAGCGCCCGTTAGTAAATCGGCAAAGTAACAAAATGACGTCACGCTGGCGAATTTGCGCTAGCGTTAGCCACTTCGCGCTTTAGTAAATTGGCCCCATAGAGACTAATGTAGTGGAGAGGGGGATATACAGAATTGGAATGGGAATTTGCAGAGACTAATGCAGTTGGAGGAGGAAGACACATTTGGGGGGGGTATGAGACAGGGGCTCATATATGTGTAACAGGGGGACATGCACTGGAGGGACAGGGAAGTTGAAGAATTTGTATTTGGGGTGAGGAGAGCAAAGGTGACTGATGTATGAGGAGAGGAAAGGCTGATGTACTGCTGGAAGGTTAGTGGTAAAGGGCCAAATAAACTCCATATAATAAATAAAACTTACCTGCCGGGGGCAGAAATAACAGGCAGAGAAATCCCACACTGAGGGTTTTAGGGAAGTGGAGCAGTTTGGCAGCCCCTCCAGCCTCTCCCATTTCTTTGTTGTTCAGACACTTCCAATAGTTCAAATATAATCTCATATAAACCCTGACAACTTCAATGTCGGCCCCCCAGTTGTCAAAGCCCCCCAGTCGTCACACAGGGGCAAATCCTTGGGATAAGAGTGTGGGGGAGAGCTTATGAGCCGAGCAGGGGTGACTCTGGGGTCCGTTATTTCTCTGCCACAAAATCTACTTTCACTTTCATTCACTACAAACTTCTCTTTTTAGCTGAAACTCCACTTTAACTCTATCATTCCCTTGCCAGGCGCAAGTTCATTGCATTGCAAAGCTTTTCTATCCCAACATCTGTCTGTTTGACTGGTCATTTGTAGTTTAGCAGTTTACCCTTTAGAGTGTAAGCTCTTGTGCACAGGACACTGTTATACTACTACAGTACTAAGTACTCGCAGTCACTCTATTAATACATTTCAGTGTTTTCTTGCGCATCTGATGTCCAGTAAAATACTTGAATTTCCCAAAAGTTTCCAAAAATAACCAGATTTAGTCTGTGGGAGCTGAACATGTCATTGACCAATTGCCCTTTTCAGTAATCAAATCCTGACTTCAACCCAACTGAACCCCTGTGGGATGATCTGGAACCAACTGAGACCCTGATCCCCAACATCAGTGCTCACCCTCAATAATGCTCTTGTGTCTCAATGGAAGCAACTCCCAGCAACAACTCCCAGCAACAATGTCCCAACATCTAGTGGAACTTTCCCAGAAGAGCAGGGGCAGTTACAGTAGCAAAGGCAGGGGTAAAATAAACGTATCTATTAGGTGTACAAGGGAAGATTTAATTCAGGGAATGGGGTGACTGGAGAAGCAGGAATAATATACAAAGACAAAACAGAGGGAAGAGAAGTGAGATTAAACAGAGTGTAGAAAGAAATATATAAATATATTGTACTAAAGGAAGAGAAACAGGAAACCTGGGAGTGAGGAAGTGAGAGACAATGGAAAGATATACGTGTATAATATATATATATACTGCACTCAGCAGGCTCAGAGAAACTGATTTAATAAACATAATACATTTATATTTATATATCTGACATGATCACTTCCACAAAAGACAAATTGGCTTTATTAATCTGTTTATTAGGGGCAAGTGCAGAATAAAAACAGCAAACACACAGACAAAGGCCTCACACAAAAGAAGGAGAGAGATAAGTCTCATTATAAGGGAAGAAGGGTGAGATGTTAGAGAATTTAAATTACAAATAATTGGGGTACATGAGACATAATCAAGGCAGTAACTGATTCCTTTGCAGCCTGCGCCCCCTACTGGCACATCTCAATGACACTCATGCTAAGGGGGAGGGGTAGCGCTGATATTACTCTATTCTCGTCTGTATCTTCCATTCTACATTCATTTAAACGGGTTGTTCCCCTTCCAACATTTTTTCACTTCAGTTGGTTTCAGTTTCCCAGAAATAAAGACTTTTCTCAATAATTTTCTATTTTCGATTTGTGTTCATTTTTCTAATATTGAAAGTTTCACGTTTTCCCTTCTTATGTGTTTGTGAAGCAGCTGTGGGAGGGGGGGTCGGTGACCCCGTAACTGATCCATGAGTTGATCCATGTGTTTGTCCCTGCTGAGCGCAATCCCTGAGTGTCATTAAAGGCAACTGTTAGGGGCATATTCACCAAGCTCGGGTGAATGAATAGAGGGAAAAATACTCGAATTTCGAGTCGTTTTTTGTGCTCCTCGACTATCGAATGAGTAGAATGATTCGAATAGATCAAGCGAAAAATCGCTTAGACTATTCGCCCATTCGATAGTCGAAATACTGTCTCTTTTAAAAATACTTTGACTGCCTACTTCGCCAGATTAAACCTATTGAATTGCTTTAAAAGCCTATGGGAAAGTCCCATAAGCTTTTTTGTAAGTTTTTGATATAATATTTTGATAGAATAAAAAGGCATTCAATTGATCATTCAATCAAATGAAAATTCTTTCTATCAAATATTCGCCCATTCGACTATTCGCCAGCGCATAAATTCGCCCAAATTGCCTATTCGATTCTATTCCCCAGTCGAGGGATTTAACCCCTCGAAATTCGACCCTTGATACATCTGCCCCATAGACTTGATACAATAGTTGCACTTATATTCCCCATAGATCCTACTGAGAAATGGATCAACTAATGGATCAGCCAATTGGAACCTGCCCCTGGATCACTCAGCTGACACTCACACTCACACTCACATTATGGAAAACAGTAAAAAATAAAAGGAGGAAAGCAATTGAAAAAAGCCTTTCTGTATGGTGAATAATCTAAAAGCAACTGAACTGAAAAAAAGTATTTAGAAGAGGAAGAAGCCCTTTAATGACACGTAGTGAGAAGCAGCAGTGCAGGGAATGGCATTTCAGGAATAATTACATTTACACATAATGAATGGATTTATGGAAGTTGCTTCAAATTACATTTTCTTTTATTAAGTAAATCTAGTTTTGTATTATTTGGCTAAAGTTCCCCTTTAAGGGGTTTAAATAACATGAAGATCTCTCCCATTACACAGCTGGGTGGGATCTGTCCATTGGCTGAGGTTATATAGATAATATTTATAACAGGGACAGCCCAGTTACAGAGAATTCTCTTGATATAAAATCTGGAAACAATCAAGTTCCACCCAGGGGATTCAGTATTTTCCCTCTTCATGGCTACGAGGCAAAAGACTGAAGAACAAATGAATATTTTATTCTATTTAAATAAAAGTTAAAAATGAAAAGAATAAATAAAGAGCAGCCACATAACAATATTATTTCTGTAACCACATAGAATCCCCTCATAGGGAAAGAGAGAAGACAATAAACATTGGCAGATTATTACAGCCAATCAGATTGTACAATTTGTTATTCCTGCCAGACAATGAGACAACAATAAGCCTGAATGAAATGCTGATACATAGAACCACTGCAATGTTAAACTGTAACAACTGTACAAGCCCCTACAAGTGTCTCAGATTTACAGAGAAGTTGGTTTCATGGCACAGTGTGTCTAATGTAATTGGCAGAGAGGGGACTGGAATGGATCATCTCAGGCACCAGCAGAGACTCAGTCTGGCAGACTTCCCATAATCCTCTCCTGGAGCTTTTGTGTCTTTTAGATGAAGGTGGAAGAGATTCAGGGGTTTGAGGAGGGGGATTTGAACACTATAGAGCAGTGGTCCCCAACCAGTAGCTCGTGAGTAACATGTTGCTCTCCAACCCCTTGGATGTTGCTCCCAGTGGCGTCAAAGCAGGAGCTTATTTTTGAATCCCAAGCTCAGAAGCAAGTTTTAATTGCATAAAAACTAAGTATAGTGCCAAGTAGAGCCTCCTGTAGGCTGCCAGTCCACATAGGGGCTACCATATAGCCAATCACAGCCCTTATTTGGCACCCCAAGGGACTTTTTCCATGCTTGTGTTGCTCCCCAACTATTTTTCCATTTGAATTTGGCTCATGGGTAAAAAAGGTTGGGGACCCCTGCTATAGAGGAAACAGATCCTACAGTCCGGGTTGTCCTTCACCCTGGGTCCCCCCTGAGATCTGCTCCATCTATAGTTGCACCACTGCATGTAGATGTATTGCAAGTGGTGTCCCATGTGCCAGGGCCCTCGTGTAATGCAGTAGAGTTTGCTTCCTACAGACACAGTAATAAATCCCAATCTGAATGACATTCCCTTTGCTCTGGGAATTCCTGCTAATAATCTATTTCTAATTGTAGCAATATAGGCAACAACATTCATGCTTAAAGGACCAGAAAGTTTGTATAGATCGAAAAAAAAAAAAACCAACACAAATTAAGAAATAACTTACTGAATCTCTGCTTGCGCTAAAAAAAATGATGTTACCGGTCCTTTAAGCTCCTGTGCTTTACTAACATGTAGTGATATGGCCACAAGGTGGTGCTGTGAAGTCTGTTACTGTGTGGGTTCATTGATATTGTGTTGTTGCCCTTGTTTTTCTCTTGCCTCTCCCTTCCACCATATTGTTTGTGATATCCACAGTGTGTAGGCGCTGAGTGTATAATCCCTGTGTCATTCACCAATAAAACCTTCTCACGAGCTGCTGTGCTGAGTGGTCCCTGTGTGATCATCATGAAGACCAAGTTCTTCAGTTGGGTTAATGGGATCATGAATTGGTTCATTTATCACACGTCCTTGGTGTCAAATTTGTAGTTATTGCGTAATTCAACCACCCGTTCACCCCAAAAACTTATATGATTATTCTCATCTAATGTAGAGGTAGGGTTCTGATTGGCCCACCAAGAGGAATGTGAGTACTGTAATCATAGATAGTGTTCATGATGGTTCTCCAATATCTGCTTCACCTAGGACATTGATGGTGCCAGTACTTGTGTCTATGGGTCTGATCAGACTGGGATGTATAACCCTGCAGATATATTCTGCCCCCTGGTCTCTCAGTTTGGGGGAGATGGTGAGACTGGCAGTGCAGCTGTAGGTGTTATCTTCCTGTTTGCAGGATTGCATTTTGGGGTGAGTATTGGGCACTTCTGTTAGTTCCTCACTCCCTGCCCCTTTCCTCAGCCACGTCACTGTCAGGGCATCAGGGAAATACTCTGAGATGTTGCACTGCAGGGTGGTTGGGCTGTTATGGAGAAACTTAGTGCCCTGTATTGGTTCCACTGCTGGTTTCCATGGGAATTCTGGAAAATAATAGGAGATCTTGTGAAATGCACCTCAATGTACCTCAATTTTGTACAATATCAAATATGTAAAGGTACCAGGGGTCATGAGAAACATTTTTATATAGATTAGGAAACTTTAGTAGGACTTAGTGGTGTTTAACTAAATCCTTATTCCCCTTTCACAAGGAACCTCTACACTGGACAAGAAGCCACAGTCATAATATATGCGGAAACACTCAGGTTCCAGACTCACAAGGGAATTAGACAAGGAGGGGCCCCATCACCATATTTATTCAACCTGTTCACTGAAAATATCATGGAAGAACAAACACTGGAGAGACTTGGATCAAGGAGTCAAGATTGGCTTGAAGACATTAATATGAAGAAGACCTGAATTTGAGTCAGCAAGGACTTTTGAGAACACCATTGACAGCAAGGAAAATATACCAAGTGCTGATCAAATCAAACTTTGAACATATTATAAATAGACCCAACTCAGAGGAAAAGAGGAAAAGTGCATGCAACAACCAAATTATTACAATTAATCACATTGCTCATGAACACTCCATTGGGAAGTCTATAGACTCAAATAATAGATACAATAGGAAAATATCCTTGAATGCAAAATTGGGTTGCTGCCCACATTCCCTGTGCAAGGGCCAAAAACCTGACTTCCTAAACGTCTAATGAAAGTTGGACAAGGTCAGGGTCAGACTGGGCTGGTGGGACACTGGGAAAAAAAACACCAGCCCACACCTGCTATTGGCGCTGCCCCTGGCCCCTCTCTTGGCATCCAGTTGTGGCCGTTTAAAGGAAAAAAAGCAGGCCCGGGCCTGGAGTGGGGTTGAAGCCAGGGGAGGCTGAGGTGTCTAATGTGTATTCACAGCTGGGGTGGGGGTATGGGAGCCCTGAAGTAGCAACACCAGTGGGGGTATGGGAGCCCTGAAGTAGCAACATCAGTGGGCCCCAGGCCCCCCAGTTCGACCGTGGGCAAGGTTCAACAACAAATGAAAATGAGAATGAAATCCCATAAGAAGAGCTCTGTGAGAATCAAGAACTTGATTGAACTTTCAAGTCTGCCCATTGGTGTTAATATCTCTGATATAAATCCACATTAATCCATAAAACACAAGGCCCCCAATTTTATGTAAATCTCACCTGGATCCTGTGCAGAGATCTCTCTGTATCCTAGTGCATCCAAAGATCCATGTTCCCAAGTCACACCCACTTGGAATTCAGGATCCTTCAATCGATCCCCAGGGATTTTGATCTCACTGCGCACATTGAATGTAAGATCAGGATTTTCCGTATATTGTTCTTTGGCTATTTTTCTACTATGGGAATATTTCAGCCCACTGATCCAATGGATGGAGATATCTCTAGGGTAGAATCCCTGTAGGGTGAGGGAGTATGAAATCTTTCCTGAGTCGCATAGAGATGGCACCACTGATACCAGGGCTGGTCTTGCTGCAAATAGAGAAAAATAGGAGATGATGCTGATTCTTAACAATGGTCCTTAGTAGGGATGGGAAAATATTTTCGCCTTGGTTCGCTGAAAAAATTACGCCCATAGACTTGTATGGCGTTGTGCGTCAAAATAAAAAGACGCGCGTCTTTTTTGCGAAACAAAATGCTTAAAATTCGCCCATCCCTGGCTCCTTAGGGCAGACATGATGGCATTACAAGACCTCATCCCTTTTTGAGCAAAACTTTCTACCTACACAGGGAGGCCTGTTGACTAATCTTTAAACTCAAGTGTTTTCCAATGTCAAAAAATCTTGACTAAACTCAATCTCAGGTTTTTTCCTACAGATCTAACATATTTATGAGATATCTCAAATCAGAAAAGGATGATTGCAAAAGAAATCACATTGTTGGAAATAGCATAAAGGTGTCTCTCAACCATCTCATGTTGGACTGAAAATTGTTCCAAAGATCTTTGAGTGATATGAGAAGATCCTACCACAGATTTCTCCAGAGTCATCTCAACAAATAGTGGATATTGTCAAGAGACTGCATGTCTAAGGGAGGTGTTTGTAGTATTATAATTTTAATTTATGTAGGAGTTGTACTGAGATTCGTCTATGCTGATTTTAAGGACTTAGATGGCTATGTTGGTGCTAGTAGATTTAACCAGTAAAGCCTTATACTATGTTAGTTGGGACAACTAGATATCCTTTATTCTGTATGTAAATGCTTAACAGCTTATTGGGCCACAACAGCAGAGTTCTCATCTTTATGGTGAGAGGAATACTTAAAGATGCCAATGGAAGGGGTCCAACCCCTGGAAGCACCTGGTCTGACTGTATTTACATATAGAAAAGCAATGTCTGAGCGGACAAAGCATTTTGTGGCAGAAAAAACAATATTTTTTAAGTAGTTCTAAAAAAATAAAATTACCTCCATTCAGGTAACTTGCCATTGTTTAATTTATCTTTCACTATCAATATTGCTGCAAATAAGTTTTCATTAACATATCAGCACTTACCATAAATGTTTGTACAATGAAATCTCTTCTCTGTAGTTTCCTCCGCACAGACAAATCTGCAGATGAGGGTCACGTCTCTGTGTTTCCCCACACGGGGTACAAATCTCAGGGAGCAGCAGTAGCTTTGCAGCCCCTCATTCCTGCAGGTGATCAAGTAGGAGTCACCCAACAGCTGTTCTGCTTCCCCTGGGTCCCCTGAGTCCCGACACTGTGGTATCTCCCACTGGTCTCCTGACCTCTCCTCAATCCATGTGACCTGTGGGTCCCCCTGTGGGCAGTTACTGACCGTACAGTACATAGTGGTCTCTTCTCCATCCAACAACTTCTCTGGTCCTTTAACCTCACTCACTGTGTAACCCTGTAAAGATGCTTGTAAAATAGATCTCTGGTCAAAAATATTTAGCCCCAAATTGACATGGAACTAATATGTATTCTATTGCCATAAACTATCTGCAGTATGCTGATTATAAAATATATATAATTATAATATTTGGGTCAATATGATTCAGGGACCAGTGTATTACATATAGTATAACTAAAATTGTATATTTTCTTTAAAAAATATCAGTATCCATATTACCAGCACCTACTTTCATTTAGGAATCTCCAGATTATGGCACCAACGCTTAGCACAGCCAATAGAACAAATGAAAGGACACAAGATTTAATGACAACTTTGTTTGAGTTGATTTCATCTAAAGGAAAGAATAGAATTTGTGTAAGTTTGGATTATTATGAACCCTTCCCCAAATAACTGCTATACATTCATGTTCCATGTGATGGAGATGAGGATGTCTTTCCAACAGTTATAAGTGCAGTAAATATAAAGGATTAATACTTAGCAACAGGGTAACAAACTGACAATATGTCCAAAATAATTATATCCAATAAATAGAGAGAAATTAGGGATGGCACTGGTGTCTGGGGCACAGCACGAGTGCTAACATTTCTTATAGGAAAACTATACCCCCCAAACAATGTAGGTCTCTATAAAAAGATATTGCGTAAAACAGCTCATATGTAAAATCCTGCTTCATGTAAATAAACCATTTTCATAATAATATACTTTTCTAGTAATATGTGCCATTGGGTAATCATAAATAGAAAATTGCCATTTTAAAAAATAAGGGCCGCCCCCTGGGATTGTATGATTCACTGTACTCACAAACATACCAACAAACCATACATGTTAGGTCACATGAGCCAATTAACAGACAGAGTTCTGCCTTTTGCTTCCTCACTTCTTCCTGTTACAGTTAGAGCTGTAGTATTTCTGGTCAGGTGATCTCTTCCTGTTACAGTTAGAGCTGTAGTATTTCTGGTCAGGTGATCTCTTCCTGTTACAGTTAGAGCTGTAGTATTTCTGGTCAGGTGATCTCTTCCTGTTACAGTTAGAGCTGCAGTATTTCTGGTCAGGTGATCTCTTCCTGTTACAGTTAGAGCTGCAGTATTTCTGGTCAGGTGATCTCTGAGACAGCACACAGACCATCACAAAATGGTGGCTCAAGGCAAGAGATGTAAAAGGTCAATATTTACTTAAATATATATTCCAGTTTGGTAACATTCTTTAATATGCCACTTAATATGATATGAACTATCTGTTGTTTAAATGTGCATTTTGGGGGTATAGTTTTCCTTTAAGTGCTAATATCACAAGTGCTTAGAAATGACAGTTAAACAAGGCAGTTGGACAAGGCATTGACAAGGCAAAAGGAACCGGATTCCCCTGCAATCAACTGTGAACCATCTGGGAGAAGAAGAAAACAGATTTGTTTGTACCTGCCAGTTTGTTACTTCTTACTCCAAACATACTTTATCCTGTATTTCTCCTCCTCTCACTCTCATGTTTCATAAAACATTTTTCACTACCTCCTCCATCAAATCCCAGTTCTATACAAATCTCAGCCTCTCTCCTCTCCTTCCCTCTCCACACATGAAGTATATAAAGTACTCTGTTTAGCTATTCCACAAAACTCCTCTTTCTCATACAAACTAAGGACTTATAAATCCCACTCTCACTTAGTCTTTCTTTCCTTTCTATTACTGGCAGCTGGGGACATTTCCCCAAACCCTGGCCCTTACCCCATCCCAGTTATATCACGGTCACGAGCTCCTTCTCTCCAGAGCAAATTCAAACAGTACAGAACTCTTACTCCTATACCCAAAAACCCAGTTAATCTTTCCTGTGCTCTCTGGAATGTCAGATCTGTCTGCAACAAGCTCACCGCTATACACGACCATTTCATTGTAAATTCCTTTAACCTACTCGCACTTACTGACACCTGTCTCTCTCCTACTGACACTGCCTCACCTGCTGCCCTGTCCTATGGGGGCTACACCTTACTCACACTTACTCATACTTACTCATACTTACTCATACTTACTCATACTCCCACACCTGCTAACAGACCTGGAGGTGGGCTACGTTTGCTTCTCTCTCCCCGCTCTACTTTTATACTTCTTCCACCTGTTCCCTCTCTATCATTCTCCTCATTTGAGTCTCACTGCATTAGGCTCTTTTCTCCTGTTTCACTCTGCATTGCTCTTATATATCCACCACCAGGAGCAACTGCACAATTTCTGGACAACTTTGCTGCCTGGCTTCCTTACTTTCTTTCATCTAACATCCCATCCATCATATTAGGTGACTTTAATATACCCGTTAACAACATTAACAACTCTTCTGTCTCTAAACTTCTTTCACTAACCTCCTCCCTAGGCTTATGTTTGTGCTCAGACTCCCCCTCTCACTCCAATGGTAATGCTCTGGATCTCATATTTACCAGACTCAACCACCAATTTTACTAACTCCCCATTTCCCCTCTCTGATCACAATATGGTCACATTTCAACTCTCACTAACTCCCTCCTCACCCCCTGCTATTCCCCAAACACGTACTTACCGTGACTTGCAAGCTGTAGTCTCATCTCTCTCTTCTTCCTTTGACTCTCTTCACTCTAATATCTCAGCCATCTCATGTCCTAATGTGGCTACCTCTGTCTACTATAGTCCTCTCACCACTGCCCTAAATGAGCTGCTCCTATAAAAACTAAACGTTCTAGACCCAAACCACTTCAACCTTGACATACTACTCATACAAAAGCTCCAAAGACATTCACGTGCACTTGAGCATCGCTGGGGCAAATCCCGCTCAGAATCAGACTTTTGGGGCTACAAATCTGCCCTGCGCTCCTTTAACACCAGCCTCTTCCAAGCCAAACAAACTTACTTTACTTCACTCATTAACTCCCTTTCTAAAAAACCAGCACAACTTTTCTCCACCTTTAACCCTCTCCTTTCCCCTTCTCCACCCCCTCCATGCACATCTGTCTCTGCTCAAGATATTGCTGAGCACTTCAAAAACAAAATTGACACTATCAGAAGGGACATTCCACTACTCAACCCCCCTAGACTTCCACCACCCTCCCTACACACTCCCCAGTCTCTCCTGTGCTCCTTCACCCCTGTCACTGATGAGGAATCTCAAAGCTTCTGGCCTCTTCTCACCTTACCACCTGCCCGCTTGATCCAATTCCCTCAAAACTTCTCCGCAATACCAATCCTTGTCTAATCAAAGCCTTAACTCACCTATTTAATCTTTCGCTCTCAACTGGACTGTTTCCTTCTCAACTAAAACATGCTCTTGTCACCCCCATTCTGAAAAAACCCTCTCTTAATCCCTCCAATCTTGACAACCTCCGACCTATCTCTCTGCTACCTTTCATCTCTAAACTACTTGAGCGCCTAGTCTACAACCGACTAACCTCATTCCTCTCTGACAATAACCTGCTGGACCCCCTACAATCTGGCTTTAAGCCACAACACTCCACTGAAACTGCCCTGACTCGACTAACTAATGACCTTTTAACCGCTAAAGACAACAATCGTTTCTCACTACTAATACTGCTTGATCTCTCAGCCGCATTTGACACTGTAGATCACCCTCTCCTCCTCCAGTCCCTCCAGTCGCTTGGCCTTCGTGACACAGCCCTGTCCTGGTTCTCTTCTTACATCACCAATCGTTCCTTCAGTGTCTCCTACAATGGAGTATCATCTTCTCCCCTACCTCTTTCTGTTGGAGTTCCTCAAGTCTCTGTCCTGGGACCATTATTATTCTCTCTCTATACTTCCTTCCTTTGGCAAATGAATAAACTCGTATGGTTTCCACTACCACCTCTATGCTGACGATACTCAGATCTCTCATCTCCTGATCTCAACCCAGAACTCCTAACTCGCGTCTCCTCCTGCCTGTCCGCTATCTCTACCTGGACCTTAAATAAAACCTCTCTAAAACTGAAATGGTTCTCTTTCCTCCAACTATCACCCCCTCTCCCCAGGCCCGGTGCCCTGGGGTTATCCTAGATTCTGCCCTGTCATTCACTCCTCATATCCAGTCACTTATTAAATCATGTCACTTCCACCTAAGGAACATATCCAAAATCATTTATCACCCAAGATGCTGCCAAAATTCTTATTCACTATCTCGTCATATCACGTCTAGACTACTGTAACTCTCTTTTAATTGGCCTCCCCCTCCAGAGACTGTCAGCTCTCCAGTCCATAATGAACACTGCTGCGAGGCTCATACACCTCAGCAACCGCTCCTCCTCTGCCTCGCCATTCTGTCAATCCCTGCACTGGCTTCCGTTACCTTTCAGAATCAAATTCAAATTAATGACACTGACTTTCAAAGCACTTCATAACTCTGCCCCACCCTACATCTCTGAACTCATCTCTATATACTCACCCACTCGCTTACTATGCTCCTCTACTGACCTGCTACTCAACTCTTCTCTCATTATCTCCTCACACGCTCGCATTCAAGACTTTGCAAGGGCTGCACCCCTCCTCTGGAAATCTCTCCCACGGTCTGTCCCACTTTCTCCCAACCTTTCTGCTTTCAAGAAATCTCTGAAAACCCACTTCTTTCGAGAAGCCTCCCCTCACTCTGCTTAACTACCAAACGCAACACCACATACAATACCACATTTCTCACCCACTTACTTCGATCTTGCCCACTCCCACACCTTGTGTATTACTCCCTTCCCTTTAGAGTGTAAGCTCTTTTGCATAGGGCCTTCCTCACCTTTTGTACCTGTATTGATTGTGATGTATGTAACTCCATATGTTCTATGTATGTAATTCATGTGATTTAGTTGTATAATCACATTTACTTTACAGTGCTACACAATATGTTGGCGCTATATAAATACATATTAATAATAATAATAATAAAATCACATACCTGACATGGACATTTTTCTGTAGGTGCAACTGAACGAGTAAATCACATTATTCCCTATAATTGTGTTATAGTACATCTACTATAGGTGTTGGTTGATATATCAAACATTATGGTAATAATCCCAAATCCAGTTGTTATAGTTCAATATAGAACAAATTTTTTAAATTGATTTGAATAGTGATCCTTCCTCCCAGAAAACATTCATTGGATAAACATAAAAATTCTCAAATTAATAAGTAAAGCAAACAAAACTATTACCTACAGCCTTCTTAGGATTCATCATTTTATTTGTTGGTCTATTGATTTCTGAAGGCTCAGACAAATGATACAATTCAATGATAATTAATCATGATATCTTTGTAAATTACTTCTTATGACTCAGTTTCACTCTGTAATGAAAAAACACCTACCCACCAGGGACATTCTCCAATCTCCATGAAGTTTATGGGGGTAACAGGAGGGCAGTGCAACATTAAGTGAGCAATGCTCATTACTTAACTTACTCTATCACTATTATGGAGTATTCATTCAGTAATGCTCAAATGAGCAAAGCATTCAATTACTGGTACCTTTATACTTTAGCTGAAAATCTTCCTGGAGAGGCTGCTGGAGAGAGAGGTGTTGGACTCTACAGGAGAAGTTATGGTCCATCTTCCCATCCATTGGGGGTAAAGTCACTGTGCCCGTCACTCTGTATGTGCCATCTGGGTTCCTCTCTTGTTTGCCCAACTCAGAGTTAGTGAGGGGCTTATTGTCTTTATACCAACTTATGTCAATATCTTCTGGGTAGAATCCATTGGCCGTGCACATCACAGTGTTCTCCTTATTCTTACTAATAACTTTATTGGGGATGAAGATCACTGGGGGAACTAAGAGAAAGCAATTAAATATATTGTACAGAAATCTTATAGACTAAGAAGCTTGAGAAAGACTGAGGCATCAGAGGTCTTATACTGTAACTTGTTATTATACTCTGCTTGCAGATATTCCTGAAAATGTTATTTGATACCTTCTTACACAAAACTCTTCCAGAATAATACAGATACATCTATCAAACAATCAGTCTAGAAAAGAAGGTTTCCACAATCAAGTTATGATGATTCCAGTGCGTATATACGTCTTATCTGCAAAATCCAGTATTAAATGTAAAGGATTAGCACTATTTACAGAGAATACATAAACTGGCATTCAGGCTGCGTCCCCTTAGCTCATAACAAGGTTATAGATATATAGAAACATTGGGGTGTCACCCTGCTATAGTTCCAGGGATACCCAGGGCACAAATAAGCACTCACCCCAAATCTCCCCCTAACTGACCTTCAGACTGGGCCCCCTTAGCTCAAAACAAGGTTACAGATATATAGAAACATTGGGGTGTCACCCTACAATAGTTCCAGGGGTACCCAGGGTACAAATAAGCACTCACACCAAATCTCCCCCTAACTGGCCTTCAGGCTGGGCCCCCTTAGCTCATAACAAGGTTACAGATATATAGAAACATTGGGGTGTCAGCCTGCTATAGTTCCAGGGGTACCCAGGGTACAAATAAGCACTCACCCCAAATCTCCCCCTAACTGACCTTCAGACTGGGCCCCCTTAGCTCATAACAAGGTTACAGATATATAGAAACATTGGGGTAACAGTCACCCTGCTATAGTTCCAGGGGTACCCAGGGTACAAATAATCACTCACCCCAAATCTCCCCCTAACTGACCTTCAGACTGGGCCCCCTTAGCTCATAACAAGGTTACAGATATATAGAAACATTGGGGTGTCACCCTGCTGTAGTTCCAGGGGTACCCAGGGTACAAATAAGCACTCACCCCAAATCTCCCCCTAACTGACCTTCAGACTGGGCCCCCTTAGCTCATAACAAGGTTACAGATATATAGAAATATTGAAGGAGTTTATTCTATAGATAAGTAAATTTAGACCTTACCAAGAACCTCTAATATGACCCATGTGTCTTTCTGTTGTTGCTGATATATCACCCGACACCTGTAGAGACCTTCATCTGAGATGGACACATTGGCCAGAGACAAGGAGGCATCTCCCATATTTGCTGCCTGTCCGTTGAATGAAGCCCTTGGGCTTAGGGACAAGCCTTTGTTATCATATCTTGCAATTTCCTTATCCTGAAAGTACCAGATTACAGTTGGGGGTTTTGGGTTTGGGGAAGTTTTATCCACTTTGCATGGGAGAAGAACATCAGAGCCAGTGAGTGCACGATGGGAAGATGGGAAGATATTCAGAACTGCACCTACAGGGAGATATTCACATACAAAGATTAATATACAAATCTATAAGAAATAGTTCACAACAATAAGAACTTCATGTAAAGGAATATGTGACAAGGGAATCTGAAGGGTCGCTCATTGCACTATTCATTCAACTGGAATTTTGTTGCAACTGTTCCTTGAGTATAAATGTTCTCATTGAATATAACACAGGAATGCAGTTTGAATATAACACAGGAATGCAGTTTGAATAACACACAGGAATGCAGTTTGACTACAAATTTTATCTTAACTACAATCAAGAAAGCAAATATTTCTGGGGCTCATGTTGTGCACAATAAAATACAGAAATTTCTTATCTGGGGCTAAGAACAATCCGAAAAAGTATTTTAAGTATATTAATAGTAAAAAGATGCAGGTTGAGAGTTGCTTTATTAAATAATGGTACCAGTATGGTTGTAACAGATACAGATAAGGCAAATGTGTTAAATCAGTTCTTTTCTTCAGTATATACAATAGAGGAGTGTGAGTTCCCAGGCTCACTTTATAACTGCACTAATGGCTCAGCTCAATCTAGTCAGTGGCTGACTCAGGATATGATTCATAAAGCTTTAATACAAATGAATGTAAACAAGGCTCCAGGGCCTGATGGCATACACCCCAGGTTCTAAGAGAGCTTAGATTCACTTTTTTCTGGTATGGTACCTATGAATTGGAGGAAAGTTGATGTCATTTCTATATTTAAAAATGGATTACAATCTCAGCCTGGCAACAATACGCCAGTAAGTGACTAGGGATGGGCGAATTTTTTCGCCTCGTTTCGCCGAAAAAATTACGCCTATAGACTCGTATGGCAGCGTGCGTCAAAAAAAAGACGCGCGTCAAAACAGTTTCGCCGCGCGACAAACTTTTTTTTGACGCCCATAGACTTTAATGGGCGTCTGCGACATTTCGCCGGCGGCGAATTTTTGGCGAAGCAAAACGGGTCAAATTCGCCCATCCCTGAGTCTGACATCTGTGGTGGGCAAATTATTTGAAGGCTTGTTAAGAGATAAGTGTTAGATGAGATTCAATGTTGATAAATGTAAAGTCCTGCACCTGGGATGTAACAATATCCACTTATACCCTTAATGGGACTGCACTAGGCAAATCCATAATGGAGACGGAGCTTGGAGTCCTTGTAGATAATAAACTTGTCTGTAGCAAGCAATGCCAGTCAGCAGCATCAAGGGCAAATAAGGTCTTGACTTGTATTAAATGGGGCAGAGAGTCACGGGAGGAGGGGGTCCCACTGTATAGAGCACTGGTAAGGCCCCATCTAGAATATGCCGTACAGTTTTGGTCTCCATCACTCAAACAGGACATTATTGTATTAGAGAGGGGACAGAGAAGGGCAACTAAGCTGGTAAAGGGAAAATCTTAGCTATGAGGAAAGACTGGCCAAATTGGGGATGTTCTCTCTGGAGAAGAGGCGCTTAAGGGGTGATATGATAACTATGTATAAATATATAAGGGGATCATATAATAATCTCTCTAATGATTTATTTACCAGTAGCTCCTTCCAGCTGACAAGAGGTCATCCATTCCGATTAGAAGAAAAGAGGTTCCTCCTAAATATTGGGAAGGGGTTTGTTACAGTGAGAGCTGTGAAGATGTGGAATTGTCTCCCTGAATCAGTGGTACAGGCTGATACATTAGATAGGTACAAGGAAGGGTTGGATGCTTTATTCACCAGTAGCTCCTCCCAGCAGACAGGAGGGAGCCAATGAGATTAGAGGAGGGAAAGGGGTGTTACAGGGAGAGCTGGGAAGTGAATCAGGGGTACAGGCTGATACATTAGATAGGTACAAGGAAGGGTCGGATGCTTTATTCACCAGTAGCTCCTCCCAGCAGACAGGAGGGAGCCAATGAGATTAGAGGAGGGAAAGGGGTGTTACAGGGAGAGCTGGGAAGTGAATCAGGGGTACAGGCTGATACATTAGATAGGTATAAGAAGGGGTTGGATGGTGTTTAGCAAGTGAGGGAATACAGGGATATGGGAGATAGCTCATAGTAACAGTTGATCCAGGGACTGGTCCCATTGCCATTTTGGAGTCAAGAAGGAATTTTTCCCCCTATGATTGAGACAAACCAGGGACAGAGCTAGAGAAGAGAACTTGGCTCCCCTAAAACTCACTGTTTCCCTAGAGCGGCATTTGGTGCAAGAATAGGCAAAAGGCAAAGAGCAGATACAGAATTTATGAATCATATACCAAGGCTTTACTAGGTACTTTCCATAACTGATAAAAAAACTTTTATATGAGAGTGAGGGAACCAGTTCTCCAACAAAATCTTTGATTTAGTTTCCTTGACAAGATCTGTTTTTTTATCAAGTATATGGAAACTGTGTTTCAGTCAGGGCCCCAATGTGCTGCTATCGTCTTGGGCCCCCCGCAGCTACTGGATCACAATTCTTTTGCCCCAATAATAAACATTTAAACCAGCATTTACAGAATATGTACTGTAGATAGGGCTTTTAGAAATGAACCAGGTTTCTTGAACAAAAATGTAGACTCGCCACTTCACAAGAGGGGTCCAGGTGCTTTAGTTCAAGGAGAAGAAACACCAAAACATTGTTGCATAAATGAGCCGGCACAACAGCACCATAGCCAAAAATTGATGTCCATTCTTTTAAGGTCCAACACCCTTTAACATAGTGTAAATTAAGCCTGACGCTTTATACAATATTTGATAATGTTTCAGGCAAATTTATGGAAAAGATAAGACAATCCAGCTCTCAGCAGTAATGTTGGAGGGAATGTTTCTTTAGGAGATCTTGCCTTGTGACTGTATTATGTAGATGGAGTAGGAGTGGATAACGCTTATGAGAGATGGATACACCAGTTAGTGTTAGTAAAAATGAAAACTCTGTCATCATTATGGTTATGAGGCCCATGATTCATGTTTCCTTGTATTATACAATATAGACCTGTGTAAATTGGTCTCACATGGGAAAATCTGCATGGCAAGGCCACTTTATAGAGAAAGGATGCTGACCCCCCGCCCCCCATGACCCAACACTAGCCCCCACAAACAAGCTACCAGAAGCAGAGTGGCTATTGCTATAGATAAAAGGGCACTTACCGGCAGTGGACAGTACCAGGAGCAGGGGGAAACAGGAGGGCCATTTGAGGAGAGATCTGCTGGTTCCCATGTGCCTCCCAATTCTTATCATATTCCTTGTGCCATTGGGGAATGTCGGAGTGACTTGCCTGGGGCTGGAGGCAATAGCTACTCTTGGTAGTAAAGTAAGAGCTTCTTTATATTTGCATTTATTCTCTCAACCCTCTATGACGGTCTCTCCTCACTCCCATTACGCACTTGCATGTGGATTTAAAAAAAGAAAGTGAAACTTTTCCTTCAATGTTTAACCAAAACGTTAAAGGGACAAGGACTCTGTAAATGAATTTCTGTAACAGAATATTAAACCGATAAGTTTGGAAGGCAGAAGATCATACAAACTGTTCCTTTGTTGCCTTATCTCTCAGCACATATCAGCATCCCTCACAAATACAAAAGTAAGGCTGCATAGGAGAGTTTGTATGTTACTGAATTCTATCAGCAATAGCTCACAATAATCCATGGTGCAATGTGATAAGGGGGACAGGTTAGAAGGAGAAGCTGAGGAGGTGAGAAGAAACCAAACGCTACAAGAGTGGGTACCACAATATAGAGGTGTCTCTACTGCCTCTATTGGGTCTAACCCAAAAAACACCCCTTCTGTAACTTGTAACAGTATTGGACTCCACATGATGGGGTGCTGACCTGTTGACACGGGGTTGGCACTCTGTGGTGGTGTGGGGAGAGACTGGTTACATGGAACTTGTTAGCGCAGTGCCTCCTGCAAGTGGAATCTGGAAATGCACCTTTGGGTGGCTCCACTAAAAACAATAATAACACACACACAGTCCCTGATAATCTTAGTGACACTTTATCTAACATGAAATAGGAAACTGATACAGGAAACACTTCAAGCAAAATGGCAGAAAACTTTGTCAGCACAAGCCGTCTCACTAACTAAAAGGAAAAAGTCTTTTAACTCCAAAAATACTGTCTCTGTAAATCTTAAAGCACTCCACTGCTTTAACACACTGTGGGGCAAATTCACTAAGATTCGTAGTTGCGCCAGGCGTAACTTCGCCGCACTTCACCACACTTCGTCAGGCGTAGTTTCGCCAGCGCTTCGCAAATTCACTAAAATCCGAAATTGCGCTCAGGGATAGCGTAAGGTTGCGAAGTTGCGCTAGCGTTGATTCGCTAAGTAAAGCGAAGTTACACTAGCGAATGCTAATTTGCATACGGCGCCAAATTCGAATTTCAATGGAGGAATACGTATCAGCACTACAAATGGCTAGAAAAGCTTCAAAACATCAAATAAAAATTTTATTTTGCCCTACACATGTGCCCACTGTCTAGGTAAGTTGCCATGAGTCAGGAGATGTAGGGGGGGAAGGAGGGGAGCCCCAAAAAATTTTTCGATCTTTTTCAGCCTATCACCCATAATGTAGAAAACACGCCAGCGTTTTTTGGGACTTAGAAAAATTATTGATTTTTTTGAAGCAATCCCTATCTACTCTATTGCGCTTCGCCTGGTCTGAGGTGGCGAAGGAAGTCTAACGTAAAAGGTAGCGTTCAGTACACTGCGCGCGTTAGTGAATTTACGTAGTTACGTCGCTAGCGAAACTTCGCCAGGCGTAAGGGTGCGAAGTAACACTAGCGAAACGACGCCAGCATTCGTTAGTGAATTTGCGCAGTAACGAAAATGCCAAACGATAGCGTAGTAACGCTAGCGTTCAGCGCTTCGGCGCTTAGTGAATTTGCCCTATCACTTTAAGAGTTTAAGGGGAACTAAAGTCTAACAAAGTATATTTCAAGTAACACACTAACCAATCACAGCCCTGCCTGGTTGCTTTACTAAGAACAATATCCCCTTGGTCTCTGACTTTGGCTAACTGCTGGAATGCACCATGCAGAGAGGCACCAAATTCCAAGTTTATAGATATGGTCTAATATCAAATCATCCAGAAAAGATTTAGCTGAATTGTGAACAAATCCAAACCCTAATTTACATATTCATAATTGCAAAAAAATAAATAAATAAAGTTAGTGCACCAAAATGTTAGGAACAATGCTAGAACAGAGAGTAAAATAATATCTAAATAATATCTAATATGATATAAAAGTATCATAATGCAGATTTAATATATTAGATATTAATATAGATTTTCTGTGGGATGCACCTCTTTGACAACAAATTGTAGTACAGACACAGTAGTTCCCACATGCAACAATGGAACTGACACTGATGCTACTACAAGTAATCGGCTACTAGTTGTTCATGTGGTCCCTCTCATGGGGCTTCTTACTCTCTGCAGATCCTTGTACAACATTAAGGCATCATGGGAGAGGATTCACGGGCACTTGTATTACAGCTCAAACATCACAGTGAAAAATAAAGATTCCGGTAACATTCTTGTCAATCTCTGCCACAATGAACTTGTACCAGGAAAAACAAATCTACTGGATAATAAAGTAACAGCACATATAAACCAGTAGTCTTGTTCATCTTGGTTTTGTTATTCAGATGGTAGAGTCACCTAAACTAAATGGCTTCATCCGTACAAGCCCTTTCATTGTATTAAAACCAGTCCCAGTTACCAGAATCATGTATAAGTTTAGTCCATAAATACACCTACACGTAATCAATGATAACCTGGAAAATGTGAGTAGTTAAAACACATGGCTGAGAGCCCCACAGGACATCTGGGAAAAGAGGAGGACCCAAAGAGAACCTGGATTTGAAGATAAATCAATGGGGTGGACCAGCAGAGACAATAAAGGAACCCCTGCAGCAGCATTTAGCCAGAGAGGTTCGGTCCAGAATTCTGCTTGACTTGTTGCACTCACCTTGAAAGAAAGGTCTAGATCTCCAGCTGTTCATAGAGAGCTTATCCTGATCCCTTCCAAGTTACCTGTAAACCCCAGTGTGTCAGCCTTATGAGCCACCGGTGAATAATCTGTTAAATGAAGGATATAAGTGTGGGGCCCCAGTGTGAGGACAGGTCTTGTTCATGAACCTGCTATGTGGGAGTGGTTACTATGTCTCAGAGGGGTACTTTGGGGCAGGTAGCACTACCTGAGGTATAAGATCTCTTGGTGAAGGAAAATGTAGCATTGCACTGAACTGTGGATCTATTAATCCCATCTGGAGTTGATTGTGGGACTGTGTTAGTTTAACATTCAGTGTGTGATATCTGCTAATGACTCAGTGTCATAGCGCAGGGGTGTTATCCCATTGCATCTATTTCCTTTATTGTTATATATCGTTTATATTTGTTTGCTACAAACCCTGTGTGTTTGATTCTCCTACTAACCACTAGGTTCAGTCACTGCACTGTACATCTTAGTTCCCAGTATCTTCCTTAATGAAGATGCCAGGTCTGCTGGAATTCTAACTGTGTAAAAGTAAGTGTGATCCTGTTCTACAGGAATGTGTCAAGAAAGTGCTTCACACGTTGGTGGAGTGAAATTATTTCATTTCTTGTTTTTTTTTTATCTTCAAATATTATCTCTGCAAATAATTGAGTATAATCTCTGTATTCCAGACCTGCATACAGCCAGTAAATGTGTTTGTTACCAGATAGCAGCTACTTAGCTGGATCAGGAGTGGATTTAATTGGTGCTGATACTTTTGGATACTGAAAGGTGTGTGTGCAACATGTTTATACTGATAAAACTTTGCTTTTACACAACATAATGCCAGAGCCAGATGGCATACACCCTCGGGTGCAAGAGAGCTTTGAGGATAAGACATGTCAGACAAATGTGATTGCTTTTTATGATGAGGTAAGTAAGATACTGGACAGTGGGGGGGGCAGTAGATGTGATCTATTTGGATTTTGGCAAAACGTTTGATACTGTGCCCCATAAATGACTGCTTTCTAAACTAAGGTCTGTTGGGCTTAATGAAGTCGTTTGCACATGGATAGGAAACTGGCTAGAGGATCAGGTTCTTAGTGGGGTCCCTCAGGGCTCGGTATTGGGGCCACTTTTGTTTAACTTGTTCATTAATGTATTAAGTAATGTATCAGTGTTTGCAGATGCTGTTTCCAGGATGTGACACTTGCAGCAGGATCTTGACAAACTGGCAATCTGGGTAGCTAAGTGGCAAATGAGATTCAATGTTGATAAATGTAAAGTCCTGCACCTGGGATGTAACAATATCCACTTATACCCTTAATGGGACTGCACTAGGCAAATCCATAATGGAGACGGACCTTGGAGTCCTTGTAGATGATAAACTTGTCTGTAGCAAGTAATGCCAGTCAGCAGCATCAAGGGCAAATAAGGTCTTGACTTGTATTAAATGGGGCAGAGAGTCACGGGAGGAGGGGGTCCCACTGTATAGAGCACTGGTAAGGCCCCATCTAGAATATGCCGTACAGTTTTGGTCTCCATCACTCAAACAGGACATTATTGTATTAGAGAGGGGACAGAGAAGGGCAACTAAGCTGGTAAAGGGAAAATCTTAGCTATGAGGAAAGACTGGCCAAATTGGGGATATTCACTCTGGAGAAGAGGCGCTTCAGGGGTCATATGATAACTATGTATAAATATATAAGGGGATCATATAATAATCTTAATAATATTTAAAACATTAAATATAAAAAAATCTGTTTGCTCTTTTGAGAAATGGATTTCAGTGCAGAATTCTGCTGGAGCAGCACTATTAACTGATGTGTTTTGAAATGTTAACTTATGTGTTTTCCCATGACAGTATCTCTTAAAGCAACTGGACTTGCTGAGTAATTATAGAAGACGTTTCACTACTCATCCGAGCAGCTTCTTCAGTTCAACTGAGTGGTGTGGGAAGTTCTTGGCATATAAACTTTTCCAACAATCCAATCACAATAGCGCAGTGTAACTATCCAAAGAGGTGTCAAGTGAAACTCACATATTTGGTGAGATATGGAGCAGGAATAGGGATTATTGAGGGATCACTAATGGCCCCGACCTTCTCTCTATTAACTGCCCCAGGCTGGGGTGTCTCACTCTGCAGATGAATTCAGCTCCTTGGTCAGTCTTCTGGTCTGGGGAGAAGGTTAATTGTGTTTCACATGTAAATGTCTGATCCTCCTGCTTCTGGGATCTGGTCTCTGATAATTTATAATGTTTGGTGCTTATTTGGGTCTTTGAATGGTCTCTTTTCTCCTTTGTCATGCCTCCTTTGATCATTAAACCCAAACATTGGTCAGCCAGTGGAACCTCTGATTGGTCTCCTTCCGCCTTCCTGAACCAGCTGACAGTCAGGGCATCAGGGAAATACCCAGAGATCACACAGCTCAGTGTCACTTTCTTCTTATCCAGTGTAGGAACCACAATCTCTCCTACCTGTGAGCGCCAGGGGAAATCTGACAATAAAATTATAAGATATTTACATTAATTACATTCACATTAACAAAAAGAAAGAAAAAGAAGCCACTTTGTGTAACTCTCTTTTCTATGGGGAAACAAAGCAAATTATGTTGCTCAACCACAGCACTGACCAGTGAATGCAATCAGTGTCATCTGAAAAAACATAAAATGATTCACCCCAGGATCTGCCACTTTGCATTATTAATCTGCCCCTTTATATCACTGATCCACCTATTATGTCATTGCTCCTACCCTCCCCCCCAGCACAACTTGGCCAATAACCCCTGATCACATGGACTTTATACTGGGATCTGTGTATAACCCACTTCTACATTATGTTCCTATATCAACCCCACCCCAGATACCCACCTGTTACACACAGTTCCCTGGATTCAGGGGCTTTCATAGTCACATGGTTCCAGGTCACATGGACTTTATATTCTGGACTGATGAAGTGATGCCCAAGGAGGCTACAGACACTGGTGATATCATATATGAGATCCTGTTGTTGAGTTACTGTGTCAGTAGATGGGAGATCATATTGTGTCTCTTTCTCCCCATGACTCCAGTTGATGTGAATATCTCGGGGGTAGAAGTTCCGTAGGGTGATGGAGAACTGAATTCTGCCCTTAGTGAGAAGATCCATTTGTACAGGATCCAGGAACATGGGTTTAGCTGGAGGAAGGAATATTACGAGACAAGATTGAATAAGCAGACTATGTGAATAAAGATACAATGTAATAATAACAAGTAACCTCGAATATGGAATAAAATCAAACCAAAAAATTGTGGTGAATAACTGGATACCAATAGGTAGTAAGTGACCCTTCATTCGCCACTAAGCAAGCCAGTTCAGGAAGTGGTAACACTAGAAAAAGTAACAATATATAATTTAAAACGTAACTTTTACTGTTTTACTATTAAAAAACACGCTCTCTGAGGTACACACCCACTAGCCAACCAATCCGTCGGCAGTGCTGGACAATCTCCATAAAAATAACATATAATTAAAAATAAATTGAGCGCAAGGTGTAACGGCGGGGTCTCAACGAGACTTCACTGATTGTTATGGAATAGTATTCTACCCGTCCATATACATGGAGTCCACAACCGCCCGCTCCCTCCCTTCCAAGCAGATTCCCCCGTGCCAAAACCTGCCTATCTACGTTGGGACTGGGGCGGGCATAGGTGGACGGTGGTGTGCTTAGCTCCCACACAGTACTACCTATTGGTGTCCAGTTATTCACCACAATTTTTTGGTTTGATTTTGATTTCACATGTGGGTTACAAGCTTGCAGTGGAGTGGAACACATGCACTGAATTAAGCTCAACTATTTTTCTTTTTTCATGGAATAAAGACCCTGTGGAAGCTCAGTCTCAGGCTACATTCCCAGAAGGCTGTCCCTTACAGAACCAGACAAGCCCATTAGAACATATTGAGACGTGTCTCCCTGTTGGGGACTGGACATCCCATTTCTGACTGCCGTTTAACTGTTTCCTCATTCTGTTCTCTAAAGGGGTTGTTCACCTTTGAGTTAACTGTTAGTATGATGTAGAGAGGGATATTCTGACACATTGTGCTATTGGTTTTTATTTTTTTATTATTTGTGGTTTCTGAGTTATTTTTGGTTTTTGACCAGCTCTTTAGTTTGCAATTTCAAGTCTGGTTGCTAGGGTCCAAATTCCCCTAGCAACCATGAATGATTTCAATAAGAGACAGGAATATGAATAGGAGAGGCCTGAACAGAAATATACGTAATAAAAAGTAGCAACAATAGTACATTTGTAGCCTTACAGAGCATTTGTTTTTAGATGGGGTCAGTGACCCTTGTTTAAAATCTGGAAAGGATCAGAAGAAGAAGAAGAAGCTAAAAGTTAACTTAAATCTGACCCACCCCTTTTATAGGCAAGATTTCAGTCCCACGTATTGCTTGTTACATTGTAGACACGTCAGTAAGCAGCACATTTGCGTAAACTGCTTAATTGTGTCACTTCTGTATGTGAATGTGGCCCTCACACATTATTTATGTTCAATATACAGTGTTACAGTGGCTCCAACTGAAGCCCAGTATTATTCATAGACTTATTTAACATTAAGGGGAGGAATCACCCCCACACCAGTATTATTATATATACAGTAAGTCTATGTATGGGTAATAATATCACTTCTTTAGCTTTCTGTGCAGAAATAAATGTAGGCTAATGTATTATTAATGCTGGCACTATATAAATAAATGATGCTGATTGTCTCAGTAATATCAACGATTATTTTTGGCCACTACATGGAGGAATTGAGTCACATGGAGTGATGGGGGGGGGGTGTTGTTTATTAGGCATCTAACAACTATTTTCTGTAACATTTACATGAGGAAGAAACCTGTGTGATCCAAAACATGAAATACTGTGCTACTGTAAATAATCTATACATCTAACAACTTATGTATTTGTATAACTGATCATTTACATTTAATTTGGGAAACTGGGAAACTGTATAGTTTTTTATAGAAAACGTCACACCTGTACTACTGTAGTTGTCACTTGTGTTATAAAGAGATACATGTGGATTTGGATATTTATGCTGATGTGGGTTAAAGGACACGAGAGGTGCCTGAAAGAGTGTAAATTATACTCACCAAAATGTGTATTTCCCTCATTCCTTCAGCGGCATAGGAAAGACATGTATCTCATACCTGCTCTGCTTAGGACATTGGAGAGTAAACAGTTAATCATTTTGCACCTCAACCCCCTCCTATAGGTCGTTCCACTCCTGCTCCCTTTGTGTAGTAACAAGAAATCACACACCAGTTACAATGGCAATATTTTGTATTGGGAGGCTAATTTGCCACTGGATGGACTGAGGGAAATGTAAATTTCAGTAAGTATAATATATGTTTTCCCTTCAGTCCTATTGTGAGCATAACAGAGCATAACAAAGAGATTAACAGAGACATATGGGTGGGTGTCTCTGACTTGACCACTGTCTGTAAAACCTTAAAACCAAAGACTGACTCCTGCAAGGCTGTGATTTCCACCGTGTGATGCTCAATAAAGATCTTGGGATTTGACCAAGTCACTGCTCAACAAATCTGATCCACAGTTACTGCTTGATTCTCTGCCCATGAAGTAGCTATGCCTCTACTTTTTAACTTTTCCATAGAGGAATATGGTCATCTTTAATATATGCATCTGGATAGTGTATTTAATCCAGCATGAAATGGAAGACTTGGACAACTTCTCACCCCCATTTCTGCCAGTGAAGTTTACAAGATTCTCATCACACCTGAAGTCTTGTGACAAGGCGATATATTTCCCCAGTGCTATTCCAACACCAAGAAGATGGAGTCTATTATCCTGAATATTATCTTCAGGAAAGGATGGGAGTATTATCTCCTGGTTGACATTAGAGGTAGTGACAACCTTAGATAAGAACTGAGAAAGAGTACGTAGTATCCGGGAAAGATCTTAAATATGGTTCCTTGGATGATAGTGCCTGGAGCTCCCATTCTCTCAGAGGTAATTGCAACCAAAAAGTGGGCCTTATATGAAATACTTTTAAGAGATGCTTGTTCCAAAGGCTCACAAGGACTACAGCATACAGCAGCTTTGTTAGGACTAAATTTAGATCCCAAGGAGGGAAAGGTTGAACAATCTTAGTTCTTATCCTGGTGATCACCTTTACAAAGCTTTTCACCATGGGTATATGGAATAAATATGACACCAGGGGAAACTCCCACTCTATCTAGAGGGCATCCTGATAATCTAGTCTGTCCTTCTTGAAGGATTGAACAAAACCTCTTTGTTTTACGTCAGCCACCAAATCTATTAGTGGTCACCCCACCACTACTCTGTTGATGTCCTGGTCTAGGAGCTGTTCCCCTGGTTCCATTTGATTCCTGCTCAGGCAGTCTGCAAGAAAATTGTCCTTGCCCTGAAAGTGAACAGCTGTTATCTGTGGAACATATATTTCTGCCCAGGACATAATCTGTCTGACTCCAGAATGCCTCCCTGGTTCCACCCTGCTTGTTGATGTAGGCAACAGTTGTTGAATTGTCCAAGAATACTTTTAGAGGCTTTCCTATCATGTATGGATGGAATGCTGTCATTATTCGCATCACTGCTTTCTGAGATTGTATGAAAAGAAAGTCTCCAGCCTGTTCCATTGCCCCTGAGCTGGGAGAGATCTGAAGTGAGCTCCCCAACCCACTGCAGAAGCATCTGCTGTAATAAAAATAAGATGTCATCTTACCTGATGAAAATATGTTTGTTATTCAATGTCTGTAAATACAACCACCAACTGAGGATCAGTCCTCTTCCTGCTTCTTCTTTCTTCTCATGGCTGCCCATGCACAACAGAGTGAAAAGCTGAACTTTAATGAAGAAGTTGATATTTCATTCTACTGTGCATGCATCTGTCCTGGGAAATTTGAAAAACGAAGAAGCTGGAAGAGGCTCTTTGGTGCTCACTGGAAAAACCTGGGCCGGTGCAGTTTTCTCCTGATAGGAGCACCAGCCTGGAGTTTCAGGTAAGTACATTCAATCACTTGGGGTGCCTAAGTTTTGGCACCTCCAAATAAAAATGACTTTCCTTCTCCTTTAACAACCCTGGCCATCTTAGAGGAGGCTAACTTACACCCCATGCTGACTAGTAATTCAATCCAGCAACCTAAGGGGCCAACCAATCCCTCGGGATGACCTATAGTGTGGGTGACATATCCCTGTGGTTGTCAAACCCCTGGGGGCCCAAAAACCCACAAGGAACAGAAAAAAGGGGTTAGTATGAAACCTCCAATACCTACTGCAGGTAGGACAAAAATACATTGTGGGGCAGGGGTGGAACGACTTCTTATAGGAAAGGGCCCATGTGCAAAATGATTAAACGTTTCCTCTCCAATGCCCTATGCAGAGCAGGTATGGGATAAATCACTTTCTTATCCTGCCGATAAGACTGAAGGGAAACTTCCATTGATGAACTTTTTATTCAGTGTTGAGAAGGTTTTACAGGATCCAAACTCAACAGAAACCTACCCTGGCCCTTTCCCCTTCAATCATGTAGTCACCAAAGCCAATGTTACAGAATTTTATATAAACTTTTATATATTTTCTATTTGTCCCATACACAGTTTATATAAAGAGAGTTTGCAGAGATGGAGATAATTATGGGAAAACCCAGCTGAAAGACTTACCCATAACATTGATGGTGCCAGTACTTGTGTCTATGGGTCTGACCAGACTGGGATGTGTCACCCTGCAGATATATTCTGCCCCCTGGTCTCTCAGTAAGGGGTAAATGATCAGACAGGGGGTGCAACTGTAGGTGTTATCTGTCTGTTTGTTGGACCTTATATATGGGTGAGTATTGGGCACTTCTGTTAGTTCCTCACTCTCTGCCCCTTTCCTCAGCCACGTCACTGTCAGGGCATCAGGGAAATAGTCTGAGATGTTGCACTGCAGGGTGGTTGGACTGTTATGGAGAAACTTAGTGCCCTGTATTGGTTTCACTAATGGTTCCCAGGGATACTCTGTAAAATAATGAGAAATTGTATCATGAACATTGTTTTAGACAACAAAGCCAAAGCAAAGAACTACAAACTATGAACTCATTATGTGCCCCAACATGGCCTCCTACACTGTAGACAAACAGATATCAATAGTTTTACCTTCCAGGTGTAACATTCTGCCTGGAGTTAAACCAGGGACCTGGTTCAGATATCAGACAGCTAAGGTCCTGGTTCATTCCTATTGCCATCCTTGAATTGCAGGTAGGCAATCTGTGAATAGCCAAAATGTCTCACCTGGACCCTGTATGTAGATCTCTCTGTATCCTGGTGCATCCAAGGATCCATGTTCCCAGGTCACACCCACTCGCAATGCCGGATCTTTATACTGGTCCCCACTAATTCTGGCCTCACTGCACACACTGAATGTGAGATCTGGTTTCACCTCAATTTGTTCTTTAGATAATATTCTGCCTTGGGAATCTCCCACCCCACAGGTCCATGTGATGGAGATATGTCTGGGGTAGAATCCCCGCAGGGTGAGAGAGTACAGGATCTCCCCAGACTCACACAGACATGGGACCACTGATACCTGTGCTGGTTTGGCTGGGAAATAAATATATAAATATAAATAAATATAATGTGAACATCAACCAAATATCAGAGCACAGGACATGCTGGTGTCGTCAGAAGTTTACAAGATTTATTTTTTTGTGCCAAATAAATTGTATGTAGTTAAAGGTGTCTAAGTACAGAACATTCTCCCTCTGCATGTTGAATATTTTGTTATATTACTCATGGCAAATGTATTAACAACACCAGTATTAAATATAATATAAATTGCATTTAATTTGTCTGACACACAGTTTGCATTGATTGTAGATATGCTGAATTGGTGAAAAAGGATTATTGCTCACGTTTTTATGGACACTATATGTTTTTTTTTTATATTTTGTTAATTAATAATGAGACATTGAGGGGTTGTTCACCTTTAAATGAAATGTTCGTATGATGTACAGAGTGATATTCTGGGACAATTTGCAATTGGTTTCATTTCTGGTTTTTGAATTATTTAGCTTTTTATTCAGCAGCTCTTAGTTTGAAATTTCAAAAATCTGGTTGCAATGCTCCAAATTTCCCTAGCAGCCATGCACTGATTTGAAGAAAGCCTGGAAAGGCCTGAATAGAAAGATGAGTAATATTAAGTAGCAAGAACAATACATTTGTAGCCTTACAGAGCATTTGAAAGTTGAAAAGAGTCAAAAGAAGAAGAAGGCAAATAATTCTAAAACTATGAAATGAAAAAATGAAGACCAAATGAAATGTTGCTTACAATTGGCAATTCTATAACATACTAAAAGTTAACTTAAAGGTGAACCACCCCTTTGATCTTTGACTCTTGGAGAGGGAACAGCCTTATTAGTAGTGTCACCTGGTCTGGATAAAACAACAGGAGTCACCCTTAAAGGACCAGTAACACCAAATTTTTTTTAAACAAAAAATTGGTTAGTATACATCGAAAAATAAACACAAACACAAGTTAAACTTTTAAATTGCAAAGCCTTTATTAAAAAATAACTCACTGAAACTCCACTTCCGCTCCTCTTGAGAAAAGGCGACACGGCGACCATCCATCCTGCAGCAGTTGATTTCTTCTCCCTGGCTATCTCTCCTGGCCGCCCTATGTCTGGAGCGCTCTTCTCTGCCGGCAAGATTGACAGCTGGTACTGGTCTATGGAGCAGTCATGGTTGGCAGGAAATCGGCGTGTGCTGTCCTATACCATCCCCTTTCTTTGCAGGATCAAGACGATTTCCTTCTGACTGTCCCAGCGGAGATGTTTCCTTTCCTCCCTTGTCGCTCTGAGCAGTGAGATTGACACGGACTACACTGCGCACAGGACACAGATTACAAGCGGATCTGCCAGCACTTGCACGTAGAAGAGCGCTGTGCACAGGAGAGAGATGCGCATAATTTGTTCATTAGTACCGATAAAGCGACCCCCTGTGATTTTGGATTCTTTTTCCTACGCAAGTGCTGGCAGATCCGGGTTACAATTTACCCTTCCTCGCTGTAATGTGTGTCCTGTGCGCCGAAACGACGGCGACCCGACTGTTCTATTCTCCCTCCTCCCGCTGGTGCGCACTGCAGCCTGGGAAAGACTGGCACCTCCTCACTGCAGCCGCTACCTGAGCCCGGCCTAGCGCGTATTCACTTCCTGCTCCTCCCCTCCCACTTATTGTTATACCTCCCACAGACCGCGACGCCTCCTAGCGCTGTTCTCTCCTCGCTGCTCTTCCGGCTACTTCATGTGGGATTCATCAGCAGCTGACCCGCGTATAAGCCGGATTTTCCGGTGAAGCGAAGCAGTACAAATTCGCCCATCACTAGCTAGGATCATTCAAGTGGACCAATCATTAGAGACTTCTAGAAGCCAGCTCTCTCCTGTATATAAGTGTGGCTACAGTAGGGCAGATTAGATACACAGAGCTGAGGAGAGGAGTGACCACCTTGTCACATCAGAATGGATCTTATGGAACTTAAGGAGAGGTTTATTTAGGCTGTTTGATTCTAGGGTTAAAGGTTTCATGTGATGTTGGGTAGTGATGGGCAAATTTGCGACGTTTCGCTGAAAAATTTGCGAAACAACACCGGCGCCTGTTTTTTTGATGCCGGCGCCGTCAGTTTTTTTCGAACAATTTTTATGCCGGCGAATTTTCAGCATTTCGCAAATTTATTCGCTGGCGCCAAATCGCGCAAATTCACGCCTGGCGAATAAATTCGCCCATCACTAATGTTGGGTAATATTAGGTGGTTGGGCTATTGTGTGGTATTTTAGTGTCTATTTAAGTTAGTGTTTTGTACACGTTTATTTGTATATTGTAAGTATTTTCCAATCATTATAAAATAATTTATTACATTTATTGTTAAATGATCTCTTTTCCACACTATACTGCAGAACAGTCTTTATTTTCAAAATATTATACTGACCATAAATCTTTGTGAAATGGAATCTCTTCTCCTTAGTCTTCCCAGCCCAGACAAACCTGCAGATGAGGGTCACGTCTCTGTGTTTCCCCACACGGGGTACAAATCTCAGGGAGGAGCAGTAGCTTTGCAGCCCCTCTTTCCTACAGGTGATCAAGTAGGAGTCACCCAACAGCTGTTCTGCTTCCCCTGGGTCCCCTGAGTCCCGACACTGTGGTATCTCCCAGTGGTCTCCTGACCTCTCCTCAATCCATGTGACCTGTGGGTCCCCCTGTGGGCAATTACTGACCGTACAGTAAAGAGTGGCCTCTTCTCCATCCAACAACTTCTCTGGTCCTTTAATCTCACTCACTGTGTAACCCTGTAAAGATGCTGAAATACCTTTATAGTCATTATAATGTGAATAATTAAATTTTTTCTCCATTTCTATGTTTTGTTTTTAGACATATATATTGCCTCCTGCAATCTTCTACACCCGTGCTGTCCAACTTCTGTGGTTCAGAGTGCCAGAATTTTTCTGGAGTACTTGGTGGAGGCTCGATAATGGAACTCAGTGTTGACCACTCCCCCCCTTTTAAACCACACCCACTGTAAACTAAACCCATGTTGCCCCAAGAATGTTTAAGACCATATCCACAGTAATGGGGCTAGCACATAAAAAAAAATGGTTGGTGCTCATTGAAGGGATATGTGAAAAATGTAAATCATGTTAAACAATACCCTTAAAGGGCATATAAAGGCAAAACAATAAAATGCAATTTTTACTTTCTTTAATGAATAATATCTCCAATATACATTAATTAAAAAATGTGTACTGTTTTTATAAGAAACTTGATTGTATGCAGTGAAATTCTCCCTTAATTTACTGCTGTGGAAAGGAATTGTCAGACAGTCCCTAACTGCTCTGCAGGGAAACAATCATACTTATGAACAGCAGGGGGAGCCCCCGCCTTACTTCCCAGTCATGCAGAACTCAAGCAGCTTTGTTTGTTTCCCTGTAGAGCAGTTGGCGACCGTGTAGAGGTTTGTATTGGATTTTATTTTTGCTTTTACATCCCCTTTACTGTTTCCAACTCCAGCTGCAGGGACAAAGATCATGGAGCCAGATATAAACAGATGAACTGGGATTATATTTGGAGGATTATTTTGCTGCAGTCACTGGTTCTGCAGAGTTGGAGAAAGTTTGTATTAAACAATACAAAAACTATAAAATCCACATTAGATTACATGACAACACAGGGCCCAGTGCAGTCTGTATATTCTGATTATTAATCTTGTTGTATCGCCTACTTGCAGATATTATTTGACTTGTGCTGTTTTGATCATTTATGATGATCCCTAAGCAGCCCAGACCACACTGAGCATGTGCACAGTCTTAGTCTTGCAAAGATGTATAACAAAGTTACAAGATGGTGACCCCCTGTGCCAACCTTGAAAGCATAAATCATTTGTTTGATTAGGCTTGTGGTGCAGTAAGTTCATGTTTATGTTTAGTATACGAAATACAGCATTTCTAGCCTTATTGTATTTTACACTTTACTTCCCCTTTAAATCCATATGCCTCCTACTCCCCTGACAAACCCCCAGAACAAACTCTACCAGGCTTACACACACATGGAGCATAGTATAGGCAGAGTATGACACACACACAGGGAGCATAGGACAGACAGAGTATGACACACACAGGGAGTATAGGACAGACAGAGTATAACACACACACAGGGAGTATAGGACAGTCCGAGTATGACACACAGGGAGCATAGGACAGGCAGACTATGACACACACAGGGAGTATAGGACAGGCAGAGTATGGCACAAACAGGGAGTATAGGACAGGCAGAGTATGGCACATACAGGGAGTATAGGACAGACAGAGTATGACACACACAGGGAGTATTGGACAGACAGAGTATGACACACACAGGGAGCATAGGACAGAGAGTATGACACACACAGGGAGCATAGGACAGACAGAGTATGACACACACAGGGAGCATAGGGCAGACAGAGTATGACACAAACAGGGAGTATAGGACAGGCAGAGTATGGCACAAACAGGGAGTATAGGACAGGCAGAGTATGGCACATACAGGGAGTAAAGGACAGACAGAGTATGACACACACAGGGAGTATAGGACAGGCAGAGTATGGCACACACAGGGAGCATAGGACAGACAGAGTATGACACACACAGGGAGTATAGGACAGGCAGAGTATGGCACACACAGGGAGCTTATGGAAGGCAGAGTATGACACCCAGGGAGCTTATGGAAGGCAGAGTATGACACACACAGGGAGTATAGGACAGACAGAGTATGATACACACAGGGAGCATAGGGCAGGCAGAGTATGACATGCACAGGGAGCATAGGACAGGCAGAGTATGACACACACAGGGAACATAGGGCAGGCAGAGTATGACACACACAGGGAGCATAGGACAGACAGAGTATGACACACACAGGGAGCATAGGGCAGACAGAGTATGGCACAAACAGGGAGTATAGGACAGGCAGATTATGGCACATACAGGGAGTATAGGACAGACAGGGTATGACACACACAGGGAGTATAGGACAGTCCGAGTATGACACACAGGGAGCATAGGACAGGCAGACTATGACACACACAGGGAGCATAGGACAGACAGAGTATGGCACACACAGGGAGCATAGGACAGACAGAGTATGACACACACAGGGAGCATAGGGCAGACAGAGTATGGCACAAACAGGGAGTATAGGACAGGCAGAGTATGGCACATACAGGGAGTATAGGACAGACAGAGTATGACACACACAGGGAGTATAGGATAGGCAGAGTATGGCACACACAGGGAGCTTATGGAAGGCAGAGTATGACACCCAGGGAGCTTATGGAAGGCAGAGTATGACACACACAGGGAGTATAGGACAGACAGAGTATGACACACACAGGGAGCATAGGACAGACAGAGTATGATACACACAGGGAGCATAGGGCAGGCAGAGTATGACACACACAGGGAGCATAGGACAGGCAGAGTATGACACACACAGGGAACATAGGACAGGCAGAGTATGACACACACAGGGAGCATAGGACAGACAGAGTATGACACACACAGGGAGCATAGGACAGACAGAGTATGACACACACAGGGAGCATAGGGCAGACAGAGTATGGCACAAACAGGGAGTATAGGACAGGCAGAGTATGGCACATACAGGGAGTATAGGACAGACAGAGTATGACACACACAGGGAGTATTGGACAGACAGAGTATGACACACACAGGGAGCATAGGACAGACAGAGTATGACACACACAGGGAGCATAGGGAAGACAGAGTATGGCACAAACAGGGAGTATAGGACAGGCAGAGTATGGCACATACAGGGAGTAAAGGACAGACAGAGTATGACACACACAGGGAGTATAGGACAGACAGAGTATGACACACACAGGGAGCATAGGACAGACAGAGTATGATACACACAGGGAGCATAGGGCAGGCAGAGTATGACACGCACAGGGAGCATAGGACAGGCAGAGTATGACACACACAGGGAACATAGGGCAGGCAGAGTATGACACACACAGGGAGCATAGGACAGACAGAGTATGACACACACAGGGAGCATAGGGCAGACAGAGTATGGCACAAACAGGGAGTATAGGACAGGCAGATTATGACACACACAGGGAGTATAGGACAGTCCGAGTATGACACACAGGGAGCATAGGACAGGCAGACTATGACACACACAGGGAGCATAGGACAGACAGAGTATGACACACACAGGGAGCATAGGACAGACAGAGTATGACACACACAGGGAGCATAGGACAGACAGAGTATGACACACACAGGGAGCATAGGGCAGGCAGAGTATGACACACACAGGGAGTATAGGATAGGCAGAGTATGGCACACACAGGGAGCTTATGGAAGGCAGAGTATGACACCCAGGGAGCTTATGGAAGGCAGAGTATGACACACACAGGGAGTATAGGACAGACAGAGTATGACACACACAGGGAGCATAGGACAGACAGAGTATGATACACACAGGGAGCATAGGACAGACAGAGTATGACACACACAGGGAGCATAGGACAGGCAGAGTATGACACACACAGGGAACATAGGACAGGCAGAGTATGACACACACAGGGAGCATAGGACAGACAGAGTATGACACACACAGGGAGCATAGGGCAGACAGAGTATGGCACAAACAGGGAGTATAGGACAGGCAGATTATGGCACATACAGGGAGTAGAGCGGCTGGGCATGCCGCCCCTAATAATCTGCAGTCCTAGGCCCAGGCCTTTGTGGCCTCACCACAAATCTGGGCCTGGGGCCAGTTAATCTCAGTACTGATATCTTTTAAAGCTTACACAAGTTAAACAGTCACAGCAGGCAGACTGGGGGCCGACACAAGGGGGGGGAGGGTGCTGAACACCAGCTGGACAGCAATGTTCTATACAAAGCTTAAGATCCCATTGTTCTTATAATTCAGTTTGGGACAGAACTTTAAACTATTTTGCCCACACCTCATGTATCAGTTGTACCCCAGTGCCTAGAACTCTAACACGCAGGGCCCTATGTCCATATGCTTGTTACTTTTGTTTCTTCCTTTGCTTTGTCTTCTCCCCAACTCATTGTATAGTTCTCTGGAATTTCAATAAATTCCCATTCAATTCATGAGATAAGCCAGTAGTTAAGCTTTTCTCACTTAACTTATTCTAGACCCAAGTTTTTTTTGACAAAAGTCATGTTTCTCGCATTCACAGAAATTTCATTGACATGGGAAATTCTCAGCTCCTGTTAGTAAATGCTCCTAACGGACCCCTCACTTGTGCATGTTGACAGCACCAGGAAAGTTACTTTTAGAAATAACGTCCTACCTAACTACATAACTACCTGAAATATGGCAATTCTTTTACAGACTGAAAACATCATTGACTTTTAATTACTCTGCCCCTAATTGTTACTTTGTAGGCACTGTGAATATTTTATATTATTTGCTGTTTTCAGAATATAAACAATTATTATATACAATACCTTTTCTTCTCTGATTCCATATTATGGCTCCAATAACTAGTCCAACTAGTAACACCCCCACAACAATGCCACCGGCCACAATTCCAGAGCTGTGACTTTCATCTGTTGGAATAAAAGGAAATATTACATTTCTTGTATGAGGGTTTCTACTCAGTGTTGTATTTCTATGATATCAGGTTCTCTATTTAACACAGGAGATCATCAGCACTCTCCCATATGAATACATTGAGCACCTGATAATATTATATTTATAATGTCCTGTATGTATTATATGTCATTATATATTAATATGGGCAAGTGCCAACAATCTCTTGCCTTTGTCTGAATGAATTGTGCAGTCACACCCTCATTACACCCCAAACTTTTTGTATAAAATGATTCAGTGATGAGCACAACTCCCACTTTTTGCTTTATTCTATTCACTCATTTTTGCTAAACACCTGACTAGAGATAAAATAAAGCCCCCCAATTCTGCCTGTATGGGACTCAGTTCTGCCCAGCGACACAGTCAATTATTCCAATTTTATTTTATTTGCAGTATACATCTCTGTATTCCTTTTCTTCCCTACCTTCCTATTTCTCTTCTTCTTTCCTCCTAATCATTGTTTTCACTTTCCCTATTTCTTTCTTATCTGCTATTTCTATTTCTCCTTCTTATTCTCCATTTTCTCTTGCTGTTTTCTCACTCTATTTTCCCTTTTTTCTTTCCTTTTCCTGCCTTTTCCTTTCTTCTTTTTTATAAGTTGTCTTTTAACCTCCCATTAGGGATGGGCGAATTTGACCTGTTTCATTTTGCCAAAAATTTGCCACCAACGAAATGTCGCAGACGCCCATTAAAGTCTATGGGAGTCAAGAATTTTGCCGCATGCCGCCATACAAGTCTATGGGCGTCATTTCCGTGGCGAAACAAGGCGAAAAAATTCACCCATTCCATCATTTTCCACCCTTCATTGTTTATGCCCTTAAGCTTTGTACTTTCTCACAAATATTATCCTCTATACACAGAATCCCCTCTACATCAATATTGTGTTGCACTATGAGTGGATCTGAGTATTTTCCCAAGGGGTGTGACTACAGGGTGTATAACAAGGGGGGGCTGAAGACATAATTTTCCATCGCGTGTCTCATTAGGATCACAAAAATCCAACTCCCATAGTTATGAATAACAGAGGATTTAGATATTCATGCACCAGAATTATTCTAATTGCCATTGAACTTCACATACAAATATGAGCTGCCGTCATTGCAGAATCTATGTAATATTTGAGTCCTTCCTCTATATTGTAACAATAAAATATTGTTTATAGTAACATAAATAAGCAACATTTTATGATCACAGATCACAGAGAAAATATGCCCTGGTCTGTGCAGTAAAGACTGTGAATCATTATAGGTACCTTCATATTCAAGTTGGGCATCTTCCTGGAGAGGCTGCCGGAGAGAGACATGTTGGACTTTGCAGGAGAAGTTATGGTCCATCTTCCCATCCATTGGGGGTAAAGTCACGGTGCCCGTCACTCTGTATGTGCCATCTGGGTTCCTCTCTTGTTTGCCCATCCGGGAGTCTGTAAGGTGCTTATTGTCTTTATACCAACTCACATCAATATCCACAGGGTAGAAACCAGTGGCTGTGCAGATCAGAGTGTTCACCATATTCTTCTGAATAACTTTATTGGGGATCATTATCATTGGGGGTACTGGGTGAAACAAAGTACAAAAATCTTATTCAGTAGACAAAGATGAAAATCATGTGATCAGGAGATCAATCAAGATGAGCCAGTACAGGCCCTGGTCAGAATACGGATAGCAGAATTTGGCGCCACTGCGCGCTCATGTCATACACCAGCGCACTTATAAATAAAGAAGATGTGTGCCGCGTGCGCCTAAGGAACCGGCATTACACAAGGAAAGGAGCAACGTGGCGGGCATCCCCGCCGATGGCGCGGCAGGCGTCCCCACTGGCCCACTAGACCACCAGGGTGAGTTTTTATTACATTTACATTTAAAATGCCCATTACTGAAGAGAATTTCCCCTTAGTTTCCATAATGCTAACATGGCCTTGGCACTTATGACAAACATTTTATCCTTCTATTTGTGTCTGTAAATTACTCATGCACTTAGACAGGTTCCTCAAAGTAGCACTATATAAAAAAAAAAACAAATATAGACATATAATATACATAGATGTTATTGCTCTCATTTGCAAGAATGCTTTGTCTTACCAGTCTGACTAACTGGACAAGTTTATTTAGTGAAGATAGATTTAGACCTTACCAAGAACCTCTAATATGACCCCTGTGTCTTTCTGTTGTTGCTGATAAATGATCTGACACCTGTAGAAGCCTTCATCCAAGATGGACACGTTGGCCAGAGACAAGGAGGCATCTCCAATATTTGCTGCATGTCCATTGAATGAAGTTCTTGGACTGAGGGACAAACCTTTGTTATCATATCTTACAATTTCCTTATCCTGAAAGTACCAGATTACAGTTGGGGGTTCCGGGTTTGGGGAGGTTTTTTCCGCTTGGAAGCTGCAGTGGAGAAGAACATCAGAGCCAGCGAGTGCACGTTGAGATGGTGAAAAGATATCCAGAAGTGTACCTACAGGTTTCGGATACAAAGGATGAATATTTATAATTCTAAAAAAAGAGTTTTGAGTATTTAGAACTTCATACTATGTATTGTAAATACTTGACATGATAAAAAAAAGAATCTTTATGATCAGAGACAAGGACACAATGACCAATGATGTATTTTGGGAGAATCATCTCAGAGGCATGGGAGTATTGTTTCATTGTCTAAACAATAAAATAATGCTTTCATGGAAGCAGTATGGTAACAAGTACGTGCCTGGAGCTTTTTATAATTATGGGCCTTTTACTAGTTTTATTAGATATTTGTAAACTTTACCTGAATCCCAAATATTGATTGCTGGCATGAAATCTTTCCCATTTAAAATGTACAAAGGAACCAGACAGGGTGTCCTCTATCCCCATTACTCTTCAATATTTCACATGAACCTTTGATTAGAGCTTTAGATCATTTGGATTCATTCCATGGCATTAAAATAAATAACTTTCATTTGAAATTCCCAACCTTTTTCTGACAACTTGTTAGTAATAACTCAAAATTAGGGATGGGCGAATTTGACCCGTTTCGTTTCGCCAAAAATTTGCTGCCGGCAAAATTTCGCCAACATGTCTATGGGCGTCAAAAAAAATTTGTCACGAATTGAATTTTTTTTTTTAATTGGCTTCATGAGTTTGGATCATTTTGGGCTATAAGATAAACACTAATAACACATAATAATAAAAACAAAAACTACAATACCCAACTCTCTCTTAAGGATGCTGAATCTTAATAATCATAAATATCACATTACACACCCATGGATTTAAGGAATCTTTATGCTCTGAACTTTACACCTGCTATAAATAAAGTGCTATCATAAATTTGTCATAAATGGAGGAATGCCCCTTTGAATTGAAAAAGAAAGATAGTGCCACGTTTGCTTGTGGATCATTAGTAAAAGGAAGTTTAACACAACACAGTTCAGGACAGGCCAAGGTGAGCAAGCTGAATACTAATGTGATCAGGCCAGAGTCAGGGCAGGCTGAATTCAATCAAGGTCAAAAAGGAACAGGAACATGGGGATGCAATTACGACACATGCAATGAATGGATGTGCGAAGGAACACACAGTCGGTGCATGCACACAAATTAGTGTTTCACATCAAGATATAACAGAGCCTTACATTTCCCCACCTGAGGGGTGGCCTTAGGACACCTCCAGCATGTTTCTCATAATGACTCTCATGAAAGGCTTTGATTAACCTAGGAGCATGGACATTCCTTTCAGTTTCCCAAGAATTTTCTTCATCAGGAATCCCCTTCCACTTGACAAATTTTAAAGGGAATCAGTTAATAGTGCTGATCCAGCAGAATTCTGCACTGAAATCTATTTCTCAAAAGATCAAACAGATTTTTTTATATTCAATTTTGAAATCTGACATGGGGCTAGACATATTGTCAATTTCCCAGCTGCCCCAAGTCATGTGACTTGTGCTCTGATAAACTTCAGTCACTCTTTACTTCTGTACTGCAAGTTGGAGTGATATCACCCCCCTCCCTTTCCCCCCCCCAGCAGCCAAACAACAGAACAGTGGGAAGGTAACCAGATAGCAGCTCCATAACACAAGATAACAGCTGCCTGGTAGATCTAAGAACAACACTGAATAGTAAAATCCAGGTCCCACTGAGACACATTCAGTTACATTGAGAAGGAAAAACAGTAGCCTGCCAGAAAGTATTTCTCTCCTAAAGTGCAGGCACAAGTCACATGACCAGGGGCAGCTGGGAAATTGACAAAATGTCTAGCCCCATGTCAGATTTCAAAATTGAATAAAAATTGAATAGAATATAAAAAATTGTTTGCTCTTTTGAGAAATGGATTTCAGTAGCACTATTAACTGATGCGTTTTGAAAAAAAAAAAACACGTTTTCCGATGACAGGATCCCTTTAAAGATAATAACACAATGTGGGAGGGCCAGATGAGAGAGATGTTTTGACTTAATAATATGATTGTCCCTTTTGCCAGGGGGTGTTGCTGATCTCCGCATATGTGATGACGAGATTTACTATTTACTATTGCCTAAGTTCCCACACGATTTACGTGATGATGCTTACACAGACGTGCTTTTAACAGTGCGTCCAGCCACCGTTTCACATTTCGCCTTAAATTCAGCCTTTTTCTTTTTTAAATAATTCGTCTGTAATTGGTCCTAGAAGGTTGGCGTTGTTACATTCCATTGCACGAAGTCATATCTTCTTCATCTCTACTACATTGTTCTTTCAACTCCATGGGGCTGATGATTTGTGTTGTTTTAGAATAAGATAGCCTCTTGTCTCGGAACAGGATTAGGTAAATAACAGGACCACAGTCCCGATTACCCTGCCTACCTTTACTGTGTGATGTCCCAGGGGAAAAAAAAATTAGGTCGCAGGTTTTGGGATAACTCCACTGTTCGTTCTTCCTTTTCCTACTATTTTCTTATGATTTGAGTGTATTGGTTTCATATTATATCTCAACTTGTTGCTGGTCACATAATTCCTAATTTTTCAATTAATTTGGGATCAGAATTCTAATAATATTTATTGCCCTGCACTTTAGCTTTATGAAATGTTGAATTGAAGATTTAGGGGATTAATTAACCCTAATCTGCACATTTTTTTGCATCTTATTACTCTAATTAATTGGGAATTGGTTTATTTATAAACGAATGCACTGCACTTTAGTCCTATAAATTGGGAGCCTATTGATTGTATATTGGAGCTTATTAATTGCATAGCAGTCTATTTATAATTTATGCACTGCACTTTAGTTGTAGTAATTTGCAGCTAATTGTTTAGATACGGAAGGTAATACTTTTGGCACTTCTTCCTCATAATTAATGAATTTATCTGATAATTAATTTGAGTATCTACTTCACTAATCAGTTGTACTTATCAAACTATTTATTGGCTTATTAGCGGCTAAAAGCAGACCTAGTAAAATGAATACCCTGTCGTGGTACTCCTGAACAGTTACCAATCTCACTAATTTGTATATTTGGTAGGAGGGGAGGAATAAAAGTTTGTTGTAGTGACCAATTTTTCTGAAACTAGTTTATGCGGGGTAATTTTTTTCTTTTTTCTCTCTATAGAAAAATTCTCTTTAACCAGGTGCTGAGAATACGCACGTAAATGTGAACCTTGCATATGTGTAGAGACAAGCGTGCAGCACCAACATGTAAATGAGCCTTACAAATAGCATTCTTTAAGATGACGATTTTGCCTAAACAAATCTACCCTTTAATTAAGTTGTGACTTTAAATGAAACACTGACATTAAAAAACTAGATTGATCACTGAATAACTACATTTTGGGCAATAAGAAATTAATATAACTGCTCTTTCTAAATGATGCTATCCCTATGAATTTTGAGGTTTAAAGGTTCCTGATTTTAGAGTTTTCAACCTGGCTTCTCTTACTAGATAACTCATTGAGAGGTTGTTTGAGGGAAACAGATACATTAACCTAAACATTACATTTTCCATGAACATCATTCTAATAAATTGGTCATTCCACATACTAGATGGAAAGATGTACCCATTGATTACAAGGCTTACCCTTTATTTAGGTTAAAAACTGAAACTATAGCTGATTTTATTAAAAATCCTGACTTAAAGGGAAAGTAAAGTCTAAAATAGAATAAGGCTAGAAATGCTGTATTTTGTATACTAAACATAAACATGAACTTACTACACCACAAGCCTAATCAAACAAATAATTTATGCTTTCAAAGTTGGCTACAGGGGGTCACCATCTTGTAACTTTGTTATACATCTTTGCAAGACCACGACTGTGCACATGCTCAGTGTGGTCTGGGCTGCGTAGGGGTCGTCATAATTTATCAAAACAGGGAAACAACCAAAGCTGCTTGAGTTCTGCATGGCTGGGAAGTAAGGCGGGGGCTCCCCCTGCTGTTCATAAGTATGATTGTTTCCCTGCAGAGCAGTTAGGGACCGTCTGACAATTCCTATCCACAGCACTAAATGAAAGGAGAATTTCACTGCATACAGTCAGGTTTCTTATAAAAACAGTACACATTTTTTAATCAAAGTATATTGGAGAAAGGGTTCTTTTTCATTAAAGATAGAAAAAATGGGATTTTATTTTTTTGCCTTTACATGCCCTTTAAAGAAGAAGTAAACTTTTTTTTTTCTATCTATAAATTTAGTCTAAACAGCCCCCCAGATAAATGTACGTGAGTCCCTGCTGCCAGTCTGCTCTGGTTCCAGTGTTACCAGCAGTTTGTTTCCCCTTCTTCCTGGTGCAGAGTGAAGCCCTGCCCATTACCTTACTGAGCTCTCCCTATCAGATCATTTGCATACTGTGACATAGCAGGGAGGAGGGGCCAGTGGTTTTCTCCTCATGTGCCACTCCCTGCTCCTTCTGGTTCATTCCAGATCACAGCAGCACTGGGAGGAAGAGCTGGAAGACTTCTCTGATACTGATAATGTGCTAGAAAATCGTGAAATTTGAAGGATTTCACTCAAAAATCGTGAAATTTGAAGGTTTCCAGATTCTTTCGTGAAAACATTCAAATTTCACAATTTTTTAGGGAACTTTCCTATTTCAAGATTTTTTGTGAATTTTTCGGCACATTTCTCATCAAAGCGAAATGTTACAAATTTGCCCATCACTATTTCTCTTTAAAGGGACAGTTCCTGGAGAAAAGTTTTAGTTTACTGAGGGAAACTCTAGATTGTTCACCTTTAATAATCTCCCTAAATGTTAGTACAATCCATGTCTGTAACAAAATATAGTGTTCTAAATACCTAATATATAATCAAGAGAATATTTTTTATAATACAGATTAAATCAGGAACATATTTGATGTTATGCACAGAAATGCAACAGATTTGAAAAGCCCCATGGCTAATGCTTTTGCCAATACCAAATATTTCCAATTTCTGTAAAACCCTAGCCATACCCTTACCCAATACCCTTCAGCATATTTAAAGGGACAGTATTCCCCTTGTGCAACATGAGTGCAATGAATAGACTTCTGCTGATCATTAAAGGGACAGTATTCCCTTTGTGCAACATGAGTGCAATGAATAGGCTTGTGTTAAAAAATAGTTTTTAATTTACAATGTACATCAAATTTAAAGGAGAATATTTACACAATTCAATGAAAATATTATGATATTTCTCAAAATTCTGTGCTACAATTTATGATGCCTCTGCTACAGCTCAGTGCAACACAACAGTGTATCAGGGTATTGTGTTTTTATTTAGATTTTATGAGGTATCTACATTAGCCATTATCCAAACTTACACACAAAACCAAACAATATATTTTAATCGCTGATGATGATGGAATCACACTGACTCCATCTTAAACTTAAAGCCTAGGTATAATGTAGATAATACAACATATCCAGCGCTACAGTGATCTCAAGCTCTGCAATTAGTTGTATTATTATATGTGTATGTACAGTGTGTGTATTTGTGTGTGCACATGTGTAGACACGTTATAAAAGTGAGGCAAAATGATCCATGTGGGAATAAGTGCAGGCTTTCACATATGTTTATATTTACATAGTCTGTAGTTTGAGCAAGTGAACCAATCAGAATATACCTGGTGCTTTGTGGAAAGGAAATAAATAGATGTATTAAATTGGATTTGGGATCGGCAATTCTTTTGTTATTGCTGGTCCGTCAGTTATAAATCTTCTCTGAATTTTCTTTGCTTAAAAGAGTGATGGTTTCTTCAAGAGACTGACATTTACAATAGAAACATGTTTTCATAACCACTGGGGAATATTTTAAAGGGTTGAACTTGATGGCAGGTTTTTTTTTTCTCCAGCCAATCTGACTTTGTAAATATGTGACTCTAGGGACGTATAGACCCAACGGTTTATGTTCACACTTACCATTAGTGATACATAACTTAGTTCAAATCACCCTTCCCTCTTCCTTTTCTTCCCCCCTCCACACACTGCTCCTCCCCCATTTATACCCCACAATAAAGAGATGAATATTACTGTTACCTGATTGGGGGAGGAATGAGAAGAGCAAAATGAGGAGAATCTCTTGTTGCTCCATCTCCTGCAGCTTCTGCTCAAATCTCTTTCACTTTCCTTTGGTTTTTGTTACAGACTTAGTAAAACAAGGAAACACAATATTGTATACAGTACACACCCTGTTCTGCAACAAAACCCCATTATGACCCATTAACTGTGCACTTGTGCCTATGGGATTGGAGTAGCCTGTACCTGAATCAGATGTAAGGTGCAAAATCACAATACAGTGTCACACCTCCCAACATTTTGGGAATAGAAAGAGGGACAAAAAGATTTGCCAAGCCCATTTTTGTGGACACACTCCCTAATTACCATGTACATTTTACAAAATTTGGCAGTTTATGAAAGTCTGAACACATCTCTGTGTTTTTTCTGTGTTATTACAGTTTAATGAAGGTGAATTGCCCTTTAAGCTGCAAGTCACAGTTTCGCCAAGACACCTGCTTATCTTAAATTGTCCTAAAAGTATCTATTTTGGACTCTCTGGCAAAAGCCAATTACGTTAGAAACTTTGTATCTTTTTCTGGCTGTTCAGTACAGGAGATCAACAAGAAAGTCGGGACATTTCAGTAACGATCCAGGACTGCGGGTTGAGCTTAATAAATTGGGACTGTCCCACGAAAAACGTCCCAGTTGTGAGGTATTCAGTGGTTGCAGAGTAGCCTTGTACAGGGAGCACAAAGGCCTGTGCCTAAGGCTTTAAATGCAGAGGAAAGTAATTAAGTCTTAGTGAATCAAAGAGGTAATTACAATACATGATGAACTTGCTAACCAGAGAAACAGAGGAACTTCCAGTAAGCCTTGAAGTGATGCAGTTTCAATGTCTGACTGGGGGGGGGGGGGGCAGGGCCCACTGGGAAGCTACCTCAGGGCCCCCTACTGCATCATCAAAGACCCCCTTCCTGAGCTGCAAACCCCCCTCTGGCCACACCGCACATACCATTTTAGTCTTGTGACAGGGTAAGGTAGGGAGGCTGGGCCACAAAGGATGGGGCCCACCAGATTTTTCCCAGTGTCCTGCAGCCCAGTCTGAACCCTGTGCATCTTCACTAATGAGTTGCAATTTGTAGCTAATATTCTCAGTGAATGGTGCTCACCAACACAAGTCACCATGAGAAGCCTGGAATAACCATCACATCTGGTGTAGAGGTAATGCCAAGTTCCCCAGTGTCAATAGGCTCACTTGGCTTTATTTAGAATTCAAGGCAGGGCAGCATTAGACATTACTATGTGGATACAAGGAGAGAGTCTGGATACAATGAACAGCAGCATTGATATGTACAGAACATTGCCTCCATTATAATGTGCTTGCGCCTGATACTGAATGAAGTGCCAGGCCTGTTTAGCCATGCCCATTCTCCCTTGTTCTGAGAGATCACTGAGGAGAAATAGAAAGATTAAAGAAAAAAACAGAATATGATTAAAAAAACGAAAGAAAGGAACAGACACAGAGTAGAGATATGAAAACAGAGCAAGAGAAAAGAAAGAAGCAAAGAAGATAGAAAGTAATGAAAGGGAGAACATGCTGAGTGGAGAGAAGGAGAATTAAAGATCTAACAATTCCTGGTGGGTTCTTGTGACCCAGTTAAAAAAAACAATGTATAAAAAAGGAGAGAATTGTTCTGATACATTTATTTGGCAAAGATGTGTCCCCATGTTCCACAAGAATAGATACATTAAAGACAATGGGTATTTTTCTTTATTTCTCACTCAAAATGCTTTAGCCAATGAGCGTTTTCTTGTGGCAACTTTTTTATCTCTGCGACTTTATTGTCACGGCAAATTTTTGCTGCATGAAAAAATTCACAGATGGCGAAATGCGTAATTTCACTGCGAATCCATGCCTGGTGAAATAATTCGCTCATCACTAGATCTGAACATTCAGGAGGTGCCTCTTTAACTTCTGGGGTAACTTCCATATAGTAGATCCGTTTGTAAAATTCACAATAATAAGTTGCAATTTCATTTTTTTTTTTTAAAAAAACTACTATATGTAACACTATTTTGGCTATATTAGGACAAAAAAGGTCAATGATCAGCTTTACATTAGAGCAATGATTCCAACTACGACTTCGACATTCGACTTCGAAGTCAAAGTCGAAGTTTTTTTATCGAATTTTGCCGTTTTCGGTCGAAGTCAAATCGTTTGATCAGACGATGAAATCCTTCGAATCAAACGGTTCGAACAATTTAATCGATCGATCAAACAATTTCACTTTGACTTCTAAAAACGTAGCCAAATGTTTCCTATAGGTTCTAGAAGGTCCCCATAGGCTAACATTGCAATTCAGCAGGTTTAAGGTCGCAAAGTGTCAAAGTCGAACTTTTTAAAAGAGACAGTACTTTGATTTTTTTTTACTTTTCTTACAGTGCTTCGAACTTTTTTACTTTGAATCAAGTCAAAGTCGAATTTAGGTCTATTCGATGGTCGAAGTAACCAAAAATTAGTTTGAAATTCAAACTTTTTACATTCAAAAATTCACTTCGACCCTTAGTAAATCTGCCCCTCTATGTCAATTGGTTTTTGCAGCAATAAAACAGAGCAAGTTTATCTGTCCAAAACAAATGATCCACAGGGTTATACTCACAGATCCGCAGAGATAAAGTATTAGCAGAAATACTCCAGGACGGTTTAGCAAAGACAATACCCTTGCTGTTGTGGGGATACTCTTTTCGCAATTTCCGGCACATACAGTATACTATTGGATTGTTGCAAAGTTTACTAATAGAATTTAGTTCAAATCACCCTTCCGTCTTATCTTTTTTTCCCCCCTCCACACACTGCTCCTCCCCCATTTATACCCCACAATAAAGAGATGAATATTACTGTTACCTGATTGGGGGAGGAATGAGAAGAGCAAAATCAGGAGAATCTCTCGTTGCTCCATCTCCTGCAGCTTCTACTCAAATCTATTTAAACTTTCCTTCTGGTTTTGTTACAGAATTAGTAAAACAAGGAAACACAATATTGTATACAGTGCACACCCTGTTCTGCAACAATACACCATTATGACCCGTTGACTGTGCACTTGTGTCTGTGGGATTGGAGTAGCCTGTACCTTTTGATGTAAGGTGCAAAATCACAACACAGTGACACACTTCCCAACATTTTGGAAATAGAAAGAGGGACAAAAAGATTTGCCAAGCCCATTTTTGTGGCCACACCCCCTAATTACCATGTCCAAAGGTTAATGATCAGCTATACAGTAGAGCAAGGATTATACTTGACTCTAACACTTAGGGGCAGATTTACATAGGGTTGAATATCCTCGATATTCGACTGCCGAATGTTTGTAATAATTTTCTTGTGTCGAGTAGAAATGATCTAAATGTTGTCCCATGGGGCATTCAATAACTCAATAAAAACATTTGGAAACAAATGATACATTATACTCTCTAACTCTTATGGCCCTGCTGTGACTTGCAGTTACCGCAGCAGCATTCTAGGGGGTACATTGGTGTTTATTGAAACATTAAATGAGAAGGAAAGGCTAAAAGTAAGTGAGCTTTATCCGAAAGGTCTATATAAATACACCAGTAACCCCTCAAAGTAATGCTGCTCTGAGTCCTCTGTCAAAAGAAACAGCACATTTCTTTCCTTCTATTGTGTACTCATGGGCTTCTGTATCAGACTTCCAGTTTTCAGCTTAAACCTCCAGGGCAGGGCTTGAGCATGCTCAGTTTGCTTCTCCCTCCCCTCCCTGCTGTAATCTGAGCCCAGAGCTATGAGTGAGCAGGGAGAGACTCAGGCAGGAAGTGATGTCACACCAAGCTTAGATGGAAGCTTCTATCCTAAACAATCAGACAGTGTCTAGAGCTGTTTACTCAGGTATGGTAAAGCATTCTGCAGAATAAATATAGCGTTCTAGCTTGTACTATTGTGGCTAATCTCTTGGCAATAAACTGTCTTGGCGCTTTCCTTCTCCTTTAAAAAAACAGGTGGCTGCAGTGTAATGGATACCTGATGCATTTCGTGAACAACCCTTAATCATAGGCTAAACAAGGTGCCAACAAGACGTTCATTGATACACTTGATAACAGCATCATCTACTCACCAAATTATAAAAAAAGGTTTATAGTATGTAATAACATAGATACAATTAAATCAATTGAAAAGAGGAGTGACAAAGGGAAAAAAACCAGTTAAAACACAGATGTATAAGATATAAAGATACAAATACAAAACAGATAAATGTGGTAGTTTTAGATACTGCACAATATCTGACAGAAGCGGTATCATTAAGACTTAATGATATGAAAACATATATTGATCTTACACACAAGCCAGAAAGAGATTTTTATGAACAACCAGAGCAGCTTCTGGCCTGAGATTATCTTTTTCCAGAGAACCCCGTAGTTCTCATTTTCCACAGACTCCCTGAAATACATTAGTCTCTCACTCACCCAGAGGGAAGACCCATCATAGCTTCAGTGGAGTCACTCAGAGCCAGGCCAGGCCGGCCAGGCGCCCTAGGCAACCTGGTCGGTACAGGCTATATGTGCGCATGTGTGAATTGCTGAATCTACGGGTGCATGCGTATAAGAGCAAATAGGCCAGACAGCTAGAATAGAGTAGGGGAGAGAGGGGAACAGACATGTGGGAGGCGACAGAGAGGTATGTGCCCCCCCCAGCTTTGCGCCCTAGACACGTGCCTACTCTGCCTACCCCTAGTTCCGTCTCTGAGGTGACTTAAAGGAAAACTATACCCCCCAAACAATGTAGGTCTCTATTAAAAGATACTGAGTAAAACAGCTCATGTGTAAAACCCTGCTCCATGTAAATGAACCATTATCATAATAATATACTTTTTTAGTAGTATGTGCCATTGGGTAATCATAAGTAGAAAATTGCCATTTTAAAAAATAAGGGCCGCCCCCTGAGATCGTAAGATTCACTGTGTACACATACAAACCACATGTAAGGTCACATGAGCCAATTAACAGACAGAGTTCTGCCTTTTGCTTCCTCACTTTTTCCTGTTACAGTTAGTGTTGTAGTATTTCTGGTCAGGTGATCTCTGAGGCAGCACAGATAGAGTCACGAAATGGTGGTTCAAGGCAAGAGATGTAAAAGGGCAATATTTATGTAAATATATATTCCAGTTTGGTAACATTCTTTAATATGTCATTCAATTTGATATCAACTATCTGTTGCTTAAGTATTCATTTTGGGGGTATAGTTTTCCTTTAATGGCGGCTTATCAGATTGGGTTGATGCTGTACTTCAACCGTCAACAACTGGCTTACCTTAAGGACATGGGACACTTACTTTATCGAATACCCTATCTTGGGGAAGAGTCTACCATTGTGTTACATTTGATGTTCAGTCCCTTTATTTATCCATTCCCCATAATAAAGGTATATAGAGTATGTGATTTTCTTCTTACGTTTTCTTACTTTTTTTACTTTAGCACTTGAATTTCTTTGCAATCAAGAACCCTTGCCTTGACAATATAATTTGGTAGGATCGCTACATAGACAACCTTATCATGATTTAGAAAGAGTCCGTTGAATCACTCCAATATTTTTTAGACTTCACTAGCAATTTGCACTTCCCAACGTCCCATGACTCTAATTGATTTTTTAAATGTTATAATCTATAGCAATGTCATTTCTGATACTATCACTTCTAAGGTTTTCACTAAACCCACTGCAGGGAGTACGATTTTGATCCAAAACACTCCATCGTTAGTATTCCATATGGTCAGTTCATCAGATGTTATAAAATTGCTCCAGTGTGGAGTTATGTAAAGAACAGGCCATCCAGCTGAAGGGGAAACTAAACGTCCGTGACTATTCTAAAGAAATAATACAATGAGCATAACTTCAGGCTCAAAAATGCAATTGTGAAGAGTTATTGCCAGATCCCTCTCTGGTCAGAAAAGATAAACACCAAGAAGGTTCTAGTAAAAACATTTATTTCTCAAATGAATATTCAGCAGAATTTACCAAAATCTGCCATATTATTAAACAATTCCTTCCTCTTCGTTATGTTGATCCCAATTTGAATGATACATTGAGAACTTATCCAATCAAATTTGTTTCTGGTAAAGCACCAACTTTGGCCAATAAACTCACTCCAAGTAAGGTAATTTCCCCTTCTGGGCATTCCCAGTCGACAGTTGGAACTTATTCACGTGGATCAAGAAAGTGGAAAACTTGTTATATTTAAAGATGCAGACTTTAAATGCAATGTCATGTAAAAACAATACAAGATGAAACACTATGGCATCACCCACAGCCATAAAACCAGCTGTTCTGTCAAACACATCAGCCCCATGCAACTGACTCAACACAACAACATATAGTGGAACATTCACTAAGATTCGTTGTTGCATCAGCGTCCGCTTCGCCGCACTTCGCCAGGCGTATTTTCGCCAGCGCTACGCAAATTCACTAAAATCCGAAGTTGCGCTCAGGGGAAGCGTTAGGTTGCGAAATTCGCCAAGCAAAGTTACGCTAGCGATGGTTAATTTGCATACGGCACCAAATTGAAGTTACAATGTGTAGCATCACTACACAAGCCTGGGAAACCTTCAAAACAGCAAAAAAAATGTTTATTTTGCCCTACACATGTGCCCACTGTATAGTTAAGGTGCCATGAGTCAGGAAATGTAGGGGGGAAGGAGGGGAGCCCGAAAAAATGTTCGATCTTTTTCAGCCTATCACCCATAAAAAATGAAAAAACGCCAGCATTTTTCGGGACTCTTTTTTGGCAGCAATCCCTATCTACTCTATTGCACTTCGCCTGGTCTGAGGTGGCGAAGGAAGTCTGGTGTAAAAGGTAGCGTTCAGAATAATTTGCGCGTCAGTGAATTTGCATAGTTACATCCGTTGCTCAAATTCGCCTGGCGTAAGGGTGCAAAGTAACACTAGCGAATTTACGCCAGCGTCCATTAGTGAATCGGCAAATTAACGAAAATGAACTACACTGGCGAATTAACGCTCGTGGGATACTACATACCTCCTCTAACACCAACCATTTTAATGTGGCTGAACTGTGTTTATTTAAATAAAAATATTTTCCAACTGGTGTGTGTTTTCTTATTATCAGGATCGTAAGTGGAGCAGGTGTGACTAGTTGGTGAGGTGAAGGGTTTAAATGTTTGCTTGCTGTGCCATTTTATTATATGCGAGTGATGAAGGCTAGTGGGCCGAAAAATGTTGTGCATGATTTTCCTGCAATAAACATAGAATGATGATTTAAAAACACAACGTGCGCTTCTGGTCCTACTTTAATCATACCTCCCAACTGTCCCTTTTTCGGAGGGACAGTCCCTCTTTTGACAGCTCAACCCGCAGTCTCTCATTTGTACTGGAAAGTCCCTCTTTTCTCTGCACTGAACAGCCAGAAAAAGAAACAAAGTTTGTCACTTACTGTAATTGGCTTTTAGCAGAGAGCCCAGAACAGCTAACAGGTGCAAATAAGATACTTTGTAACAATTTTGAGACACAAAAACACAGTTTAGATAAAGAGAAATATTTTCAAACTTTCATAACCTGCCAAATTTTGTAAAATTAACATGGTAATTAGGGGGAGTGGCCACAGAAAGGGGTGTGGTCAAAAAATTGCTGCGCTACGTTGCGGGAAAAAAAATTTTGTCCCTCTTTTTACTTCCAAAATGTTGGGAGGTATGCTTTAATCTTACTTTCAATGACTTTAACACAAATTCTGCATGTCATTTAAATAGGGAGCCCCTTGATCTGTAGCTAAGAAGCCTTGATCAGTTAATCGATAGCGACATATTATCTAAATCGAATGCAGGTAGAAGTGCACCTGTCTGACTCTTAATTTAATCTAATTGTTTACATACATCATGTGTATCCTGGATATCAGTTGGAAGAGAGATACGAAGCCTTGTGTACAATGGAGCCACAAATGTGGTGACACTAAAATAGATGCAAATGTTGCACATCATTCATTTAATGTACTTGAGTCCAAACACAAAAGTGCCATTACTGTATGTTGGTCCATCCTGGTCTGATACATTGTAGCAATTTAGATTTAAAAACTGAAGTTGTACTTGTAAATGACCCATGGGTGTGTAAAAGAAAATACTGAAGTAAAGTGGGTAAAGGTGGCCATACATTGATAGATCCGCTCATTTGGCGATGTCGCCAAATGAGCAGATCTCCCTCCGATATGCCCACCCTGAGGTGGGCAATATCGGGCAGATCCGATCGTGGGCCCTAGGGCCCAACAATCGGATCCTAGCATTCGCAAATGGGCGGTCGGATCGCGGGACGGCATCAACGAACAGATGCGGCCGCGATCCGACGGGATTTTTAAACCCATCCGATCGAGCTCTGGCCGACTTTCGGCCAGATCTCGATCGGGGAAGCTCGTCGGGGGCCCCCATACACGGGCCAATAAGCTGCCGACACGGTCTGTCTCCAGCTTTTATTGGCCCGTGTATGGCCACCTGAATGATAACTGCAAAGTATTGGAGATGACCTGCCCAGTGAGTAAATGATAAATAAGGCAGAACCTACAGGTACATGGGACACAGGGAGAAATTAAGGAATGAAAATAAAGAAACTAAAGAAAGAAAAAGGGGAAGAAGAGATGTTATTTGGTTCTCATTGTTGGGAAAAAAAAGGAGCAGAATCTCACAGGCACATGGGACACCACAATAAATCTCTACTAAAAAGTTCAGCTTTATCTTTTATGAATACTTGTTTGGTAGGATAAATTAAAAGCATTATATACAGTAGTACAGTTCTGTAGTTTCCTAGTGTTGCCTGTTTTGCCAGAGACATAAATCTGTGAGACTATTGATGAATAGTTTGTAAGTCAGATATATATCAGCATTACAGTCAAGAGTCTTCAGTTATGAACATTGGTCACTGACGGGATAATTACACAGTAAAATGTTAATTAGTTATTTAGCATAATTCTGCCTTATAGTTCTGGATCCTGATATTATTATATATCATCATCATTTATTTATAAGATACTCAGTGCTTTACCTTAGTTATAACAAACAGGGAATAAATGGTGGATAACAAACAAGGGTTACAGATACAATAGGATTAGAGGGCCCTACAAATTAGAGTTTACAAAGTAAAGGTTAGGGTACAATTGAGACATTAGGATATATGTACATTATTATTTTAAGCACCTAATAAGCATATGGGGATGTATTTTGTGGCCATGAAATTAAGAGAATTCAACTTACAAAATGTCCAGGAGATAAATAACAAATGATTGTGTTTGATTTGGTTCCTATAACAGAGATCAGAGGCTCATGTGCTCCAGTCTGGGTGTGTCTGTCAGTAGAGCAGCTGGGGATACAGTATCTGCCAATACCTTTTAGAATACGATAAATATTAATAAAAATGTTACTATTTCACATCATTAAAGATGAGTTGTTTTTTTAGGAAGATGAGAACATAAAAGGGAAATCTGAAATGGCTTTAGCCAATCTTTAAAATGATTCCTTATTGTTTCCTCACTGCAAACATGACAAACATATTTTGTGTCACACAGAATGATGAACAATTAATGATAATAGTGTATAAAAAACTTTTCTGGTCTCTGTAAAACTCACCAGATGGAGGAGGAGGTCCTACCGCCCTGAACCTTCAGCTTAGGGGAGCAGACAATCACAAACAAAATGAGCAGGGACTTCCAAAGATCACTCCTCCAGGCAGACTTGGCAAATGATGGGTAACTTTATTCTCATAAACAAGGATTCAGCTTGTATACCGGAATAAAGTTACCCATTATTTAACAAGTCTGCCTGGAGGAGTGATCTTTGGAAGTCCCTGCTCATTTTGTTTGCGAAACATATTTTGTGACTATGAAGATTTTCATTCATCCAGGTCATGGTATATCTAGCATAGGTCAATCTAAAACAACTGGACTTGATGAGTAATCAATGAAGACTTTTCACTACTCATCCGAGCAGCTTCTTCAGTTCAACTAAAGTTCTCAGTATATAAACTCTTCCACTAATCCAATCACAATGGTACTGTGTAACAGTGATGTGCGGGCTGACCCGATACCCGCGGGTCGGGCGGGTTTGGGTCAACCTCTCACTGCTCCTCATGGGTGGCGGGTGGGTGCGGGTTGAGCTCTTCTCCTGCTCTCCCCGCCCGCCACCTTCAAATGCCGGCATCTGACTTCTGGGTTCCGGTTTTATAGTCTCGCGTCTGCTCTCCCCGCCCCTTTTGTGATGTCATTGTGACATCATCGGCAGGGGGTGTGGGCGCGGGCTGCAGCAGGGTGGGTTAGGGTCAGGTGCGGGTCAGGAAAACCCTCACATCACTACTGTGTAACTATACAAAGAGGTGTCAAGTGAAACTCACATATTTGGTGAGATATGGGGCAGGAATATAAATTATTGAGGGATCACAAATGGCCCCGTCCTTCTCTCTATTAACTGCCCCAGGCTGGGGTGTCCCACTCTGCAGATGAATTCAGCTCCTTGGTCAGTCTTCTGGTCTGGGGAGAAGGTTAATTGTGTTTCACATGTAAATGTCTGATCCTCCTGCTTCTGGGATTTGGTCTCTGATACTTTATATTGTCTGGTGCTCAGTGAGGTCTCTGATTGGTCCTCTTTCTCCTCCTTCTTATATACTTCTGTAATTTGTGACCAATCAGAATAGTGAGACATGGTAAGTTCTGACTGTTCCTCTTTTTCCTTGGTACATATATCAGTAATCACTGATCCGTCACATTGGGCAGTCAGGTCAGGCTTTAACTGGTCTCCTTTCTCTTTTCTAAACAAGTTGGAGAGAAATGTACCCACTTTTGACAGTGGATCCTCTGATTGGTCTGATTTCCCCTTCCTGAACCAGTCTGTTATGTCAGCCATGAAACCAACAAATTGGTCAGACAGTGGAACCTCTGATTGGTCTGATTTCCCCTTCCTGAACCAGCTGACAGTCAGGACATCAGGGAAATACCCAGAGATCTCACAGCTCAGTGTCACTTTCTTCTTACCCAGTGTAGGAACCAGGATCTCTTCTACCTGTGGGCGCCAGGGGAAATCTGACAATAAAGTAGGGAAATATTTGCTTAAATTACATTCACCCTTACAGTACATTTGTATGTACACCCAGTTACATTTATTTTCTATTCTTATTGGTTTCTGATATATTAACAGTTATAGACCATTTTATATTACTAGTCAGACTTACAGCTCATCAAGATCAAGGGTATCAGTGACCCTGTCTAGGTAGCATTTATTTAACCCTTGGGTTGCTAATCCTCATTAAAGAAAAAACTCATCTCAGAAACTGCAAAAAATATAAGTAACTGTAAATTACAAAAGCATTGTGAGTAAATGTACATTAAATAATGTTTTGTGTTTATATTCCATGTAAATGGTAAAAGACAGGAAAGGAAGGAGGGTCCTTCCCTGCAGATCTTGTAATTATTTTATTATATATACTCTATCAATACTGTTACCCACAATTCCCCACTACCCACTTTATACTGGGATCTGTGTATAACCCCCACCTACATTATGTCTTTATAATAACCTGACCCCAGTTACTACTCACCTGTTACACACAGTTCCCTGGATTCAGGGGCTTCCATAGTCACATGGTTCCAGGTCACATGGACTTTATATTCGGGATTGCTGAACGGATACCCAGGGAGGCTACAGACACTGGTGATATTATATGTGAGATCCTGTTGTTGAGTTACTGTGTCTGTGGATGGGAGATTATATTGTGCCTCTTTCTCCCCATGGCTCCAGTTGACGTGAATATCTCGGGGGTAGAAGTTCCGTAGGGTGATGGAGAACTGAATTCTGCTGTTAGGGAGAAGATCCATTTGTAAAGGATCCAGGAGCACGGGTTTAGCTGGAGGGGGAAATATTGTGTTATTGATATTGATAAAGTAGTTAGTGATACTTAAAGGAGAACTAAACCCTAAAAATTAACATGGTGAGAAAATCTGTATTTTATATACTGATCTTATTGAACCAGGTTCAGCATCTCTATAGTAGTAATGAGTTAGGCCTTCAAAGTTGTCACAGGAGTTTCCCATGTTGGATTTTGTTAGGAGTGTCAGTGGCACTGCACATGCTCAGTGGGCTCTGATTGGCTATTGAGAAGCTAAGCTCAGGGGTTGTTGCAAATCATCAAGCTTAGCTCTGTGATTGCCAAACCTCTTTACTTAATTTTTCAGGATTCATTGAGATCTGGCATAGTGCCGAGAGACTGGCGAATTGCTAATGTGGTGCCTCTATTCAAAAAAGGATCCCGTTCTCAGCCTCAAAACTATAGGCCAGTTAGTCTGACGTCAGTGGTAGGAAAGCTTTTCGAAGGGTTAATAAAGGATAAGATACTGGACTTCATAGCAAATCATAATACTATGAGTTTGTGCCAGCATGGTTTTATGCGTAATAGATCTTGCCAGACTAACTTAATTTCTTTTTATGAGAATGTAAGTAGACACCTCGATTCTGGGATGGCAGTGGATGTGATTTACTTAGATTTTGCTAAAGCATTTGATACAGTGCCACACAAAAGGTTACTGGTTAAATTAAGTAATGTTGGCCTGGAACATAGTATTTGTACTTGGATAGAGAACTGGCTAAAAGATAGACTACAAAGAGTGGTGGTAAATGGAACATTTTCTAATTGGACCAGTGTTGTTAGTGGAGTACCGCAGGGCTCTGTACTAGGTCCCTTGCTTTTCAACTTGTTTATTAATGACCTGGAGGTGGCCATTGAAAGTACTGTTTCTATTTGTGCAGATGAGACTAAATTGTGCAGAACTATAGGTTCCATGCAGGATGCTGCCACTTTGCACAGTGATTTGTCTAAACTGGAAAACTGGGCAGCAAACTGGAAAATGAGCTTCAATGTTGATAAATGCAGGTTATGCACTTTGGCAAAAATAATATAAATGCAAGTTATACACTAAATGGCAGTGTATTGGGAGTTTCCTTAAATGAGAAGGATCTAGGGGTCTTTGTAGATAACAAGTTGTCTAATTCTGGGCAGTGTCATTCTGTGGCTACTAAAGCAAATAAAGTTCTGTCTTGCATAAAAAAGGGCATTAACTCAAGGGATGAAAACATAATTGTGTCTCTTTATAGGTCCCTGGTGAGGCCTCATCTGGAGTATGCAGTGCAGTTTTGGAATCCAGTCCTTAAGAGGGATATAAATGAGCTGGAGAGAGTGCAGAGACTAAGTGCAACTAAATTGGTTAGAGGGAGGGAAGACTTAAATTATGAGGGTAGACTGTCAAGGTTGGGGTTGTTTTCTCTGGAAAAAAGGCGCTTGCGAGGGGACATGATTACACTTTACAAGTACATTAGAGGACATTATAGACAAATGGCAGGGGACCTTTTTACCCATAAAGTGGATCACCGTACCAGAGGCCACCCGTTTAGACTAGAAGAAAAGAACTTTCATTTGAAGCAACGTAGGGGGTTCTTCACAGTCAGGACAGTGAGGTTGTGGAATGCACTGCCGGGTGATGTTGTGATGGCTGATTCAGTTAATGCCTTTAAGAATGGCTTGGATGATTTTTTGGACAGACATAATATCAAAGGCTATTGTGATACTAAGCTCTATAGTTAGTATGGGTATATAGAATTTAATTAAAAGTAGAGGGGTGTATGTATGGATGCTGGGTTTTCATTTGGAGGGGTTGAACTTGATGGACTTTGTCTTTTTTCAACCCAATTTAACTATGTAACTAACTATGTAAGCAGAAAATGAGGTTCCCCTGTAATATAAACCTAAGCTACAGAGCAAAGAGTCATCTCATGGGATTCACCCAGTTAGCAGGTAGTGATTATAATCATTTTCAGTTTGAAGGTAGTTTTGCTGTATGTGTAACACTTGTTATTGTTATTTTGCAATACAGGTATTGGATGTATTGCCCAGAATGCTTTGGACCTGGGGTTTTCTGGATAAGGGATCTTTCTGTAATGGTACTAAAAATCAAGTATGAAATAAACCCAGTAAGATTGTATTGCCCATAATGTGGATTCATGCAGCTCAATTGGGATCGAGTACAAGTTTTTTTTCTATTTCAGGTATGGACCTGGATCCAGAATGCTTGGGACCTGGGATTTCCCTATAACAGATCTTTCTGTAATTTGGATCTTCATACCTTAAGTCTACTAGAAAATCATATAAACATGAAATAAAGCCAATAGGCTGGTTTTGCCTCCAATAAGGATTAATTATATCTTAGTTGGGATCAAGTACAAGATACTGTTTTATTATTACACAGAAAAAGGAAATTACTTTTAATAATTTGGCTAATTTGATTATAATGGAGCCTATGAGAGACAGCTTTTCCATGACTCTGAGTTTTCTGGATAATGGGTTTCTGGATAACAGATCCCATACCTATAATCAATAATAGACCAGTAGTTCACACTGCTATTCTGTTCCTTTTTATAACTACACTCAGCTGGGAGGTATAAAGAGAAAATAATACCATGAGAGTTTTAATCCTACTGTTAGTGGGGAAATTTGTGTAATAAACACATGATATTTAATTTGTTCCAAAACCATAAGCTGAGAGATGTTTCATTCAACAGTTATTCTATTTCACTTAGTAAGGTTTTAGGAACCCCCTTACTGGTCCTGCTTCAGTTATCAGGCTAAGAGACTAGGGGGCATCAAATACATAACAACTGTCCTTATATTTTGGGGTAGGGTTAAATTACATGAAAAGAGAGAGGTGGTGGGGATGACCTGGGGTCCTGCTCAATTGTATATACACAACGGGTTTGGGGATTATAAAGTTATATCACTGACTGAAGTATTTCTCAGCATTAAGGGACATATTACACAAAATAGTTTCCATGCACAGAACAGAACCTGGGGCCATGGTCTATAGAGGCTGCACTTTGCTCCTTGTACTGGATTAAGCACATGTTTTTCCCGTGTTCTCCTACACTGTGTACCCCCCCCACTGCTTAGGGGGCATGTCAGCATGTACAGCACAACTCTTGTTTTCCAAGTGCAGTAAAAGCTTTGCCTCAGGGCAGTGTCCAATGGGGAGATCCAAATGAGCAGCTGCGGGCGTTAAATCTGCTGAAAATGCCTTTCCATTGAAAATAATTGGAATCGCTGGTGGTATGACCAACATATCACTAAGTCACCCAAAGTTTCCTCCAGACGCAACTTTGGAGAGGCATTTTTGGGAGATTTGCCCCCCGCAGCTTTAAAATTACAGACGACAAATCTCCCCATTGGCCACTGCCCTTAGAGCATGCTTGTCCATAACATGAGAGGCCCCTTCTTAATAATAATAATAATAATAATAATAATAATAATATAAAGTTACCAATATAAATATAAAAAAACAGAAATAACCACTCTCTAGATGGAAAGAAGAATTGCCTTTGAAGATGAGACAAGGAGTTATTGAAATGTATAAAAAAAACAGAGTGAAATCAGGATGGACTGGAAGGGAAAAAATATTGAGATGCAGTTAGTTTGGATTTTAGTATTGGAGGCCAACAATGAGTGACATGAGCATAGGGAAGGCCAATCTGCACCCCGAGAAGCACCACTGTCATATATATATATAGTGATAGTTTTCATTCAAGTAATGGTCACTTCCATGTAATATGGTGTATGGGGGTCTGGGAAGTGTAACAAAAAGTTGGGCAATAGAGATATTGTACATGTGTAAATAGAGACATATTAATTAATGTCACATACAGGAGAGTTACAATGTAATCTGTACATCTGAGCAATCGTTTTTATTTTGGCTGCAACTTACATACAAACTTTTTCTTGCTGTAACATTACATGTACCAAAGAATAATCAGGGGGGTTCCATGAAAATCTAATGTATATCTGGATCAAAGTGCAGCAAAAAGACTGATTAAATAATATTGCCTTTATAAGATTATGTATTATTAATAAGGTGTATTTAGTCAGTAAGGTATTACTAAGGAATATCTGGTGAACATTGGTCTAACTGAGGCTTTGGTTGGCCCATCTACTTATTCATTCATTTATTTTTTCCCCTATTTATATATTTATTTATTTATTCATTCATGTATTTATGTTAATAAATTGTTAGTATTCTGGGTATGGCTGGAGTGAGCCACAGATATTTTTAATATGAACTTAAGAAATTCATATTGCCATCTTGATAGTGTTTTTTATGTTTTTATATCTATATTGTTATTTATATGTTATATATATATATATATATATATATATATATATATATATATACTTTACAACCTTTGTTATTTTTCACTTTGTACATAACCCCAAGGTTTGTAAATAAGGCCTGTGGACTAGGATTATATTATATAAATATATACATATCAGTTGATAGACTTACCCATAACATTGATGGTGCCAGTACTTGTGTCTATGGGTCTGACCAGACTGGGATGTGTCACCCTGCAGATATATTCTTCCCCCTGGTCTCTCAGTAAGGGGTAAATGATCAGACAGGGGGTGCAACTGTAGGTGTTATCTGTCTGTTTGTTGGACCTTATATATGGGTGAGTATTGGGCACTTCTGTTAGTTCCTCACTCTCTGCCCCTTTCCTCAGCCACGTCACTGTCAGGGCATCAGGGAAATACTCTGAGATGTTGCACTGCAGGGTGCTTGGGCTGTTATGGAGAAACTTAGTGTCCTGTATTGGTTCCACTAATGGTTCCCATGGGAATTCTGTAAAATAATGAGAATCATAATAATACATGTTGCATTAGACATTAAAGCTACAAAGGGGTGTGTGCCATCTGTGTGCTGCCAATTCTCTACCAGGCAGAGAAAGATGAAACCATTCACCCATTGAGTGCAGGGGGTCTAGGATTTAGGAGCATGTCATGATGTTACACTGGTGCTCATGGCCCCAAGCCTTTCACTTCTCACAAATGTGAGTACCTTGATATCTACACTCAAGGCACATTTATCTCACAGTATCAGGAGTCTAACCCAAGTGGACCAATCCTAATCCCATATCTTGTTGGTATTATACCCGATACGGCTATCAGTGACTGGCACTTTCTTCAGTTCAGAACTGTAATCCAGGAGTAAAAGGAAAATAAATGTATTCTTCACCATCCATAATGGGCATAACATTTCAGTCTACTGCGTTTCATGCAACAACAAGTCCTAGAATGGAATTCCTCTCCATTGAAGGGCATTGGAATTTCTGTATCTCTATGGATACACTTTATCACTTGAAAATGCACCAAAGATGAAATGCTGAAATCTGTTGTAGAGGGACAATAAGAGCCTTTTGCCCAACTGCTCCTTGACTCTCCAACAATCATTGTGACAACTGGATGGAGCCTGAATGTTGATATCACTAATGTTTAATTATCATCATGATCATTTATTTATATAGTGGAAGCAAGTTATGCAGCTCTTTAAAGTCACAATTAAAACAAACAGGGGCAGTTAAGAGATTGGTTGTGAGATTAAGATTTATGATGTGCACAAAAGATCAATGGGAGAATGTAATATTGGTCACTTATGCAAAAATCATTAGCAATCTGTTCATAATGTGAATAAATGTTTACAAAGTGAACAATTTTGCCTTTGTGAACAGATCAAAGACTGAATTTACTATTAAAAGGGTTGACTTCTGGTTTTGGTGGACAGAAACGTAATGGTTGAACAGATCTGCATGTCTTATGCCAACATGTCTCACCTGGATCCTGTATGGAGATCTCTCTGTATCCCGGTGCATCCAATGATCCATGTTCCCAGGTCACACCTACTCGCAATGCCGGATCTTTATACAGGTCCCCACTAATTCTGGCCTCACTGCACACACTGAATGTGAGATCTGGTTTCACCTCATATTGTTCTTTAGATAATATTCTGCCTTGGGAATGTCCTGCCCCACAGGCCCATGTGATGGAGATATGTCTGGGGTAGAATCCCTGCAGGGTGAGAGAGTACAGGATCTCCCCAGACTCACACAGACATGGGACCACTGATACCAGCGCTGGTTTGACTGGGAAATAAATACATCAATATAAATAAATATAATGTTAACATCAAGTAACCTAATATCAGAACACAGAGGAGAATTAGAAAAAAAGCTGAGGGTGCAGGGAATTTACAAGATTTTGAAAAACAAAAATCTATATTTTAAATATAGACAGACACCTCCATAGCATGGACACTTGTGCTTTCTTTATTAATTAGGTTTCAGTTTTGTTCAGTTGGCTTGGCTTATTTAGCTAAAACAAATTATGTCTGTTCCTGTAGAGCCAATGTCTCAATAGCAACTATAAAGAAACAATAGAAACAAAGGATAATGTTCCTAATTGGTTCCTTACTTGTATTTTTCCATGCACACTAGTCTGCTTACATATATTTCCCATAAATGATCATTTCAGATATAGGAGTCTTCATGTTAACGATTCATGGCTCTATATACTAAGTAGTCTCATGATCATCAATTGAACAACAAAATGTGCTTGGGGAGCTTTAGCATAACATTGTCGACATCATACTCAAAGTTAATTTTAATATGAACTGCCCATTTAATGATCCTTTGGAAAATGAGACTCGTGTCCCACAGATTCTTTTAATCATCATCTATAAATAAAGGTAATGTTTTTATTGATGACAAAGTTACAGTTACACAAAAAAAGATTCCCATGCACGAACAAAATAGTGTACTTTGGGATTCCACTGAGGTCTAACTATTGTTAAAAAAGAGGGAATAGAAAAGGCGCAATTTTGAAGGACCCACTTCCCAAAATCTGGCTAACCTTGACAATTTAGGACAAACTAAATCACAAATGTGATTTAATATCTCATTGTCCGTTAATCACAAAACCTTATCAAAACGCTCCAAAACTCAAATTTTCTCCCAGGTATGGACCATTCATTTAGCAAACGCTGGGGGCAGAAAGGTCAATATACAGTAAGGGAATCAATCAATCCTCTCAGTAATGCTCCTCCCCTTTACAGGAGCTGAGAGATATGGCACCCCAAACTACCCTTTATCAGTTTGATTATTTCCAACTCCGCCATTTTTTATACCCACATGCTGCAAAATTGAACTGAAAGGCAAACCTTTGAGACCTTAGCTAAACAAGCCCTACCACAAAAAATCTTATTTCCAAGATATATAGGCTTCCTACCAAACCTTTGGCCAATAATCCTGGGCAACATTTCTACATGAGTAAATGGAATGGTATACTACAACATCATTTATCTCCTACAAATTGGTCAGAAATATGGGAAAAAACTAGGCAAATGATCACTTTCGCTAGACTGAATATCTATAAGATATTGATGTTTTGGTACTCTACCCCTGATAGACTCCATAAAATTTTCCCAGACCACCCACCTCTATGTTGAAAGGAATAGTGGAGAATGAGGTACACTTTTGCATATCTTCTGGGAATGCCTGGTTATTCAGTCACTGTGGCGGGAGGTAAACAAGTTATTGGACCAGATTTTAACTCATGTACCTATGACCATTCCCACCTTTTTAATGGGCAGACAATTTACTGATCAATATCCAGCCAAAAGTTGGTCAATCATATTTTAACAGCTGCACATATAGCAATATTGGCTATTGAATACTCTAAACTGCCCAGCCATCCAAGAAATAAACAACAGAGTAAATGCTAATAGAGCATAGAGTGAAGCAAATGTAGCATTCACACAAAATAATACCTCTCAACATTTGGAGATATGGTCCATTTGGCAACTAAAAGGCTTTATCCCAACTAACAATGTAACCTCTGATTAAGTGATCGCACAGGTCTCACTCTACTGTCGATCTTGGCCTCCTTTCAGATCATTACCTTTACTTTTACCTATTTAGCCTTTAACCATGACGCCTATACAAAGGCTAAATGGAAATACTCACCAACTAACTAAGATAATTATTTTATGTTGGGAATATATAGTAATTATTGTCAACTTTGTCCTCATTAAGGAATGTAATTAAAGCTCTATCTATGTTTACAATGCACATACATTTCACAACACTGAATGTTTTTTGATTGGATCCCAAATACAAAATTACCTCCTAATTGCCAGGACAATGTTGACAATGTCTTTATTGTATCTACCCTTTTTTCATTCTGGTTACCGTTAATCTTTCTTGTTTTATTCTATTTCTTTTTTTTTTTTGGTTTTCTTAATCTTGTTTTCCACAATTATATATTTGAAAAAATGTTACAAAAAAAGAGAGAAAATAGACGTAATTGAACTCCATAGTATCCCAGTAAACTTCAACTTCCAATTGAAAAGTACTAGTGTGCAAAACCATAATGATAATAAAGTGCTGAATGCCAATATATTACATTAAAATAATAACTACATTAATTGTGCACTACAGTCAATCAATGTATCAAATGAATACCGTGCCCTAATTATGATTCATGATGATGCTAATACCAATTAATTCACCCTAGTAATTATTGTGCAACTAGTGCTTCATAAATATTTCCACTGTGAAAAATTATTCAATTTAAATCAATACTTGCAGTTAATTTGAATGAAATTAAAGATAAGAAAAGGGAATTGTATAGAAGGTGAAGTTGTCCTGATTGCTATATCTAAATATGTCTAAATTCTGGGACACCACACAAGGGAGAAGGCAGGACACTGTGGACTGTGGTCACTGTATTTACCTTTAATATCTAGAAGGAGGAGAACCTGACTTTCCTAGAAAACCACAAACCCACAGCTCTCTGGAGTAAAAAAAGAACCAGAGAGGACTGAATATAGCAAGTAATTCTAAAGTTGGACCCTTGTTTGTCACCGTGACAACATAGTACAGATGCAGCCACTTTGGTTTGTCTGTTTGACACAGAATAACTAAACACAGATATCCCATTTATCTCATTTAACACAGAAAACTGCGTCACAACATCCCATCTAATTAAAGCATTCACCATTGTGAACAATGGAGCTTTGGTATGCTAATGAAAAGGTTAAATGCATTAAATGAGTTAAGATGACTTAAGATAACACAGTTACTTCAATTACCCCTGAGTCATGACGCATTTAACTCACAAATCCAAGTGGCTTCATCTGTACTTCTATTGGTTAAAAGTCAAGAAATAGGAAAGTTTAAAAACAAAAAAATTAAGGTTTTGCTGATGTGTGTTTTCACTTAAGCTTTCTTCTCAAGGCAATTGCCTTTTGAATTGGAAGTTGAATTACTTTGAGAAATCTTACACAAAACACACGTCAGCAGAACCTTAATTTTGTACATTGATTGTAGTGCACTGTTTATTTAGTTGATAGCCTGTCGTGAACAATTAATTTAGTTAGTTATGTTTTTCATTTAATATATTGCCATTCAGCACTTTTTTATTATTATAATTGTTTTGCACATTAGCACTTTTGTATTGGAAGTTGAAATTTACTGGGATACTACGGGGATCATTTACTTCTATTGTCTCTTTTTTGTGTAGTTACAGTTACACCCAAGTAAACAGCTGTTTCCATTATACAGTTTTCCCTATGAAATCACAGCACTTACCATAAATGTTTGTGCACAGGAATCTCTTCTCTGTAGTTTTCCCAGCACAGACAAACTTACAGATAAGGGTCACGTCTCTGTGTTTCCCCACACGGGGTACAAATCTCAGGGAGGAGCAGTAGCTTTGCAGCCCCTCATTCCTACAGATGATCAAGTAGGAGTCACCCAACAGTTGTTCTGCTTCCCCTGGGTCCCCTGAGTCCCGACACTGTGGTATCTCCCACTGGTCTCCTGACCTCTCCTCAATCCATGTGACCTGTGGGTCCCCCTGTGGGCAGTTACTGACCGTACAGTACAGAGTTGTCTCTTCTCCATCCAACAACTTCTCTGGCCCTTTAATCTCACTCACTGTGTAACCCTGTAAAGATGCTGTATGAAAAAGAAGATCAGAGAGATTTGGGGGAAGATGGAGAGGAGGGCCAAAAGGCTGAACAGAGCCCCCATGTGCAGTAAATATAGCAAAGAGTTTTCTTATAATAGGAGTTATAAATATGCCTCATAGCATAACCCTAACTTAAAGGAAAACTATACCCCCAAAATGAACACTTAAGCAACAGATAGTTGATATCATATTAAGTGGCATGTTAAAGAATCTCACCAAACTGGAATATGTATTTAAGTAAATATTGCCATTTTACATCTCTTGCCTTGAGCCACCATTTCGTGATGGTCTGTGTGCTGCCTCAGAGATCACCTGACCAGAAATACTGCAGCTCTAACTGTAACAGGAAGAGATCACCTGACCAGAAATACTGCAGTTCTAACTGTAAAAGGAAGAGATCACCTGACCAGAAATACTACAGCTCTAACTGTAACAGGAAGAGATCACCTGACCAGAAATACTGCAGCTCTAACTGTAACAGGAAGAGATCACCTGACCAGAAATACTGCAGCTCTAACTGTAACAGGAAGAGATCACCTGACCAGAAATACTGCAGCTCTAACTGTAACAGGAAGAGATCACCTGACCAGAAATACTGCAGCTCTAACTGTAACAGGAAGAGATGACCTGACCAGAAATACTGCAGCTCTAACTGTAACAGGAAGAGATCACCTGACCAGAAATACTGCAGCTCTAACTGTAACAGGAAGAGATCACCTGACCAGAAATACTGCAGCTCTAACTGTAACAAGAAAAGATCACCTGACCAGAAATACTGCAGCTCTAACTGTAACAGGAAGAGATCACCTGACCAGAAATACTGCAGCTCTAACTGTAACAGGAAGAAATCACCTGACCAGAAATACTGCAACTCTAACTGTAACAGGAAGAGATCACCTGACCAGAAATACTGCAGCTCTAACTGTAACAGGAAGAGATGACCTGACCAGAAATACTGCAGCTCTAACTGTAACAGGAAGAGATCACCTGACCAGAAATACTGCAGCTCTAACTGTAACAGGAAGAGATCACCTGACCAGAAATACTGCAGCTCTAACTGTAACAGGAAGAGATCACCTGACCAGAAATACTGCAGCTCTAACTGTGACAGGAAGAAGTGAGGAAGCAAAAGACACAACTCTGTCTGTTAATTGGCTCATGTGACCTAACATGTATGGTTTGTTGGTATGTTTGTGAGTACAGTGAATCCTACAATCCCAGGGGGCGGCCCTTATTTTTTAAAATGGCAATTTTCTATTTATGATTACCCAATCGCACATACTACTAGAAAAGTATATTATTATGAAAATGGATTATTTACATGAAGCAGGATTTTACATATGGGCTGTTTTATGCAATAAAGAACTCTATAAAGAACTCTAATACTAATGAAATAGATGTCCAGCATCTTCCGGGACTCTTATCAACAAGGTAGCCATCCATTAGATGCAAAATGGGTTAGCTATTTAAAACACATGGTGTCACCCCCTCAGACCGAGTCGGAAGCTTATTGGCCCCTACGATATCTGTCTGAAAGTCAGGCAGATCTCAATTGGGCAGGTTAAATAATCCCATTGGATCATGGCCACATCTGTGTGTTTATGCGGTCCCATGATCCGACCACCCGTATCGGATGCATTATGATCAGATCTCTGGGCCCTAGGACCCACAATTGGATAAGCCCAATATCACCCATCTCAATGTGGGCATATCGGGGAGAGATCCGCTTGTTTGGTGACATTACCAAACGAGCAGATCTCCACGTCTGTGGCCACCTTAAGTCCTCTTCACTCAATTCCTATCGCATTGAATGTAAGAAAGTTGATGTAATCGTATTCCGTTATCTCTGGGCTTGCTTAAATTAAAACATTTGGAATAAAGTGGAGAGTTTTTTGATTCATGGACTTAAAATACTTAAATGATGTTTCCCGGTTATACCTTGTTACATTTCAGTTGCAAAGAGGTTTCGTTAAGCAAAATAACAGATTCAAAAAGTAAAATATGTATTGTTTGTTTTCATGGCAGATTCCAAAAAAAAAAAAATTATTTTCTTTTTGGTTAAAAATAGGGATGTACCAAATCCACTATTTGGGATTGTCCGAATCCCCAAATCCTTTGTGAAATATTCAGCCGAATGCCGAACTGCATATGCAAATTCCCACACCTAATTTACATATGCAAATTCAGATTCGGTTCGGCCACACACAAGGATTCTGAATCCTGTTGAAAAAGGATGAATCTTTGCTGAATCCCAGACCAAATCCTGGATTCAGTACATCCCTAGTTAAAAAGTGAAGTTCCAAATTTAACTAAAATCTTACATTGATCAACTGAGCATTTGGCATATTTTTAAGTTGATTTTTGTTAATTTTTTTTACATTATTTGTGTTTTTATTCCTATCAATTAGCGGCATTTTCAGGCTACAAGGGAAATTCTGATGTTTAAACCCTGATGTTTATAGACTTTAACAAAATTTCACAATCCTTATGTGACCCAATGCTGCCCAACAACAAATTTTGCATCACAAGGGACATAATTTGAATTACTTTATAGGAACTGTTAATATAAATACCTTTTCTTCTCTGATTCCATATTATGGTGCCCATAACCAGTCCAACTAGTAACACCCCCACAGCAATGCCACACACCACAATTACTGAGCTGTGACTTTCATCTGTTGGAATAAAAGGAAATATTATTAGTATGTGACATTTTACTCCTCTTCAACAATATCTCTCTAACAATTGTAAACTCTGAGTAAAGTTATATTCCCAGGACATCATGGTGCCATATTTGAACTGTATCTTTTCCCTAGGTGCAAATTTATCCATGAAAAAAACATTCATGAAAAAAACACATTGACATATTTAAGAATATTCATATCAGTAAGAATCACATTGTTGCCTTCATTTTCATTGAGGCTAAAAAACGTGTTGAATGTTTTAATGAACTTGGGAACTTGGGAAATAAAGTCGTTAGAGACCATGTCCATTGACTTCTATTAAACCTCACCAGCTTTTATATCCAGAGTTTTCTCTTTTAACTTTATGTGGGTTTTTTCTTTAATAAATACTGACTATTAAAGGCTCCGAAGAATATTCTCAAGTATTTTCACGTTTGACACACTTTTCTTGAATCATGAAAAAACACAAGCTTGAATATTGATGAATATTAATAAACATCCCCTACGTCTCTTCAGCACTTATGGGCAGATTTACTAAGGTTGAAATTGTAAATTCAAATTCAAATCCGAGATTTATCATCTCCCTACCCTGGAAGTAACTCAGATTCGATAGGTCATCACCTAAAACCTGCCGCGTTCATGTAGAAGTCAATGGTAGACGTCCTTGGAACCATTTGAAGAGGTTAACTGCCTGCTTGATGATCACATTTTTTCAGAGGGTTTTTGCTGAAAACTAAAATCCTGTGGAAAGCTTGAACTCAGAATCGAGTTTTTGACATTTGAGTTTTTTCTTAAAGTAACAGTAACACCATAAAAAGAAAACGTTTTAAAGTAATGAAAATATCATGTAGTGTTGCCCTGCACTGGTAAAGCTGATGTGTTCAGAAACACTACTATAGTTTATATAAACAAGCTGCTGTGTAGCCATGGGGGCAGCCATTCAAGCACAGGATACACAGTAGATAACAGATAAGTACTACTATAGTTTATATAAACACGCTGTTGTGTAGCCATGGGGGCAGCCATTCAAGCACAGGATACACAGTAGATAACAGATAAGTACTACCATAGTTTATATAAACACGCTGTTGTGTAGCCATGGGGGCAGCCATTCAAGCACAGGATACACAGTAGATAACAGATAAGTACTACTATAGTTTATATAAACAAGCTGCTGTGTAGCCATGGGGCAGCCATTCAAGCACAGGATACACAGTAAATAACAGATAAGTACTACTATAGTTTAAATCAACAAGCTGCTGTGTAGCCATGGGATCAGCCATTCAAGCACAGGATATACAGTAGATAACAGATAAGTACTACTATAGTTTATATAAACAAGCTGCTGTGTAGCCATGGGGCAGTCATTCAAGCACAGGATACACAGTAGATAACAGATACGTACTACTATAGTTTATATAAACAAGCTGCTGTGTAGCCATGGGGGCAGCCATTCAAGCACAGGATACACAGTAGATAACAGATAAGTACTACTATAGTTTATATAAACAAGCTGCTGTGTAGTCATGGCAGAAATTGAAAAAAGACTATATGGCACAGGTTAAATAGTGAATAACAGATAATGCCATTATGTGCTACAGAGCTTATCTGTTACCTGCTGTATATCCTGTGTCTTTCCTCCTTTTTCAGCTTTGAATACTGGAAAGGGCTGCCAATCAAGTATCTCAGTTAAGCAGCCAACCATGGATCTGCCAACCAAAATTCTTTCTTCTTTCCCCCTTTAATTCACATTATTCCATAGTTTCATGTTCATACTCCCATATTATTTCTATCTATAACCATAACAATGTGTTTCTTTTTTCAACATCAATGTATAATTAGTATTCTCCCAAACACTATTGCTCTTAATTACTTTCCCTATTCCTATCTCTCCTGCTTTCATTTTTCACTTTTCTTTGCTTTCTTCCTTCACCATTACCATCCACTATTGGTCTTCATTGATGTCTGTTCTCCTCTTCCCTTCTTTCTCTTTGTCACTTTCTTCTCTTGTTCTCCTTTATTCCTCATTATCTCCCCAGTCTTAATGCCTTCCTTATTCTTATATTTTCTTAATATTCTCATCATCTTTCTGTTCTACTTTTTTCTTTTTGTTTCTTTTCTATTTACTCCCTCTTTTCCTCTTCCATCTTTTTATATTTTTCCACTTGCTATTTTTTGATTTAGTTATTGTATTTTTCTTTACTCTTCTTCCTTGCCCTTTCTAACTACAAAATATCTTCACACAGCAAAACTGAAAGACCCCTTTTCCCTGTACCTCCATTCAAGTGAAAATCAGGGCAGTAGGTATTAGTATAGCTAAAGGGCACAAAACAAGGGTAGCTGAACAGTTATTGTACAATAAAACTATAACAATATAATTAGTATTGTTGTTTATAGCAATATCAATACTCAGTTGTAATATATGAAAAGGTAAATACAGTCTGGGAAGTAATATCTGTGACCCATAAATGGTACCTTCATACTCCAACTGGAAGTCTTCCTGGAGAGGCTGCTGGAGAGAGACATGTTGGACTCTACAGGAGAAGTTATGGTCCATCTTCCCATCCATTGGGGGTAATACCACGGTGCCCATCACTCTGTATGTGCCATCTGGGTTCCTCTCCGGTTTGCCCAACTCAGAGTTAGTGAGGGGCTTATTGTCTTTAAGCCAAATTATATTGATATCCACAGGGTAGAAACAATTGGCCATGCAAGTCAAAGTATTCTCCTTATTCTTCTGAATCACTTTATTTGGGATCTGTATTACTGGTGAAACTGAAAGAAATGTATGCAATAAATATCAATCTTTGAACAGCTGAAACTTATAAAAAGAAGGGTATGGTCCTGTCTCTTTATGTTTTCATTACAGGGCCCACTAGCAAATCTTTGGTAGACTGCTTGGCTATAAAACTCTAACTGACTCTTGCCCTTAAGACAACATTTGTCTCTAGTTGAAATCATGTAAATCTTCATTCATTCCCACCCTGACCTTTTGTCTTGTTAGATGAAATAGTAGTGATTGATTAGATCTACTGTACATAACTTTTGGGGAAATATTAACATTTTCCATTTTAGTGAAAAGAACCCCTTACCAAAGATCTCCAACAACACCTCCCTCTCCATCTTTTCTGGGCTGTATATGACCAGGCACTTGTAGATCCCTCCATCAGAGATGGTCACGTTGGCCAAAGACAAAGACACATCCCCATTATTTGCTGCCTCTTTACTGAATGTAACTCTTGGGCTGATGGACAAACCTTTGTTATCATATCTAAGGATTTCCGTATCCTGAAAGTACCAGAAGACAGCGAGGAACAGTGGGTTTATTGGTGGTTTAGCCACTGAGAAGGTGCATCTGAGATGAACTTCATTTCCCAAAAGAGCATGTTGGGGAGACGAAGCAGTAATATCTAAAACAAACCCTACAAAGAGGAAATAAAAATTAAAAGCAATATTAAATAAGCGCACAAACATTACTGTTCTGATTTTTTTTTTTATCTTTTATCATTTTTTAGTTGCGCATAATAATTGCACCACGATTTTTTGTACTCCAGTAAAGGATATTACTAGTGGGGCAGGAAATTTATCTTAAAAATACAGTTTACTCAATCTGTTAGAAAATCTGTTATCTGAAGATAAGTACTAACATCTATAGAGGTGAAGTTTCCTGGGAGAGGTGACCCATAGTGGGTTATTTATCAAGGTCTGAATTTATCTCAATATCGGCTGCTACAAACTCCCATCTAACCAGCTCGGGTTTTTAACGCTTAATTTTTAGCACATTTTCCTGAAAATGACCTTGGCAGAAAAAGACCCGATTTTCTAAATTTTTTCATGAATTTTAACCCAGAACTCTGAAAACATTGTGAAATTGCCTGAAATTAGGGACTGTTCCCATTGACTTTCATGCAACCTCAACAGGTTTGAGATGCCATGTTTTAATATTTGGACTTTTTAGCCCTCGCTGGTTAGTAAATTCTGAAAAATTTGTGATTTTTTTAAAAGCCTATTATAAAAAAAAAATCACAAATTTTTCGGATTTTAGGGAATTTCGGGTATACGGAGCTTAGTAAATAACCCCCTTGGAGAGCTGCCTGTGTGATATAACAATTGTATCCTTATCATCTAAAACCCAAAGAGGTATTTTTTGTGCTTGGGGAGGTTATATTTGAATATTCTAGAAGGATTCTGTAGTGTACCATTAGACAAAAAAGTATATGACTAAATGTATTTTTTAAAACTATACAGTATATCTATATTGTTCCTTATGCTTCCTATATAATAGCCTAAAAATGAATGGCATGATAAATACAATGAAAAGTTTATTTATAAAAATAACAGAACACATGTCAGGATTTGCCAATAATGTTATACCCAGAGCACATATAGTAGTGACAACTGAATGTATAATGTAATTATTCACTAACATCTACTTTTAAATTGTAAGCTCTGTTACACAAGGCCCATTGAATCCTTTCTATTAGTTGTAATGTTTGTTTACTGTATACACCCATTTATTGTACAACACTGAATATGAACATGTTGAACTGAACTGAATAAGTTGTATATCTGCTGTATAAAACAATAATACTAACATTAAATAATAACATTAAAACAAATGGTAGGATAAGTCTGGCGCTGTTTTCAGGCATAATTATTTTAAAATACATGTACATATACAATAAATAGTACTACAAGTATACACCTCATAGTACAGTCATTTCATTGCTATTACCACATATATTATACCCCTAGAATACACATGAGGCAATATTTAGAGGATTATTCACTAAACTCTTTCTGGGGCAAAACTTTAAAAAAAAAACCTAGAATTTTTGGAGATGTATTAAATCCCGTTGCTGCAAAAAGGTTGAAGCTGAAAATCCGCCATCTTAAACCTGCCGAGGTTGTGTATAAGTCAATGGTCCCAATCCTATTTTGAAGTTTCTGTGTTCTGTGCTTGAATTCCAACCATTCTAACCATTTCAGGGAAAAATCTCTGGCTTTTCGGGGAAAAATCCTAAAAAATTTGTGAAATTTGGGAAAAAACCCCAGAAAAGATTGTACGATTTGGGTTTTTGTTCGATTTTATGTAGTTTTTACCTGAATTGATTAAAGTGAGGTTTTATAATAATAAATAGGGTAAAATTGGGTATAGGAGTTTGGTCGTGGTTTTTTTATTAAAAAATTAAATAAATTCGAATTATAGTAAATAAACCTCTACATGTATAATACCCAAGTAATGCATGACTGGTGACAGATAAATTGTCATATACTATATATTAGGGTAGAACTTGACGGGTGGCTCGGATGTCAGATGTCCTGAATAGGGATGTAGCGAACCGCCGCCGATGTGTTCGCGAACGCCGTTCGCGAACACCGGCAAAATTTGCGAACAGTTCGCGAACTGTTCGCGAACTTCGAACATCCGAAAATCGTTCGATTCGAACGATCGAAGGATTGAAATCGTTCGATCGAAGGATTTTCGTTCGAATCGAACGATCGAAGCCATTCGATCGAATGATTTCATTCGATCGAAGCCATTCGATGGAATGATTTCATTCGATCGAATGCTTCGATCGTTCGATTCGAACGAAAATCCTTCGATTTTAGCGGTCGAATGGTCGAACGATCGAACGATTTTGACGCGAACGCCTATTGGCGAACGTCGCGCGACGTTCGCGAACTTGCGGCGGACGCGAACAGTCGAAGTTCGCGCGAACTAGTTCGCCGGCGAACAGTTCGCTACATCCCTGGTCCTGAAGATACAGGAAGTGAAGGAGAAATCACAGGTACGAACTGCATTTATCCGACTGTCAGATGAAAACACTACACGCCGACAGTCATCCGACAGTTGGATAAATGTAGTTCTCACCTGTGATTTCTCCTTCACTTCCTGTATCTTCAGGACATCCGACAAGTCAGATGCTTTTCATCTAATGGCGACGTGTCGGCTCGAGCCCCACCGTCGAGTCCTACACTAAAGAACACATTTAAGATTAAGCAAATTTTTCTGGCAGTCATGGATTCATGCCAAAATTCTAAATTTCACCATCTGCAAATTGTCCGTTAACTCACATACATACTCACATATCCCTTGAGTAAATGTCCTTTTTTATACAAGAACTTTATGTGCTTTAGTAGCCACAGAATGGCACTGGCCAGAATTAGTGATGGGCGAATTTACGCCGTTTCGTTGGAAAATTTGTGAATTTTTGCGCGAAATTCGCGAAATGGCAAAAAATTAGGAAAACGGCGCCGGCATCTAGTTTTTGCCGCCGGCGTCCGTTTTTGATGCCGGCGTCCGTTTTTCAAAAAAAAATTTTTTGCCGCGAATTTTCACGGACATTTTGCAAATTTATTCGCTGGTGGCGAATCGCGCAAATTCGCAGCGAATTCGCCACAAATTCGCGCCTGGCGAATAAATCGCCCATCACTACCCAGAATTAGACAACTTGTTATCTACAAAGACCCCAAGATCCTTCTCATTTAAGGAAACTCCCAACACACTGCCATTAGGGGGCAGATTCACTTAGGGTTGAATTTCGAAGTTAAAAATACTTCGAAATTCGACCCTCGAATTGAAATCCTTCGACTTCGAATATCGAAGTCGAAGGATTTAGCGCTAATCCTGCGATCGAACGATCGAAGGATTTTTCGTTCGATCGAACGATTAAATCCTTCGAATCGAACGATTCGAAGGATTTTAATCAAACGATCGAAGGAAAATCCTTCGATCAAAAAAAGGTTAGCAAGCCTATGGGGACCTTCCCCATAGGCTAACATTGACTTCGGTAGGTTTTATCTGCCGAAGTAGGGGGTCGAAGTTTTTTTTAAAGGGCAAGTACTTCGACTATCGAATAGTCGAATAGTCGAACGATTTTTACTTCGAATCGAAGTCGAAGGTCGTAGTCGAAGGTCGAAGTAGCCCATTCGATGGTCGAAGTACCCAAAAAATACTTCGAAATTCGAAGTATTTTTCATTCGAACCCTTCACTCGAGCTGAGTGAATCGGCCCCTTAGTGTAGAACTTGCATTTATATTAGTTTTTGCCAAAGTGTTAATGTTATGATAGATATAAAAAAAGTTTATTTTCTGATGTGTCTTTAAGAAAAAACTTGAATGGGAAAAACCCAGTTCTGCAAGTCCTGAAACCAGAAAACTTGAGTTTTCAGTGGGAAAAAAACTCGAATCACTCCAATTATTCAAGTGTTCTGGCAAAACACTCTGAAAAATGTGAGTTTTTTTTAACCCATAACCAACTTGAAAACTTGAATTTTTTGTGGAAAAGACAACTTGAACCTTAATAAGTCTGTCCTTAAATGTTTGCACAATTAATGAGATATGACTAAAAAGAATGCAGATTAGAGACGTAACAGGAACCAGAGCAAAGGGTAAAGTCCTTGTTTGTGTTTCTTTGTATATGAACTGACTGCCACATTTCTCTGCTCAGCCTGCTGATTCCCTTATTATCCTCACTCTCATTAAACTGCCACGTACAATGGTTCCTACTCCCTGAATTGTCTTTTCATAAAGTCTAGAAAATGTAATTAGAAGGGAATTTGAAAATATATAAACTAAAAATAAGCAAAATAAAATGTTACCAAAACAGGTTAGTACTTGTATGTTGCTGTGATGTCTCCCAGGGACACAGATAGTATTTTGGCACAGAATATAGTCACTTACTGTACTGACTGTACTGACTGGAATGGCCAGAAACACAGGAGAAGCAGGAGACACAATGGGGGGAATTAACAAAAGTGTCGGGAACGAAAAAATGTCTTTAAAATGTCGTAGAAAGTGTCGTAGGAACAGCCGACAAATTCACAGAGCATTTCTCCGCCAATTTTCCGACATGTACAACACTTTTGAATTAGTGTCGTTAAAAGTGGGCGTGGTTTTTCGGCACCACTTTTCCCGACATTTTTAACTCATTTTTTTTTACCGACACTTTTTCAGACACTTTAGGCTCTCCAAAATGAAAATGTCACAAATTGTCGTTTAAAAAGTCTTGGTAAATGTCGTTTGTACGATGAAAAGATATACGACATTTTACAAAATTGTCAGACTTACGAGACATTCAGAGATGGTAACATTTGCCTTTGTGAATTCGCCGTTCATACGATATTTTATAAATTTGTCGACCGCCACTTCTGGGTCACTTTTTTTACCGACACTTTTGTGAATTCCCCCCAATGACTGAGGCAGGGGCAGAAATCACTTACCCCCAGTATCAAGCCCTAGAGCTCCCCCCCAATAATCTCACAATAAAGGGGAACTTACCTGCTGCTGTCGGCAGTACAAGAATCAGGAGAAACTTCCAACAAGCCATAAGGGACGGAACTCGCTAGTTTGGCTCCGTGGCTCTGCCCTTTGCTCACTAACCCATAATCCCAATTTGCTTTCACTTCTCAGTGACTGTGAGAAAATATATTGTGAAATAATTTGACTGTACTGACTAAATTCCCTCTTCTCACCCAGATACTGGGCCAATGCCAGAACTATTTGTACAAGTTTCTCTTTATGAGAAACAGAAATCATAGTGAAAGCAGTGTCTCTGCCCCTTACTGCTGCACTGCTGCTTGTGACTACATGTACCATTGCAACAGTATTCTATACCCTTCCAGTCTAGACTCTCTTCCCCACAATGCCTTGCATGTTCTGCATATTCTAACAGCCTAGTAACGAATAACAGAACTGTGCCAGATATTATGGGAAATGAACCTGAATACATTGTATAACATTATTTAATGATACATGTAGTCACAACCAGCAGTGCAGAGAACAGCAAAGGACAGACAGATGCTACTTTTAAGACCCAAAAGGATGAGCCAATGTTTTATTATTGAAGAAATATACTTAATTATATATATTTAAAGCAAAGTATTTACACTATGATCTGTGCTAAGCAGGACTCTGATACATGAATAAAACTATGGAGGGAAGGGGAGCGGATGGGGGAGAGGTAAGAGGGGAAATTGGTTGGGGAGCTCACAGGCCTGAAACTTTATTTCCATTGACAAACTCCATGTTAGTAATTACCAGGATAGTCCCTCCCCCCTACTCTCATCAGAAGGACCCTCCCAAAATCTTTAAATGACCAACCACACCCACCTACCGGCATCTTGTTGTCCTTCTGTTTCTGCCTTTGCTCCACTGGAAGCAATTTTTTCTTTTTAACCTTGGGGAAAGCATTAGACCTGCCCATGAGGCATCTTAGGGATAGGGGTTTTTGGTCCAAAATTGTTCTGACCACGCCCATTTTATCACCACACCCCTAATTACCACGTCAATTTTGCAATATTTGGCAGGTTATGAAAGAACACATTTCTGGGAGTTTTAGGGCCATGTTTTATGTGTTATTAAAGTTTTGCTAATGAAGGTGAGATTCAAGGGATGAGTCTCAGTTCTGTAATAATCAGGACTGTCCTGCAGTAAATGGGACTACTGGAAGGTAAGTTTCTTTTAATGGAAGAAGGTTTCATGTCCAGTTGCCTCCCTCAACAGACTTTCCTAAGGTTGAGGTATTCTTTAAAACAAAAAAGTTTTGGGGGCTGATTCACTAACTTTGAGTGAAGGATTCGAAGTAAAAAAACTTCGAATTTCGAAGTGTTTTTTGGGCTACTTTGACCATCGAATGGGCTAATTCGACCTTCGACTACGACTTCGAATCGAAGGATTCAAACTAAAAATCGTTCCACTATTCGGCCATTCGATAGTCGAAGTACTGTCTCTTTAAGAAAAAACTTCGACCCCCTAGTTCGCCACCTAAAAGCTACCGAACTCAAAGTTAGCCTATGAGGAAAGTCCCGATAGGCTTGGCTAAGTTTTTTTGATCGAAGGATATTCCTTCGATCGTTGGATTAAAATCCTTCGAAACGTTCGATTCCAAGGATTTAATTATTCGATCAAAGGAATAATCCTTAGATCGTTTGATCAAACTATTTGCACTAAAATCCTTTGACTTAGATATTCGAAGTTGAAGGATTTTAATTCCCAGTCGAATATTGAGGGTTAATTAACCCTCAATATTCGACCCTTTGTGAATCGGCCCCTTGATGTATAAGCGATTCAACTGGTAATGGCTTGAGCCCTTACAGGAGGTATTAAGTCCAATTATCCAATTTACCTCTGTGTAACCTCAGTAATTGCTTTGTGTTACCTACCTGTGCAGAGCCCATGACTAAGTGCCCTGAGTGGGTGCGAAACGCGTAGGGCGGAAGGAGATGCAAATATACATTTTTAACTTTGTACAAATAAAATGTATTTTCCTTGGTCCTGTGGATCCGGTTGAGTGCCGGTCAGCCCTGCTTTTCCCATATATCTGTTACCTGTGCAGCCCCAGCTGAGTTTAACAGGTGATTCCTGGCTGAGTAATCCCAGCAATAGGAAATACAGATAATCCTCTAACTCATCAGCCTAGAATGAGCTGTTTTCATATGAGCTGTTTTATTCAATATATTTTTATAGAGACCTACATTGTTTGGAGGGTTTAGTTTTCCTTTAAATACACTGTCGCTTCCGTATGGCGTTGGAATGTGGATAATTAGTGGTCTGTTCTGTATCTAAATATAGAGATTTATTATCCGTGAATAGTGTGTCACAGTATAAATCACACTTGAATATTGGAGTTTGTACTTTTAACTATCATCTAATATAAACAATCTGAGCTAATTGTATATCTGAACAGAGGTTTCCTAATTGCTCCATAAACTACGGGTTTAGCCGCATTATCTGGATGGAAATTATCACTGGTGGACAGAGTTTAAAATGGACCACATTCTGTAATTACCACTACAACATTATACAGACTTCAGATGCCAAGATTTAAATAATGTTAAATTAAAATCCTTGCTGTGTATATATATATATATTTACTACTTGCCTTTTGGGGTCTATTAATGGGACAAAAAGTATCTGCAGAATCAGACCAATGATCTGCATTGTGTTTATTTTTATAGGTTAGGGTGTTTTTAACTATGCTGGCTAATGATATAATTGATTAATGGATATGACTTCTTCAATAACCAATATGTATGTTAAGTTAATAGTGATGGGCGAATTTATTCGCCAGACGCAAATTCGAGATGAATTCCGGCGATTCACTGCCGGTGAATAAATTTGCGAAACCGCTGAGAAAATTCGCCGGCGTAAAAAAAAAAAAAAAAACAGGCGCCAGCATCCAAAATGGATGCCGGCATCAAGAACGAGATGCCGGTGCCGTTTTATGAATTTTTCGGCGAAGCGAAACACCCCAAATTCGCCCATCACTATAAGTTAAGTCTAAGGGGCCGATTCACGAAGGGTCGAATATCGAGGGTTAATTAACCCTCGATATTCGACTAGGAACTAAAATCGTTCGACTTCGAATATCGAAGTCGAACGATTTTGTGCAAATCCTGCGATCGATTGATCGAAGGATTTTTCATTCGATCGAACGATTAAATCCTTCGAATCGAACGATTCGAAGGATTTTAATCCAACGATCGAAGGAAAATCCTTCGATCAAAAAAACCCAAACAAGCCTATGGGGACCTTCCCCATAGGCTAACATTGACTTCGGTAGCTTTTAGCTGCCGAAGTAGGGGGTCGAAGTTTTTCTTAAAGAGACAGTACTTCAACTATCGAATGGTCGAATAGTCGAACGATTTTTATTTCGAATCATTCGATTTTCGCAGTCGAAGGTCGAAGTAGCCCATTCGATGGTCGAAGTAGCCCAAAAAAACTTCGAAATTCGAATTTTTTTTAATTTGAAACCTTCACTCGAATTTAGTGAATCGGCCCCTCAGTATCTGGAAGTTTAAGTCCTTAATGTGTTTTGGTGTTGTTTAATAAAATTGTATACAAGCTTCATCTTGCTAAAATAAAAAAAACTTTTAAATTACTCTTCACCTGTCCCTCTTCATTCTGTCTTCATGCAGTAGGTGGAGTCAGTGTTTGATTGACAGGTCTAATACATCCTTTGGGGGGCTCCAACCTTAACCTAAGTGCTCACTCTCAGGTTGGAGACGTGAGTGGCTAGTCCATCCATTATGGCCTATAGAGATTGACATGTGCATGCTCTGAGCCAACCTGTTAAGAAACATGGGACATGGGCAAGTGAATCCAGAGGTCTGTACAAATGTGTCAATTGTGTAAAAGTGCAATGCGGTAACATATAGTGACATTTTATAGTGACAACAGTTATTTACATACTCAAATGTCCATGTGGGAAGCTCTGTTTCCTATAGGTTACAAAGCTGCTGCTGTTTCTCCACTTGGTGCAAATTCTCTTAATGCTCTTCTGGGTTTTTGATGCATGTGTTGTGTCTGACGTCACCGTGTTTGGCGCAAAGTTTGAATATGTAAGGGGCTTGGCCAATTGTTCCTTGCCCAATGTAAGTCTATTTTCAGTGGTTTTTGGGTGTGATTTCTAGTCTTGTCTGTTACTGACCATCCCTAGTTTGCTGCCTGACCTCTGCCTGTTTATTGACTATTCTCTTGGATCCATTTCTGTAATGCGTTACTTTTGGTTTTGAACCAAACTGTGACCTCAACTGCATTCTTGACTCCTGATTTAGTACTGCTCTGCCTGATTGGTATTGTCCCTGTCCCTCAACCACGCTCCTTGTTCCTCTTGTTCACATTTGGTTCCCTTGTCTGCCCAGAACTCTCCTTGGTTCTCTCACTAGAAGACCTGGAGGCATCTGAGTAGCAGAGGGCTCCTCCTGAAGTGAAAGCTGGCTGTTATAGGCATAAGAGTAAGTGAAGGCCGGGACCTTGGGGCTTTTTCTGTGTTTGGGATACCTTACATAACATCAGGTCAACCATCTGAGATTTATGGGCATTTCCCATAGCAAAGAGGGGTGGTGACAGAGAGTTGGTGTTGAAACAAAGGGAACGGTAGTGTATTTATAGGTTGGATGCCATTTCTCTTGATGGTCTGAATGTACATGTGTTTTATGCTGATTAATTCACGGCTCACTTTTATTTAAGGGTTAATATGAATTTTCACTTAAAACTACTGTAATTTTTAATTCAGCATATTTTCACATGTTCATAATTTTATCTTTTTATGTATTTATAGATTGGCCCTGACATGTTTTCTTGCATTTCAATATGTACATTATATTGTTCATATTGAATAGTGACTTCCTAATATGCACGTTATACTTATTCATTTGCATATGCATGTGATAATGAATTTACAGTTAATTAAATTGCACCTGGTAAACAATGTGAGAAATATGAAATGAAGTCATTTGCATATGGAAAATGTATAAGAGGTGTCCAATTTGTGCTCAATGTTTATAAAAATAGTTCAGTATTGATAATGCACCAGAGTGGCCCCATAACATCCCCATCTAAACAGACATGATTGAAAAGCCAGGAAATGGTTCGCCAATTTGATCAACCCAACAGCCAAGAATTATAAAGTACCCTTAGCTTATATGGGTTCCCATAACCTTCATTAGTCAGATATTATAATAATGTCTTAGTTCAGATCTGAGTGGCACAACCATGGGCTACTGACTAGAACAAGGGTCACTTTCTGACTTGAGTCAATATTTTTGGTTCCTGAAGTCCGGAGATGAGACCTGTCTGAGTAGTGTTCTTTGTCATCTGTCTGTATCTCAGATCCCAGAAGTCCAATCTAGTTATGATTATACTCCTTTGTATCATGACAAATAAATTAATTCTATAGAGTTGGATGTGAGGAATGAAAACTCAAAAGGAATATATTATTTCTATTCAAGTAACAAGTAATACTGCAGAACTTCTGCATCTGTTTCTGTATCAGTTCTTCTTTATATTCAGAGTTTTGGAGCAGGAAATTATTCGGGTATCACTAATGTTCCCGTCCTTCTCTCTATTAACTGCCCCAGGCTGGGGTGTCCCACTCTGCAGATGAATTCAGCTCCTTGGTCAGTCTTCATGTTTGGGGTGAAGATTAAACTTGTGTCACAGGTGAATGTCTGGTCTTCTTGCTTCAAGGATGTGGGCTTGAAATCTTTGGCGTCAGTTAATAAGGTCTCTGATTGGTCTGATTTCTCCCTCCTGAACCAGCTGACAGTCAGGACATCAGGGAAATACCCAGAGATCTTACAGCTCAGTGTCACTTTCTTCTTACCCAGTGTAGGAACCAGGATCTCTCCTACCTGTGGGCACCAGGGGAAATCTGACAAAATAGATATATATTTACAGGAAGCTTTGATGTCTACATTTGTGTCTTCTTCATTTCAATCTATAATGCACTGATGTGCTGTATTGCTTTATATTCTCATTAAATGCAACATCTACATAATGACCGAGAGTCATTCTTAAGCTGGTCCCATATACAGACAACCATCAGTGCAGGACTAATGGGGCGTATTTATGTACATACTGCTTATGCCTTTCCTCTCCTCTATGGTTTGTTACTCTGCTTCTCTTCTTTGTTTCCATATTTACTTTGCCTTACCTCTAACCTCATGGTATGCATACACTTATGGACTTCACTCCATTCTGTCATTTCATTTAGCTCCTTCCTCCAAATTTTTCTCTCTCTCTCTCATCTCCCCTGTCTACTTTAGTGAGAAAGGGTGGACCGTCCCCTCAATTGTCTAACAACATCATTACCCCATAATGGGGGTCACATAGCAGCTGACAGGATCTGTGTATAACCCCCCTACCTACATTATGTTCCTATAATAATCCTACCCCAGTTACCTACCCACCTGTTACCCACAGGTCCCTGGATTCAGGGACTTCCATAGTCACATGGTTCCAGGTCACATGGACTTTATACTTGGGATCTGTGAAGTTTCCACCTGGAACAATGCACACACTGGTAACATCATAAGTAAGATCCTCTTGTTCTGTTACTTTGTCTTGTCTCTCCCCTTGGCTCCAGTTGATGCGAATATCTCGGGGGTAGAAGTTCCGTAGGATGATGGAGAACTGAACTCTGTCGTTAGGGAGAAGATCCATTTGCACTGGGTCCAGGAACACTGGTTTGGCTGAAGAGGGAAGGCATTCTATTAACAATCACTATCAGTCAATATAATAACTTATTAGATAGAAGTGCACATTTGTTTTTTTTTTGTAAAACATTCAAAATGTAAATGCTGTAATTGACTATACTATGGTTTTAGGCACCCTCCACTTTAATGCAATGCTCAGTTTGTGCCAGGAGGCATATCAATACTTCTGGTTGGTTACCCTCCAAGTCCTGCCCCTTAGAAGCCATGTTCCAATATTTAGCACTGATGAGTGCATAATTGGCCACATCTCAAATTTTAGGTCCTATCAAGTGTAAAATGCCAATCCTTCCCCACAAAACTGACTTCCATCGATTTTTAGGTTAATTATTAGGTCCTATGTTTTGGGCCTAATAATTAACCTAAAAATCGATGAGCGCACAGATCCCCAGTGAAGCATCATGGATTTCAGGAACATACTTACCCATAACATTGATGGTGCCAGTACTTGTGTCTATGGGTCTGACCAGACTGGGATGTGTCACCCTGCAGATATATTCTGCCCCCTGGTCTCTCAGTGAGGGGTAAATGATCAGACAGGGGGTGCAACTGTAGGTATTATCTGTCTGTTTGTTGGACCTTATATATGGGGGAGTATTGGGCACTTCTGTTAGTTCCTCACTCTCTGCCCCTTTCCTCAGCCACGTCACTGTCAGGGCATCAGGGAAATACTCTGAGATGTTGCACTGCAGGGTGGTTGGGCTGTTATGGAGAAACTTAGTGTCCTGTATTGGTTCCACAATGGGGTCCCAAGGGTAATCTGTAAACAGAAAGGGAAATATTAGTATAATAAATGCTACAAGGCAACCGTTTTGAAATAAAAAATAACAAAGTGGTATAAAGGTGATACATTTATTGGCTAACTAAGATAAACATAAAAAGCTGTCAGAACATTCTAGTTCCTTGTTATGATTATCTTAGTTAATTAGCCAATAAAGGTATTACCTTTATATCACTTTTTATTTTTTATTTCAAAATGATTGTGCTATAACATTTTTACTGGCTAACAGGGTACAACAACTTTACCTATAAGAAATACTGTGACATAGATTTTATACTATATTGCCCCAGTCAAGAGTTATAGTGGAGCACTTTGCTATGGCAATCTGATGGAAAACATGTTTTAAGTGCAAAGCAGTTCTGCACTTTAATTTCAAAGTGAAATCCAGGGGTATCTATATATATTCTCCTGCCATGCTCACTTTTTGGCCACAACCATACTATGCCCCGGGCCATGCCTACTTTTTCTAAGTTGCCGATTCCTCATTTCTTTGCTTTACTTTTTCTAAGTCCCAGGTAGTTATTTCTAGCATTTATCAGTGTCAAAGTACTGAGTTCACATTTGTTAAAAATATAGTTGATGGCCAAGATTTTGTATCAGACAAATAACGAATGAATAAACTAATTAATCAATTAAATATCAATGAGTAATAGCAAACACTATAAATGCAATAAAAGGTGAGCAAAAATATATAGTGCAATGAAAAAATGCTGGAAAAGGTTAATGCAGGATCAGGACCAATGTAGGTGGGTTACTGGGAAATCCCTTTGCAGCAGCAATAGCACAAGACTAAGTGCACTGAGAAGTCCCTGTAGGACAGGGCATCAGAACAAATCAAAAGCCCCCCCAAATATATATGTAAAGATCAGGTTCTCTCGCATGCACCTAGTGATTCATTATTCAGCACACAAAGTGCCTTGTACAGTCTTCTTTCTGCACCTTTCCTTTTTTAACCTATGTTAAACCCAATAATAACCACAGCCAAATCTTCTCTGGAAGGAAGACTTCTGCCCTGGGTCAGGACTGTGAGCTTTGTAGCCTAGGCATAGAATACTTTAATGCTCAAATTGACCAAACAAGGAGCCATCCTAGGGCTGAACAAACAGTAAATCAAATTAACTGACAACCCTGAAGTGGCTCTTTGATTGGATGGGTGATATGTATAAGAGAACTACCTGCTAGATTGCAAGGGAAGTGTTGTCTGTGAACTGCTCTAGCTGCCCATGAAAATGTCATATAATGTATTCAGAGTCTTAATGTAATAACCAAAGCATTAGCTAGCCATAGGGCCATAGCCTTGCTCTACATTACCTGTCCATTATTAGATATGTCTGACCTGGATTCTGTACAGAGAACTCTCTGTATCCCGGTGCGTCCAATGATCCATGTTCCCAGGTCACACCCACTCGGAATGCCGGATCTTTATACTGGTCCCCACTAATTCTGGCCTCACTGCACACACTGAATGTGAGACCCGGATTCTCCTCATATTCTTCTCTGGATAATATTCTGCCTTGGGAATGTCCTGCCCCACAGGTCCATGTGATGGAGATATGTCTGGGGTAGAATCCCCGCAGGGTGAGAGAGTACAGGATCTCCCCAGACTCACACAGACATGGGACCACTGATACCTCTGCTGGTTTGGCTGGAAAATAATAATCATTGATATATTATATATCTGATATTACAATAAATTGTGTAGCTTTATAGAAGACCTTTTGATTGGATGTAAAATAAACAAGGAAGAATTTACAGTCAGAGTCACTGTGGGTATTGCTCCTGTTGTTAGTTCTCATTTGGCCCAGTCTGCACAAAGTTATTGATACAAGAGGAACTGCCTAGAGGTGGGCAACAAAGAAAGTGACCTACAAAAAGTATATCGAGCAAGAATCCAAGTCAAATCTGGTGTCATCTATCACTGAGTCAAATGGTTACCACCAGTCACTGCAGGTGGTTTTCTGCCAAAAAAGAAATTTAGCGTTTTCATGCTGATATGAAGTTCAAAAAATAATTCATATGGATATAAAGCAGTTATAGAAGACTGGAAATGAGAACTAAGCACTTGGTGGACCCATCTCTTCATTTCTACCATCAATTTCATGAAATGTTATGTTTCTATCTATTCCAGCAGTGACAGTGAACAACCAAACGTTCATTTTCCTCCAGGTAAATCAGAATGTCACCAGTGTAAAATAAAATTATTTACCAGAGATCTTGGCACAGTGGAATCTCTTCTCCTTAGTTTTCCCAGCGCAGACAAACCTGCAGATGAGGGTCACGTCTCTGTGTTTCCCCACACGGGGTACAAATCTCAGGGAGGAGCAGTAGCTTTGTAGCCCCCCTTTCCTACAGGTGATCAAGTAGGAGTCACCCAACAGTTGTTCTGCTTCCCCTGCGTCCCCTGAGTTCTGACATTGTGGTATCGCCCACTGGTCTCCTGACCTCTCCTCAATCCATGTGACCTGTGGGTCCCCCTGTGGGCAGTTACTGACCGTACAGTACAGAGTTGTCTCTTCTCCATCCAACAATTTCTCAGGACCCTTAATCTCACTCACTGTGTAACCCTGTAAAGATGCTTGTAAAATAGATGATTTGTTAGTATTTTTGATAACAACCACTTTTTTTCAACATTGAATCTACTTTCCAGAACTGAAAATGAACCCTCCATTCTTTTAAATCTCCTGGGGAAACTCCAGGGCCTTTTTACATGAATTGTTCATATTTCCATTATGTGCAGTGTACAGTATCTCTGTTTAATGTGTACATAACGTCTCCAGAAAACTGATTTTATCCAGGGGAGTTTCCAGTTGCTACCAACATCTAATAATCCCTAAGTAAGCAATGGTGTAATGTCACGAGTAAGTTCTGCCTGTTTCACTTTAGTTACCCATGTAATTGTTAAATCACTTGTTTCTTCACCTTCATCTCCAATGACTAATAATATAATAATAATAATGCTCCATACACCTTCAGCTTTATTTGTTGCATAGGAACATTTCATTGACTAACATATTTTTCGTTTAGTGAGGACTCACCTCTTTTTTGGCATTTCCATATTATGGCGCCAATTCCCAATAACAACAGGCCAACAACAACACCCAACACTGCCACTGAAATACTGTGACTTTCCTCTGCCAGATAAAGGAAAAAGAAATGTGACCTTTTATACAAAACATAAACGTGGCACTCACTACCAATAGGCAATATTAAACATTTTTATTGTATTTACAATTTACTGAAGATACTGAACTGAATTAGTTTAGGAATAATAGGGCTCATTTACAAAGATCAAGAGGCAAGAGAATTGTACCTTCATACTCCAGCATGAAGTCTTCTTGGAGAGGCCGCTGGAGAGAGACATGTTGGACTCTACAGGAGAAGTTATGGTCCATCTTCCCATCCATCGGGGGTAATGTCACGGTGCCCGTCACTCTGTATGTGCCATCTGGGTTCCTCTCTTGTTTGCCCAACTCAGAGTTAGTGAGGGGCTCATTGTCTTTAAACCAACTTATATCAATATCTTCTGGGTAGAATCCATTGGCTGTGCAGATGAGAGTGTTTTCCTTATTCTTCTGAATAACTTTATTGGGGATGAAGATCACTGGGGCAACTAGTAAGAAATAATACAATTAAGGTTAATGGCCACAAGGTGTTTTTGGTAAACACGAACTGGAACTAGGAGCCATGTGAAAGTGTTGATCTGCTAACCCTGCTCTCTTGTATGTACCTTCTTGGTAACCTTAACTTGGTATATTCATTTATCATTACACTTTTTTTGGGATCTAGCCAAACAACTGAAGCATGTGGTCTAAGCAAAGTTTGGGATGAGTCAAATTGGTAAGAAACAAAAATCAGCTTTAATACTTCCCAATATAAGCACTTGAGGGGCTGTCAAACTTCTTGAGTACAAAATACATGCATTTTTATTTCTATATAGATTTAACAATTCCATAATGTAATTAATTAAATTAATTGGGTCTGTGTATATATGTGTGTGTGTGTGTGTATATATATATATAATTTTATTAGAATTAATTGTGAATTCCCATTAACAGGTTTGTGATTATTTTTTGAAAGCACCGACTACAGCATTTTTGAGTGTCAGCTTTTGTCACCCATTCACTGAGTTGGGAATTGTTCTGTCAAACAAACATTTGGGATGGCCTTTGCCCTATGAGTACAATACAGCCGATATTATCCTAAAGGTATATATTGGCTGTACTTATTAAAGCTCCAGCTGATGCATGACTAGCGATTCTGATTATGTTTGAGATTCTAGAGCAACTCAGTTACTCACTAGCATGGAAAGACTTCCCTATTTTACCTCATCATGGTCATCATTTCTCCACCTGCCTCATAAGTACAGAAGACATATTTAAAGAAAACCTATAAAACGATATACTATAGAACCCCTTACCAAAAATCTCCAACAAAACATTCATCTCCATCTTTTCTGGGCTGTATATGACCAGGCACTTGTAGATCCCTCCATCAGAGATGGTCACGTTGGCCAAAGACAAGGAGACATCCCCATTATTTGCTGCCTCTTTACTGAATGTAACTCTTGGGCTGATGGACAAACCTTTGTTATCATATCTAAGGATTTCCGTATCCTGAAAGTACCAGAAGACAGCGAGGAACAGTGGGTTTATTGGTGGTTTAGCCACTGAGAAGGTGCATCTGAGATGAGCTTTAGATCCAGAGAGAGCATGTTTGGGAGAAGGAGCAGAGACCTCCAGAATTGAATCTACAAAGAGATATTCAAATACAAGATTGAGAGAAATCATTAGTGTTCAATTACTTATGTTCCACATATATTTGCTACCAGTTTATATGCAGTATTGCAAGTAGATATGAGAACTGCAGCACTTGTAGCCATTTAGAATAACAGCAGCAGGAAAAAATATTTGGGTTTCCCCATTCACGTGCCGGGAATATTTTTTCACAGTCACATTCCAATTACAGTTTCTATGGCACTTCCCATTCACTGACAATCTAGACATTCATTTGTTTGTATTTACTGTTGTTATGGTTCAAACTGATTCTAACCGACTCTAAGAAAATAATGATTTCTGCTTTCTTATATTGTATTGCAATTTGTGACTTCCCCCTAGAATATCTATATATAGTTTATATGGTTTATCTGCTGTGCACTCTGGTGCCCGTCATGTACTAAATAACTGCAACATCCCAGAAGTCCTATTGCTCTGACACAGACTCAGACTCCAAATCTCCCTTTTCTGCTAATTACTCTGCTGAAAAGTTTGTTTTTATCAAGATAAAAGCTTGGTGTCATTTATCAACCTATTCGGTTTGGTCTTCAAGCTGGGACCAGATATATGAACCATTTGTGTAAAAACAAAAGCCTGCTATAGTTCCAGGGGTACCCAGGGCACAAATAAGCACTCACCCCAAATCTCCCCCTAACTGACCTTCAGACTGGGCCCCCTTAGCTCATAACAAGGTTACAGATATATAGAAACATTGGGGTATCACCCTGCTATAGTTCCAGGGGTACCCAGGGTACAAACAACACAAGAATTCCGGATGTGACGGTTCTCAATGTATAGTAAGTGCAGAACAGGGGGAGCTCAGGAGAAACATTGTGTGTAAGACCATCTTCATTGGAAGAGGAAATGATTTGTTTGGGCGCAATGAAAAAGTAATTGAATGAAAAAGAGAAACTCAGAAATATAACTTGTACTGTCAGGAAGTTTCAGCTGCTTTTTGCTTTTCTATTTCCTGGTACAATTTGGCTTTTTACTGAACGTAATTGTCTCCATCATCAGCCAAGAGCAATAATTAGTGAGTGAGGATCCACATACAGACAGATAAACTCCTATGTACTCACTGTGTGTGCAGGAACCGGCCCGAATTACTGAAAGATATAAATTACTCAGCAGGCTGATCAGACTTGGCTCCTGACCTTCCATCTTTGCTCCCACCCAGAGCCCCCTCAGAAGCAAAGTGAGTATTAGTATAGATATGGAGCACTTGCGGCTATTAGTATAGATATGTGGCACTTGCAGGTTATTAGTATAGATATGTGGCACTTGGAGGCTATTAGTATAGATATGTGGCACTTGCAGGTTATTTGTATAGATATGTGGCACTTGGAGGCTATTAGTATAGATATGTGGCACTTGCAGGTTATTAGTATAGATATGTGGCACTTGGTGGGTACCAGTGTAGATAGATAATAGATATGGGGCACTTACCAGCTTTGGGCAGTAGCAGGAGCAGCAGGAGGAGAGGCAGGAGGGCCATTTGGACACAGATCTGCTGGTTTCCTTGTGACTCACATGATTCTCATTATATTCCCTGTAGTCCTGGGAAACCCCACAGTCCCTCCCCTGGGCTGGAGCAGTAGCCATTATTGGGGACCAGACCCCTCTGTACCATGACCAGGAATCATTATTTCTACTTTTATTCTTTTCTCTCTTTCCCTGTGAGTCTGTGTCGTCTCTCTCAGGTGAGACTCGTGCAGGTGAATTTGCAGTGGGAAAGTGACAGATCGATAAAGAAACTGAAGATGTTTTGCTGTTGTATAAACCTAAAGTCTTTTTAGTCCTTCTGTATATTCTTACATTTACATTTGAGTTCTGATCAGCTGAATGCCCCCTCCATACAGAATATATCACTATGTCTTACATAGGGATATAGGCTTATAATATAGGGTTATAATATAGGGTTATAATAATCAGTGATAAAGAACGTGGGGATGTGATTGGCTGATACACGTGACTAATACTTTATCACTAATCTGCACAGGAATAAAGAAATCACTTCCATAAAGGGGCAACATGTTACATGTCCCAGGGCCCAGCAGGACACGAGGGGCACCTGAATCTTTAGGTTGGGGGCAGATAAGAATCCTGGGGGTGACATTAATCCTCCCCCTACTCCTGTCCTGTATTAGAAAATAGAAAACGTACTTATTATAAGTGAGGGTTGAGGATTGAACAGAATTCCTTCCCCTGAGCCAATGCTCTCAGTTACATCAGCCGACAGGGAGTTACATCCAGGAATAGACTTTATTGTAGGCCCTCCAGTTGTTCTATAACTCCCATAACCCCTATCAGATAAAGGATTATTGAAGTTATAGTTCTCTGACTGGGGGGCTACAGATTGTGAAGATCACACTGAAAGGGGCGAGGTTTTTGCCATACAAATAGACAAATAGAGCAGCAGTGCAAGGGTTACATTCAGTACAAAGGGGAAGTAAATGATATATTGTATGTTTAGAGGATTAATCTTGAGTCAGTACAGAAGTAACAGCAGTGATGATACAGAGCAGGGGTTGGATTTATAGGTGAGAGGGACCCCAGAACACAAGTGATACAGGGTGGGTATCCTGGGGGGCTTGTCCCATTGCTGCAAGAATCTGAGCCCATAACTGGCAGTGAGTGTCAGCAGAATTGACCCGAATGAACATTTGAGCTTTGCCACTGGTTATAGACATAAGTGTCAGTAAATAGAATGTCTCTTGTTCCTCTCTATTAATCCTCTCAGACCAGTAGATTTGGGGCTGGAGACCCTGTTTGTGGTACAAAATTCTCATTATTTTCCTCATTGACACAAACTGAGCAAAAGGTCGGTGACAGTATAAAAAAAATGTACAAAATGTGACTTTTCCAGCTGATTGAGTTTCTGTTTGTATACAAAAAAATAGCCACATTGTTTGAGATCCAAACTGATTTAAAATGATCACAGACCCTTCCGCATCCAGTAATGATTCCTGTGCTGATGGGGGTGGGACCTGGATGTATTTGGTGACAGTGGGGAGCTGGTTCTCTATGAAAATATGGTTCCACCTCCTTAGTTATACAGTATTAGATATCATATATATGTGTAAGGGACTGATCAATAGTTTCCCCATTTATATTGCAATCCACTAAATGACCCCTTCGTTTATACAGGAGCTAAACTCATGAGTCAAAGCATGATCCCTAGAGTTTAGCCACTAGATGGCACTGTGTTATAATATATAAGCTGGGCTCATGTGCTCAGGGTCCATTATAGCCAAGATCAAGGTTGGGCTAGAAGTTGAGTGGGCACCTGCGACACTGTAGTCAGGAGATGAACTATAGCAAAATGCCATTGGACCGATCCCCCAGACAAGTCTTGTCCCAGTCTGTCTCCCTTGGGTGCTTCTCGCACTCGTACAGCAGCAAGGTCTTCATGTGGTCTACCACCACTCTTTGTAGTCTATCTTTTAGCCAGTTCTCTATCCAGGTACAAATACTATGTTCCAGGCCAACATTCCTTCATTTAACCAGTAACCTTCTGTGTGGCACTGTATCAAATGTTATGTATGTTATGTTATTTCTTATGTAACCTTAAAGGGATCGTTCACCTTCAAACAACTAGTTGTTTTCAGACAGATCACCAGAAATAACAACTTTTTCCAATGACTTTCTATTTTCTATGTGTCACAGTTTTTCTAATACTGAAGTGTAAAGTTTTTCACCTTCTAAAGAAGCTCTGGGGGGGGTCACCGACCCTGTAAACTGTACTAAATAGATACATTTAGTTGATACATTTATCTTTGTCCCTGCTGAGCAGAATCACCTAAACGAGAGGATCTCCCAGTGTATAGCCAGCTTTAGAGTGCCAGAATTAAACCTACAGAAATCTATAGACATGTGCAGAAGTGAGAATGAGCTCACAGAACTGTAACTATAAACAATGCAGGACAGCAGGACAGAGATGAAGGACGTACATTATACAGCAAAAACATCACGTAGAAGGGAACACAAGTTGAAAACAAAAGCACAAGGCTACAAAAGTGACAACATAACATGTAAATATTGGGGAAACAGTCACATCATGAGTAGAGAGCATTGTCCTGGGGAAACGTACAGCAAGTGCAAAAAGCAAAATCACTTTGCCAGAGTTTCTATGTAGTGGACTGATAACAAAGTGACTACAGAGACAAAAAACAGCTGCTCAAATGAGTCAGTGTTACACTAATACATCACGTTGGGTCTGTGAGTACACAAGGCTCACAGGGGTTTGTGCAACTACAGCTCAGTACAAGTAAACAAGCAGGAAGGCAAATACTTGATTGTGGTGCCAAGTGTAATCTTATGACATTCAAGGATTACTGCAAAATGACAAAAGAAGAAAACAAACATTACAAAAAAGCCATATCAAGCTGAAGTGGTATAATGACACATATGATACCCAGGGCCGCCATTAGAAATCACGGGGGGCCCGCCCACACTCACGCCCAAGCCCCACCCCATATCCCGCCCACTCCACATCACAGTTAAAAGACCACACAGACATCAGCGCTAAAAAAATAACCCCCCCCCCACACAAGTTATAAAAAGCTATTGATGGTCAGGGCCCCCTTATAAGTTAAAAAAAATTGGGGCCCCAAAAAAAAATGTTTACAATTTTTTAAAAAAAAAACCTTTGGTGGCAGGGGCCCCCTTACAAGTTAAAAAAAATTGGGGCCCCAAAATTTTTTTTTTAACAAAAAACATTGGTGGGAGGGGATTAAAAAAAACCTCAAATTGGTGTTCATTAGAATTGAACTCAAAACTTCAGGACTTCAACTTTGCCTCCTTTCATGACTTCGGGTCTTTTTGCCGCTTCGGGACTTTGACTTTGTCTGTTTTCTTTACTTCGGTTCTTTTCGCCGCTCAGGACTTCGGCTGTTCGGCACTTCCTCATTCACCAACCTGCGAAATGGCCGCACGGCTCGTGCGCTCATAAGGGAGGCCCGGCTCTTTCAAAAATGCAGTTCTGCTGGCCCCCCTTCAGGCCCGGGACACTTGTCCCCCCTGTCACACCCTGATGGTGGCCCTGATGATACCAATGGGACAGTGTACTTTGAGAAGAGTCTCACCTTAATTTTCAGGTTGTCAATATTGATGGCCAATTAATTTGCCAGGCACGAATTTGCAGCGAATTCCTGTGTTTCGCCGCCGGCGATTACATTTTTTGTGAAAACGGCTGAATTTCGCAAATTTTCATGAACGGGAGAGATTCGCCCATCACTAGTTGTCATAAGTACTCATAAGTTGCTTCTTTCAGCAGATACCTGTAAAAATCTGGGACTGCTCACAGTGAATATAGAGCATGAAGTGTTAACAACAGGGCACACTAACACTCGAAAAGTCAAAAGATCACCCTTATCATTTGAACAGATCACAAGCGACTATAAAGATCTATTTCAAGGATTTGAGCGCAACGCCAGCCACGGAAAGTACCAGCACCACTTAAAGCGGAACTAAAAGGGAAAATGATCTGCTTAGAAAAACTGGGAGTTCTGAAAAATGTCACAAGCCCAACGGCATGGATAAGAAGCATGGATAAGAAGCATGGTTGCTGTCAAGAAACCAGGTAATTTATGTATGCATTGATCCTAAATATTTACATAAGGCACTAAAAAGATCACATTATCCAATGCCCACCATAGAGGAAATACTGGCAAGCTTGGAAGAAGCAAAAGTCTTTTCGGTGTTGATCCATTATCCTCCATAGGTTCCATAAGGATTTAAAGGTACAGCAGCACATAAAGCCTGTGGGTAGGAGTGTTGGCAAGAGACTGAGTTTCATATAGAGCTGACAGGATTCAGAGAATCTCAGAACAGTCTCCTCACTCTCCTTATTTTCCTTTAAATGATCAGACAATGAGACAGTGATCTCCCAGGTAATTGCCCCATACTGGGAGGGGAAAGAAACCAGGACCTTCTATAACACAATACACAGCGGTGCCCCATTTGGATCCTACGTTCCAATTAAACTGGACATGGTAACAAAATGGCTCCCACTGACCGGCCACTCTCACACAGGCCACCATAGAAACTCTGAGGAAAACCTGGAACATTGAGGTTGCCATGATACAATAAAGAGCATCACTGTAATATCACTTGGGGGGACACCCCCTCATTCCTCTTCTCCGCACTGTTCATTACTGACACGTGAGCCACTTGCCACATCATTCTTATTTGACATGACACGTGACATCATTGCTCTGGCGCTAAATTCAAATATTTATTGGAACCTCATCCTTTTCTTGCTGCCAATGTAGATTCTGTCTTGTATATCTCCTTTGTGCCATTCTGTATTGATTCCTGTGTATTGACCTGAGCCTGACTCTGAACTTGATCATTGCTGTCTGTCCTGACCCTTTTGTCTGCACTTCCACTGCATTCCTGGATTCTGACTTGGTACCTCACAATTCTCATGGTTCTGACCCCCCTGACTAAGTTCTGCTTCTACCCTGTTCCACTTGTTTACGCTCCGGTTCCCTTGTCTGGCCAGAACCTGTGCCCTGGTCCTCTCACTTTAAGATCTTGAGGCATCTGAGTAGCAGAGGGTTTCCCTCAAAGTGAAAGGCGTCTGTTATTGACAGAAGTGTGAGTCATGACCAGAACTGTGGCCCTTGCTCTGGGGTTGGGAAATCATGTGTGACACTCATTCCATAAAGGAGTTGTGTGTGTGAGTCCTACCTTATGCCCACGACCTGGCACAGCCTGGCACCATCACACCACACATTTCTGTCTCATCACCTCTTTCTTTCTCATACATGTAAGTCTGTCAGACGAGAGCCATTTTCAAGATGGTGGTGCCCATGGCTTCCAGGTCAAGTTGGTGTATCACATAGTGACTCGCTGCCACGTGACATCATCACATCAACAATTGGCACAACAATTCAAAATAGAAGGACCCCAGAGACCCGGGTTCAATGCCGGAATAAAGGTTTTGATTGTGTGAGTTCCAGGATTCTCTAATGTTGCTGTTTCTGGTTACTGATTTCTGGTTCCTGACCCTCCTGCTTTGATCTTCACTACACAGATTGCTGCCCGTGCCTGACTTTTTGTATGGATTTCAATTTTGATTCTTTTAACCTTTTGTGTACCACACATTGGACTGTTCCTGCCTGTTTGTATTACTGTTTCCTACTTGGTCTTGACTTCAAACCAGTCATCAGGTTCCTAAAGCCTAGACTTTCCCATCCTTCTTAGTGTAACACCTCCAGTAATGTCTGCAAAGCATTTGGTACTGACGACACAATCAATAAATATTCATTAACAAATAGGAGCACAGACAGAATTTCAGGGATAAGAAGTGAAAGGTTAGAGGGTTCTGATGCAATGTCATCTATGAACTCTACACAATGTCTTCTCCTATATCAGTGATCCCCAACCAGCTCTTGGATGATACTCCCAGTGGTCTCAAAGCAGTTGATTATTTTTGAATTCCAGGCTTGGAGACAAGTTTTAGTTGTATAAAAACCAGTTGCACTGCCAAACAGAGTCTCAATAAAGGTTGACAATCCACATAGAGGCTACTAAATGGCCAATCACAGCCCTTATTTGGCACCCCAGGAACATTTTTCATGCTTGTGTTGCTCCCCAACTCCTTTTACTTCTGAACGTTGCTCACAGGTTCTAAAAGTTGGGGATTCCTGTCTTATATCATCTTATAGGGACTGGATCACTTGCTGTGCCATGAGATTCCTCCATTATGGGCTGTGAGTCCATTATAATTATGGGTATGATTAATAAAGCTGGGGCAGTGGAAATTGGAATTGCTTTAGTGTTGTTTGTACTCAATCCTGCCATTCTGTCAGTAATACTATAATGTCACTTTTGGGGTCACTTTTAGTTTCTTGCTCAAAGTGGTGTTTGCATCTGATCCATTGGTTGTAACTCAACCTGCTGTGGGAACTCAGGAGCTACCAGTTCTGGGTGTGAGGATATAAGTCTGGGGTTCCCCAGTATCAGTAGACATGATTGCGCATCATTCATCAGGATGGACACATTACAATATTTCAATCACCTCGATTCAGTTCTGCAATTTTATCCTTTATTTAATATAATGATTTCTACAGGTATGGGCCCTGTTATCCAGAATGCTCGAGACCTGGGTGTTTCCAGATATCAGATCCTTCCGTAATTTGGATCTTCATGCCTTAAGTCTACTAGAAAATCATGTAAACATTAAATAAACCCAATAGGCTGGTTTTGCCTTCAATAAGGATTAATGGGATGGGTCACCTTAAAGTTAACTTTTAGTATGTTATAGAATTTAAAGCAATTTTTAAATTGGACTTCATTGGTTTTTGTTTTTTTTTTAGTTTTTTTAGTTTTTGAATTATTTGCCTTCTTCTGACTCTTTCCAGATTTCAAATGGGGTTATTGTTATTGCTACTTTTTATTCCTCATCTTTTTGTTCAAGTCTCTCCTATTCATATTCCAGTCTCTTATTAGGGATGTAGCGAACGTCGGAAAAAAAGTTCGCGAACATATTCGCGAACTTGCGCAAAATTGCGAGCGGTTCGCGAACGGTTCGCGAACCCCATAGACTTCAATGGGAAGGCGAACTTTAACATCTACAAAAGACATTTCTGGCCAGAAAAATGATTTTAAAGTTGTTTAAAGGGTGCAACGACCTGGACAGTGGCATGCCAGAGGGGGATCAAGGGCAAAAATGTATCTGAAAAATCTGCCTGTGTGTGCTTGGAAGAGATAGTGTAGGGCGAGAGCTGTTAGTGATTTCAGGGACAGATGATAGTAAGTTTGCTGGCTAGTAATCTGCGTGATACTGCTCTGTATTGGAGGGACAGAAGTCTGCAGGGATTTGAGGGACATTTTAGCTTAGGTAGCTTTGCTGGCTAGTAATCTACTGTTCTCTTTAAACAACTGCCATACGTTGACCTTGTAGGCATTGTTTGCCCAGTTTTTTTGGACGCAGCCACTGAAGCACAGTTGCCAGAAAAAATATGCCATATAAATGCTGAAAATAGTCATTTTTCGCCATACGTTGACCTTGTAGACATTGTTTGCCCAGTTTTTTTGGACGCAGCCACTGAAGCACAGTTGCCAGAAAAAATATGCCATATAAATGCTGAAAATATAAATTTTTTTGGTTGCAGCCACTGAAGCACAGAGGCCAGAAAAATTATGCCATATAAATGCTGAAAATATAAATTTTTTTGGTTGCAGCCACTGAAGCACAGAGGCCAGAAAAAATATGCCATATAAATGCTGAAAATAGTCATTTTTTGCCATACGTTGACCTTGTAGGCATTGTTTGCCCAGTTTTCTTGGTCGCAGCCACTGAAGCACAGTTGCCAGAAAAAATATGCCATATAAATGCTGAAAATAGTCATTTTTTGCCATATACGTTGAGTCAAGGTATGGCAAAAAATGACTATTTTCAGCATTTCTATGGCATATTTTTTCTGGCCTCTGTGCTTGAGTGGCTGCGGCCAAAAAAACTGGGCAAACAATGCCTACAAGGTCAACGACGTTGACCTTGTAGGCATTGTTTGCCCAGTTTTTTTGGCCGCAGCCACTCAAGCACAGAGGCCAGAAAAAATATGCCATAGAAATGCTGAAAATAGTCATTTTTTTGGTCGCAGCCACTGAAGCACAGTTGCCAGAAAAATTATGCCATATAAATGCTGAAAATATAAATTTTTTTGGTTGCAGCCACTGAAGCACAGAGGCCAGAAAAATTATGCCATATAAATGCAGAAAATATGCATTTTTTTGGTTGCAGCCACTGAAGCACAGAGGCCAGAAAAATTATGCCATATAAATGCAGAAAATATGCATTTTTTTGGTTGCAGCCACTGAAGCACAGAGGCCAGAAAAATTATGCCATATAAATGCAGAAAATATGCATTTTTTTGGACGCAGCCACTGAAGCACAGTTGCCAGAAAAAATATGCCATATAAATGCTGAAAATAGTCATTTTTCGCCATACGTTGACCTTGTAGACATTGTTTGCCCAGTTTTTTTGGTTGCAGCCACTGAAGCACAGAGGCCAGAAAAAATTAAACCAGTAGGGTTTGCACCCTAGTTTGTAACGGTGGCGGAGGGAGGAGGACGCTAAAGGACAGCTGTGTGTGGAGTCATGAGGCTTGAAGAGAAGGACAGCTGCATAGAAGTCAGAACAAGTCTTCCGGCGTGCAGTAACCCTCCGAGATCCACCCCTCATTCATTTTAATAAAGGTCAGGTAATCGACACTTTTGTGACCTAGGCGAGTTCTCTTCTCAGTTACAATCCCTCCTGCTGCACTGAAGGTCCTTTCTGAGAGCACACTTGAGGCTGGGCAAGACAAGAGGTTCATGGCAAATTGTGACAGCTCTGGCCACAGATCAAGCCTGCGCACCCAGTAGTCCAGGGGTTCATCGCTCCTCAGAGTGTCGATATCTGCAGTTAATGCCAGGTAGTCCGCTACCTGCCGGTCGAGGCGTTCTTTGAGGGTGGATCCCGAAGGGTTGTGGCGCTGCCTTGGACAGAAAAACATTTGCATGTCTGACGTTACAGACCGGCCAAAGGGCTTTGTCCTTGCAGGTGTGCTCGTGGCAGGATTACTGGCACCTCTGCCCCTGGAATGTTGATGAGTTCCTGAAGTGACATCACCCTTAAAAGCATTGTACAACATGTTTTGCAGGCTGGTTTGTAAATGCCGCATCTTTTCGGACTTGTGGTATGTTGGTAACATTTCTGACACTTTATGCTTGTACCGAGGGTCTAGTAGCGTTGCGACCCAGTACAGGTCCTTCTCCTTAAGCCTCTTGATACGGGGGTCCTTCAACAGGCATGCCAGCATGAAAGACCCCATTCTCACAAGGTTGGATGCAGAGCTATCCATCTCCGCTTCCTCATTATCAAGGACTGCATCATCCACGGTCTCCTCCCCCCAGCCACGTACAAGACCAGGGGTCCCCAAAAGGTCACCACTAGCCCCCTGGGAAGCCTGCTCCTGTTGGTCCTCCTCCTCCTCCTCCACAAAGCCACCTTCCTCCTCTGACTCCACTTCTGGCACCTCTCCCTGCGTTGCAGCAGGTGCCTGGGTTCGTTCTGGTGATTGCGACCATAAATCGTGCGCTTCCAGCTCCTCGTCACGCTGGTCTACAGCCTCATCTGTCACTCGTCGCACGGCACGCTCCAGGAAGAAAGCGAAGGGTATTAGGTCGCTGATGGTGCCTTCGGTGCGACTGACCATATTTGTCACCTCTTCAAAAGGTCGCATGAGCCTGCAGGCATCGCGCATAAGCACCCAGTAACGGGGGAAAAAAATCCCCAGCTCTGCAGATCCAGTCCTACCACCCAGTTCAAAAAGGTACTCGTTGACGGCCCTTTGTTGTTGCAGCAGACGTTCCAACATAAGGAGCGTTGAATTCCAGCGAGTCTGGCTGTCAGAAATCAAACGCCTGACTGGCATGTTGTAGCGCTGCTGAATGTCAGCAAGGCGTGCCATGGCTGTGTAGGAACGTCTGAAATGGGCCGACACCTTTCTGGACTGGGTGAGAACGTCCTGGAATCCTGGGTACTTGGAGACAAAACGTTGGACTATTAAATTTAACACATGTGCCATGCAGGGCACATGTGTTAAATTTCCCAGTCTCAACGCTGCCAACAGATTGCTTCCATTGTCACACACCACTTTTCCGATCTGCAGTTGGTGTGGGGTCAGCCACCGATCGGCCTGTGACTGCAGAGATGACAGGAGTACAGATCCGGTATGGTTTTTGCTTTCCAGGCACGTCATCCCCAAGACAGCGTGACAACGGCGTACCTGGCACGTCGAATAGCCTAGGGGGAGCTGGGGGTGCACAGGTGTGGAGGAGGAGAAGGAGGACCCAGCAGCAGAGTAAGAAGAAGAAGAGGAAGAAGACGAGGTAGAGAGCGATGGAGGAGTAGAGGTGGTGGCAGAACCGCGTGCAATCCGTGGCGGTGACACCAACTCCACTGTTGTTGTTGTTGTTGAGCTACCCATTCCCTGCTTCCCATTCCCAGCCATTACCAAGTTCACCCAGTGGGCAGTGTAGGTGACATACCTGCCCTGACCATGCTTGGAGGACCATGCGTCAGTAGTCATATGGACCTTTGGCCCAACACTAAGTGACAGAGATGCGGTAACTTGGCTCTGCACATGTTGGTACAGGTGTGGTATTCCCTTTTTAGAAAAAAAATTGCGGCTGGGTACCTTCCACTGCGGTGTCCCAATTGCTACAAATTTGCGGAAGGCCTCAGAGTCCACCAGCTGGTATGGTAAAAGCTGGCGGGCTAAGAGTGCAGACAAGCCAGCTGTCAGACGCCGGGCAAGGGGGTGACAGTCAGACATTGGCTTCTTACGCTCAAACATGGCCTTCACAGAAACTTGGCTGGTGGCAGATGACTGGGAATGGGAACAGGTGGTCAAGGTGGAAGGCGGAGTGGAGGGTGGTTCAGATGGGTCAAGGAGAGCAGAGGTAGAGCAGTAAGATGCTGGACCAGAAGGAGTGTGACTTTTAGTTTGCCTGTTGCCTTTGAGGTGTTGCTCCCAAAGTGCTTTGTGCTTGCCGCTCATGTGCCTTCGCATAGAAGTTGTACCTATGTGGCTGTTGGGCTTACCAAGGCTCAGTTTCTGACTGCACTCATTGCAAATTACAATGCTTTTGTCAGAGGCACACACATTAAAAAAATCCCACACTGCTGACTTTTTGGAAGTGTGCGATCTGGCGGTAACAGTAGAAGTTGGCGGCATTGGCGGCAATGGCGGGTGCGTTGGCCGGCTGAACACAGGTGCCGATACATGTTGTTGCCCTACTGATCCCTGCGGGCTGGCCTCCCTGCTTCTTCTAAGTCTTATTCTCCTACTGCCTCTCTGACTCTCCGTCTCTCCATCTGAACTACCCTCCTCTTGCTCTCTTCTACTAGGCACCCACAAAACATCAATCTCCTCATCATCATTCTCCTCAGATGCATCAATTTCTTCTGACACATCACAGAAGGAAGCAGCAGCGGGGACCTCCTCCTCCTCCTCATCACTCATCATTATGTCCATCTCTGTCGTGTTCTCTGCCAGAATTAAATCTGGTGTAACGTCCTCATCTCCTTCATCTTCTTCTGCCAATAATGGTTGCGCATTACTCAGTTCAAGAAACTCATGGGAAAATAACTCCTCTGACTCCAGTGAAGATGGGGCACCGGTGGTGGAGGAAGTGTTACGTGGGGTGGCCATAGCAGTGGAGGATGAGGAGGATGTTGTGGTAAAGTTAGAAACGGTAGAGGATGGGGTGTGCTGTGTAAGCCAGTCAACTACCTCTTCAGCATTTTGGGAGTTCAGGGTCATTGGCTTTTTAAAACTGGGCAATTTGCTAGGGCCACAGGATTGCATAGCAGCACGGCCCCTAGCACGGCCTCTGCGTGGCGGCCTGCCTTTGCCTGGCATTATTTTTAAAAAAACAACAACAACAAAAACTCAGTTGGTTTTTCTGGAAACGATAATACACACAGCTAGATGGCAGTTTGAAGAAAACAGTGTGCAAATAATGCCTACAAGATCAACGTATACACTACTACAGCGGTGGATACGGATTACGTAAAATATATGAATGCTGCTTGAAAAAAAGTAACTCAAGTGGTTTTTCTAGAGACGATAATATTATCAATATTTAGACAAAATGTGAACAAGCTCACACAGCTAGATGGCGGTTTGAAGAAAACACTGTGCAAATAATGCCTACAAGGTCAACGTATACACAGCGGTGGATACGGATTACGTAAAATATAAGAATGCTGCTTGAAAAAAAGTCACTCCGGTGTTTTTTCTGGAGACGGTAATATTATGGATATTTAGACAGAATGTGAACACGGTCACACAGCTAGATAGCAGTTGGTTGAATAACACACTGGGCAAAAAATGCCTACAGGGCAAATAATGCCTACAAGGTCAACGTATACACAGCGGTGGATACGGATTACGTAAAATATAAGAATGCTGCTTGAAAAAAAGTCACTCCGGTGTTTTTTCTGGAGACGGTAATATTATGGATATTTAGACAGAATGTGAACACGGGCACACAGCTAGATAGCAGTTGGTTGAATAACACACTGGGCAAAAAATGCCTACAGGGCAAATAATGCCTACAAGGTCAACGTATACACAGCGGTGGATACGGATTACGTAAAATATAAGAATGCTGCTTGAAAAAAAGTCACTCCGGTGTTTTTTCTGGAGACGGTAATATTATGGATATTTAGACAGAATGTGAACACGGGCACACAGCTAGATAGCAGTTGGTTGAATAACACACTGGGCAAAAAATGCCTACAGGGCAAATAATGCCTACAAGGTCAACTTATACACTACTACAGCGAGGGATACGGATTACGTAAAATTTATTATGGCTGCTTGAAAAAAGTCACTCCGGTGTTTTTTCTGGAGACGGTAATATTATGGATATTTAGACAGAATGTGAACACGGGCACACAGCTAGATAGCAGTTGGTTGAATAACACACTGGGCAAAAAATGCCTACAGGGCAAATAATGCCTAAAAGGTCAACTTATACACTACTACAGCGATGGATACGGATTACGTAAAATTTATTATGGCTGCTTGAAAAAAGTCACTCCGGTGTTTTTTCTGGAGACGGTAATATTATGGATATTTAGACAGAATGTGAACACGGGCACACAGCTAGATAGCAGTTGGTTGAATAACACACTGGGCAAAAAATGCCTACAGGGCAAATAATGCCTAAAAGGTCAACTTATACACTACTACAGTGATGGATACGGATTACGTAAAATTTATTATGGCTGCTTGAAAAAAGTCACTCCGGTGTTTTTTCTGGAGACGGTAATATTATGGATATTTAGACAGAATGTGAACACGGGCACACAGCTAGATAGCAGTTGGTTGAATAACACACTGGGCAAAAAATGCCTACAGGGCAAATAATGCCTAAAAGGTCAACTTATACACTACTACAGCGATGGATACGGATTACGTAAAATTTATTATGGCTGCTTGAAAAAAGTCACTCCGGTGTTTTTTCTGGAGACGGTAATATTATGGATATTTAGACAGAATGTGAACACGGGCACACAGCTAGATAGCAGTTGGTTGAATAACACACTGGGCAAAAAATGCCTACAGGGCAAATAATGCCTAAAAGGTCAACTTATACACTACTACAGCGGTAGTAAAATAAAAAAAAAGTTAAATAAAAAAAGAATGAATATTAAAAAAAAAAAATTAAAGTTGGTGCTGCTGAACTACTAGGAGCAGCAGATTAGCACACCAGTCCCACTCCCCAACACTGCTAGACTAATAGCACTGGGCTCTTATAGTAGTAGTAGTAGTAGTAGTAGTAGTAGTAGTAGTAGTAGTAGTAAAACAACAAAAAAATAAATAAAAGCAGTCCTTACAAGGACTATTGCTATTGCAGCAGTCAGCAGATGAGATCAGAAGCAGGACAGCTGCCCACTGCAGCTACATACAGAGCACTGCAGTAGAAGGTAGATTACTAGCCAGCAAAGCTACCTAAGCTTAAATGTCCCTCAAACCCCTGCAGACTTCTGTCCCTCCAATAACAGAGCAGTATCAAAACGATTACTAGCCAGCAAACTTTCAACTGTCCCTGAAATCACTAACAGGCAGCAGCTCTCTCCCTACACTATCTCTTCAGCACACACAGGCAGAGTGAAAAAAAGCTGCAGGGCTTCGGTTTTTATAGGGAAGGGGAGTGGTCCAAGGGAGAGCTTCCTGATTGGCTGCCATGTACCTGCTGGTCTGGGGTGAGAGGGCAAAAAAAAGCGCCAACAATGGCGAACCCAAAATGGCGAACGTCGCGCGACGTTCGCGAACTTCCGGCGAGCGCGAACACCCGATGTTCGCGCGAACAAGTTCGCCGGCGAACAGTTCGCGACATCTCTATCTCTTATTCAAATCAGAGTGTGGTTATTAGGGGAATTTGGACCAGGCGGCTGAAACTGGAGAGCCGCTGAATAAAAAGCTAAATAACTTTAAAGGAGAAAGAAAGTCATCGTTGCCAAATGTTAGACACCCCCAAGTGACTGTATTGACTTACCTGAAACCCCGGGTTTGTGCTCCTATCAGCAGAAAACTGCACCGGCCGGGGTTATACCAGTGAGCACCACGGAGTGATCCTCTTCCGGCTTCTTCTTTCTTCAAATTTCCCGGGGCAGACGCATGCGCAGTTGAACGAAATAGCTGCTTTCTAGTTAAAATTCAGCTGTTTGTTCAACTGCGCATGTGTCTACCCTGAGAAATTAGAAGAAAGAAGAAGAAAGAAGAGGATCACTCCGTGGTGCTCACTGGTATAACCCCGGCCGGTGCAGTTTTCTGCTGATAGGAGCACCAACCCGGGGTATCAGAATTTCCCTCTCTATGTCATACTAACAGTTAATTTAAATGTGAACGACCCTTTTATTGTGCACTGACTTTTCCCTCAGTTTGTGTTAATGAGGCAAATAATGAGACTGATTTGAGAGAATGTATAAGGACAAACAAGTCATTCTATTTACTGACACTCATGTCTATAACCAGTGGCAAAGCTCAAATGTTCATTCGGGTCAATTCTGCCGACACTCACTGCCAGTTATGGGCTCAGATTCTTGTAGCAATGGGACAAGCCCCCCAGGATACCCACCCTGTATCACTTGTGTTCTGGGGTCCCTCTCACCTATAAATCCAACCCCTGCTCTGTATCATCACTGCTGTTACTTCTGTACTGACTCAAGATTAATCCTCTAAACATACAATATATCATTTACTTCCCCTTTGTACTGAATGTAACCCATTATCTGGAAACCCATTATCCAGAAATCTCCGAATTACAGAAAGGCCGTCTCCCATAGACTCCATTATAAACAAATAAGCCAAATGTTTAAACATGATTTCCTTTTTCTCTGTACCTTGTACTTGATCCCTCCTCAGATAATATTAGTATATAATTATTAGTAATATAATTAAAGGAATTGTTCAACTTCGAGTTACCTGTTAGTTAGAGGGATATTCTGAGACAATTTGCAATTGGTTTTCATTTTTTATGATTTGTGTTTTTTTTTAATTATAGCTTATTATTTAGCATCTCTCATCTTTGCAATTTCAGCAATCTGGTTGTTAGGATCCAAATTCCCCTAGCAACCATGCACTGATTTGAATAAGAGACTGGAATATGAATAGGAGAGGCCTGAATAGAAAGATGAGGAATAAAAAGTAACAATAACAATACATTTGTAGCCTTACAGAGCATTTGTTTTTATATGAGGTCAGTGACCCCCATTTGAAAGCTGGAAAGAGACAGAAGAAGGAAAATAATGAAAAAACTTTAAATAATGAAGACCAATTGAAAAGTTGCTTAGAATGGGCCATTGTATAACCTACTAAAAGTTAACTTAAAGGTGAACACCCCCCCCCCCCCCCCATTTAAGTGGGAGAGAAAATGTGAAGGTCGCAGTCACTTTATAGAGACTGGATTCCTGACCCCCCCCCCACTGTGTCCCACATAGAAGCCCCCCAGGAGCAGAGTGATTATTACTGTAAATAATGACTGGGCAGTGACAGGGGCTGGAGGAGAAGCAGGAGGGACATTTGGGTGCAGATCATTATTTTCTCTCTCCCAAATGCCAGTCCTACATTATGTGCCCTGGGGAGGAGGAGGAGGAGCTACATGATATTGGGGGTGGTCCCTCTTTCCCACTCGTCCCTTGGATGTGATTCTGAATTAGGAATTAGAAAGTGAAATTTGTTCTTCTGTGTTTAACCAAAGCTTTAATTAGACCTGGGCTCTGGAAATGAATTTATATAATAAACTGAATGTGTGTATTTGGGGGGACTCTGATACCCCAACTGTGTCTCTGTTCTGCCTTCACTCCCCTCGTTCCTCACAACATTCAGTGTCTCCCCCTCAGTTCCCCACATCTCTGCAGGTACAAGACACACATGGGGCAATAGGAAGGGGTTTGTTACCCTTATCATCTCCAGCTTGTGTGTGTGACAGACCCCTCTGAATTGCCCCTCCATTAACTCCTCTGAATAAACCTTTAAATGAATATATTGTACATTTCCTTCCATAATTTCCAAAGAAATTGGTGGTTTGCTCCTTAATTCTGATTGGACGAGATCTTGTGTTGTTTGATTGGTCAGTTTCTGTTTATATATTTGTGGAATGTGAGTAAATGCTCAAGTCAATGAGTGTGTGAGGGCATGAAACACGCAATGCAGATATTAAGGTATACAATAAATACAGTATATATTCATATAATAAAGATAGTTGGGATTTTATAAGCCTGACATATGGGGGGTTTCCACTTCAGATTGCTGACTTGGTCTGTCCCCTCATCTAAAGGCTCTGAAGGTGCCACTGCTCCCCCTTATTTACCAGTGAGTTCACTTTACAGTTCCTTAATATTTCTCCCATGATTTCAATGGAAATAACACACGTTTGACAAAGTCATGGCAACCAATCAAATTGTTCCTACCGCAGGTGGTCGTAAGAAAAAAACTGTCACTGATTGGTTGCTATGCGTTACTGCCCACAGGCAAATTTGCCCAGTATTAATGAATGAGCGTCATGGTGACCAATACCAGAAAGCACTGGCACTTCCAGATCCACAATAACATTTGGTGTCTCCCCTTTAAAGGTTAAGAAACCTCTGGATATTGCCTCTCAGTAGGAAACTCACTGGGAATTCCTATCCAATAGATAAAGAAATAGGAGTGAACCCAGCAGATCCCCATCTCCTGTTTGGCATCTTCTGTGAGTCAGTGGCACTGCACATGCTCAGTGAGCTCGGGGCTGCTGGGAGAAGATAAACTAAGGGGTTGGGGGATATAATCGAGCAGGTTAATCTGGAGGTTTATCCAGAGCCGGATTAAGACTAAACAGGGCCCTGGTAGTGCTTCTGGCCCCCCCCCAATCTCGAACCACCTAAAGTTACAGTTACAAAAGAAGCTCTGATTTACTAGTGCACCTTTATTATAACAGTTCTTTTAAAAGTTCAGTAGCAACACTGTTGGCAATGTGACAGAAGGTTTCAGGGCCGGACTGGGGATAAAAAGCAGCCCGGGCAAAAAAAATCAAAGCAGCCCACATGTAAACACTCTTGTACACATCCACTCATATATTGGGGTAAAACTGCAAAAATGTATGTGCATAAAGAGTTGCTTTTCTCACTTAAAGGAGAACCAAACCCGAAATTGAAAAAACCCTACCCCCTACCCTGAGTAGACCACCCTCCCTCATTCCCCCCAACATACCCACCCCCCTGGGCAACTGCCCCTAGTTTTTTACTTACCTCTCCATGCAGATTCGGGCCCCCGGAGTTCACAGGCTCCATCTTTTTTCATTATTCTTCAGAATTTTTGGCGCATGCGCAGTTGTAGTACTGTAAGTTTCTGGTCCCAAACAACTGCGCATGCGCCGAAAGTCACGGAAATTTACTACAACTGCACATGTGCCCAAAAAACGGAAAAGCCAGTCTGATCACGAAATAGACCAAGAAAAGAAGATGGCTGCTGTGAACTCCCAAGGTCAGCTCTGCACGGAGGGGTATGTAAAAAATTAGGGGCATTTGCTCGGGGGGGGGGAAGATAGGCTGGGGGGGAGTAGGGGTTTACATAGAGTGCAGAGAAAGAGAGTCAGAAAGTTAGTGACAGAGAGAGACACGGAGAGAGAGGGACAGAGAGAGGGACAGAGAGAGGGACAGAGTGCAGAGAGAGAGAGAAACAGATGATGCAGAGAGAGACAGAGATAGGGACAGAGAGAGAGTGCAGAGAGAGAGACACAGACAGTGCAGAAGGAGACAGAGAGAGAGTCAGAGTGCAGAGAGAGGGACAGAGAATGCAGAGATAGAGAGACAGACAGTGCAGAAGGAGACAGAGAGAGAGAATCAGAGTGCAGAGAGAGAGAGTGACAGACAGTGCAGAAGGAGACAGAGAGAGACAGAGAGGGACAGGGACAGAGAGTGACAAAGACTCACAGAAATGAAGTGCAGAGAGAGATCCGGTCTTCAGCAATGTTCACGATCTTAATCCTGAAAGAGCAGCACAGCCGGCCCCCCTTTAAATCTAAATCTTGCTGGGCCTGGGACTGTAGCCTCCTGATAGCGTGTGGGCCTGCATAGAGCACGGCAGCAGCAGAACAGAGGAGTGGGAGGGGCAGAGCAACAGTGGGAGAGAGGATGCAGGAGCGGTCCTAGAGCCCGCCTGATACACTGAAAGGCAGTGGCACTTTCTAATAAGGTGTAGAGATCAGGAGCGGCCCACTTTAAGAAAAAATAGAGCGGCCTCTCTGGCAAATTCCCGAACAGACAGATTGTCAGTCCGGCCTGGAAGGTTTTCTTTCTCTTCAGTGTCTTAACAAAACACTCTGCATTAACCCATTGCTTCAAAAAAGACATCAATTGATTGTTGTTTATCCATTCCTATTTTAATATAGTGCGACTCCTTATATTTGGAATGTCATTCCTGAATCTCTCAGGAGAGAATCCTCCTTCAGTGTTTTTACAACAAAACTCAAAGACTCCCTCTGGGAGCACCTGGATAACAGCTGAACTGGCACTTATATAACAGTGTAACAAACTGTAACCCCCAGCACCTTAATACCCCTCTGAATTGTGTCTGTATGTTACCCTCCCATTTAGACTGTAAGCTCTACGGGGTAGGGTCCTCTAGACTTTTGTTTCCTTGACACTGAGCACTTAATCTGTATTGTAATTATATTTTATATTTATGTGAATTGTATTTCTAATAATGCACTTATTGTTACTTTTTATTCCAATGACCCCTTGTTTGTTACTACTAATTTATTGTTTTGTTGTACAGTGCTTTGCCCTCGAGGAGCGCTATACAAATAAAAATATACAAAAAAAATATACAAATATACATACACTAGACATTAAGCCTGTTAAATTAACGGGTGCTAGAACATATCCGTGGGCAGGGCCGGGCCAAGGTAGTTTGGCACCCTAGGCAAGGACTTCAATTAGCACCCCCCTCATCTTGTATTACCATTTCCCACCTTACTATTACAGTTTTTTAATAAACAAACCTTACAAAACATTGATGAAACTTTTCATTTATATAAATATTGCCCCCAAATCTGTACTTGTGCCAGCAGTCAGCCATAAATATGCCCCCAAATCTGTAATTGTGCCAGCAGTCAGCCTCCCAGGACCCAGACCCACATCTTCCGCCCTGCACCTGGCTCATTTTCCACAGCTGTCCCAAGTTCTCCTCCGACAGGCCCAGACCAACCCCTCCGCTGCTGTGAAAACTCTGCCGGGCCACCTTCTGTGCGAGAGAGCTCATTTCGTCCCAAGGCATTTCCCTCCGGCTCCTGCCTGCGCTGAGCACTGGATTAGCCTAGAACCGACTTGCTCGCTTCCTATTGGCTGCGCGGCGCTAGAACGGTTGCTATGTTGCTAGGAGACGGTCCGTGCTGCACATGCCCAGTAGCGCATTTCCACGGACACAGGGACGGACTGGTCGCAGAGACACTTGGATTTTATTATATAGGATACTCAAATACAATAATTAGCTTTTAATAGACAAACCTGCACAGCATTTACTTCTTTATACTCAAAGTCAGGCCAAGAGTTAATTTATAAATTTAATTAGGTAACAAAAGGCAACATGTCCAGTACTGAACTTACAAAGTCTGCCCATAAAATAAACATGGAATACTGCCATTATTATTGCAGAAATATGATGAACACTTGAGCCACATAAGTTACAAAAACACTTGAGCCACAGATAATAAGAAACATTGTAAAACAGGGTGAGCTTCCCAAATATAATAACCAATAAATAAAATTATTCGTTTGCTTTTAATGACTTTGTGCACTTAGATGAATGAATTCTAACAAGAATTATGTCAGGAATTGGGAATCAGTTGCATTAAGATTTCTTCCACATTTCCATAAAAATTCCTCTGCAGCCAAATGAGATGACTGGAATATTAGAATTCTTCTGCAGCTAATTGGGAAGACTAGAGTATTAGAATTCTTCTGCAGTCAGATGAGAAGACTAGGGTAAAATAATTCTTTTGTAGCTAGATGAGAAGATTAGGGTATTAGAATTCTTTTGCAGCTGGTTGGGAAGACTAGACTATTAGAACTATTTTGCAAGAAGACAAGAAGATTAGGGTATTAGAACTATTTTGCAGCCAGATGAGAAGACAAGATGATTTTATAGTCAGCTGAGATGACCAGAATAGAATAATTATTTTGCCCTCAGTTCAGTTGTAGCCTTGGTTGGTCTTAAAACCTACCTGGCTGCCCCTCCCTCACTCCTTTTAGAGTGAGACAGTCCCACTTTCAGATTATTTTGCACACAGATTTTTTTTTTTTTTTTTGTTTTTATTTTGCTCAGTTCTGCCTGGCTGCCCCCCCCCTCCCTGACTCCCTTCAGAGCCACTCAGACAGTCCCACTCCCAGAGAAATTACTTTGCCCCCAAATCAGTTCTGTCTGCCCCCCCCTCCTCACTCACTGCAGAACCAGTTTACCAGTTCCACTGCCCCCCAGACCCTTTTGAAATATTTTTACCCCCAGATCAGACTGTTACTTTCAAATGGCTGCAGCACAGCCTGCCCCCTCCTCCCCCTCACAAGCCAACCACAGTCCCACTCACAGAGACCCTTTACAAATTACTTTGCCCCCAAATATTTTTTTTTCTACTTTCTTTTATGTCGTTTTTTTTTTCTCGGTTCTGTCTGCCCCCCTCTCTGCAGCAGTTCAACACAACACTTCCCCAGCAGCCCCACAGACCTTTTTAATTTTACCCCCAGAGGCCACATGCCCAGATCACTTTTAAATGGCTACGAAACAGCCTGGCCTTCCTGCCCCCTCACAAGCCAAGCCACACAATCCCAGTCTTCAAAAATCTATTAAAACAATTTAAAAAAGAAAAAGGTCAGCCGGAACACATGGCCACTCACTGTTGCTGCACAGACTGACGGACCAGACAGCCAGGCAAAGACAAAGAATTCGGCTGCCGCAAGGACTGGAGAGACGGAGAGAGCTCCTACAAGTTAAAGTTTTAGGCACCAACTGCCTCTCTCCCTGCGCACACCCCTACTTTTATATTGCCTTTGGCAGATCCTCCCCCAGTAATGATGATGTGCGCGCCATGGCGTCAGCACGCACGTGACATCACCGTGACAATCCGGCGGTGGCGCAACTAGGGGAGCCGGAAGTTTTCAGAGGTAATTTTTTTCCGGGCCGGGCCCCCTAGTGCTAGGTGGGCCCTAGGCAGGCACCTAGGGTGCCTAGCGGGTAATCCGGCCCTGGGTTTATCTGTCATAGAAGCTGATGCTACAGGGCTGATTATGAATCAATTCTGATGCAGACTGTGTTGGTTTCTATGCTGCCATGCAATGTCAATGGATAGGTTTTCCCTACTGGAAGAAAAACAATTGGCAAGAAAACACCAGTACAGCCTGATACCATTCTATTCACCTGATACCATTCTACAGTGTGTGTGGGGTCAATCACATATATGTCATTCGTCTGTCGGGGGAGGGACAGCTGTATTGGTGTTTTTGGGCTGGTGGAGAAAATGCATCATGTGACATTAAATTAAGGGGCAAATATATCAAGGGTCGATTCAAAAATTCTAATTTAAAATTCACATTTTTGAGGTTTTTTTTACGGTCAAAACTGTCAAATTTGACTAGGGAGTTATTCAAATTCGATTCAAGTTGATCAAAAAATTCTAATTTGATTTTCGAGATTTATCATACTCGGGCCCTTTCAGAACTGAAATTTGACTTTTCGCCACCTAAAAAACTGCTGAATTGCTGTTTAAGTCAATGGGAGGTATCCAGGGATCAATTTGGAGTTGTTTGCAGCCTTCCTGACATTTGAGTTTTTTTCTCCAAATTGAGTTCTTAAAATTTGAATCGAATTTGAGTTTTCTGGCTGATTTAATTCACAGGAGTTGAAAAAATTCAATTTTAATAATTCATTTTGATTGGTTGAATTTCAAGTTCAATAAAGTTTAAAAAAAACTCTCATGAATTTCAAATTTGACCCTTGATTTTCCTCCCCGAGTCTCAGTACCCTCAGTTTGTTGCCTATTTATGTACATTGAGAAGAGCCGGTGATTCCTGCCCCTCCATTCGCTCTAATGCAGATCTAGATACGACTTGTATTCCTGTATATCAGTACCAGTGGGTTCGTTTAATGGGAATTGGGGTATAAATAAAAAAACTAGAATGTTAGAAGTGTATAAACATATTTTTAATATGAAAACGTGACAATAGTATTTGGTGAGATATGGGGCAGGAATATAAATTATTGAGGGATCACAAATGGCCCCTCCCTTCTCTCTATTAACTGCCCCAGGCTGGGGTGTCCCACTCTACAGATGAATTCAGCTCCTTGGTCAGTCTTCTGGTCTGGGGAGAAGGTTAATTGTGTTTCACATGTAAATGTCTGATCCTCCTGCTTCTGGGATTTGGTCTCTGATACTTTATATTGTCTGGTGCTTATTTGGATGTTTGATTGCTCTCCTTTCTCCTTTGTTATCCAGTCTGTGACCATTGAACCAACACATTGGTCAGCCAGTGGAACCTCTGATTGGTCTGATTTCCCCTTCCTGAACCAGCTGACAGTCAGGGCATCAGGGAAATACCCAGAGATCTCACAGCTCAGTGTCACTTTCTTCTTATCCAGTGTAGGAACCACAATCTCTCCTACTTGTGGGCACCAGGGGAAATCTGACAATAAAATAATATATTTACATTAATTACATTCACTTAAAGGGGTGGTTCACCTTTCAGGTACCTTTTTGTATGTTTTAAAATGGCAATTTCTAAGCAACTTTTCAATAGGTTTTAATTTTTTTATATTATATATATATATATATATATATATATATATATATATATATATATTATAATATATATTTTTTTATAGTTTTACAGTTATTAGCCTTTTTCTTCTGAATCTTTGAAGCTTTCAAATTGGCATCACTGTCCCCTTCTATAAAACAAATGCTCTGTAAGGCTACACGTGTATTGTTATTGTTACTTTATTCCTCATCTTTCTATTCAGGCCTCTCCTATTCATATTTCTCTTATTCAAAGCAATGCATGGTTGCTAGGGGAATTTGGACCATAGTTACCAGATTGCTTAAAATGCAAATTTAAGAGCTGCTGAATAAAAATCTAAATAAGTCAAAAACTTTACATAATAAAAAATGAAAACCAATTGTAAGTCTCTACATCATATTAAAAGTTATCCCGAAGATGAACAACCCGTTTAGTATTTGCTATTAAAATAAGAAACCACATTTTATGTCACTAAATGGGTTGTATGACTAAAGCTAAAATGTCAGTTGGGCAGATGACACCCAGGGTGGGACTAGGGGGTGGGAGGGAAGGCACTTGCCTGGGGGGGGTGAAGAAAGAAATCAGTGAGTGACAGTCAATAAGGGGGAAGACCAGGCAGCAGAGGTCAGTGAAACCAGTGGGTGACAGTTGGGGAGGGAAGTCAGATGATTCATTTGTCAGTAAAATGAGTGACAGGGGAGTGGGGTCATCACTTAGTCAGTCAAACACCTACAAAGGCCGGAATTGTAAATTTACAGTAATGTAGTTGTGAGTATATCTGCAGTATCCTTAATATTAGCTCCTGGCCTGTCCCCAAATCTCCCCAATCCTCTCCCAATCTGTCTAGTTCTCACCTTATTCCTGCACTCTATTACCCTCCCCCAGCAGTCACAATGTCACAGTTCTGTCCATTTTACTTGTCATCACATCACCCACTTTTGTGCCCACCTGCCGGTTAAAACTCTCTAGAAAAATGCCAGAAACCATTTCTTACTGTCAACTGGATTTATACTGGGATCTGTGTATAACCACCACCTACATTATGTCTAGTGATGGGTGAATTTATTCGCCAGGCGTGAATTTGCGGCGAATTTGCGCGATTCGCCACCAGCGAATAAATTTGTGCAATGCCCGCGACAATTCGCGTTGAAAATTCGCCGGCGCCGAAAAAACGGACACGGCGTCAAAAACGAGACGCCGGCGCCGTTTCGCGAATTTTTCGCCATTTTGCACGAAATTCTAGCATTTTTTGGCGAAGCAAAACGACGCAAATTATGTCCCCATAAAAACCCGACCCCAGTTAATACTCACCTGTTACACACAGTTCCCTGGATTCAGGGGCTTCCGTAGTCACATGGTTCCAGGTCACATGGACTTTAAATTCGGGATTGCTGAACGGATACCCAGGGAGGCTACAGACACTGGTGATATTATATGTGAGTTGATCTGGTTGAGTTACTGTGTCTGTGGATGGGAGATTATAATGTGTCTCATTCTCCCCAATGTTCCAGTTGATGTGAATATCTCGGGGGTAGAAGTTCCGTAGGGTGATGGAGAACTGAATTCGGCCGTTAGTGAGAAAATTAATTTGTGCAGGATCCAGGAACACGGGTTTAGCTGGAGGGGAAATATTGTTCTAATGATACTGAGGATGAGTAATTACAGGTTTAGTAATTAGTTTAATCACTGTTTCTGCTCATGATGATGAAGTATCTGGAGTTTTTATAAATAAACAATAAGACTGAACTATAATCAACATTACTGATCCCTAGAGACATTAGAGGTTCTGTTTAGTAACAAATCAACTGTATCATTTACAGTCTCCAGAGCAAATAATTAATAAAGTGCCCAAATCTCATGTTGTGGATCCGGGAAACTTGCTGGTGTTTTATAAATAAATGATTATAATTATCATCATTAGTATCACTAACACCAAGGAAAGTGAAATGATTATGTCTGGCCACTAGATGGTGCTATGGAATTGAGACAACGGGGAGAAGGGGGAGGGGCTGTTTGCATTATAAGGAATCTGCCATTATTTGTAACATTCACCTGAGGAAGGGCCTGTGTGATCTGAAACATGTCAGGCTCTGCTACACTCAATAAATCTACACTAATCTAATGTCACTAATGTAATTGTATAACTGACCTTTTCCATTTAATTGTGGGAATTGATTCTATAGTTTCCAGTAGAACAAGTCACACCAGGTTACAGTAGCTGAGTTGTGAGACACATATACTTTATGCAGAGGATAGTGTAGAGACCCTCAGGGTTACGTATTTTACTCAGACACTTCCCCCTGTATTGTGGAACCTAAGTGCTCCTTCGACTCACCTGGGCAACTTCATCCCTTTTCCTGGGTCTTTGGTAATTTGATCTGCTTCAAAGTTTGCCCAGTAGGTGACAGTGTTTAAATGTGAGAGCTCAGGGCTCTTTTCCTGGATCCTACCTTGTGGGGAGGTGGGTTCAGGATTGGGTCTGAGCAGTTCCCAGGCCTGTTAGTTAAAGTTTAGTATAGTTATCATTGTTATAGTGGCTCTAGGAGTGAAAGTCAGGGCTAGGTTGGTTAGATGGGGAGCTCCAACGAGGAGGACAGTGGGGTCGTACCCTTACAGTGATCAGCCGCCAGCACAGGGGCATGAGTGGGGGAGCTTAGGGCAGGAGATTTGCCAGGAAACAGGACTCCACTGGTGAGTGATCAACTGGCAGTTACAAAGGTTAAAATAGTTGAAGGGTTGAACTTGATGGACATATGTCTTTTTTCAACCTAACTTACTATGTTACTATGTTGCTATGTTACTATGTTACTTTGTTGCTATGTTACCATGTTACTATGTATGAGTGGGGGAGCTTAGGGGCAGGAGATCTGCCAAGGAAGAAAGAAACCACCACAAAGTGGGTGAGTCTAAGGGCAGGGGGAGCTACCAGAGAGCAAGATATCACTGTGAGTTTATCTCTGCTGGGGAAAGGATCACCAGGACAGGCAGAACTACCTCTGGGGAGGACATTTACCAAGAGTATTTCCAACTGTGAGTGTTACAATCTATTTAGAAGATCTCTGGGATTGATGTGAATTTGTACAAACTGCCAGTAAGAACTGTTATATTTAGTGATGGGCGAAGTTCTCCCATTTTGCCAAAAAATTCACAAATTTCCAGCAAAATTCACGTCCAAATATTTTTGACACCAGCGAAAATTCCGACACCGGTGACATTTCCAATGCTGGCGACAATTGTGATGCCCATTAATGTCAATGTGCGCCTAGAATTGTCGCCAACGTCAGAATTGTCACCGGCCTCAAATATATTTTGACGCCAGAGAATTTTGCAGACGAATTTTTGCAAATACATTCACCAGCGACAAAATGCAGAAGTTCGACGCAAATTCACGCCTGGCGAATAAATTCTCCCATCACTAGTTACATTCGCTAGAGGCCTGCCTGCTTGTTCAATATAGAAGTTCATGGTACAGGGACCTGTTATCCAGAATGCTTGGGACCTGGGGTTTTCCGGATAACAGACCTTTCTGTAATTTGGATCTTCAAGCTACTACAGTATTTTATTATTATAGAGAACAGGGAAATCATTTTTAAAACTTTGGACTATATGAATAAAATGGAGTCTACGGAAGACTAGCTTTCTGTAATTTGGAGCTTTCTGGCTAATGGGTTTCTGGTAATGGATCCCATACCTGTACCAGTACATACATAGATAAAATAAAAAGAGAGGGAAGGAGAAAACTATGGGAAAAAACAGTTGATAGAATCACCCATTACATTGAAGGGGCCAGTACTTGTGTCTATGGGCCTGCCCAGACTGGGATGTGTCACCCTGCAGATATATTCTGCCCCCTGGTCTCTCAGTGAGGGGTAAATGATGAGACAGGGGGTGCAACTGTAGGTATTATCTGTCTGTTTGTTGGACCTTATATATGGGTGAGTATTGGGCACTTCTGTTAGTTCCTCACTCTCTGCCCCTTTCCTCAGCCACGTCACTGTCAGGGCATCAGGGAAATACTCGGAGATGTTGCACTGCAGGGTGGTTGGGCTGTTATGGAGAAACTTAGTGCCCTGTATTGGTTCCACTACTGGTTTCCATGGGAATTCTGTAAAATAATGAGACATTTTATCATGAACATTGTTTTAGACAATACAGTCATTGAGAGGAACTATAGTACAACTGAATGAGCTCATTATGAGCATGTGCAGTGACATAACTAGGGCTACAGCTTCCAGCAGACAGTTGCATCATGGGAAATGCCCTCCTGTTCCACTTCTGATAATTGAAGTACCGTCTCTTTAAGAAAACTTTGATTTCAATACTTCGCCAAATTAAACCTGCCGAAGTGCTATGTTAGCCTATGGGGACCTTCTAGAGCAGTTTTCTATGTTTTTTGAAGTAGATATTAGAATTCGAAGTATTTTTATTCGATGGTCAAATTTCGAAGTATTTTTAACTTCAAAATTCGACCCTTGATAAATCTGCCCCTTGATATTATTTCCACCTTTTGGGCCCCAGAACCACCCATTCCTCCTAAGTATAGAGACCAGTGCCATGTACATGTGCCCATTAGCCAACTGGCCCAACACACTGGGATACAGCCCAAGGATACAGCCCAAGGATACAGCCCAAGGATACAGCCCAAGGATACAGCCCAAGGATACATCCCAAGGATACATCAGACACCTGAGACAACTGAGAGTCAAAGCAAGATGCATTATGGGCAAAATAGGGAGCTTTGTGCTTTGTACCTTGTCTCCCATATCTGAACCATTTGGGGCAATTTCAGTGAGGAGAGAGAGAGCACAGAGTGGGTTACATCACTCATCCAGCAAGGGAAAGTCTTTATAGATAGTCAGTGAAATATTAACTATTACCTTGAACTTTTGGACAAATTGGGCAACTGCTGCCAAGAGAGATATTCCAGTAAGGTATTAAAGCATTTGGTGGGTAATAGTCCCTTATATCCTTTCTTACACCCAGAACTGAAATACAAATAACTCATATATTAACCCTAATGATGCCTCCAAACTTCTCTGCATTTTGCTGGATTATCCAGATTTAGAGGGCAGAAGGAAAGAGAGTAAATTGGGCTGGTTCTGGGTGAGCCGTGAGGATGAGGTGGGACATTAAGGCAATGATTGAACAAATCTGGGTGTAGTGAAAATGTCTCACCTGGATCCAGTATGGAGATCTCTCTGTATCCCGGTGCATCCAATGATCCATGTTCCCAGGTCACACCCACTCGGAATGCCGGATCTTTATACAGGTCCCCACTAATTCTGGCCTCACTGCACACACTGAATGTGAGATCTGGTTTCACCTCATATTGTTCTTTAGATAATATTTTGCCTTGGGAATGTCCTGCCCCACAGGTCCATGTGATGGAGATATGTCTGGGGTAGAATCCCCGCAGGGTGAGCGAGTACAGGATCTCCCCAGACTCACACAGACATGGGACCACTGATACCTGTGCTGGTTTGGCTGCAAAATAAACATAATGTGAATATAAAGTAACCAGATACCTGATTATAGAACATGCTGATGGGGCCAGAAGTTTTATATTTATATATTATATAATATTTAGCAAAACAAAAGAGTTTATTGAGGAGTTTTATACAGTTTGTTCATTGGAAATCTAAACCTCCCCCAGATCTCTGCCTGATTAATTCATCATTAGGAAAATTCTATCGGGGGACTGTAATAAAAATCGCAAACAGAAAAACTATTCGCAATGCGAAAAGTTATGCCTCTGCGCGAACAAATTTTGCTTTGTGCGAATTTAATATAGCTTTTGCGAGCCCCAAAACTGTTTAGCGACCATTTCCGACAGTGAAAGACCGTTTGCGAATTTTATAGTTTGCGCCAATGCGCAGTCAATGTAATAAAACTTCTTACTGAAAAAGTCGTTATGTTTGCTCCAAAAGATTACGACACCTTCAAGCACTTCTTATGAGTGCGCAATTAAAATTCGCAATGCAATAACTGTTTAAGGAACAATATTACATTGCGAGATGTGGATTTTTAGTCTTATTGGTGCGAATTGTTTTGCTCTTTGCGACTTTTATTACATTCCCCTGTGTATGTCTTGTAACTCTTCTTGTAACTTGGCAATGGTTTGCGGTGCTGCCAAAACCATTATTGGAAGGAGCCTGTGTTGTAATTTCATAAAACTTGTACATTTACCATTAAATAGGGCCGGCAAAATAATATTATCTACGCTGGTCAAGAATCAGACCACCTGTGGACACGTCCACCAAATATGATGCATGGAGCAAATTTGAGGACAACCTCCAAAATAATTGGGGTCGGCTGATTGCATTTTAGCTATTACCATCTAAATAATACCTTGTATTATTATTATTATTATTAACAGAACAGTTTACCGACATGAAAACTCGAAAACTCAAAACAAATTGAATTTGACCAAACTTGATTCGAGTTGTTTCTCTGAAAAAACGTAAAAGTCAAGAAGGCTACAAACAACTCCAAATTGGTCACTGCACCTCTCCCATTGACTTATACAGGAATTCAGCAGGTGACGGCGAATAGTCAAATTCTAATTCTTAAAGGGCCAAAGTATGATAAATCTCGAAAATCAAATTTGAATTTTTTAAAAAACATCAAATCTAGTTTGGATAATTCCCTAGTGGAATCTGGTGGTTTTGCAAGAGAAGAAAAAGAAGAAGTGAAATCAAAACACTGTTAGTCCATAAACACTCACTTCAAAGCAAAGTAGTTCAGTGTGGCGCCTATATAGTATGATTGGCAAAACTGCCTTATATAAAACGTAACTTTTAATAAAATTAGGTTAAAAAGAGGAGCGCCCACAGAAGACAACCCCACTGCTAGTAGCCCATAAGGCCGCAATGCAGGAACAATGTCCTTAAAAAACATTCATTTAAAAACCAGCAAATGGTGGAAACGGTGGAACCTTAATCAGCCAACAAAAATACTTCACCGGTAGTAGTATAAACCATTGGTTACAGTGCAAACACTACCCGCTCCCACCCTTCCATTTGTGCCCCAAATTTGTCAGCATGAACCTGCCTGTCTACGTATGGACAAAGTGGGAGCTACACTGCCATCGTCCACCTATGCCGCCCAACGCGTTTCACTGACTACTTCAGCTTCTTAAGGGGCATAAGTGGTGGGCGAAGTACGATCAAAGTAAAATCGTATGATCGAACGATTTAACAAAGTTTTTTCACTTCGAATCAAAGTTGAAGTCGAATTTGGCTAGTCGATGGTCGAAGTACCCAAAAATTACTTCGAAATTCGAAGTTTTTTAATTCCATAATTCACTTAGGCCTTTGATAAATCTACCCCTAAGTGTTGCTTTTACATGGTGCTAAAAATGTAAATTATTTTTAAAAATGTCCCCTTTATTGGAGCTCCCTATAGATGTTCTCTGGTCCCTGCCTGTGTTTCAAATGAGGGGTGGGCGTGTCCTAACGGTCCCTGCCAGAATCACAGTAGGAGGGGGACAGCCAATCTCAGCCCTGCAGTCACACAAGCACAGACAGGCTTCAGTTCCCTATCAGGTCCTGCTAGTTGCTGATTGGTTCCTGTCCTACAGTGCAGTGAGCTGAGTGCACAGCATTTTAGTGAATTTGCGTAGCACTGGTGTGGCAAAGCTGTCGCCGACGCAACTTCGGATCTTAGTGAATTTGCCCCTAAATATCCCGAATCTGTAATGAGTCACTGTGGAACCCTCTACTGGCCAGACTATGAGCAAATAGTTGGAGGGTTATTTATTAGGATTCGGTTCCTGATTCGGCCAGGATTCTGCTTTTTTCAGCAGGATTCGGATTCGGCCGAATCTTTCTGCCCGACTGAACCGAATCCAAATCCTAATTTGCATATGCAAATTCGGGGTGGGGAGGTAAATTGTGTGACTTTTTGTCACAAAACAAGGAAGTAAACATTTTTCCCCTTTCCCACCCCTAATTTACACAGTTGTCTGAACTGACGGATAGAATATATATTGGAAATAGAGGAGGTAGAGTTGGGAGCAGCCTGTCTATCCCATTCCACATCTAAGATCAAGTATGAAACCCCACAGATTATCAATCCTCCTTCCCATTCTGTGTTACATCTTTATATTAACCGTGTTAGAAACAATAGAAGATTTTGATTGGGGTACAGTATGTTACCAGTGTCAATTGATAATCATGTAATAGCATTTTCAATATTAAAAATCTACCGTATGGGTCTACCACCATCTCCTCCGCTATTATTGGCAACCCTGTCCGGAAAATAATGTGGAAGTGCTTTTAAAGTTTAAAAACAATCAATAAAATGACTAACTATAAAGTTGCACTTAAATAAACATGCCCTGCACATGGTGCTAAAAGGCTTCTCTGTAGTTGTGCATCTCTAGAATTGCTGTGTTTATTTTTTGTGCCAAATAAATTGGGTGCAGTTGCCGGAGTCTCCGCACAAAGCCTCCTCCAGCGAATAATGAGTATTGTGTTATACAACTAGATTCTGGCAAATTCACTATCAATACCTGTATATTGTACTCAAGTTGTCTGCAATACAGTTTGCATTTCTTTGCAGTAGGTACACTTATGCTGAATTTTTGGTGAAGAAGGATTATTGCTTATTTTATCAGCACTTACCATAAATGTTTGTACAATGGAATCTCTTCTCCTTAGTCTTCCCAGCGCAGACAGACCTGCAGATGAGGGTTATGTCTCTGTGTTTCCCCACATGGGGTACAAATCTCAGGGAGGAGCAGTAGCTTTGCAGCCCCTCTTTCCTGCAGGTGATCAAGTAGGAGTCATCCAACAGTTGTTCTGCTTCCCCTGGGTCCCCTGAGTCCTGACACTGTGGTATCTCCCACTGGTCTCCTGACCTCTCCTCAATCCATGTGACCTGTGGGTCCCCCTGTGGGCAGTTACTGACCGTACAGTACAGAGTTGTCTCTTCTCCATCCAACAACTTCTCTGGTCCTTTAATCTCACTCACTGTGTAACCCTGTAAAGATGCTGAAATACCTTTATAGTCATTATAATGTCAATAATTATATTTTTGAACATTTCTATGTTTTGTTTTTAGATAAATTAAGTCTTTCCTGGTTCTTCCCAACAACTCTCAGTTCAGTTGTAGCTTCTCATTTTGGGACATGGTGTGTAACGGAACCCTCACTATTGTGTCCCATAACTCATGTATCAGTTGTACCCTAATGCCTAGAACTCTAACAGGCAGGGCCCTATGAACTTATGTCTCAGTTTATGTTTGTGAGAAAATTGATTCAGATTTTGTCATCAATTTCTACAGAGTGTTCATAAAATAAACCAGTAGATACATTTTTGTCACAAAATCTATTCTGTACCATTTTTTTTTGTTCTTCTCATGGAAATTCTTGTACAATTTCATTGACACTGAGAATTTTTCAAAAGCTGACATATGGCAGGAATTCAAAGCAATGGCTGAAAAATCAGAAAAATATATTTTAGTAGATTTGGTGAAAAGACTTGGGAAATGCTCAGGTGCCGGTGCATATTCAGAGCAATTCTTCTGGGCATCATCCTATTAAAGAAATTGCTGAGAAATAGCTTTGTACCTAACTAGCTTACTACCTGCTCCCTAGTTACTACAGACTGGAAATGTATTGATGTTTAGTTACTGCACCCCTGATTGTTATTTTGTAGGAACTGGGAATATTTTATATTATTTGCTGTTTTCAGAATATAAACAATTATTATATACAATACCTTTTCTTCTCTGATTCCATATTATGGCTCCAATAACCAGTCCAACTAGTAACATCCCCACAACAATGCCACAGGCCACAATTACAGAGCTGTGACTTTCATCTGTTGGAATAAAAGGAAATATTACATTTCTTGTATGAGGGTTTCTACTCAGTGTTGTATTTCTGTGATGTTGAGTTCCCATTTACCCAGAGAAAGACCAGAGATCATCCTTAATATCCTTATATCCTTAAAGGGATATTGTCATCGGAAAACATGTTTTTTCAAAATGAATCAGTTAATAGTGCTACTCCAGAAGAATTCTGCACTGAAATCCATTTCTCAAAAGAGCAAACAAATTTTTTTTATATTCAATTTTGAAATCTGACATGGGGCTAGACAGTTTGTCAATTTCCCAGCTGCCCCTGGTCATGTGACTTGTGCCTGCACTTTAGGAGAGAAATGCTTTCTGGCAGGCTGCTGTTTTTCCTTCTCAATGTAACTGAATGTGTCTCAGTGGGACCTGGATTTTACTATTGAGTGCTGTTCTTAGATCTACAAGGCAGCTGTTATCTTGTGTTAGGGAGCTGCTATCTGGTTACCTTCCCATTGTTCTGTTGTTTGGCTGCTGGGGGGGGGAGGGAGGGGGAATCACTCCAATTTGCAGTACAGCACTAAAGAGTGATTGAAGTTTATCAGAGCACAAGTCACATGACTTGGGGCAGCTGGGAAATTGACAAAATGTCTAGCCCCATGTCAAATTTCAAAATTGAATATAAAAAAATCTGTTTGCTCTTTTGAGAAATGGATTTCAGTGCAGAATTCTGCTGGAGCAGCACTATTAACTGATTCATTTTGGAAAAAAAAAATTCCCATGACAGTATCCCTTTAATATATTGATATGGGTATGTGCAGAGGATCTCTCGTCTTTCTCTAGATTTAATATGCGGTTACTCTGCAACCCTTCCAAATTGTATAAAATTGTTTAGTGAAGTTTAGAACACTGTTTTGTTGTTCTCTATTCACTCAGTATATTTTTGCTAATTACCTGACTAGAGATAAAATAAAGCCCCCAATTCTGCCTGTATGGGGCTCAGTGCTACCCAGTGACACAGTCAATTATTATAGACTCTAATGGGAAGGGTTGTCTTAAGACCCACCGTTTAGTGTGTATCTTCTCTCTGTTTCCCATTTTAGCACAATGTGACACCAACACCACATATTATTCATAATTGACTACAAAATTAGGATTTGTCGTTTATCTTATATGTTTTCTTTAATTAGAGGATGACAAACTAAGGGGACCTGCCAGCCAAAGTATATACTTTCTCCTCAAATTTTCTGCCTCCTTTCATCTGTTATTCCTTCCCCCTTTTTCTTTTCATTCCAAATCTTCCACAGTTTATTTGCAGTATATGATCTTCCTCTCATCTCAGTATTACTTTTCTTTACTACCTTTTCCTTTCTCTTTCTTCCCCTTTATTTTCTTTTCTTTTCTCCTATTACTACTTACTTTCTTATCCACTGTTTTCCTGCTTCTTATCATTAATTTTGCTTTTCTCCCAATTTTGTCCCTTTTTACTGAAATGTCCTTTTTTATTTTTTATAAGTTGTCTACTGACCTCCCTTTCCTTTTTCTGTTTGATCCCCATCTCTCTCCCATTTCATTTGTTGTGGATTCTTTCTTTCATGTTTATAATTCTGAATGTCCATATTTATTTCTAGTTTTTCCATTTTCTGCCATCTCTTTGGTTATTCTTCCTGCCAGGTATTGACTTCTAAATGCAGGAAGTCCCTGGGCAACCCCTTGCCATCAATGCTGTGCCATCAACACCATGAGTGGATCAGGGGATTTTCCCAAGAAGGGGTGCATGTCTACAGAGTATCTAATAAGGGGGAGGGCTGGAGAAATGATCTTCCATCACTTGTTTGATCTCAAAAGTAATTTCCCATAATGGTGAATAAAACATAATTGAGATATTCATGTCTATAATTGTCATTAAACGTCACATTCTTTACAAAATTCACAAATATGAGCTATTGCCACTGAAGATTAATTTATTTATACCTTATTATATTAACAAAATATTATATATACATACACTATATATATAACAAAATATTGTTTATAACAACATGAATACTCAGCATTGCAATATATCAGAGATAAGTCACCCCAATGTGTTAGAATCATTACTAGTACCTTCATACTCCAGCATGAAGTCTTCCTGGAGAGGCCGCAGGAGAGAGAGGTGTTGGACTCTACAGGAGAAGTTATGGTCCATCTTCCCATCCATTGGGGGTAAAGTCACGGTGCCCGTCACTCTGTATGTGCCATCTGGGTTCCTCTCTTGTTTGCCCAACTCAGAGTTAGTGAGGGGCTTATTGTCTTTATACCAACTTATGTCAATATCTTCTGGGTAGAATCCATTGGCCGTGCACATCACAGTGTTCTCCTTATTCTTACTAATAACTTTATTGGGGATGAAGATCACTGGGGGAACTGGGGGGGCAGTAAATTAATAACCTTGTACAGAAATCTCATTCAGATTAGAAGCCAAAGCTGAAAATCACGAGACAGACCAAGTGATTGTATTTACATTGTATTTACAAATGATCTGCTTTGTTACAGATTATAATAATGGATGATTAATTATAATTTCACACAAAAGTAAAAGACAGGAGACCCAGGGGGCTGGGGAGCACTGATGTATTGGATGGGGGCCATCAGTGTTAAAATGTGTTTCACCAGCTCTGCATGCCTTGGGTTAACCCATTTGCCCCATTAGCCCATAACAAGGTTACAGATATATAGACACACTGGGGTGTCACCCTGCTATAGTTCCAGGGGAACCCAGGGTACAAATAAACACTCACCCTTAATCTCCCCCTAACTGACCTTCAGACTGGGCACCCTTAGCTCATGACAAGGTTACAGATATATAGAAACATTGGGGTAACAGTCACCCTGCTATAGTTCCAGGGGTACCCAGGGTACAAATAAGCACTCACCCCAAATCTCCCCCTAACTGACCTTCAGACTGGGCCCCCTTAGCTCATAACAAGGTTACAGATATATAGAAACATTGGGGTGTCACCCTGCTATAATTCCAGGGGTACCCAGGGTACAAATAAACACTCACCCCAAATCTCCCCCTAACTGACCTTCAGACTGGGCCCCCTTAGCTCATAACAAGGTTACAGATATATAGAAACATTGGGGTGTCACCCTGCTATAGTCCCAGGGGTACCCAGGGCACAAATAAACACTCACCCCAAATCTCCCACTAACTGACCTTCAGACTGGGCCCCCTTAGCTCATAACAAGGTTACAGATATATAGAAACATTGGGGTAACAGTCACCCCGCTATAGTTCCAGGGGTACCCATTGTACAAATAAGCACTCACCCCAAATCTCCCCCTAACTGACCTTCAGACTGGGCCCCCTTAGCTCATAACAAGGTTACAGATATATAGAAACATTGGGGTGTCACCCTGCTATAGTCCCAGGGGTACCCAGGGCACAAATAAACACTCACCCCAAATCTCCCACTAACTGACCTTCAGACTGGGCCCCCTTAGCTCATAACAAGGTTACAGATATATAGAAACATTGGGGTAACAGTCACCCTGCTATAGTTCCAGGGGTACCCAGGGTACAAATAAGCACTCACCCCAAATCTCCCGCTAACTGGCCTTCAGGCTGGGCCCCCTTAGTTTATAAAAAGGTTACAGATGTATAGAAACATTGGGGTAACAGTCACCCTGCTATAGTTCCAGGGGTACCCAGGGTACAAATAAGCACTCACCCCAAATCTCCCTCTAACTGGCCTTCAGACTGGGCCCCCTTAGCTCATAACAAGGTTATAGATATATAGAAACATTGGGGTAACAGTCACCCTGCTATAGTTCAAGGGGTACCCAGGGCACAAATAAACACTGGCCTTCAGGCTGGGCCCCCTTAGCTCATAACGCGGTTACAGATATATAGAAATATTGAAGGAGTTTATTCTATAGATAAATAAATTTAGACCTTACCAAGAACATGTAATATGACCTGTGTGTCTTTCTGTTGTTGCTGATATATCACCCGACACCTGTAGAGACCTTCATCTGAGATGGACACATTGGCCAGAGACAAGGAGGCATCTCCCATATTTGCTGCCCATCCATTGAATGAAGCCCTTGGGCTGAGGGACAAACCTTTGTTATCAAATCTTACAATTTCCTTATCCTGAAAGTACCAGATTACAGTTGGGGGTTCAGGGTTTGGGGAAGTTTTATCTACTTGGAAGCTGCAGCGGAGAAGAACATCAGAGCCAGTGAGTGCACGATGGGAAGGTACAAAGACATCCAGAACTGCACCTACAGGGAGAGTTTAGCATACAAAGGATAAATGCAATTGAATATAATGATGCACCACAGAAGATGTCAGTAGGGTAACAGGCAATGGTTGCACAGGGAAGCAATGGAAGTTCTCCATGTTTGGAGGGTTGAGGAACAGGAATGTGGTTCCATTGGATATACAGGCTTGTTATTGGTTAGTGAATGTGCATACAATTAATATACAATGAGTAGTATGGTGAAGCAGTTTATGGGACCCATGATATGGCTGCACAAACACTAACACTAATTATTGTCACTTCATTCCACTGTGCTCAGATACCTCATCATATCTCCCGCCTATGAAGTCAAGGAAGGTAAGCAGAATGCTGATTGGAGGATCTAAATGCATGTTTTAGTGAAATACATGAATATTATTAATGAATATAATGATTATTTTTCTTGTATCATTGTGTGTCTCTATATTAAGTGAGTTGACTGTATCTTAAAGGTGTTTTGGATGAAAGTTGACGTGAAAAGGCACTAGAAACACCATTCACAAAGTTACTTGCACCCATACATGCTCCTAACAACACAGTCAGCTGTGACTCGGTTACAAACAGACACACACTGACACATGGGCACCCTGAAATTACAGCCTGCCTGGATGTGGGGGGTGATTCCAAGTTGCAAGTGACGAATCAGGCCTGGTGCCACACACATTGTCATGCTGGAAGTGCCACCTTCCTCGCTTATTTGTGGTACATTGTGGTATCACTGGCAATGATATGACTGGGTAGTTGATCTTTTGCTAAAATAATAGGATTATGCTGCATTCTGGGAAAAATATCAGTTTAGGTCCAAAACTGGGATTTGCACAACAAAGTCACTTTGGTAAATGAGTTTATGTTATTCTCTGGATCTGAGGATCTTCTAGAAATAAGACAACAGATTAATTACAATGATATCAAATGAAACACTGTTCATGTGTTATAAAAAGAAATATCTACACCCGTTATGAACCCCACTTCTACCCCTCACCAGCCCCTTCCAGTACACGGACTTTCCAGAACACTCACCTGTTTGATACAAGAGGAGAGGCAACAGAATTATCAGCCTGTCCCAGTTTTGGTGGATAAGGAACATGGTGTCACCCTTTAGTCTTTATCCTATGGTTCCTTTGGTTCTTCTGCAGTTTCCTGGAGGTCCAGAAGTCAGTGTGACCAGTGTTATTGGAATGTACTAGCCCTGGATGGGGTAAACCTTTCTTAATATAAGATCCTGTATAGACACGTCTGCCTCTTATTGTTCTCTCTTATTTTCTATTCCAACTTTCACTTTCTCAGTACAAAGGTCCAGTCTTAAGCAGCTCTTATCTGTGTGGGGGAAGTGCTCGAAGCAGTGAATAGGGCTCAGTAAAATCAGTTCTACAGATGAGACAGGAGGCTCAGATTTGCAACAAAATGGACCTTGCTCAAGTGCTAAACAGTAAACAAGCCAAAACCTCATTGGGTTGCAGTTACAAAGAATACAGAACAAAAACTCCTTACGGCCATCACAAGGAAATTCCTCTATGGAGTGCTATATACAGTATCTGCCATCATATATAGTGATGGGAGAATTTGCGTCGTTTCGCTTCGCCGAAAAATTTGCGAAATTCCCGAAACGGCAAAAAAAACGCGAAACGGTGACGGCATCTCGTTTTTGATACCGGCGCCCGTTTTTTTGACGTCGGCGTCCATTTTTTTGATGTCTGCGCCCGTTTTTGACGCCGGCGTCCGTTTTTTCGGAAAATGTTTTTTATTCGCTGGCGGCGAATCGGGCAAATTCGCAGTGTATTTGCGCCTGGCGAATAAATTCGCCCATCACTAATCATATACAGTAACCCTACTAGGACAGAGCTCTTTGTCACATCTGTTAACACTGACATATTAACTCAGTATTGATATTGTTCTCTTATACTCAAACCTCACCCTCCTGGTTCTTGCATGGTGATTGCAGGCTCTGCAGCCCAGAGTTGGCAGAGAACCAGGCAATTACAGTAGGGCAAAATGTATTCATTCCTCTTATTAGCTTAGTATGAAAGAACTGTTTCATATATATATATATATATATATATATATATATATATATATATATATATATATATATATATACATATATTGTAAGATATGGCTGTCTAAAGGGCACTATATTGTGTGTATTTCACCAGCATTAAGCTGGTGAAACCAAAACTCCAGGGAAAAGTGTATTGCAGCAGCAAGTAATTCTGCTTAATGCTGTACCAGCTTGGGAAAAGCTGGATAATGGGTCCCTGGAGTGGATGGAAGAGAGCAGGATGGGCTTCCATCCCTTGCTCTATGTAAGATTTTACAGCTGCCGAAACTAGGTAGCTAGCTTATGTAGCGCACCCGTAGGTGTAGCTTTTGCTGTGTATTAAGGCGATGTGTGACCAGGCTAAACTGCTTGTGGTGTGCCCAGACCCCCAGTGTACCCCTGCAACTCCCGGTACCTGGTGTAGATAAATGCAGCAGGATATTCAGCCAGACAGTTTCTTTGCAGTAAACTATAACTGGTTTATTTACAGAGAACAGTAGCACGGTAGTATTTCACAGTCACTTTGATGTTCACAGTTATCATAGGATAGCTTCACACAGCAATAATCCCCCCAGGGGGTTCAAGGTGCAGCAGACGGGCTAATATTCAGTATGTATCAACGTTACAGCAACAATAGACTTGGGGAATAGTTACCACTCTCACTGGGCACTATCCCTCTGGTGAAGTACTAAGGCATGGGTTTCTCAGCCTGAGGTCTTGTATCTTGGCACCGGACTTGATCCTCACCTCACCCACTGTATTCAGCCTGGGATCTTGGGTCTTGGTATCCTATCTGGTCCTCAACTCACCCACTGTAGTCCCTGCACTAGTGGTTCAAATACCACGGGGTCCTAACCCCACTACACCTCCTCGTTGGAGCCACATCTGCTCACTAGCTACCCTGAGTTGACTTTCACTCCTAGAGCGACTATTACAGTGCTACTATCACTATCTTACACTTCACTATTTTTCCCGGCAGATCTGGACCTGTAGTACCTCTCCGTGAGGCAAAGTCCCAGGACAGACCCAGACCTCATGGTGCTAACCCCTTTTATATTAACCAACAGTGCCATCTAGTGGACAAACTCCAGGTACTAGTGTGGACCCAGCTAGGGACATAGCTGCCTGAATTAACTAAAGGGCCCTTAGGTGTCCAAATACTAAAGAGGAATGCCTGAGATAAATACACCCAAATCTCAGGGTCTCTACACTTATTAGTTAATTAAGAATAGTTAAAAAGGAGGTGTGGAGCAACACCTCAGTGCTGCTGCTGATGCTTAGAGACCTCCTGGAATGAAGGAGGGTAAGGGGCCACGGAAGGAGTGCTGTTGAGCCCAGGGAACAAGTGTGTTATTCCTCTGAGTTGGAGAGGGCTCCAAAGGTCTGGGAGAGGACCAGAGAAACCTCTCCCAGGAGACAAGTGTGCCCAGAGAGGATTATGGGAACTATGGTCCGCTGAAAGCCAATGAGGGCTAAAACTCAAACTTGAGTAAAGAGAACACCAGTGAGGGTGTAAAGCTGGACTGGTTATCAGGGCTGGCCTTAGGCCTATTGGACCAATTGGGCCCAATAGGGCCCCGCACCTCTGGGGGCCCCGCACCACAGGGCAGCACAGATAATATTTCTCTCAGCATATTATGCTACCTGTCCCGCCCCCAACTTTGAGAGTCGAGCCCATCCCCAACTCCATAGGTCTAGCCTGCCCCCAACTCTCATAGGCCCAGCTTTCCTCCAACCTTGATAGGCCCTGCCTACCCCCAATCCAACCAAGCCTGCTCCCAAGCTGAATCGGCCCAGCCTGCCCCAAACTAATTGGCCCAGTCCACTCTCCTATTTCCTCCCTCTCTCTCTTACCCTGTGTGCCCCTATTTTTTCCTAAATACTTGGTGTGTCAGTAGCCAGCAACACTTTGTCTAGGGGCCCCGCCAACATGGTCCCAATTGGGCCCCACATTTGATAGGATCAGCCCTGCTGGTTATGTTTTATGTATTTCCCCCATGTGAAGCCAGAGGACTGAAGATTTATTTTGTTGTTTTATAATAAATAAGCAAAGCAGCAATTTAAACGCTACAAGGTGGTCAGTCTCCATTTATGTGCTGAAATCTGTGCCGGGGCATTGGGTTTCACTACTAGAAGCTCTATATATATATATATATATATATATATATATATATATATATATATATATATTAGTACAAGCCTGACGGGATTTATAGTGGATGGCAGATATGTATCCCCGGTTTTTAGGTTCTGAGCCATCCATTTAGGAGTGTGCCCTTTAAGAAACACCAGAGGGTTAAGCAGCCAGAAGGTGGGCTGGACAGCCAAGGGGTGTGTAAGGGAATCAGCAGCAGGAGTGCAGTTAGTGAGAGAAGGAGCTGCACAGGAGGGCTGGGCTGTATTGTTGGAATGGCTGTACTTTCAGAGACCTGGGGGGCCTGATTCATCACTGACAGGGGGATATTTTCCTGGTGTTTTCCCCACAGACCAAGCCTGGATAGTACCTTGGGGTACTGAAAACTTAAAAACGCAGAAGTAAGCTATTTTGTTTATTGCTGGACTTTATGTTGCTGAATGAAGCTGTTTTCTTTCTGTTGCATTTTCACTGCTGCTGGAAGCTCTTTGTGTTCAAAATAAACGGACTGTTTTGCTTTTCACCTTGGAGTGGCCTGTATTTGCTAACAAAATCGCTGTGATCCCCCCCAAAAATCACAACTGGTGCTCGGGTGCTGTGGGCAGGCACTACCAAAGGAAAAAAACCTGACATTTAAAGAGACAGTAACCAGACAGTAACTTCTTTTTGCTAAAGATGGATGAACTGTTGCAGCAAATGTCTCGTGCTACAGTTCAGCTTCAGCAGGGTATGGTTGTGCAGCAACAGGCTACAGAGGCCCAGCAAAAGAGCCTGGAGGCTTTGCGAGAGTCTGTAAATTTACAAGTAACTACCTTACTCGAGGCTACCATTATCCAACAGCACTCCACAGATGCTCAGTTATTGGCGTTGCGAGAGTCTGTAAATTTACAAGTAACTGCCTTACAAGAGGCTACAATTACTCAAGCCAAGGTGTTGGCTGAGGCTGTCCAGCAGTTTGCTCCAGGATGGGAGTCCGTTGTCATGGTCCAGGGGAACCCGGTAACCACCCGGGCAAGTCATTTTCTCCAAAAGCTGAGTCCCACGGATGATGTGGAGGCCTTTCTTACCACATTAAAGAGGACTGCAGAGCGAGAAGGGTGGCCCGAGATAAATGGGCTGGCCTAATAGCTCAATTTCTGTCTGGTAATCCACAGAAGGCATATTATGATCTTAACCCAGATGACGCCATGAATTATGATCGGCTAAAAGCAGAGATCCTGGCCCGCCTACAGGTAACCACTGCAGTGAGAGCTCAGAGTACACGGGTGGAAATATCAAACCAAACTACCGCCTAGATCACAGATGCACGACCTTATCCATTTGGTTAATGAAATCGATGAATAGACAGCACCACACATGAGATTTATTCTTAAAAGTTCAACTATGGCTCTCGCACACCCTTAGTAAATTAGAGTAACGACACCTGGTGCACGAAGGTAGAGGATCGGCCGCCTCCCAAACAGTCCAGCAGAAAGAATCCCAAGGCACACAGGATAATTGCAAGCAAGCTGCCTTGCGTGTTTATTGCGAAGTGCAACATTTCGGGGTCATGCCCCTTTCTCAAGTATCTGATGCTTGAGAAAGGGGCATGACCCCAAAACATTGCACTTTGCAATAAACACGCAAGGCAGCTTGCTTGCAATTATCCTGTGTGCCTTGGGATTCTTTCTGCTGATTTATTCTTAAAAGGCCTTTATTCCAAAAGAACTTGGTTCAGGACAGACAAACAGCAGCGACGTTTCAGGCTCACAATGGCCTTTTTTCAAGCGACTGGATGGAAATCAGTGAAAGCATTTTCTATTTTCTATCACAGCGCCATCTAGTGGCTAATCAGAATATCAGAGACACGGCTGCATTCACTTACATCAGTAATAAATATATTCATTGTTGTAACATCAATATAAAACTTTGTGTCAAACAAGTCCATCTTGATAAGTTACTGGGACCTCTCCAATGATCAATCCAACTGCCTGTAATGAAAAATATATAACAAAAACTCTTAAAATTGCCATATGCAATCAAATATTTTATCTAAAAATGTTGTGTAATTCATACTCTATTGAGTCCAGAAGGGGTAAGTGTGCCTAATGTACAAATCCACATGGCTTCCCTTTTAAGCAGTTCTTTAAGCCTATCCCCCCTGTCAATATAATTTAGGGACCCCATCAACCACCTGATATTTTAACTGCTGGACCCCATGTCCTTTCTCCACAAAGTGACAGACAACAGCCAGTTCTATCTTTTTGGTTTTAACAGAAATATTAGTGTTGTCTCTTTCAATGTTCTCTGTTATAGTTTTTTGTCTCAAACTAACTTTACTTCTATTTTTTGTCTTTCTGGGTCAGATTGATAACTCTTTTCTAAGTGTATTATGTACTTGTGATCTGAAAAAAACATGTTCCATTGGTTTAGAATATCTAACAATTCTCCTAGATATGCTAGTTGGGTGCCGAAAACATTTTAAGTTTCAAAGCCTTTGTTAAGTGTCACAGAGGAGGGGACAAGACTGCGTTTTCCTGGCCAGAAGGCGATAGTTTTCTTTCCTCACAACTTGAGATTCTACTGTGACAGATAAAGGATAAGTGTAAGAGTAAATATTTTACTATACAAATTGACACTCTTGCAGACATAAAAAATGGAAATCAATTGTTTGTACGTAATCGAAAAAAGCAGCCCTCCTCTGAGGACTCTTTATGCTCCTGACATTTAAGGAGCCAGTTTTAAAGATAAGGGTCATAAAAGGAAAACATTTTAGCCATTATCATGAAACTCAGATCCATCTGGTGGTTTAACCCCTGAACACTGCACACCAGATGACTCAGCTGAAACCTCCATCTCATCAGCAGATGATACGCCCTCCCCAGAGGAAGGAAACTGATTAATCTCCTGTGTTGGGTTTTTAACTTTTTTCTTTTCCTTTTTGGTTTGTCTACTTTTCTTGGCCTTAGGAACACCAGTTTCGGCCTCTGGAGGAAAATTAGACCTAGGCTTTTGTTTCACACTTTCCTCCTCAAACCTAGGACCTTCAGTGGTAGCAACAGAAACCCTTGTACTGCTGCGCTGAACCCTCACCTCCTCCACCTCAGGTTCTGCAGGTAAAACAGTGACCTCACAATTTTCCTATTTGCATAAGACATTGGACAAACACGGTATACATGCCCACTTTTACCACACAATGTACAAAAAATTTCTGATACACAGCCAGCTGTAACATGATCTTTAGACCCATAATGACGACATATTTCTATGTTACAATCTTCTTGAACATGCCCATAACATCGACATTTCCTACAAAATTTTGGTTGATCTCTGTAAAAAAGATAACCCTTATTAGGGCCAATCATGAAATTTGCAGGTGGGTGTGATTGGCCTCCAGGGCCGGTCTCGTCAGCTTTTAAGACGACCACAAATTTTCGTCGAGCATTCCACACCCCCAACTCATTTGTAGATTTGTCAATATATTTCACGGACTCGCAGAATCTCAGCAGAAAAAGAGAAACATCTTCAATTGGCACATGTGGGTTGTACATGTGTACAAACAAAAGCTTAGTATCTTGGGTGTATAACAAAGAAACTTTGATACCTTCCAGAAGAGGGTCATCTTTATGCTGAGAATAAACATGATGGAAATTCTGGCAGACGACTTGGCTTATGAAGGTAACATCATAGACACCCGCCTTTGGAAAATCCTGGATGCACAAGATATCCTCATTCTTTAGACCACAAAGGCCAAAAAGAATCTTTTCTCCAATGAAGCGTAGACCTTTTTTTCCACTAAATTTCTCCTCCACTGCCAACTTAACAGTATCTTTCATCTGCACCTCCAGGAAGGTCGGAACACGAACATCGGCATGGCTAGCCATAACGATCGTAGGAAGCAATCAGATCACAACTGACAAGTCATGGGTCAATTATCTGAGCCCAGCTAACTTCCACGATCTTGGAATTCCAGTCTCATAATAAGATCTTTTTTTTTTATTGTAAAACATCATAAAAAACAAAACTTCAAAAACTTCATCAATGTTACAAAATCATGTTGCATTTCTTTTAGTACAATCAACAATGTATCATTTTAACTTGAAGTTTTCTACTGAGAAAAAGGACAAAATTAATTCATCATTTCAAATCCAGAACTTCCACTTTTTGTATTTCCATATACCTTCTGAATCTACTGTTCCCAATCTATTTTGATCACTTAAAATGTAAAGAAAGTTTTCCTCGGATCATATTTACACATTCATCCACTGCAATCACAGTTTTATTAAAGACCAAAATGTTTCTGACATCCCACAAAACCTCCTTTATGCAATTAACTATTAACCATAATATTTGACTTTGTTTTTTATCAATGTCACATAAACCATATAACATCATGTGAAATGTTAAAAGATCATCTTTCCCATTTTCCACCATACTTCTTTTGCATACAGACATTCCCAAAACACATGAGGAATATTTTCATTCCTCCCACACCCCTCTCTCTCACATATTTCACTATTGATTAGACTTCTTTTTTTCTGAAATTCACGCGTTGGCAAACATCCATGCACAGCCATCCAAGCCAAGTCCTTCTGTCTATTTATTAGAGATTTTTCATTAACCAAACTCCACACCATTTCACTTTCTTCAACAGTCAAACCTCCAATCACTTCCATTTCTTCTTTTGCTTCAATAATCTTCATCACACTTTTACTATCACGCCACTCCTCCACACCAACACCTTCCAAATGATTCCTCCTTATACACCTTTCCATCCTAACATAAAACCAGGGTACCTTAAAACACACTGGCTTTCTCTATCACCCCTAGGCCATACTTTCGCAATACATTCCCAGCCGCATATCTCACCATACAACCTTCCAGACCCTCTTTTCTACTTACATTTACACATATACTCACATGCTTTACTGCCAAAAATCTTTCAATCATCATCAAACCTTTACCCCCATTCTTCTTATTCTTTGTTATTTTTACTCTCTTCAGTTTTTCCATCCTAGAATTCCACAAAAACACAAAAATTTGTCTTATAATCTTTTTCAAACATTTATCCGGAGCCGGAAACACACAACTTATATATAGCAAAATTGGTAACAATACTGCTTTAATTACAAGTATCCTTCCTTCTATAGTTAAAGACCTTAAAGCCCAGAAGTCAAATTTTTTCTTTATTCTATTATGCACTCGTTCCCAACTATCCTTCCCATACAAATCCACTCCAAAAATCACACCTAACACTTCAATCCCTTTATTTTCCACGGGCCACCCACAACACTCTATTTCCTCCCATACACCAAACACCTTACATACACTCTTTTCTACATTTAATTTAAAACCACTTGCCATACAAAACATCTCAATCAACATCTTTGCCCTCCTCAAACCCACATTTGATTTACATATTACAGTTACATCATCCATATAGCCTATAACATTCAAGTCTCTTCCGCCACTACCAGGTATTTCCACTCCCCTTACCAATTTATCTTTTCTTAACATACACATCAAAGGTTCAATCACACAAATAAATAATACTGGAGATAGTGGGCATCCTTGCCTCACTCCTGTACGCACATTCACTTCCTCACTCAAAAACCCATTTACCTGCACTTTACTTACAATCTCTTTATACAAACATTTGATCCATCCCATCATCCTCTCTGGAACACCCATACACTCTAACACCCTAAACATAAATTCATGCACTACACAATCAATAGCTTTTTCAAAATCCACAGCTACCACCCCCACAGACACTCCTCTCTCTCTCTACTATACCAGATTGCATCACGTAACAACATCAGACTTTCCCTTATCTGCCTTCCTGGAACTGCACATACTGTACTTGCTCCACTCCCACCATTTTCTCAACCACGTCTCTCAACCTATTTGCAATAATCTTAGCTATCAGCTTATATTCTACATTTAATAACGATATAGGTCTCCAATTTCTCAGATCGCTTTTCTCTCCCTTCTTATATAACAAAACAATAATATCCTCTTTCATACTTTTTGACATTTGACCCATTTCCAAAACATTCTTACATACTTCATACACACTTTTCCCTATTAAATGCTAAAATGCACAGTAGTATTCCACTGACAGCCCATTACTGCTTGGAACTTTACCTTTCTTCATACTCCTCAAGCATTCATCACACTCACTTTTTGAAATATCCTTACTTAAAATTTCTTTTTCCAAATCATCCAAACAACACTCAATTTCTTCTAAGCATTCTTTTTCTATAGATCTATCTTGCACTTTCTCTGTATAGAGATCATTATAAAACTCTCTTATTACATTCAAAACGTCATGGTTCCCTTGTATCCCCATTTTTTCCAAGCACATTCACCATATTTGTTCTCTTTCCAAACACCTTTTTAAAGAAAAATTTAGAACATTTTTCATCCTTTTCCTTAACTACCAATTTTGCCTGTGCAACAATTTTCTTCCCTTTTTCCGTCAATACATTTCTCACTTTTTCCCTTGCTTCTTTTATTTCATCGTTCACTTCCTCCCCCAACCGTCTCAATTCTTCTAAGTATTCGTCTTATTTGCCACATATGAAATTCATTTCTTTCCTTCCTAACTTTTTCACACCCCTTTACAACAAAAAATCTTTTTGTTGCCATCTTCACCCATTCCCACCACTCCACTATGTTAATGAACTCATGTTTTCTCAAATGCCATTTCTTAAACAGACCCTCATATTCCTTTTTTATTACTTCATCATCTAACAAAGTTACATTTAATTTCCATATTCCTTTGCCATATTCACTCTCACCACTTATGTTTACCATGCACTCCAAACATACATGATCCGAGAAAGGAAATCTTCGCGAATTACAGTTCTGGACTTGAAATGATCTAGAAAGAAAAATAAAGTCAATTTTTGAGCACACATTTCCTGTATCACTGAAATGTGTAAACCTTTTTTGATTACTGCTTAAATTCTTAAAAGCATCTTGGAAACCAAAAGTGTTGATTAAATCTTTAAGTTCCTTACTTGAACTATCTAAACCACTCCCCTCTACCCTAGTACCCTCTCTATCACCCGCATTTAGAATACAATTAAAGTCCCCCACCAGGATAACCTGTTCTCTTCCACTTAGAAAAAATTTTAGTTTTTCAAATAATTCAAGTCTTTCTTTTTCTCTACCTGCAGGAGCATATACATTTATTAACTTAAAGGAAGTATTATTAATATGAAACTGTACTAAGAGTGCCCTGCCTTGCAAAATATGTACAACATTATTCACAACAAAAGAATTATTTTTAAATAAAACACCAATTCCAGCATTTCTTTCAGTACTTGTAGACCATATGCATGACCCACTCTCCCACCCGCTTATCTTTGGCTCTTCAGACAAAAAGCATTCCTGTAGACATAAAATATCAAAATGAAATGATGATAAATTTTTCAATATTGCAGTTCTCCTATGCAAAGTCTTAATGCTCCTCACATTCATAGAACCTATTCGGAGCTGCATATTTAAAGAAAAGGAAAAAACAAAACAACTTCATCATGTATCGTTCTTTTTTTTTGCCATCCCTCTAGCATTTGTTCTGGCACTTGTTTTTGGCTGAGCCGTTTGAGCTTCCCTAGTACCTTCCATTTTTTGGAAAGCATCTTCTTTTTTCTTTTTTGATTTAGAAATAACAGTTTCTGTCTCTGAAAAAAACAAAGTTCGAGTCAAATCCTCAACTCTCTCTTTATCCAAAAAGGCAGCAGATGGGACAGATGAATCAGAATCAATGGTTGCTGAAGATTCACCACCTGTTACTTCTGAGCTGGAAATGTCATCAGTCCATGGAGTAGAAGTGTTGCTCTCCTGATCATTCTTTCTCTTAAGGGAGAGTTTGTCAACTTCCATCTCACCAGGATTTTCTGCACTTTCAGCCAAAATATTTTCTGGGTTTTCACCTTCCGCGCTTAATAGATCAGGGACTACCTCTGGAACATCCCTTGAATCCTCTTTTAATGGTGAAACAGGTTCCACAATCTCTAAATCTTTGCTTTCAGTCTGACCTGTTCCATGTTCCATCTCCAAAGAAGGACCGCGAACTGCTGCCGCATAAGACTTTACTTTTGGACATTGTCTCGCGAGATGCTCGCCTGAGCCACATAGGTGACATTTTCTTCCCATCTGGCACTCAGCAGTCTTGTGCCCAGGTTTCCAGCAGTTTCTACAGCATTGACCAATTGTACAGTCCTCTTTTTTATGGCCAAAATTAAAACAACTCCGGCAAAAAGTTGGTTGTCCTGGGTAATACAAAAAGCCTTTATTACCTCCAATGGAAAAGGACTGGGGAGGATGGCACAAACCACCAACACCATTTGGGTCCCGTTCAAACTCAACCCAGAACCTTTTCTGACCATTAAAGGTCCCAAAAACATTGTTCCGTTTTTCACCAGGTGATACATAACTGCAGTATTTCCGTAAAAAGGCATGGATCTCTTCATTCCTCACGAAAGGATTAAACATATGCACCATCACTGGTGTTCTTTGCCTTGCATGGTACATCACAAAACGGATTCCTTCCAAGTCAGCATGCTCTCCAATCTCCAAATACCTTTGGTAGCAGGTATGCAGCTCATTCACGGTACAAAAGGTAACGTCAAAAAATCCTTGCTGGGGAAAGGATTGGACGCAAAAAATGGAATCATGCGTCATACCAAGAATCCCCTCGATTATCTTCTTCTGGATATGCATCAATCCCCACGTCTGTTTCTTCTCTTCTGGAACATACAGCCGAACTGTCTGGGGAGCGTCAGGAGGAATGTCAGACGCCATCATTCGCCATCAAAGGATTGCCTTCTCACAAGAGCATGCCTGTTTCCCTATAGCAGCAGCCCATTAACCATTTAAGGAGTAACGGGAGGGCCGAGAGCAGGGTCCTCTTGAGATTTTGCTGGAACTGCCTTAAACCCAATAGCAGCGAGAGCCCAACCCCTTAGGGAAGGGACTCAAGGCCGAGTAGAAGGGGCCATGCAAAGGTCAAAGACCAAGAAGCAATCACGTTGGAAATGTCAATTTATGATATAATCTAACATTCTAGCACATGAACATTTGTTGAACTGTGCCTAGTAAGCCTCAACTTTCCTATCCGATAATACCATAGGGAGAGAAAAAAACGGCAAAGTCTTCTTCATTTCAATATCGGTCAAAGTTGACCAATCACAAGAGGACTTTCCAATCCATGTTAAAGACTGCCTGTCAAACAACATAGCCCTTTGCCTACTATAGATTCTTCCTTGCCATACAAAGAATAGGAAGACCCACAGCTTTCTATGACAAGAGCTGTCAGTCCCATATCCCTTTGCCTAGGCTCTATGGCAACTTAGCCATTGCCTAAGCACTCCCATGATAAAATCTAAAATTCCAACCCATTAACATGTGTTGGCCTGTGCCTAGTAAGCCTCAACTTCCCTATCCAGTAATACCATAGGGAGAGAAAAAAACTGCAAAGTCTTCATTTCCATATCGGTTAAAGTTGACCAATCACAAGAGGACTTTCCAATCCATGTTAAAGACTGGCTGTCAACCACATAGCCCTTTGCCTAGTCTCTATGACAATTTGACATTGCCGCTATCCGTAATACCATAGGGAAAGAAAAAACTGCAAAGTCTTCTTCATTTCCATATCGGTCAAAATTCACCAATCACAAGAGGACTTTCCAATCCAGGTCAAGGACTGCCTATCAACAACATAGCCCTTTGCCTAGACTCTATGACAATTTGACATTGCCGCTATCCCGTAATACCATAGGGAGAGAAAAAACGGCAAAGTCTTCTTCATGTCCATATCGGTCAAAGTTGACCAATCACAAGAGGACTTTCCAATCCATGTTAAAGACTGCCTGTCAAACAATATAGCCTTTTGCCTACTATAGATTCCTCCTTGCCATACAAAGAATAGGAAGACCCACAGCCTTCTATAACAAGAGCTGTCAGTCCCATATCCCTTTGCCTAGGCTCTATGGCAAATTAGCCATTACCGATTTTCCGATTTTAAATAGTTTATTAACAACAAAAATAATTACATCATCAGAAAAAAAACAATAATAATAAATTACAGAAATAAAACAGGAAAATAATATTTTCACATTTCTTGATAAGTAAATTTGACAGAATTACTTGACAATATTATTCCATTGTTTAAACCCCCAAATTAACATTGCTTTTTCATTTCCGAGATATTTTTTATCTCTTAAAAAATAAATATACATTTGACTAAAAGCAATTCGAATACAGGTTTTAACATCGATAACATCAGTTTTAAAAAGTAAAATATTTCTGCATTTCCAAATAGCATTTTTCAAACAATTAATTATCATCCAACAAATTTCAAACTGTTTTATGGATGGACAAATAAAAAGACCATATAAAACCATTTGATAATTAAAATTCTTAAGATCCCCAACTTGCTTAAAAAGAGGTCCTACTGTTTTCCAGAGCTCTTGCGCATAGGGGCAATTCCAAAACACATGTAATATGGTCTCATCATTGCAGCATGAGTTCCTCGGGCATTTCCCCCGTGCCAACATCCCCCTTTTATGTTGGAATTCACGCGTGGGGAGGCACTGGTGGACAATGGCCCAAGAGAGGTCTTTGTGGACATTTGCAAGATATTTCCCAAACACATTGCGCCACACTTTCTTAGACCTTTGCTGGGAAAAATTTGAAACAGATAAAACAATTTCATCATTTTTCTTTAAAACCTTGGTAACCTGTTTTTGATTCCCCAATATTTCAGAGTTGACCTCTTTCAGGTGGAAGGATCTAATTGCCTTTTCAAGTACCACATAGTGCTTTGGGGGACATAATAATACAGGTGAATTCAAAGGAACCCGGAACCAATGTTTAAAAATCATACCTGCTGCATATTTAAGAAAGCAACTAAAAATTCCATCCGTATTTAAAAGTTTAAAACAAAAGCAGAAATATTTGACATAAAAGAATAAAAGAAGGTTGGGAACATCTTTACCGCCATTTATCTTCTCTTTATACATATAATCTCTCTTTAATTTCTCCATTGTTGAACCCCACAAAAACTTAAAACATACCCTGGTGAGTTTTCTTATGTATAAGTAAGAAGGAGGGAAAACCAGAGCCACATGGAGCATAATAGGTAATAGAATCATTTTTATGATTAAAACTTTCCCTTCCATTGTGAGCTTTCTCAAATTCCACATTAAAACCTTCCTTTCCATTTTTATTAAAACTGAATCCCAATTTGGGGTGCTTGTATTTGCAGCATTAAAAACAATTCATAAAATTTTGATATGATCCTGTTTAACACTGATTTCAGGGGTGAGAGACTCACCCCACACCCCTATACCCAGACAATTGCATTTGTGTAAGTTTAACTTAAAACCAGACGCACAGCAGAAAATGGACGTCTGAAAAAGTGCTCTTTTTAAGGAGTAGGAGGAAGAGCATAAAACAGTGACATCATCCATATAGCTTAACACTTTAGCTTGTCGTCCTCCTCCACCGGGGACATGAATACCTCGAATGACTTTATCAGATCTTAAAAGAATTAAAAGAGGTTCAATCGCACAAATAAACAGAAAGGGGGATAAGGGACATCCCTGTTTCACCCCTGACTTTAAAATTACCTGCTGGGTTAAAAAGCCATTAATAGAAATTTGATTAAAACAGGACCTATATAAAACCTTTATGCTTTTTAAAAGAATATCAGGTATTGCCATTTTTTCCAAAATGCTAAAAAGAAAAGAATGAGAAAGGCGATCGAAAGCTTTCTCAAAATCAATGGATAAAATAGCAAGATTTAACTTTCTTTCTTTACAGTACCAGATAACATCACGTATTATATTGAGGGATTCAGACATGCTTCTTCCAGGAATCCCACATACCTGGTCTGGATGGATTAACTTTTCAGCAAAAGGTTTTAAACGTAAAGCAATAAGTTTGGCCATGATTTTATAATCGACATTTAGGAGAGTAATAGGCCTGTAGTTTTCTAGGCTCTCCTTGTTGCCCTTTTTAAAAATTAAAGACACAATCCCTCTTCTCCAGGAAGGGGGTAAAATATCAACAGTAAAAACCTCTTCATACAATAATAAAAGATCGTCTTTTAAAAGGTCCCAAAAGTGTAAATAAAATTCCACTGGTAGGCCATCCTCACCAGGGGTTTTACCAAATAAAAAGCTTTTAAAAACCATTAGCATTTCTTCAATGGTGATGTCTTTGGATAAAAGCTCTTGATCTAAAACACTTAATTTACACTCTAAAACATTCAAACAATCTTTTAGAAATAGAGGCATCGATACTTTTTTCATTAAATAGAAGCTGATAAAATTTAAATGCAATGTCTAAAATTTCACTCATTTTAGTTTTACCATCAAGTGAGGAAATAAGTTCTTTTTTGTCCATAACTTTTTTAAAGAAAAACCTAGAACATTTCTCGCCTTCTTCTAGGTGCTGGACATGTGCATTAAAGATTATTTCTTTACCTTTTTTGTCGATCAGCTTCTTGATTTCCGCTTTTAAGGAAAAAATATCATGGTCAACATCAATATCGACACTTTGCATTTTTAAAAGCGCTTGTAATCTTAAATTTAAAATATAAAACCATAGTTTTTTCCGTTTTGCGGCTATCTTACCTGCTTTGACAAAAAATGCTTTGATTTTTGGCTTAACACCCTCCCACCAATGTAGCATTGAATCACGGGGATTACGTGCATTCTGCCAACATTGATAGGTCCGTTTAAACCGGTCACACAATTGGGGATCATCCAGCAATTGAAGATTTAGTCTCCAGAGACCTCCATTTACCCTTTTTTCCCCGGAGATTTCTAGGTGAGCACATAAAACCTTATGATCTGAAAACACGTTATTTAAAAGATCACATTTAAAAGGGTTAAAAGCCTCGGATAAAAATATAAAATCAATTCTGGACTGTATCCTCCCATTTGACCATGTTGTATCAGGGTTGGTAAAAAGCATTTTAAAACTATCTTTTAGCCTAAAATCGTCAATAAAATTTTTTAACAGATAAGATGTTCGGTCTCTATTGTTAGGGTCACCTCCTTGTCGATGTTCACCTGCAAAGACACAATTAAAGTCTCCGCCTACTAGTAGAGGAGATGACCCAACAGCAAACAATGGTAACATTTCAAAAAGATCAGCCCTATCCTGCTTATCAGGAGAGGCATAAATATTTAAAAGACGTAAAAAAAGACCCTTAAAAAACACATGTACTAAAACCGCTCGACCAGGTAAAATTTCAGTGACAGTCTGAATAGAGGTGTGGGTTCCACGAAACAGTATTCCCACTCCTGCGCACTTGTTCTCATTTGAACCGGACCAAACGGACAGTCCCAGTTTCCAATCTTTTTTCAGGTGAGTATAGTCCGTACTGCTTTCAATTGCACACTCCTGTAAAAAACATATATCAAAGTCCAAAGTCTCAAGGTAGGAGAATAAAGCCGCCCTACGGCTAGGGCTCTTTATGGATCTCACATTTAGTGAGGAAAGTTTAAGAGAAGTCATTATGAAAACTTATAAAGTAACAGTGTCCATATCGAATTCAAAGCAGGAGATATATTGAGAACCCCCCAATCCTTGTTGAGGAGAGGGAGGATCAGCAAAATTTACTGGATCCGGGGAAGATACATAGCATGCGTCCACCACGATCTGGAGTTCTCCTTCGCTTGAACTTGAAGACAACGAAGACTGTTTCTTTTGAACACTGCCTTTCTCAATTCGCAGACGCTTCTCTGCAGGATGTTGATCTTCCTCCTCTTTTCCTTGAGATACATGAGCCACTCCACTGACCTTCGGACCACCAGGACCCTCCAAGACAGACTTCTCCATCCCAGACACTCCCGGAACCTCCTTCTGGCCACGGCGCGACCTTCTCCTGGACTTTTTCTTTCGCTCAGCTTTTATCCATTGCTCTTCACAGGTGGCATCTGGAATCGTCATGGCAGGGTTTTCCGCTGATGAACCTTCGGACCCTTGCTCCGACTCCATCAATGATGCCCGGCGGCTGGTGTTTCCGCCCTTTGACACAGACCCCAGCACTGCTGGTACAGCAAAAGTCTTTTCCGAAACCACCACACCTGGGATCCTCATCGCACGCTGCTCGGATCCCACCGCCAGTGTGCACAATGCCTTCTCATGGGTAGGGATTACCAAAGGCTTGGCGATCCCTTTCCCTAAATCAGAAACCGATTTCCTACGAGCCTCCTGGACCTTCATCGAGTGCTCGGTTGTTGGCAATTCAACCGAATCGTTCTCAGGACCGACTACTGAGCTCCTTCTCGCTACTATCGTTTTTGATTTAACTGGCATTTTGCCACTCACAGACAGTACGGACGACTCACCCGACTTACCCGAGGTCTTCTTAGCTGGGACGGCAACCGCTGTCGACACCTGCTCAGACCTCGCACTGGATTTCTCTGCCCGCTCAGCCCCGGCGCTCTGTCTCTTAGCCTTTCTGGGGCAATCTCTATACTTGTGGCCTTCCTGCCCACACATATTACACATTTGTTTTTGTGTGCACGCAACAGCAATATGACCCGGTCGACCACACTTATTACACCGGGTCATCTTAGCGTCCGGACAGGACTCTCTTGTATGTCCAAAGCGGTTACAGTTGCGGCAGTACAAGGGCATACCAGGGTAAAAGAGGTATCCCCTGTTTCTTCCAATGTGAAAATTTGACGGAGGGTGCATAAATCCACCGATTCCATCCGGGTCTTTACGAAACTTCACAAAAAATTTCTTTTTCCCATTCCAGTGTCCGAGTCCACCCTTAACTAAATGGGAGAAGCGGACCTCGGTGCAATACCGCTGCAGAAAGGTGACAATGTCCGCTGTATCAATAAATGGGTTAAACAGGTGGACGACCAGCGGGACGTCCTCCAACCCATATAAAAGAAAAAACTTGAGGCCATCAAGTCTATCCTCTTTCAGTTCTTTGTTGGATAATACTGCGTAGATGTTTTCAGCAATGGAGAGAGGTGAAGGTGATGGTATATGCTCCCCTCCTCTCTTGGTCCTGAAGGCAAAGAATTTCTTCATTCTTGAGGTTGAAAACGCCAAGCAGAATCTCCCCCACGATGAATCTCAAATCCTTCAGGCTCCGATGTTCTTCTTCAACTTCAATCCTTACGGTGTTCTTCAGCTGGGTTTCCCCGCTCGGAAAATCAAAGGTGAATAGCATTCTTGACTCACTTTTTCTCCCAAGAAGAAATCCTCCTCAAGCCTTCAGCAAGCCTTCCGCCAAGGCGGTCGCCACCCGTCTATCGGAGGAATGCCCCCAACCCGATTGCAGCAAGCAGGTTAAGTCCACCCAAAGGTGGGCGATCCTGCATAGGCAGAGAAGGGGGGTCTCCTGTGTAATACAATTGACATCAAGCCAAATAGTCAAGTAGCGACCATGTGTGGAACATCAAACCATGATATAATCTAACATTCCAACACATACATATGTGTTGAACTGTGCCTAGTAAGCCTCAACTTCCCTATCCCGTAATACCATAGGGAGAGAAAAAACTGCAAAGTCTTCTTCTTTACCATATCGGTCAAAGTTGACCAATCACAAGAGGACTTTCCAATCCATGTTAAAGACTGCCTGTCAAACAACATAGCCCTTTGCCTACTATAGATTCTTCCTTGCCATACAAAGAATAGGATGACCCACAGCTTTCTATGACAAGAGCTGTCAGTCCCATATCCCTTTGCCTAGGCTCTAGGACAAATTAGCCATTGCCTAAGCACTCCCATGATAAAATCTAACATTCCAACAAATGGACATGGGTTGACCTGTGCCTAGTAAGCCTCAACTTCCCTATCCCGTAATACCATAGGGAGAGAAAAAACGGCAAAGTCTTCTTCATTTCCATATCGGTCAAAGTTGACCAATCACAAGAGGACTTTCCAATCCATGTTAAAGACTGCCTGTCAAACAACATAGCCTTTTGCCTACTATAGATTCCTACTTGCCATACAAAGAATAGGAAGACCCACAGCCTTCTATGACAAGAGCTGTCAGTCCCATATCCCTTTGCCTAGGCTCTATGGCAAATTACCCATTGCCTAAGCACACCCATGATAAAATCTAAAATTCCAACACATGGACATTTGTTGACCTGTGCCTAGTAAGCCTCAACTTCCGTATCCGGTAATACCATAGGGAGAGAAAAAAATGGCAAAGTCTTCTTCATTTCCATATCGGTCAAAGTTGACCAATCACAAGAGGACTTTCCAATCCATGTTAAAGACTGCCTGTCAACAACATAGCCCTTTGCCTAGGCTCTATGACAATTTGACATTGCCGCTATCCCGTAATACCATAGTGAGAGAAAAAAACGGCAAAGTCTTCTTCTTTTCCATATCGGTCAAAGTTGACCAATCACAAGAAGACTTTCCAATACATGTTAAAGACTGCCTGTCAACAACATAGCCCTTTGCCTAGACTCTATGACAATTTGACATTGCCGCTATCCCGTAATACCGTAGGGAGAGAAAAAACAGCAAAGTCTTCTTCATTTCCATATCGGTCAAAGTTGACCAATCACAAGAGGACTTTCCAATACATGTTAAAGACTGCCTGTCAAACAACATAGCCTTTGGCCTACTATAGATTCCTCCTTGCCATACAAAGAATAAGAAGACCCACAGCCTTCTATGACAAGAGCTGTTAGTCCCATATCCCTTTGCCTAGGCTCTATGGCAAATTAGCCATTTTTTTTTTTTTTTTAATTTTATTTATTAAAATTATACAAAATCAAAAATACATTTCACACAAAATTTTCACAGTCTTTGAACAAAACACGGAAAAAGCAAAAGGACATTAAGAAAAAATCCATGATTTCCATTTTTTTGTTTTCCAAATTCCTTCAGCATCATAACCAAGTTTCCTCTTGTCACTAATTACATAAAGGAAAAGTCTTGCCCAAATCAAACCTATACAATCATTCACATTAATTTCACATTGTTTAAATACATATAGATTTCTAGAATCCCACAAAGTTTCTTTCACACAATTCACTAAGAACCATAACACTCTAGCTTTATCATGATTCAGTCCACACAAACCAAACATAACCATTTCATACGTCAGACATTCAACATCTGTTAAACCTTTTATCAGATTTTTCAAACGACTCCACACTTCTTTTGCGTATCTGCACTCCCAAAATATGTGTGGTATATGCTCTGTTCCTCCACAGGTCTCTCTGGGACATTGTTCGTTATTTATAAGGTTCCTCCTTCTTTGAAACACTCTAGTTGGAAGACATGATTTTACACACATCCACGCCAAATCTTTCTGTCTATTTGTCAATTCTTTTTTACAAATGTTTTTCCATACAGTCTTGCTTTCATCAAAAGTCAATCCATCCACTCCTTCCATCTCTTCTTTAGCATCCAGTAAACTCAAAACCCTTTTTTTTTCACACCAAGATTCTGCACTTACACTTTCCAAACCATTCCGTCTTATACATCTTCCCATTCTCACATAAAACCAAGGTGCTTCAAAACATACGGGCTTCCTCAGGTCAACAGTACATAAACCATATCTTCTCAAAACACTCCCCCCAACATATCTCACCATATATCCAGCCAGACTTTCTTTCTTACTCAAGTTCACACACATACTTACATACTTGACAGCCAAAAAAAGTTCCACATTAACCATCCCTTTTCCTCCATTCAATTTCTTCTTCATCACTTTCTCTCTTTTTAATCTTTCCATTTTGGAATTCCACAGGAAACAAAAAATGGACCGAATAATTCTACGTAAAACTTTATCTGTAGGTGGAAAGACCATATTAATATATAACAAAATAGGCATAATAACCGCTTTTATAATCAAAATTTTCCCCTCCATAGTTAAAGACCTTAGAGTCCAAAAATTAAATTTTTGTTTAATTCGCTCATCTACCCTCTGCCAGCTTTCATATCCTCTCATATCTAAATCAAAAACGACTCCAAGCACTTTTATCCCACCTCTACATTCCTTCCAACCACTCAAATTAATTTCTGCCCATGCTCCAAAACTTTTACATACACTTTTATCCAGATTTACTTTAAAACCGCTTACCATACAGAAACATTCTATTAGCAACCTTGTTCTTCTCAAAGCAGCCTGCGACTTACACACCAAAGTTACGTCATCCATGTACGCAATCACACGCAAATCTCTTCCACCACTTCCTGGCACTTCAATCCCACGCAAAACTTTATCCCTCATAATCACACGCAACAAGGGTTCAATTGTACAAATAAACAACATTGGGGACAAAGGACATCCCTGTCTTACACCCGATTCAACCCCAAAACCCTCAGTCAAAAAACCATTAACTTGAACCATACTTACCAAATCTCTATACAAACATTTAATCCATGCCAAAAACCTCTCAGGCAACCCCATTCTTTCCAAAACTTTAAACATAAAATCATGCACAACCCTATCAAATGCCTTTTCAAAATCCACAGTCACAATTGCCACAGCTTGATTCCTTTCCCTCGCATACCATACCGTATCTCTCAAACAACACAAACATTCTCCAACCTGTCTCCCTGGCACTCCACATACCTGTTCCTCACCTATCATCTTACCAATCACTCCTCTTAGTCTATTTTTTATCACCCTAGCAATAATCTTATAATCAGTATTTAATAACGTGATAGGTCTCCAATTCTTTAAATTCTTTTTATCACCACTTTTATGCAATAACACTATCAAACCTTCTCTCATACTTTCAGATAACCTTCCATCCTCTAGTACCATCTTACATATTTCAAACACATACCTACTAATCATATCCCAAAATTCACAATAATACTCAACAGGCAAACCGTCCTTCCCCGGCACCTTCTTTTTTTTCATACTTTTCATACATTCCTCAATTTCTTCTTTTCCCAAATCCTCACACAAATTTTCCTTATCTTCGATAGATAAAGCATCTTCAATCACTGACAAGCACTCATTCTCCAAACTTTTATCTTGTTTTTTCCCGGTATACAAATCTTGATAAAAATCTTTTACTGTTTTTAATACTTCAGTATTCCCATGTACTTCATCACCACTATCACTCAGCAAACATGTCATACCCACCCTTTTTCCATAAACCTTTTTAAAGAAAAAATCTGTACACTTTTCATCCAAATCTTTCACCACCATTCTAGCTTGCACAATTATTTTCTTTCCCTTAGCATCAAAATATTTTTTAACACGTTCTTTGGCCTCTTGAATCTCATATTTTACATCCTCACCTAAAGCACGTAATTCTTCCAAATACTGTAACCTTTTTTGCCACTTCTCAAAATCTTCTCTCTCACACCTCACTCTTTCACCCCCTTTTTTTTACAAAGAAACGTTTTGTTTCTCTTTTTACCCACTCCCACCATTCACACACATTATAAAAATCCCCACGCCTTTTTTCCCATTTCCCAAACCACACTTTATATTCATTCTTTATATTTTCATCCTCCAGCAAAGAAATATTTAACTTCCATACGCCCCTTCCAAATTCTTTCTCACCATCTATATGTATACATACTTTCACACATCCATGATCTGTGAAGGACATTTTCTCCACTTCAAAACTTAAAATCTCTATTGACCTAGAAAAAAAACAAAAATCAATTCTTGACAAAACATCACCATTTTCAGAAAAAAAGGTAAATTTGTTAGATTCATTTCCTGCAATTTTATATGCATCTTTTAACCCAAAAAGACCCACCATTTCTGATAGGATTTTACTGGACTTATCCATCCCCCCACCATCTCCCCCCAAAAATTTCCTATCACCATCACGTAACACACAATTAAAGTCCCCAACCAAAATAAGGTTCTCTTGTCCTCCTAAGAAAAATCGTAAACGTTCAAATACAACAATTCTTTCTTTTCTCTTGGCAGGTGCATAAACATTAATTAGCTTAAACAAAAAATCCCCATACTCAAAGTAAACCAGCAATGCCCTGCCTTGGACAATATGAATTATTTTTTTAATAACAAAGTTATTATTTCTAAACAAAATCCCCACACCCCCATTTCTTTCCTTACATGTTGACCATACGCAAGGACCTAGATCCCACTTAGCACAGACAGGTTCTTCAGAAATAGCACATTCCTGTAAACAAATTATACTTAAATTGGTTAAAGCCAAAAAATAAAAAATAGCAGCCCTTCTGTTTGCAGATCTAATGCTTCTTACATTAATTGAGCCTATTTTCAAAGGCATTTAGATTGAAAAAAAGGGGGGAAAAGCATTTTCTATAAACAACATTCATTTTTTCTTTTGCACACCCATGGCTTTTGTTTTATGCCCAACACCACCAAGTTTTTTTGTAGCAGATTCAACACCTCTCATATCTCCATCCCTCTGCCCTTCCTCTTTCCTGGATTTTTTTGAGGAATCTCCTTCGGACTTTTGAAAAACCAAAGTCTTTGTTAGTTCTGTCACTTTGCCTTTGTCCAGGTACGAAGATACAGGAGCAGAAGAATCAGAGTCAATAGTAGCTGATGACTCATCCGCCACACCATCTTCAGAGTCCGACACGCTTCCAATAAGGCTACTCCCAGCAGTAGAATCAGGGCCTTTCCTCTTAAGGGAGGACTTGTCCACTTCCATTTCCACTAGGCCCGGATCTATACCCATTGGGCCAGGAACCACATCCTCAGGCAGAATATCCCCTTCACCTTCTCCACATAACATGTCAGGGACTGGATCCGCCACCTCCACTACCTCCTCTACCTGATCCTGTAGCTGTTCCTCCTCTGCTGCTGGAATCACTTCTACAGGACCCAAAACAGGTTGTTCAACATTCCCACGAAGGGCATCAGCATATGTCCTGCTTGTGGGACACTGTCTCGCAAGATGGTCACATGAGCCACAAAAGTGACACTTCCTTGCAGCAACACAATCCAAAGTCTTATGACCAGGCTTAAAACAATTGCGACATACCTGGCCCACTTCACATTCCTCTTTTGTATGACCGAAACTAAAACAGTAACGGCAAAAGGTAGGTTGTCCTGGATAAAAGAGGAACCCTCGATTACTTCCAATAGAGAAAGATTGAGGGGATGGCAAAATCCACCTATTCCATTTTTGTCCCTCTCAAATTCCACCCAGAAGCGTCTGTCACCATTAAAAGTCCCAAACACATTTTCTTTCTTTTCAGCAGGGGAAACATGGCTGCAATATCTGTGTAAAAAAGCTTGAATTTCATCATCCCGGACAAAAGGGTTAAACATATGAACAGTTAAGGGGACCCTTTGTCTTGATTTGCTGACAACAAAGGTGATCCCCTCCAAGTCTGGATGGTTTCTTTGCTCCATACTCCTCTGGTAACAAGTCTGCAACAATTCCATAGTATAAAATGATACGTCGAAAAAACCCTGCTGTGGGAAAGCCTGGACACAGAAAATCGAAGCATGCTCCATATTCAAAATTCCTTCCACCACCGTCTTCTGGACATGTCTCAAACCCCAAGTCGATTTTTTCTCCACGGGAACATACAGCCTCACTGTATTCTTTGCATCTGGCGCCAGCTTTGTAGCCATGTTGCTGGCATGAGGAATCGCCTTCTCTCGAAAGATGAATGCCCAACACCCAATAGCAGCATGCCCCACAACCCACAATGGGAAGAGAGAAAGGCCGAACGCTGGGGTATCTTCGGTATTTGGAGGGACTGCCTATACCCAATAGCAGCAGAAGACCAACCAATCAGGAAGAACCTTCAGGCCGAGTAGTAGGGGGCCGCACCAATGCCTTCAAAATGCTGAGAAGCGATATTGGACTGTCAGTCTCATGATAAGATCTGACAGTCCGACACATTCCCCTTTAGCCATTAGCCTAAGCACTCCCATTATAAAATCTAACATTGCAACACATACACATGTGTTGACCTGTGCCTAGTAAGCCTCAACTTCCCTATCCCGTAATACCATAGGGAGAGAAAAAACTGCAAAGTCTTCTTCATTTCCATATCGGTCAAAGTTGACCAATCACAAGAGGACTTTCCAATCCATGTTAAAGACTGCCTGTCAAACAACATAGCCTTTGGCCTACTATAGATTCCTCCTTGCCATACAAAGAATAAGAAGACCCACAGCCTTCTATGACAAGAGCTGTTAGTCCCATATCCCTTTGCCTAGGCTCTATGGCAAATTAGCCATTGCCTAAGCACTCCCATGATAAAATCTAACATTCCAACACATGCACATGTGTTGACCTGTGCCTAGTAAGCCTCAACTTCCCTATCCCGTAATACCATAGGGAGAGAAAAAAACGGCAAAGTCTTCTTCATTTCCATATCGGTCAAAGTTGACCAATCACAAGAGGACTTTCCAATCCATGTTAAAAACTGCCTGTCAAACAACATAGCCCTTTGCTTACTATAGATTCTTCCTTGCCATACAAAGAATAGGAAGACCCACAGGTTTCTATGACAAGAGCCGTCAGTCCCATATCCCTTTGCCTAGGCTCTATGGCAAATTAGCCATTGCCTAAGCACTGCCATGATAAAATCTAACAGTTCAACACATTAACATGTGTTGGCCTGTGCCTAGTAAGCCTCAACTTCCCTATCCAGTAATACCATAGGGAGAGAAAAAAACGGCAAAGTCTTCTTCATTTCCATATCGGTTAAAGTTGACCAATCACAAGAGGACTTTCCAATCCATGTTAAAGACTGCCTGTCAACCACATAGCCCTTTGCCTAGACTCTATGACAATTTGACATTGCCGCTATCCGTAATACCATAGGGAGAGAAAAAACTGCAAAGTCTTCTTCATTTCCATATCGGTCAAAATTGACCAATCACAAGAGGACTTTCCAATCCAGGTCAAGGACTGCCTATTAACAACATAGCCCTTTGCCTAGACTCTATGACAATTTGACATTGCCGCTATCCCGTAATACCATAGGGAGAGAAAAAATGACAAATTCTTCTTCATTTCCATATCGGTCAAAGTTGAACAATCACAAGAGAACTTTCCAATCCATGTTAAAGACTGCCTGTCAAACAACATAGCCTTTGGCCTACTATAGATTCCTGCTTGCCATACAAAGAATAGGAAGACCCACAGCCTTCTATGACAAGAGCTGTCAGTCCCATATCCCTTTGCCTAGGCTCTATGGCAAATTAGTCATTTTTTTTTTTTTTTTTTTTTTTTTAAATAAAATATACTTAAAGTAACATTTTAAACAAACATTTTAAACAAACAAACAATACATCAATGCATTGCAAAACAAAATTAACATATTTCTCAATTTGCCATAACAACAAAATTAACATATTTCCCAATTTGCCATATCACATGGAAAAAAACTTGTTTAAACTTTATTTTCATTCTCCAGCAAAATCAAATATTCAATTTTTATTTAATCAAGTAATTTATACTTAAACAAACATAAATACATTGCAACACAACTAAACATTATTTTTCAATTTGCCATAACACACAAAACAATTAAACTTTATTTCCATTTTTTAATGAAATCAAGAATTTTCTTTTTCACCTCTTTTCCAGAAATTCTTTCTAAGTCAGTCCTTTTTTTAAAAGCTCTTTTTTGCTCTTCAGGCCAACTTTCAAAAAAGTCTTTAATTTCCACATCAGACTTATCTTTCCAATAATCGAAAAGAGTTGCTCCTTTGGTAGGAACCTTCTCCTGGGCTGGTTGACTTCTCTTTGTAGTTTTCTTTTTTACAACAACCTCCTCCTCAATTTCTTCAGCTTCCTGGGAAGGACCTTCCCCACTCCCCAACCCCCCAGAAAAAACATCTTCAAAAGGGATTGCCATCACCTGTTCCACTTCAGCTGAAACAGTTTTCCCCTCCTCCACCAAATTAGCTACTCCAACCACCCCACCAACAGTCTCTGCAGTGGTTTTGAAAGTCCTTTTCCTCTGAGGACATGTAGCATATAAATGTCCCAATTCCAAGCAAAGATTACACTTTTTACGCTCCTTACAGTCTTTTGTCAAATGTGTATTATCACCACAATTAATACAAATTTTACAAATATCAGCTGTATGTCCATACATTCTGCACTTCCTACAGAAAATTGGCATTCCTGTAAAAAATATGTCCAAATTTATACTCCCCAGACGAAATCTGGCAGGTGGCAAAGAATTCTCCTTAAAAACCACTTTAAATTTGAACTTAGAAGCCCAAACACCAATCTCATTATAGATTTTTCCCACAAACAGTACCTTTTTGCATGAATTCCGTAGAAAAAGCTCCACTTCTCTAAAAGGTACAAATGGTGAATACGATTTTATCACCAAAGTTATTTCTTCCTCCGGGAAATGAGGGATAATCCTGAAGCCCCGAAGTCTTTCATCATCTGGACTTTGTCTCCATGCTCTCAGAAACCGCAAATATACTCCTTCTCCATCGAAGGTAACATCATAGATGCCTCTCTTGGGATAATCCTGGATAGCAAGTATCTCTTTCCTCTGGACACCTCCAATATCGTCCAAGATCACATCCGCAATAAACAGCAGCAGATTTTCGCGGCTCACCTCCTCTTGCACGACAATCCTTATTGAGTGCTTAACTCGAGCATAACTCGGGACCAAACACTCTTCCAGATCCATCTTGGCAAAAACACTTCCAGCTTCTCCGTAAACGATTCCACTGAAGTAGGGGTGATCGCCGCCCGTTGCCCGGAATAGAAAGCTCCCCTAAAGCAGCAAGTGGCTTAAGACTCATTTATGAGTCGATGCCACAGGGCAAAGGAGCAATGTTTCCAGGCACCTCAAGACTTAGACACTTGATCTTCGCCAAAAGGCCGAGAAGCGATCCAGACATGTCAGTTCATGATATAATCTAACATTCCAACACATGAACATTTGTTGAACTGTGCCTAGTAAGCCTCAACTTCCCTATCCGGTAATACCATAGGGAGAGAAAAAAACGGCAAAGTCTTCTTTATTTCCATATCGGTCAAAGTTGACCAATCACGAGAGGACTTTCCAATCCATGTTAAAGACTGCCTGTCAAACAACATAGCCCTTTGCCTACTATAGATTCTTCCTTGCCATACAAAGAATAGGAAGACCCACAGCTTTCTATGACAAGAGCTGTCAGTCCCATATCCCTTTGCCTAGGCTCTATGGCAAATTAGCCATTACCTAAGCACTCCCATGAAAAAATCTAACATTCCAACACATTAACATGTGTTGGCCTGTGCCTAGTAAGCCTCAACTTCCCCATCCAGTAATACCATAGGGAGAGAAAAAAACGGCAAAGTCTTCTTCATTTCCATATCAGTTAAAGTTGACCAATCACAAGAGGACTTTCCAATCCATCTTAAAAGCTGCCTGTCAACCACATAGCCCTTTGCCTAGACTCTATGACAATTTGACATTGCCGCTATCCGTAATACCATAGGGAGAGAAAAAACTGCAAAGTCTTCTTCATTTCCATATCGGTCAAAATTCACCAATCACAAGAGGACTTGCCAATCCAGGTCAAGGACTGCCTGTCAACCACATAGCCCTTTGCCTAGACTCTATGACAATTTGACATTGCCGCTATCCGTAATACCATAGGGAGAGAAAAAAACAGCAAAGTCTTCTTCATTTCCATATCGGTCAAAGTTGACCAATCACAAGAGGACTTTCCAATCCATGTTAAAGACTGCCTGTCAAACAACATAGCCTTTTGCCTACTATAGATTCCTCCTTGCCATACAAAGAATAGGAAGACCCACAGCCTTCTATGACAAGAGCTGTCAGTCCCATATCCCTTTGCCTAGGCTCTATGGCAAATTAGCCATTGCCTAAGCACTCCCATGATAAAATCTAACATTCCAACACATTAACATGTGTTGGCCTGTGCCTAGTAAGCCTCAACTTCCCCATCCAGTAATACCATAGGGAGAGAAAAAAACGGCAAAGTCTTCTTCATTTCCATATCAGTTAAAGTTCACCAATCACAAGAGGACTTTCCAATCCATGTTAAAGACTGCCTGTCAACCACATAGCCCTTTGCCTAGACTCTATGACAATTTGACATTGCCGCTATCCGTAATACCATAGGGAGAGAAAAAACTGCAAAGTCTTCTTCATTTCCATATCGGTCAAAATTCACCAATCACAAGAGGACTTTCCAATCCAGGTCAAGGACTGCCTGTCAACCACATAGCCCTTTGCCTAGACTCTATGACAATTTGACATTGCCGCTATCCGTAATACCATAGGGAGAGAAAAAAACAGCAAAGTCTTCTTCATTTCCATATCAGTCAAAGTTGACCAATCACAAGAGGACTTTCCAATCCATGTTAAAGACTGCCTGTCAAACAACATAGCCTTTTGCCTACTATAGATTCCTCCTTGCCATACAAAGAATAGGAAGACCCACAGCCTTCTATGACAAGAGCTGTCAGTCCCATATCCCTTTGCCTAGGCTCTATGGCAAATTAGCCATTGCCTAAGCGATTTTCCGATTTTAAATAGTTTATTAACAACAAAAATAATTACATCATCAGAAAAAAAACAATAATAATAAATTACAGAACTAAAAACAGGACAATAATTTTTTCATATTTCTTGACAAGTAAATTTGACAGAATTACTTGACAATATTATTCCATTGTTTAAACCCCCAAATTAACATTGCTTTTTCATTTCCGAGATATTTTTTATCTCTTAAAAAATAAATATACATTTGACTAAAAGCAATTCGAATACAGGTTTTAACATCGATAACATCAGTTTTAAAAAGTAAAATATTTCTGCATTTCCAAATAGCATTTTTCAAACAATTAATTATCATCCAACAAATTTCAAACTGTTTTATGGATGGACAAATAAAAAGACCATATAAAACCATTTGATAATTAAAATTCTTAAGATCCCCAACTTGCTTAAAAAGAGGTCCTACTGTTTTCCAGAGCTCTTGCGCATAGGGGCAATTCCAAAACACATGTAATATGGTCTCATCATTGCAGCATGAGTTCCTCTGGCATTTCCCCCGTGCCAACATCCCCCTTTTATGTTGGAATTCACGCGTGGGGAGGCACTGGTGGACAATGGCCCAAGAGAGGTCTTTGTGGACATTTGCAAGATATTTCCCAAACACATTGCGCCACACTTTTTTAGACCTTTGCTGGGAAAAATTTGAAACAGATAAAACAATTTCATCATTTTTCTTTAAAACCTTGGTAACCTGTTTTTGATTCCCCAATATTTCAGAGTTGACCTCTTTCAGGTGGAAGGATCTAATTGCCTTTTCAAGTACCACATAGTGCTTAGGGGGACATAACAATACAGGTGAATTCAAAGGAACCCGGAACCAATGTTTAAAAATCATACCTGCTGCATATTTAAGAAAGCAACTAAAAATTCCATCCGTATTTAAAAGTTTAAAACAAAAGCAGAAATATTTGACATAAAAGAATAAAAGAAGGTTGGGAACATCTTTACCGCCATTTATCTTCTCTTTATACATATAATCTCTCTTTAATTTCTCCATTGTTGAACCCCACAAAAACTTAAAACATACCCTGGTGAGTTTTCTTATGTATAAGTAAGAAGGAGGGAAAACCAGAGCCACATGGAGCATAATAGGTAATAGAATCATTTTTATGATTAAAACTTTCCCTTCCATTGTGAGCTTTCTCAAATTCCACATTAAAACCTTCCTTTCCATTTTTATTAAAACTGAATCCCAATTTGGGGTGCTTGTATTTGCAGCATTAAAAACAATTCCTAAAATTTTGATATGATCCTGTTTAACACTGATTTCAGGGGTGAGAGACTCATCCCACACCCCTATACCCAGACAATTGCATTTGTGTAAGTTTAACTTAAAACCAGACGCACAGCAGAAAATGGACGTCTGAAAAAGTGCTCTTTTTAAGGAGTAGGAGGAAGAGCATAAAACAGTGACATCATCCATATAGCTTAACACTTTAGCTTGTCGTCCTCCTCCACCGGGGACATGAATACCTCGAATGACTTTATCAGATCTTAAAAGAATTAAAAGAGGTTCAATCGCACAAATAAACAGAAAGGGGGATAAGGGACATCCCTGTTTCACCCCTGACTTTAAAAGTACCTGCTGGGTTAAAAAGCCATTAATAGAAATTTGATTAAAACAGGACCTATATAAAACCTTTATGCTTTTTAAAAGAATATCAGGTATTGCCATTTTTTCCAAAATGCTAAAAAGAAAAGAATGAGAAAGGCGATCGAAAGCTTTCTCAAAATCAATGGATAAAATAGCAAGATTTAACTTTCTTTCTTTACAGTACCATATAACATCACGTATTATATTGAGGGATTCGGACATGCTTCTTCCAGGAATCCCACATACCTGGTCTGGATGGATTAACTTTTCAGCAAAAGGTTTTAAACGTAAAGCAATAAGTTTGGCCATGATTTTATAATCGACATTTAGGAGAGTAATAGGCCTGTAGTTTTCTAGGCTCTCCTTGTTGCCCTTTTTAAAAATTAAAGACACAATCCCTCTTCTCCAGGAAGGGGGTAAAATATCAACAGTAAAAACCTCTTTATACAATAATAAAAGATCGTCTTTTAAAAGGTCCCAAAAGTGTAAATAAAATTCCACTGGTAGGCCATCCTCACCAGGGGTTTTACCAAATAAAAAGCTTTTAAAAACCATTAGCAGTTCTTCAATGGTGATGTCTTTGGATAAAAGCTCTTGATCTAAAGCACTTAATTTACACTCTAAAACATTCAAACAATCTTTTAAAATAGAGGCATCGATACTTTTTTCATTAAATAGAAGCTGATAAAAATTAAATGCAATGTCTAAAATTTCACTCATTTTAGTTTTACCATCAAGTGAGGAAATAAGTTCTTTTTTGTCCATAACTTTTTTAAAGAAAAACCTAGAACATTTCTCGCCTTCTTCTAGGTGCTGGACATGTGCATTAAAGATTATTTCTTTACCTTTTTTGTCGATCAGCTTCTTGATTTCCGCTTTTAAGGAAAAAATATCTTGGTCAACATCAATATCGACACTTTGCATTTTTAAAAGCGCTTGTAATCTTAAATTTAAAATATAAAACCATTGTTTTTTCCGTTTTGCGGCTATCTTACCCGCTTTGACAAAAAATGCTTTGATTTTTGGCTTAACACCCTCCCACCAATGTAGCATTGAATCACGGGGATTACGTGCATTCTGCCAACATTGATAGGTCCGTTTAAACCGGTCACACAATTGGGGATCATCCAGCAATTGAAGATTTAGTCTCCAGAGACCTCCATTTACCCTTTTTTCCCCGGAGATTTCTAGGTGAGCACATAAAACCTTATGATCTGAAAACACGTTATTTAAAAGATCACATTTAAAAGGGTTAAAAGCCTCGGATAAAAATATAAAATCAATTCTGGACTGTATCCTCCCATTTGACCATGTTGTATCAGGGTTGGTAAAAAGCATTTTAAAACTATCTTTTAGCCTAAAATCGTCAATAAAATTTTTTAACAGATAAGATGTTCGGTCTCTATTGTTAGGGTCACCTCCTTGTCGATGTTCACCTGCAAAGACACAATTAAAGTCTCCGCCTACTAGTAGAGGAGATGACCCAACAGCAAACAATGGTAACATTTCAAAAAGATCAGCCCTATCCTGCTTATCAGGAGAGGCATAAATATTTAAAAGACGTAAAAAAAGACCCTTAAAAAAACATGTACTAAAACCGCTCGACCAGGTAAAATTTCAGTGACAGTCTGAATAGAGGTGTGGGTTCCACAAAACAGTATTCCCACTCCTGCGCACTTGTTCTCATTTGAACCCGACCAAACGGACAGTCCCAGTTTCCAATCTTTTTTCAGGTGAGTATAGTCCGTACTGCTTTCAATTGCACACTCCTGTAAAAAACATATATCAAAGTCCAAAGTCTCAAGGTAGGAGAATAAAGCCGCCCTACGGCTAGGGCTCTTTATGGATCTCACATTTAGTGAGAAAAGTTTAAGAGAAGTCATTATGAAAACTTATAAAGGAACAGTGTCCATATCGAACTCAAAGCAGGAGATATATTGAGAACCCCCCAATCCTTGTTGAGGAGAGGGAGGATCAGCAAAATTTACCGGATCCGGGGAAGATACATAGCATGCGTCCACCACGATCTGGAGTTCTCCTTCGCTTGAACTTGAAGACAACGAAAACTGTTTCTTTTGAACACTGCCTTTCTCAATTCGCAGACGCTTCTCTGCAGGATGTTGATCTTCCTCCTCTTTTCCTTGAGATACATGAGCCACTCCACTGACCTTCGGACCACCAGGACCCTCCAAGACAGACTTCTCCATCCCAGACACTCCCGGAACCTCCTTCTGGCCACGGCGCGACCTTCTCCTGGACTTTTTCTTTCGCTCAGCTTTTATCCATTGCTCTTCACAGGTGGCATCTGGAATCGTCATGGCAGGGTTTTCCGCTGATGAACTTTCGGACCCTTGCTCCGACTCCATCAATGATGCCCGGCGGCTGGTGTTTCCGCCCTTTGACACAGACCCCAGCACTGCTGGTACAGCAAAAGTCTGTTCCGAAACCACCACACCTGGGATCCTCATCGCACGCTGCTCGGATCCCACCGCCAGTGTGCACAATGCCTTCTCATGGGTAGGGATTACCAGAGGCTTGGCGATCCCTTTCCCTAAATCAGAAACCGATTTCCTACGAGCCTCCTGGACCTTCATCGAGTGCTCGGTTGTTGGCAATTCAACCGAATCGTTCTCAGGACCGACTACTGAGCTCCTTCTCGCCACTATCGGTTTTGATTTAACTGGCATTTTGCCGCTCACAGACAGTACGGACGACTCACCCGACTTACCCGAGGTCTTCTTAGCTGGGACGGCAACCGCTGTCGACACCTGCTCAGACCTCGCACTGGATTTCTCTGCCCGCTCAGCCCCGGCGCCCTGTCTCTTAGCCTTTCTGGGGCAATCTCTATACTTGTGGCCTTCCTGCCCACACATATTACACATTTGTTTTTGTGTGCACGCAACAGCAATATGACCCGGTCGACCACACTTATTACACCGGGTCATCTTAGCGTCCGGACAGGACTCTCTTGTATGTCCAAAGCGGTTACAGTTGCGGCAGTACAAGGGCATACCAGGGTAAAAAAGGTATCCCCTGTTTCTTCCAATGTGAAAATTTGACGGAGGGTGCATAAATCCACCGATTCCATCCGGGTCTTTACGAAACTTCACAAAAAATTTCTTTTTCCCATTCCAGTGTCCGAGTCCACCCTTAACTAAATGGGAGAAGCGGACCTCGGTACAATACCGCTGCAGAAAGGTGACAATGTCCGCGGTATCAATAAATGGGTTAAACAGGTGGACGACCAGCGGGACGTCCTCCAACCCATATAAAAGAAAAAACTTGAGGCCATCAAGTCTATCCTCTTTCAGTTCTTTGTTGGATAATACTGCGTAGATGTTTTCACAGCAATGGAGAGAGGTGAAGGTGATGGTATATGCTCCCCTCCTCTCTTGGTCCTGAAGGCAAAGAATTTCTTCATTCTTGAGGTTGAAAACGCCAAGCAGAATCTCCCCCACAATGAATCTCAAATCCTTCAGGCTCCGATGTTCTTCTTCGACTTCAATCCTTATGGTGTTCTTCAGCTGGGTTTCCCCGCTCGGAAAATCAAAGGTGAATGGCATTCTTGACTCACTTTTTCTCCCAAGAAGAAATCCTCCTCAAGCCTTCAGCAAGCCTTCCGCCAAGGCGGTCGTCACCCGTCTATCGGAGGAATGCCCCCAACCCAATTGCAGCAAGCAGGTTAAGTCCACCCGAAGGTGGGCGATCCTGCATAGGCAGAAAAGGGGGGTCTCCGACAGCTATTCAGCAAAACGTCTCCTGTGTAATACAATTGACATCAAGCCAAATAGTCAAGTAGCGACCATGTGTGGAACATCAAACCATGATATAATCTAACATTCCTACACATTAACATGTGTTGGCCTGTGCCTAGTAAGCCTCAACTTCCCCATCCAGTAATACCATAGGGAGAGAAAAAAACGGCAAAGTCTTCTTCATTTCCATATCAGTTAAAGTTCACCAATCACAAGAGGACTTTCCAATCCATGTTAAAGACTGCCTGTCAACCACATAGCCCTTTGCCTAGACTCTATGACAATTTGACATTGCCGCTATCCGTAATACCATAGGGAGAGAAAAAACTGCAAAGTCTTCTTCATTTCCATATCGGTCAAAATTCACCAATCACAAGAGGACTTGCCAATCCAGGTCAAGGACTGCCTGTCAACCACATAGCCCTTTGCCTAGACTCTATGACAATTTGACATTGCCGCTATCCGTAATACCATAGGGAGAGAAAAAAACAGCAAAGTCTTCTTCATTTCCATATCGGTCAAAGTTGACCAATCACAAGAGGACTTTCCAATCCATGTTAAAGACTGCCTGTCAAACAACATAGCCTTTTGCCTACTATAGATTCCTCCTTGCCATACAAAGAATAGGAAGACCCACAGCCTTCTATGACAAGAGCTGTCAGTCCCATATCCCTTTGCCTAGGCTCTATGGCAAATTAGCCATTGCCTAAGCACTCCCATGATAAAATCTAACATTCCAACACATTAACATGTGTTGGCCTGTGCCTAGTAAGCCTCAACTTCCCCATCCAGTAATACCATAGGGAGAGAAAAAAACGGCAAAGTCTTCTTCATTTCCATATCAGTTAAAGTTCACCAATCACAAGAGGACTTTCCAATCCATGTTAAAGACTGCCTGTCAACCACATAGCCCTTTGCCTAGACTCTATGACAATTTGACATTGCCGCTATCCGTAATACCATAGGGAGAGAAAAAACTGCAAAGTCTTCTTCATTTCCATATCGGTCAAAATTCACCAATCACAAGAGGACTTTCCAATCCAGGTCAAGGACTGCCTGTCAACCACATAGCCCTTTGCCTAGACTCTATGACAATTTGACATTGCCGCTATCCGTAATACCATAGGGAGAGAAAAAAACAGCAAAGTCTTCTTCATTTCCATATCAGTCAAAGTTGACCAATCACAAGAGGACTTTCCAATCCATGTTAAAGACTGCCTGTCAAACAACATAGCCTTTTGCCTACTATAGATTCCTCCTTGCCATACAAAGAATAGGAAGACCCACAGCCTTCTATGACAAGAGCTGTCAGTCCCATATCCCTTTGCCTAGGCTCTATGGCAAATTAGCCATTGCCTAAGCACTCCCATGATAACATCTAAAATTCCAACAAATAGACATGTGTTGACCTGTGCCTAGTAAGCCTCAACTTCCCGATCCCGTAATATCATAGGGAGAGAAAAAATGGCAAAGTCTTCTTCATTTCCATATGGGTCAAAGTTGACCAATCACAAGAGGACTTTCCAATCCATGTTAAAGACTGCCTGTCAACAACATAGCCCTTTGCCTAGACTCTATGACAATATGACATTGCCGCTATCCCGTAATACCATAGGGAGAGAAAAAACGGCAAAGTCTTCTTCATTTCCATATTGGTCAAAGTTGACCAATCACAAGAGGACTTTCCAATCCATGTTAAAGACTGCCTGTCAACAACATAGCCCTTTGCCTAGACTCTATGACAATTTGACATTGCCGCTATCCCGTAATACCATAGTGAGAGAAAAAACGGCAAAGTCTTCTTCTTTTCCATATCGGTCAAAGTTGACCAATCACAAGAGGACTTTCCAATACATGTTAAAGACTGCCTGTCAACAACATAGCCCTTTGCCTAGACTCTATGACAATTTGACATTGCCGCTATCCCGTAATACCGTAGGGATAGAAAAAACAGCAAAGTCTTCTTCATTTCCATATCGGTCAAAGTTGACCAATCACAAGAGGACTTTCCAATCCATGTTAAAGACTGCCTGTCAAACAACATAGCCTTTTGCCTACTATTGATTCCTCCTTGCCATACAAAGAATAGGAAGACCCACAGCCTTCTATGACAAGAGCTGTTAGTCCCATATCCCTTTGCCTAGGCTCTATGGCAAATTAGCCATTGCCTAAGCACTCCCATGATAAAATCTAACATTCCAACACATACACATGTGTTGACCTGTGCCTAGTAAGCCTCAACTTCCCTATCCCGTAATACCATAGGGAGAGAAAAAACTGCAAAGTCTTCTTCATTTCCATATCGGTCAAAGTTGACCAATCACAAGAGGACTTTCCAATCCATGTTAAAGACTGCCTGTCAAACAACATAGCCTTTGGCCTACTATAGATTCCTCCTTGCCATACAAAGAATCAGAAGACCCACAGCCTTCTATGACAAGAGCTGTCAGTCCCATATCCCTTTGCCTAGGCTCTATGGCAAATTAGCCATTGCCTAAGCACTCCCATGATAAAATCTAACATTCCAACACATACACATGTGTTGACCTGTGCCTAGTAAGCCTCAACTTCCCTATCCCGTAATACCATAGGGAGAGAAAAAACTGCAAAGTCTTCTTCATTTCCATATCGGTCAAAGTTGACCAATCACAAGAGGACTTTCCAATCCATGTTAAAGACTGCCTGTCAAACAACATAGCCTTTGGCCTACTATAGATTCCTCCTTGCCATACAAAGAATCAGAAGACCCACAGCCTTCTATGACAAGAGCTGTCAGTCCCATATCCCTTTGCCTAGGCTCTATGGCAAATTAGCCATTGCCTAAGCACTCCCATGATAAAATCTAACATTCCAACACATGAACATTTGTTGAACTGTGCCTAGTAAGCCTCAACTTCCCTATCCGGTAATACCATAGGGAGAGAAAAAAACGGCAAAGTCTTCTTCATTTCCAAATAGGTCAAAGTTGACCAATCACAAGAGGACTTTCCAATCCATGTTAAAGACTGCCTGTCAAACAACATAGCCCTTTGCCTACTATAGATTCTTCCTTGCCATACAAAGAATAGGAAGACCCACAGCTTTCAATGACAAGAGCCGTCAGTCCCATATCCCTTTGCCTAGGCTCTATGGCAAATTAGCCATTGCCTAAGCACTCCCATGATAAAATCTAACAGTCCAACACATTAACATGTGTTGGCCTGTGCCTAGTAAGCCTCAACTTCCCTATCCAGTAATACCATAGGGAGAGAAAAAAACGGCAAAGTCTTCTTCATTTCCATATCGGTTAAAGTTGACCAATCACAAGAGGACTTTCCAATCCATGTTAAAGACTGCCTGTCAACCACATAGCCCTTTGCCTAGACTCTATGACAATTTGACATTGCCGCTATCCGTAATACCATAGGGAGAGAAAAAACTGCAAAGTCTTCTTCATTTCCATATCGGTCAAAATTGACCAATCACAAGAGGACTTTCCAATCCAGGTCAAGGACTGCCTATCAACAACATAGCCCTTTGCCTAGACTCTATGACAATTTGACATTGCCGCTATCCCGTAATACTATAGGGAGAGAAAAAACGACAAAGTCTTCTTCATTTCCATATCGGTCAAAGTTGACCAATCACAAGAGGACTTTCCAATCCATGTTAAAGACTGCCTGTCAAACAACATAGCCTTTTGCCTACTATAGATTCCTCCTTGCCATACAAAGAATAGGAAGACCCACAGCCTTCTATGACAAGAGCTGTCAGTCCCATATCCCTTTGCCTAGGCTCTACGGCAAATTAGCCATTGCCTAAGCACTCCCATTATAAAATCTAAAATTCCAACACATAGACATGTGTTGACCTGTGCCTAGTAAGCCTCAACTTCCCGATCCCGTAATATCATAGGGAGAGAAAAAACGGCAAAGTCTTCTTCATTTCCATATCGGTCAAAGTTGACCAATCACAAGAGGAATTTCCAATCCATGTTAAAGACTGCCTGTCAAACAACATAGCCTTTTGCCTACTATAGATTCCTCCCTGCCATACAAAGAATAGGAAGACCCACAGCTTTCTATGACAAGAGCTGTCAGTCCCATATCCATTTGCCTAGGCTCTAAGGCAAACTAGCCATTGCCTAAGCTTTTTTTTTTTTTTTTTAACCACTCAGTGGTAAGAAGTAACTCTGCCATTATATGACAATATTAGTCATTCTTACTTCATCACAGCAGTCCAAAACTCAATTGTTTTTAATTTTTTAATATAACAGAAAAAGCACAATTACGGTACTTTCTTTACTTATTAACAATAGATTGCCATTTTTTAAATTTCCATAAACCCTCTGCATCATCCAGCCCACTGCACTTAATATCCCATAAATAATATATATATAATCTATTCATGAATAAACGAATACATCCTTCTTTTGAGATTTTTTCTTGTTTGAAAACCAAAACATTTCTAACATCCCATAGAAACCCCAAATAACTCCTTACAAAATGGGTTTAATCTTTCCCTCACCTCTTTAACATAGAAAAAACTCCAAAATAAATGATGAACAGTTTCTGATGCGCCACATCCATCCCTCGGACATATATCAGTTGCACACAAATCGCGCTTCTTCAGAAAAACTCTTGTAGGCAAGCATTCATGATAAGACATCCATAAAATATCTCTTTGATGGTTCTATAACCCAGGCATTCCTACATATTTCCACACCACCTCTACTTTGCAAGCTTTCAAATTCCCAATATTTGACACACATTCATCCCTTCTGATCCATTTCTTTACTATCTTTTTATTTTTCTCCTCCTGCCCCAAATCTCCCAACTTAAAATTATTTCTAAATACCTGTAGTCGTAAATAAAAATTCGGAACAACAAAACACACAGGCTTGTTTAATTCACGGCTTAACCACCCCCATCTCCTAAATAACCACCCTCCCATATATCTCATCATAACAGCACAATTACAATCTCTATCCAAAATTTTTATAACACAAAACCAATACTGTAAATCAACTAAAACCGAAATATTTGGCATATCCAAACCTCCATTCCTCTTTCCTTTATACACTATTTCTCTTTTAATTTTCTCCATACGAGATCCCCACAAAAAGAGAAAGATCAACCTAATTATCTTTTGTAAACATAGCTTACTCGGAGGAAACACATTACTCACATAAAAAATGATTGATAATAGTACTGCTTTAACAATTAGCACTTTCCCTGAGAAGGACAAATTTCTCATACACCAAAATTTTAATTTTTTTGCTAATCTATTTCCCACATTATTTCAAACCACATTAGCTTTTAAATCTTTATCAAAAAAAACACCCAACACTCAAGTTATCCTCAAAAACCATAGGTTTCCCAAACACACACAATTTACATTTTTGCCAGTTTACCTTCATGTTAGATTCACTACAATAAATATTCAATAACAGTTTCATTCTATTAATAGCTACAGATGAATTACATAAAACGACCACATGGTCCATATAAACCATTGTTTTAACTTTCCTCCCTCCACTACCAGGTAACTCAAAACCCCTAATAATCTTATCTCTTTCAATAAGCTTCACTAACGGTTCCATAATACAAATGAAAGCAATAGGTGACAGTGGGCATCCCTGCCGAACACCTGACAAAACTTTAAAACTTTCACCCAAGAACCCATTTATCAGCAATTTACTCTCTATTCCAGAATAAAACCCTTTAATTACCTGCAAAAGTTCTACTGGAATACCCATTCTACTCATAACACAAAAAAGAAAATTATGTGATACTTTATCAAAGGCCTTTTCTAAATCCAATGATGACACTATAATAGAACAATTTCTATCTTTAACATAGGAAATAATATCACGCAATAAAATTTAATTTTCAGTAATTACACGACTTGGCACTGCACAAGTCTGACTCCCACCCACTATTTTACCTACCACATTCCTAATTCTATTTGCCACCAACTTAGCAATTATTTTATAGTCTGAATTCAAGAGCGTAATCGGACGCCAATTCTTAATTTCCCTACGTTCACCTTTCTTAAAAATTAGAGAAATTATACCTTCCTTCATTGATTTTGACAAAACGCCATGCTCCATTATATACTTACAAATTTCAAAAAAATCCTCCTTCATAATGTCCCAAAACAAACAATAAAACTCACTAGGCAACCCATCACTTCCAGGTGTTTTATTTAAAGCCATACTCTTAATTGTATCATACACTTCCATAACATCCACACTTCTTGCCAAATCACTAGCATCATCTTTATCCAAAGAACAGTCTAAGATATCTAAAAAATCAATATCAACTTTACCCTCACTTCCCCCATATAAATTAGCGTAAAATCTCTTGAAACACTCATACATTTCTTCCCCTTCCACTTCTTCGCCACATTCATTGAAGACATTCTCAAAACAAGCTTTTTTATGACATACTTTTTTGAAAAAAAAACGTGTGCATTTCTCATTTAATTCTAAATGCCGAACTTTAGAATGATAAATAATTTCCTTCCCTTTTTCCTTAATTTCATTTTGAATTTTCTCTCTCACATTCAAAATATCCTCCTCCACACAAACCCCCACATTCCTTAACTTATATATCATTTGAAGTCTATTTTGCAACCCATTAAATCTTTTCCTTTTCAACCTAGCATTTTCATAACCTTTACGTTTAAAAAAGCCTTTAATTTTCCCCTTGACCCAATCCCACCAATCTAAGACATTACTAAAAGACTTTTTCTCCACACGCCACACCTCATACAACTCACAAAACAGTTTTTTGTACTTTTCCTTTTCAGCTAACTTTAAATTTAATTTCCATACCCCACACCCATAATCCTTACTTCCCAAGGAAACTTCACATGTTACCACCACATGATCAGAATAAATAACAGAAACATGACTCATTTTCCTAAAGACAAAATGATCTGAAAATAAACATAAATCTAATCTAGACTTAACTGTACCTGAATCTGAAAAGAACGTAAATTGAGTATCTTCATGTTTTGCAACTTCATTCTTCATCTATCACTTTTAACTGCTGGTGCATATAAACTAAAAAGACGGAACCTTTCGCCAAAATAACTTAACTCAAAGAATAGAAGCCTTCCTGGTACTAAAACTATATAAGAATTAACTGAAATGTTTACATTATTTATTAAAACACCTACAGCAGCATTTTTATTCTCCTCTGATTTTGACCAAAAACTGTCCCCATAACTCCACTCACTCTTTTTAGGAGCAGTAGCAAAGGAACATTCTTGAAAGCAGAAAATATCTCCACCCAAATTATGCAAATCCTGAAAAACTGAGGCTCTTTTGACCACTGAACTAAAGCCTCTTACATTTAGGGAGACTACCTTCAGAAACATAAGAGAAATTTAGACACACAAAAAAAACCATAATTACTCCATAGCACTGCTGCTGCTAAAGAAACACACATTTTGTAGATTTTCCACATTTTCGGTTTCAAGAAAACTTTGATCAGGAGACTGTTCAGCAGTTCTAAAAATAACAGGAGTTTCAGGGCTTGAAAATACAGACCCCTCCTCCACTACACCCATAACAGGAAAATTTGGAAGAACGTTAGCTGTTTTAGACCGTTTTGCAGGACTTTCAGCTCCACTTGAACTTGACTTGTTTTTGCTGCTATGAACCTCCATTTGTATCTGCTCTTGCTCTTCACTTTCTGTAGGATCCCAAAAAATCTCTTCAGCAATATCACTTTCAGTTAGAGGGCTAAGCCCACTTTCAATCTCGTGACCCTCAGACTGATTGATTTCACCTGAAGCCTGTAGTTCATCAGGGGCCCCACCCTGCACAGGTGTTTCCTCATCCCCCTCCACAGACAATTCTGATTCAGGCACCATTCCAAGAAACATGTCAGGTTGAGCTTCCACAACACCAACAGGTTCAGCTTCCACAGCACCAACGGGTTGAGCTTCCACAACACCAACAGGTTCCACTTGAACCGGCATTGCAGACTGCTCTGATCTCTTAACCATCTCTGCATAGGAAACTCTTACCACATTTAATTTCCCACCATTCTTAGCAGTATGGTCTTTGTTTCCACAAACATCACAGGATTTTGGCACCAAACATGCACCTGCCTCGTGACCACTTTTTCCACAATTTCGGCAACATTTCCCTTTCTGGCACTCGTCACGATTGTGCCCATACATAAAACATTGCCTACAATATTGGGGTTGTCCAGGGTAATACAAAAACCCTCGATTACCAGCCACTGAAAAATTTGCCGGTGGATGTTTAACCCCTCCAATGTCATCTGGATCCACCTTCAGTCTGACCCAAAACTTTATATTTCCATTATACCATGTATAATGTATATACTTTGTATTTCCATTATAACACGCCCATGTGTTGACCTGTGCCTAGTAAGCCTCAACTTCCCTATCCCGTTATACCATAGGGAGAGAAAAAACGGCAAAGTCTTCTTCATTTCCATATAAGTTGACCAAACCCAAGAGGACTTTCCAAACCAGATCAAGGACTGCCTGTCAACAACATAGCCCTTTGCCTAGACTCTATGACAATTTGACATTGCCGCTATCCTGTAATACCATAGGGAGAGAAAAAACGGCAAAGTCTTCTTCATTTCCATATCAGTCAAAGTTGACCAATCACAAGAGGACTTTACAATCCATGTTAAAAACGGCCTGTCAAACAACATAGCCTTTTGCCTACTATAGATTCCTCCATGCCATACAAAGAATAGGAAGACCCACAGCATTCTATGACAAGAGCTGTCAGTCCCATATCCCATTGCTTAAGCTCTATGGCAAACTAGCCATTGCCAAATCACTGTCATGATAAAAGCTAACATTCCAACACATTACCATGTGTTGACCTGTGCCTAGAAAGCCTCAACTTCCCTATCCCATAATAACATAGGGAGAGAAAAAACAGCAAAGTCTTCTTCATTTCCATATCAGTCAAAGTTGACCAATCACAAGAGGACTTTCCAATCCAGGTCAAGGACTGCCTGTCAACAACATAGCCCTTTGCCTAGACTCTATAACAATTTGACATTGCCGCAATCCCGTAATAATATAGGGAGAGAAAAAACGGCAAAGTCTTCATTTCCATATCGGTCAAAGTTGACCAATCACAAGAGAACTTTCCAATCCATGTTAAAGACTGCCTGTCAAACAACATAGCCTTTTGCCTACTATAGATTTCTCCATGCCATACAAAGAATAGGAAGACCCACAGCATTCTATGACAAGAGCAGTCAGTCACACATCCCTTTGCTTAGGCTCTATGGCAAACTAGCCATTGCCTAAGCATTTCCATCATAAAAGATAACATTCCAACACACACCGATGTGTTGACCTGTGCCTAGTAAGCCTCAACTTCCCTATCCCGTAATACCATAGTGAGAGAAAAACCGGCAAAGTCTTCTTCATTTCCATATCAGTCAAAGTTGACCAATCACAAGAGGACTTTCCAATCCAGGTCAAGGACTGCCTGTCAACAACATAGCCCTTTGCCTAGACTCTATAACAATTTGACATTGCCGCAATCCCATAATAATATAGGGAGAGAAAAAACGGCAAAGTCTTCATTTCCATATCGGTCAAAGTTGACCAATCACAAGAGAACTTTCCAATCCATGTTAAAGACTGCCTGTCAAACAACATAGCCTTTTGCCTACTGTAGATTCCTCCATGCCATATAAAGAATAGGAAGACCCACAGCATTCTATGATAAGAGCTGTCAGTCACATATCCCTTTGTTTAGGCTCTATGGCAAACAAGCCATTGCCTAAGCACTCCCATGATAAAAGCTAACATTCCAATACATAACCATGTGTTGACCTGTGCCTAGTAAGCCTCAACTTCCCTATCCCGTAATACCATAGGGAGAGAAAACACAGCAAAGTCTTCTTCATTTCCATATCGGTCAAAGTTGACCAATCACAAGAGAACGTTCCACTCCATGTTAAAGACAGCCTATCAAACAACATAGCCTTTTGCCTACTATAGCTTCCTCCCTGCCATACAAAGACTAGGAAGAACTACAGCTTTCTATGACAAGAGCTGTCAGTCCCATATCCCTTTGCCTAGGCTCTATGGCAAACTAGCCATTGCCAAATAACTCCCATGATAAAAGCTAACATTCCAACACATACCCATGTGTTGACCTGTGTCTAGTAAGCCTCAACTTCCCTATCCCATAATAACATAGGGAGAGAAAAAACAGCAAAGTCTTCTTCATTTCCATATCAGTCAAAGTTGACCAATCACAAGAGGACTTTCCAATCCAGGTCAAGGACTGCCTGTCAACAACATAGCCCTTTGCCTAGGCTCTATAACAATTTGACATTGCCGCAATCCCGTAATAATATAGGGAGAGAAAAAACGGCAAAGTCTTCATTTCCATATCGGTCAAAGTTGACCAATCACAAGAGAACTTTCCAATCCATGTTAAAGACTGCCTGTCAAACAACATAGCCTTTTGCCTACTATAGATTCCTCCATTCCATACAAAGAATAGGAAGACCCACAGCATTCTATGACAAGAGCTGTCAGTCACATATCCCTTTGCTTAGGCTCTATGGCAAACTAGCCATTTTTTTTTTTTTTTAATTAGCTGTACCTATAAAATAGGCACACTTTCTTTATTTTGAAAAAATTTCAAATGGAACAAATAAAAAAAACATTTTAGAAAAATTACATATTTTACAATATATTCAACATTACAATAGTTCAAATAACAGAGGCCCATTTCTTTACATACCATTTCTTTGCTAAAACATTATCACGTTTTTTGTCAATTAGGTAATATAAATACATTTCACTAAAAGCAAGACTTAAAACATTGTTTACAGATAAAATCTTATTTTGAAAAATGAGGATATTTCTGGCCTTCCATAGCGCTTCTTTACAACAGTTGATTATTTTCCATGCAATAAGTTTTTGATCATAAAAGGGACAGTCCAGTAAACCGTACAAAATCATAAAATAGTCCATGTTGTTTGCATTTAAAATTTTTAAAAGAAGAGGGTTGATTTTAGTCCATAGTTCTTTTGCAAATTTGCAAGTCCATAAAAGATGAAGAACAGTCTCCTCTTCGCTGCAGCAATCCCTTGGACATTTGGAAATTTTTACTATACCCCGCTTATACTGGAAAGCTCTACATGGTAAACATTGATGAATACACATCCATGAAAAGTCTTTTTGTACATTAAAACAATGTGTAAAATTAACCATTTTCCAAATTTCTTTGCTTTTTGTTTCATTAAAATTACCCACTAAAGAAATGTCAGCCTCTTGTTTCAAATTACTTAACAATTTTTTTCCATCTGATAAAACCTTAAGCTCTTTTCCTTTTAAGTTGTATAAAGACACAATTTTTTCCAAAATCTTGTAGCTTTTTGGTAACTTAAAAGCATATGGACAACTCAAAACCGTTTTAAACCAACCACATTTTCTCATAAAAAAACCAGTATTAAAACGGATAAAAAAGGACCAATAGTTATCTTTAAAAAGAGCATTTAGACACATAGTAAAAAATCTAAGTAAAAGAAATGCCTTAAAATCTGGAAAATCTTTTCCACCTTTTTCTTTGGTTTTTACCACAATTTCTCTTTTGAGTTTTTCAGCTTTTGAACTCCAAAAGAAAGTAAAACAAACCCTTGTAATTTTTTTTAGAAGATATTCTGGGGGAGGGAAAACCAGACTTAAATACAGCAAAATTGGTAAAATGACCATTTTGATAATTAAAATTTTTCCTTCCATTGACAGAGTCCTCAAACCCCACATACAAACTTTTTGATTTATCTTTTTTGCTACAAGATCCCAGCTTTCAAGACCATTGTTGAAGCCATCAAAAATAACACCTAAATTTGTAATTTTTTCTGATACAGGCACCGGGACGTCCCTTAAATCCAGATTTCCAAGGTTCAAAATTAAACTCTTATTTAAGTTAATTTTAAAACCGGAAGCACAAGAAAAAAACTGGATTTGCCTTAAAACTTTTTTCAACGAAAGGCTATCTTTACAAAAGAAAATCACATCATCCATATAAGCAGATATTTTTGCTTCTATCCCACCTCCACCCGGCAAAGACACACCACGTATTTGTCTTTACGAATTGAGCATAACAAAGGTTCTAGAGCACATATAAAAAGTAAAGGTGACAAAGGACATCCCTGTTTTACTCCAGACTTAAAAAAAATGTCTTTTGTTGTAAAACCATTGACTAAAATCTTACTTGAACAGTCAGTATAAAAGGATTTTACACACAATAAAAATGACTCTGGAATACCCATATGACTTAAAACTTTAAAAAGATAAGAATGTGAAACCATATCAAAAGCTTTTTCGAAATCCACCGACAAAATTGCAAGGTTATCTTTCCTATCTTTAGCATCCTCAATGATATCCTTTATGAGATTAAGGTTTTCCCATACACTTCTACCTGGAACACCACAGACTTGGTTTGCGTGAATCAACTTTTCAATAACCATTTTTAATCGGTTTGCGCATATTTTTGCAAAAATTTTGTAGTCACAATTCAACAAAGTTACTGGTCTCCAATTTTTTAAGTTTGATTTATCACCTTTTTTATGCAATAGCGTGACTACACCTTTTTTCCATGACACTGGTAGAATATTTGAATTAAAAACCTCTAAAAACATTGATAATAAATCTTCTTTAAGAATATCATAAAAAACCACATAAAATTCAATTGGTATACCATCGTCCCCGGGGACTTTACCTTTTTTAAAACCTTTAATTGTATCTAAAACCTCCTGTTTGTTTAAAGACCTGGATAAAAACCTTTGAGAAACATCATCCAGTTTATGCTCAATTTGTTTTAATGAATCTTCAACAAAATACTCATCAATTTTTTTTTCCTTAAAAAGATCAGAATAGAATTCCTGAACCTTCCTTATAATACCTTGTGAATCTGATACCCCATCAACATTAGTAATAAAACCACGATTTTCAACTTTTTTCTTAAACAAATATCTGGAACATGTTTCATTTTCTTCTATATGTTTGACTCTTGAATTGAAAATGATTTCTTTACCTTTTTGTTTCAGACATTTAGAAATTTCCTTTTTTAATTCCACAATGTCACTTGAAACCTCAATACCACAACTTTCCATTTTATAAAGTGCTTGTAAGCGACAATTAAGAGTAGCAAAGAAATCCCTTCTTTGCTTAGCCTTCCGAATGCCAACTTTAATGAAAAAATGTTTTATCTTTTTTTTCATTTGTTCCCACCATATACAATATGAAGTATTTGCATTTTTCCTTTTCTTACAATTTTCATAAAACTTTTTAAAATCTGTTACAACCGTTACATCATCTAAAAGGGATATATTCATTTTCCAAGCAGGTTTTCCCTTAAAACTTTTAGTACCTGTTTTGATACCAAAAGATAAAATCTTGTGATCGGAAAAAACATTGGTTAAAAGTTTACAAGAAATTGGTTGAACATTTTTGGAGGTAAAAACAAAATCTATCCTGGAGCTATACAAGGAATTGCTCCAGGTAAATCCATCTTCTTCCGGTAAATCCTTATTACAAAGCTTATAAACATCATTTAAGTTAAAATCAGAAACAATATTTTTTAACATTGCAAATGTTTTGTCATAACTCCGGTTTTTAGATTGTTTAAAACGTTTTTCCCCCTTAAGAATACAATTAAAATCACCAGCTAAAACCAAAGGGCAAGAATTATCAATAAATAAAGGTAAAATTTCCAACATTTCAGATCTTTCTACCCTATCTGGTGACCCATAAACATTTAAAAATTGCCATTTGACACCATCAATAAAAACTTTAACCAATAAAATCCTGCCTGGTAAAATTTCTTGTTGAAAATCCACAGTAAAATTTCCCTTAAAAAGTATGGCAATTCCCGCACAAGAAGATGTATTGGAGCCAGACCACACTGAAGGCCCATATACCCAGTCATCTTCATATTTTTTATAATTCAAGCTATGCGGAATGCCACACTCCTGTAAAAAGAATACAGATGCGGTTAAAACAGATAAAAAGCTAAAAAGAGCAGATCTTCGAACCTTGGACTTTAACCTTCTTACATTAAAAGAAATACCATTAACCGATGACATCTCAATTAATTAGAAGACATAAAAAAAGACCATTTAAACCTCCTCATTTTCACCGGTCAGACAATCCATGTCACCGGAACTAGATTCTTCTATTTCCCCAGATTCAACAGTGTAGAGTGTTGATGTTGGAGAACTTCCACTCTCACTGATATCAAAAAAACCCTCAAAAAAAGGAGCTGGCCCATAATGTGACAAAACAGACACTACATTTTCTTCGTCAGCTGGTTTTTTTCCTTCCTGGAAAAAGGATGTCCCTTCCCCAACCCCATCACCTCCCACCAAAGGGTCTTCTGGGTTCAAGTTGGGTGTTTGCATCACTGAAGGAATTTTTGCCAGCTGACTCACTGAAGTCTCAGGGATCATGGAAGTCTCAGGGCCCTTTTCCTCTGTGCTGAAAGAAGAAGGGACTGTAACTGACTGCTCACCCTCTGTACCTTGGCAGGGCTCATCCTGCTTGTCTTTTGCCGTACGCCATCTTTTAATTTTAACCTCTGGGTTTATCTCTGGTAATTGAATGGCAGCTGGTTCAGCATCATCCGACTTCCCAGCGTCCTCTACAACAAGGGGGGGTACTCTCGTCTGCTGTCCGCTGGCTGCCATTCGTTTCTGTTTACGCTTCTTCTTTTTGGAGGTCAAAACAGGTTGTAACTCTTCCTCAATTGGATCAGATAACTCTGTATCCTTGTCTGCCGGTGACTGCTCTTCCGAAGGAGGAGGTTGGGCCACAGGAGCTGAGGACACCACCACTGGAGTAGACACAGGAACAGAAACAGGAACAGGCAAAGCAGAGACAGGTTTGGGTGCTCTTAGAGGGTAGTCCCAGAAAAGATGACCAGTCTTTAAACACAGTCTACATTCCTTACTTTTACCTTTAGGACACTCCTTGTCCGGATGTTCCTGGCTACCACACCTTGTGCAGAGAGCTTCACAGTCCTCCTGCAGGTGTCCATGCTGTTTACACTTTCGGCAGAAAAGTGGCATTCCTGTGTAAAACATATCTCCATTTACAGTTCCCAACCTCATTCTGCTAGGGGGGTGTTTCTTCCCTTCGTATCCATTTGGGTCTTTAACAAAAGTAACTGGGTACCGCCATTTACAAGTCCAGAAACCAAATTGATTGCTAATTTTACCCAGGTTTTTAATGTCTTTGAAAAAATTCCCTAAAAAGGTTCGAATTACATGTTCTGGGACAAAAGGGGAATACATTTTAACCACTAAAATAACGCTTTTGTCTGGAAAATGTGGTATTACATGTACACCCTTTAGGACAGGACTTCCTTTTGAGGTTTCGGCTTTGCGAACAAAGTCTTTGTATATTCCTTCTTCAGTGAAAGTAATATCAAAAATTCCTCTTTTAGGATAGTCCTGTATTGACAATACCTCAGTCTTTTGGATGGAGAAAAGATTGAAAAGAATATCCTCCACCACGTATCTGAGTCCACGAACATCTGCTCCTCCGTCTTTGTACTGGATCCGAACGGTGTTCTTTAGCCGAGCATAGGCAGGAACTACATCAGAATCAGGATCCATGATGATCGAAGGGCAGACCAGCACTCGTCAGTGAAAAGGGATTGCGACTTGTTAATCAGAGGAATGCCCCCTCCCCAATTGCAGCATGCAGGTGAAGTCCACTTAAAGTGGGCGATCCTGCGAAGGCAGAGGAGGGGGGTCTCCGAGAACCAAAATGGCCTAGAAGCAAGAAATTACTATCCCATCAATCAGGATAACAGCGGGGCGTCGTCTCTCATTTCTCCGAGGAATGCCCCCTCCCCAATTGCAGCATGCAGGTGAAGTCCACCCTAAGGTGGGCGATCCCGCCAAGGCAGAGGAGGGGGGTCTCAGAATGCTAATCAGCCAAGGTGTCAAGTATTGCTACCATTCACACTTAACCAAAAAGCCGAGAAACGACAATGTGTGGAACATCAAACCATGATATAATCTAACATTCCAGCACATTGCCATGTGCTGGGCTGTGCCTAGTAAGCCTCAACTTCCCTATCCCGTAATACCATAGGGAGAGAAACACCGGCAAAGTCTTCATCTTCATTTCCATATCGGTCAAAGTTGACCAATCACAAGAGGACTTTCCAATCCATGTTAAAGACTGCCTGTCAACAACATAGCACTTTGCTTAGACTCTATGACAATTCGACACCGCCGCTATCCTGTAATACCATAGGGAGACAACAACCCACCAAATCTCCTTCATTTCCATATCGGTCAAAGTTGACCAATCACAAGAGGACTTTCCAATCCATGTTAAAGACTGCCTGTCAACAACATAGCACTTTGCTTAGACTCTATGACAATTCGACACCGCCGCTATCCTGTAATACCATAGGGAGACAACAACCCACCAAATCTCCTTCATTTCCATATCGGTCAAAGTTGACCAATCACAAGAGGACTTTCCAATCCATGTTAAAGACTGCCTGTCAACAACATATCCCTTTGCCTAGGCTCTATGGCAAACTAGCCATTGCCTAAGCACTTCCTTCATAAAAGATAACATTCTAACACACATCAATGTGTTGACCTGTGCCTAGTAAGCCTCAACTTCCCTATCCCGTAATACCATAGTGAGAGAAAAACCGTCAAAGTCTTCTTCATTTCCATATCAGTCAAAATTGACCAATCACAAGAGGACTTTCCAATCCATGTTAAAGACTGCCTGTCAAACAACATAGCCTTTTGCCTTCTATAGATTCCTCCCTGCCATACAAAGAATAGGAAGACCCACAGCTTTCTATGACAAGAGCTGTCAGTCCCATATCCCTTTGCTTAGGCTTTGTGCCAAAATAGCCATTGCGTAACCACTCACATGATAAAAGCTAACATTCCAATACATAGCCATGTGTTGACCTGTGCCTAGTAAGCCTCAACTTCCTTATCCCGTAATACCATAGGGAGAGAAAAAACGGCAAAGTCTTCTTCATTTCCATATCGGGCAAAGTTGACCAATCACAAGAGGACTTTCCAATACAGGTCAAGGACTGCCTGTCAACAACATAGCTTTTTTGCCTAGACTCTATGACTATTTGACATTGCCGCTATCTTTTAATACCATAGGGAGAGAAAAAATGGCAAAGTCTTCTTCATTTCCATACCAGTCAAAGTTGACCAATCACAAGAGGTCTTTACAATCCATGTTAAAGACTGCCTGTCAAACAACATAGCCTTTTGCCTACTATAGATTCCTCCCTGCCATAAAAAGAATAGGAAGACCCACAGCTTTCTATGACAAGAGCTGTCAGTCACAAATCCCTTTGTTTAGGCTCTATGGCAAACAAGCCATTGCCTAAGCACTCCCATGATAAAATCTAACATTCCAATCCATAACCATGTTTTGACCTGTGTCTAGTAAGCCTCAACTTCCCTATCCGGTAATGCCATAGGGAGAGAACAAACAGCAAAGTCTTCTTCATTTCCATATCGGTCAAAGTTGACCAATCACAAGAGGACATTCCAATCCATGTTAAAGACTGCCTGTCAAACAACATAGCCTTTTGCCTACTATAGATTCCTCCCTGCCATATAAAGAATAGGAAGACCCACAGCTTTCTATGACAAGAGCTGTCAGTCCCATATCCCTTTGCCTAGGCTCTATGGCAAACTAGCCATTGCCTAAGCACTCCCATGATAAAAGATAACATTCCAACACACAGCCATGTGATGACCTGTGCCTAGTAAGCCTCAACTTCCCTATCCCGTAATATCATAGGGAGAGAAAAAACGGCAAAGTCTTCTTCATTTCCATATCTGTCAAAGTTGACCAATCACAAGAGGACTTTCCAATCCATGTTAAAGACTGCCTGTCAAACAACATAGCCTTTTGCCTACTATAGCTTCCTCCCTGCCATACAAAGAATAGGAAGACCTACAGCTTTCTATGACAAGAGCTGTCAGTCCCATATCCCTTTGCCTAGGCTCTATGGCAAACTAACCATTGCCAAATCACTCCCATGATCATGATTTAGATTGGTCACAGATCATGCTCCCCTTAGGTGGATGTCTGAAAATAAAGAAAAGAATGCTCGAGTCCCCAGCCCTGCAAAACTTTAAGTTTCCAGTGGAACATAGATCTGGAGCACTGCAAGGGAATGTCGATGCCTCTCAAGGGTTCATTGCCAGGTGGCGCAGTATGTTCATACCAATCACATACCTACGGGCTGAAGCAGAGGGGGGGAATATGTGAACCGGTAACTGGAGCACAGTGTGAAGGGAGATATATTTCCCCTAGGTTCATGTCTTACTCCCGTATGTACAGCAGTTCTGAGTGGGTTAATTCCCCTAGAAAGTCTCACCTGGGGAATAATTAGGAGGCTAGATCGGCTGCTGATAGAGAGGGTTGGGTCTCTGAGAGGAAGAGTGAGACACACACTGAGGAGAGCTGGGAGCTGAGTGTGGCCATTGAAAGAGGCTGTTTATTTTCCCCCAAAGGGAAAGGACTTTATAAAGGTTCTGTGATTCTGGGGAGTTGTACTGTTTTCTTGTTTGACCGGGAATCCCAGTAGGGGACCGGTTAGTAGAGAGGGAAACTACCCTGTGTATTAGTTAGAGCCCAAGTGGGGCAAGGATTTTGTTTTGTTTTATTTTGTTTTATGCTTCTTTGCTCCCAAAGTCTTTATATGTGAACAATAAATGGACTTTACCCTGTTCAAGAACTGTCTGTTCGTCTGATCCTGCTCACAATATATATATATATATATTTTTTTTATTTTTTTATTTTTTTGTTCTCTTTTATTGAATATAGAATAGTCAAATTACATCGTTGTTACTTTTAACATTATTACAATTTCAAAATGTATATATTGTTACATACAGTATCCTGGTCTTAACTTTTTAAGTTAAACATCAGTACAAATTGGCAAAAAAAAATTAAAACATAGTCAATTATCCTAATCCTTGGTATTTTACTTTGTTTTATTTTATTTTTTTTATTTCCTTCTAGGTTCAACATTGAAAAGGTCTACTTATTCTCATGTAAGTATCCACAGTATTTCAACTAATCCTATTGATACATTTATGTATTTATTAGTGCTTAATATCAATGTATAATTACTAGGTCTTGGTTGCAATATATTCTTTCCAGAGGAGCCAAGTGGCTGAATAATTCCAATATTTGTTATTTATTGAAGCTGTCAATTCTTCCATTAATCATATATCATTTATTATTTGAAACCATTTCCCTTTACTTGGAATCAATTTCTGTCTCCAGAGCATAGGAATCTGTGCTTTAGCTGCTATAAGGAGTTGTAGTAACAATTTTTTTTTTGGTAAAATTTTCTGGTTCAAAATTATGGAGCAAGAGAATAGCTGACGGGCTTGTTTTTACTTGTTCACCTATGATTATAGAACATGTATCAAGCACTTCCTTCCAATATGTCTCAAGTAAAGGGCATGAAAACCATATGTGTTCTAATGTCCCTGGCTCCAGTCTGCACCTCCAACATAAGTCATTGTCTAATAAACCCATTATTTTTAGTATTGTTGGTGTTCTAAACCTTCTTGACAATAACTTATAGGAGGATTCTTGTAGCCTGTTACTAATTGAGCATTTGTTAGTATATTTAAATATTTTCACCCAATCTTCTTCACTCTATGCAACCTTCAGTTCGTTTTCCCACATTGTAGTGTATGATGGGAGGTTAGGATATTTGTGAAGCCTACCATCAATGGTGAGATCCCCTCCTTTTGGAAAAATGTTGTTTGGTGAAAGAGCCGGCATTACCCAAGAAAGAGCCAAAACATTTGGATACATGGATGAGGATATTAATGGAATTCTATCAGCAGCCGACAATACTGTAAGTCTGCTATAAGTACAAATGAATAATGAACTGAATAACCAATACCTCAATTTTTCAAAGAAAGAAATCACACTGTCTTTACACAGCTCGGCTTTAATTGAATATGTAAAAGCAAAACGTATTCCACTAGGTTTAAGAAGTGGCTTACAACCTTGGCACTGTATTACTGATCCAGTTTTCCATGAGAAATGGGAAGGGATTTGGAATAAAGCCTCCCTTGATGCCATGGTACTGACTATTCAATATTTACAGCCCCTGATCGTTGATGCGCATAAAGCAGTGACAGATATAAAAGAAAAACTAACAGCATGCATGAGAAACTTGATCTGGACAAAATATTACAAGATATAAATATGACACTCGATCGCTTTAAGAAAGACTTACTGGCAAGAAAGCTGAGGAAGTTCGAACATGACACTAGAGATTATGCAGCTGGAAATGTCTATGTGTGGAAGGATGGATCCCCAAGGCAGCAACAAGCACAGAATTTTGGACTGCCGGGACGCCGTAGACCACGTGACTCAGACAGAGCCGGGCGCCATGTTGGAAGAAACGTCTGGAGCTCTGAAGGCAGTGATTCGATGACTTCTCCCGCAGTGAGGTGGTTAATACTGGCAACCAGCACCAGTATGTTTTTTCCGGTCGGGGCAGAGCTGCGGGAGATGGGAGAACAAGGCCCCAAACTGGGGAACGATACGCAGGAGGAGACGCGGCTGGCGCACAGTGGCGCTCACAGAAGAAGCCCATACCACGCCAATTTTACCGATACTGACTGAAGCTAGACTGACTGAGGAGGTAAATGATACTGACTTTTCGCATTTGCGGGACATTAAAATCAGGGGACTGATAGTCAATCTGTCAGCATATACATTGACTAATGATGAAACAGATATCATAGAAAAAGGATTAGACTTTATACCTACCTATGAGACGAAATAATTTGATTGGAAGATTGATTCATAAGACGCTTAAAGTTTAAATTGCATTTTGCTACCACTGACGTAAATAAAGATTTTGATAACTCTATGGATAAGCTAAAACCTTAAAGTGATTTCATTCCTGAGGTCACAAATGAGATACTTTCTATGTTTGAAGGGCTTGTAATACATGAGGTGGAAAAGCTATGGGACAAAAGAAAAATAATTAAACATAATGTACCGAAACGGAACCGTACTGCCCTATCTAATTTGGAAAAGAATGCAAATATTATTATTAAAAAGGCAGATAAGGGTGGTGGAATGGTGATCATGAACTGTATTGATTATATAAGTGAAGCACTGAGGCAGCTAAATAATAATGAATACTACCCAAAATTGGACAGGGACCCCACTTGAGATATCAAAAAACATATTGATGATCTCATAAATAGTGCATTTGATTCAGGCGTCATTACAAAAAGTAATAGAGATTTTTTAATCACTGAACATCCCCGTATTCCTGTCTTATATTTATTACCAAAAATACACAAAAGTCTGCAAAATCCCCCTGGGAGACCGATAGTATCAGGGATGGGGTCAGCTTTACAACCACTTTCAAAATTTGTTTGTTTGCCTTCTTACAAAATATAGTAAAAAAAATCCCAGAATGTTTAAAGGACACTACAGACTTTGCAGGCTATCGGAATTTACACAAGTAGAACCAGAATGGATATTATGTAGCATAGATGTCTCTATATACATCTATTCCACATGATGAGGGCATCCACTATATTGAGGAAGCACTTCTTTCCACGCATACACCCCATAACATGATTTATTTTCTGATTGAATTATTATCATTGGTACTTCCTAAGAATTAATTCCATTTTGATACTGATTTTTATATACAGACACAGGGGACAGCTATGGGAAGTAATCTTGCCCCTAGTTATGCGAATATCTTCCTGCACTATATTGAACAAAAGATCATTCTGGGTCATACATATTTCCACAAATTTATCAGATGCTATTTGCGATTTGTGGATGATATTTTTATGATATGGAGTGGGGAAGAAACCACATTAAAAGAATTTCTTGAACACATTAACACTCAACATAATACAATTAAGTTCACGGCTGAATATTACGGAAGAGCACTGGGGCCAGCAAAAAAAAAATTATGGTGAATTATCACTTTTAAAAGTCATAATTATGAAATTAAAAATCATAATTATGAGATTTTAAAGTCATAATTACGAGATTAAAAATCATAATTTCGACTTTTTAAAGTCATAATTATGAGTTTAAAAGTCATAATTATGAGATTAAAAGTCATAATTTCGACTTTTTAAAGTCATAATTATGAGATTTAAAGTCATAATTATGAGATTTTAAAGTCATAATTACGAGATTAAAAATCATAATTTCGACTTTTTAAAGTCATAATTATGAGATTTAAAGTCATAATTATGAGATTTTAAAGTCATAATTACGAGATTAAAAATCATAATTTCGACTTTTTAAAGTCATAATTATGAGTTTAAAAGTCATAATTATGAGATTAAAAGTCATAATTTGGACTTTTTAAAGTCATAATTATGAGATTAAAAATCATAATTTTGACTTTTTAAAGTCATAATTATGAGTTTAAAAGTCATAATTATGAGATTTAAAATCATAATTATGAAATTAAAAGTCATAATTTCCACTTTTTAAAGTCATAATTATGAGTTTAAAAGTCATAATTATGATGACTTTTAAAAGTCATAATTCAGCATAATTTTTTTTTTCCTGGCCCCAGTGCTCTTCTATAGAATTTAATACTGATTATGTACATTATCTGGATGTGAATGCCTTAAAAAATGATCATAAATTGGAAACTGATTTATATATACGAAACCCACAGAGTGTAACAATTTGTTGCAAGGGGTTATGATAAAGAAAGTCTTGTTCAGGTACAGAAGGAAGTGCTTGAAATAGATAGAGCCATTTTATTACAAGGGAATAAGACAACGCACACTACCAAAACGTATACAGAACGTATACCCTTAGTGTCCACATATCGTCCAAATAGTAATGAAATACAAAAAGTGGTGTCGAAATATTGGCCTATGTTGCAAAGGGACCCAACTCTTAGTAAATTGTGTAAAGAACCACCTATTTTTTCTTATTATAAGTGATGCAACAATCTCGCCGATAAATTGGTGAAGTCAGATATAACACGTTCCAATAAAGTAACGCAATTTTCTGGTCCGCCCAAGATTGGAACTTTCCCCATGCCTAAATTGCAGTAATTGTAATTCTATCATTAAAGGTGCCTATATTACTCACCCTTTGAAGGGGAATAGGTTACCATTGAAACAGTATAGTACCTGCAACTAAAATGTCCTTGTGGGAAAATATATGTTGGTCAAACAAAAAGAAAAGTGTGTATCCGGAACGGTGAGCACAAACGCTCTATTACTAATTATGACCCATCAAATATTAAAACACATACTCCTGTGGGCAAACATTTTTTTGAGCATAGACATAACAGTGCTAGCCTAAGATGTCTTATATTAGACGAAATTAAACTGCCACTATGAGGAGGTGATAAAAAGTGAATGCTCCTTCAATGTGAAGCTAAATGGATAGACCTCCTGAATGCACTAGAACCTTGGGGCTTAAATGATGCTTTTAGCTACAAATGCTTTTTATAACTTATTACTTTTTCTACTTTAGACTGAACATTTCAACTGTTTTGAAAACCCTTTATGTGAAACTGGACTGAATATTGCAAAATGGTACGTTTTTAATATGTATTATATATTGTAAGGAATAAGGATACTTTCATATACTTAATATTGTAACTGTCCCTGTAACTGTGGTTCTGAAATTATACAATTGCATTTATAGGGCTTGGTGCATTACCGGAATAGGCCACAAGATGGTAGTACTCTGTTAAGTATATGGTTATTATGCCTGGCCACTAGCTGGAGCTGGCACATGTATTGTTGGTGTAAATGGGGTAATAACTAACTTGGGTTTTTACACACTTGTAACAAGCACCTGATGAAGCATATTTATATCCGAAACAAGTTGCGAAATAAAGTACATTGAAATTACCGTGGGTCTCTAGAGTTCATTTTAAGTTGAGGTTAGGATATTTATTATCAATAATTATCTTGTAAATATGAGACAATTAATGTTTCAGAGATCCATCTATTGTGCAAAGTCGTTCAAATTCTGTTAGTGCTCCAGCTGGCTTTCCCTTCATTTTAAGGGATTGTTGTACTTGGTGAAATCTCCAAATGTCTCTTATTGACCATGCTCCTCTTAATAATTCCGCCTTTGCAGGCTGGCCAGTTTCAGAAACTAAAAAATGATTAAATTGTGGATAATCAATACTAAATGCCTTAATGAATCCTTTATCTAGGAGCCCTGGTAGAAATTCTTTAATATTATAGAGAGGCATAATGGGCGAAGAATACATTGTTATTTTACCTTTGTTGCTAATTTAATGCCATATTTCCAAACTATTGTCAATAAGAATATGTATTTTAACAGTATGTGGGATATTTTCTTTACGGAGCCAAGGTAGATTATTTAACATATAATGTGTCCATAAGTTTTCCAATGTGTGCCAATGTTTAGGAGAGAATGGTTTGCAGTATTCAGCTATGGAAGAAAGTACAGCCGCCTGATAATATGATTCAAAATCTGGCATTGCCAGCCCTCCTAATGTTTTAGGTTTATATAAGATTTCCCTTTTAACTCTACCTCTTTGTGTTTGCCAGATATAGTTAAATGATTTGGTTTTATTCTGTAAAGAATGCTTTATTAACTGCTATAGGTAAAGCATGAAACAGAAAAATAAACTTAGGCAGAATACTCATTTTGATACTATTGATTTCTCCTTTCCAAGTAAAATTTTTCAAATTCAAACAATTTAGACAAATCTGCCGAAATTTGAATTCCTAAGTATTTCAATTTCATTTCTTGCCATTTAAATGTAAAGGAGTTTTGTATTTGTTTTTGTAGTTCCACAGGGAGGTTTATTGATAGGGCTTCAGATTTTCCCATATTAATATTGTAATTGGAAACTTGACTATACATTGTTAATTCATGACATTGGCAGTGATATGATAGGGTCTGACACCAACAATCAAAGGTCATCTGCAAATACAGCTGCCTTCTGTTCTATGTTAGCTAATTCTAGCCCTCTTATATCACTGTTATTAAGGATGGCTATTAAAAGAAATTCCATGTACATCATATATAGTAGCGGAGACAATGGGCACCCCTGCCTGGTACCATTCAGTATCTTAATTTTTGACAAGGTTCCATTTACTTGTAGTTGTGCAGAAGGCACCATATATACCGTATATACTCGCATATAAGCCGAGTTTTTCAGCACCCAAAATCTGCTGAAAAAGTCTACCTCGGCTTATACGCGAGTCTATACTAGCTAGGTACATGTGTGTCCACAGAGGGGGCAGTGCCGCTTCCCCCTTTCCGGGCCGAATCTTCCCCTAGCTGCCCCGTCCTCCCTCAGTGGCAGTGCGCTGCGCACTGACATGCATACACACGCAGGGGAAAGTGCGGCTAAAAGTGAGACCGTAGAGGAAACAGATGAGGCGGGGACTCTTCACAACACTAACCTTTGTAACTCTATCCACTTTATGCTGATGTTCCCGCTGATAGACAAACACGGAGGCAGCACGCCCCTCCGCTAGTACAATACTGCTGCTGCTGTGTGAAGGGACGCCTGCCCTAAAACCTCCCAGCAGCCACCGACTATATTATATACGGTACCTCCCTTTGCTGAGCTACTGTAATGCCTGTAGTTGGCCAGCACCGGCGTCTGTACAGTAGCACAGCCTAACGCATCGTATTGCAGCTGTGGGAGCAACTAGGTCTAGAAACCCCTCGGGACACGTCCTTTAGCAGCCACACAGGCTCTAGTGACAGGCAATCCATCCCACAAGCGGGCAGCCACTAACCCGAGACGCAGGAAATTATGATTGACTGAAACTAAGGAAACGCCACATCGCTGCCACAAGCTGAAGGTAAATTCTAGTGCCGAAAAGGCCCTTCCCTCATGTTGTAATCAAGTGGCTGCCAGTGGGAGGAGCTGAGCTTAGGTATTGGACAGGAAGGGGTGGTGTTACTGTAATAGGGAAAGATGTCACGTGAGGCTGGGCTGCTGTACTGTCAAATGTAAGGTGAGCTTGGTTGCCAGGTTGGTGGTTTTCCAGCCACATTGGCCTACTAATTGTAAGTGTAGGTGTAGGTCTCTGTAATAAACTAGTTGTTCAGTAGAGGAGCTGTGTTGTATCTGGCTAGTATTGGGACTCTCTAAAATGTGAAATGATGTATAAAGGCACAAAGAGTTCTCAGAACTGCACTGCTTTTGTATACCAAAAGAAAGGTGATTTAATCACTGGTTAAAATAAAAACGACCAACCTAGTTATTTGTTGCTTCATCTGCACAGTTTTGTATAGCAAGTATATAGTATAGGTATGCAACGAAACAGTTTGATCTGTCATTTTTCACCCTAGGCTTATACGCGAGTCAATAAGTTTTCCCAGTTTTTGTAGGTAAAATTAGGTACCTCGGCTTATACACGGGTCGGCTTATACACGAGTATATACGGTAAAGCCATTATCTTCTCTTTGAATTGTTGTGATATTCCCATTTTTAATAGTGCCAAATCTATAAAGTCCCAATTAATCCTGTTGAATGCCTTTTCAGTATCTGTTGAAAGAAGGATCGCAGGTGATTATTGTTTATTTTTCCATATAATCCAATTTATTACTTTCTTTTTTATTCTCTCCCCAACACGAATCCTACTTGGCCTCTATGTAGGCAATATGGCAATATCTGTTTCAATCTCTGTGCTAAAATTTTGGAAAATATTTCAATATATAAGGTCAATATTTAATAGTGATATTGGTCTATAATTGCCACAAACGGAATGGTCCTTTCCAGGTTTTGGAATGAGGAATATATGTGCCATTAAAAACTTGGGGTTCAGAGGGGAAATATCTGATATAGAGTTAACGAATAGGAGCATAATCGGGGCTATGATAGATTTGAAAATTTGGTCCTGGTGCCTTGCTAAGTTTCAATTGTTTTATAACACCTTGTATTTCAAAGCCAGAGATTGGTTCCTCCGAATTTTGTTTATATTGATCTGGAATATCTGGAATAGCAATTTTATTAAGATAGATTTAAATTTTGTCTCTAAGTCTAGTTCTGCCTTCTGCCGTAAGAAGGTTAAGGTTGTAAAGTTTTTCATAATAGGTTTTGAATACTTCAGCTATTTTATCAGGGGCCCAATGTATTTTATTTTTTACATCTTTGATCTGCCTTGTATAAGAGCTGTTTTGTTTGTTTTTCAGAGCCTTTGCTAGAAGTCTACCTATTTTATTCCCACTTTCAAAATATTTTTGACAGACTTTAGACAAAATGCTTTTATTTTGATTATTTAGGAGTTGATGCAAATCTAGTCGGGTCTGGGTTAGTTGGTTTAACACAGTTTCAGATTGATTTGTTTTATGTAATGATTCTAACTCATGTACCTTGGCCAATAGCTTATTTATTTGTTCCTGTTTAATTTTCTTTCATCTCAAACCATGTTTAATTAAAATTCCTCTTGCTAAACATTTAAGGGCTTGCCATTTCGAATTCTGTAAGGCTGGGTCAGGTTTTATAACATTTTTATATATGGTTAATGAATCTTGCAGCTCCTTTAGGCAATCGTTATCATCCAGGAGAGAATCATTTAATTTCCATCTCCATGGAGCTTTTGGTTTGTTTGGAAGAGTAATTAGAATTTGAGCTGCTGCGTGATCTGACCAAATTATGTTTTGTATTGCGGCTGTCTTAACCCAGTTAATATTGTCTTGTGATGTTGAAATGTAATCAATTCTGGAATAAGTTTGTCTCGCGTGTGAATAAAATGTATAATCTTTCTCCTTTTCGTGGAAGCATCTCCATGTATCCAGAAGTCTAAGTCTATTTATTGGTGAGAAGGGTATTATGGAGGTGCCTTTAGATGTATCTAATGTAGGGTTAAAGGTCATATTTAGATCGCCACCTATAATCGTGAGCCCTTCCATAAAAGGTTATTTTTCTTTAAGCATTTTAACCACATTGTCGGCTTGATTTTGATTTGATAAGTATATGCTGCCCAGTGTACATTTAGTTCAATATAGCAAGCCTTTTACAAATACATATCTTTCCTCATTATCTTTCATTATTTCCTGTGGTTGGAAATCAGTATTTCTGTGAATCCCTATGGCGACTCCTTTAGTTTTGGCTTCTTTGTTATTACTTATTTTTTCAGGGAAATTAAGCCCATTGATGTTTATTGAGGTTATCTTTACGTCTGCCATCAATAATCAGTAAATAAATCAGACCACATTTTAAAGACCTTCTGTGCAAAAGTTGAATAATAACAATGAAAACCCAAAAGTACAACATAAAATATTTTCACATATATAGTAGTTATATTATAACCAAGTCTAGGATGATCTGTGTAAATGTGTAACATAGCAATAAACATCTTGATTAACTTGTAAACACTGGGGTAATATTAATTTGTCTTTCCTTGGATGGCTTTTGGTTGACAGGTATAACCTGTATACCTGTCAAAACCCCTGACAGAGGCTCAACTGGTCTATACCATATTATAGGGTACAGTTTGTTATATATACTGTACTTCTGGTTGTTCCATAGAGCAACCTGATATTATTTCATTTACAAGTGGACATCATTTTCAAGACATTATATTATCAATATATCCTTAAATATAACATAAAAGGGCATAATTAACTAAGTTTAGGCAGAGCAGAGAATTTACTTAAATGAGACTCATATTTACCACTCGGGAGGCTGGTGGTGCTGTGAATAGAAAAGAATAGGATTTTTTTTTCTATCCTGATTGGAGAGTAAGTTTCAGTCCTCATTATTTTACTCGTCAGTTCCTTTTCTTTTCTCTGGTGTTGACTTGTTCTTCTACTTTCTGTTTTTTGGTGATGAAACCTCGGTCCATTTTTCTCTATGAGGTAACTCTGGAACTGTCGGAGCTATTGTGAGTTTGATCCCATCTGTTAAATCAGGTTCCTTCATTTAATAAAAGTGTGAAATGTCCTCCGGGTTTGTTAGTGTTACTGTTGTTCCGTCTCTGGTTACTTGAACACCAAATGGATAGGCCCATCTTAAAAGCAATCCTTTGTTCCTCGGGCTAGAGATGAGTGGTTGTATTAGTCTGCATTGTTGTAGCGTATGCCAAGAAAGGTCCTGAAGTATTATGATTTCTGAGTCCATAAAAGTAATTGTCTTTAATTTCCTGGCCTTTGTAAGGATTTCCTCTTTTATTCCAAACCTAAACAGACAGCAGATAATGTCTCTAGGTCTGTCCTTAGCAGCTCCTTTTGGCTTAAGGGCCCTGTTTACTCTCTCACTATCAATAGCAAAAGTGTCTGGTTTTTCCAGTTTTTGCTGAAAAAGTTGAGTACTTTAGCTTGGAGATTATCTCCCTCCAGCAGTTCTGGTAGGCCTCTTATACGGAGGTTATTTCTCTGCCCTCTGTTGTCTATATCATCAAGCCTCCTTTGTAATTCTGTAATAGTTTCAATATGATGGCCATTAGCTGTTATAAGTGCCTCCACCGTGTTCTCTACTTGTTTGTTTCTGTCCTCTACTTCAGAGACACGGATATGTAATGAGGCTATCTCAGACTTAATGCTGCCAATTTCTTCCTTAAGGGTAGTTTTAAATTAAATCATATCAGCTAAGTCTGTTTTTGTTGGTATAGATTTTAAGTGTGCCAATGTAATCTTTTCTGCACTTACAGGTTCGCTGTTGGAATCCTCTGCTGGGTTACGCGCTCTGTGTTGCGCTGCCATCTTGGATCTGTGCTGGGAGTGATCGCTTTCCGAGGAGACAAAGAACTGCTTCAATAGTCTCTGTGAGTCACCGGATTTGCTGTCCTCTCTGCTGTGCTCCTTAATTTTACCGTGCCCATTATGTCCGTCCACATATGTCATTTACCGGTAACTGGCCTAGGAGCTCTCCTCTCATGTGTCTGTCATGCTCGGCGGTCAGCCACACCCCCGTTATATGCAATATATTTTTATAGAGACCTACATTGTGTGGGGGGTTTAGTTTTCATTTAAGTGTATGAGCACAGACAAATGTATGTAGGGTTGCCACCTGTCTGGTTTTTACCCAAACAGTCCGGATTTCGGAAGTGCTGCTTGGGTCTAAACTGCTTGCCAGGTTTTCCAAATTAGGAAACCCTGTCACCCTGGACGTCACATACAGGAAAGGAGGCAACCCTGAAATGTATGTTTCTAATTTTAAAGGAGACATAGTTTACCCAAACCAATGACATATCTTCTCTGTATAAGAAATAAGTTCTGTTTGATGTAAGTGTGTCCTGGCATCTTGCCCTGTGCTCGAACACATACCCAAAGGTCCATAATCATAGATAGCAGCACTGCCTGTGCCATCAGTATTCCTAGTGTAGGGATGTGTAAATAGCCACCCCTAGTATTATTGTCAGGCAGTCCCTCCATGTTATGGACACCTAATTGGGTCCTAAAATACAGTTGGGAGGGGTACTGTTGACTCTTGTTGTTTCCCACAGTGACCAGCAGATGGCACTGTGCTAGAGTATAAAAGGCTCTGAAGGCAGACTTCAGTGTCCATCTTGTGCTGGGTCTAGCCTGTGCAGGAGGCAGAGCTCGAGTGGAACCTAGACAGGTCAGGTCTAGTAAGAATAGGCTACTCACACTTATAGATCACTCTAGGAGTGATAGTCAGTCAGATTATTTAGCTGAGCAGTCTGAGGCTCCTACGAGGATTGTAGTGGGATTAAGATCCCAGGGTACTCATTGCCCAGAAGTAGGGACTAAGTGTACAGACCTAGGGTAGATAGATTCCCCTCAGGTTCCACTTAGGGAAAAGTCTGAAAGCTGGGTGTACCTCCTCAAAGCTGCATGTATTGTTCCTATCTCTGAGGAGAATCATACTGACCAAAGTTGTTGTGAGTACTGCCTATTCAATGTATTGTATGAACCTGCAATGTTTTGATCTATGTACACTCCACTGAGGATTGTATATTGTGCTCAATAAATCTGTTATTTGGTTAAGTTATAAGAACCACTGGCGCCCAATTCTTTGCACCCTGATTACTGTTACAGTTGCACTACACCCTGCTTCCACCTTGATGCGAAGGCTCACTCCCTAATAGGGATGTAGCGAACGTCGGAAAAAAAGTTCGCGAACATATTCGCGAACTTGCGCAAAAATGCGAGCGGTTCGCGAACGGTTCGCGAACCCCATAGACTTCAATGGGAAGGGGAACTTTAACATCTAAAAAAGACATTTCTGGCCAGAAAAATGATTTTAAAGTTGTTTAAAGGGTGCAACGACCTGGACAGTGGCATGCCAGAGGGGGATCAAGGGCAAAAATGTATCTGAAAAATCTGCCTGTGTGTGCTTGGAAGAGATAGTGTAGGGGGAGAGCTGTTAGTGATTTCAGGGACAGATGATAGTAAGTTTGCTGGCTAGTAATCTGCTTGATACTGCTCTGTATTGGAGGGACAGAAGTCTGCAGGGATTTGAGGGACATTTTAGCTTAGGTAGCTTTGCTGGCTAGTAATCTACTGTTCTCTTTAAACAACTGCCATACGTTGACCTTGTAGGCATTGTTTGCCCAGTTTTTTTGGACGCAGCCACTGAAGCACAGTTGCAAGAAAAAATATGCCATATAAATGCTGAAAATAGTCATTTTTCGCCATACGTTGACCTTGTAGACATTGTTTGCCCAGTTTTTTTTGGACGCAGCCACTGAAGCACAGTTGCCAGAAAAAATATGCCATATAAATGCTGAAAATAGTAATTTTTCGCCATACGTTGACCTTGTAGACATTGTTTGCCCAGTTTTTTTGGACACAGCCACTGAAGCACAGTTGCCAGAAAAAATATGCCATATAAATGCTGAAAATAGTCATTTTTTGCCATACGTTGACCTTGTAGGCATTGTTTGCCCAGTTTTTTTGGCCGCAGCCACTGAAGCACAGAGGCCAGAAAAAATATGCCATATAAATGCTGAAAATAGTCATTTTTTTGGTCGCAGCCACTGAAGCACAGTTGCCAGAAAAATTATGCCATATAAATGCTGAAAATATAAATTTTTTTGGTTGCAGCCACTGAAGCACAGAGGCCAGAAAAATTATGCCATATAAATGCAGAAAATATGCATTTTTTTGGTCGCAGCCACTGAAGCACAGTTGACAGAAAAATTATGCCATATAAATGCTGAAAATATAAATTTTTTTGGTTGCAGCCACTGAAGCACAGAGGCCAGAAAAATTATGCCATATAAATGCAGAAAATATGCATTTTTTTGGTCGCAGCCACTGAAGCACAGTTGACAGAAAAATTATGCCATATAAATGCTGAAAATATAAATTTTTTTGGTTGCAGCCACTGAAGCACAGAGGCCAGAAAAATTATGCCATATAAATGCAGAAAATATGCATTTTTTTGGACGCAGCCACTGAAGCACAGTTGCCAGAAAAAATATGCCATATAAATGCTGAAAATAGTCATTTTTCGCCATACGTTGACCTTGTAGACATTGTTTGCCCAGTTTTTTTGGTTGCAGCCACTGAAGCACAGAGGCCAGAAAAAATTAAACCAGTAGGGTTTGCACCCTAGTTTGTAACGGTGGCGGAGGGAGGAGGACGCTAAAGGACAGCTGTGTGTGGAGTCATGAGGCTTGAAGAGAAGGACAGCTGCATAGAAGTCAGAACAAGTCTTCCGGCGTGCAGTAACCCTCCGAGATCCACCCCTCATTCATTTTAATAAAGGTCAGGTAATCGACACTTTTGTGACCTAGGCGAGTTCTCTTCTCAGTTACAATCCCTCCTGCTGCACTGAAGGTCCTTTCTGAGAGCACACTTGAGGCTGGGCAAGACAAGAGGTTCATGGCAAATTGTGACAGCTCTGGCCACAGATCAAGCCTGCGCACCCAGTAGTCCAGGGGTTCATCGCTCCTCAGAGTGTCGATATCTGCAGTTAATGCCAGGTAGTCCGCTACCTGCCGGTCGAGGCGTTCTTTGAGGGTGGATCCAGAAGGGTTGTGGCGCTGCCTTGGACAGAAAAACATTTGCATGTCTGACGTTACAGACCGGCCAAAGGGCTTTGTCCTTGCAGGTGTGCTCGTGGCAGGATTACTGGCACCTCTGCCCCTGGAATGTTGATGAGTTCCTGAAGTGACATCACCCTTAAAAGCATTGTACAACATGTTTTGCAGGCTGGTTTGTAAATGCCGCATCTTTTCGGACTTGTGGTATGTTGGTAACATTTCTGCCACTTTATGCTTGTACCGAGGGTCTAGTAGCGTTGCGACCCAGTACAGGTCCTTCTCCTTAAGCCTCTTGATACGGGGGTCCTTCAACAGGCATGACAGCATGAAAGACCCCATTCTCACAAGGTTGGATGCAGAGCTATCCATCTCCGCTTCCTCATTATCAAGGACTGCATCATCCACGGTCTCCTCCCCCCAGCCACGTACAAGACCAGGGGTCCCCAAAAGGTCACCACTAGCCCCCTGGGAAGCCTGCTCCTGTTGGTCCTCCTCCTCCTCCTCCACAAAGCCACCTTCCTCCTCTGACTCCACTTCTGGCACCTCTCCCTGCGTTGCAGCAGGTGCCTGGGTTCGTTCTGGTGATTCCGACCATAAATCGTGCGCTTCCAGCTCCTCGTCACGCTGGTCTACAGCCTCATCTGTCACTCGTCGCACGGCACGCTCCAGGAAGAAAGCGAAGGGTATTAGGTCGCTGATGGTGCCTTCGGTGCGACTGACCATATTTGTCACCTCTTCAAAAGGTCGCATGAGCCTGCAGGCATCGCGCATAAGCACCCAGTAACGGGGGAAAAAAATCCCCAGCTCTGCAGATCCAGTCCTACCACCCAGTTCAAAAAGGTACTCGTTGACGGCCCTTTGTTGTTGCAGCAGACGTTCCAACATAAGGAGCGTTGAATTCCAGCGAGTCTGGCTGTCAGAAATCAAACGCCTGACTGGCATGTTGTAGCGCTGCTGAATGTCAGCAAGGCGTGCCATGGCTGTGTAGGAACGTCTGAAATGGGCCGACACCTTTCTGGACTGGGTGAGAACGTCCTGGAATCCTGGGTACTTGGAGACAAAACGTTGAACTATTAAATTTAACACATGTGCCATGCAGGGCACATGTGTTAAATTGCCCAGTCTCAACGCTGCCAACAGATTGCTTCCATTGTCACACACCACTTTTCTGATCTGCAGTTGGTGTGGGGTCAGCCACCGATCGGCCTGTGACTGCAGAGATGACAGGAGTACAGATCCGGTATGGTTTTTGCTTTCCAGGCACGTCATCCCCAAGACAGCGTGACAACGGCGTACCTGGCACGTCGAATAGCCTAGGGGGAGCTGGGGGTGCACAGGTGTGGAGGAGGAGAAGGAGGACCCAGCAGCAGAGTAAGAAGAAGAAGAGGAAGAAGACGAGGTAGAGAGCGATGGAGGAGTAGAGGTGGTGGCAGAACCGCGTGCAATCCGTGGCGGTGACACCAACTCCACTGTTGTTGTTGTTGAGCTACCCATTCCCTGCTTCCCATTCCCAGCCATTACCAAGTTCACCCAGTGGGCAGTGTAGGTGACATACCTGCCCTGACCATGCTTGGAGGACCATGCGTCAGTAGTCATATGGACCTTTGGCCCAACACTAAGTGACAGAGATGCGGTAACTTGGCTCTGCACATGTTGGTACAGGTGTGGTATTCCCTTTTTAGAAAAAAAATTGCGGCTGGGTACCTTCCACTGCGGTGTCCCAATTGCTACAAATTTGCGGAAGGCCTCAGAGTCCACCAGCTGGTATGGTAAAAGCTGGTGGGCTAAGAGTGCAGACAAGCCAGCTGTCAGACGCCAGGCAAGGGGGTGACAGTCAGACATTGGCTTCTTACGCTCAAACATGGCCTTCACAGAAACTTGGCTGGTGGCAGATGACTGGGAATGGGAACAGGTGGTCAAGGTGGAAGGCGGAGTGGAGGGTGGTTCAGATGGGTCAAGGAGAGCAGAGGTAGAGCAGTAAGATGCTGGACCAGAAGGAGTGTGGCTTTTAGTTTGCCTGTTGCCTTTGAGGTGTTGCTCCCAAAGTGCTTTGTGCTTGCCGCTCATGTGCCTTCGCATAGAAGTTGTACCTATGTGGCTGTTGGGCTTACCAAGGCTCAGTTTCTGACTGCACTCATTGCAAATTACAATGCTTTTGTCAGAGGCACACACATTAAAAAAATCCCACACTGCTGACTTTTTGGAAGTGTGCGATCTGGCGGTAACAGTAGAAGTTGGCGGCATTGGCGGCAATGGCGGGTGCGTTGGCCGGCTGAACACAGGTGCCGATACATGTTGTTGCCCTACTGATCCCTGCGGGCTGTCCTCCCTGCTTCTTCTAAGTCTTATTCTCCTACTGCCTCTCTGACTCTCCGTCTCTCCATCTGAACTACCCTCCTCTTGCTCTCTTCTACTAGGCACCCACAAAACATCAATCTCCTCATCATCATTCTCCTCAGATGCATCAATTTCTTCTGACACATCACAGAAGGAAGCAGCAGCGGGGACCTCCTCCTCATCACTCATCATTATGTCCATCTCTGTCGTGTTCTCTGCCAGAATTAAATCTGGTGTAACGTCCTCATCTCCTTCATCTTCTTCTGCCAATAATGGTTGCGCATTACTCAGTTCAAGAAACTCATGGGAAAATAACTCCTCTGACTCCAGTGAAGAAGGGGCACCGGTGGTGGAGGAAGTGTTACGTGGGGTGGCCATAGCAGTGGAGGATGAGGAGGATGTTGTGGTAAAGTTAGAAACGGTAGAGGATGGGGTGTGCTGTGTAAGCCAGTCAACTACCTCTTCAGCATTTTGGGAGTTCAGGGTCATTGGCTTTTTAAAACTGGGCAATTTGCTAGGGCCACAGGATTGCATAGCAGCACGGCCCCTAGCACGGCCTCTGCGTGGCGGCCTGCCTTTGCCTGGCATTATTTTTAAAAAAACAACAACAACAAAAACTCAGTTGGTTTTTCTGGAAACGATAATACACACAGCTAGATGGCAGTTTGAAGAAAACAGTGTGCAAATAATGCCTACAAGGTCAACGTATACACAGCTGTGGATACGGATTACGTAAAATATATGAATGCTGCTTGAAAAAAAGTAACTCAAGTGGTTTTTCTAGAGACGATAATATTATCAATATTTAGACAAAATGTGAACAAGCTCACACAGCTAGATGGCGGTTTGAAGAAAACACTGTGTAAATAATGCCTACAAGGTCAACGTATACACAGCGGTGGATACGGATTACGTAAAATATAAGAATGCTGCTTGAAAAAAAGTAACTCAAGTGGTTTTTCTAGAGACGATAATATTATCAATATTTAGACAAAATGTGAACAAGCTCACACAGCTAGATGGCGGTTTGAAGAAAACAGTGTGCAAATAATGCCTACAAGGTCAACGTATACACAGCGGTGGATACGGATTACGTAAAATATAAGAATGCTGCTTGAAAAAAAGTAACTCAAGTGGTTTTTCTAGAGACGATAATATTATCAATATTTAGACAAAATGTGAACAAGCTCACACAGCTAGATGGCGGTTTGAAGAAAACACTGTGCAAATACTGCCCACAAGATCAACGTATACACTACTACAGCGGTGGATACGGATTACGTAAAATATATTATGGCTGCTTGAAAAAAGTCACTCCGGTGTTTTTTCTGGAGACGGTAATATTATGGATATTTAGACAGAATGTGAACAAGGTCACACAGCTAGATGGCAGTTGGTTGAATAACACACTGGGCAAAAAATGCCTACAGGGCAAATAATGCCTAAAAGGTCAACTTATACACTACTACAGCGATGGATACGGATTACGTAAAATTTATTATGGCTGCTTGAAAAAAGTCACTCCGGTGTTTTTTCTGGAGACGGTAATATTATGGATATTTAGACAGAATGTGAACAAGGTCACACAGCTAGATGGCAGTTGGTTGAATAACACACTGGGCAAAAAATGCCTACAGGGCAAATAATGCCTAAAAGGTCAACTTATACACTACTACAGCGGTAGTAAAATAAAAAAAAGTAAAATAAAAAAAAAATGAATATTAAAAAAAAAAAATTACAGTTGGTGCTGCTGAACTACTAGGAGCAGCAGATTAGCACACCAGTCCCACTCCCCAACACTGCTAGACTAATAGCACTGGGCTCTTATAGTAGTAGTAGTAGTAAAACAACAAAAAAATAAATAAAAGCAGTCCTTACAAGGACTACTGTTATTGCAGCAGTCAGCAGATGAGATCAGAAGCAGGACAGCTGCCCACTGCAGCTACATACAGAGCACTGCAGTAGAAGGTAGATTACTAGCCAGCAAAGCTACCTAAGCTTAAATGTCCCTTAAACCCCTGCAGACTTCTGTCCCTCAAATAACAGAGCAGTATCAAAACGATTACTAGCCAGCAAACTTTCAACTGTCCCTGAAATCACTAACAGGCAGCAGCTCTCTCCCTACACTATCTCTTCAGCACACACAGGCAGAGTGAAAAAAACGCTGCAGGGCTTCGGTTTTTATAGGGAAGGGGAGTGGTCCAGGGGAGAGCTTCCTGATTGGCTGCCATGTACCTGCTGGTCTGGGGTGAGAGGGCAAAAAAAAGCGCCAACAATGGCGAACCCAAAATGGCGAACGTCGCGCGACGTTCGCGAACTTCCGGCGAGCGCGAACACCCGATGTTCGCGCGAACAAGTTCGCCGGCGAACAGTTCGCGCCATCTCTACTCCCTAAGATTTAAGGTCTCATCCGGGGCATATGTACTAGGAGTGAAGCCCATAGTAGAGTAAGGTGCACTCAATTTACTATAGCGCTACACCAGCAACCACCTTCACACCAACAACGGTGCCTGCAGGATCCCCAGTATCAGCCTCAGCACTGACTCAATCTCCACCAACCCGTGCTTACTATCCATTGGCCTTACCATTGACTCTGCTTATTTCTGTTCCCAGCAGTAGGTAAAGGCTTTCATGGGGAAAGAGAAGGAGTTCCACTCTGAGATGCAACATTACCAAGCAGAACTTAAGGCCTTGCAGTCTGGATAGGATAGGCTTGTGTTGGTACCAAAACTGTTCCTTTTTCTATATTTATGTATAAATCTTTAAAACATCACAGTAGGAATGATATCTTATTGCCCCAGAGCTGAGGGGTTTAAAATCACACATATTACTGATCATTCCTGTTATGTTTTACGTAGTAGAGGATGAGTAGAGTATAACAGCACTTTATTAGCAGAGTCATGCAGCCATTACACAACAGGAAGCAACTCTTATTTTCACTTTTAAGCCGTCTAGACAGTACTATGTATTCACAGTATAACTATTGTGTGACATCTACAGCCCATTTGTATAAACACCACAATTCCCGCTGCACTTGTGGCAGGGGCATAACGGAACTTGGAAACTCAAAATCTGGAAAATAATGAAGAACGCAGCCCTGTATTTACACCCTAAACAGCCGGTAACTGCTGCAAATGCTACAGCACTAAGAGGTGGTGAATTGCTCTCATCCAAATATCATCTTGCTGTAACTTGCATCAGACTTGTTATATAAGGGTACAGGGGCTCATTTATCAATACATAGTAACCAATCAGCAGTTGGCTTTGTACAGCCAGCTGCAGGTAACCATGGGTTACTGATCATAGGCAAATGTGCCCAGTGTTGATAAATAACCCCCCATTGTGGTGCAGCATTGTCAGGGCCATGCTAGCAGATTAGTACAGGATTCTTTTGCACCCTACAGTCCATTAACTTGTGTATCTGAATTATACATTAGGGGACAGGTGAGGGGCAACAATTAATAAATGTAATGTTGTGAAAGGGAGCACTGTGGGGGGCATTCAAGCAGGGGTCAGCTGCTAAATGTACAAAATATGGTGGCTTGTAACTTGGCATGATATAAATAAGTGTAACCCTTTGCTGGTGCATCTCTTTTACTGTAGCGCACTTTATGAAAAATCAGGTAGACAGTCCCAATCAATTCTGGAATGGATTAAAAAGGCAAAGTTCAGTTCAAACGAAATGTCCCTTCACAGGAGCTTTTATACCCCAAGAAGTGCAACCTTTTCCCAAAGTACCTCTTGTTTGGAACGTTGTAGCTGCTCCCATATAGCTGGTGCATTGCTAATGCCTATACTCATACAGGGGGACCACACTATGAAGCCTTCTAATACCCTCCCTCGGGCAGACACAGCATCCCCAAAGAACCCTTTAATCTTCAGACTCACAAGCTCTCTAGGTGAGCACACAAAGCTTCTTTCTTTATCTTAATGCCCAGCTCCCAACACTTATCCAAAGTCCAAGCACACCAAAGTCTTTTTCCCTGGAATCCATTCACAGGCAATATTTCTCTGTTACCTTGAGCTCTAGATTCTCTATAGTCGAGCTCCACATGATTCTCAGGGTCTCGGTATCCCCAGGTCCATCAAGGGCCAGGCCCAGATTTGTGGCGAGGCCACAAGGGCCCGGGCATGCAGCGGCAGAACAATAGGGGCGGCATGCCACCCAGCCACTTACCAGGGAGCACAACTCCCCAGCACTAGAGGGGGGGTATGCGGGCGGGCACTAGGACCACATGGCCTTGGAGCGCCTGCCCACTAAATCCGGTGCTGCCAAGAGCCAGTCCACCCTTAGGGCCTCTACATTACTGGGGCCTAGACTGCAAGATCCCCCAGCAGCAATCACTCCATCCTGCAGTGAAAAGGGAGGGCACCTCTAATATATAAAGAGAATCTGGAACTGCCAGGCACACTTCAATAGAGTAGATACAGATTGCTCCAAAAAAAAGTTTAAATTTTTTCTAAGTCCCAAAAAACGCTGGCGTCTCTTACTTTTTTAAGGGTGAAGGCTGAAAAAGAGCGATTTTTTTTGAAGGGTACCCTCCTTCCCCCCTTTTTGATAACATATGGCACCTAAACTATACTGTGGGCACATGTGTAGGGCAATAGAACACATTTATTAAGGTTCCCTGGCCTTGTGTAGTGTAATGTGTTTTCTGCTGCATATACGTCCATTGTACTTTAACTGCATGTCGTATGCAATTTTCCGATCGCTAGCATAACTTCAAACCACTGATCATAACATCTCTAGCACAACTTCGCAAACGATCGGTAACTTGTGCGCAACTTCGGATTTCCGTGAATTTGCACAGCCCTGGCAAATCTACACCTGGCGAAGTGCAACGAAGGCAACGTGGTGCAAATTCGGAGGTAAGTAAATTTGCCCTATGGATCCCTGCATTAGCAGCACATTGAAATTTTACCATGCATAGGCTGTGTAACAGTAGCTGGTGCCAGTCCTTGCTATCAGATAACTTGTCTCTTTCTGGAAACTTGTGCCCAGCAATAAAAGTCCTTATGCTTTATACACAGGTAACATGTAGTTACTATGAGAACTTGTAACCCAGCCCTCCAGTAGCTCTTCTTTCTCTCTCTCTCCAGGGCAGAGAGCAGCCTTAATTGTGACCCCACCTTTTTACTCCAGGTGAGACTAATCACCTCCCTGCTACTCACAGCCTCATTTTCACATCCCTCTGCTTCATAGAGGATTCTGGGAGGGATATACTTTCCATCTATGATTTCCCCAACCATGCTACAATATATAAAGTATATAGGCCAGAGCAGCCATGTGCTTAGGGTCCATTTTTGTTAATCCCCTTACCTGGGCAGGCAGAAAGGAGGGAGTAGAGACTAGACAGGTCAGGTCTAGTAAGGACAGGTTACTCACCTTCATAGGTCACTCTATGAGTGACAGATAGACAGAATATTTAGCTGAGCAGCTTCAGGCTCCTCCGAGCATTGTGAGTGAATTAAGATCCCAGGTACTAATTGCTCAGAAGTAGTGTAGTGTAGTGTACAGACCTAGGAATGATAATTCCCCTGGGTTCCACTTAGGGAAAAAGCGGAAAGCTGGGTGTACCTCCATAGACAATGTTTATGTTCTGTTCCCTAGGGTGACTGTAAATGAATGCTATGTACAATAATTGGGTGCCAGTGGATACGTGAATTTTTTCTCCGAGTATCCCCACGGAAATGACGCTCAGACTCCATAAAAAAACTACACAACGTGAAAATTGTCGCCCATAGACTTTAATGCATTTTGGGGGAATTTTCGCCGGTGGTGAATTTTTGGCAAAGTGAAATGGGTCAGATTCTCAAACTTTGTGCAAATTATACTGACCATTGGTACATGTGAGTATGTGCCTATTCACTGTTGTTCCTGCTCATCTCTATGTGAAATCCCTTGTGGATTACTTGGTTTAATAAATACGTTCTCTGTTTAATTTGCACAAAGTTTGAGAATCTGACCCATTTCACTTTGCCAAAAATTCACCACCGGCGAAAATTCCCCCGAAATGCATTAAAGTCTATGGGCGACAATTTTCACGTTGTGAAGTTTTTTTATGGAGTCTATGAGTATCATTTCCATGGGGAAACTCGGAGAAAAAATTCACTCATCCACTGGCACCCAATTATTGTGCACAGCATTCATTTACAGTTGTACAACACCCTGCCTCCACATCATTGCGAGGGCTCCACCCCTGGGAGCAAATTATTGAGGCAAAGCTCATAGTTGGAGAAGTGCCACTCAATTTACTATAGTGTTACAGCAACTTTAATGCAATTGCTTTCTCTGCACTAGAAGAGACAAAATTATGTTTTTTAGACCAGAATCTAGGCTCTTAAAGTCGCCAGTAAAGTGATCTTTTTTTAAGTGTCCTGGATTCCATTTGGCTAAAACCAAAAAAAACAACACAGGGTTAATTTCACAGCAACTCCACCTACCACTGTTTTCCCCAAAGAAGAATGGAACATTCCAGTCTCCAATAGAATCTCCCAGGCAAAGTGACTGTCATACAAACTGGAGGGATGAGTCCAAGTGGGGGAGTTTGGGTTGATTTGGGTAGAATTAGACACAAACACTGAGTGGAACAGACACATTTATAGATTTTATTGTAAAACAGACAATACAGAGGCTCAGTATGAATAAGTAGTGTAATTACAATGTGACGAATAAAGAGGAGAGGAGTGTGGAGATGTGAATGGTACTGCTTCAAATTGTATATAATATGTACTAAAATCTGTCACACTGGTTTTAATGCAAGTGTTCACATGGACTGACAGACCTATGCTGGGTGCATGGTATTCCTTTGTGTTACTTTTCCTTTTCTCCATTAGGCTGGCCACCTAATGCACTTTCCTTTCTTTACTCTAAATCTGTCAGCACCTGTGAACCATGCATGGAATTAACTAGCTTGTGTTAAAAAAAAACCTTACTGGTATCGTGTGTTACATTTAAATGTGTAAGGTAAATACTACATATGCATTGGAAATGTAATTTGTGGTAACTATTTTGAGAAGGATTTTAAAATACAGCATAATTGCAAATGCAGCTTTGAAGTTAAATGTTTTACCTGTGATACAGCCTGGTGTGGGGGTTTGCACCTCTTAAGAGGCAGGCCAGCAGCACTTCCTGGAATTTAAAGGGAATGCTGCAGTGCATGGTGGGAGTTCTGACTCCTATAAAAGGCTGGAGTGATAAGAAAGCAGGGGAGTCCTTTGTAAAGCACAAGTTGGAAGTGCTAGTTTAAACAAGTGGTGCTGTATGATGTAGAAATCATTTTTTTAATTTGTAACAGTCCCCTTTGCAAGTTTCTGAACTGTTAAATAAGAGTCTCTTATAGTTTTTTTTATGGATGTCTGAAATAAACCTCTGATTTTTTTTTTCATCAAGAAGAGTACTTTTTTTTTTGAAAAAATTTCCCCATACCTCACAGGGGGTATAATAACAAGAGGTGAGTTTGCTTAAGTTCTAGTAACCCATAGCAACCAATTGGCAGTTCACATTTACAGATCTAATGGATTGAAATGAAGAATGGGATTGGTTGTAGGGGTTAATAGAATTACAGAGAAGCCTTTGCACCTGCTAATACATAGAATATATTACAAAAACATTAGTATAAAGGTGTAATGGGTGAATAACAGATGAACTACAGAGTAGGTTGGTATTATAATGTACAAGTGGCATTGCCTTTATCTGTTATCCTTCTCAACTATACCATCTCCTTTATATCTTCTCATTAATAATCATTCCTTCATCTCTTATCACCCAACAACTGCCAGACTTCTCCTGAAATAAAGCAATGGGCTCTCCAATAAACTGGCCAATCTAAATTCCAAGTTACATGACATCCTAGAGTTTCTCTCCATAATGTTACTGAGTATCCATCTCATCTTCATCATTGGGCTCAGGATCTATCTCCATTCCATGGTTGGTGTCTCTCAGTTCTGCTGTACAGGCTTCATTCCATAGCTCTGTAAATCACATACACACACAAAGAATTGAGCTCTCATTGCCAATGAATATAACCAATCATTGTTTCTCTTAGATTCCCTTTAGCAACACAGCAACACAGAAGGAAACTATAAATAGCTCTCACTATAGAATATAATAATTGTATCAGGATTCATAGAGAAGGGGCACAAATCCCACTTAGTTAAGCAATGTTTATTGGGGGCTCGGTACCACTAGACAAGACATAAACCCTTTTGATGACTTTTCTATGTTAGACCCCTTGCACTGCTTGACACCAACCTCCCTTATGGTGCAAAGTTGGGTTATATTAATAGATAGGTATTACTAATGATTAAATAAGTTATGAGAGACCCCACCCCCCACTTACAGTTGGTTTCATCTCTAAGTGGATAAAATGGAAAAGCCATAGATAGAGATAGATAAATAGATGCTACTGAATATAACATGTGGAATGAAAAGACCTGTAGGACTGTAAGCTCTGGCCACTCGTTGGCTTCATCCTTCTTCTTGTTGGTTTAAAACACTATTTACTTGGAAAGACATTCATATACATGATATTCTAGATCAGCTCCACTGCACTATGAGTAGATGGTAATTTTGTACAATGTGTGTACAATGTGATGTGAAAGATACTATCAGGGCTTGTGTCTTACATCTCCCTACTACAGGCATCATGTACAGTTCTACTGCCCCCTATCTGTTGGGCTGACTGGAAAAGAACAGGGATGGCACAGCTAATGGATAATTATATTACTAGTAATTAGTCTCTTCTTTCTTCCTGCATTTTTACTTTCTGGGAGCTACAATTCTGATTTTTATCTGGTGAGGAGAAGATACGCCCCCATATTCACACAATAGGAGGATGGGATTCAAATGGGGGCAGCACACAGGGTGTTGATGTTTAAGAATTGTTTGAGACTTAAGAAACAATATAAGAATTTCCACAGAAAAAGTCTTGGGTAATGTCACTGCTCATGGTACAAGAATCTCTCATCAACCACTGTCTAGAGGCAGATCTGCATAGAAATGAAGCAGTAATAATAATAATACTGACCATGACTGGGAATCTCAGTGATGTGTGAGGGACCCCAGATATTGCCATTAGGAGGGAGTTGATCATTAACTGAAGGAGGTAGATCAGTGGGGTGAGTGTTTATTACAGTAAAAAAGATCCAAAGAAATGGCAGTTAGTGTTAGTGGCACTCAATGCAAAATGACCTCCTCACTCTAGGACTGGAGCCTCAAACTTGGCATCATACTATAACGCTGGGTGGGGTTATATGTGCCCCCAACCTGCATGTACAATGATTGCACTTTTAGTTCTACCCATTTTATATGAATCATGTGGGGAAAATGCCCATTTGCCCCTTTATCCACTAAAACTGATGTATTGATTGTGAGAGCCAACAGAGACTGTGTGAGATCTCTCCATATTCAGTGTATATAAGATATACAGTTACAGGATCTCTTATCCAGAATGTACTGGGGATCTTTCCACATGTGGGCTCTGTGCTTTAACGTTAAACATAATTCTGTTTATGGTGCAAATGGTGTAAAAATTTGTGCACACAGCTTATGAGGTATACTGCATCCCGCCACTGGTTACCTGCACAGAACTTACCCTGCACTTGCAGTGGGCCGGTCCCTCTCCATATTCTGTGTTGTAGAGTGGGATGTTCCACCATACAGAAAAATTCCACCCCATTGTCAGTGAGTGGGGAAGGAGTGAAGGACAAAGTGGCAGTGCAGGAGAAATGTCTATAGTCCTCTCTGAGTTTGGGGATCTTGTACTTGTCTCCAGGACTCACAGGGAACCCCTCCTGGTCTCCTTCCTCCTTTCTGTACCATGTGACTGTAAGGGCAGCAGGGAGGCACCTGGAGATCTTACACTGAAATGTGGCCTCTTCCCCAGGGACAAGGCTGGGGGTCACTATCTCCCCAATTTCTGGGGCCCAAGGGAAACCTGCAGAATAAAGTCAAATTAGTATGTCTGTTATGATTCCTAAGAAAGAGAAATGATTTGGGTTATTTGTGGCTCTTGTATTGGCCAACTGAGGTGAGTATCCCCCAGTCCCCCTAACTACAGTATCAATAAATACAAGTTTTATTTATAATATCTTTCTCTGCTGTGACCAACATGGAGAGATTGATAATTTAATTATCTCTAGTTCCTGCTTTTACATTCTACAGTTTAGGAATTCTGTGTTTTTGTTCCCTTACCTGGATCTAGAACTGATATTTCTCTTATTTCTGGACCTTCCATGGTTTCATGTTTCCAGGTGACGGACACTCGGGACTTTGGATCTCTCAGTTTGTTTCCCGACACTTTGCAGTTACTCTCAATGTTCCAAGTCTCATCAGAATTCTGGGTCAAACTCCGTGTTGATGATAATTTATTTTTAGATGGTCCTGTTACTGTATGTAATGCCACTCAGTCTGTATCTCCTTGGGATAAAAACTCAGGAGCTTCAGAGAGAAAAGTACTTCTCCGGAGTAACAACAGAGGGTGATATTCACAGGCTGGGGCATCAGGGGTTGGGCTGGAACACAACATTACATCAATACAGAGACAAATGGGAAAATAATCATTGATAAATATCTCTAGTGACTGTTCCATATCTATTATCATTCAGTATAAATATAACATGTGATAAATCAGTGTAAATATAATATGTGATAAATCTCTTTTATGAAATAAAGCCAGAAGTTCTTTTCTTAATGTTTTATATACAACTAGTTTGCCCACTAAATACATGTAATAGACCCGTGTGACACTTCATTAATCACATCCCCCCAATGAGATGTTGTGTCTCCTGTAACATTAATTTACTCCCCTCTTTTAGGGTAATGGTCTCACCCTGGGGCATTTGAATGAGCTTTGTGCTCCTCACTTTCCCCAACTTACCTGAAATCATTATATATCCTGATATCAAGTCATATAATGATCCAATTGAGAGATTTTCAAACGCCCTTTCATGTTCCCATTTAGAATGAAGAGGAATTAGGATTAAATATATCCAGTCAATAAAATTCCAGTTCCTAATGCATTTCGTGTGTCATCACATGTTCTCATGCCTATTGCCACGTTCAGCACCCTAAATCCAGAAGCAATGCTAAGCTCCCTGGTCTCGGCTCTCACTTCTGCCTTTAACAGCCGCCTTTCACCTCGGGAGGAGCCCTCGGCTAATTGGATGCCGCCAGGTCTTATTAAGAGAGGAGCCAAGCAAAGGTTCTGGACATGCAAAGGGGCACGATTGTCTCACCAAGGATACTGGATGGAAGAACACAACTTGGAAGGCAGGCCAGACAGTACAGCGTGGAACAGGCAGGCCAGACCAGCACAAGCAGAGTTAGAATTAGTCAGACAGGCCGGAATCAGGATTGGAGAGCGTAGAATAAACAGGCAGGCAAGGAGATAGGAGAGTTCAGAATAAACAGCCAGACAAGGCAAGCGTGAATAACAGAAGAGGAACAGGAAAAGCACCAGGAACAACCTAAATTGAACCTAACAATGGGCGATGTTTCAACTACTGAGATCCCTTTAAATAGTTTGAATCTCACATCTTTGCGCGATGACATCATCATGACGGCGCATAAAACCAGAAGCGTGCGGCTGCACACGCCATAGGAAAACCAGCGCTGAAGGGGACAAGACGCAAGACAAGGCGCATGTGATGGGCATGCACCCCCGCATGCCAGCGAGTGGAGCACTAGACCACCAGGGTAACTATTCCTCATTACACCTATGAGTACGTGTGATGACACATGAAACACGTTAGGTGAATTGATGGGGAAATAAGCCTTTTTTAAAATCACCGCTGTCTGATGATCTGTGAAAGTGTGCGCAACATTGCAATTTTATGTTTATGTCTCTCAAAGCTGGGGGTTTAGGGCGCTGCACCCGGAACTGGGAGTTCAAGCGGTGAGTTACCTGCATATACTGAATGCCTGTGAACGTAGATTGAATAAGCAAAAGGTCCGGGATATTTGCACCCGGGCCCACCAAGTTATAGGGTGAGCAGTGGCAATAATTAGCCTGAACAGAGTTCGAGCACAACCAACTTATTGTTATATGAATTAAATATATCCAGCACTTCATCATTATGTCCCTAATAACACAGGGTGAGGTGAGATCTCTGGGACAATGTCAATATGTCACACAGATGGAAATTTCATATTTAATACATTAAAGGTGGCCATACATGGAGAGATCCGCTTGTTTGGCGATGTCGCCAAACGAGCGGATCTCCCTCAGATATGCACACCTTGAGGTGGGCAATATTGGGCAGATCCGATCGTGGGCCCTAGGGCCCAACGATCGGATCCTAGCATTCGGTAAACGGGCGGTCGGATCGCGGGACCGCATCAACGAAGAGATGCGGCCGCGATCCGACGGGATTTTCTGTCCCATCCGATCGAGATCTGGCTGACTTTCGGCCAGATCTCGATCGGGAAGCCCGTTGGGGGCCCCCATACACGGGCCAATAAGCTGCCGACACAGTCTGTCTGCAGCTTTTATCGGCCCGTGTATGGCCACCTTAAGAGGCCTATTTATCATGCTGTGTAAAAAGTGGAGTGAAACATTATTGGCGATGTTGCTCATAGCAACCAATCAAATCTTGAACTGTTGAAATCTAATTGCTGATTATTGGCAACATCACCAGTAAATGCTTCACTCCACTTTTTACACAGCGTGATGATTCCTAAGTATTGCCGAGTCTTTCCTTAATGTTTGACCCTTTACTTATTTGCATTTCATCTGACATCAAACAGTCACAACTGTATATATTTTATGGATTTATTCTTTACACTATTTGCTACTATTAATCCAATATGGCGCATACATTAGACTAGATTGGTTTCCAGGCAGGACCCAACCTCTCTATAAGTTCGTCTACCCGGGGCATGGGATAGGCATCAAATTTGGAAATTTCGTTGAGTTTTCAGAAATCATTGCAGAGACATATTTGAGAGACATATTCCAAAACACTTTTGTGGGGAGTAGCTTCACTCTCCCAAGCCTCCTTTACAATATCAAGCAGTCCCCGGGGCCTGCGCCCGTATACCAACTCAAAGGGGGAGAAGCCTGTGGACGCCTGAGGCACCTCTCGAATTGCGAATAAAAGAGCAGGTAATAAACAATCCCAATCCTTACCATCTTTTTGCACCACCCACTTAAGCATTGTTTTTAAGGTCTTATTAAAACGTTCAACCAAGCCATCTGTCTGAGGATGGTAGACAGATGTATGTAACTGCTTTATCTGGAACAAGTTACACACACCGGCCATAACCTTTGACATGAATGGGGTACCCTAGTTTAGGCCCTTATTACCTTGATTCAGAGGACCCCAGAGGTTTTAATATAACAAAGGTGTCTTGCACATTTTATGTTCTGTCTGAAAACTTTTGGAGAGAGTTATTGTTATGTTTTAGGTAGCCGAGGAGGAGGAGAGTATAACATATCTAGTATAGGTAAATCTAAAACAGTGCTTTATTAGTAGAGTCACATGCAGCCATTCCACAACAGTAACTTTGACTTTTAAAGGAAAACTATACCCCCAAAATTAACACTTAAGCAACAGATAGTTCATATCATATTAAGTGGCATATTAAAGAATCTTACCAAACTGGAATATATATTAAGTAAATATTGCCCTTTTACATTTCTTGCCTTGAGCCACCATTTTGTGATGGTCTGTGTGCTGTCTCAGAGATCACCTGACTAGGAATACTGCAGCTCTAACTGTAACAGGAAGAGATCACCTGACCAGAAATACTGCAACTCTAACTGTAACAGGAAGAGATCACCTGACCAGAAATACTGCAGCTCTAACTATAACAGGAAGAGATCACCTGACCAGAAATACTGCAGCTCTAACTGTAACAGGAAGAAGAAGTGTGGAAGCAAAAGACACAACTCTGTCTGTTAATTGGCTCATGTGACCTAACATGTATAGTTTGTTGGTATGTTTGTGAGTACAGTGAATCCTACGATCCCAGGGGGCGGCCCTTATTTTTTAAAATGGCAATTTTCTATTTATGATTACCCAATGACACATACTACTAGAAAAATATATTATTATTAAAATGGTTTATTTAAATGAAGCAGGGTTTTACATATGAGCTGTTTTATGCAATATCTTTTTATAGAGACCTACATTGTTTGTGGGGTTTAGTTTTCCTTTAAGCTGACAGGAAGTATGCACAGTCTGGGCACAATGACATCTACAGGCCATTTGTATAAACACCACAGTTATTCGTTTGTGTTATGTTGGATAAGTGTTGGATAGAGTGAAAAAAAAACAGGGCATCTGTGAAGAAAAATAAACAAGGATGGGGCAAGCACTGAGTGGTTAGATGATTCTAGCAGCAAGATTTAGGAGGAAGACTGCTGAATCCAGAAAAGAAAGTCTTTGCTATACTCCTCATGGCAAATTAAATGCAAGTGGATAAGTGTTCTAGTTGGCTCTGTTCTGATTAATATATATATTTGTATGTGCAGATGTGGTGCAAGCCCGAATACGTATTGTTTCCACCAACAGTTCTTTAACCCTTTGCCTGCCAAGCACGTACGCTGTACGTTCTGGCAGGCAAGGGCTCAGACTGCCAAACACGTACCTTGTACGTTGTTTGGTATTTCCTGCTTTCTAATGTGATCTGCGGCTTGCAGGGGAAGGAAACAGCCGCAGATCACTTTGCAACCCCCTAGGCAACGCGCACCTGGTCCTCGATCCCCTGCTGGCCCCACTGATCGACTCCCCACCCGACCCCAAGATCCGCCGACTACCCAAACACTAACCGTGTCGGATTTCAAGCAGCTCTTCTTTTCTTCTGTGATCTGCGGCTCGCGCTGCTGGGAAAAGCCGCAGATCACTTGCCAGCCTATTAGGCAACGAGCTCCGGGTCCTCAGTAGCCTGCTGGCCCCACGATCATTCCCCCACGTGACCCCCAAGCAGCGCCAACGTCTGCTGACACGTGGCTGCTTCTGGGGTAAAACATCCTGCCTCTCAGCACCGCCCCCCTTCTTCTCTGCTGGTGCTGATCTGCCTGGGAGCCTTCCTGCTGCGGACCTCCAGTTGTGTTCGAGAGGGGGAGACTTTGCCTATCCCCAGGTACAAAATTTACTTTATTACACTTTGTTTTTATCAAACTTGTTTTTTTTTTTTTTTTTTACTTTTTTCAATTTCTCACTTCTTTCCCCCACTATATTTGTATATTTGTATATTTGTACACCCATATACCCACACCAATACTCACATATATACACACACCTTTGCAAGAGTATACACCTGCATAATTATATTTATTTGCTGTCATTTTATCATTTTCGCTTTTTCTGATTTTTTTATTGAATATTCTGTTCTGTTTTGCTTATGTATCTTTAGTATAGTTTTGCTGTTTGGTGCTTTGGTATAGAAAGATATATTTTACTTTGTTTGATCCGTCAGAATATGTACTTTCCAAAAATATATGGTTTTCTAGGTTTTTTTTACAGTTTGGGGCTCTTACGGCACATAACGCACAGTTGGGGCTCTCTATTCAGCAGCTGAGTTGGCCGGTGTGAAAATTCAAATGCACATTTTTCATTTTGGGTCCGTACACACCACATACTTTGGTAAAGCTATGAATATTGGCCATCAAACTATTCAGTAGACCGCTGACGTCAATATTTAGGGTGATTTTTCTTTGTATGTAAAACATTCTGTGAGATAAATGGGTCCAATTGCAATATATTTAGGCAATTTTCAGAAATGTAAAAATTGTTGCTTTTATCGCCAAATTTAGGAAAGGCTTGCGACTTGGTACTTTGTAGTACAAAGACATGCATACCCAATTTAGATTCGTGGGAATGTGTACTTTCCGAAAATATATGGTTTTCTGGGGTGAATTTACCTTTTTCTACTTTTGCCCCCCCCAAAACGATGTAAATGTCTTGATTTTGCAGTATCTGAAATGACAGACCATATAGGGGTCTTCCTTTTGGGGCCCCTATATGCCACGTGCGTGGGTACACCTATACATATTGGGCATCAAACTGTTCAGAGGACCCTAGGCTTTCATATTTGGGGTGATTTCTCTTGATACCTAAAAGTATGTGGGTAATACGATGCTGCAGGCTAGAAATTTTGAGGTGATTTTTGGAAACATCGCCAAAATCACCAAATTTAGGAATGTTTTGCGGCTTGGTACTTTGGAGTACAAAGACATGCATACCCAATTTAGATTCGTGGGAATGTGTACTTTCCGAAAATATATGGTTTTCTGGGGTAAACTTACCCTTTTCTACTTTTGCCCCCCCCAAACAATGTAAATGTCTTGATTTTGCAGTATCTGAAATGGCAGACCATATGGGGGTCTTCTTTTGGGGCCCCTATATGCCACGTGCTTGGGTACACCTATACATATTGGGCATGAAACTGTTCAGAGGACCCTAAGCTTTCATATTTGGGGTGATTTCTCTTGATACCTAAAAGTATGTGAGTAATACAATGCTGCAGGGTAGAAATTTTGAGGTGATTTTTGGAAATGTCACCGAAATCACTACATTTAGGAATGATTTGCAGCTTGGTACTTTGGAGTACAAAGACATGCATACCCAACTTAGATTTGTGGGAATGTGTACTTTCCGAAAATATATGGTTTTCTGGGGGGAATTTACCCTTTTCTACTTTTGCCCCACCCAAAACAATGTAAATGTCTTGATTTTGCAGTATCTGAAATGACAGACCATATAGGGGCCTTCCTTTTGGGGCCCCTATATGCCATGTGCGTGGGTACACCTATACATATTGGGCATCAAACTGTTCAGAGGACCCTAGGCTTTCATATTTGGGGCGATTTCTCTTGATACCTAAAAGTATGTGGGTAATACGATGCTGCAGGCTAGAAATTTTGAGGTGATTTTTGGAAACGTTGCCAAAATCACCAAATTTAGGAATGTTTTGCGGCTTGGTACTTTGGAGTACAAAGACATGCATACTCAATTTAGATTCGTGGAAATGTGTACTTTCCGAAAATATATGGTTTTCTGGGGTAAACTTACCCTTTTCTACTTTTGCCCCCCCCCAAACAATGTAAATGTCTTGATTTTGCAGTATCTGAAATGGCAGACCATATGGGGGTCTTCTTTTGGGGCCCCTATATGCCACGTGCTTGGGTACACCTATACATATTGGACATCAAACTGTTCAGAGGACCCTAAGCTTTCATATTTGGGGTGATTTCTCTTGATACCTAAAAGTATGTGAGTAATACAATGCTGCAGGGTAGAAATTTTGAGGTGATTTTTGGAAATGTCACCGAAATCACCACATTTAGGAATGATTTGCAGCTTGGTACTTTGGAGTACAAAGACATGCATACCCAATTTAGATTCGTGGGAATGTGTACTTTCCGAAAATATATGGTTTTCTGGGGGGAATTTACCCTTTTCTACTTTTGCCCCCCCCCCAAAACGATGTAAATATCTTGATTTTGCAGTATCTGAAATGACAGACCATATAGGGGCCTTCCTTTTGGGGCCCCTATATGCCATGTGCGTGGGTACACCTATACATATTGGGCATCAAACTGTTCAGAGGACCCTAGGCTTTCATATTTGGGGTGATTTCTCTTGATACCTAAAAGTATGTGGGTAATACGATGCTGCAGGCTAGAAATTTTGAGGTGATTTTTGGAAACGTTGCCAAAATCACCAAATTTAGGAATGGTTTGCGGCTTGGTACTTTGGAGTACAAAGACATGCATACTCAATTTAGATTCGTGGGAATGTGTACTTTCCGAAAATATATGGTTTTCTGGGGTAAACTTACCCTTTTCTACTTTTGCCCCCCCCCCAAACAATGTAAATGTCTTGATTTTGCAGTATCTGAAATGGCAGACCATATGGGGGTCTTCTTTTGGGGCCCCTATATGCCACGTGCTTGGGTACACCTATACATATTGGGCATCAAACTGTTCAGAGGACCCTAGGCTTTCATATTTGGGGTGATTTCTCTTGATACCTAAAAGTATGTGGGCAATACGATGCTGCAGGGTAGATATTTTGAGGTGGTTTTTGGAAATGTCGCCAAAATCACCAAATTTAGGAATGGTTTGCGGCTTGGTACTTTGGAGTACAAAGACATGCATACCCAATTTAGATTCGTGGGAATGTGTACTTTCCGAAAATATATGGTTTTCTGGGGTGAACTTACTTTTTTCTACTTTTGACCCCCCCAAAACGATGTAAATGTGTTGATTTTGCAGTATCTGAAATGACAGACCATATGGGTGTCTTCCTTTCGGGGCCCCTATATGCCACGTGCTTGGGTACACCTATACCTATTGGGCATCAAACTGTTCAGAGGAACCTAGGCTTTCATATTTGGGGCGATTTATCTTGATACCTAAAAGTATGTGGGTAATACGATGCTGCAGGGTAGAAATTTTGAGGTGATTTTTGGAAATGTCGCCAAAATCACCAAATTTAGGAATGGTTTGCGGCTTGGTACTTTGGAGTACAAAGACATGCATACCCAATTTAGATTCGTGGGAATGTGTACTTTCCGAAAATATATGGTTTTCTGGGGTGAACTTACCCTTTTCTACTTTTACCCCCCCAAAACGATGTAAATGTCTTGATTTTGCAGTATCTGAAATGACAGACCATATGGGGGTCTTCCTTTTGGGGCCCCTATATGCCACGTGCGTGGGTACACCTATACATATTGGGCATCAAACTGTTCAGAGGACCCTAGGCTTTCATATTTGGGGTGATTTCTCTTGATACCTAAAAGTATGTGGGCAATACGATGCTGCAGGGTAGATATTTTGAGGTGATTTTTGGAAACGTCGCCAAAATCACCAAATTTAGGAATGGTTTGCGGCTTGGTACTTTGGAGTACAAAGACATGCATACTCAATTTAGATTCGTGGGAATGTGTACTTTCCGAAAATATATGGTTTTCTGGGGTGAACTTACTTTTTTCTACTTTTGACCCCCCCAAAACGATGTAAATGTGTTGATTTTGCAGTATCTAAAATGACAGACCATATGGGTGTCTTCCTTTCGGGGCCCCTATATGCCACGTGCTTGGGTACACCTATACATATTGGGCATCAAACTGTTCAGAGGAACCTAGGCTTTCATATTTGGGGCGATTTATCTTGATACCTAAAAGTATGTGGGTAATACGATGCTGCAGGGTAGAAATTTTGAGGTGATTTTTGGAAATGTCGCCAAAATCACCAAATTTAGGAATGGTTTGCGGCTTGGTACTTTGGAGTACAAAGACATGCATACCCAATTTAGATTCGTGGGAATGTGTACTTTCCGAAAATATATGGTTTTCTGGGGTGAACTTACCCTTTTCTACTTTTACCCCCCCAAAACGATGTAAATGTCTTGATTTTGCAGTATCTGAAATGACAGACCATATGGGGGTCTTCCTTTTGGGGCCCCTATATGCCACGTGCGTGGGTACACCTATACATATTGGGCATCAAACTGTTCAGAGGACCCTAGGCTTTCATATTTGGGGTGATTTCTCTTGATACCTAAAAGTATGTGGGCAATACGATGCTGCAGGGTAGATATTTTGAGGTGATTTTTGGAAACGTCGCCAAAATCACCAAATTTAGGAATGGTTTGCGGCTTGGTACTTTGGAGTACAAAGACATGCATACTCAATTTAGATTCGTGGGAATGTGTACTTTCCGAAAATATATGGTTTTCTGGGGCGAACTTACCCTTTTCTACTTTTGCCCCCCCCCCAAAACGATGTAAATGTCTTGATTTTGCAGTATCTGAAATGACAGACCATATGGGGGTCTTCCTTTTGGGGCCCCTATATGCCATGTGCGTGGGTACACCTATACATATTGGGCATCAAACTGTTCAGAGGACCCTAGGCTTTCATATTTGGGGTGATTTCTCTTGATACCTAAAAGTATGTGGGTAATACGATGCTGCAGTGTAGAAATTTTGAGGTGATTTTTGGAAATGTCACCGAAATCACCACATTTAGGAATGATTTGCAGCTTGGTACTTTGGAGTACAAAGACATGCATACCCAATTTAGATTCGTGGGAATGTGTACTTTCCGAAAATAAATGGTTTTCTGGGGTGAACTTACTTTTTTCTACTTTTGACCCCCCCAAAACGATGTAAATGTGTTGATTTTGCAGTATCTGAAATGACAGAACATATGGGTGTCTTCCTTTCGGGGCCCCTATATGCCACGTGCTTGGGTACACCTATACATATTGGGCATCAAACTGTTCAGAGGAACCTAGGCTTTCATATTTGGGGCGATTTATCTTGATACCTAAAAGTATGTGGGTAATACGATGCTGCAGGGTAGAAATTTTGAGGTGATTTTTGGAAATGTCGCCAAAATCACCAAATTTAGGAATGGTTTGCGGCTTGGTACTTTGGAGTACAAAGACATGCATACCCAATTTAGATTCGTGGGAATGTGTACTTTCCGAAAATATATGGTTTTCTGGGGTGAACTTACCCTTTTCTATTTTTACCCCCCCAAAACGATGTAAATGTCTTGATTTTGCAGTATCTGAAATGACAGACCATATGGGGGTCTTCCTTTTGGGGCCCCTATATGCCACGTGCGTGGGTACACCTATACATATTGGGCATCAAACTGTTCAGAGGACCCTAGGCTTTCATATTTGGGGTGATTTCTCTTGATACCTAAAAGTATGTGGGCAATACGATGCTGCAGGGTAGATATTTTGAGGTGATTTTTGGAAACGTCGCCAAAATCACCAAATTTAGGAATGGTTTGCGGCTTGTTACTTTGGAGTACAAAGACATGCATACTCAATTTAGATTCGTGGGAATGTGTACTTTCCGAAAATATATGGTTTTCTGGGGCGAACTTACCCTTTTCTACTTTTGCCCCCCCCCCCAAAACGATGTAAATGTCTTGATTTTGCAGTATCTGAAATGACAGACCATATGGGGGTCTTCCTTTTGGGGCCCCTATATGCCATGTGCGTGGGTACACCTATACATATTGGGCATCAAACTGTTCAGAGGACCCTAGGCTTTCATATTTGGGGTGATTTCTCTTGATACCTAAAAGTATGTGGGTAATACGATGCTGCAGTGTAGAAATTTTGAGGTGATTTTTGGAAATGTCACCGAAATCACCACATTTAGGAATGATTTGCAGCTTGGTACTTTGGAGTACAAAGACATGCATACCCAATTTAGATTCGTGGGAATGTGTATTTTCCGAAAATATATGGATTTTTGGGGTGAACTTACTTTTTTCTACTTTTGACCCCCCCCAAAACAATGTAAATGTGTTGATTTTGCTGTACCTGAAATGACAGACCATATGGGGTCTTCCTTTTGGGGCCCCTGTATGCCACGTGCTTGAGTACACCTATACATATTGGGCATCAAACTGTTCAGAGGACCATAGGCTTTCATATTTGGGGTGATTTCTCTTGATACCTAAAATTATGTGGGTAATACGATGCTGCAGTGTAGAAATGTTGAGGTGATTTTTGGAAATGTCACCGAAATCACCACATTTAGGAATGATTTGCAGCTTGGTACTTTGTAGTACAAAGACATGCATACCCAATTTAGATTCGTGAGAATGTGTACTTTCCGAAAATATATGGTTTTCTGGGGTGAACTTACTTTTTTCTACTTTTACCCCCCGCAAAACGATGCAAATGTGTTGATTTTGCAGTATCTGGAATTACAGAACTGATAGCTCAAATGAGGTGTCTACATTTTTGGGCCCCTATATGCCACATGTTTGGGTACACCTATATATATTGGGCATCAAATTGTTCAGCGGACCCCAGGCTTTCATATTTGGGGTGTTTTACATTGATACCTAATGATTTGTGGGAGATATGATTCTGTAGATTGGAAGCTTTGAGGTAATTTTTCAAAAAATTCACCAATTTCTATAAAACATTATAACTTTAGGAAACAATTGCAACTTGGTAGTTTGGAGTACAACGATATATTTACCCATTTTTGATTCACCAGAATCTGTTCTTTCTAATAATGGGTAGTTTTCTAGGGTAAACCTACTGTTAGTGGAATGTTTGGCCTTGAAATCAGAAGTATGCTGTTTGGGGAGCGGTGCTTTGGAAATTTGGTTGTGTACTGCTTGTAGATTTTGATCTATACAAGTGAGAAATCTCCATAAAACGATATATATTTGGTATTGCCGCGTTCAGGAGACATAGACCTTTCCAAATAGGCTGTGTTCTCATACATAAAGTAAATGATGTTTCTGATATATGTGATTGTTCTTTGTGAAACATGATTTTTTTCATTTTATTGGACACTTAGAAGCCAATATTTTTTTACAGAAGTAGAATTACACCAAAATTCCTGCATATTTTGAAAGTTCAGGTTGTCCTGAAAAAAACTATATATTGTTTTGCTGGGTAAACTAAAAGACTGCCCCAGGAAAGGCCCTTAAAGTGAAAGAGTGCAAAATATCTAAAAACTGCTTGGCAGTAGATGTTCGCATCTAGGACAAAACGGCTGGCAGGGAAAGGGTTAAGAGAAGGTCAAAGCCTCTAATTATTGGGTTAAAGGCAGTGCTATGTGTGTAGCATGAGGCATGTGGGACCTTTTGTTATAAGAAGTCTCTCGGTGCATTTCAGAAGGGCTCTTTGGCTTCTTTTAGAATTTTTATCCCTAACCAATATGGTTCTTTTGTTTGACTTTGACAGTAAATCAGACAGAGAAGAATAAAAAGCACTGAAAAAATGTACCTTGGATTCACGAAAGAAGAAAATCAAATATGATAGAGACATTTGAAAAAGGTCAATGTAGATCTTTATGAGTCTATTGAGCATTTTAGAGTTTCTGTAAAGAACGTGAGAGCTCGCAGTGACATAACAAGTGGAAAGGAGATGCGCTGAAAAGAACAGAGAGTGCCAAACCCAGGAACCAGGACACATGGAAATCCGGGCTAGGGGTTAGCAGAGGACCCTTCAACAGGCACCTGCCCAGCACCCCCTCATTGTAGTGCCCTAGGAAGGTGCCTCTTCTGCCTACCCCTAGTTCTGGCCCTGAAAGAGCACATGTCCCTAATATTGTTGGTGAAACAATAATGTAGGGGTGTGCCAATAGGAAGACTCAAAATACACATGTGCTTTGGCTTAGAATAAATTAAAGACATCATAGAAGAAATGTCACAGTCAGAAAGTGATTTGCTCTGTTTATGCTGCAAGTATCTGGTCTGAAAGACAATGACAGCCCAGTACTATATTAGAATATCTCTAAATTGTTATTTCATACATGTGATATGCTGCTGTATATAAATAATATCAGGGGTTAAAGAAGAAATCTACATAAAATCTTACGAGTCTAAATAAGACTAGATTATGGGTTAGATTTATCAAAATGTAAGATTAGAGCTCCCCACAGAAAAATTCATACACTTTCTATTCATTACTATGGGATTTTAAGAAGTGTATTTATCAAATGATGAACTCTATCTTTCAATTATTGATAAATACGATTCTAAAAATCCCATAGGAATGAATAGGAAGTGAGTAAATTTTCCTGTGATGAGCTCTAATCTCACATTTTGATGAATATGCCCCTATCTATTGGATCTTTAGTTATGGGCAAGGGCTTTTCTGTTCTTGAAAATACTTTGGTTTGTGCTACTGCCACATAGCAAAAAATATATCTATGGTACCACTCAACAAATAAATATAAGATAAGTAAAGGTACAAAAATATAAAGTAGAAAAAATAATAAGGAGAAAACACTCACAGTTCACCTCAGTCCCAAGGTGCAAAAAACAAAAACACTGTATCCAAAGGGTGTGAGGGTCTCCAAAAATAAAGAGGCAAATGTAAAAAGTAGAAAAATTTATTAGGACATGAAGACTTAACGCGTTTCGTGCCTATAGGGGCACTTACTCATAGGCTCATGAGTAAGCGCCCCTATAGGCACGAAACGCGTTAGGTCTTCATGTCCTAATACATTTTTCTACTTTTTACATTTGCCTCTTTATTTTTGGAGACCCTCACACCCTTTGGATACAGCTTTTCTGTTCTTCCCTTATAGAGACTGAAGATCAAAAATACATTACTTACCATAGATGGCTCTTGGCTTAAATTCTCTCTCCTCGCTCTTTCCATCACAGACAAATCTGCACGTGAGACTCACCCCAGAGTGGACAGATACAGAGGGGGTAAATCTCATGGAACTGGACAAATTAAGGAGCCCCTCTTTGCCTGATGTATCAGTACTTTCTCTAGTTGCCACATATCTGCTGAGTCCTTGGGCTGTGGGCTTCTTGCCTCTCCCTGTTGGGGTGTCACAGATCTCCCACACTTTCCCATCTCTCTCTCTTATAATCCATATCACATTTATATCCTTGGGGCAGTAAGAAGCCATGGCATAGAGAGTGACTTCTCTTCCCTTTGTCCATTTGTCTGGCCCCTGAATGTCATTCACACTTCTTCTCCTATGCCAAAATAAAATGGTTTCATGTCACCGTAATGGGCAGATGAGATTATGCATAGTGGACACTGTTCAATGGAGAAAGACTTCAATCTTATTACCTTGTATCTGGAGGGTACCGGTTCTCCTCTCCTCAGCTTTCTCTAAGCTTGGATGTTCCACCCTACAGATGAATTCAGCTCCTTGCTCTGAGCTAATGGTTGAGGTGAAGGTTAAACGAGCTTGACACTGAAATGTCTTGTCTTCTTGCTTCTCCAATTTAATCTCTGGAATCTTGTACTTCTCACTGTGAGACACTGGGAACAAGTCCTCTCCATCCTTCTCCCTCCTGAACCACTTCACAGTAACATACTCAGGGAAGATATTAGATACTTGGCACATCAGTGTGACTGGATTGTTAACAAAGAGATTGGGAGAGGAGGCGCATGCGCGGCGATCCAAGATGGCCGCTGTTTGATCGAGTTCCGGTGCCTCGTCCGTAGTGCAGCCGTTTATTAGCTGACAGACGAGCGACCGGGAACCCTAAGTGAGCGGAATAGGAGTCGGACACTGCGGCCATGGGTAAAAAGAAGCCAAAGGACGCAAAGACCCTATCTCCTTTCCTGAACCGCAGACCGCCACGTGGACTGAAGGGGCAGGCCCAAGATGGCGCCGAGCATTCAAGTAGCGCTTCGGCATCTCCTGCGCACTCGGCTGTCATGGATTCGCAGAGCAATACTGCTCCCGTGTCCCCCCAGTCAGTGACCCACGCGACTTCCAACACTGTGTTGCCAGAGGTGAGCAGGCATGGTCGGGTGGAATATGAGGGGGATGTGGTGACATCCGCAGATCTTTCTGTGCAGCTGGAGGGGCTGTATGATAGGCTCACCAAAACGATTACAGACAGCATAAAGTCTTCTGTCACTGAATTACAGAGAGATATCAGGGACCTGGGAGAACGTACGGATCAGGTAGAGAAAGCCTCTGATGCGCTGTTGCAGCGCCAAACTTTCCTTGAGGATGAAAACGCTGAGCTCCGGGAGGAGGTCCATAAACTACAAAACATGCATGAGGATCTGGAAAATAGAGAACGGAGGCACAATCTACGCATAAGAGGCATCCCAAATAATGTCTCTGCAGCTGATCTGAGAACATATCTAAGATCCCTCTTTTCTACAATTAATCCTGATCTACCCCCTGAGGCTTGGCGCATGGACAGAGCGCACAGGGCCCTAGGCCCAGCTACGCCGATTAACAACACATCCAAAGATGTAATCTGTAGACTCCACTACTACGAAAGTAAGGAATCGATTATTATTAATCTACGTAATCAACCCTCCTATGCATTCCAGGGACATAAGTTGCAAGTCTTCAACGATCTGTCTCCAATGACGCTGGCTAAGAGACGAGCTATGCGTCCGATTACACAAAAGCTGAGAGATGCGCAGATCCCTTACAGATGGGGTTACCCCTTCAGGCTGATTGTGATCCGGAATGGACAGCAATTTATTCTCAGGGACTCAGCCCTAGGGCTTCAATTTCTTGCCCAGTTGGGTATTCCAGCACGGACGGCTGAAGCATCCCCGACGCAGCCTACATCTCCGAGAAGACCGGACCAGACGCCCCTCTGGACAGAGGTTCCATCCAAAGAGAGGAGCTTGCCCAGCACACCTACCAGGCAGTCTGCTTCTCCACAGGGAAGCCCACATCCGTCACTGAATAATTGAGCACCATGTGATTTCGATCTTCTTCGACTGAGGTCTCGGACTTTGGTCTGCGTATCGTAGATGGATTCTATGGTTCAAGAATGGCCCGCGGCTTTTCCTTTAGAGTCAATGAGTAATATTTGGACTTTAGAGGCACCACTCTCGATTGGACAAGGTCCTTAGTCATCCCATGCTCTCTGTAGTAAGGGGATTGACCCCTACATTGGACTTCTCCAGGTTTGGGTGGGAAGCCGTAAGTTGTTTTTTTTTTTTATTAATGCACCTCCATGTTGGAGTATATGGTATATTGCTTATGCAAAGTTGTTTAATGTTATCTACTATGCATGACCGGTCTTTAGAAATTCTAGGCTGCTGCCCCCAATGTAATATGGAGCCATACCCCACAAGTCATTGTTCCTGTACTGGAGTTCCTGACGGCACCTTTAGCAAACTACTGGTATTGGGAGGAAGCCCTGGTATTGGGATGGGTCATTTTGGCCCTTGGGGTGATATCATTGCTTTGCTTATTTGTTCCTCACATTGGTTAAAATTATTTCTATGAATGTGAATGGGTTGAACTCTCCCCTTAAGAGGCAACTTTTAACTAAAGAAATGCATGCCCTCAAATCGGAGATTGTGCTATTACAAGAAACGCACCATAAGAGAGGGGATCCCTGGCGTTTATACCATAAGTCTTTTCCTACCCATATTTTTGCTTCTGGTCCCAACAGGAAGGCCGGGGTGGCAATACTGTTCCGTAGGGATTCTAGATTTCAATGTGAGAAAGTAATACGTGATCCGAATGGTCATTATTTAATTGCCCGGGGACAGATAGATGAGATTCCTCTTCTGATAGCTAATATCTATGTACCGAACAAGCGTTCCATAGCATTTCTCACTAAATGCTTACATAGAATTGAATCTCTCCATTGTTCCAATGTGATTATAGGGGGGATTTTAATATGGTGTTATCCCAAGTTAAAGACAGGGCTCAGATGGAATGTAGTAGGATAATCCCAAGAAGCGAACAAATGTCTATTAAGTTTAGGGACCTGTTGAAAGCCCATGCATTTATCGATGTCTGGAGGGTTGGACATTCTAATGACCGGGAATTCACTCATTATTCCCATGTTCATAAAGTACACACCAGAATTGATTACTTTCTGATGTCCTCACAACTATGTACTATGCGGCATTCCTCCAAAATTCATTCTATCACTTGGTCAGATCACGCCCCCATAGAGTTGACCATAGAGCTACTGAAAACTCAAAGAGATAGAAATGCTTGGTGTTTGAATGAATCATTACTGAAAATTCCAACTATGCGAGAAAAAATTGGGGAGGCCCTCGTGGATTACTTTGCGCTTAATGAAGGGTCAGTAACTTCTCAGGGGATATTATGGGAAGCCCATAAACCGGTTATACGGGGTCATTGCATTTCGTTGGGCGCAGCTCTTAGGAAGTCTACCCATTTGGCTATCCTATCAAATGAGACCTTATTGAAGGAAGCCAAGGAAATACAGGCTAAGTTTCCTAGTAGAACTAGACTGGCAAAAATTTTACAACTGCGGAACCAAATTAAAGATTTAAAAATTCACCAGGTGGAAAGAAGTTTGGTTTCTTTGAAGCAATTGTATTATGAGAGGGCTAATTCCTCCCATACTTTATTAGCGCGTAAGCTGCGCCAGCGAAAGGCAATGACTACTCCACAAGTGATTCACACTCCTGCAGGCCCTACCTCTGACCCCAATAGAATTATGAAGGAGTTCAGTTATTACCATAACTTGTATAATCTGGATCGGACAGGAACACAGAAAGCCCCACATATTAATGGGATTCGATCCTACTTAGAGGACTTGCATTTACCAACTCTAACAGCCGAGGAGCTAGATACCCTTAATATGGATATTGGTGAGGATGAAATTTGGGAAGCGTTAAAAACAATGCCCTCCTCTAAAACCCCGGGACCTGATGGCCTTCCCTATAGCTATTATAAGACTTACAAACAGATCCTGACCCCACATGTGTTACGTATGTTCAACGGTTTTCTGAAAGGTGAGAGGGTCCCCCCTACATTTAAGGAATCATTTATCACACTTATTCCAAAAGAGGGCAAGGATTTGACCAGGTGTAGTAACTATCGCCCTATTTCCCAACTTAATTCCGACTATAAAATTTTAACTAAAATTCTCTCCCTACGGTTGAATCGCTTGCTCCCTAAACTAATCCATCTGGATCAAGTGGGTTTTATAAAGGGCAGGAAGGCTGGGGATAATACACAGAGGGTCATAGGTCTGGTTGATATAGCTAAGCTGACGGGATTCCATGTTACTCCTGAGCCTAGACGCAGAGAAGGCGTTTGATCCCCTGGACTGGGATTTTATGTTTCTCACTTTACAGCATATGGGTTTCTTGGGTGAATTTCTGGTAATTTTACACTCCCTCTATAAAGATTTAGGTACAAAACTTAAAATATTGGAGAGAGTATCCCCGTCTATACCCTTCACTAATGGTACGAGACAGGGCTGCCCTCTCTCCCCATTATTATTTGCGATTAGCATTGAACCGCTGGCTCAAAAGATTAGGGACAACTAGGGATGGGCGAACTTTTTCGCCTCGTATCGCTGAAAAAATGACGCCCATAGACTCGTATGGCAGCGTGCGTAAAAAAAAAAGACGCGCGTCAAAACAGTTTCGCCACGCGACAAATTTTTTTTGATGCCCATAGACTTTAATGGGCGTCTGCGACATTTCGCCGGCGGCGAATTTTTGGCGAAGCGAAACGGGTCAAATTCGCCCATCCCTGGGGACAACCCTGACATACACGGCCTAATGGTGAAGGGGACGCAGTACAAAATTGCAATGTATGCCGATGACGTTATTCTCTCGATCACTCGTCCCCAGACGTCCCTTCCAAATCTACATGTCACACTAGATGGGTATGGGAGGTTCTCTGGGTATAAAATCAACGAGTCAAAGTCAGAGGCCCTACCTATTAATATTTCAGATCCTCAGCTTAAACTTTTGAAATTGAACTTCCCGTATAATTGGCAACTTACGTCCATTACATATTTGGGAGTTAAATTGACCCCTACTCATAGTTCATTATATGCGGCCAATTATCCTAGGTTAATGGAGGTACTGAAAAAAAACCTGCTTGAATGGAATCAGTACAATTTATCATGGTTTGGGCGTATTGCGTCTGTTAAAATGAATTTGCTTCCCCGTCTATTGTACCTTTGTGACACCTTACCTGTAGTGGTTCCTAGGCGGGCCATGGAGGATCTTCAAAGAGCAATCGCAAAATTTTTATGGAATCATAAAAGGCATCGTGTGGGACAAAAGGTTTTGATGGCTCCTAAAACAATGGGGGGTTTATCACTGCCCAATCTGTATAGCTACTATTTAGCGACTCAGGTCAAACAGGTAGCGGGGTGGTTCTCTGAGTTTCCTTTGATTACGTGGGCGGAAATTGAGAGGAATTATTTGCTGAAGGGGTCCCCTGCATGCACACTATGGACGAGATGTAAGCAGGCTGCTCATATTCTCCCCTTAGAATCTATGAAACAGACGGCCACCTGTTGGAGTAAGGTGACTTCCCACTTAGGATTCCAACCTCACTTATCTCCACTAATCCCGCTACTTGATAACCAAGACTTTCTGACAGGGATGACGCCTTCTACTAGGAGACAACTAATTTTGGCCAAGACTACCCATCTTTATTCCCCATTTAACAAAACGGACAGTACCCTTTGCACCTATAGGGATATAATTGGGAGAGACGGTGGGGGCCTGATTTCTCCTTTCCTATATATACAGTTGAGGCATTATGCATTAACCATATTTCCAGCAGCACGACTTCCACAGAATCACCCTGCTCTAGCACTATGCAAACTCTTCCCTACACAAAAGGGTCTGATTACAAGGTGGTATCTGGCTCTTAGTGAACCGGATATCGAGAAGCATCCTCATAAGTATATGGCAGGGTGGGAGCATATGCTGGGAACTGCGATCCCCATCTCAACATGGGATAACATTTGGGAAAATGCTAGGGCAACCTCGGTATGTGCTACCATTAAAGAAAACATATATAAAATTATATTGGGTTGGTATCATACCCCACAACTCTTACACAAACTGTTCCCTGATTCCACTGATTCTTGCTGCTGGAGGTGTGGGGATGTCGAGGGTTCGCTTCTACATATGTTTTGGACCTGTCATAAGTTGAAACGGTTTTGGGATATGGTCAGAGGTTGGGTTGAAAAGGTAACTATGATAGTAGTGCCTCTGGATCCCTTAGTGTATGTGCTGGGTAATAAAATCCCTGCAATTTGGCATCCCGCACAAAAAATGGTTAATTGCATACTTACAGCGGCTAGGGGATTAATAGCAAAAAATTGGAAGGCTTTGGCTCCCCCATCAGAGAAGGAATTCCTGGATAGAATCAGATATGTTAGGAGGATGGATTATCTGACGGCACTCAAACATGATACGGTAGATCTGTTTAATAGGATCTGGGGTAGTTGGGATGCTATTGAGGCCTTGTCACACTTTCGAGCTATTGTTGGGAAATGATGTAAACCGGGTTGAGGGGATGTCAAATAATGTCAAATAAAGTCAATAAAGATGTTTGGGTTGGTCGGTTGGGGGGTTTGATATGTCTGTATGAGGGGGTGGGGCAGGATGGTGACTTGCCGGTATCATTGGGACAAGTATTTTGCTGTCATGCATAGGAAAAGTTTTGTTTTCTATGGGTTTGTATTGCTGGAATTTATCTCAAGCTGTTTATTTTGTAATGGAAGAAAATGCCATGGCCCATTGAGGGCAAACTGTTTGCTGTCTATGTGAAATTTGAAAAAAAATAAAACTTTCTTTCAAAAAAAAAAACAAAACAAAGAGATTGGGTAGAGGGATGTTTTGGACTACTGGTTTCCATGGAAAACCTACAGAAGTGAAATGCACAAAGTGAAAACACAGTGTTTTATTTTACAATTGATATGACTATATCATGTTAGGGGCCACAACCTCACTGGGATCCAAGACACACTGCTCAAGGACAGGAAACTCCCAGAGATGTTAATTAAATTATCCGACTGTATAGTGTCTGTGTGTGACAGGAGAAAGTCTACAGTTTCTACTTTGGAATTGCTTTAGATAGAACTAGAAATAAAGACAGCTTCAATCTCTCATTCTTGGGGCCTTGAAGAGGTCATTTGATTTAAAATGATGGCAAATCACTTACCTGTAATAATATAGATTATGGGAGCAATTTTTATGTTGACAGGTTGAATACACCTGCTTTCTATTTTCATGCAAATTGACATTTTGGGGCACATCAAATCACCCATCAAAAATTGGAAATGTACATAGGAAAGTATGGTGTTGAAGAAACCCCATTACTCTGCTGTAGCGATGGGCGAATTTGCGAAAAATTCGCAAAACGGCACCGGCGTCTCGTTTATGATGCCGGCGCCCGTATTTTTGACGCCGGCGCCCGTTACTCTGCTGTTGTAAAGATTTAAATATCTATTATGGAAAAGTTGTAAAACATTAAAAGTAGAACAGTTGTAAAACATGAATTTTTAACATTATCTTTATTTTGGAAAAATAATCCCATAGAAAGATTTGGTGTGTGAAAATATTAACAAATATAATTATGTGAAATGTTTTTTTATTTTATCAAAAATCCCACAAGCTTCTTATCTTTACTTTACTCCTATTAGTACTCCATAGTTCCAGGGTGCACTTATTCAGTTCGAATAGCAGAGGACTCCTCCTGAAGCAAACGGCGGCTGTTATAGGCGGAAGTGTGAGCTGGTACTTTGGGGTTTGTTCTGGGTTTGGGTCACCCTACGTTACAACTCACAATGCTAGGGGTTCTACTGACATAATGTTTGGAGATGTTGAAGAAATAAAAGAGTTGCAAAGTGCTGATATACTAGGTTATTTATCAATCACCTTAATCTGTCACTTGCATTGAAATGAGGGACAAGCAACTGTACTATAAACACACACACAAACAAACACAGAAAAAACAATATATTTCATACATTACCTGGATCTCTGATGGACAGTTGGGTGGATTCCCAGTCACTCATGAACTCGTGTTTCCAAGAAGCTTTGACAGTAAAATCAGGATCTTGGAGAAGCCTCCTCTGGATTTTACATTTGCTGAGAAGATCATACGTGATCCCTGAGTCTGTCACTTCCTCGTCTGACTCCATCTTGTCACAGGAAGGGGGGACCCCAGCTCCCCAACTGATCTTCATGGATTTAGGGTAAAACTGCTGCAAGCTGAGAGAACACAGCACTTCCCCATTCTCAAGGAGAGAGAATTCTATTGGCTTCAAGCACTTGGGTTTGGCTGGAATACAATGGAAAAGATAAGATATAGCAAGAGTTTCATTATGGGTGAAGACACACAGTGCTAATAGTAGCAGCTACTTGTCACTGCTACAAAATACAAAATAATTGGCTAATTATGCTAAGATACATGTCATGTGTTTCAGCAGAAGAAATTCTCAGTATTGTCTATGGTAGGATATTTTCTAGTCACAAGTAGCTGCTACTAGTACTTGTGTGTGTCTTCACCATTACAACTGTTTTAAATTATTTTACACATGATTTAACCGACAATTATTGAAGTAAAATCTCTTTTTGGCTGCATTACAATATATATATCCTAACCTGAGATCATTACTTAGTGTACGGGTCTATAAGGCTCATTTTCAAATGCAAATATAAGTCTGAAATGCACCTTAATAATGAAACCCCTCCCTCTGTTTCATCTCTAATCTCCAAATACTCTCCTTCACGAAACCTTCACTCTGCTTCTGATCTTCCCTCACTTCTCCTCTCATCACTTCTGCCCATTCTCACCTACAAGACTTCTCTCTATACTTCTACCCATTCTGATCTACAAAACTTCTCTCTCATCACTTCTGCCCATTCTCACCTACAAGACTTCTCTCTATACTTCTACCCATTCTGATCTACAAAACTTCTCTCTGATCACATCTGCCCATTCTCACCTACAAGACTTCTCTCTATACTTCTACCCATTCTGATCTACAAAACTTCTCTCTCATCACTTCTGCCCATTCTCATCTACAAGACTTCTCTCTATACTTCTACCCATTCTGATCTACAAAACTTCTCTCTCATCACTTCTGCCCATTCTCATCTACAAGACTTCTCTCAGGCCTCTGCTTTTCTCTGGAACTCTCTGCCTCCAACTGTCAGACTTTCTCCTTCTTTCCAAACTTTCAAGCGCTCTTTAAAGACCCACCTGTTTAAAGCAGCTTATTCACTGTACCTTAATTAATCATTGCTGTATCAAAAATGACAAAGTGTTTATATAATCCTAATGTCTCAATTGTACCCTAACCTTTTAGTTTGTAAACTCTAATCTCTAGGTCCTTCTAACCCTATTGTATCTGTAATCCTTGTTTGTTATCCACCATTTATTCCACCATTTATAGCCGTTCAGACTGCAAGCTGCAAAGTACAGAGATCCATGGAATTAACAGCTGCCTTGAGTAGATCTTACTTCCAGGGTATGTTCCACCTACACACTTCATTGACCTGCCAATCATGGCAATTGTTATTTCTGACACTGTAGTCATCACCATGCCGACCATAGAAAACTTGAACTAAAACTTACAATGCAATTTAGTGTCCACGTTGCTACATTCAACTATATTGTCCCACTACCTAAAAACAGACAGTGCCCCATATATTACTTCTTCTTGAAACTCAGGTCAGTTTAGAATGTAAACAGAATGCTTTAGAATGGAAAATGTGAAGAAAACCATTTACAGGCAACGTCTGTTGGAACAACATCTAAAATGAAGTAGTATGTATTCATTTAATTGCCAGATAGAGACAGATCATAAAGTGACTTCTCACCATAGAGATCTTTATATTGGAAGAGTTTTTCAGTGGATTTCCCATCACAGACAAACTTGCATTTGAGGCTCATGGATCTGTGCCGGGAGACTGAAGGAGTGAAGCTCAGGGAAGTGGTAATGTCCATGAGTCCCTCACAGTCTGATTCATCGCTCCTCTCCCTACAAGCCACATAGTCATTGGCCCCCAACTCCTCCTCTTTATCCTTCTCCTTGGTAATGTCTGGGATTTCGCATTTGGTCCCATCCATCTCAGTCACTATCCAGGTCACCTGAACATCCTTCTTACAATACAGGGCAGTCCCATACAGAGTGACCTTCTCTCCTTCTTGCCATCTCTGTGGCCCCTGAATGTTATGTACAATGAAGCTTTGCTTCTCTGCCAAAGCTGAAGAGCATTAAAGGGAAAAAAAGGTTTAGCTACAAATCAATTAATGTAACAGAAGAGAAAGCAAACAAAGAACAAAGTACAAATTGTATATTAGGAAAGTAGATGAAGGAAAATTTTGTGTTGAAGAGGACAGTTCAAGGGCCAGGGGCCATCTCATTTTATCTAGCTGCTTCACTTACAGTATTCCTTCCACTTTGACGTGCACCCAAGAATTATTAAACACACAATACACATAAATACAACATATCTGCACTAAATTTCTAAAAAAGGGATGAAGACTCTAGTGGGGCACATTGGTTAAAGGGGGAATCCTAATACACATGAGCATTGGCCAGTGATGGGTGAATGAATTTGCCATGCATGGAGTCACAGCGAATTTCCACGTTTTGTTACCAGCAAATAAATTTGCAAAACAGAGTTGAAAATTTTTTTGCGCGTCAGAATTGTTGCGCGTTAAAATAATTTGAAACGTCTATTGACTTTAATGCATTTGGACAAAATAGTCATGCATATAAAAATTTTGCGAATCACAATTATTTTGACGCCCACTGACTTCAATGCGTTTCTATTTCACAAATTTTTCGGTAATTTCTGAATTTTCCGGCGAAGCAAAATGCCACAGATTCACCATCACTAGCATTGGACATTAGTTAGAAACTTTCCACCATTACATGCATTTGTCTTACCATATTTGTGTATTGGTCCTGTACCACCTTGTATTGGTTCCTTCAGGCTTGGGTGCTCCACTCTACAGATATATTCCATGTCCTGCTCCATGCTTTCTGGTGCTGAGATAACCAAACATACTTGGCACTTATATGTGTAATTTTCTCCCCTTTGGGACTGGGGCATTTGCATGTCATAAATGTCACTTTTAGATACAGAAAACAGTTCCTGACTTCCTTTCTTCTTCCCAAACCAACGGACAGTGAGAGCATCAGGGAAGTAATTGGAGATATTACAGCTCAGTCTTAATTTGTTGTTCTCTTTCTCACTTTGTAAGGGAATGTCATCGATAGTCGGGTGCCATGGGAGGTCTGAAATGGAGAGCAGTAGGAACTACAATAACAATATATATAAAATATAACATTCCTTGTTTAACTGACATTGTGTAGCTTTGTGATGCTTGGAGGCAAATTAGGATACATTTTTTACAATAAAAAATATTTAGATGTTAAAAAAATTGGTATATGGTACCTGAGAAACAGTCAGGCTGATTGAAACCTGAGCCTGTGAATGTGGATACAGACATGTAACCAGTTGATGAGAAGCTAATGCCCTGAAATCATTAAACCAAAAATGAGACATTACCTGTCCTCTTAGAAGCAGCAGTAAAAAGAATAAATACAAATAGGCCTCAGCTTTGTTAACAAAAACAGTTCCATGTTCAAAGTGCAATGGAACCTGCCTTAACCCCAAACAATTTGAGCAACATCAATGATTATGTTATGGGCTGCATACTACAAGTGAGCCTCTAAACCGGATTGGGATTACTCTACTTCAGGGCTAAAAATTAAGATTTTCCTCCAATCAGTAACAGTAGTGAAAGTGCAATATCACCATCTTACCTTTCACACTCACGTCTCTGGACTCGGCTTTCTCCATAGAATCATGTTTCCATGAGACACAAGCTTTAAAGTCTGAATCCTTGAACCAAGCCCCAGAAATTTCATATTTGCTTCTCACAGTAAATGTATTATCCGGATGTGTAATCAATTCATCAGTTGGTGCATTTTTCTCTAGTGACTTGTCCTTGTTACATCTCCAAGTGACCTTGATTCCCTCCTTAGGGTAGAACCTCTCCAGGGTGGCCAATAGATGCACATTCCCAGAGTCACAAAGGCTCATACTTATTGGCTCAATAAACTTGGGTTTGGCTGTAACATAAAAGCATACTGTATGTAAAGTGGTATGACTCTAACTTCTGTCTTTTAATATTTACTGAAGAACCATTGACTTAAATTCAAGGCAATGCTCAAAATCTGTGATGGAAATTAATGGAGGCTATTATTTTGTCCTACAGATGCAGCCACTTTGGTTTGTCTGTTTGACACAGAATATCTAAACACAGATATCCCATTTATCTCATTTAACACAGAAAACTGCGTCACAACATCCCATCTAATTAAAGCATTCACCATTGTGAACAATGGAGCTTTGGTATGCTAATGAAAAGGTTAAATGCATTAAATGAGTTAAGATGACTTAAGATAACACAGTTTCTTCAATTACCCCTGAGTCATGACGCATTTAACTCACAAATCCAAGTGGCTTCATCTGTATCTGCAGTTCTGTAGTTTGTCCCTCTTAAACCAGTGTTGTATTAAAGAATGTGGTGAAATCACAGGGCCACTGAACTATACTTGGTAGTTTTCTTGATACTTGGTAGTATTACTTGGGTAGTATTCAAGCCTGTAATCCACCAAATTCATGGCTAATAGCTAGTGATGGGCGAATTTCATGTAAATAAACCATTTTCGTAATAATATACTTTTTTAGTAGTATGTGCCATTGGGCAATCATAAATAAAAAAAAATTATCTTAAAAAATAAGGGCCACCCCCTGGGATCATAGGATGCACACAAACAAACCATACATGTTAGGTCACATGATCCAATTAACAGACAGAGTTGTGTCTTTTGCTTCCACACTTCTTCCTGTTACAGTTAGAGCTGCAGTATTTCTGGTCAGGTGATCTCTTCCTGTTACAGTTAGAGCTGCAGTATTTCTGGTCAGGTGATCTCTTCCTGTTACAGTTAGAGCTGCAGTATTTCTGGTCAGCTGATCTCTTCCTGTTACAGTTAGAGCTGCGGTATTTCTGGTCAGGTGATCTCTTCCTGTTACAGTTAGAGCTGCAGTATTTCTGGTCAGGTGATCTCTTCCTGTTACAGTTAGAGCTGCAGTATTTCTGGTCAGGTGATCTCTTCCTGTTACATTTAGAGCTGCAGTATTTCTGGTCAGGTGATCTTTTAGGCAGCTCACAGACCATCATGAAATGGTGGTTCAAGGCAAGAGATGTAAAATATTTACCTAAATATATATACCAGTTTGATAAGATCCTTTTATATGCCACTTAATATTGTATAAACTATATGTTGCTCAAGTATTCATTTTGGGGGTATAGTTTTCCTTTAAGCAAACATAATGCCTTAGGGCAAAAAGCATGAAAATATTCTCGTTTGTAGTTTTTTTATGAGATAATGCTAACATAAATTGACCCTATTAAACTGGCTAAAAGAAAATGGTTTCATGTCACCGTAATGGGCAGATGAGATTATGCATAGTGGACACTGTTCAATGGAGAAAGACTTCAATCTCATTACCTTGTATCTGGAGGGGACCTGTTCTCCTCTCCTCAGCTTTCTCTAAGCTTGGATGTTCCACCCTACAGATGAATTCAGCTCCTTGCTCTGAGCTAATGGTTGGGGTGAAGGTTAAACGAGCTTGACACTGATATGTCTTGTCTTCTTGCTTCTCCAATTTAATCTCTGGGATCTTGTACTTCTCACTGTGAGACACTGGGAACAAGTCCTCTCCATCCTTCTCCCTCCTGAACCACTTCACAGTCACATACTCAGGGAAGATATTAGAGACTTGGCACATCAGTGTGACTGGATTGTTAACAAAGAGATTGGGAAGAGGAATGTTCTGGACTACTGGTTTCCATGGAAAACCTACAGAAGTGAAATGCACAAAGTAAAAACACAGTGTTTTATTTAACAATTGATATTACTATATCATGTAAGGGGCCACAACCTCACTGGGGTCCAAGACACACTGCTCAAGGACAGGAAACTCCCAGAGATGTTAAATAAATTATCCGACTGTATAGTGCCTGTGTGTGACAGGAGAAAGTCTACAGTTTCTACTTTGGAATTGGTTTAGATAGAACTAGAAATAAAGACAGCTTCAATCCCTCATTCTTGGGGCCTTGAAGAGGTCATTTGATTTAAAATGATGGCAAATCACTTACCTGTTATTACATAGATTATGGGAGCAATTTTTAAATTTGCAGGTTGAATACACCTGCTTTCTATTTTCATGCAAATTGACATTTTGGGGCACATCAAATGACCCATCAAAAAGTGGAAATGTACATAAGAAAGTATTGTGTTGAAGAAACCCCATTACTCTGCTGTAGCGATGGGTGAAATTGCGCGAAACGGCGAAAAATTTGCAAAACGGCTCCGGCGTCTCGTTTTTTACGCCGGCGCCCGTTTTTTTGACGCCAACGCCCGTTTTTGACGCCGCCGTCCGTTTTTTAGAGAAAATTTTTTGGACGCCGGCAAATCTTTGATGCAAATTTTCCCGGGCATTTCGCTAATTTATACGCTGGCGGCGAATCGCGCAAATTCACTGCAAATTTGCGCCTGGCGAATAAATTCGCCTATCACTACTCTGCTGTTGTAAAGATTTAAATATCTATTATGGAAAGTTGTAAAATATTAAAAGTAGAAAAGTTGTAAAACATGAATTTTTAACATTATCTTTATTTTGGAAAAATAATCCCATAGAAAGATTTGGTGTGGGAAAACTTTTTGGTGTAAAAGTCTTGTGAAAATATTAACAAATAGAATTATGTGAAATGTTTTTTTATTTTATCAAAAATCCCACAAGCTTCTTATCTTTACTTTACTCCTATTAGTACTCCATAGTTCCAGGGTGCACTTATTCAGTTCGAATAGCAGAGGACTCCTCCTGAAGCAAATGGCGGCTGTTATAGGCGGACGTGTGAGCTGGTACCTTGGGGTTTGTTCTGGGTTTGGGTCACCCTACGTTACAACTCACAATGCTAGGGGTTCTACTGACATAATGTTTGGAGATGTTGAAGAAATAAAATAGTTGCAAAGTGCTGATTTACTAGGTTATTTATCAATCACCTAAATCTGTCATTTGCATTGAAATGAGGGACAAGCAACTGTACTATAAACACACACACATACAAACACAGAAAAAACAATATATTTCATACATTACCTGGATCTCTGATGGACAGTTGGGTGGATTCCCAGTCACTCATGAACTCGTGTTTCCAAGAAGCTTTGACAGTAAAATCAGGATCTTGGAGAAGCCTCCCCGGGATTTTACATTTGCTGAGAAGATCATACGTGATCCCTGAGTCTGTCACTTCCTCATCTGACTCCATCTTGTCACAGGAAGGGGGGACCCCAGCACCCCAACTGATCTTTATGGATTTAGGGTAAAACTGCTGCAAGCTGAGAGAACACAGCACTTCCCCATTCTCAAGGAGAGAGAATTCTATTGGCTTCAAGCACTTGGGTTTGGCTGGAATACAATGGAAAAGATAAGATATAGCAAGAGTTTCATTATGGGTGAAGACACACAGAGCTAATAGTAGCAGCTACTTGTCACTGCTACAAAATACAAAATAATTGGCTAATTATGCTAAGATACTACATGTCATGTGTTTTAGCAGAAGAAATTCTCAGTATTGTCTATGGTAGGATATTTTCTAGTCACAAGTAGCTGCTACTAGTACTTGTGTGTGTCTTCACCATTACAACTGTTTTAAATTATTTTACACATGATTTAACCGACAATTATTGAAGTAAAATCTCTTTTTGGCTGCATTACAAATATATATCCTAACCTGAGATCATTACTTAGTGTACGGGTCTATAAGGCTCATTTTCAAATGCAAATATAAGTCTGAAATGCACCTTAATAATGAAACCCCTCCCTCTGTTTCATCTCTAATCTCCAAATACTCTCCTTCACGAAACCTTCACTCTGCTTCTGATCTTCCCTCACTTCTCCTCTCATCACTTCTGCCCATTCTCACCTACAAGACTTCTCTCTCATCACTTCTGCCCATTCTCATCTACAAGACTTCTCTCAGGCTTCTGCTTTTCTCTGGAACTCTCTGCCTCCAACTGTCAGACTTTCTCCTTCTTTCCAAACTTTCAAGCGCTCCTTAAAGACCCATCTGTTTAAAGAGGCTTATTCACTGTACCTTAATTAATCATTGCTGTATCAAAAATGACAAAGTGTTTATATAATCCTAATGTCTCAATTGTACCCTAACCTTTAGTTTGTAAACTCTAATCTCTAGGTTCTTCTAACCCTATTGTATCTGTAATCCTTGTTTGTTATCCAAAATTTATTCCCTGTTTGCTATAACTGCAGTAAAGCACTGCGTATCTTGACAGCGCTATATAAATAAATCATTATGATGATAAAATGAATGTGAAAATGCACACGTTTTACTAAAAGGTACTTGCGCCTTTATATGCTCCTTAACACTGTGCAGCAAGTGCTAATGCAGCCGTTCAGACTGGAAGCTGCAAAGTACAGGGATCCATGGAATTAACAGCTGCCTTGAGTAGATCTTACTTCCAGGGTATGTTCCACCTACACACTTCATTGACCTGCCAATCATGGCAATTGTTATTTCTGACACTGTAGTCATCACCATGCCGACCATAGAAAACTTGAACTAAAACTTACAATGCAATTTAGTGTCCACATTGCTACATTCAACTATATGGTCCCACTACCTAAAAAACAGACAGTGCCCCATATATTACTTCTTCTTGAAACTCAGGTCAGTTTAGAATGTAAACAGAATGCTTTAGAATGGAAAATGTGAAGAAAACCATTTACAGGCAACATCTGTTGGAACAACATCTAAAATGAAGTAGTAAATATTCATTTAATTGCCAGATAGAGACAGATCATAAAGTGACTTCTCACCATAGAGATCTTTATATTGGAAGAGTTTTTCAGTGGATTTCCCATCACAGACAAACTTGCATTTGAGGCTCATGGATCTGTGCCGGGAGACTGAAGGAGTGAAGCTCAGGGAAGTGGTAATGTCCATGAGTCCCTCACGGTCTGATTCATCGCTCCTCTCCCTACAAGCCACATAGTCATTGACCCCCAACTCCTCCTCTTTATCCTTCTCCTTGGTAATGTCTGGGATTTCCCATTTGGTCCCATCCATCTCGATCACCATCCAGGTCACCTGAACATCCTTCTTACAGTACAGGGCAGTCCCATACAGAGTGACCTTCTCTCCTTCTTGCCATTTCTGTGGCCCCTGAATGTTATGTACAATGGAGCTTTGCTTCTCTGCCAAATCTGAAGAGCATTAAAGGGAAAAAAAGGTTTAGCTACAAATCAATTAATGTAACAGAAGAGAAAGCAAACAAAGAACAAAGTACAAATTGTATATTAGGAAAGTAGATTAAGGAAAATTTTGTGTTGAAGAGGACAGTTCAAGGGCCAGGGGCCATCTCATTTTATCTAGCTGCTTCACTTACAGTATTCCTTCCACTTTGACGTGCACCCAAGAATTATTAAACACACAATACACATTAATACAACATATCTGCACTAAATTTCTAAAAAAGGGATGAAGACTCTAGTGGGGCACATTGGTTAAAGGGGGAATCCTAATACACATGAGCATTGGCCAGTGATGGGTGAATGAATTTGCCATGCATGGAGTCACGGCGAATTTCCACGTTTTGTTACCAGCAAATAAATTTGCAAAACAGAGTTGAAATTTTTTTTGCGCGTCAGAATTGTTGCGCGTTAAAATAATTTGAAACGTCTATTGACTTTAATGCATTTGGACAAAATAGTCATGCATATAAAAATTTTGCGAATCACAATTATTTTGACGCCCACTGACTTCAATGCGTTTCTATTTCACAAATTTTTCGGTAATTTCTGAATTTTCCGGCGAAGCAAAATGCCACAGATTCACCATCACTAGCATTGGACATTAGTTAGAAACTTTCCAACACTACATGCATTTGTCTTACCATATTTGTGTATTGGTCCTGTACCACCTTGTATTGGTTCCTTCAGGCTTGGGTGCTCCACTCTACAGATATATTCCATGTCCTGCTCCATGCTTTCTGGTGCTGAGATAACCAAACATACTTGGCATTTATATGTGTGATTTTTTCCCCTTTGGGACTGGGGCATTTGCATGTCATAAATGTCACTTTTAGATACAGGAAACAGTTCCTGACTTCCTTTCTTCTTCCCAAACCAACTGACAGTGAGAGCATCAGGGAAGTAATTGGAGATATTACAGCTCAGTCTTAATTTGTTGTTCTCTCTTTCACTTTGTAAGGGAATGTCATCGATAGTTGGATGCCATGGGAGGTCTGAAATGGAGAACAGTAGGAACTACAATAACTATATATATATAAAATATAACATTCCTTGTTTAACTGACATTGTGTAGCTTTGTGAGGCTTGGAGGCAAATTAGGATACATTTTTTACAATAAAAATATTTAGATGTTATCTTTTTGTATTTACATATTTTTTCAGTGTTAAAAATATAGTTATTTTAAAAAATTGGTATATGGTACCTGAGAAACAGTCAGGCTGATTGAAACCTGAGCCTGTGAATGTGGATACAGACATGTAACCAGTTGATGAGAAGCTAATGCCCTGAAATCATTAAACCAAAAATGAGACATTACCTGTCCTCTTAGAAGCAGCAGTAAAAAGAATAAATACAAATAGGCCTCAGCTTTGTTAACAAAAACAGTTCCATGTTCAAAGTGCAATGGAACCTGCCTTAACCCCAAACAATTTGAGCAACATCAATGATTATGTTATGGGCTGCATACTACAAGTGAGCCTCTAAGCCGGATTGAGATTACTCTACTTCAGGGCTAAAAATTAAGATTTTCCTCCAATCAGTAACAGTAGTGAAAGTGCAATATCACCATCTTACCTTTCACACTCACGTCTCTGGACTCGGCTTTCTCCATAGAATCATGTTTCCATGAGACACAAGCTTTAAAGTCTGAATCCTTGACCCAATCCCCAGAAATTTCATATTTGCTTCTCACAGTAAATGTATTATCCGGATGTGTAATCAATTCATCAGTTGGTGCATTTGTCTCTAGTGACTTTTCCTTGTTACATCTCCAAGTGACCTTGATTCCCTCCTTAGGGTAGAACCTCTCCAGGGTGGCCAATAGCTGCACATTCCCAGAGTCACAAAGGCTCATACTTATTGGCTCAATAAACTTGGGTTTGGCTGTAACATAAAAGCATATGTAAAGTGGTATGACTCTAACTTCTGTCTTTTAATATTTACTGAAGAACCATTGACTTAAATTCAAGGCAATGCTCAAAATCTGTGATGGAAATTAATGGAGGCTATTATTTTGTCCTATCTGCAGTTCTGTAGTTTGTCCCTCTTAAACCTGTGTTGTATTAAAGAATGTGGTGAAATCACAGGGCCATTGAACTATACTTGGTAGTTTTCTTGATACTTGGTAGTATTACTTGGGTAGTATTCAAGCCTGTAATCCACCAAATTCATGGCTAATAGCTAGTGATGGGCAAATTTCATGTAAATAAACCATTTTCGTAATAATATACTTTTTTAGTAATATGTGCCATTGGGCAATCATAAATAAAAAAATTTAATCTTAAAAAATAAGGGCCACCCCCTGGGATCATAGGATGCACACAAACAAACCATACATGTTAGGTCACATGATCCAATTAACAGACAGAGTTGTGTCTTTTGCTTCCACACTTCTTCCTGTTACAGTTAGAGCTGCAGTATTTCTGGTCAGCTGATCTCTTCCTGTTACAGTTAGAGCTGCAGTATTTCTGGTCAGGTGATCTCTTTCTGTTACATTTAGAGCTGCAGTATTTCTGGTCAGGTGATCTTTTAGGCAGCTCACAGACCATCATGAAATGGTGGTTCAAGGCAAGAGATGTAAAATATTTACTTAAATATATATACCAGTTTGATAAGATCCTTTTATATGCCACTTAATATTGTATAAACTATATGTTGCTCATGTATTCATTTTGGGGGTATAGTTTTCCTTTAAGCAAACATAATGCCTTAGGGCAAAAAGCATGAAAATATTCTCGTTTGTAGTTTTTTTATGAGATAATGCTAACATAAATTGACCCTATTAAACTGGCTAAAAGAAAATGGTTTCATGTCACCGTAATGGGCAGATGAGATTATGCATAGTGGACACTGTTCAATGGAGAAAGACTTCAATCTCATTACCTTGTATCTGAAGGGGACCTGTTCTCCTCTCCTCAGCTTTCTCTAAGCTTGGATGTTCCACCCTACAGATGAATTCAGCTCCTTGCTCTGAGCTAATGGTTGAGGTGAAGGTTAAACGAGCTTGACACTGATATGTCTTGTCTTCTTGCTTCTCCAATTTAATCTCTGGGATCTTGTACTTCTCACTGTGAGACACTGGGAACAAGTCCTCTCCATCCTTCTCCTTCCTGAACCACTTCACAGTCACATACTCAGGGAAGATATTAGAGACTTGGCACATCAGTGTGACTGGATTGTTAACAAAGAGATTGGGAAGAGGAATGTTCTGGACTACTGGTTTCCATGGAAAACCTACAGAAGTAAAATTCACAAACTGAAAACACAGCAAGTGTTTTATATAAGGATTGATATGACTATATCGGGTTAGGGGCCACAACCTCACTGGAGTCCAAGACACACTGCTCAAGGACAGGAAACTCCCAGAGATGTTAATTAAATTATCCAACTGTATAGTGCCTGTGTGTGACAGGAGAAAGTCTACAGTTTCTACTTTGGAATTGCTTTAGATAGAACTAGAAATAAAGACAGCTTCAATCTCTCATTCTTGGAGCCTTGAAGAGGTCATTTGATTTAAAATGATGGCAAATCACTTACCTGTAATAACATAGATTATGGGAGCAATTTTTATGTTGACAGGTTGAATACACCTGCTTTCTATTTTCATGCAAATTGACATTTTGGGGCACATCAAATCACCCATCAAAAAGTGGAAATGTACATGGGAAAGTATTGTGTTGAAGAAACCGCATTACTCTGCTGTAGATTTAAATATCTATTATGGAACAGTTGTAAAACATTATGTAGCCATCCTGCTAACATGGCTATTATTTAAATTGTGCAAAGTATATTCTGTGTAAAATCATATTGCTGGGACTTGTAGTTCTATTAATCTTCGGCACTGAAACAGTTAATTGCTGAAGACCTTGCTGGGCTTGCAGTTTCCCTCCCACAGGAAGAAGAAAGATCCCTGCCACCAATAGGAGAGCAGCTTTCAGACTGAGGAGTTGCAGCCAATGAGAGAAAGACTGACTTCTGAAAGAAGGAAAAGGAAGAGGGAGAACTTCCAGGAAGGCAGAGAGATCTGGGGGAGATAGAGATATACCCAGAGCTGTCCTGCATGTGAGATGGAATCCTCTCTTCACAGAGACCAGTGACTGTCTGCTATCTGAACAGGAGTGTTACAGATCACACCACATGGTGACTGCTTAGTCTGCTCAATATCTGGAGAAACTGTAAGCAATGCTACCAGATGATTTTGACTCTCACTTAATCAGGCATTGCAGGGCTTTATACAAGTCAGTAACAGTTAGGACTTTTATATCTGCCTGCCTGCAATCCATTCTGAAGGGTAAGCAACCTACCCCTCAGGGAGAGGAAGCTTTTGAATCCTGGATGGATCAGGCTTCACAGGCCATAGAAGAATGGGACATTCCAGAACCTCAAAAAAACAAAGAATTGCTGAAAGTTTAAAAGGATTAGCTGCTGACACCATACGCAACTTAAAGATGAGCAAGTATGATTGTACAGCTAAAGACTATTTAGAAGTGCTGCATGATGTGTTCAGGAGAACAGAGAAGGCTTCTGACCTTCTGTACCAGTTTGAGCATACATACCAAGAGGTTGGTGAAAAGCTATCTGATTATATTAATCGCTTAGACAAAATACTCCACCAGATCATCCTAAAGAAGGGAGTGGACCCAAAAGTAGCAGATCAGGTGCGGATTGGTCAGATTTTGCAAGGAGCTCAAGCTCTGGATCCCATCATCTGGAAACTGAGGATGAAAGACAGAAGAGAAACTCTCACCTATTCACAGTTGGTCACAGAAGTGAGGGAAGAGGAAGCACTGCTGGAAGCCAAATCTCAGACTTCAACTCAAGCCACAAGCAGAAGTAAGCCGGAGCATGCAACAGTACATACCACCCAAACAGGAGGTATGGTCCCAAGTGTTGTGAGTACCGAGGTGTCACAGCTCCAAGCACAAGTGTCTACACTAACAGAAGCAATAACCCAAGTTACCAGATCCGTTGCAGAGTTGCAGAAGATTGTGGTAGTTTTAGCGGAAGGGAAGGATACCCCTGCAAAAGCACCTACAATGAGACCTAAGGGAGAATCTGCAAAGCCCAGATCCATAGCTATTTCTGGATTTTGTTTCCGCTGTGGAGAAACAGGGCATATAAAGCAACAATGTCCTAATACTGAAAATTTGCGAAAAGTAAATGAACTGCTATTGGCAAGTGCGATGCAGGAAAACTTCAGAGGGCCTCAGTGAAGGAGTCAGCTGAGCGCCCAGTTAAAAAGAACTCCATGAAGTCTAACAGAAACAGAAGTCTTATTGGACCTAATCTTCTAAATGTTTCAAGCAGAGAAAAGGAGAAAATATCCACGGTGGCCCCTTCCAGTTCATCTAAGTCAGTTGGCAAATGTGGAAAACCAGCGCGGCAAGAGTCTCTGCATGAAAACTCACCAAGAATTACTACAAAAAAATCCTGTCCCCAATTAGAAGCTTTAAAAGGCAGGAAGCGAACAACTGTTCCTCAAAACCATGCTGACTGTCGCACTGCTGAGCAGCACAGAAAAGAGAAACTACCTGAAGGCTTAGTGGGACTTTCTCCTATAGTAACAGTAAAGATAGAAGACGTGTACAGTAAGGCACTACTGGATACTGGTGCACAAATCACTATCCTGTTTAGAGACTTCTACCAGAAACATTTAAAGCATTTGCCTCTTTTGAAGCTAGAAGACTTGCAGATCTGGGGACTAAGTGATACTAAGTTTCCCTATGATGGCTATGTCTCACTGAAGCTAGAATTTCCCAGCTCGGTGGGGGGTCAACAGAAGTTTTTGAAACTCTCGCTGTTGTGTGTCCAAGACCAAAAGAAAAAGGTATAGCTTCTATTTTAGTGGGGACCAACACTGACCTTGTCAGGAGAATGCTGAAGCCTCAGCTAACTCGAGAACATCCAACGCTACATCCACTTCTGAGACCAGCATTTTGTGCCCTTCAGGAGGAAAAGGACAATAAGATAGAGGAAATAGGACATGTATGGACACTATCTGGGAAAGAGCATGAAATACTCCCTGGTCATGTCAAGTGTTTCAAAGCCAAATTAAGGATGTGTGGGCAAGCAGCCACATCTCATCTTATGATGGAAATGGATCCACAATTACAACTGCCACCTGGACTTGAGTTAGTACCAGAAATCTGGCCTGTTGACAAGCTGAAACATCCTTGTGATACTGTGTCTGTGGGACTGACGAATAAAGGAAGTAACCCTATTGTTCTTGGCTCACAAGTGCATTTGGGTAATGTATACGCTGCCACTCCCTTACCTGCTTCTGTTTTGACAAGTGATAAAGGTAACGCAAAACAGTTGAAGCTGGAAGATGTTGATATAGGAGGTGGTCTGATGACACCTGAATGGGTAGCCAGAGTAAAAAAGATGTTGATGAAGAGGAGGAATTGTTTCTCCACCAGTGAGCTTGATGTGGGGTGTGCAAGAAGTGCAAAACACCGTATAAGATTAAAAGAAGACCAACCATTCAGAGAACGTTCCAGAAGGGTTGCTCCAGGTGATTTGGAGGACTTGAGAAAACATCTGGAAGATCTCAAAGCGGCCGGAATAATTAAAGAGTCAAGAAGCCCATACGCTTCTCCCATTGTTGTTGTCAGAAAGAAGAATGGATCAATTCGCATGTGTGTGGATTATCGCACTCTGAATCAGCGAACCATTCCTGACCAGTACACCACACCTAGAATCGAAGATGCCCTTAATTACCTGGTGGGCAGCAAATGGTTCAGTGTGTTAGACTTGAGGAGTGGATACTACCAAATTCCTATGCACCCTGAAGATAAGGAAAAAACTGCATTCATTACTCCTTTGGGATTTTTCGAATTTGATCACTTGCCTCAAGGTCTCTCAGGTGCTCCTGCAACTTTCCAGAGGATCATGGAAAAAACAGTTGGGGATATGCACCTCCTGGAAGTCCTAGTCTACCTCGATGACCTTATTGTCTTTGGGAAGACACTAGAGGAGCATGAACAGAGGCTGATGAAAGTACTAGACAGACTTGAGAAGGAAGGGCTGAAGTTGTCCCTGGATAAATGTAAGTTTTTCCAATCTTCAGTGACCTATGTGGGACATGTGGTATCTGCAGAGGGAATATCAACTGATCCCAGCAAAATTGAAGCTGTGACATCTTGGCCCAGACCCAGAACCATCACAGAACTGCGGTCTTTTCTTGGGTTTTGTGGTTATAGGAGGTTTGTGGAAGGGTTCTCAAAAGCAGCTAGACCACTCAACCAACTGCTGCAAAATGATATAGTTGATGAAACTGATGAAGACTTTCTGTTGAAGAAGCCAAAGGGACCAAGGAATGCTAAAGAGTTCATAGAGAACCGTTGGACTCCTGAGTGTGAAGAGGCATTTGAACAGCTTAAGTATTGTCTCACACATGCCCCAGTACTGGCTTATGCTGATTCAAGAAAGCCATATACTTTACATGTTGATGCTAGCCGAGAAGGTTTGGGAAGAGTCCTTTACCAGGAGCATGACAAGAAACTGAGACCTGTAGCCTTTATCAGCCGAAGTTTATCTCCAAGAGAGAGAAACTACCCTGCACACAAATTGGAATTCCTAGCTCTGAAGTGGGCTGTGGTTGACAAGCTACATGACTACCTTTATGGAGCTGATTTCGAAGTTCAGACTGATAACAACCCTTTAACATATATCCAGACCACTGCAAAGTTAGATGCTACTGGACATAGATGGATGGCTGCTTTATCCAACTACAACTTCAGTTTAAAATATCGTCCAGGACATCAGAATGGGGATGCTGATGGTTTGTCAAGAAGGCCACATGCAGACTCACACCCTGAGGATGAATGGGTGGAAATTCCAGCACCAGGAGTGAGAGCTATGTGCCAGATGGTAGCTTACTGTCAGCAAACTGAATGTTGGGCCCAGAAGCTGGGTTTGCCAGGTCCAAGCATACCCCAAGCCTACTGTAATCTTGTTACATTGCAATGTTACTCTTTACCAGCTTTGAGCAACAGTAATCTCAGGAGAGACCAGAGAGAAGACCCCCTCGGACAGTTAGTTGTTGCTGCTTTGGAGAATAAAAGGGTTGAGATACTTCATACAGATTCTCATCCACTAGTAAGACTCCTAGCAAAAGAATGGCACAGACTACAGATACGAAATGGACTAGTGTGTAGAAGGTCCCCTAGTGTTCTTGACAATAAAAAGTGGCAATTGCTGCTTCCTCGAAAGTATCAAGAAGTGGTACTTCAGTCATTACATGATGAACATGGCCATCTTGGCTATGACAAAACTCTGGGACTTGTAAGAGACAGATTCTACTGGCCATGTATGAAACAGGATGTTGAGGATTATTGTCGTTCATGTCTTCGCTGCATCCAGAGAAAGACTCTGCCCACTAGAGCTGCCCCATTAGGTAAAATGGAGAGTAGTGGACCTATGGAACTTGTCTGTATAGACTTTCTGTGCATTGAACCCGATGAAGGTGGAATCAGCAATGTGCTGGTAGTGACGGATCACTATACCAGATATGCTCAGGCATTCCCAGCTCGTGACCAAAAAGCTGTTACAGTGGCCAAGCTACTGGTTGAAAAGTTCTTTGTACATTATGGCCTGCCAAAAAGAATACACTCTGATCAAGGGCGTGACTTTGAAAGCAAACTCATTTACGAACTACTTACGCTTCTGGGAGTTCAAAAGAGTCGTACATCTCCTTATCACCCTCAAGGTGATCCTCAGCCAGAGCGTTTCAATAGAACTTTGCTAGATATGTTAGGAACGTTGTCTGCTGAGAAGAAGAGCCAATGGAGTAGACATGTGGCTACAGTAGTGCATGCTTATAATAGCACTAAGAATGATGCTACAGGATTTTCACCCTACTTCCTAATGTTTGGAAGGGAAGCTCGTCTTCCTGTTGATTTGACTTTTGGAGTTACAGCTGATGATACTCCTTTACGATCTCATGCCAGTTATGTAGTAAGACTCAAGAAGAACCTCAAAGAAGCTTATGATCTAGCTGAACATGCAAGTGGACAGAGACATCAGCGGAACAAAGCTCACTATGACAAGAAGGTGAAATGTCATGATTTGCAGCCTGGTGATAGAGTTCTGTTGAGAAATTTGGGCTTACCTGGTAAGCACAAACTAGCTAATCGATGGGGCTCTGAGATCTACATTATTTGCTCTCAGCTACATAACATTCCAGTCTATCAAGTCCGCCCCGAAGGTAAAGAAGGGCCTATAAAAACCTGGCACCGCAATAATTTAATGCCTTTGGCAGAGTCAGTGAGATTTATAAATTCTGAACCTACAATGCCTCAGCGCAAACCTAACTTGAGACGATCTAGAAGATTAAGACGGAGACAAGATACTCTTCCTGCTATTCAACACTCAGGTACTTCCCCAGAAGAGGAAGAAGACAGTGAGGATGAATGGGGATTGGATGGACTTTTTGATGGCAATATTCAAGATTCCATTAACAGTAATCTCAATGCAGATGCATCAGAATTCATCCCATGTCAAACTGAACAACCAGTTTCTAGCAATAGACTGACAAATGTTTCCATACCTCAGGCAGGACTCAATGTCACTGGAAGTCTTGACAGTTATCCTGATGGCAGCTGTACAGTGTTGGAGAAACAGAGTGAGGATGTTCAAGAAGAAATTTTAGAAGAAGACAACAGAACTGCTGAAAGCTTAGACATTGATCAACCCCCAGAACTAAGTTCTCCTGTCAATATCTTTGAACCAAGGCCTCAGAGATTGGTGAAACCCCCACAGAGACTCACATATGATACTTTAGGGAATAATACTCAAGAGCCTATGGTCACTGCTCATCGTAGAATCTACGCCCATGTTCCCTCCACTTTCTACTCAGTTGGTGACACTATACCTCAGCTGATTTCTACAGTTGTGATACCATATTATAAAACAGCGGTTGAGTTAATGGTACATTAATGTTATAATTGTATTTGATGTTAAATTACTTTTTGACTTGGGAGGACCCTAGTAATTTCAGTGGGGGGAGAGTGTAGCCATCCTGCTAACATGGCTATTATTTAAATTGTGCAAAGTATATTCTGTGTAAAATCATATTGCTGGGACTTGTAGTTCTATTAATCTTCGGCACTGAAACAGTTAATTGCTGAAGACCTTGCTGGGCTTGCAGTTTCCCTCCCACAGGAAGAAGAAAGATTCCTGCCACCAATAGGAGAGCAGCTTTCAGACTGAGGAGATGCAGCCAATGAGAGAAAGACTGACTTCTGAAAGAAGGAAAAGGAAGAGGGAGAACTTCCAGGAAGGCAGAGAGATCTGGGAGAGATAGAGTTATACCCAGAGCTGTCCTGCATGTGAGATGGAATCCTCTCTTCACAGAGACCAGTGACTGTCTGCTATCTGAAGAGGAGTGTTACAGATCACATCACATGGTGACTGCTTAGTCTGCTCAATATCTGGGGAAATTGTAAGCAGTTTTCAGTGAGTGCTACCTGTTGATTTGGACTCTCACTTAATCAGGCATTGCAGGGCTTTATACAAGCCAGTAACAGTTAGGACTAGAGACAGGACTTTTATATCTGCCTGCCTGCAATCCATTCTGAAGGGTCAAGGCCTATTTGGAGAGGATTATTCATATATCGCCAATAATTCAGCTTGTGTCATTTTCTGCATGTTTTCTCCTGAGTGAAGCCTCCCACTACAGCCTAGTGGATCACAACTACTGTTTATTTGCCTTGTGGATTACAAATACTGGTTTATATATGAGCTCCAACTGCCGGCCTTACTGCTATTATTAACACTGGCCAGTGTTCAGGGAACTTGACTTAAACATTATCTGTGTTGACTAGATCAGTCTGTTTATTATTCATTGTCATTTTCTAACGTTTGATATTACATTAGTGCTATAACTGTGTGTTCAGATGCTTTGACTTATTTGTTGAAACATATTGCTAAAAGAGAGATTGTTCAATTTATCCTATTACTGGGTCTTCGGATCTGATAAAAGTGCTTGGCATTACACTGCTGGTTTATGTGTATCACTGGGGGTTGTGGGTGTCACCAGAGGTGGACGAGAGCAGGACCCATCTAACACAGCTACACCTACGGGTGCGCTACATTTGAAAGTAGAAAAGTTGTAAAACATGAATTTTTAACATTATCTTTATTTTGGAAAAATAATCCCATAGAAAGATTTGGTGTGGGAAAACCTTTTGGTGTAAAAGTCTAGTGAAAATATTAAAAAATAGAATTATGTGAAATGTTTTTTTATTTTATCAAAAATCCCACAAGCTTCTTATCTTTACTTTACTCCTGTTAGTACTCCATAGTTCCAGGGTGCACTTATTCCGTTCGAATAGCAGAGGACTCCTCCTGAAGCAAACGGCGGCTGTTATAGGCGGAAGTGTGACCTTGGGATTTGTTCTGGGTTTGGGTCACCCTACATTACAACTCACAATGTGATAAAGTGCTGATTTACTAGGTTATTTATCAATCACCTTAATCTGTCACTTGCATTGAAATGAGGGACAAGCAACTGTACTATAAACACACACACATACAAACACAGAAAAAACAATATATTTCATACATTACCTGGATCTCTGATGGACAGTTGGGTGGATTCCCAGTCACTCATGAACTCGTGTTTCCAAGAAGCTTTGATATTAAAATCAGGATCTTGGAGAAGCCTCCCCGGGATTTTACATTGGCTGAGAAGATCATACGTGATCCCTGAGTCTGTCACTTCCTCATCTGACTCCATCTTGTCATAGGAAGGGGGGACCCCAGCTCCCCAACTGATCTTCATGGATTTAGGGTAAAACTGCTGCAAGCTGAGAGAACACAGCACTTCCCCATTCTCAAGGAGAGAGAATTCTATTGGCTTCAAGCACTTGGGTTTGGCTGGAATACAATGGAAAAGATAAGATATAGCAAGAGTTTCATTAAGGGTGAAGACACACAGAGCTAATAGTATCAGCTACTTGTCACTGCTACAAAATACAAAATAATTGGCTAATTATGCTAAGATACTACATGTCATGTGTTTTAGCAGAAGAAATTCTCAGTATTGTCTATGGCAGGATATTTTCTAGTCACAAATATATATCCTAACCTGAGATCATTACTTAGTGTATGGGTCTATAAGGCTCATTTTCAAATGCAAATATAAGTCTGAAATGCACTAAAATGAATGTGAAAATGCACACGTTTTACTAAAAGGTACTTGCGCCTTTAGATGCTCCTTAACACTGTGCAGCAAGTGCTAATGCAGCCGCTCAGACTGCAAGCTGCAAAGTACAGGGATCCATGGAATTAACAGCTGCCTTGAGTAGATCTTACTTCCAGGGTATGTTCCACCTACACACTTCATTGACCTGCCAATCATGGCAATTGTTATTTCTGACACTGTACTGATCACCATGCCCACCATAGAAAACTTGAACTAAAACTTACAATGCAATTTAGTGTCCACATTGCTACATTCAACTATATGGTCCCACTACCTAAAAACAGAAAGTGCCCCATATATTACTTCTTCTTGAAACTCAGGTCAGTTTAGAAGGTAAACAGAATGCTTTAGAATGGAAAATGTGAAGAAAACCATTTACAGGCAACGTCTGTTGGAACAACATCTAAAATTAAGTAGTATGTATTCATTTAATTGCCAGATAGAGACATAAAGTGACTTCTCACCATAGAGATCTTTATATTGGAAGAGTTTTTCAGTGGATTTCCCATCACAGACAAACTTGCATTTGAGGCTCATGGATCTGTGCCGGGAGACTGAAGGAGTGAAGCTCAGGGAAGTGGTAATGTCCATGAGTCCCTCACGGTCTGATTCATCGCTCCTCTCCCTACAAGCCACATAGTCATTGACCCCCAACTCCTCCTCTTTATCCTTCTCCTTGGTAATGTCTGGGATTTCCCATTTGGTCCCATCCATCTCAGTCACTATCCAGGTCACCTGAACATCCTTCTTACAGTACAGGGCAGTCCCATACAGAGTGACCTTCTCTCCTTCTTGCCATTTCTGTGGCCCCTCAATGTTATGCACAATGAAGCTTTGCTTCTCTGCCAAATCTGATGAGCATTTAAGGAGAAAAAGAAAAAAAAAGTTTTAGCTAAAAATCTAATTAATTAAACAGAAGAGAAAGAAAATAAAGAAGAAAGTAAAAGTTGTATATTAGGAGAGTAGGTTAAAGAAAGTTTTGTTTAGAAGATGACAGACGAGGGCCGGGACATCTCATTTTCTCCTAGTTCTCTTCACTTATTCCTTCTACTTTATCTGTATTATAATTGTTCTAAAAGGACATTAATTGCTGTGCACCCAATAAATATTAAAGACAAAATACATATAAATGCAACCTATCTGCAATAAATTCCTTTAATGGATTGGATTTAATAAAAAGGGATGAAGCCCCTAGTGGGCACATTGGTTAAAGTAGGAATCCTAATACAGATTTGCATTGGACCTTAGTCCAACACTACATGCATTTGTCTTACCATATTTGTTTATTGGCCCTGTGCCTCCTTGTATTGGTTCCTTCAGGCTTGGATGCTCCACTCTACAGATATATTCCATGTCCTGCTCCATGCTTTCTGGTGCTGAGATAACCAAACATGCTTGGCACTTATATGTATGATTTTTGCCCCTTTGGGACTGGGGCATTTGCATGTCATAAATGTCACTTTTAGATACAGGAAACAGTTCCTGACTTCCTTTCTTCTTCCCAAACCAACTGACAGTGAGAGCATCAGGGAAGTAATTGGAGATATTACAGCTCAGTCTTAATTTGTTGTTCTCTCTCTCACTTTGTAAGGGAATGTCAACGATAGTCGGGTGCCAAGGGAAGTCTGGAAGGGAGAACAGCAGGAACTACAATAAATATATATCTAAAATATAACATTCCTTGTTAAACTTACATTGTGTAGCTTTGTGGGAATTATATTAAAATGTTGATGTCATGAAAAAATTATGGAACATTTGGACAGAGTAAGGACCACCAAAAAATCCCATGCAGAGACACCTCCAGCCATCTAATAAAACAGATTATTGTACCTGAGAAACGGAGAGGCTAAAGAAGAAACCCATGTCTGTGAACATGGATACTGACATATAAACCAGATGATGCCCTGGAACCATTAAACCACAAAAAAGATATTACCTGTCATATTTGGGAGCAGTAGTAGAAAGTTAGAGGCCTTAAATAAGAAGGTGCAGCTTTGTTAACTTGAACAGTCCCATATTCAAAGTGCAATGGAACCTGACTTAAAGGACATGTAAACCCCCTCTATAAATATGTAATCAGTGAACAGCCTCTTTGAAATGTAATGATAACGGTCACTCTGGTTGTTAAAAAGTTAAAAGTATGGTTGCAGCATCCCCTTAATCACTTAGAAATCATTCTACTCCTCTAACCCACTCATCCCCCTCCCTCAGGAATATGATTTGGTTGTTAACTTATGAGCACGCTCAGTTCTTCTCAGCTCAGATTACTAAACACACCCTCCAGTCTAACAGCCAAAAAGAGATAGCATTGCTGGTTCCCATAGAAACTCTAGCTGTCTGATTGTATTTTTTTTCTCCTAACCACCTCTCCTGCGCTCAGCTTAACCATTCCACTGCTCAACCCCAGCAGAACTTTTATAAAAGTATGTTGTGCCTATGTAAACCTGCATTCTTCATTGCATGAACTTTACAGCATACATGTCCTGTTTGCACATGTCAATTTTACTGATAATGTGTTAGAGGGAAAATGGCTGCCTGGTGAAAGCTGCTATTTGTTTTAGGAAAATGTGATGGTGCTGGCAAATGGTGGGTGTATATGCAGTACAAATATAGTAGATAATTGAGATGTTCCTTCAATCAGTAGCAATAGTGAAAGTGCAATATCTCCATCTTACCTTTCACACTCACTTCTCTGGACTCAGCTTTCTCCATAGAATCGTGTTTCCATGAGACACAAACTTTAAAGTCTGGATCCTTCAACCAATCCCCAGGAATTTCATATTTGCTTCTCACAGTAAATGTACTGTATTATCCGGATGTGTAATCAATTCATCCATTGGTGCATTTGTCTCTAGTGACTTGTCCTTGTTACATCTCCAAGTGACCTTGATTCCCTCCTTAGGGTAGAACCTCTCCAGGTTGGCCAATAGCTGCACATTCCCAGAGTCACAAAGGCTCATACTTATTGGCTCAATAAACTTGGGTTTGGCTGCAACATAAGAACATATGTAAAGTAATATGACTCTAACTTCTGTCTTTTAATATTTACAAAAGGACCATTGACGTATCTTCAAAGCAATGCCCACAATCTGTGATGGAAATGTATTGAGGGTATTACTTTGTCATAGCTGCAGTTCTGTAGTTTGTCCCTTGTAAACCTGTATTGTATCGATGAATGTGATTAAATCAATAGGCCCCTAAACTATACTCAACTTAAGGAGTGTGTAACCCACCAAATTCATATCTTATAGCTCAGACATGGGCCAATAAAAATGCTCTCACAGACATATTGGCACAGCCCAACTTCTATGCTGAATCATTATACTTTAGTGTTCATATCGTGCCGGGGATATTATTTCCCATGTCTATAGAGTTCCTTTCTATTTTTTTTATTAAGAAGACATAAGGCGTTAGAATACTCTGGTTTGTTGTTCTTTTTTTATGCTAATATAAATATATTGATCCTATTAAACAGGCTATGAGAAATGCAACATTAAATATTACAGAACATAGTCTTAGTAATTGCATTATTACTTCACCAGTGAAAGCCCCTGTAAAAACCAGTGGAAATTATTATTATTATAGGGGGTAGGATAAGAGTTGGGATTTAGTGAGCATGTTGGGAAGTTACTTTCTCTTCAGTTACTAGCAAAACACTATTCTTTAGATTTAGATGCCCAATAACCACCCCATTTCCTGACCTTGAATAGACTTAAACTGGAAGGTCTTCTCCTGGGTTTTCCCACCGCACACAAACTTGCAGGAGATGGATGTGCCAAGGTGCCTGGATACAGATGGAATGAAGCAGAAAGTGCTGGAATAATCACAGAGGCCATTCTTTTGTGACTTGTTGGTTTTCTCTTTAGATACAATATATTCTCTAGAGATAAGAGGCTGTTCCTCCTCTGCCTCCCCAGTACCAGCCTCTGAGAATTCACTCTCTGTGCCATCTTGTGCCTTTACAATCCAAGAGACGTTGGCATCATGAGAACAGTTGTATGTTGTACAGTAAAGGCTGAGCTTTACCCCATCTATCCAAACTGGAGGCCCCTGAATGTCACTCATTATAAACATCTCCTGACCTGAATAGGACACAATAAACAAACAATGAAATTAGTGGTGCCATCAGCTTGGCTTTCTGGAAGGTTTGTTAATATAGTCATTAATTGAAATAAACTGATTCCTTAACTATCTCTGGGCATATTTTGAGCTACTGCATTACAGTAGAAATTAAAAATGTTTATTTTGGTGAGCATGTTATAAAGTTGCCTGTTCACCTTTTTTTCTGGTACGTTTGCAGTAAACTATTCCGATGATCACAAGTACAAGAAGCACCGCACAGCCACCGACAGCTCCGAACACAACAGCGTTATTGGATTCTTCAATACCTGGAAAACAAAAACAATACATACAAATATAAGGGTTTTCACTCATCCAGGTTATGATATATCAAGTAGCGTAAGTCTAAATGAACTTGTTATGTTGTTTTTGAAATTTCTATGAAAAACTGCTTTGAATAACGATCCTTCATGCCCTTGGATCAGCCATTATCAGTAGTGTAACACACTGTTTTTACTGTCTCAGTTTGAAATCTGTTTAAAAGTCTAAGGGGGTCATTTATCAATGGTCAAGTTTTCGAGGTTTTTTATACCTCAAATGAACTCACAACTCGAATGTTTTCTAATTTAAGACAAAACTCAAATCTGTGAATTCCAGGGTGAAAAACCCAAAAAACAAATTAATCGATTTTTCAGCAAAAAAAACTGGAATTGCTCAAATTAATCGAGTTTTTGAGCGAAACACACCAAACATAAACCCCGAACATCATGAAGGCTACAAAAATATTCAAATGGTTCAAGGGACCCCTGCCATTGACTTCTTTATGACCTCCATAGGTTTTAGCCTAATTATTTTTGGATTCCAGCTATTTCTAGGTTCAAGGTATAATAAATCTTGAAAAATGTTGTGTGTGTTTTTGCTAACTTTTGTACATCAACACAACCCATATATTTGTTTGTGAAAGACAGTGTCACAGAGTCTAAGGGGCAAATTTACTAACGGGCGAAGTGACTAACGTTATTGAAAATTTGCCAGCGTGACATCATTTTGGTACTTCGCCAATTTACTAACAGTCACTGGCGCAACTTCACTAGCGAAAGAGATAGACTCTAGCGGTACTTCGCTCCCTAACGCCTGTCAAAGTTGCACTCTGGCGAATGGACATAACTACCCAAATTCAGATGCGGATTTTACTGAACGTTACCTCTTGCGCCAGACTTGCCTTCACCACCTCAGACCAGGAGAATGCAATAGAGTAGATAAGTCCCAAAAAACGCTGGCGACTTTTAATTTTTTCAGGGTGATAGGCTGCAAAAGAGCGTAATTTTTTTTTGGGGTAACTCGCTTCCGCCCTACATTTCCTAACATATGGCACATAAACTATACACTGGGTTCATGTGTAGGACAAAATAACAACTTTATTTTCTTTTATGAAGGTTTCCCAGGCTTGTGTAGTGTAATGTGTTTGCTGCAACATATACGTCCATTGTACTTTAACTTCCCACCATATGCAAATTAGGCAACGCTAGCGCAACTTTGCTTTGCTTGGCGCAGTTACGCTTGCGCAACTTCAGCAGTGTTCGGCGCCCTGGACACAAATTCGGATTTTAGTGAATTAGTGTTGTCCTGGCGAATCTACGCCTGGCAAAGTGTTGCGCTGTAAGCGAAGCCATCGCTGGCAAATTTTCCGACGTTAGTGAATTTGCCCCATAATCCTCCAGCTGTTCCACTTACCTTTATGCAGCAGCAGGAGATCTTTCTCAATGGGCTCAGCAAGAGATTCATGTTGGACTCTACATGACATGGATCTTTGTTTCACAGAGTCCTCTAATGTCAGGGATCTGTTCAAACTGAATGTGCCATCGAGATTGTGTTGATAGTTGGACAATACAGAACTGGTCAGGTCCTTTCCTTCCTGGATTATGGTCACAGTGATATCCTTTGGGTAGAACCGAGACACTGAGCAGACGATCATACTTTGTTCTTCTGTTATTTCCTCTAACACTTCAACTGTAGGAAGAGCTGTAGGACGAAGCAAACTGCATATTGAGTGCTCACTGTTTGTATTTCAATAGTTATGATTTCCCGAAGTCCCAATGGAAGATAAATAATACAGTTAATTCTATTATTAAAAAAATCCAATTCAAATATTTTACACTTGCCTTATCCAGGCTATACTCTCCCATCCTCCTCAAGAAACATTAAACCTATAACTGTCCCTGTGTATATTTAATATTAACACAAACACATTTGAAGAAGATTTTCTAAATATTGGATTACAAGTATTGATGGGCAAATCTGCGCCGTTTCTTTTCGGTGAAAAATTTGTGAATTTCCAGTGAAACTGCGCCAGCTTCTCATTTTTGAAGCCAGCGTCAGTTTTTTTTGGACGCCGGCGACTTTTTTTATGCAGTGAATTTTCGCCAGCGCATTTTTGTGGCCGTTTCGTGAATTTATTCGCCGGTGTTGAATCGTGCTAATTCACCGCAAATTCTCGCCTGCCGAATAAATTCGCCCATCACTAACAAGACAATCCAGTTAAAGCATAGAAGAATTATCTTGAATACTACTACCTGTAGTCTCCACTAAGAGTTACACTTAAATAGAAACATTGCATTTCACTCAAAGGAAATTTGTTGTAAAAGTCTGTAGATCTGGTTCATCCCAAACTCAAGAGTTAAAGCCCATTTATTCAGTGTCCCTCCCCGATTTGTAATGTAATGTCACAAAAATGTAAAAATTGGCTTCTTACATTGAACTTTCAGCGTTATGTCCTTAGATCTTATGTTAGGACTGTAGATTACGCTACAAGTGTAGACTCCGGCATCCGTGACTGTAACATTGTGGAGTTGCACAGAAGCAATCCCTTTCTTGGCATCTGCATCAATGAATGTCACTCTTGGGTTCGGCTTCATCCCCTTGTTGTCAAGTCTCACGAGTTCTTGTTTCTGGAAGATCCAGATTATTGCAAGATACTGCAGATTCACAGGCTGAGCCACACTGAATTTACAGGGGAGGGTCACATCAGATCCCAGTATAGCAATAGGGGGAGCCTCATCCTTTATCTTCAGCACTGCCTCTGTAGGAAGGATCCCTAAAGAGAAAAATGTGATATTCAGGCCCTCATAGGAGACAACCCAGTGGCTTTTAATATTCCTCCTGCACCTACAGTCAGATGAGCAAGGGATGGTCACTAGGACATGAAGCCCCATCCCCCCCCCCCCAATAAGTAGACATCTCCTTCTTCTTTGAAACCACTGTATTTGTTACATTTATTACATGAACTCTATATTGGGAGTCTGTTGAAGTAGTGATAAAACAATGTTATTTTATGCACTGTATTCTCAATCCCTAGTTAATATTCATTCTAATTTCCCAACTCCCCAGAATAGAACCAGTTTGGGTGGATTATGGGTAAAGGTTTGGAATAATTGGGGAAAGCATTGAAGGTTTTTTTTTTCTAAATGCGTTGACCCAAAACTCACAGGATCCACAGGCTGGGTCAGTGAGCACCAGGTCGATCAAACTTCAACCTGGGCCCCTCCCCTTAGTGATGTAGTGAATTATACTGACACCCCTTTTTGGTGGCTGTTCCCAATCATCTATAATTTATCAGAGTGCAGGTTAGAAAAGCCAGGATTGGGTGTAGGTTGGGAAGCAGGTCATGGTCAGTCACACTTGAAAAGCATCAAACCTACTCATTACTACTGTACTCTACACCCACCAATGATAAAGCAGTAAATACACTGCTCCTCTCTGGTATTTCACCCATAGGTTCTGTTTTTATGCACATGAAGTCCTACTCAGTCCCTGTCTCCATTTAGATTGGATTTGCATCTGGGTTGGACAATACTGTGCCCAGTGGTGAGACAAGGGCAACATTTTCGGCAATTTGTTGAGAGCAGAAATGAGTTGAGGAATTCAGGGGAGGGAGATGCATTATTGGAAACACATAAAGGGTTGTGCTGAATTTCTACACTTTGTCCTACTTAGTAAATACTGTATGTCACAGTCACCAACATGATCTGATTTAAGGAGACATACAGGATAAATGAAAAAACCCTAATTTTGTAGGCAATTATGAGTAATATATGGTGTTGCTTTTACATGGTGCTAAAAAGTAATATCTTTAAAAATAGCCCCTTTATTGGAGCTCCCTATAGATGTTCTCTGGTCCCTGTCTGTGTTTCACATGAGGGGTGGGCGTGTCCCTGCCAGTAGCACAGTAGGAGGGGGACAGCCAATCACAGCCCTGCAGTCACACAAGCACAGACAGGCTTCAGTTCCCTATCAGGTCCTGCTAGCTGCTGATTGGTTCCTGTCCTACAGTGCAATGAGCTGAGTGCACAGCCTGGGAATTCAGGGAGCAGCAAGTGGAAGAGAAGGGAGGGATTATTAGGGGTTTTTGCAGAAATATTCAATAAATCAGCCTGAAACACTACTTTTTTAAGCACAATTCTTCTATATCTAAATGAGTATAATGTACTGGAACTTTCTTACCTTTTACATAAAATGTCTCCTTTAAAATGAACATAATGAAAATGAGTTCAATCTACAAACATTTTAAGACTGACACTTTCATTGTTTTTGCATAATAAAAAAATGTAATTCCAACAAACATTCATCGACCAACAACTTATTGGTTTTAAAAAACGTATTTCACATATAATTTCATGTGTTACAATAACAGTAGCTTAAAGTATCCGACCCTTGGATCCGACATATACATTTCCCTTGTCCCCTTTATAATTATATTATGTTTAAGGTTTTGTAAGTTGATTCATGAACGCAATATGCAAAAAATGGTCAGAAACTGCCCCCCCATAAATACAAACTACACCTCAACACCTTGATATGACATGACATGACATAAAACAAAATGATTTTGATTGGTATTTGGATATTTATAAATGTGTAATGATCGAAATGATCCCCCTGTGTAACCTGCAGTGAGACCTGCTCTACTGGGAGATATTGAATCAGTGACAAGTAAAACACAGAAACCCAACATGCGAATCCGTTAGACCAGTTTTCTAGTTACTTTTTATTCACATATTTAATGTAATAGTGTGAGACCTGGGAGTTGTTCATGTGAATGTAACACAATCCACTTTCTCTCATTCACGGCAACATTTACCAATTTCCTCTCCACTCAGTAATTCACTTGTACGGGCACTCGATTACCATGAATCACATGCACGTTGTACATTATAAGTAAATAAGGACCCCATTTTCTTTCTTGGGGAGCCCATGGCCGTACTTTTTAAAAAGAGGACACTGTATCAATTGTAACATATGAATGTGCTGGGGATCTCATATCATGTGAGTATCACTTGCTTCTAAGAACAATCTCTGTACAGAGATGAAGCACCAGGAGGCAGAAACAATTTAAAAAACAGGTAAAAAAAGCTGTTCTTTGGCATAGGATAACACAAGAACAGCGCCATCATCTGGAACACACTGGGTATAGGAAACAGACAGGGGGTAACATCAGTCAGTACCAGCCTGGCACTCACACACTGGGTATAGGAAACAGACAGAGGGGTAGGATCAGTCAGTACCAGCCTGGCACTCACACACTGGGTATAGGAAACAGACAGAGGGGTAACATCAGTCAGTACCAGCCTGGCACTCACACACTGGGTATAGGAAACAGACAGAGGGGTAACATCAGTCAGTACCAGCCTGGCACTCACACACTGGGTATAGGAAACAGATAGAGGGGTAACATCAGTCAGTACCAGCCTGGCACTCACACACTGGGTATAGGAAACAGACAGAGGGGTAACATCAGTCAGTACCAGCCTGGCACTCACACACTGGGTATAGGAAACAGACAGAGGGGTAACATCAGTCAGTACCAGCCTGGCACTCACACACTGGGTATAGGAAACAGACAGAGGGGTAACATCAGTCAGTACCAGCCTGGCACTCACACACTGGGTATAGGAAACAGACAGAGGGGTAACATCAGTCAGTACCAGCCTGGCACTCACACACTGGGTATAGGAAACAGACAGAGGGGTAACATCAGTCAGTACCAGCCTGGCACTCACACACTGGGTATAGGAAACAGACAGAGGGGTAACATCAGTCAGTACCAGCCTGGCACTCACACACTGGGTATAGGAAACAGACAGAGGGGTAACATCAGTCAGTACCAGCCTGGCACTCACACACTGGGTATAGGAAACAGACAGAGGGGTAGGATCAGTCAGTACCAGCCTGGCACTCACACACTGGGTATAGGAAACAGACAGAGGGGTAGGATCAGTCAGTACCAGCCTGGCACTCACACACTGGGTATAGGAAACAGACAGAGGGGTAACATCAGTCAGTACCAGCCTGGCACTCACACACTGGGTATAGGAAACAGACAGAGGGGTAGGATCAGTCAGTACCAGCCTGGCACTCACACACTGGGTATAGGAAACAGACAGAGGGGTAACATCAGTCAGTACCAGCCTGGCACTCACACACTGGGTATAGGAAACAGATAGAGGGGTAACATCAGTCAGTACCAGCCTGGCACTCACACACTGGGTATAGGAAACAGACAGAGGGGTAACATCAGTCAGTACCAGCCTGGCACTCACACACTGGGTATAGGAAACAGACAGAGGGGTAACATCAGTCAGTACCAGCCTGACACTCACACACTGGGTATAGGAAACAGACAGAGGGGTAGGATCAGTCAGTACCAGCCTGGCACTCACACACTGGGTATAGGAAACAGACAGAGGGGTAACATCAGTCAGTACCAGCCTGGCACTCACACACTGGGTATAGGAAACAGACAGAGGGGTAACATCAGTCAGTACCAGCCTGGCACTCACACACTGGGTATAGGAAACAGACAGAGGGGTAACATCAGTCAGTACCAGCCTGGCACTCACACACTGGGTATAGGAAACAGACAGAGGGGTAACATCAGTCAGTACCAGCCTGACACTCACACACTGGGTATAGGAAACAGACAGAGGGGTAACATCAGTCAGTACCAGCCTGGCACTCACACACTGGGTATAGGAAACAGACAGAGGGGTAACATCAGTCAGTACCAGCCTGGCAATCACACACTGGGTATAGGAAACAGACAGAGGGGTAACATCAGTCAGTACCAGCCTGGCACTCACACACTGGGTATAGGAAACAGACAGAGGGGTAACATCAGTCAGTACCAGCCTGGCACTCACACACTGGGTATAGGAAACAGACAGAGGGGTAACATCAGTCAGTACCAGCCTGGCACTCACACACTGGGTATAGGAAACAGACAGAGGGGTAGGATCAGTCAGTACCAGCCTGGCACTCACACACTGGGTATAGGAAACAGACAGAGGGGTAACATCAGTCAGTACCAGCCTGGCACTCACACACTGGGTATAGGAAACAGACAGAGGGGTAGGATCAGTCAGTACCAGCCTGGCACTCACACACTGGGTATAGGAAACAGACAGAGGGGTAACATCAGTCAGTACCAGCCTGGCACTCACACACTGGGTATAGGAAACAGACAGAGGGGTAACATCAGTCAGTACCAGCCTGACACTCACACACTGGGTATAGGAAACAGACAGAGGGGTAGGATCAGTCAGTACCAGCCTGGCACTCACAGACAGACAGAAAGAGATCTCAGTAAAAGTTCTGGGGGATACAATGTATCAGGGAGTTTCTGCAGCAGAATCAAAGAGCCCAATTGCACCACCCACATCTCAGGCCCCCATTACCCAGCATGCACAGAGATACATTATATCCAGTAACACTTACACACTGAGCTGCAGCAAATCCAGCAGAGAAGGGAGATTTTATCCAGCGCCATTTCCCATCCCTATTCTGTCCGAATGGCTGACGGGGCAAAGAGCAAATTTTGCTGCAGCTTTCACTTTCACATTCTCGCAATAGTGTAAGGGAAAGAGACAGAGTTTACAGGGTCAGACTGGACAATTTGGGGCCCACCGGGATCCAAACTCTGGGGGCCCTGCTCACATGCTGAAATCCCAACAGAAATGTCAGGGGGTTGCACATACCATTGTGCATATGTGAACTCAGTGCGCTCCAGAAATCTTTGCTTTGTTTTTTCCCAGTGCCAGCCCAGTCCGACCCTGAGAGTTTATATTCCCTGTACAGCAGTAGCTCCCCCTGATCCTAATTACCAACTGATTCCCTTATACTGGACCCTGAACTGCTGGAAGGGACTATACCTTGGCACCCCCACACATAACTAGAGAATACTCTCTGGCACCCCCTGCTTCTGTGCCCCCCATCTGTCCATACCCTTCCCCAGGCCTGAAGTGTTGAGAAAGTGTCACACAGGGAAAGGTGAAATGTCAACTGAAAGTCAGAGAGGAAAATAGAAGAGTCTTTGAAGATGATGAACAGTGTGAGGAAAGGATGATGTGTGATGTGGGGGTTCTTTCTCTTGATATCAAGGGGAGCACTAGAGTAAAAAGTAATGATTAAAGAGGGTGGGTATTTATTGGCAGGTCGTTCCTTTGGTTTAGAAGTTCAAGCCAAGGTTTTCAGAGCTGAAGCTCCTCTTTGTTCAGAATGTAACGTATGACTAGTTGGTATAAGGTGGGAAGGTAGAGGTGGGTGAGGGGACAGTGTACAGGTTGTTACCAGTCATAAAATAACATTTGTGGAGCATGAAAATTGGTCAAAAGTTTATGTGTCACCCAAAATACTTCCTGAACTTTTTTTGGATAGAATATTGAAAACAATGTAAACATGGAATTAAGTTTTCTCGAGTCATCATGACTTTTTTGTCATATGGAAATTGTGGGGTATGTGGTGGGAGATCTGTCATGGATCATTGAATTGTTATACAGTGTATATGATTATTTGTATTTGAGTTGATTTCTTAGTAAAACAAAATCTACTGGGAATAGAACAAAATATATCCTGGCTCCCCCGCCTCTGTGTGTCCTGGTAATATATGAATACTACTGGGAATGGAAGTAAAACATTGTTTATACTGTGTCGTTAGTATATTTACATTGCTACCTTTTCCATAGTTTCAGCCTTTCTCTCTGACACCCCCAATTTTCCCGGACTCTCACTCTATGATTGGCACCAGGGCTCAACCTTAGGCCCCCACTGATACTCGGGAAGAGGAAAAGTGTCCAACAATATATAAAGTATTTCAGTGTATAAATTAATAATTCAGTTGGCCATAACCACTAATTAACTAGTTACTGATTGACAAAAGCTTGTTCATTAGATAAGAAGAGAAACAAGAGGTCAATGTGCAGATTATAGTGAGTTATTTTATCTTCATATGATTCACATAACAATTCTACAACTGCCATGAAAACCAATTTCATTTTACAGTTTAGTATTCAATTTGTACTGTAATAATTTCACCCCTTACAATAAGATTTTCACATTACAATATATGTGGGGGTTGGACTGGGCTGCTAGAAGACCAGAAGATCCCTCAGTGGGCACAGACCCAAGTGGACTCCAGAGGAGGAATAGTCTATAGAACAGTATTATCTGGAAGAGTGTGCCAAATACTTGGTCCATTCCAAGAAAAGAGTTCAGTATGGGCCTAGTAGAATTTATTGTTATTGAAGGGAACAAGGTCAAACAGGAGGCAGTTACTCCATTTGCACTGCTGCTGCTTCCACTGCCCATAACTATTCTGAGCTCTGAAATGGGCACATTCCATATTGATTGCATGTGAGTTGGTTGGGTGGGAAGAAGATCTGTGAGTCAGGACTGGACCCACCCATGCATGTGCCTATAAATAGATTAGAGACAGTACATATATATAGTTCCAACATCACTATAATTAAATAACTGGGCCCATGGAACACTGGGAGTTGTATAACTCACTCTACACATGTAGGAATTTAAGGCATCAACTACAAGTCTGTGGGGACAGAAGCTGCATTTAATGAATATAAACACTGTAATAAATATTGTAAATCAGCAATCTAGAAGGCAAATATAGGAAATTAGGAAAGCATTGCGGCTGAGGCTACGACTAACCCCAAAACGTTTTTTAAGTATATTATTAATAAAAAGATGTAGGTTGAGAGTGTTGCTCCTTTAAATAATGGTACCAGTATGGCTGTAAAAGATAATGAAAAGGCAAATGTGTTAAATCAGCTCTTTTCTTCAGTGTATACAATAGAGGAGTCTGAGTTCCCAGGCTCACTTTATAACTGCACTAATGGCTCAGGTCAATCTAGTCAGTGGCTGACTCAGGATATGGGATTAGGTTATAAGAGATTTTAGTTCAGTTTTAGATCAACCTCTATTTCTGATTTCCTCAGATTCTCTTTCATCTGGTATGGTGCCTATGGATTAGAATCTGAGGTAATTCCTATATTTAAAAAGGGATTACGATCTCAGCCTGGCAATTATAGGCCAGTAAACTTGACATCTGTGGTGGGCAAATTATTTGAAGGCTTGTTAAGGGATCACATTCAAAATGTTGTCCTAGTGAATGGCATTATGATCAACAATCAGCATGGCTTTATGAAGGATAGGTCATGTCAGACTAATTTGATTGCATTTTATGATGAGGTAAGTAAGATGCTGGATAGTGGGGGGGCAGTAGATGTGATCTATTTGGATTTTGCCAAAGCGTTTGATACTGTGCCCCACAAACGACTGCTTTCTAAACTAAGGTCTGTTGGGCTTAATGAAGTCGTTTGCACATGGATAGGAAACTGGCTACAGGATCGGGTACAGAGGGTGGTTGTTAATGGGACATTCTCTACTTGGAGTAAGGTTTTTAGTGGGGTCCCTCAGGGCTCAGTATTGGGGCCACTTTTATTTAACTTGTTCATTAATGACTTAGGGGAGGGTATTGTAAGTAATGTATCAGTGTTTGCAGATGAGACAAAACTATCAGCACAATTAATTCCATCCAGGATGTGGCACTTGCAACAGGATCTTGACTAACTGGCAATCTGGGCAGCTGAGTGGCAAATGAGATTCAGTGTTGATAAATGTAAAGTCCTGCACCTGGGGTGTAACAATATCCACTTATACCCTTAATGGGACTGCACTAGGCAAATCCATAATGGAGACGGAGCTTGGAGTCCTTGTAGATAATAAACTTGTCTGTAGCAAGCAATGCCAGTCAGCAGCATCAAGGGCAAATAAGGTCTTGACTTGTATTAAATGGGGCAGAGAGTCACGGGAGGAGGGGGTCCCACTGTATAGAGCACTGGTAAGGCCCCATCTAGAATATACCCTACAGTTTTGGTCTCCATCACTCAAACAGGACATTATTGTATTAGAGAGGGGACAGAGAAGGGCAACTAAGCTGGTAAAGGGAAAATCTTAGCTATGAGGAAAGACTGGCCAAATTGGGGATGTTCACTCTGGAGAAGAGGCGCTTAAGGGGGGGGATATAATAACTATGTATAAATATATATTGGGAACATATATTAATCTCTCTAATTCTTTATTACCTGTAGGTTCTTCCAGCTGACAAGAGGTCACCCTTTCCGATTAGAAGAAAAGAGGTTCAAGCTAAATATTGGGAAGGGGTTTGTTATAGTGAGAGCTGTGAAGATGTGGAATTGTCTCCCTGAATCAGTGGTACAGGCTGATACATTAGATAGGTACAAGGAAGGGTCGGATGCTTTATTCACTAGTAGCTCCTCCCAGCAGACAGGAGGGAGCCAATGAGATTAGAGGAGGGAAAGGGGTGTTACAGGGAGAGCTGGGAAGTGAATCAGGGGTACAGACTGATACATTAGATAGGTACAAGGAAGGGTTGGATGCTTTATTCACCAGTAGCTCCTCCCAGCAGACAGGAGGGAGCCAATGAGATTAGAGGAGGGAAAGGGGTGTTACAGGGAGAGCTGGGAAGTGAATCAGGGGTACAGGCTGAATCATTAGATAGGTACAAGGAAGGGTTGGATGCTTTATTCACCAGTTGCTCCTCCCAGCAGACAGGAGGGAGCCAATGAGATTAGAGGAGGGAAAGGGGTGTTACAGGGAGAGCTGGGAAGTGAATCAGGGGTACAGACTGATACATTAGATAGGTACAAGGAAGGGTCGGATGCTTTATTCACCAGTAGCTCCTCCCAGCAGACAGGAGGGAGCCAATGAGATTAGAGGAGGGAAAGGGGTGTTACAGGGAGAGCTGGGAAGTGAATCAGGGGTACAGGCTGATACATTAGATAGGTACAAGGAAGGGTCGGATGCTTTATTCACCAGTAGCTTCTCCCACCAGACAGGAGGGAGCCAATGAGATTAGAGGAGGGAAAGGGGTGTTACAGGGAGAGCTGGGAAGTGAATCAGTGGTACAGGCTGATACATTAGATAGGTACAAGGAAGAGTCGGATGCTTTATTCACCAGTAGCTCCTCCCAGCAGACAGGAGGGAGCCAATGAGATTAGAGGAGGGAAAGGGGTGTTACAGGGAGAGCTGGGAAGTGAATCAGGGGTACAGGCTGATACATTAGATAGGTATAAGAAGGGGTTGGATGGTGTTTAGCAAGTGAGGGAATACAGGGATATGGGAGAGAGCTCATAGTACAAGTTGATCCAGGGACTGGTCCCATTTTGGAGTCAGGAAGGAATTTTCCCCCTCTGAGGCAAATTGGAGAGGATTCATGTCATGTTACACATACATAATTGATGTCATAGTTTGCTTTGCTTGTTCTGTTCCATCTCCCCTCCTGTTATCCCCTCTGATCTCTGTCTGTTGGTTTATTCCACTTGTCCAGTATTATATACTAGGCTTCATTTTGAACTGCATCTATATTAGATCATTTTATAATTGTTTGACCTCTCCGGATTTTCACCGTTATTAAGATCTTCACAGTTTTCAAACAAACTACTCAACGATCTTCAAGGTGCCAATCTGATTAAGTTCAACTGTTGAAATTCCTGAGGTAAAAGTTATTAGTCAAAAGATGTATTTGATGACTCTGGAATATAATGTGAATACATGGACACTAGGAATATGGCGACTTAAAGACATTGCAGCATCACAGCCATTGCCCTACAGCCTGTACATACCAGCAGACTAACAGCAGCTTTCAGTTTATCACCCTGTTGTGACTGTTGGAGCTTCATCATTCAAATCAGCTGTGTATCATACATACATGTTATACCTGTCTGAATTGTCTTGCAAACACAGGCTCTGCAAACTTCCAACAATATCAGAATTGATTCATTTCTCTGCTGCTGAAGGACTTGGCACTTTCTCCTTCCCTTTCGATTTCTCAGTCAGCACCTTTGCCTCCCAGCTCTTAGGATCTGATGCACGTCCAACGGTTTCCACCATCCATCCGTTAACTCACAATTTGTAGACAACGACAGCATCAGCCATGGATCACTTTACTTTAAAATGCCTTTATTGAGACATGGGTTCCTGACCCCAATACATCTGGCAACGTTTCAGACCGCCATCGGTCTTTTATCAAGCTTGATAAAAGACCGATGGCGGTCTGAAACGTTGCCAGATGTATTGGGGTCAGGAACCCATGTCTCAATAAAGGCATTTTAAAGTAAAGTGATCCATGGCTGATGCTGCCGTTGTCTACAAACTTTCTCCTTCCCTGCCAGAGAAATGTCTCAGTACAGTCCTCCACATTCTGGGGAAGCTGATCCACAGCCACATTTAGGGCTCCTATCAGATCAGTGACTAAACCTTGAACCCAGCGCAATATCAAAGCGCACAACGAAATTTACTTGGAAGGCTCAGCAAAGATTTGTGACTGATAAAAAGGGAATTGCTACCTGGTATTAACCATTTCTGGTCAAAGACTGTTAACTGTATGTCTGCAATTTCTCAACCTGCCTTCGTTCCTCTTGAACTCAAGGACACTCTTGCTACCTATGAGAGCTACCAGCAATTGTGTTTGGAAAATACCGAAGTGGCATAACACTGCAGAGACACAGAAAGAAGCAAAGGAATTTGATGAGCTGAATCTAAACAGAGATTGTTATTGCAAACAAAGACAAAGGCAGAAGTGCAAATCCAGCACTCGTTGTTCTGTATCTAGTAGACACTCCACGAGATCCTCCAAATCCCTACAATTGGGATCTTCCATTTTCCGTCAAGAAATTGAAGCAGAAACTGCAGGAAAGCAGAAATGGAGGCTTTGGAAAAGCATTGTTAACATGCCACAGCTCTGGCAAGGCTTAGGGGCAAATTCACTAAGATTTGTAGTTGTGCCAGGTGTAACTTCGCCGCACTTCGCCAGGCGTAGTTTCGCCAGCGCTCCACAAATTCACTAAAATCCAAAATTGCACTCAGGGGTAGCGTAAGGTTGTGAAGTTGCGCTACCGTTGATTCGCTAAGCGAATCGAAGTTACGCTAATGATGGTTAATTTGCATATGGCGCCAAATTCAAATTTCAATGGAGGAATACGTAGAATCACTACAAATGCCTAGAAAACGTTCAAAACATCAAATAAAATGTTTATTTTGCCCTACACATGTGCCCACTGTATAGTTAAGTTGCCATGAGTCAGGAAATGTAGGGGGGAAGGAGGGAAGCCCCAAAAAAAATTTCGATCTTTTTCAGGATATCACCCATAATATTGAAAAAACGCCAGCGTTTTTTGCTTTTTTTGAAGCAATTCCTATCTACTCTATTGCGTTCACCTGGTCTGAAGTGGCGAAGGAAGTCTGGCGTAAAAGGTAGCGTTCAGTACACTGCACGTGTTAGTGAATTTGCGTAGTTACGTCCGTTGCGCAAATTCGCCAGGCGTAAGGGTGCGAAGTAACACTAGCGAATTTACGCCAGCGTTAGGCGCTTCGGCGCTAAGTGAATTTGCCCCTTAATGTCTTAGAACAAGAGACTTATGAGAGTGAAAGAAATTTTAGCAGTCCAACAGACATTCGGGGGCAAATTCATCAGGGGTCGAATATCGAGGGTTAATTAACCCTCGATATTCGACTGGGAATGAAAATCCTTCGACTTCGAATATCGAAGTCGAAGGTTTTTGCGCAAATACTGCGATCGTACGATCGAAGGAATAATCGTTCGATCAAACGATTAAATCCTTCGAATCGAACAATTCGAAGGATTTTAATCCATCGATTGAAGGATTATCCTTCGACCAAAAAAACGTTGCCAAGCCTATGGGGACCTTCCCCATAGGCTAACATTTAGGTGGCGAACTAAGAGACAGTACTTCAACTATCGAATGGTCCAATAGTCGAACGATTTTTAGTTCGAATCATTCAATTCGAAGTCGAAGTCGTGGTCGAAGTAGCCCATTCGATGGTCGAAGTAGCCAAAAAAACACTTCGAAATTCGAAGTTTTTTTACTTCGAATCCTTCACTCGAAGTTAATGAATTGGCCCCAAAGTGTTTTGAATGCATTACCAACTATGTCGCAAATGATAGCAGAAGCTATTCAGCTGCATCTAATGCAAGAGGCCCCTTAGATGTTTCTACAGAACTTCAGCTCCCGGTCAACATTAGGGATGTAGCGAACCGCCGAGTATGTGTTCGCGAACGCCGTTCGCGAACACCGGCAAAAAATGCGAACAGTTCGCGAACTGTTCGCGAACTTCGAACATCCGAAAATCGTTCAATTCGAACGATCGAAGGATTTTAATCGTTCGATCTAACGATTTTCGTTCGAATCGAACGAAAATCGTTCGATTTTAGCGCTCGAATGGTCGAACGATTTTGACGCGAACGCCTATTGGCGAACGTCGCGCGATGTTCGCGAACTTGTGGCGGACGCGAACAGTCGAAGTTCGCGCGAACTAGTTCGCCGGCGAACAGTTCGCTACATCCCTAGTCAACATGGCTGCGTCACTTGACCAAGGTATGTACACTGCATGTGCCGGTCCTAGAGACAATTTACCTGCTTTTTCAACAGGCCACAGCATTGCAGAAAGCTATGAGCACAGTTATGGAAATACCAGACCATCTCCCCTACAATGGGAATAATCAGCCACAGCTGCAACCCAACACATCCATGAAATCTGAACCTGTGCCAAAGTTGAATGCTTATGTACCAGCCTTTGTTTCCAACTCTGTTTCACCTGAAGCCATAAATCCAAGTCTGGAAATGCAGACCTGTCACAGTTTACTAAGTAAATTCTTCACAAAGAAATGACTAAGATAGGCCTCACTAAATTTGATGACAAACCCAAAAATTACAGAGGCTGGAAATCCACCTTTAAGACAACAATTAGTGGACTAGACATCACAGCTATAGAAGAATTTGATTTGTTTATCAGGTGGCTAGGTTCCCAATCTGCTGACTCAAAGCAGTAAATATAGACAATCCTGCTGTAGGACTTAATGCTGCTCGGAAGCCCTGAAGCAATTGAGGATGCTTTGGTCAGAAGGTTGCAAAGCTTCCCAAAGATATCTGGCAAAGACAAAGTTTCAAGCTCAGGGATCTTCTATTGGAGCTCCAACTTGCCACGGCTGACGTCCATCTCCCTCACCTTAGTTAACTCGACACCACACGTGGAGTCAACCCTATAGTTTCCAAGCTGCCATACAGTATCCAGGAGAGGTGGGTCAAAGTACAAGGAAGAGAATCAAGTTGCATTTCCTCCCCTTTCCTACTTCTGTGAGTTCATCAGAAGAATTGGAGATATTAGGATTGACACAAGTTTTCCTATAGTCAATTCAACCCTCTCGTCCAGATGTTCCAATGTCCCTAAGTCCACAGCCTACATTCAGAGAACGCAGAAATCCAGTGTCAGTAAAAAAGACTGATATTCCACATACACCCACATCAGTTCCTGGAAAGGCTAATAAAAGTAACAAAATTGAGGACCCAAATCATCAGTGCCCTTTATATAACAAGCCACATCTGCTCAGGAAATGTATTGGCTTCAGGAAAAAAAACCCTGCAAGGAACTCTGCAAGGAGTGCAAGGAACTCTTAATGAAATTTGGGGTCTGCTTGAAATGCTGTGCCTCCACAGAACACCTTGCCAAAGACTGTAAGGCGACTATTAAGTGCACAAAATGCAATAGTGAAGATCACATACAAGCACTTCATCCACTTCAATACAGATCCTCTGTGTTGCCAAATGACTCTCCTGTGGCAAAGCAAGATGGAGACAACCCAGATCAGACAGCACCTCCCACCTCAGTATCCTCTACATGTACTAAAGTCTGTGGAGAAGGACAGCATGACAAGGGACAACCTGAAAGGGCTGTGAGATTGTACACAATCCTAGATGAGTAACCAATCTCTTGCAAGATCAAAGGTTTTAGACTTGTTAAACATAAATGGAGATGCTTTTCCCTACACCCTGGGCACCTGTGCCAGCACTATAGAAGTCTAAGGAAGAAGAGCCAGTGGTCTCGTAGTAGCTCCTCTGAATGGCAGTATAGAAATACCGTTGCCTAATGTCATTGAGCAACCAGATTCCAACAAATAAAGAAGAAATCCCTACTCCTGCAGCTGCTTCTCTCCACCCTCACTTGAAAGTTGTAGCTGATCACATACAGTACCTGCCCTTGACAGAAATGTTGATAACCTTCTTTTACTTGGCAGAGATATTCTAAGAATGCCCAATGTCCACCAACAAATCAATGGACCTCATGATGATGCCCCATATGCCCAACGCCTGGACCTAGGCTGGGTAATCATAGGCAACATCTGCCTGGGAAAAATGAAAAAGCAGACTATGTTTTCTTCCTTTAAAACATACGGTTTGTCTTATGGACAAAATACTTGTTTTGAACAGTGTCCACACCATTACTGTGTGAAGGAAAAAAACACCTCTTACCATTCAGGGTAAGATACTGCTAAAACAGCTTACTTCTGAAAACACAGACTGGGATAGCCTTCTACCCAAGGATAAAAAACAAAGATGGGAATCATGGGTAAGGTCCCTGAAATTGTTGGATGAACTTGAAACCATGCTGTTACTTCATTGCATCCTTCAGTGCAACCAGAAGAAAGATCCATGTTTTCTCTGATGCTTCCATTGAAGCCATAGCTGCAGTAGCTTAATTAAAGGACAATGAAAGTTAAACTAAAGAAGTAGGTAGAAATGTTGTATATTATATTTTGGGATTATGTACCAGCCCAAGGCAACCACAGCCCTTTAGCAGTAAAGATCTGTGCCTCCAAAGATGCCCCAGTAGCTCCCCATCTTAATTTCTGCTGATTCACTGCACATGCTCTGTGCTGATGTCACTTACTGAGTTTAGGGAGCCACTCACAATATACAGCACACATATATACAAATATATATGTCACAGTTTAAGGCTGATTAGAAATCAATACAGATAATTACTACATGGCAACACAGAAACCAGGGCAACTAGTATCAGCATTTAATATTCCGCCCCATATTATCAGCTTTTATTACAGACTAACCTCTTTTTCTGCTAACCTCTAATCTTAGCTTCTCAACAGCCAATCAGAGCCCACTGAGCATGTGAGTGTCACAGACACTTTCCAAGATGGTGACCCCCTGTGACAAGTTTGAAGTCCTAGAACATTGCTGCTATTGACAAGCTGAAACTTTAGGCTTATGCAATAAGTTCACTATATAAAATATGGCATTTTTAGGTCTATTCATTTGTTAGGGTTTAGTTCTCCTTTAAGGGTTAATGATCCGGGTGGTAAAGTAAGCGTTGGTTTTATCCTGGGTAAGGCCAGACTAAATCCAAAGCCCACACATACAGTTCCAAGGCTTGAACTTTGTGCAGCTGTATTAGCTGTCAAAATTGCTGAGCTTATAATTGGAATTGGACTTTGAAATAGACTAATTCGACTTTTATTCAGTCAGCAAAATAGTGTTAGGATACATACACAACCAAATAAAACAGTTTTATGTGTACGTCAGCAATAGAATGGAGCGTATCAGAAAGGTTTCTATACCAGATCAATGGCACTGCATACCTACTGACCTCAACCCTACTGATCAGGGCACTCGCGCAGTACCAGCTGCTGCATTTCAGGAAATTTCATGGTCATCTTCACACGAATTCTTAAATGGTACATCCATTTTAAACCATGCGGATTCCAAATTTGATCTGGTCAATCCGGAGTCTGATAAAGAAATCAGATCCTTTGCTGTCACTCTCAATACCTCTGTGAAGTCAAAGATAAAGCTGAGTTTTCACGGTTTTGAACACTTTTCCAAGTGGTCTTCTGTTGTAGGGGCTGTAGCACGACTTATTCACATTGCTCATCACTTTGCAAATAGTACTATAGAACATGACGAGTGTCACAGGTGGCACATTTGTAAACCATTGAGGAGATCTCACATTCAGAAAATATCATTATTTGATGTGTTCAACATGAAATGTATTCTCAGAAGGTTGATGTCATATCATAAGGGATTCAACCTTTCTAAGGGTAGCCCATTTTACAAATTAAACCCAGTGCTTGATCATCACAAGTTATTTTGAGTTGGAGGTTGTCTAGGTTAATCGAATCTGTGCAACAAGGACTCTAACCCTGTCATTGTTCTGGGCTGTCATCACATTACTGCTCTGCTGATTAGGCATTCCCATGAGCAAGTTCATCACCAAGACTGTCACTTCACAGAAGGCCCAATAAAAGCTGCAGGTTTCTGGATAGTTGGGATGATAAGATGCATATCCTCCATACTCCACAGATGTGTGAAGTGCCAAAAATGAAGAGGAAGGTTCCAACATCAACAGATGGCAGATCTCTTGGCTGACAGATTAAGCACAGAGCCACCCTTCATTAATGTTGGCTTAGATGTTTTTGGTCCCTGGTCTGTAGTCACATGCAGGACTCACGAAGGGTTTGTCAATGATAAACGCCGGGCTGTGCTTTTCACTTGCTTGAGCATCCGTGCAGTGCACATTGAAGTTATAGGGGCAAATTCACTAAACTCCGCAAATTCGCCAGCGATGGCTTCACCCACAGCGCAACATTTCAGCAGGCGTAGATTTGCCAGGACAACGCTAATTCACTAAAATCCAAAGTTGCGTCCAGGGCACTGAAAGCTGGCAAAGTTGCGCTAGCGTTACTGCACCAAGCGTTGCCTATATTGCATACGGCGGGAAGTTAATTTTCAATGGATGTATATGTTGCAGCAAATACATTACACTACACAAGACCAGGAAACCTTAATAAAATATAATAAAGTTGTTATATTGCCCTAGACATGAGCCCAGTGTATAGTTTATGTGCCATATGTTAGGAAATGTAGGGGGAAAGCCGGTTACCCCAAAAACAATTTACGCCTTTTTTAGCCTATCACCCTGAAAAAGGAAAAGACGCCAGCGTTTTTTGGGACTTTTTTTCAACAATTTTTTTAGGAAGTCCTATCTACTCTATTGCACTTCGCCTTCTGAGGTATGGCGCAAGAGGTAACGTTCAGTAAAAATCCACTTCTTAGTGAATTTGCGTAGTTACGTCCATTCACCAGAGCGCAACTTTGCCAGGCGTTAGGGAGCAAAGTACCCCTAGAGACTATCTCCTTCGCTAGCAAAGTTATGACAGCGACTGTTAGTAAATTGGCAAAGTACCGAAATGACGTCACGCTGGCAAATTATCGCCCACGTTAGTCACTTTGCCCTTTAGTATATTTGCCCCTTAGTATATTTGCCCCATAGAATCTATGGACTCTTCTTGCTTCATTAATGCCTTCTGAAGATTTCTGTCTGTACGAGGGCCTGTAAAGTTACTGAGGTCTGACTGTGGGACTAGTTTTACAGGAGCACAAGAAGTGAAAATGGGAACTCAACCCACCTCATTCATCTCACATGAGAGGTTCTTGGGAACGCATGATTGGGATTGCAAGAAAGATCTTGGATTCTATGCTACTTGATCTCAAAACGTCCCAGCTCACTTATGAATTGTTAATCACTCTACTTGAAGAGATATCTGCAATTATTAATGCCAGACCCCTGTGTCCTCGACCCAGAGTTCCCAGTGTTGCTGGCCCCAGGCACTCTACTTACTCAAAAAATTGGAATTGCTGCCACTCCTCCTGGAGATGTGAATTGTCCTTATATTCACAAACAACAATGGAAACAGGTTCAACACCTTGCTGATGTGTTCTGGAGACATTGGAAAAGGGAATACCTTTGTAATCTTCAAAAGCATAGAAAATGGCAAACTAGCAAACCCAACTTACAAGCAGGTGATATAGTCTTACTGAAAGATAATGACGCACACCATAATCATTGGCCTATGGGTTTGATTTCAAAAACTATGTCAAGTGACGACGGAAAGTTGCGAAAGGTTAAAGTCAAAGACATTAAAGAAAGTTCTCCTAGACTCTTCTTCAAACCCAAAAATGAACTGGTGTTTCTTCTATCCAAAGAAAAGGATGCATCTCCTAAGTAGACTCATGTACTGTTCTCTGTTCCTGGCCCAGTCTACAGCTTTAGGACATGAATTAATGTTGATGTTTGCATCATCCTCCTTTGTTTTGCCCCTTCCCGCTTGTTTTCAGATGCCAAGGACAGATTGGATTGTCATGTACATTAGGACTATCACTTGATAATGGGTATTGTACCAGGAACATGTTGTGTTTGCCACCACTTGGAATTAAAGTTTATTTGCAGTAATTCTGCTGGAGTTCCTTTTCCTTCTTCAATTTTGAAAGTTGCAGCACAGAGCAACCGTAAAGGAATTGGAAACAATTTGTTTAAAATTCATACTGGCCACCATCCCCCTCTTCTATTTGTATATTAGGACTATTACTAATGTTTGTATATTATTTGAAATCTAAAGATTTCAGTCAGGGAGTGTCATGTTACACATACATCATTTGTTTCATAGTTTACTTTTCTTGTTCTGTTCCATGTCCCCTCCTGTTATCCCCTCTGATCTCTGTCTGTTGGTTTATTCCACTTGTCCAGTATTATATACTAGGCTCCATTTTGAACTGAATCTATATTGGATCATTTTCTAATTGTTTGACCTATCCGGGTGTTCACTGTTATTAAGATCTTCACAGTTTTCAAATAAACTACTCAACGATCTTCAAGGTGCCAATCTCATTGAGTTCAACTGTCTGCTGAAATCCCTGAGGTTGTAAGTTATTACTATCTCAAGACAACTTGATAAGTTAAAGAGATGACACTTTCAATGCTTAGGAAGGGAGGCAGAACAATTCAGATGTTTTTTTTTTGCTTTCCTCTGGATCAATTAGCAGTTAGACAGGTTATATACAGACTAAAAAGGTTGAACTTGATGGACGTGTGTATTTTTTCAACCTAACTTACTATGTTACTATGTAATGCAAGTCATAAACCAGCTTTGTACAATACAGTTGTGCTGAATGTGATGTAACTGCAAAGAAGAAAAAATGGTCTGAACTCATGTTCTTAAAATAATATAATGTTGCACAGTAATTATATATAGTTTATATTGATAAACATCCCACTATATAAATTATTTCAATCTTGTTTCTTTTAACCTTGAAATTCACAATTACATCAAGCAGAAACCATTTTGTCGACATTGGTATTAGTATTCAGTATTAGTGTTCTTCTACCTAGCTGTAGCTCTGCTAACTGATTATTTCATTATAGTCAACTATCACATACTCCATATGTGTCTTCAAGAGGAAAAGACACTGTGTGAGCCATAAGTCTTAGGAGATAATTACAGTTTCTCTATCATCTGAGTCTGAGTCCATCAAGAGACACACAAAGCCTCAGGTGTTTATAGACTCAGGAGTTTTAGTGAATGGCTAATTTACTCACCAGGCGTGAATTCACGGTGAATTCCCGCGATTCACCGCTGGCGAATAAATTCACGAAACCGCCACAAAAACTTGCCAGTGAAATGTGCACCGGCATCCAAAAAATGGACGCCAGTGTCAAAAATTAAACGCCAGAGCCATTTCGCAAATTTTTCGCTATGTCACGAATTTCACTGGAAATTCGCTAATTTTTTGGCAAAACCAAACGGCCCAAATTTGCCCATCACTATTTATGTTTAGCTGATCAAATCAAGATTGTGGGGATGGTTTAAAGGAAGAAATATCAGTCACCATTTCCTGTGCAGCCCTCTGTTGTTTCCTTCCCCAGAGGCATTTCCTACATCTTGTTGCCCCTTTACTGGTACCAACCAAACCCACAAGTCCAACACTTTGTGTCCCAAACCAACTGCTGTGTCACTGGGGATTGTTCTTAGGGAATAAATATGAGTACATAGGCATCAGAACTGGGGGGGGCCACAGAAAATTCCTCCTCCGTTTTGCAACATAGTTACACAGTTACATAGTTAAATTGGGTTGAAAAAAGACAAAGTCCATCAAGTTCAACCCCTCCAAATGAAAACCCAGCCCCATACACACAGCCCTCCCTACTGTCACATAAATGATATATACCCATATCTATACTAACTATAGAGTTTAGTATCACAATAGCCTTTGTATTATGTCTGTCCAAGAAATCATCCAAGTCCCTCTTATAGTCATTAACTGAATCATCACCCGGCAGTGCATTCCCCAACCTCACTGTGATGAACCCCCTACTCTGTTCCTTTAAATGAAACTTCTTTTCCTCTAGTCTGAAGGGGAGACCTCTGGTACGTGATTCTCTTTATGGGTAAAAAGGTCCCCTGCTATTTGTCTATAATGTCCTCTAATGTACTTGTAAAGTCTAATCATGTCCCCTCACAAGCGCCTTTTTTCCCCCAGAGAAAACAACCCCAACCTTGTCAGTCTCCCCTCATAATTTAACTCTTCCCTCCCTCTAACCAGTTTAGTTGCACTTAGTCTCTGCACTCTCTCCAGCTCATTTATATCCCTCTTAAGGACTGGAGTCCAAAACTGCCCCCATACTCCAGATGAGGCCTCACCAGGGACCTATAAAGAGACACAATTATGTTTCATCCCTTGAGTTAATGCCCTTTTTTATACAAGAACTTTATTTGCTTTAGTAGCCACAGAATGACACTGCCCAGAATTAGACAACTTGTTATCTACAAAGACCCCAAGATCCTTCTCATTTAAGGAAACTCCCAACACACTGCCATTTAGTGTAGAACTTGCATTTATATTATTTTTGCCAAAGTGCATAACCTGCATTTATCAACATTGAACCTCATTTTCCAGTTTGCTGCCCAGTTTTCCAGTTTAGACAGATCACTTTGCAAAGTGGCAGCATCCTGCATGGAACCTATAGTTCTGCACAATTTAGTCTCATCTGCACAAATAGAAACAGTACTTTCAATGGCCACCTCCAGGTCATTAATAAACAAGTTGAAAAGCAAGGGACCTAGTACAGAGCCCTGCGGTACTCCACTAACAACACTGGTCCAATTAGAAAATGTTCCATTTACCACCACTCTTTGTAGTCTATCTTTTAGCCAGTTCTCTATCCAGGTACAAATACTATGTTCCAGGCCAACATTCCTTCATTTAACCAGTAACCTTTTGTGTGGCACTGTATCAAATGCTTTAGCAAAGTCTAAGTAAATCACATCCACTGCCATCCCAGAATCAAGGTCTCTACTTACCTTCTCATAAAAAGAAATTAAGTTAGTCTGGCAAGATCTATTACACATAAAACCATGCTGGCGCACACACTCATAGTATTATGATTTGCTATGAAGTCCAGTATCTTATCCTTTATTAACCCTTCGAAAAGCTTTCCTACCACTGACGTCAGACTAACTGGCCTATAGTTTTGAGGCTGAGAACGGGATCCTTTTTTGAATAGAGGCACCACATTAGCAATTCACCAGGAACTGTTTTTGTTTTCAATTTGTTTTGCGTTTTTTTCCCCATTGTGCTGGTGAATGTGTCTGGGCCGGCTTCCTTACCCGGTTGATCCACTTCCATTTCACACCATAACCCCCCAGCAGGTGAAGTGGCCAAATAAAGGAAGCCCCACCTGCCGTAAAGAGGTAGCAGAGTTCAGATGGTGGCGGCGTAACTATGGGGGAGCAGGGGGTGCAATTGCCCCCTCCCCAGCCATGCGTCCCCTGCAGCTGGAGGAGATCACTACACTGTCCACAAACAGCAGGTGACGAGTTGGGGGGGGCGGGTGCACATACTGGAATTTTTATACTTTTCATACATTTCATACAAATCCCAGGGCCAGGGGGTCAGCATGTGACAGTGTTGGTGTAACTATGGGGGAGCAAAAGGTGTAATTGCCCCATCCCCCGCTTCCCCAGTGCCTCCACTGTCCACAAACAGCGTGTCTAGAAGAGTGGGGGGCATGTACAGACTGTGGGCCATCTACACCCTAAATCTAGTTACACTGGCGTCAGAGCAGCATGGTATTGGCAGGTCATATACGGTGCCACTCTGGCCTGTTCCTTGGAGTGTCTGTACTGATTCTTATATATATATATATATATATATATATATATATATATATATATATATATAATTCATTCTTGTACTTATACCCACTTTGTTTTATGGTATATTGTGCTTGGCCTGTCAGTATTCTCTATATGTTACTGCTCGTGGTGCCATTGTCCATTGCTCTCTATGTATTTCATGTGCCAGTGCCTCTGCTTCTTACTATATAATGTTCTTTATAGTGTTTGTGGGGTCTTCTCTTTATTATGTTCTTGGGAGATCAGTATCTCCTTTGTATGACTTCTGAGTATCTCACAGTCTCTGCATGTAATGTACTTTAGCTGCCAGATTCTTTCCCCATAATGTGCTTGTAGTGCAGCATTCACAGCTCTCAGTTACAATTGTACATGTGGGGTTAATACCCCCTTCCTGCAGTGCCAGACTTTAAGCAATTTTTGCCCCCACTGCTATGGTTTGATTTTCCTGAAAATTCAGTGAAAGCACATGGGAAAGTGGGTGGAGTCCAAAGGGAGTGGGCAAAAGGGGACGCTGCCAAAAATGAAGTGACTCTGGATGTCGCCTATGTTCTTTCTCTTGGCTCCCCACTACCAAAACCATCTTCTGCTGCCAATGAGTCAGTGTTTGATTCCATTGCTGTTTTATTCCCCGGGGGATTTCCTACATTCTGCTGGTGGTGGTTTTCTTTTCCTAAAAAAAAAGGAAAGCAAATGGTTACATGGAAACATACCTCCCAACATTTTGGAAGTAAAAAAAAGTAGAACATTTTCACATCTAGAATAGAGATTTTTTTGACCACGCCCTTTCTGTGGCCACACCCCCTAATTACCATGTTTGTTTTACAAAATTTGGCAGGTTATGAAAGTTTGAAAATATTTCTCCTTATCTAAACTGTGTTTTTGTGTCTCAAAATTGTTACAAAGTATCTTATTTGCACCTGTTGGCTGTTCTGGGCTCTCTGCTAAAAGCCAATTAAGTGAGAAACGTTTCTTTTTCAAATGAGGGACTGCATGTTGAGCTGTCAAAAGAGGGACTGTCCCTCTGAAAACGGGACAGTTGGGAGGTATCAGCATATATTGGGGTATACACACTCAAAGAAATGTACAAACTATTAGCAGATAACTGATCTGAACTGAATGTGCAGCTTCTCTATAAGTGACGACAGACACAACCACTTCTGTGTGACCAGTAACTTGGTGGCTTTATAGAACTCAGAATAACACGTGTGTAATAGGATTACAGGAAAAGGAAGAAGTAAAACACACAGGATTACAGGTCAAACATCCCATTGCTAAGCAACAATAGTCCCTCCCTGCATTAAGTGACATCCACTGGAACAATCTCCGTCTGATGTTTTTCAACACAAACAAAGGTGGAAAAAAGAAAAAAATATATAGTTTATATAGATTATAAGAATAAAATATACATCAGAGAAACTGATATCTTATACAGAACAGTTTATACACAAGTAAATATACATACCACCTAATTGTAAGTTCTAGGTAAAAAAGAGAAACCACAAAGGATGGATACACTTGCCAGGGATGAGAATGACCCAACGTTTTGGCACTATGGGCTTTGTCAAGGGGAATTCTGATGTGTAGCCAAACCATCTAAGATATAAATACCCTATTCAATTAGATGCGAAAATCCAATAATATGGGAAATAAACCCAGGCAGCAGGCAAAATACCCCTCTGCTACTGCCCTAATGCCCATTCCTGAAGAATCTGTGGCAGGATCTCCCTAATCCTACTTATCCACATTTTTGTTTTTTTTTGTTTTAGTTCATCACATTGATGATAAATAGTTACCCATGGCAGAGTTCAGCAGAATAGCATTGGTGAATAAATGCATTTTAAATTCAAATTAACGGTTTTGTTAATATGAATGACCACCTGGTGGTCATTTTCCTACCAGTCTGACCAGCAGAAAAGGAGAAAGAAAAGAGAAAATTTAATACTTACCGTAATTTTCTTTTCCTGCAACAAACTCGTGGCAGTGGGTCACTTGTATGTATCCCTGCCCCCACAGGATTGGACAGTTACTAATTAGCATAGCAAATAAGAACCTCCCCCTCCACATTTAGTTCTAGGTTTTCCCAAAGTCAAGATAGGGAGGGATCGTGACCCACTGCCATGAGTTTGTTCCAGGAAAAGAAAATTACGGTAAGTATTAAATTTTCTCTTTTCCTGTTCACTAAACTCATGGCAGTGGGTCACTTAGAGATACCATAGCAATGAAGGGAGGGAAATTGATGCAGTAAACATTTATTGAGACAAAGACACTGTTTGTAAAACAGAATGACCGAAGTTAGTATCTGTTAATGACATTACATCTAATTGATAATGTTTAATGAACGTATTCATTGAAGACCAGACCGCCACTCGTCACACCTCTTCAGGACTCACTGAGGACCGGACTGCCCATGACGTTGCCACTGCTCTAGTGGTTCTGGCAATTTCAATGATTTATAAGACTCTTTGATACAGTAGGTAATGTATCTTGCTAAAGTAGCCTTGGAAGCAGGAGCACCTCTTTTGGGACCATCTGGGATCAGGAACAATGAGTCTGATTTTCTAAAATCCTTTACTCTTTGAAGATAGACTGATAGGGCTCTTGCAACATCTAGTTTATGTAGTTTTTCTTCTAACTCATTAGAAGTATTCCTATAAAAGACTGGAAGAACAATATCCTGATTGCAATGGAATGAGGATGATACTTTTGGCACAAATTTTGAATGAGTTCTCAAGACCACTTTATCTTGATGGAACACAAGACAATCTTCTGCCACGGATAGCGCATGAATTTCACTAATTCTCCTAGCTGACGTTATAGCGATCAAAAATGCCACTTTAAGTGTCATATTCCTGAGAGATACTGACTGTAATGGTTCAAAAGGTTCCTCTATAAGAGCCTGTAAGACAGCAGATAGATCCCACGGAGGTATTCTAGATTTTATTGGAGGATTTATATGGTTTGCAGCCTGAATAAATTGTATTATTATCGGGTCTGTTGATAATGGTTTATTCCAAAGGGCAGATAAAGCAGAAATTTGAGACTTCAAAGTATTTGTGGCTAAACCTTTTTCTAGCCCAGCTTGAAGAAATTCTACTATATGAACAGTCGAGTACACAGAAGGATCAATCTTCTTTTGTTTACACCATTCCTTGTATATATTCCAAATTCTATAATATTTGCTTGAAGTGGAAGACTTTCTAGATTGCAGTAAAGTATCTACCACTGCTTCTGACAGCCCAGATTTTTCTAAATTCCTCCTTTCAATAGCCACGCCGTCAGTTGTAAACCTCGGAGGTTTGGATGACAAATCGGACCCTGGGACAATAATTGCGGAATCAGTGGTAGTTTCCAGGGCTGATCTATTACCATGTTCTGGAGCTGGGCAAACCATGGCCTCCTGGGCCACCAAGGAGCTATCAGGACTACTCGAGCTTTGTCCTGTCTCACTTTTCTCAAGGTCTTTTGGATCAATGGTATTGGAGGAAACAGATAAGCAAGATGAAACCTCCAAGGTATGGAGAAAGCATCTCCCCCCTCTGCCTGATGATCCCAACTCCTGGAATAATATCTGTGCGTCTTCCGGTTGTATGAGGAAGCCATCAAATCTATCTGTACTGGACCCCATCTCCTCTCTACTGAGAAAATATCTGTGGATCCAGTGACCATTCTCCTGGATGGATTTTGGATCTGCTGAGATAATCTGCTCTGATATTCAGTTGTCCCGGAATATATGTTGCTGTTAGATGACATAGGTTGTTCTCTGCCCAACGGAAAATCTTCTCCATCAATCTCATCAAAGACACTGACTTGGTGCCTCCTTGTCTCCTCAGATAACTCACAACCGTCGTATTGTCTGAATGGACATTCACAGACAATCCTTTTAACCCCTGTTGATAGACCTGAAGGGCTTCCCAAACAGCTTGCAATTCCAGCCGATTTGAAGACCAGTTCCTCATCTCTTCTGACCACCAGCCCTGGATTGAATGGTTGTTGATGACTGTACCCCAGCCCAGATTGCTGGCATCTGTGGTGAGGACTTGCCATTGGGGTAACAGAATGTGTTTCCCTTTCTGAAAATTTAATGGAATGCACCACCACTTGAGATTCTTTTTGGTCTGCCATCTCAGAAATATTTTCTGATTGAGGTTGTGTGAATCCTTGAACCATTGGGTCAGAAAATCCCATTGTAATTGGCGACGATGAAAATGAGCCCAATCGACAGCATCGGCTGCTGCAATCAACTTGCCTATCAAACTGAGGCATTCTTTTGCAGAACAAAATTCTTTCCGTCTGATTAGTTGTATTGATTTTCTGATATCCTCTGTTCTCTGCTTCGTCAGAAAAACTTTCATCTGAATTGAATCGATTAGTACTCCCAAGTACTGAAGCTTCTGAACTGGAATTAATTGAGACTTGCCAAAGTTTATTTTCCAACCGTGGCGTTGTAGAGATTCCAGAACATAATTCTTCTAATGAATTAATGGCTGAGGATCTCTGGCTTTGATTAGGATATCGTCTAGGTACGCATAGACTTGTATTCCTTTTTCTGTCAAAGCTGCAACCAATGTAACTAGAACTTTTGTGAATGTTCTTGGTGAAGTTGCTAGCCCGAAAGGGAGGGCTTGATACTGAAAATGCTTTCCTAGACCAAAAAATCGAAGAAACTTCTGGTGAGAACTGGCCACAGGAATATGTAGATAGGCGTCTTTTATATCGATTGAGACCAACCAATCTCCTTGATCTATCTCTTGTACCACACTTCTTAAAGTTTCCATCTTGAACCTTCTGATATGTAGACTTTTGTTTAGAATCCTTAAATCTAAGATTGCTCTGTATTCTCCTGTATTTTTCTTTATTAGAAACAGAGGGGAATAGACTCTTAGTCATCTTTGATGCTCTGGAACTGGTGTTATTACATTTTGTTTGCATAAATTCTTCAAAATTCCTACAAGAGCTTGTCTTGCTCTGGGATCCCTCGGAGCCCTGGACTGAAAAAATAAAGTCCTCAACTGTTTGTGTCTGAATTCTAACTTGTAACCCGAAAATATTACTTGAAGTACCCATCTGTCTTGGATGGTCTTCTCCCATTCCATACGAAATTTCCCAAGCCTTCCTCCAACTGGGTCTTGGGTTAAACTTCTGGCGTCATGTATACTTTCCCCTGTTCGCCCTGATCTGTTTTCTGGAGCCACGAAAAAGATTGGCTTGTCCAGATCTCCACGCTTGATAGTTCGGAAAAACTCTACCTGGTCTGTATAACTTTGCTTCTTTATAGGTAGATCTCTCAGTCCTTGAATTCGGAAATTGGTATCTTCTACATCTTCTATCTTGTGGCAAAAAGGAGCTTTTGCCTGCTGTAACCTTAGAGATTATCTTTTCCAGACTGGAACCGAATAGTAATTCCCCTTCAAATGGTAAACCACAAAGGTTATGTTTTGAGGCAGCATCAGCCTGCCATTGCCGCAACCATAATGCTCTTCTAGTTGACACAGACAGTGCCATAGATTTTGCTGCTAGATGAAGATTCTCAGTTGCTGCCTCTATGATAAAATCGGAAGCCTATTTAATTTCATTTAATGCATCTTTAATTCGGGATCTACTGACATTTCTGGATAAAGCATCTTCAATGTTATTTAACCAGATCTTGGAAGCTTTTGCAAGGCAAATATTAGCAATAGCCGGTCTACAGGCAGCACCAGCCACGAGGTATGCTTTCCTCAATGTGCTCTCTTGACATTTCTCCATTACATAACGAAAAGATACACCATCATCTACAGGCAATGTAGTTTTGCAGGCAATTCTGGTAATAGGGGCATCTACTTTAGGAGGTGTGACCCAATTTAGAATTGCATCTTCTTGAAAAGGGTACATTATATTAAAACGTTTGGAAATGAAGATTTTTTTATCTGGAATCTTCCATTCCTTCTCTAACTCAGCTTTGAATATTTCATGCACAGGAAAATATGATTGCTTCTTGTGAGACCGACCAGCCAATTTGTCTCTCCTGGAATTGCCCTCCTGTGGATCATCCAAATCTAAAGCTTTAATCATAGCCTCTATAAGCGGTGAGACCAATTCCAGATCAAAACTTGATTGCTCAGTAGCCTCATATTCTTCATTAGAATCCTCTAGTTCCCCTTCTCAAACTTGAACAAAATGATCCAAATCAGACTCAGCTGATGAATAAAACTCCTCCTGAGTCCTTGGCTTTTTTAATAGCTTATTAGTAGCTCTAGATAGAGCACTTTCAATAGATTGAGATACTGACTGTGACATTTTATTCATGAATTCTTCCAACTGATTGGTCATATTTCCTGAAGCCAGCGTAATACAATCCTGACATAATCTTCTACCTTGCAATGCAGGATTATCACAAGACCTACAGATTTTAGATTTCTTTGCTGCTCTTTCAGACTGCTCCTGATCCCCAGAGTGCCTAAAAAAACACAGCATAACAAGTAGTTAATTAATTAAGGATTAAAGGTATCCATCCTGCTCTCTCTTTAAGATGGACTCACCCCTCCATGTTAGCTGCGACCTTTTGCCTCCTCAACTCTGCAAAAAATACTGAATGCAAAGTATAATCTGTATACATCCCATAAATGAAGCTGACAGGATAATTCACTGTGAAAAAAACACTCACTTGCCAGAACTTTAGCCTTGAAAGAATAGCTCACCAATAATACAGTTGAATCCGTATGCTGTAGAAAATACAGAGTTTCAATACAATGATGATTGTATAGGAGACTCCCTTTTATAGGGATATTGCTTACCAGGGAAGCTTAGAATGGCTGCTAGTGTCTAGATGGCTGCAGATTGTGGCAGGAGCGCTCTGAGTTTACCGGTTGTAAAAAAAAAAAACTCCCATGCGAGTGATGTCATCAGATCTCCATGGCAACGCATCCTGCAAAGATGGCGCCTGCTTCTGAAAACATATGGCGTTTTGGCAGAGATAAATCCATATACTGCCTTAGCCCCTGGTCACACCTGAATGACAGGCAGGGCCCCTGGGCAGCGGTTACAATCAGCGCTAGTCCCAGAGCTTCAACCAGGGAGAGAGAGAAAATGTAGGATATGTCAGGATAATTCGATTTCCCCAAATGTGTTAATGGATTTGTTTGCATCTCAATGGTTGTTTGCATCTTCGATGGTCGAAGTACCCAAAAAATTACTTTGAAATTTGAACTTTTTTAACTTTGAAAATTTACTCAAGCTTAGTAAATCTGCCCCTTGTTATAAGACTCACAGGCAGTTGTATTTATTAACCAGTCCTTAAATGAAACCATCAGACTTGTATCTCTGGTATATATAGAGACTGGGAATAAGCTTATTATTGACAATGATAAAATGAAGGAACTCACCTGTGTGTGTAGAATTGCTGGGAGATGTATCTTAACATGTAGGCAATGAATTCAGTTTCTGCCCCTCTGACAGCAGATAATAGACTCCTGTGGGAGGGATTTATAGAAATGTTATATTTTTGCATATCCCATACCCCAACAATGACACAGGTAGAAGATAAAAACATGATTTTCCTCTTTATTTTCCTCTCTCCAACCACTGGGTAAATAACTAGATAAGGGCAAAGATAATCTGTCCCTGTGGATAGAAGTGATTGCTCCTTTCTCTGGTTTGGACCTATTGGTGTCAGATCTCAGGGATGTGTTGGCAGGGATTGGCAAAGTTGTTAGCTCTCTGACCAAGATCGATACGCGTCATCTAGAACCTATAACTATTTTGCTCCATTTTGCTCCATATTCTAAGACGATGATCACGGATAGACTTTTTCTTCACTTAATTCAGGCAGCAAAAGCTTTAGTCCCATGTAATTGGAAATCTCCTGACCCGCCCACATTCACGGAATGGTTACTAAAGGTTGAAGACACTCGCAAATTAGAGGAAATAGCACATATCGCAAGAAATGATAGTGATCGACACTGGGATACTTGGAGGCCTTGGTTAAAATATATCCTAATACAGATTAAAGGCCAATGAGTTGTCTAGCATCTTAAGTATCACTATTTTTTTGAACGATTGTTGTATTATGGTTCTGTTCACATTATCACATTACCTCAGTACCCTCTCTCACAACATGTTTATTTGCTGATACACACTGTACTTTAATGGATATTTCAGGTTCTATGATGTATTTCTGTATGTATATCGCTTCCTATACCATGGCTTTGTATAACTTCAAGTTGACGTCTATATTGTATCTGTATGCTTTCTAACTACTCCTTTCCCCTCCTAATACCCCCTTTTTATTTCTGTATCCTCATCCCTCCCCTTCCCTGCTTTAAAATTTTGAAAATAAAGAATATTTAAAAAAAAAAAGATCTCAGGGATGTGTTGTGGCCTCACCAGTGACTCTTTCAAAATAGAAAATGTCTTCCCTTTTGCTTCTCATATACTGCAGTTCAATTGCTTAACCCATAAGCCATTCAATTATATAGTCATCCCAGGTTGTGTAGCCTTATTACATAGTAGAAGCAGGTTTAGTGGTGTAGTATATGTCACAAGCTTAGTTCATTGTTTCCAGTAAGTCACAGCTCAGTACAAAACAATAACGTACAAATGTAGTTTTCTTTCCAATCTCTATCTCATGTACAAATATTATAACATCCCACACCTGAGTATTTACTATCAACACGTGTGTGTGATACAGTACATGGACTGACTCATACATCATACATATAACATAGGGAGCAGGTCATGATTGTCTATTCATCTCCAGTAGAAAACATTAGATGGTATTAGAAAAATGTGTTAGTATGAGCCTATGTGTGTGTGGGTATATAGATATAGGATTCCTTGTTGTTACTTACACTAGTGTATATAGTTTATAGTAGGGCAATGGCACCCACAGACAAACAACATAACCCACAGGTAATGAAGCCTGAAGAACTGAGTATCTCCATATAATTGTGTATTAATTGAGTGATCCTGAGATGTTTGTTACCTGCTACTCAGGAGGAACAAGGATACATTGTATCACAGCATTACCATATAATTAAATGATATTTATTCACTAGCAGGTTACTTTCTGGAGCAACTGATGCTCTTTATTTTAATGATAATGTGATGCATTTTACCTGCTCCTTTTTATGTTTGGGGGTTACATGCTTGAACCTTTATGAGAAGTATATTTGGAAACAAATGTATAAACAATGCAAGTTGGACTAAATAGTAAAAGTAAAGGACTCCACCACCATGTGTAATTAAAGCAATTGCAAAAGCGGAGTACGAGGGGTGTGACAAACTGGCAGCTTGAACATGTAACTTTTGGGGGGATTAGTCAATAGTGGGCAGGCAGCATAGGACAAAGGAGCAGAAAACAGGTAAACAGGTAAAAACAGCAGTTTTTTTCCCCAATTTAAACAAACTTAAACAGTCAATTATCCACAGACACAGGGGTGACCATTGTATCAAACAAATCAAAAAAGACCTTGCCCACTGGGCACTACCTTCCCACGTTGGAGCAGTCCCTGACTAGACTGGGCCCCTTGTGGACGACTATCACAACAAAACAGTATTGTTTGGCTCTTTCATGTTAAAGAATTCAGCTTTCTGGCTTCCTTCACTCTTGTAGCCAGACTCACCAGCTTGACCCACTCACTGCCCTGGTTACTTTCTGCTTCAGGCAGTCACTGGCAGCACCTCCAGCTCCTCTGAGAGTTCTTTACACAGTCAGGTCTCCTACCTGCTATACCTGCTGAGAGACACACTCTCCCATTCCAATTATGTTTCAATAGACTTTCCACCGACAGCTTTCCTGTGGAAGGTGAACTCCTTTGTCCGGACTGAGGAATGGAGTGCCTGGCTACTAAAGTCTTTAAAGGCATACTGTCATGGGAAAAATTTTTTTTTTCAAAATGAATCAGTTAATAGTGCTACTCCAGCAGAATTCTGCACTGACATTCATTTCTCAAAAGAGCAAACAGATTTTTTTATATTCAATTTTGAAATCTGACATGGGGATAAACATATTGTCAATTTCCCAGCTGCCCCTGGTCATGTGACTTGTGCTCTGATAAACTTCAGTCACTCTTTACTGCTGTACTGCAAGTTGGAGTGATATCACCCCCTCCCTTTCCCCCCAGCAGCCAAACAACAGAACAATGGGAAGGTAACCAGATAGCAGCTCCCTAACACAAGATAACAGCTGTCTGGTAGATCTAAGAACAAGACTCAATAGTAAAATCCAGGTCCCACTGAGACACATTCAGTTACATTGAGAAGGAAAAACAACAGCCTGCCAGAAAGCATTTCTCTCCTAAAGTGCAGGCACAAGTCACATGACTGGGGGCAGCTGGGAAATTGTCAAAATGTCTAGCCCCATGTCAGATTTCAAAATTGAATATAAAAAAATCTGTTTGCTCTTTTGAGAAATGGATTTCAGTGCAGAATTCTGCTGGAGTAACACTATTAACTGATGCGTTTTGACAGGATCCCTTTAAACAGAGAACGGATTCTGTGTTTTACAACTCCCTTCCTGCATTCTATCTCAGTACCTGGGGAGAAATTAAAGGCTACGGTGATCTTTTTCCACCTTTTCCTTCTCACTCTACCACAGGAGATAACTCACAGTTCACCCCAGTCTGCAACCTCATGATACAAGATTTTATATGAGCTTCTCAATAATCATAACTATAGTTAACAAATAATTCATTTAACCCTTTAAGTGCCAGCAGAATTTCACATTTTGGTTACGCGAAATGCCAGCCGTTTTTGAAACATTTTGTGCTCTCTCACTTTAGGGGCATTTTCTGAGGGGAAACCTATAGTTTACCTAGGAAAACTATACATTGTTTTTTTCGGTAGAAACTGAGCTTTCTAAATCTGCCTGAGTTTTCATGTATTTCCACCTGTGCAAAAAAATTTATACTGCTAAATACCAAAAAAAAAATGAAAAATTACCATTTTTCATCGTATATCAATTTATACCAGAAAAATATTTCATTTTAGGGATGAAAATCCAACTGATTTGGAAAGCCTTATGTCTCTCGAATGTGCCAATACCAGATATGTATAGTTTTAGGGAGATTTAGGATTTCTGTACAGCAAAAACTCCCGGCAGTATATTACTGAATTTTGAAAGCACTAAGGCAGAAAACGGCATGCTTTAGATTCCAAGGCACAAAATCCTGAAACCGTAGGTTTACCCCAGAAAACCATACATTTTTGAAAAGTACACATTCTGATGATTACAAAATGGGTAACTATGTCTCTCTACTCCCAACTACCAAACATAAAAGCTTGTCTGAACATAGCAGTTTTTCAAAAAAAAATTCAAAATTCTGAAAAATCATTTCAAAGGTTTTAATTTGCTGCTCCGCATATTCCAAACTATATTAGGTACCAAGAAAAAGCACCTGAAATATGATTGCCAGGGGTCCACTGAACAGTTTGATACCCATTATGCATAGGTTTACCAAAGTATCTGGCATTTAGAGACACCAATATGAAGTTAGCACATCCAAATTGTTCAGGACTTTACTTCAGCTACTGAGAAATCAACACATTGACTGCATTTTTTGTGGGGTAAAAACACAGAAATATATGTTTACCCCCCAAACCCATATATTTTTAGAAAGTACACATTCTACTGAATCTAAAATGGGTACCCATGCCTTTCTGCTCCAAACTACTGAGTCGCAAGGCTTTCCCAAAATTGTCGGTTTTGGTGAAATATCTGAAAATTGCCTCAAAGCTTCAACTTCCCAGCACCATATCACCCATGTGTCATTACGTACTAAGATAAAGCACCCTAAATATGATTGCCAGGGTTCCTCTGAACAGTTTGGTGGCCATTGTTCATAAGTTTACCAAAGTATCTGGCATTTAGAGGCCCCAAAATGAAGTTAGCGCATACAAACAGTCCCGTGGGTAACTTCATCTAATGAAAAATCAACACATTGACTGCATTTTTGTGGGGTAAAAACACAGAAATATATGTTTACCCCCCAACCCCATATATTTTTGGAAAGTACACATTCTACAGAATCTAAAATGGGTACCCATGCCTTTCTGCTCCAAACTACTGAGTCGCAAGGCTTTGCCAAATTTGGCGGTTTTGGTGAAATATCTGGAAATTGCCTCAAAGCTTCAACTTTCCAGCATCGTATTGTCCATGTATCATTACCAGCATAAAGCATCTTAAATATAAACATAGGGGTCTACTAAACAGTTTGATGCCCAATGTGCATAGATATACCAAACTATGTGGCGCACAGAGACCCCCAAATGACAATATGTATAGACATTTTCACGGCTGACGCGCTGGCTGCTGCAATATAACCACCCGGTGTGTGTATTTTTTATTTTTTTTATATTTTACTTTTTATTATTTTCGAGAAAAGACAAACACAGAAAAACAACATTCGTTATACACAACATTTTTAGAGAGAAAAGAGACAGGAAGAAAAGAAAAGAAGAGAGAAGAAGAAAAAAAAAGGGAGGGGGGGTTAGCTGTTGTCAGGGAACAGGGCTATTTCTGTGAGTAGTGCATGTAATAGGACAAACAGGTGTCAGGGAGTGAGGCTGTTACTGTATTTAGTGCATATAGTAAGGCAAGTGTACAGAGCTGCGACTGTGACTAGTGCATGTAGTAAGACAAGAATAGAAAATTGTATCTGTGAGTAGTGCCTGTAGTAAGGCAAGGGTACAGAGCTATAACTATGAATAATGCATATAATAGAACAGACTAATGTCAGCGCTGTAGCTCTTATTAGTGCATGTAAAAAGGCAAGCTAGTGTCAAGGGGCGGGCTGTCACTGTGATTAGTGCATGTGATAAAACAAACTGGTGTCAGCGCTGTAACTGTGAGTAATGCATGTAGTGAAACAGATCGGTGTCAGGGACGAGCTGTCACTGTGAATAATGCCTCTAGTAAGGCAAGGGTATAGGGCTATTACTGTGAATAAAACATGTGGTAAGGCAAGCTAGTGTCCACACTGTAAGTGTGAGTAGTGCATATAGTAAGGCGAGCTGGTGTCAGGGGCGGGCTATTCCTGTGAATAGTGCATGTAGAAAAGCAAGCTAGTGTTGCAGAATGTGTCTAAAACTGTGAGTAGTATATCTATTTAAAGTAGGCGCCCTATAAAGGTATGAAAAGAAAGGAAGAAGAGAGAGAGAGAGAAAAAAAAAAAGGGGGGGTTTTAAAGATAAAATCCATTAATTAACTAAAAATAATTAGGAAAAACTAAAAACAGTGAAAGTACGAATATAGATAAGAATAAGATAAGATTATTTTCCCTCTACTCTTTTTTTCCATATATATAGAACCCATATTGCCACACCATTATGCTCTTTGGGCTCTCGATTACCATCTAGATTCTTACTCGGTTAGATAGTATCCCTTTTTCCAGCTTTTCCATAGGGACATAGAGTGTTCACTATTTCTACCTGGTTTCTGTGAACCTATCGACATTTGTTCGAGCATGAGATTGGAGTCGATTAACAGAATTAGTTCTTGTTTTTTAGGGGTTTGTGTCGATTTCCAATAACGTGGGATCAAGAGAGTCTAGTTGCTGTTAAGATATGAAATATAAGATGGTGTAGTGTTTTCGGATAGTCCTCCAAACCTTTGTTCAATAGTGCCAGAGGCAAAGTTAACTTTATTGGAAGATGAGTGGTTTGTGTTAAGATAACTTTAGTATATCTCCACAGTGTTTTTATTTTGGGGCAGTGCCACCAGATGTGGCATAGCTCCCCAACAAGATTACAATCTCTCCAGCACAATGTAGACACACTTGGGTAATACTTATGTAGTACATTAGGTGTTTTATACCACCTGTAAAACAATTTTCTAGCATTCTCGATGTGATTTGTACACTTCGAGTGTTTATAAGACAGGTTTGACATCTTTATCCATTGGTAAGGATCCAGGTCGATATTCAGCTCCTGCTCCCATTTCAGTATGTGAGTCGGTTTCTCCATAATATCTTCGTCTATTAGCAGCTTGTATATTGTTGCTATCCCTTTAGGGCTTTGTGGGGTTTGTGAGGCTAAAGTCTCAAATTTAGTCGATTGTGATAGTTGCTTCTCGCATTTACTACCCAGCAGATGTTTTATTTGTAGATATTTGTAAAAATCTTGTTTTGGTAAGTTGTATTCCTTCATTAGTTGGTCGAAGGTTTTTAAGGATGTATTCTCATATAGCTGAGCTATGGTCGTTAGGTGATTATTCCGCCATTTCGATAAGTTGAGGTGGGGAATAGAAATTTCTAATACTTCCAAATTCGCAGTTCGTGCCGGAAAGACTATGAACTGCCTCTTTGAATTGATTTTCATCCAAAGATTAATAGTTGTGACCGTCGTATGGTGGGCTTTTGAGTCCTGGCTAAGCCGAACTGGTGAGCGCACCCACATTAAGCCTCTAAGATGCAGCGGTTGTATGGAGTCTTGCTCCAGTTGTATCCAATGCAGAGACGGAGACGGCAAGTTCCAGGCTCTCATTTGATCTATGATCGTAGCTTGATAGTATATTTCCAAATTAGGAACCCCAAAACCACCTTTTTCTTTCGACCTCTGCAAATATTTCTGTTTAATTCTTGGTTTCTGATTAGCCCATATAAAGTTTTGAATCATCCTTTGTGCTCTACAAAAATAAATGGCAGGGTTCGAAAAATATAAAGGAATTTAGGTAAAACCATCATTTTGATAGTGGCAATTCTGCCCAACCATGATATATATAATGGTGCCCATCTGTTCAAAAGTTCCTGTATGCTAGTTAGCAACTTGGGGTAATTGGCCTCAAAAGTTTTTGGAATGGAACTGCCCAATTCTACTCCCAAATAGGTGATAGTTTGTGTTTTCCATTGGAATGCATATTTCGCTTTTAAGTGGTTTACCGAATCTTGTAGCATCTCAAGTGGAAGAATCTGTGATTTTCCTTCATTTAGCTTGTAGTAAGACACCCTACTAAAGTCATGAATGATCTTTGTAACTGCCAGGAGTGATTTTTCTGGGTTTGTTAGAGTAAGAATAACATCATCCGCAAACATGGCAAGTTTGTAGTGAGAGTTGCCCACTTGAATCCCGGATACCTCTTCTGTCTTGCGTATGTTTCTGGCCAGAGGTTCCAATGCAAGATTAAAGATAAGGGGTGACAAAGGGCAACCCTGCCTGGTGCCATTGGAAATTCGGAAGGATTCTGACATAAAACCCATGTTGTAAACTCTAGCGGTAGGAGTTGAATATAGCGATAATATGGCATGTTTAATGGGACCCCATAGGCCAAACGATTGCAATGTGAGATCTATATAGGCCCACACCACTCTGTCGAAAGCTTTGCTCCCATATCTTACCACACTCTTCAACCAGGTGTTACACGGAGGAGCATTTCCTACAGAAATGTTAGCGGCAACTATAATCACGATTCCGAAACCAGGGAAAAGTCCGGTGGAATGCGCCAACTACAGACCCATCTCATTATTGAATACCGATTTAAAAATTTATGCTAAAATACTTGCGACCAGATTGATGACCTTGTTGCCTTCCATGCTACATGCAGATCAAGTAGGTTTTGTGAAAGGACGACAAGGCCCAGACAACACCAGGAAAATCCTGGCATTAATAGGGGTTACCAAGAGAAGGAAAGATCCCACTATTTTGCTTAGCCGGTGTGTGTATTATGCGACATTAGACCACCTAACAGTACAGAGACCCCAGAAAACCATATATTTTCAGAAAGTACACATTCTGACGAATCCAATATGGGTAAATAAGTGTTTCTACTGCAAACTGCCAAACTGCAAAGCAATGCTGAACGTAACGGTTTTTATCAAATTTCTGAAAATTGTCACAAAGCTTGAATTTTACCCCATTATATGCCCCACATTTCGTAACTTATCAGCATAAAACATCCTAAATATGAACGCCAGGGGTCTACTAAACACTTTGATGCCCAATATGCATAGATATACCAAACTATGTGGCGCACAGAGACCCCCAAATGACAATAGTGTATATACATTTTCACGGCTGACGCACGCTGGCTGCTGCAATATAAGCACCTGGTGTGTGTAATATGCGACATTAGACCCCCCTAACAGTACAGAGACCCCAGAAAACCATATATTTTCAGAAAGTACACATTCTGATGAATCCAATATGGGTAAATATGTGTTCCTACTGCAAACTGCCAAACTACAAAGCAATGCTGAACGTAACGGTTTTTATCAAATTTCTGAAAATCGTCACAAAGCTTGAATTTTACCCCATTTTATGCCCCACATTTCATAACGTATCAGCATAAAACATCCTAAATATGAACGCATGGGGTCTACTGAACACTTTGATGCCCAGTATGCATAGATATACCAAACTATGTGGCGCACAGAGACCCCCAAATGACAAGTGTATATACATTTTCACGGCTGACGCGCTGGCTGCTGCAATATAAGCCCCTGGTGTGTGTATTATGCAACATTAGACCCCCCTAACAGTACAGAGACCCCAGAAAACCATATATTTTCAGAAAGTACACATTCTGACGAATCCAATATGGGTAAATAAGTGTTTCTACTGCAAACTGCCAAACTGCAAAGCAATGCTGAACATAACGGTTTTTATCAAATTTCTGAAAATTGTCAGAAAGCTTGAATTTTACCCCATTATATGCCCCACATTTCGTAACGTATCAGCATAAAACATCCTAAATATGAACGCCAGGGGTCTACTGAACACTTTGATGCCCAATATGCATAGATATACCAAACTATGTGGTGCACAGAGACCCCCAAATGGATATATAGTAGATAAAATTTACAAGGCAAAACAAAATAAGGCAGTAAAGGGTGAAATGCAAAAAAATCCAATAAAACCACAAAAATCAATGTTTTTTTTCCAGACTAGTGTTATCGGCCGTCAGAATCACAGTTTGAATATTTTAGATGGGCCAAACAGGTTATACGGCTAGAAAAAAGTGAACACAATATATGCAGAGCTGAAAATGCAATAAAATGGCTAAAAATTCAATAAAATGGCTAAAAATGCACCAAAATACCCAAAATTGCAATATAATCACCGAAATAACATACAAAAGGTATTGCACAGTACGGTTAGTGAATACGCTATGCGTAATGGCAATAAAACATTTTTTTCAGCCAAAAAAAGAAACGATGCGATAAGAAAAAAAAAAAAAAAGCCACAATGCCATGTATGTGCGTGTGCGTGTGTACAAATGGTAAATTACATGTTATGTGCGCGTGTGTGCGTGTGCACGTGTGTGTAAGTGCAGTGAGTGTAAGTGACCCCCCCAATCCCCAAAAATGTATGTGTAAGTGTGTGTAAGTGTGAATCTAAGTGTGTATTACTGTAATAAGTGTGTGTTGGTGTGTTTGTGTGTGTAATTGTTGCACTAACCTGAAAAAGTCGCTGGAGACTGTTGCAGACGATCAGGAAGAGCCCCTGGAAGACATCTGCCTCGTGGTTCCTGTCTCTGTGCTGTGGGGGCGGAGATCGACAGCGCGGTGTAGGCTGCAGCAGTAGGACACGTAAGTAGCACGTGCCTGCTGCTGTTTTTGGGCCCCTGGGCAATCGCGCCCCAGGGGCCACTCGATCCCCTGCTCTGCTCGTTGCCTAGGGGCAGGGGATTGAGGAGGAACGGAGCGAGCGGCTCTAACAGTCGCTCCTCCGCTCGAGAACCAGGAAGTGCTGCAGAACGTAGAATCTACGTTCTGTGGCATTTCAAGTACCTTTGCCACAGAACGTAGATTCTACGATCTGTGGCATTTAAAAGGTTAATAGGAATAAAAAAAACATGTTCCTCTCCAAATAAATTAACTTTTACTTTGATTAACTATAGTTTTGATTTTTGGAAAGCTCATACAATATTCTCATTTGGATTTACAGGGCCGGGGTGACAGAATCAACATTTTGTGATATTTATGATATTTTATCCTTTAGATGAGAGCAATACACTTTCTACTGTTTATACACATGTAACCCCTGAACTCGGAACAGCCACTTATATTGCAGTGTTACTCTAAATGTGTCTGTAGGTTACCCACCCACTTAGATTGTAAGCTCTACAGGGCAGGGACTTCTGTCTTCTTGTCTCTATGTTTTCTGATGATCAATAACTGTACTTTGTATTTATTATTGTAATTACCTCCTATGAGTTCTATGAATGTATTGTTGTGCTGTACAGAGCTGTATAGTGAATAAGTACTGCTATATAAATACATATATACATACAGTGTGTTCCCATGTTCCACATTCCAAATGGTAAATGTAACATTAATTGTGCCAGTTTGTTCACCTGCTGAGGTATAAATAGGGGTAAAGGGAAACCACAGGCAAATGTCTGTATCTTTTGTACCAACATTGCCTCTAAGTGCCAGAAATCCCAAGTAGCCCAATATGTATATATAGCATTTGACTGTTACCTCTCTCCCGTAGGAAATCTCTCTGTATTGGAGAGTTTAGTGTCTCATGTTGCACCTGAGCAGTGAAGTACACATCATTTGTATTCATTCGATCCATCCAATTCATTCCCTTACATATACTGGTGAGTCTGTAGGAGCCGTCACTGTTTGGAAATAATTTATTCTGTATAAAGTCATCAGGGATCTTCTTATATTCCTTCTGCTTCCCCACAGCTTTGCACCAGGTAATCTCAATGTTCTGTGGGTAGAACTGATCTATTTCCATGATGATGTGTCTGTCCTTCTGTCTAATGTTTGTCACTACTGGGACCCCTGGGAATGAGAGAGTATATAAAACATGCAGCCTCTAAATTTGCAAAACATATATATGTAATTAGATGTAATTCATTTGTGAACGGGGGCTGTTGTAATATGCAATAAACAGTATTTATTGGACTGCTGGGGGCTGTTTTGGCCTCTGTGTACTTGAATCTTAGTTTGGATCTAACATAGCCTTTATTTTATAAAGCAGCATGGTAGAAAACCTTGTCAAAATTGGTAAATATTTTTTCCTACTTACAAATAAAAAAACATTACTTAAACATTGTTTCAGTAATAGTTTTGCTGGAGGACATTTATTCTGATCTTGGGAACGATTTTACTTCTTGTCCATAAGGACAGATAGACTGGAGCCAATAACCACGGGATATTAGAATAAAAGAAAAAAGTCTTTATTTCCAAGCATCTTTAAAAACACAGACAGGCATTCTCCTGGGACTGTACAACTAAACCATGGCGTGTCTAGTCACCTGATGCGTTTCGTGCCTCTCTTTGGCACTTCACCTCTGATGAAGTGCCAAAGAGAGGCACGAAACGCGTCAGGTGACTAGACACGCCATGGTTTAGTTGTACAGTCCCAGGAGAATGCCTGTCTGTGTTTTTAAAGATGCTTGGAAATAAAGACTTTTTTCTTTTATTCTAATATCCCGTGGTTATTGGCTCCAGTCTATCTATTACTTTCTTGGATGTTGCCAATTTGCCACCACGAGGATAGATGCGGACCAGTCGCGTGTGAGTAATAAATACATAAGGACAGATACTTTGCTGCTCTTATATATAGGCTTTTTGTACATAACTAAAATCTGTTAAAGTCTCGGGAAGTTGAATTCAAGTCACTTTAGTCTGTTCTACAGCAAAAATTGTCAGATTACAGTAGCACTGTCAGTAGACAAGTTGGCCTCAGTATACTTATAGATTGATTTACCAAAAATCAATTTTCTAATTTTTTTTTGTTTTGAAAAAAGTTGAAAACTGGCCAATCTCAAATGTGCACTTATTTATGAACTAATTTGAAACTTGATTGCCTTCCCTATGCTCCCTGTGTGCCATAATCTGCCTGTCCTATTTTCCCTGTGTGTGCTGTAACAATTTGTATCCCAAACCCAGAACTACTCCAAGGTTCTGGTCTTAGCCCACTCTTCTGCCTATAGCAGCTGCCTTTGGCATTGGGTGGAGCCCTCCACTACTCAGATGCCACCAGGTCTTAATTTGGGAGAACCGGGGAAAGAGTGCTGGGCAAGCACGGGAACCAAACATGGATAGGATGGAGAAGCAGTTAGCAAAGTCAAGGAACAGGCTGGGTTGAACCACACTGGCAACGAGGTACCAAATCAGATGGCAGGAGCAAGGTACCAAGTCGGATGGCAGGAGTCAAAGGCCAAGGTCATACACAGATAGGACCACGCAGTATCAAACGGAATCAGAAGAGTGGTCAACACAGGCAGAGATCAAACCAGGCAGCAAGAGTCATGGACAGGCAGGGGTCAAACACAGATTACCAGGACATGAATCACTATAGAAAACACCAAGATACCAGAAAGAACCTTTACATTGGGCAACTAGAAAATAGGCAGAGAGCCCTTTAAATATTTCAATTTCGTGCAATGATGTCATCCGTTTGCGGGTGAAGCAGAAGGAGCTGGTTGCTATTGGATAGTGTCTAGTGTTGTAGAAAGTCTCTGGAGTCACTGGACAATCTGGTCCTGCTTAGCCTCCTGTTCTCCAATTCTTTGGAGGACAATTGCCAGGGTGGCCTCGGTCGTGGTCGTAGAAACAGCTGCTCCTGCGGTGCCCAAGTTATGACCCAATTTACTGTAACAATACATACTCTGTGTGTCCTATGCTCCCTGTGTGTCATACTCTGTCTGCCCTATGCTCCCTGTGTGTGCCATATTCTGCCTTCCCTATACTCCCTGTGCGTGTCATACTCTCCCTGTCCTATGCTCCCTGTGTGTGTCATACTCTGCCTTCCCTATGCTCCCTGTGTGTGTCATACTCTGCCTGCCCTATGCTCCCTGTGTGTGCCATACTCTGCCTGTCCTATGTTCCCTGTGTGTGTCATACTCTGCCTTCCCTATACTCCCTGTGTGTGCCATACTCTCCCTGTCCTATGCTCCCTGTGTATGTCATACTCTGTCTGCCCTATGCTCCCTGTGTGAGCCATACTCTGCCTTCCATATGCTCCCTGTGTGTTCCATACTCTGCCTTCCCTATACTCCCTGTGTGTGCCATACTCTCCCTGTCCTATGCTCCCTGTGTGTGTCATACTCTCCCTGTCCTATGCTCCCTGTGTGTGTCATACTCTGCCTGTCCTATACTCCCTGTGTGTGTCATACTCTGCCTTTCGCTGTGCTCCCTGTGTGTCATACTCTGCCTGCCCTATGCTCCCTGTGTGTACCATACTCTGCTTTCACTGTGCTCCCTGAGTGTGCAATACTCTGCCTGCCCTATGCTCCTTGTGTGTGTCATACTCTGCCTTCCCTATGCTCCCTGTGTGAGCCATACTCTGCCTTCCCTATGCTCCCTGTGTGTGTGTCATACTCTGCCTTCCCTATGCTCTTTATGTGTGCTTTACTCTGCCTGTCCTATGCTCCCTGTGTGCCATACTGTATGGATCGCTTACCATGGTGGTCTAGTGACCTGCTGGGATGTCTGCCACATGGTTCCTTGTGTCTTCAATGCCGGTTTCTCTATGGCGTGTGCGGCATGCACTTCCGGGTTTTACACACCGGCGTGATGATGTCATTGTGCTTTGGTGCAAAATTCAAAAGTATTTAAAGGGACTTCGGATTTGAATTAGTTGCCCATTGTTAGGTTTAACTACATAGCGGTCCGAGCTAGGGGAAGGCGTCAGAAGAGGTACTACGTGCCTGGTGCCCCTGTGCCTTTGCGCCCTAGGCAAGTGCCTCTTCTGCCTACCCCTAGTTCCGGCCCTGCTGAGTAGCTTACGACGACTCCTGAGGCCAAAGGCGGCTACTACAGGCGGAAGCAGAACCTGACCAGGGAGCCTAGAACCTTTTCTGGATTTAGGATGCCTATTGTGACACATGCTATGCCTGCTCTATGCTCCCCATACTTTGTATTTGTGGCATTTTCTGCAACTTGTGTGTGCCCTACTCTGCCTGTGGAAAATGAGCCTTGCAGGGGTTTGTTAGCATGTGGAAATTAAAATGGGTTTAATCATGTGCTGGGTGGTGCTGTGTTATCAACAGGGGAGGAGGAGGCATTTGGATTTAAAGGGATGTAAAAGCAAAAAAAATTACTTTTTATTAATAAAAAATAACCTATATCCTGTACACTTTAAATAAAAAATGTGAACCATTTTTATAAAAAACCTGACTGTATGGGGGGCGTGGCGTGATGCAGAGCTGAACGGTCGCATGCAGTGAGAGCTCCCGGCCCGGATAGCAATTTATTCTATTTCCCCAAACCTGACGCCGCTGAACATGGGTAAATCCACTAAGAAGCAACCTCCGCATACCCCGGCATCACATTCAGGCAGTCAGTCGGACATGACCAAATACCTGGACAAACGTTCCAGGCGTGCAGCCACTCCCGATGACTCCAAGATGGCGGAGGCAGGTAGACGGAGTCCTAGCCCCACGGGCTCCACGGCCTCGGGCTTCAGTACAGCCTCCTTCCCTGCGGACATACGAGCCATGTTCTCTAATCTCCCAACTAAAGCAGATCTGAATGCGGTTGCACAGACTATACAAGAAGCTCACAAAGCGGATCTTGTCGACATTAAGAAAGACATACAGGCCATAGGTGACGCACATACGCAGTTGGATAACAGGTTGGAGATATTAGAATCAACAAGTAATGCCATCACCGACAGGGTAAATGACCATCACCGTTATATTTACTTACTACGCAGGCATTTGGAAGACCTCGATAATAGAGGCAGAAGAAATAATCTGCGCATTAGGGGAATACCGGAGGCTATACAACAAGCAGATCTGAGGGCTACGGTATGTGCAATCTTTAATACGATCCTGGAGAAACCCGCCACAGACCCATTGGAGCTGGACAGGGTTCATAGGACACTAGGCCCACAGAGATTCAGGTCTGAAAAGCGGAGAGATGTTGTATGTTGTGTTCATGACTTTAGGACCAAAGAAGACATCTTGCGTCGGATTCGCAATCAATCGGCTATTAAGTATGAAGCAATGGAGATTGCAATTTTCCCTGATCTGGCATGGTTCATGCTACAGCAAAGAAGGGCACTGAGACCCCTCACAACGATACTACGTGAGAAAAATATACCCTATCGGTGGAATTTTCCCTTTGCTCTCACAGTGTCTAAAGATGGCAAGCAAACCATGCTAAAAGAACCCACTGATGTGGAAGCGTTTTGCTGTTCACTTGCTATACCCAGCATACAGTTAACTGAATGGGCAGATTTGGTATATAATGGTGACTTTCTGGAAAAGTTAAACACAGATCACTGGCAGAAGAGGCAACGGCGGGAGAGAAGTCTCACTAATGGAAATTCTGGCAGTCCTTCATCTACCCCTGACAGAAGCCCGAGGCCACCCTGATTTATCTAAGAAGTTTTCATCACTCTGCATTCGTCGGAGACCCGTTATGACCTCTTGGCTTAAGATTTCTGGGGATGTTTGTTTCATATCTCTATCATTTGTGCATGAAAGACAGTTTGGGGTCCGACCTTACCCTTTTGGGGACTTAAAAGGATTTGGAGGTCTAATCATGGGTTGTTTAAGGTTTCTTGCTCATGGTCCACTGTTTTTACGGAGAACGGCCTATACCATGGACATGTTTGTTTTTAAGAAATGTTGAAACCCTATTGTGTTCGACTCTCCTCTTGATCCCTTAACCACGTCCTTACATATAAATACGGAAAAACCTGACTGTATGCAGTGAAAGTCTCCCTTCATTTACTTTACTGACTGCTGTGGATAGGAAACTTCAGATGGTTCCTAAAGCTGACCATAGACGCAAAGATCTCATCGTACGAATCGAGGAGATCGGTCGTTTGGTCGATCTGACAGGTTAGAAAATTTTGGCTGCTGATAATATCTCTGTGTGTATTGCTGATCGTACGATTTTCAGTGTCACTGGCTTTGTCTATCGGCTTTGTCTATCGTACGATTACTGTCAGAGGCAGAACATCGGCTCATCTGTTCTTTAACTAATTAATTTGGTCGGAATGGTAAGACTTTGATCTGAATGGTTAGTGACAGGTCGGAAGACGGGAAAGTCCCATCGTACATTGATTCGTACAATCGGATCTTTGCATCTGTGGCAGCTTTACTGCTCTGCAGGGAAACAATCATACTTATGAACAGCAGGGGAGCCCCACCTTACTTCCTTTTACACTTTTACACTTACCTCTCACAATGAGGGCCCTGGTGCTTGTCTCTAGGGGTTCCCCCAGACTGGGGTGTCCCACCCGGCAAATAAACTCCGCCCCCTGATCAGTTGTTAGTGACACAGAGACAATGAGACTGACTGTGCAGGAGAAGGTCCCATCAGCTTCTCTCTTCTGCTCCATCTCTGGGATCTTGTATTTCTCACTGGGACACACAGAGAATAATTCCTGCCCTCCTGCTTCTCTCCTCAACCATTTCACCTCCAGAGCATCAGGGAAATACCCCCAGATCTTACACTGGAATTTGCCCTCTTTGCTGTGTATCAGGGTATCAGGATTTATTATCTCTTCCATCTGTGGGCGCCAGCGGAATTCTGTAAATACACAGAGAGAGGGTTAATACTAAACACCTGTGTGAAAGAATAAATGCTCGTTCAAGAACCTACTAGGAATAACTCTCTTTCCTGGCCACTCCATATCAGCATTACAACCGGAGCTCCTCCCATCCCCGCCCATAGACCAGAATGTCCCTCCCTCTCAAAATCTTTAATACCAACCCAGGAGACCACCTACCTTGTCTTTTTTCTTTCTGTCCTTGCTGACCGGAGGTTTCCTCTTAGTTGGTTAGATCTCCTGGGCAGTTGTAAACTTCCTTAGGCGAAATGGGCATGAGTGCTTTGTCTTCCTCCCTTCCTTGTTAAGGCTGGGACAGATAAGTGAGAACAGAGGTTATCCTTCCTTAAGGGGGGTTTTTTCTCTATATTCTTAAGAGGCCATGTCATGGAGGTGACCCTTTTAGGTAGCCTGTGACATTAGGAGTCCTTATTTCTAACTTCAGGGCAAGGGGTTGTCTGGGATTACCACCCTCTCCCCCCCCTCCTTCTCCTATGCTCGTCCCCTGTACTGGTGTCTGTGCCAGTATCTTTTTATCTCACCCAGGGGCCTTTCAGTCCTTCTGGCAATCCTTCCAGGACCCATGCGCTTCAGAGACATTCTGTTCCCCTGTCCAGCTGGGAGAGATGCAGTGCTGCTGCTCTCTCCTTCAGTTCGGGTGGCGGCGGCCATCTTGGTTGTGGGCAAGCAGCGAATGTTCTATTCAGTGTGCAGGCGGCGGCCATTTTGTTTATGGGCAAAAATCTCCTGATTCTCTCCTTCCGGTTTCCAGCTTCGCGGGTCTTTTAAGCCAGCGTTTTCTCGGCGTTCGTGCTGTCAGTTCTCTCTACTACAAGTCCCATAAGGTTCGAGTCTCTTCTCTTTCGTGCCACAGTACAGGTAAGAGGATCAGGGGAAGTCGCTGCATAGCACAGTTTGTTCGGGTCTCCCTTTAGCCTTCTGCTTTACCTTGTGTTTTCCTTGTAGGCCCTTCTGCAGGGTTTTTTCTCTTCATTATGGACTCCTCAGCCATCCAAGGGGGTA